>JAKSZU010000001.1:232213843-233586343 GCA_026018925.1 Tupaia tana
TTTTTTTTCTTTTTTTTTTTGGAGAAGTTTTTGCTATAGGGCGCGTGTGCTCGCCAGAAAGACAGAGACAGAGAGATAGAAAGCGAGAAATCACCCCCCAGAGGGTATGGCCACACCGCAATCCATTCTCCTCCATTCTCCTCTCAGGATCTTGGGCACGCATGCACATGCGCCCGGCGTGACTTTAAGCCACTGGGTCCGGGACGCGAACTGTGGTTGACTACATGGGAGTCCAGCGACATAGCCATTACGCTAACTGCTGGTCCCTGATTTTGGATTCTTGGAGGGTTTTTTTGGTTTTTGTTTTTTTCTAGTGCCAGTTGGAGTGTGAATTCACCAGAAAGTTCCCCATCAAGGTATGGCGATGCACAACCTCCCTTCCAACATCCTGCCAGGACTTTGGGCACGCACACATTTATGACTGCTGTATTCCTCTAGCCGTTAGGGCCAGGACAGGAACTGTGATCTATCAGGTAGGATCTGGCTCTGAATTTGCTATTCAAGAGCCTGCGGGTGGCATAGCAGCTGAATCTCACATGGCTGACCGCATAGTTTGAATCCTGACCTGGAGGCTTGAAAATCACACTGGTTATGTGTGTGTATGTGCACAAAATACCTAGAGAAGGGATTGTGGTGTTCCTGTCCACCCAGGGTTCATTTCTCACTTTCTGTCTCCCTCTCTTTCTCTCTCTACAGCTAATGCACATACGCTATAGCAAACTTAAAAAAAAAATTGTCATTTAAGTACTGAAGTATTTACTGAGTACATATTATGAATAGAAGGAAGTCACTGTTCTAAAAATATCAAAGCATTCAAGGATCAATAAGATACAAGCTCAGCTTTTTTAAAAAGAATTATTTATTTAATTTTATTTATTATTATATTATTTTAAATTTGCTATAGGACATATGTGTTCACCAGAGAGAAAAAGAGAGAAAGAAAGTAAAAAAACAAGCTGCCAGTCAGAGGCTCAAACCATGGTCGGCCATGTGGGAGTCTAGCACCTTAGCTACCAGGACAACTGTTGGCCCCTCAATCTCTGCTTTCAAGTTTACAGTCTATTAATGAATGTAAGGTAAATATTTCAATATCTATCATGTAACATGGAGAATGATAGGTCCCAAAAATAGAAGTATGAATAAAGTACAAAATTATTCTAGAGATGGGAGAAATTTTTACTGGCTAGTAGATATCCACACTGTGATTTCCAAACAAGAAGAAGCTAAGAACTACCAGTTAGAAAACCAGCAGGTAGTTTACCACCATCTTGCTTTTATTAGTAATTTATATATCTTTCCTTTCTGGTGGGCTATAATGTTCTTCATGGCATGGTGTATATTACTCAGTATATCCCAAGTCCTTACCCATGCCTGGTTCATAAAATGTACTCAGTAAATATTTGTTGAACGGTTTTGTTTATTACTGATGATCAAACTTGCTGCCTAATAAGAAAACATTTTTTGTTCTATTATAAAGAGTATTCAACAAATAAATCCCATATAATTAAAAAGTAGTTTTCTTCTCAGAAACTAAACATACTTAAAAAGGAGATCTTTTATAATATTATACACAATTTGTACCTTAAAGTACAGCACATTATAGACAAAATCAGATCAAAGGCCTATAAAGCTGAATAAAAAGCAAAAGCATCTCTATCTTTCCAACTACACTGGTTGTGACAATGTGTTTTTATGTTATTCAAATGACTAAGCCAGGACCTCAGTGAAAGAGAGTTATTAATATATTTACATTTCAATTGAATGTGAGTGATAAATCATGTAATGCATTTAAAGTGTTCACCTACAGTTTTGAGTGAAAAGGTTAGTCAAATTTAGCACTAAATAATCTCTAATATCCTTCAGGCTTTGAACATTTTGTAATTTTGATTGCCCATCAGGAGAGATATAAACACATATATTAAAAATATAAACACTTTATATATCTTTTTATTTAATTATAATAACAGTGTCCTTAGTCTTAGGATGCAAAATGTTTGGGTCATGCTTTTAAGTCAGTTCAGTGAATTTGACTGGTACAACTGCTGGTGTTGGGGTGAAAGTGCTAAATTTGGGTAGATGTTGATGCACTGATAAAATGTGATGCCCTGTGAGGCATCCACATGGGAGATTTCTGGTTTGTGTCTAGAGACTTCCCTGAGTATGCTGGGCATGCATATGGCCATGATTCAGACTGAGGCAGATCTACTGTGGGGGGTAGATCACAGAATTGAGATCATCGAGGGCGCTACTGTATCTGCCTGTCTCTCTTTCTCTGTCTCTCTCACTCATGAAGTAAATAAACTTTTAATTGTCAGAGGCACGTGTGCTTGGCCAAGAAAGACCAGGGAGAGGGACCCCCCCTCCTTGGAGCATAATCATACTTCAATCCCTTTTCCTCAGTCTCTCCATCTTGTCAGGATTTGCACACACATCTAGTGTATCTTTTTTTAAAAAATACTTTTTTATTTCATTTTCTTTTATACATTCAATCACATTATTTAGCTTACAAAGTGAATATTCTAACTTGTGAACATTTCTCCCTTGTCTAGTTGATAAAACTATAAAATTACCTTCAACAGATAATACCACATTTCTTTGTCCCATTAATGCTTTTCATACCTTTCTTTCTTTTTTAAAAAAATCTTATTTTATTTCAAGTTCTTATATACATTCAACTGCCAGGATCAGATTTGACCTGAGGTTGGCCATGTGGGATCCAGTTCCCTTAACTACAAGGCTATGGGGTATCCAAACAAATAAACTTTTAAAAAAATCAAATCAGAAGAGATATTACTTTAAAAGAAAGAAGTATCAAACTTCATAAGATGTGATGAATAGAAACAATCTTCTGAGGGATATGTGTGATCATTACAAAATGGTTAGAGAGATGGGAGCTTATTTATCTCACATAGCAAAAATTCAAGTCTTGTACAGCAGTTCAACGTTGTCATCAGGGACTCAGACTCTTTTCTCATGTTTCCGTGCTTATGGTGTAGGCTTGCATCTTCATTGTCATGTTCTAATTAGAAAGGAGGGAGAAAGGCAAAATGTATTTCTCTGAAATCTTAATCTCTTTATCTTTTTACTTGTAATAGGAAGCTTGTTTCAGGGACATAATCTTTTAGGACAATAATCTTTTACCATGACCTTATTCAGAGGAAAGATAATTTCCTCTGAAATCCTAAATAAGTTCAAGACTGGGAACTTCATTTTAACTAGCTGATTAAAATGTTCAAGGTTTAGTGTTATGATTGAGGACCAGAACTCCGAAGCCAAGAACTACCTAGGTTTCAATCCTGGCTCTTCTGTTACTAGCTATGCTATTTAAACAAAAGTATATAATTTCTCTAAGCCTCTCTTTCTTCATTTGTAAATAGGATAATAAGGTGCCTCAGCATAAGCTTGTTGTGAAGATTAATGAGTCAATTTAGAACAGTGCCTTGATACATAGTAAGCGCTCAGAAGGATTAGCCAATAGCATCATTAAATTTTACCAACTTTTGACACATGATATAACATTGCTAACTTGATTTAATGTTCCACCAGAGCAGGCTATTTACTGAAAGCAGGAGAAATAATTCCTCACTTGGTAATCTTCATTTGGGGACATTTGAAATTAGAAGTCGTTCATATTTATAATATGTCATTCCTACTTTTAATCAATGTTTGAGCATCATATTGCCAGTTAATTATCTTCCTGTTTAGGTCACAGTGCTGTCGATATCACCAAGGTGGCCAGAAGACATCGCATGTCTCCGTTTCCTCTGACATCTATGGACAAAGCCTTTATCACAGTCCTGGAAATGACTCCGGTGCTTGGGACAGAAATCATCAATTACCGAGGTACTATTATATTTGCCCATTGTCCTTTTGTTGTTGTTTTTTTTTTTCCAAGTAAGATTCATATAACATTCATGAACAGTTTTCCTGAAAGAAAAAGGTTATTAACCATTATCACACTAATCATCATTCCATTTGTTTTTTTTTTTATTTCTACTTAACTGTATGATATGCCTTAGTATACAGAGTAAAACAACCATAAAACTCCCTTTTTATAAAAATTAGCTGTGTTTCTGCTGTCTGACAAAATACCAGTACTCTAAAGAGGGGGCTATCAGCACTGAGTGAGAAAAATACTGAACTCTGAGTCTATCTGATATCTTTTCTGTCAGAAATGGGAGATAACTAGTCTTGTAGTCATGCTTTCCAGTTTTACAATTAAATATGTGTTTAATTGTAAAATATTAAAAAAATAGTTTATCTATGTATCACTAAGTAATCAGTCTGATCTCTGTTTTTCTACTTCATGTATCTTCTCATTTTTTGCTCTTAGTTTAGTAGCACATTCAGAGTGACTTGTAGAAAGACAACAGAAAGGTAGTGTTTATTCTCCAGTCTTCTCAACCCTTGGGAGATATATACATGTTATTTAACTAGGTTCTTGGTAAGAAATTTAAACACTAACTTGTAAGGAGAAACTCCATTTGTGAGATCAAACATGGATCATAGGTAGCCTTGGAGCTGAGGAACAGCTTTGATTTTTGGTAAAGTATATTAGTCCACAGCTTTCTGACCAACCTTGCCCTCTCTGAATCTCATATTTCTCTTTATCTTTGTTGAAGACTATACCTTCCTCGTGCCTGGGCTTCCGCAGCTTCTTCAATGAGTCGTCTGGGGACGTTTACCTTACTAAAATCAATTTTTGTGGATGTGGCAATGACAAATTTATGGTGCATTCTCCACAGAGTAACTTGATTGGTGACCAGAGGTCTACTCACAAGTAGCAAGCCACTGCTCAGTTGCTTCAGGAAAACCATCCTCTTGATTCTGTTGCCCAGTGAGGATGATCAGAATGGTCCCAGAAATTATGCTAGCTCACAGTTTTCTCATGTGATGCCCGAAAGGTACTTTGAGTGGCTCAACAGCTTTAGAGGAACATCTTCAGTAGGATAAAACCTAGACATTTTGTGAAGCTCCCTAGGTACTACCATTCTAGGCACTACCAACTGGTTTCATGACAATAGCAAGAATCTTCTTTTTATACTTAAGCTTTTATTTAGTAGCTGAAAACGTTTTTTTATATGGCCTTTCTGAAATACATCAGGAATATCTACCAATTTCTTGACCAGGACCAGGTTTCATTTACATTAGGATTTTCCCTTCCTGGCTTTTTTTTTTTTTTTTTTTTTTTTTTAATAATTTCTTTTTTTTTTTTTTAAGAATTATTTTATTTTTTTTAACTTTATTTATTATTATTATCATTATTATTTTCCAGTTTGATCAGAGAGAGACAGAGAGCGAGAGAGAGAGAGAGAGGAAGTGAGAAAGCAAGCCACCAGGTCCGAGACTTGAACCGTGGTCAGCCATGTGGGAGTCCAGCGCCTTTAACCACCATGCCACTTGCCAGCCCCCCTTCCTGGCTTTTTTAGCCTTGAGGTTACTCATTTTAACCTTGCCACTGACATCAGCCTTCTTCTTAGCCTCAGGTTGTTTCATCTCTTTATCATTCAACTTCTAAGCTGTCTTGCAAGATAAGAGTGCTTTCAGTTTTGTGGGTGTGGGGAGTTTTTGCTTATTCATTTGTGTTTTTGGCCAGAGGATGCATGGGCTCACCAAAGAGCTACAGAGACAAGGAGAAGGAAGAGAGAAACACTTCACTTGGAGCAGTCATGCCTCAATCCTTTCTCCATTTTATCATCCTGTTGGGACTCGGGCATGCACCCACATGAGCCTGGCATGTGTTTCAAGGTGCCTGGACTGAGATTCTAATTATTTTTTCTGCTATGGGAGATCAGAGGCCCTTAACCACCAGGCCATGTGGTGGTCCAGAGTGTTTTCAGTTTTTGTTCTTCATTTGTTTGCTTTTGCTAGAGGGCATGTGCACTTGCCAGAGAGATGGAAAGGAAAAGTACCAGCCCTCCAAGCCTCTCCCTTGGGGCATAGTCATATCACAATCCCTCCATCTTTCCCTCTTTTTGGGATTTTGATTGTGCATGCACACATTGCATGTTTCTGAAGCCACCATATCCAGGGCTCAAAATATGCTATCAGCCATGTGGTCTCTGGCTGCCTTAACCATCAGGCCACAAATGCAGACTATGTTTTCAGTTTTTCATCAAGAACTTGGATTTCTAAAAAGCTGAGCACGGAAGTTGTATTTAGGCATTCAGTTATGGTAGACAGACTCCAGAGAATTTGTAGCCAATAAAACTTACGATCCTCCCACCCAAGAAAAGAATTGTATTTAGTGCAATCTGAATAAAATACAGCTACTTAACTGTTTGTTATACAGATAGAAACAATACCAAATATTCAGTTTTATAAATAAAGGACCTTATTAATAGAATCGTAAAATATTCAAACTGCAATCAACATTAGAGAGCATCTATACAAACACCTTAACTTTTCTTCAGGGAAACTCAAAACCAGCAGAAAAGGAATTAGATTAAATATATTCTTTTTCTTGCATGATAGTACTTTTCTCCTAGCATTAAAATATTGACAAATAATAGCTAACATAATAAATTTTGTTAAAAGACCTATTGTTAATAAATTATTAAATGCTAGGTTTTAACTCTTTGATCTCTGACCCTACATAAACAAAAATTGTTTGTTTTTATACAGCTTACACTTATCCTACTTCATTGACTTTCATTCTTTTAGATATACAAGTATATATTATCAGGTGTAAATCTTTTTGTTTGTTTTTGTTTTACTACACATTAAAGGATATAAAGATTAGAAAATTCACTAGCATGCAGAATTAGTCAGGAATTAACTATGTGATTTCATAATATAATTTATTTTCATTGCTAGAGGGTGCATGTGCTCATCAGAGAAAGACAGACAGACAGGGATAGGGAGAAAGCACCCCTCCAGTGGGATGTAACCATCCTGCAATTTCTTCTCCTCCATCTCTCCATCTTGTCATGATTTTGGGCACACACACACACAACACACACACACACATGTCTAGTGTGTTTTCCAAGCTGCCAGGGTCAAAAATCAAACCACAGTCAGCCTGTGGGGTTTGGCTTCCCTTAACCAGTAAGTTATAGACCTGGTTCTTATAAATCAGTTATTTTTAGTTCCCTGATTTCTTATTTGCATTTAATCATTACACATTTTTATAGTATATAAAATGGCTTTTCAAAGCATGTATGCAGTGTGTGGCAATCAGATTGAAGGTATTATCATATATGTCATTTTGAACAGAGAACTGTACATTCTTGTGTCTGTTAAATATTTTTCCATGAGTCCCTCCTATCTAACCCCTTCTATGCACCCCTCTCCTATACAGTCTCTGGTCTCTATACTTGCCCTCCCTACTATTAGAATTTTTCAATTTCTGCCATGAAGTGCTGACATTCAGTATATATTGAGCAGGAATATACAATGTTTGTCCATCATAGTCTGGCTTATTTTATTTAGCATTAAATCTTCTATATTCATCCACTTTGTATAAAAGGACAGGGTCTCATTGTTCTTTTTTTTTTTTTTACATTCTTTCCTTCTTTTATTGTAATAACTTATATGAAGGTACACAAAAATTAATCAATTGCTTTTACTATGTGACTATGACATATCAACTGTTGTTTCTAGTACAGAATCAATAATTACTTTTATTAATTCAAGCAAATAAAGCATTGTAAAGAGATGGTATCAACTGAGACTTTTTTACACTTATGACTAATCCATTATAAACGAATGCCAATCTTAAAAACACAACTCCAAAATAAGCACAGACACACAGTGTACAGAAAAGGAAGGACAAGGAGCTCATGGTTGCCAAAGGGATGAAAAAGCAAAACTGAATTTATACTGCGGGTCTACGAAAATAAAATAAAACACCATCCTCTTTTCTGTACGTAATGCATAGATTCCTTACAAAAGTAACTGAATGCTTCGTTTCATTCCCTTCAAAGGATGAACTTAGAAAAAGATTGAAAAGAGTTGATTATCAGCTCCCAAATTTTATGCTTATTTTTTCTCTACCACTTTCTGACGTTTTTAACATAAGCAAGAATGGCTTTCTGGTAAACTGAGCACGTGAGTCTCCAACGTCTTGAAGAACCGGTAAGTTACATGTATCCCATGTTGCTTTTGGTTTCTCATCTCTTCTTCGCTTCAAACCCCCATGCGAGTTTCTTCTTTTTTCGAGCAGCCTGTGAATTTTCAGCTTCCTTTTTGGCTTTTACGAAGTTGTGGCAGGCAACTGCTTTGGCAATTTTTACACCAAGCTCTCGAGTAGCTACCTGGTTGCTGAGCTCCTCAGCCTTCTCAATATTCCATTCATCCACGGCTTGGTCTATCCTCTTTTCAAGGCCTGACTTTTCAACTTTTTTCTTTTTAATAGGGGGTTCAAATCTATCATTGACTCCAAAATACTGTGTAAGCTCCTTCCAGTGGGTTTCATTTGAGGACTTTTCACTCTGAGATTCTTTTCCATTCTTCAATTTATCTTTTCTGGAGCGTTTTTTTTTTTTTTTTTTTTTTTTTTTTCCCTCTGAATCTTGAGATTGAGGTTTTCTGTTCAGAACGTTTTTTATGCAATTCTTGAAATTTATTCCACATATTTAAAGGAATTCCCGAAGGACACGCTTCATGTGCATTTGCGTTTGCCTCAGCTTCAGTTTTTGATCCATCTGGTGGGAGATCTGAGACTTCTGTTTTGCTAAAGGTCCCATCCTCTTTATCTTCCTGTACGTTAAGTACAGAGTTCTGTGACATTGCTTCATCTTCAGAAGTTGACTCAACATCACTTTCATTTAGGCCAGGACGTAGCAGCCCACTCCACATATTTTCTTCGGTCAGGAAGCAGCCACCCGGCAGCCATTTTAAGATTCTCTGTTCTTTATGGCTGAGTAGTATTCCATAGTTTACATGCTCCACATTTTTTTTAATCCAGTCATCAGTTCTTGGGCATTTAGGTTGATTCCATGTCTTAGCAATTGTGAGTAGTGCCACAATAAACATGTATGTACAAGTGTCTTTTTGACTTTGTGTTTTTCTATTGTTTGGGTAAATACCAAGGACAGGGATTACTGAATCATATAGGAGTTCTATTTGTAGGGTTTTGAGAATCCTCCATATCATTTTCCACGTTTCCACCAACAGGGTAGGAGTGTTCCCTTTCCACCACAGCCTCACCAATACTTGTCGGGTTTTTTTGTTTTGTTTTTGTTTTTGTTTTTTTATCATAGCCATTCTTCCTGGGATTAAGTGATATCTCAGTGTGATTTTGATTTGCATTTCCCTTGTGATACAAGAAGCTGAACATTTTTCATATGTTCTTGGGCCATCCGTATATCTTCCTTAGAGAGTTGATCATTTGCCCATTTTTTAAAAATTGGATTAGTATTATTTGCTTGAATTCCCTATATATTCTAGTTACCAGTCCCCTATCTGAAGCATAGTTTGCAAATATTATCTCCCATTCAGTAGGTTGTCTCTTCACTCTAATTATTGTTTCCTTTGCTGTATAGAAGGTTTTTAGTTTCATGAGATCACATTTATCTATTTTTTAAATCGCTGCCTGCACTTTAGGGGTCTTATTTAAGGAATCATTGCCAGGACCAGCAGATAGCATAATGGCTACGTCACTGGACTTCCATGTAGTCCACCGGAGTTCGAGTCCCAGACCCGGTGGCTTAAACTCACACCAGGTGCATGTGTGTGCATGCCCAAGATCCCAGGAGAATGAGAATGGAGGAGAAGGGATTGTGGTGTGGCCATCACCCCCCCCCCCCCGGGGGGGGGGTGATTTCTCGTTTTCTGTCTCTCTGTCTCTCTCTGTCTTTCTGGCAACTGCATGCGCCCTATAGCAAAAACTTCTCAAAAAAAAAAAAAAAAAAAAAAAAAGAAAAAAAAGAAAGAAAGAAATCATTGCCTACTCCAATGTCTTAAAGTGTTTCCTGGTGTTTTCCATCAGTAGTTTGAAGTTTTACGTTTAGATATTTGACTATTTTGAGTTGATTTCTGTTAAGGATATGAGAGACAGGGGTCCAGTTTCAATTTTTTCTGCAGGTAGATATCCATTTCTTCCAGCACCATTTGCTAAAGAGACTCTTTTCTCCATTGTGTTGTCTTCTGTCTGGTGAAAAAAAAAAAAAAAAAAAAAAAAAAAAAAAAACAACCAGGTATCTGTATGTTTTAGTTTTTTTTCTAGATTCTCTGTTCTCTTCCATTGGTCTATGTGTCTGTTTTTGTGCCAGAACCATGCTGTTTTGATTACCACTACTTTGTAATATATTTTGAGATCAGGTAGTAAGATGCCTTCTACTTTATTCTTTTTGTACAGTATTGTCTGGGCAATATGGGGCCTTTTATGATTTCAGAAAATTTTCATGATTTTTTTTCTATCAATGGTAATTTAATTGGAATTGCATTGAATATGTAAATTAATTTGATAGAATTGACATTTTGATTATATTGCTTCTTCCTATTCAGGAACAAGGGATGTCTTTCCATTTTTTTAATAGCATATTCAGTTTCTTTTTTCAGTTTTTCATAGTCTTCCTCATAGAGATCTTTCACCTCTCTGGTTAAGTGTATTCCTAGGTGTATTTTTGGTTTTGTTTTGTTGCTTTAAAAATTTTTTTTTCTTTTAGTGGCTCTTGTGAATGAAATTGCATTCTTCAATTCTTCCTCAGTCTATTCATTGTTGGTGTGTAAAAACACTATAGATTCTTATATACTGATTTTGTATTCTGCCACTTTATTGAATTCATTTATCACTTCTCAGAGTTTTTTCATAGGTTCTTTTGGATTTTCTGTGTATATGATCATGTCATCTGTAAACAGAGACAATATAATTTCTTTTCCTATTTGAATGCCTTTACTTTACTCTCTTGTCTGATTGTATTATCTAGTACTTCTAGCACTATGTTGAAGTGTGGAGAAAGGGGATAGCTTTGTCTTGTTCCAGTTTTTAGTGGGAAAACTTCCAGCTTTTCCCCATTCGGTATGATATTAGCTATACTTTTGTCATATATGGACTTTATTATACTGAGAAATGTATTATTTTCTATACCTATTTTTCTAAGAGACTTAATCATGAAAGGGTACATTTTATCAAATACTTTTTCTGCATCATTGTTATGATCATATGGTTTTTATCCTTTTGTCTAATAATGTGATGTATTACATCTATTGTTTCACATATGCTGAACCACTCATGTATTCCTGGGATAAAGCCTGCCTGGTCATGGTGTATAATCTTTTTAATGTGCCATTGGATTCTGTTTGCTAGTATCTTGTTGAGGATTTTTGCATCTGCATTCATCAGGAACATTGGTGTGTAGTGTTCTTTTTTTATTATGTTTGTGTCTGCTTTTGGTATCAAGATGATGGAGGCTTCATAGAATAAATTTGGAAAAGTGCCTTCTTTTTGGATCTTTGAAATAGTTTGAGGAGAATTAAGGTCAACTCTTCTTTAAAAGTTTTGTAGAATTCAGAAGTGAAGTCACTGGACTCCCATGTAGTCGACTGCGGTTCAAGTCTCAAACCTGGTGGATAAAACTCACACCGGGCATGTGTGCATGCATGCCCAAGATCCTGAGAGAAGAATGAAGAAGGGATCGCAGCATGGCCATCCCTCCTGGGGGGTGATTTCTTGCTTTCTATCTCTCTCTGTCTCTCTGGCAAGCACACGCACCCAATCGTTTTATTGTCTTTTTCATTTATTTCTGCTATAATCTTTGCTATTTTTTCCTGGTATTTTTGGGGATTTGTTGTTGTTTTTCCAGATCCTTGAGATGTGTCATGAGGTTATTTATTTGCCACCTTTCTATTTTTTTTTTCTTGTGAACACTAATTGCTATAAACTTGTGTCTTAAGACTATTTTTACTGTGCTCCAAAGGTAAAGGAGAATCATGTGGTAATTTTTGTTGTTTTCAAAAAAATCTTTTGATTTCAATCTTAATTTCTTCATTAGTTTTAAAGTCATTCAGGAATATTTTGTTTAGTTACTGTGTTTTTGTGTATTTTCAAAGGCTCTTTCTGTTGTCGATTTCAAGTTTAATTTATTTGTGGTTGGAAAAGATACTGGATATAGTTTCTATACTTTGAAGTTTGTAAAGTCTTGTTTTGTGGTTGGTCAAAAATATTCCATGTGAGAATGTGTAAAATATGTATTTTGTGGCTTTGGGGTGAAATGTTCTATAAATGTCTGTCAGGTTCATTTGCTTTATGTTATCATTTAGCACTTGTATCTCTTTTAGTTTTTTTGTTTGTTTGTTTGCTCATTTGTTTTTACTAGATGAACAGGCCTCAATATTTTGGAACCAGGGTTTTCACGGAATATCACTTTTTTCACGGACCTGTAGAGTTGAAGAGAAGAAGATTGAAGTACATTACATTTATTGTACAGTTTATTTCTGTTACATTGTGATATATAATGAAATAAGCATACAATTTGCCATAATGAAGAATCAGTGGGAGCCCTGACCTTGTTTTTCTGCAACTAAATGGTCCCACCTGAGAATAATGAGAGACAATGACACCTGAAGTGTGTTGCTTATGTCTAGTCTGCTCCCTAATCTCGTTTTGGTTGCTGTCACTGCACAAAACCCTGCTTCACAAAGAGGATGTTGGAAATGGAAGCAGGCTTTTCAGTGCATGATGAAAATTTCAGGATATTCCATCTTGACTTTAATCCAGAATGTGTGGAGATTTGAAGTTGTCTCACACTTTTAAGTCCACCATCATTTATGACCTCATACAGTTGATCTTCTAGTATGGAAAAGCTGATTCACCTGGCTTATTCACAAGTGAGTTGCAGGTACATTCCTTCCCACTTTGGGGTTCTTTTGTAGTTAGGAGGTAATGTTCAAATTCTTTTGGAACCTAAAATAGGTGAATATGCACCAGCTGCGAGAGAAAAGGCCCTGGCTCAATCTTTTTCTAAATATCTGCTAAGTTTTTTAATTACATCAAAAATCCCAATGTACATTCATCACCCTATTATTCTATTTGGCTTTGAATGCAGCCACTTTATTGGCAGATTTCATCTGCTGACTCGAACACAGTTGTCATTCTCTCCTAAAGTGCAGACAAATTAAGTTCATTGGGCAGGTTGAATATGTCCCACAAGTAAGAAAGTTTTGTATCTCATTCTGTGTCACTGAAATGTACTGCCACTGGTCACTCTTTTTCTAAAAGAAATCTCTGGAGTAGTTCTCCTAACTTAAAACCTCTGGCCAGTGATGTACCTTTAGAAAGCCATCTCACTTCTGTTTATAATTGCAGATGCGTGTGTTCTGTGTCCCTCTCCTCACAAAGCTGTGAGAAAAGACATGAGTTAAGGGCATATGCTTTAATGAGGCTGATATTTTAATCGCATTCTACAAAACTTTGTTAAGTTCAGGTGACATTTTTCTGTTAGTAAGCATTTCCCTACGGATGGCACAGTGTGTGTACACTCTCATTCAGAAGCATCCTTTTTGGCCCAAGTAGTGAAAGGAGAAAGCTGTCCAGTCATGGCATCTACTATGGCTGTATATATACCAACACAAAATAACCAATTCAGTAGTCCTGCTATGTTATCATTTAAATACTTGAATAGTTTTGCAGCTGTAATGTTGATGGGCAACAAAAGTGCATATTATATATCCTCATGTACATCCTCCTGAAAAGAATAAAAACAAGCATTGTTGCCTTGTTGTCAACATTGATTGACTTGTCAACCTGAATTGAATACCATGGTGACTTATTAAACCAATTTTCTGTGGTGAGGTCCCAACAGGTCTCTGGTATAAGGCAGTTAAGTCTTCTGAAGGCAGAGAAGGAGAGGACATAAAAACAAATGTTTAGCTTTCCACACCACAAGGCATCTGTGCCAAGGTGGCTATGTGTGTCAGGGAATCCCTTGGCTCCCAAGAGGAAGTCTCTCAAAATTAGAAGGAAAAGATGTTGTCCACATCAATCCAGTTTCAGAGATATTTTAATAGTGTCCCTTCCCCAAAAAACAACAATAAAGTGTTCTGTGTGCTAACAACATAGCTTTAAAAATTATTCTACATTTTTATAAAGCTTGATTTAAAATTAGTATTTCATGTTTTCCTATTTTAAGGACTTTTGTCTTGTGTTAAGCTGCCAATAGGTTCATGTACCTACTATTTGAACAGAATCCCAACCTGTTTCCTGGCTTTAAGTTTTAAGCATATTTCCTTAGCATTTCTTTGATTTATTAAAGTTAAATCTGCTTTTCTTGAAATTGAAAAATATAGTAAAAAATACATAATTAATGACCATAGTAAACTATATAGCATCAGCTAGGTGCTCCCTTATAGTATATTCATTCTACTCAGAGATTCATGCCTTAAGTCAGACTTGTATTCATAGATATGTATATATCAGCAGAGCTTGCTATTGAAAGTAGTTAGATTATGTAAGAAATGTTGTAAATGAATAAAATGTGGGGGGGAAAGGAATGGGAAGAAAAAAGTATTTCAAACAGTACAGTCACCAGAAGTACACAGCTATTAAAAATGCACACACTTCACTTGGCATCTCCAGCACCTTCAGCTTTCTGTGCCTGGTCTGTTTTGGCATCTCCATTTTCTGCAGGGTTATTCCCAATCCTAACCAGCATCAGCTTTTCCCTTTTTTTTTTTTTTTTTTTTTTTTTTTTTTTTTTTTTTTTGAGCAGGGGGTACCTTCTCTCCTTTCTTTGCAGAGACCTTTTTAGGCTTGGCCTCTGGCTTTGGAGGAGCAGGTTTCACAGAAATGTTGCAGATCTTCTCTGTGACTCGTCCTTTACCTTGGCTTTATCTCCTTTAGCATCCTATTCAGCCTTTCTCTTGGGCATGATGGTGACAACGGTGGGATACAGGCACTGGACACAGGGGATGCAGCGGTGCGCAGGCTTTGGTCAGTCTGGAGATTGCCCTCGCCTCTTCTTCATACTGCTCTCCCACTCATTGGATTTTGACATGAATCTGCAAGCAATTGATTTATTATGGCCTCTGGGTAGTCAAACCTCTCTGCTAATATTAATCAGTATTTGCAGCCACTCCCCAATGCTAGCATCACTGCCTCAGCTCCACCTCAAGCATTAGATTCTCATAAAGTGCATGCAACCTAGATCCCTCACATGCTCTGTATATACTTGATTAGAAACAGAACTCCACCTTCCAGGGAACCAGCAGTTAGCGTAATGGCTATGTCGCTGGACTCCCACGTAGTTGACCACGGTTCGCGTCCCGGACCCAGTGGCTTAAAACTAACACATGCCCAAGATCCCAAGAGGAGAATGGGGGAGAAGGGATTGCGGTGTGACCATCCCCCCTGGGGGGTGATTTCTCGCTTTCTGTCTCTATGTCTCTCTCTGTCTGGCGAGCGCACACACCCTATAGCGAAAACTTCTCAAAAAAAAAAGAAAAGAAAAGAAAAAGAAAAAAAAAGAAAAACTCTACCTTCCAGTCAGCTTGCAGGAAAGTATAGCTCTTTTGCCAGGTTGGGGGTGGGGGGTGAGGTGGGAGGTCCAATTTTTTTTTGTTTTCATCTTTTTACTGAAGCTACTTACTCCTCCCTACTATGTGTTTTAGCTCAATGTCTGTTTCCTTGCTCTTCTGTGGGTGGGAAGAGTGGGAGCCAGGGGCTCAGATTTCAGGAAAGAGCTTCTCTTGTTTTCTCCTCTGTAAAAGGGGTTAGGAGGGGAAATTCTTCAGAGCTTGATGAGCCTCAGGTGGTAAGCTCTTCTCTAAGTTTGCAAGTAGAAAAAAACTATGTGAACTAGAAGTTTCTGCCAACACCCTCCTGCCCCCCCAGTGGTCCCACCTGATTTCTCCCTCTGTGGAAGCTGCTCACAGACAGTGCCTATGACCTGTAGAATGCAGAAACAGCAACATAAAGCCTTCCCATCAGTCAGTGTCCATGTTTTCCTGACTTCGCCACTCATTCTGGTCCTCATGCAGCCAGAGGATGGGGGCTGAGCCAGAGAGGTTGAGCGTAAAGTAGTACCTAGGGCACAAGCAGGCAATGTGGGCAGCGCCAGAAGCTGGCAATTGTGTGGATGTCAGCAGCAGATCCTAAGTCAATTTTAAAGAAATGTTTTTCCTTATTAAATGCAGAAGATTTAGAGATTTATTGATATCTATTTAAATCAAGACATTTTCAAACATGAATGTAAACTTAAGTTAAAAAATGTAATAATAATTTACCCATTATAAAAATAAATTGGGCCAGCCTTAGCCTAGTGATTAAGGGAGCCAGATCCCACATGATCGATTGTGGTTTGAATCTCAGCCTCAGGGGCTTGAAAAACACACTGAGCACATGTGCGTGCATGCCCCAATTTCTGATAGGATATAAAGCTGGAGGAAATGGGATTGTGGCATGACCATGATCTACTGGGGAGTGCTTTCTCCTTCTCTCTGTCTCTTTGTTTCTCTTTGGCTAGCACATGTACCCTCTGACAATTAAAATAATAATTAATTAGTTAACCATCACTGGTGTCTTATAATTTCAGAAGAGTTTTCTTTAAGATTTATCCTTAGAAAAATCTGTGTACTCCAAGTCACATTTAGACAGAAATTGCAGTCCTTTTAAGGGAAAAAAATAAAAGAATTGGAACCAACTATTTCATTTTTCCTCAAAAAAAAGTGATGTCAGATGTATTCTGTTTTTTATGTGCTTGTTTCCCCTTCATTTGTTCGTCAGGTCATTTGTCACTCATTAGTAAGCAAATTCTTCTTAGATGATTATCTTCTTTGTCAAGTGTTTTCACCCACGATGATAAAAATAATAATGAAGCTTGCATTCAGCCTTTGAATCAGATTAAACCATTTTTAATTCAAAATAATATAAAATCAGAGCTTCTAGACACTTTAAGTAGGTGTTTAGAAAACAGTGTCATATATAAATACACAATTTAATTTGTTCAAATATATATCAGTCTACGACATATCAAGTCCCATGTTAAGTCTTCTATATTTACAAATATAAATAAAATAAAAGTTATACACCATGAGTCTCATAGTCTAATGTAGAAGAAAAATAACTAAACAATATGGTAATTGTATCCTTCATGATCTCTTTTACAAGCTTGCCTTCCTTTGTCAATTTTTTAAATTAAACTTTCTTTAGGGTTTTTAATCTTTGCCCCTTTTTGCATCTTGTATATTCACTTAAGATGACCTCATGCATGCCAGTTACAAAGTAATTTTAAATCTGTGTCACTGCCAAGACCTTGCCTAAACTCTAAATGCATAGACCAAATGTATTACCTACTCACATTTATCTACTGCTAGTAAATTAAGCACAATTACTAAATGTATCTTCTCTTCCTCTATGATATTTTTTCTTCTATTTATATGTCCTCTTGAGTCCATCCCTTGTTCTCTATCTCCATTGCTATTATTTTAATTTAGATCTTTATTATTAACTTCCTGGATTATTGTAATAGACTTCCCCTCCCCAAATTAATATTCTCCCAATCAGTTCTCCAATTTTGATATCAAAGTAATCTGTTCAAACGGCAAATATGTCATTAACACTCCCTACATACAACTATTTAGCAGTCTTCTCCATAATCTCAAGATAAAATCTAAACTAATATCATGTATTTATGTGTCATATAAAGCCCTTTATAAATTAATTTCATCTGATCTTTTTCTTTAGTTCTTCTCTTACCTCCTGATTATCAGAACTTATTTCTCCCAAAATCTAACGTGCTGTTTTCTTACTTATTTTTCTCACCAACCTCTAAGCCTTTTTTTTTTATACTGTCTTTTGCTTGGAACAACTTCATCTTACTTTTCTGCCTGGCTGACTACTACATATTCTTTACGGTCAAGCTTTTCCTCTCTGAAGACTTCCCTGATATCTACCTCCACCATCCCTAGATGGATTAATTACCTTTATTACCCAGAATTCTCCAGAGAGACAGAGCTACTAGATTACTTATAGATATAGCAGAGGGAATTATTAGAAATTGGCTCACAATATTGAGACAGTCAAAAAGTCCTACAACAAACCGTCTGTAAGCTGGAACCCTGGTACCTGGTAGCTCATTCTACGTTCAAAGACCTCAGAATCTAGAAAACCAATGGTATTTAACTGTCAGTCCAAAGATGAAAGCCTGTGAACTGGAATGGGGCAGGCTGTTTAAGTCCTGGAAAGCCTGATGGCATGCAAGGCGGGAGACTGAGAAAGAAACCAATTCACCTTTTCTATTTTTGTTCTTTACAGGATCCCAGCTTTTTAACAGTGGTTAGCCACACTAAGAGCACATCCTCCCCACTTAGTCTACTTAGATTCACATGCTGATCTCTTCTGGAAACATCCCCACAGACACACCCAAAAAGAATGCTTTGCCATGTGTTCAGGTATTACTTAATCCAGTCAGGTTGACGCCTAAAATTAATCATTAGAATACCCTTCCCTTATGTTCCCACAGCACCTTGTTCATACATTTTATGATGAAGCCAAGTGACATATTTGTTCACTATCATAAATGCCCTAATAAATAACATTTGTGTGAAAAAGCAGAGTGCTCTAAGTGTGAATCACTATAAATTGAATTGTCATAAATTAATTCTCTTTCTGAAGAATTCTTCCCAGAAAAGGAATTTGAAACTCATTCTCACTGCACTTTAAAATGTGATCTTTACCAAATATATTTACATTTTAATAAACAAACCTTTATAGTTCTTTTTGATTTCAGTTAGCTGCATCTCTAACTATTTAACTTCATCCATTAATCATGAGTAGGAAAAGTACTTTGTGAGGACTGAAAGACCTTTACAGTTCTCTGAAATTAAAAATACTTTCCCTCTGCAAGTACTCTGATCCCTAAAATTAAAGAAGCCCCTAGAAGCAAGTTCATGTTTTGTCAGAAAGTTTTAGAACCAGTGAATCTATGAACCAGTTTGGAGTCATGACATCTCTCAGATGATTTTTTTTTAATCGGAGAAAATTCAACAATAATAGCAATAATAATGCCAGCAGATGACATGATGATTACATCACTGGACTCTCACATAGTCAGCCAGTGTTCAAGTCCCAAACCCGGCAGCTTAAAACACAGCGGGTGTGTGCATGCCCGAAGTCCCAAGAAAAAATTAGAGGAGAAGGGATTGTGGTGTGGCCATCCCCCCTGGGGGATGATTTCTCACTTTCTGTCTCTCTGTCTCTCTCTGTCTCTCCAGCGAGTGCACACACCTTATAGCAAAAATCTCTCAAAAAATAACAGAAAACTAAGGATATAACATGTACAGACATTCTGGAAGTGATTGTTGTTAAGGTCATAGACATAGGATAACTCTATGAATGAATTTCAGAGTGTAGTATATGAAATACTTAGAATATAATAGTAAGAGAATCACTTGGAAATCATGTAATCTCTCTTATTTTAACAATGGGGGAATGCAGAACCAACTTGAATAATGTTCTCAGCTTTAGGCAAATACTTGTGACTAAAACTAGAGCCTAAGATATTTACCACCTGTTCTGGTGTTCATTTCACTGTAGCACACTGATCTCAAATCAATTATGAAATCATTCTTCAAAGGCAAGTGCCTAGATGTGCATGCATGTAAAGTGTTTTAGTTTGCTTAGTTGTTTGTTTTTAAATCTGTTTTGACTACAAATAAATTTTCTATTGTCCCTGGTCTGTCCTTTATTATTTCTATTATTTTCAGCTCCTATTTGTAAGTAAAACTTTTAAGGAGCAAGTGTTCCAGTCATATAAGTAGCTTTCCTTTGGTTTCTTGGGAGAGCCTTACTTGGCATAGCAATGGTTGATGATATTTGTAAAACTATTATTAAGATTCATTTTCTGTATTTGTAAAATGCACAACATGAATAAATTTAAACTTCACACTTGGTAAGGTACCAGCTACTGTGGGCAGATTAAAATATTCTGGCACCATTCCCTGAAATTCCCAATTGTTTTCAGTTAACAATGGAAAAACTATGAGCTTTCAGTAGAAAGTATTATTATGCAGTCTTAGGAACTTTATTTTAAATTACAGACCCTAAATTTCTTATTTAAGATTACATTATCAAAGTCTTCAGCATCTCTTACCTGGGTTCTTAGTTTTTCTGCAAAAGGCCTCTTCAGCAGGGTGATTCAAGGAACCTTTAAGCTTTGCTGTTGAAACTCAGTTTGAAGCAATGAAATGTCTATTTTAGAATACTGACCACAGCACAGAAGCACATGTTCCTATTTCTTACTTCTAGCTAGTCAGTTGTCTGAAGATAGGCAATTATTTTAAGCACAGATTCTATATTCCCTAGAAGAAATTCAAAAGCTCCTGATTCCAAGCAATAGGAAATCTTGCTGTGAGTTCAGTAGCTCCTCCTGATGGTTTAAGGCCATCAGAAAATAAAGAAAAAGGAGTAAGATATAGTAGGGAAAGCTTAGCTCTTAGCTCTTAGACACTCATTGATCTATCTTTTACTAGTTGAACAACCTTAGACAAGTACCACAACATTTGTTGGTTTTATCTCCCTCATATGTAAAATGAAAATAACATTTGTCTAATATAAGGCTATTGTGTGTTACTATTAAAGGAGATCATATGCATAAACAGCTTATAAAACATGCCAGGCACATGTACATACTTGCCCAGAATCTGTACATAATGAAGGAGAAGAGATTGTTAAGTAATTGCCCTGCTGGGACATGCTTTCTCCCTCTTTTTCTCTCTGTGTCTCTCTGGTGAGCATAAGTGCCATTTAATAAAATTTAAAAATATGAATGTAAAAACATCTTACTCTATAGTTTGGATATAACTGAATGATGTAGTAATACTGTAGTGCATTAATAATGTCCTCCCTCACTTTGATTTTAGCAATATGGAAGTAAGCCACCAGTACTTCATTGAAGCCAATAGTCATAGTTGATAATATTAATATGTATTCCTTCTTATTTTCCAGCTAGGAGCTTTGTTTCATCATACCTTTTTTCTATTTACAGGATATTTCTTCTGTATTAACCGTTTTTTCTTTTTTAATAGCTATTATGATTTGGATAATGGTTGTCCCCCAAAGACTAATATTTTTTAATTTGGATATCCCCTGGAAATTCATGTGCTTGGACTTGATTGTACTGAAAATGTTAAGTGAAAACTTTATTCCTTCCTGGTATCCCAGGGTGGAACCTTTGTGTATGATAATGTCTTTAGGGCCCCTATGATTGAGTTCTGGTGGATACGTAAGCAGAGGGAGTGAGACCGGAATGAGAGACAAAAACTTGTAGACCATGTTTTGCTCTCATCTCTTGATAAGTTATTTCTGCCTTTTACCATTTTGTGATACCTTTGGATTTTCCAGCCACCAGAATCATGAGTTCTCCAAATAAACCTCCATTTTCTTTATAAATCACTTAGTTTCAGGTATTTTTAACTGTTAGCAATACCATGAAGAACTCAAACAATAGCCATAGTAATATCTTAAAATGGGACCAACCAATATTGGAAAAGTTAAGAATTATTTGTAAGATACCAGGATATGTGATTTAGAGTTATGGAAATTCCAGCAGGTTGGAGAAATGCAGAAGGGATTGCAGTGTGACCATACCCCATTAGAGAGTGCTTTAACTCTCTCCCTTTCTCTTCTTCTGTCTTTCCATCTCTCTCTCTGGTGCATGCTCCCACTGACAATTAAATAAATAGATAAAAATAAAATAATAAATAAAAACCTAACATTTTATTTCTATTTTTTTTAATTGCCAGAGGGTATATATGTGCGAGCACATGAGAGAAAGAATTACCCCAGAGGGTGCAGTCATGCCACAGTTCCTTCTACATTTCTTCATCCTATTGGGATTTGGAGCATGCAGGTAGTCATGCCTGACATGTGCTGTTTGTTAGTTTTTAAGAGGTTTTTGCCATAGGGCACATACGCTCACCAGAGAGAGAGAAACAGATACAGTGAAAGGAAAAGTGAGAAATCACCTCCAAAGAGGGCATGGCCACACCGCAATCCCTTGTCCCCCATCTCATCCTGAGATCTTGGGCACAAACACGCACACACGTGCCCGACATGATTTTCAACCATGGGTCTGGTACTCAAACCATGATAGCCAGATAACCGCCACACCATCTGCTGGCTCACCTGACACATTTTCAAGTCCTTGGGGCCTGGATTCAAACCATGGATGGCCAGGTGAGATCTAGCTTCCTTAACTATTAGGTTATAAGGCCAGCCAAAATTTTATATTTTATATATAGGAATGAATATGTATAACACAAATGTAAGTTAAAATAAACATCAAGGAATCTCAACTTAAGAAATAATTCATGAGCAATTCCATTGCATCTTTTGTAGTGCTATATCTTAGCTTAATGATTTCTGGTAATTATAAAGTTTGTATTTATTCCAAATGCTATGATCTTACATAAAGCTTATTTCATGTTATGACATGAGAACTTTAATACTCTTTCTTACCACATTGACAGGTAATGAACATCTTTAGAAAGAAAAATCCAAATGCACAACACAATAACAATTTTTATTAGATGTATTTATTTCTGGGACCAGCAGATGGTTTAACAGTTACATGGCTGGACTCCAACATGGCTGACCACAGTTTGAGACCCGGACCCAGTGGCTTGAAACTCACACTAGTCACATGTACATGCATGCCTAAAATCACGAAGGGGGAATGGAAGAGAAGGGATTGTGGTGTGGCCATCCCCCTTTGCGGGGTGATATCTCACTTTCTGTCTCTCTATCTCTCTCACTGTCTGGTGATCGCACGCACCTTACAGCAAAAATCTCTCTTAAAAAATATTTATTGGGCGTGGTGGCGCCTGCCTTATAGCAAAAAATCTGTATTTATTTCTTCAATAAGCAAGAGAGAAGGAGAGATAGTCAAGCACACACTGCAATAGGGTTTTCACATCACATTTTACCCCCAGCTTCAACCAGTCCTGATCATTTGCACATAAGCATCTAGCATATTTAGGGAGGTCTTTGCAAACCCAGAACCTTAATGTGTGGGTCTTCCTCGCAGAATGTTCTATTACCTCTACACCACTCACTGGCCTTCACAATAGCACTTTGAACAAGCTATGTAATGTGTAAGCATACTAATTTTATTGTATTATTCCATAAACATGACTTCTGGAAAAATTAGTAATAGACAAGTTAATGCACTGGTTTTCACCAAAGAAGGTCTTCACTCCTAAATAACTCAACTTGTCTTGGTTTACTCATATATGAAGCCGATAATACATAACTGAGATTGTAGTGCACCAAAATTTTGAAGTTAGTCTTTCAAATAAAGCTGTGGGCAATAAATTATATTCGGATAGGCTTGAGACCACTATGTTATTTTTTTTTTTTTTTAGTATCTGATAAATAATTATGAAGTTTTAAGTATTTATATCCCTATTTTATATCAAGAAGCTTTGGGTCATCTCTTTACCTTTCAACATTCTGTTGAATTTCTACCACCCTCTTCCTGCACTCCTGATTCATACAAATATAATAGTATCTTGGTTAGGCAAAGTGAAGATAAGGAATCAATTTCCTGGACCACAAAATTTAATTTTTTCCTTGACTTTCTGCAAAGCTTCCTTAGAGATAACTACACTGGGAACTTTACATCTATGAAATCATTTCAGTAAGTTACTTCAATAAATTAGGGTGCTTTTTACTCTTTCACTCACTCACGCCGAGTGCGTGTGCGTGTGTGCCCAAGATCCCGAGAGGAGAATGGAGGAGAAGGGATTGTGGTGTGGCCATCCCCCCTGGGGGGTGATTTCTCACTTTCTATCTCTCTGTCTCTCTCTCTCTGTCTGGCGAGTGCATGCGTGTCTGGCGAGCGCACATGCCCTATAGCAAAAACCTCTCCAAAAAAAAAAAAACATAGTTAAAATTTACCCTTTAGAGAATGCACTTGGCTTCGATACTTTCAAATTATACTTAATTTTAGAAATAGTTCCACCTTGATTTTCCTTGTGTATTCAATATATGTCCATTTCCATTGTCAGCCATTTGAATCTATAAAGATTCTTTCAGAAGATATTTTTAGGCCATTTATTTCAGTTTAAAAATACTAACAGGCTCAGCCATGGTGTTTTGCACTGCTAAGATGCTGTACTTTATAGGCTGAGACCACACAGGAGGCCTGGGTTTGATTCCAGGTCCAATCTAAAAGCTGGTTGTAATGGCATGTGCCTATAATCCCAGTGACATCGGGAGGCTAAAGAAAGATTTAGTGCAAGGCTGACAAGGGCAACATAGCAAGACCCTGTCTGAAAAGAGTCCGGTAGAGTGACAATGACCTGTAGGCCTAGACAGAAAGCAAAGGCAGGAGGATTTCAACTTTGCAAGACCGGCCAAAAAAAATAGCACTACAGGGAATTTGTTAATCACTGTTATCGTATAGGAAGCTGAATCTTATATGAGTGTCCTGCTGACAACCTAAAAAGACTATCCCTTTTCACCCATCACTCTGCCACTTTCTTCTTTCCACACGAATAAGCATACCACACAAAACTGGACCAACCAGTCATTTCCACTCTTTTTCCTAGTCACACTCCTTTTTTTAATTAACCTCTTGAGATCACTTAATTATAGTTATGGCCCAGGGTTCCCAGGAATACATAGCCCTGCTCTTAATATTTTTGACATTCTATAATATCCAGAAATATGAATATTTGTGGTATGAGCTTTATCCTTAACAAATTGAAGACATTATTGTACAGAAATGTGGCATACAGTGTGTGCATAAAAGCAGAACAGAATGAACATTATCTCTTCAGACTCTGCAGGCAGAATGATGGCTTCTTGGCATACTGCCTAACCTTCAGCAAAATGAAATGCTCACTACAGTATGTGAAGAGCTGCAAACTTCTGCCACCAAATATTCCCAAGCACACATGTCTGGCTTCTTCCACTTAGCATAGTGTTTTCGAGGTTCATTCATATTGTAGCATGTATCCATATTTTATTCCTTTCTTATTGTGGTTAAAAATATAGGAACCAGCAGTTAGCATAATGGCTATATCACTGGACTCTCATGTAGTATACCACAGTTTGAGTCCTGGACCCCGTGGCTTGAACTCACGCCGGGCGCATGTGTGTGCATGCCCAAGACCCCGAGAGGAGAATGGAGGAGAAGGGATTGCGGTGTGGCCACCCCCTCCAGGCAGTGATTTCTCGCTTTCTGTCTCTCTGTTTCTCTCTGTCTTTCTGGCAAGCGCACATGCCCTATAGCAAAACCTCTCACAAATAAATTATTGGCACAGGGGCCAGTAGGTGGCATGATGTTTAAAGGCACTGAACTCCCACATGGCCGACCATGGTTTGAGAGCTGGTGGGTTGCTTTCTCACTTTCCCTCTCTCTGGTCAAACTAAAAAGTAGTAATAATAAATGAAATCAAGTATTTCTTTAAAAATATATATAGCATAAAGTTTACTATCTTAGCTATGGTTAAGTATACAGTTCAGTAGTGTTAAATATATATGCATTGTTAAAAAAAAAAAACAGAACTTTTTCACATTGCAAATCAAAACTCTGTACACATTAAACAACTCCCTGTTACCCATCATACTAGTACCTAGTAACAACCATTCTACTTTCTATTTCTACTAATTGACTACTTTAGGTACCTCATGTAAGTGGAATCATGAAAAATTTGTCCTTTGGTGATTGACTTATCTTACTTAGAATAATGTCCTCAAGATTCTTCCCTGTATTAGCATGTAACAGGATTTCCTTCCCTTCTAAGGATGAATAACACTATTGAGTTGTCAGAAGTCATTACATATTTTTTCTGTTTTTCTATGCAAAAAGGTGTCATGACTTTTCCAATAACCCAATATAATATATCAGAGGGTCTTCCAAAAATTTATGGAAAATGTGTATTATGGGAAAAAGTACACATAGATTTCAAAATTTTTTATACTAACATAAACTCATATCTTAATTCCATTTTCTACAAATTTTTAATATCCCTCTATATTTTATTTATTCATCCACTGATGAATACTTGAGTTACTTCTACTTTTTGACTATTGTGAATATTGTTTCTATGAATTTGAGAGTACAAATATGTCTTCAAGACCCTGTTTTCAATTATTTTTAGTATATTATATACCCAGAATTTGAATTGCAGGCTCGTATAGCAGTTGTATTTTTAATTTGGGAGCAAATTTTCCTTAATGGTTACATCATTTTAAAATCTACCAACAGTATACAAGGGTTCCAGTTTCTCCCCTTTCTCACAATAACTTTTAATTTCCTCTTTTTTGATAATAGCCACCCTTGTGGGCATAAAGTGATATCTCATTGTGGGTTTTGTTTTGTTTTGTTTTGTTTTGAGAGAGGTTTTTGCTATAGGGTGCATGCACTTGCTGGAGAGACAAAGAGAGAGAGAGACAGAGAGACAGAAAAAGCAAATCAGTACCCAGAGGGAATGACCACACTGCAATCCCTTCTCTTCAGTCTTCTCTTGGGATTTTGGGCATGCATGCACGTGAACCCGGCCTGAGTTTTAAGCTGCTGGGTCTGGGACTTGAATCATTGTCAACTATGTGGGAGTCCAGCGACATAAACATTACACCATCTGCTGGTCCCTCATTGTGGCTGTTGAGCATCTTTTCATTATTAAAAGTTATTGTTAGTTGTTTGTGATTCATCTATGGAAATGTGTCTATAAATTCCTTTCCCTATTTTTTTTTTTTTGAGAGGTTTTTGCTATAGGACGCATGCACTCACCAGAAAGACAGAAACAGAGAGACAGAAATCGAGAAATCACCCCCCAGGGGGGATGGCCACACCACAATACCTTCGCTTCCATTCTCCTCTCAGGATCTTGGGCACGCACGCACACGCGCCCGGCGTGAGTTTAAGCCACTGGGTCCGGGACGCGAACCGCAGTTGACTACGTGGGAGTCCAGCAACATAGCCATTACGCTAACTGCTGGTCCCCCTGAATATTAACTTCTTTATCAGGTACATGATTTAGAAATACTTTCTCTCACTTTATAGGTTGCATTCTTTCTCTGTTGATTATATTCTTTGTTGTATAAATTATTTAAGTTTGATGTATCCTGTTTATCTTTTTTTTGTCTTAATTTCCCGTGGGTGTCATATTCAATAAATTATTGCCAAGTCAAATGTTAAAATCTTAGGTCCACTCAGCGTAGTAGTTAAAAGATACAAATCCCACATGGCTGACTATGATTTGATTCTTGGCTCCGGCAGCTTGAGAAACATGCTGCATGTGTAAGTATGTGCACAAAGTTCTGACAGGATGGAAAAATGGAGAAGGGATTGTAGTGTGACCATGCCCCATTGGGGGGAGATACCTTCTCTCTTTCTCTCTGTCTCTCTCTAATGAGCACATACTTCACTCCCTCTTGGAGTTTTTTCAAAACTTATCATCTTTTTCTTCTAGGAAGTTTATAATTTTAGACCATATGTTTCAGTCTTTAATCCATTTTGAGTTAATTTTTTTATAGGATGTAAGAGTCCAACTTAATTCTTTTTCATGTAGGTATCTAGTTTTCCCAACATTTGTTGAAGAGAATGTTCTTTCCTCACTAAGTAGTCTTGGTTTCCTTGTCAAATATGTCAAATATAATTTACTTGATTGTGTATGAAAGGTTTTCTTTCTGGGATCTTTATTCTATTCTGTTTGTCTATATGTCTGTCTTTATGCAAGTACCATATATTTTGATTACTGTAGCTTTATAGTCAAGGAGAGTGAGTCTTTGATCTTTTTCAAGATCATTTTGACTATTCAGGGACCCTTGAGATTCCATATTAATTTTAGGACAAAAATTCTATTTTTCTACTTTTTTCTATTTCTGTAAAAAATGCCATTGGACTATTAATAGGGATTGTACTGAATCTTTAGATATTTGGGGGTCGTATGGACATTAATATTATTAAATCTTCTAATCCATGAACTTGGGGTGTCTTCTCATTTATTTGTATCTTCTTTAAATTCTTTCTGCAGTGTTTTATCCTTTTCAGCAGTATCTCATTTGTTTTATGGCTGTGTATGAATATGCCATACAGTGAATTTTTACCCACTTTATGGACATTTACATCTATTATGAATAATGCTGCTATAAATTTTAATGTGTAAATATTGGTGAGTACATGTGTTTTTATTTCTTTTGAGTTTGTCATTGCCTTTTTTTTTTTTTTTGTGGTTTTTGCTATTGGGCACGTGTGCTTGCTGGGGACAAGGGGAGAGTGAGAAGTCATCCCCATGGGGATGGCCATGCCACAATCCCTTTTCCTCCATTCTCCTCCTGGGATTTTTGGCACACACACACACATGCACCCAGCGAGATTTTGAAGCTGACAGGTCCAGCATGCAAACCGTGGTCAGCCATGTGGGAGTCAAGCACCTCAGCCACTACACCACTGGCTGGTCC
Source organism: Tupaia tana (assembly GCA_026018925.1). Taxonomy (NCBI): domain Eukaryota; kingdom Metazoa; phylum Chordata; class Mammalia; order Scandentia; family Tupaiidae; genus Tupaia; species Tupaia tana. The sequence goes on from JAKSZU010000001.1 coordinate 232,242,195, forward strand.
TTGTCCTTGCCTTTAAAAAACTGAATTTAATAACAGTAAGTGATCCTCTGAAAGTGCAGGCTAGTAAATTTTGAGTAGGATCCATATTTGTTGTTTGAATAGACATGAAGGAAATAAAAAATTCAGTACTCTTTCTTTAGAAGCTTGAGAAACCAGCATGTAATTTCTTACAGTCACCTACTTTAGAACTTTTAAATACCAATTTGGGGAATAGTTGCTAGCTGATATATTACAACTTAAATATATAGATGACTGAAAACATATACGTGAGTAGTTTTCAGTGTGGCAACAGTCAAGAACTTACTATCTCAATGAAGTCTTGAAATATATCATGGACATAGATTGACAACGAAGGTAAAAATGATAGTCTGGGTTTAGGGAACTCATGCATAGACATAAGCAGGCAGTATGTGAATAATAGTAATAGTAATAGTAATAAGGTTAGAGGGGAGAGGCCCTGGTGGAGAGTAATGAGAGTGGAGGTTAGCAAGATAGCCTTCTCTATTTTATGTCCTTTTTGGTTGAATTAGGCTATATTTGATTTATATGGCCTAGTTCTCTATTTACTTGGTATTTTCTCTGTAGTTGTCATTATTAATATACTTATTTGTTAACTTGGTTATTCAGCACATATTTGCCAAGTGCGTTTTATGTACCAAACACTGTTCTTAGTATTAGGGATACAGAAATTAATGATTTGTGATGTGACAGCAAGGAGTATATGAATTGATGGAGAAGTGAAGATAGTTTTACAATCACAATAAACGTGAAATGTGTACCAGATAGGTACAGATGTAATGAAAATATTGAGAATAAATTCAGTCTCTCTATATCATTCTGTATCTTTTCACCAGAGAAGTTCCTAAAAGACAGGTCTCATTATCTTTCAAGAGACTTAAACTCTGCTGGCAGGTTAACTTGGAGTCATTAGTCTCTTTAAAAAAATCCCTCATTGAATTTTCATTTTCATAATATTATGTTTAAGTTCCATTTATCTTGTTTCGTTTATCTAAAATGCCCCTATCTTTTACCTGATCTGACTTACCCTTTAAAACTCAGCTCAGAATCTTCTCATCTAGGGAGAGCATCTAGAGCTTCCACAAAATTTTAGTTAGGTGATTTTCTGTGTATCTCCCATATTGCCCTATACATATCTCTGTCACAGCCCACACCATACTATCTTACAATGATCTCTTTCTTTCTCAATCTTCCCCTTTCTTGCATGCACTGTACACATGAACTCCTTGAGAACATCTGTGAGGTATTTTCTTTTTTAGTTTTAAATGTTATATTCTTGATGCTTGTCTTTTTTAAAGTTCGTATCATTTCTTTTTTAGTTACATTCCACTATTGTACATCTCTACAACTCACAATATGGTTTTTCAAAGTATATATATATTACATGAAATCAAGTCAAGGTTATTACCATATACATCATTTTCAACAGAGAACTTTATATTCTTTTGACTATTAAGTATTTCTTCCTTTCACCCTTCCCACTCTACTTATTGGTATTTTTGTCACCAGTATTAGCATATAGTAGGCTCCCAATATTTGGCAAATAGGTGGGTAAATCAGTCAATGAACTAATTTGTCTTGGTGAGAAAGTAGAACTGAAGAGATGACATCTGAATTCAACTTTGAAATACTGGTGAGATTTGACAGAGAAAGGGGAAGATAAAAAAGGCATTCTTATTCAAGGCAACATTGTGTGCAAAGGCACACAGACTAGAAAAAGTCCAACATGTTTAACATGGTACATATCTTACTTTGTATCAGAAAATGGAGATTTGTCAGAAATAAAGTTCAATCTCAATTTCCCACGTTGTGCCTGGGTGTTAAACTAGCACTATAGAAATAGGATATGTTTATTATTTTGTACTTTAATGAAGTTTAGGTGGATTGAAACATTTAAGTAACTCTATATTTCTTGTATCCACACATTTTTCTCAATCCAGAATTGTTATTTGAGCCTCTGCAGAAATTTGGAGGCTATCTCTTAGTGTTTCTGTTTATGTTAAGATGGGGGATAATTATTGTTAAAAACTGCTAGAACAATATTTTACTTTCTCCTGCTTTTTTCTACCTGAAACTTTTATTCTTGTCACTAGTTGAAACATTTTCCTTTCAATTTTTATTTTTTATTGATATATAATAATCACACATATTTGGGGGTGTACCATACAGGTACAATGTGTGAATATAATTTCTGAATACAACATGTAATGATTAAATCAGGGTAATTAGTATACCCATCATCTCAACCATTTGTCATTAGATTGTATTGGAAACATTCAAAATCCTCTTTTCTGTTTGTTTTAGCTACTCTGAGATATACAATAAGTTGTTGTTAACCATATTCTCCCTATAGTGTTTTCTAACACTAGACATTGTTCCTCTTAACTATCTATAATTTTGATTCTGTTTATCAGCACCACTCCACCATTACTCCTCCATCCTTCCCAGCCTCTGATAATTATTTTTTATTTCTCAACTCAAATTCTTCATCCTTCATCTCAAATTCTTGAACCAAAAGTTATGGTCATCTGGAGTAGATTTAATACTGACTTCACACAATGGGATGATGGTGCTTTCTTACCATCACTAAATAATTTAGGTTAATGGAACCAAAATCAAAGGCTGCAATTCAAATGGAGTGAGTGGGAAGCTCCTCCTCTTCTTTACATTTCTGTTTTTAAGAAAAGGGGAAAATAAAAAACAATTTTGTATATAAGGTATAGTAAGTAAGGAATAGGTAAGTATAAAAGTGGCATGTGCTCATTGAAGAAGACTTGAAAAAGTTTAGAAAGTATAATAGTGGAGTGGCCAGCAGATGTCATAACAGTTATTTATGTAGCTAAACTCCCACGTAGTCTACTGCAGTTCAAGTCCTGAACCAAGTGGCTTAAACCTCACACTGGGCGTGTGTGCATGTGTGCCCAAAATCCTGAGAGAAGAATGGAGAAAAAGGGATTGTGGCATGGCCATCCCCCCTCGGGGGAAAATGAGTTCTCGCTTTCTGTCTTCTGTCTGTCTGCCTCTCTCTCTCTCTCTCTCTTTCTCTCTCTCTCTCTCTTTCTGGTGAGTGCATGCTCCCTATAGCAAAAATCTCTCTAAAAAAAAAGAATGAAAGAAAGAAAGAAAAGTATAGCAAATGGAATAAAAAATCATAAATTATTCTGATATTCTAAACCAACAATTTTTTATATATTCATATATATCCTTTCTATTCATGTGCCTTTTTGTAATGATATATTCACATACATCTCAAATAAAGTTAAGCTTATATACTGCATGTGGCATTGTACATATTTTTAAGTGTTTATCAAAAGAAGTTTCTTATGTTGATGAATACTCTTCACAAATATTACTTTAGCCTGCATAGTATTTTATCATAAAGATATATCATTGTTTATTTAAATACCTCTACTATTGATCTTCTGGTTTCTTTTCATTTTTTTCAAATGTAATAAGCAATTCTGAAAGAAAGTATGTGCATGATGATTTCTCTGTTTTCTTAGGATAGATTTCTAGAAGTAAAATTACAAGGTCGATGAATATGAAAGTGTTTAAGACTTTGCTTTTCTTTAAGAAAATCAAATCTGGGTTGTTAAAGGATTAATAACGCATCAGCTGAACACATCTTTGATGACTATGTAGCAACTCACATTCAAATAATCTCTGCAAGCATTACAGTGACTTGACAGAATGTAATCTTTTATTTCAGGCACTAGGATGCATCTCTTCTTTCTCTCTACTATTCCTTGGGACAGAAATCGAGAGGTCTGACTGAGCCCATGTACAAGCTGTGTCAGACAGGCACTCATGCCCATCTTGTTTATGACTGCCTTGTTTATACAGTTACTCTCAATATTCACATTTTCCTTCTTTTCTCTTCTTTCAGATGGAATGGGACGAGTCCTTGCTCAAGATGTATATGCGAAAGATAACCTACCCCCCTTCCCAGCATCGGTAAAAGATGGCTATGCAGTTCGAGGTAAATATTTTGGAGGGTTTTTCAACATCATCAAACTTACACTGTATTTTTTTTTACATATTTTTGGCTCAGCCCTGTACACAATGACTTCTACATCTGTTTCTTCCATGATTGTCAAAATAATTTCATTCATAGGTAACTATGCTAGTCTACATCTGCATCTGCTGGTACACCCTTGCTTAAAACTTTTCAGTGAAAGTACTATACTTAGGTGAAAATTCTTGCTTATAAAGAAATATATAGTGATCAAGTGAAAAACACTGTATTATAACTTACTCCTTTGGCGCATACACATTGCTAGATAGCAGTGTTGGTCTGGAAGTTTTAGATGTTTTCTAGTTGAAAACATTTATATGATCCAAGCAGATTCCGAACACAGGGATAAAGTAAAGCAGTCTGTTTTGCTTTAAGTTCAAACATCATTGTTCACAGCAGGGCTTCACTAAAAGAAAGGAAGTGGGAAATCTCTAATTAACTAGAAGATGCCATATTTTAAAGCTCTGACTCCCCACACTGTATCAGCAGATCATGCCCTCAAGAGTGGCCCTAGATTACATAAATTTAAAAGTAAATACTAAATAACATTTACCTGCCTAAATACTAATTTAAGAACTCAAAATTAAAATGCAACTTAATTGCCTGCTTACAAAGTGTTATTGGTTCTTCTGTTTCTATTTTTCTGTGTACAAGTTGATGTTTTGAAATATGGGTATTTACATTGTTGGAATGGCTCAGTCAAGCTAATTAAGAAATGCATTACTTCACAAACATTCTTTTTTGGTGTGCTTGTGATGAGAACATTTAAAATCTATTCTCTTACTCATTTTCAAAAAGTAATACACTGAAATTATGTTATTGGCTTTTAACTCAAAGCTGATATTATTGAAGAAATGTCTAAAAACAACAGTTTCCATTTTATCAGAGCTGTTAAAAAAGCCGGTTTCTTGGGACCAGCAGTTATTGTAATGGCTATGTCACTAGATTCCCATGTAGTCGACCACGGTTCGCATCCCAGACCCACTGGCTTAAAACTCACACCGGGCGCGTGTGCGTGCGTGCCCAAGATCCCGAGAGGAGAATGGGAGAAGGGATTGCGGCATGGCCATCCCCACTGGGGGGTGATTTCTTGCTTTCTGTCTCTCTGTCTCTCTCTGTCTGTTTGGCAAGCGCACGTGCCCTATAGCAAAAACCTCTCCAAAAAAAAAAAAAAAAAAAAAAAACAGTTTCTTTTTAATCAGTTATGGAGTCTTGACAGCCTCATTGGCTCTTCTTTCATATTCTCCATCTAAAAAGTAAGTTCCGGATCTTGTGGGAAGACTAAAGCGGGCACTCTTGGCTCAGTGCAGCCCACTATAAGCCAGCCAAACCACTGTCATGCCTGGATATTTACAAGAAAGTTTCAGCTGCATAGTTACCAACCAATTAGACTGGTTATTTAATGCAAATTGGACTCTTTGAGATACTGAAGGCATGAGAATAAGAAAAAAGAAACCAGCAGAGGTGGCACTGGGTGCTCTGGGGCCAAGAGTGCAGCTCAGGCCTCAGCCCAGACCAACCTTAACATGGCAGGTAAACAACTTCGCAGAGTCCCAGAAAAACTGCAAGAATCCGCTGCCCCCAACATCAGCATGACTGACAAGAAAGAGGAGATGCAATCACCTGTGTCACTTAAGAAAGGTGTTAAGATGTGATGGCAGGCGACCTGATTCAACAACTCCAGGGTGAAGGGAAAATAACTGATAGAAGATCAGAAAAGTGGGAACCAGCAGTTAGCGTAATGGCTATGTCGCTGGACTCCCACGTAGTAGACCGCGGTTCACGTCCCAGACCCGGTGGCTTAAAACTCACACTGGGCGCGTGTGCATGCGTGACCAAGATCCCGAGAGGAGAATAGAGGAGAAGGGATTGCGACGTGACCAGCCCCTCTGGCGGGTGATTTCTCGCTTTCTGTCTCTATGTCTCTCTCTGTCTGTCTGGCGAGCGCACGCGCCCTATAGCGAAAACCTCTCTCAAAAAAAAAAAAAAAAAAAGAAAGAAAGAAGATCAGAAAAGTGATCACCTCGTGAATGAAAAATTTGAAAAGTCATTTTAAAAAAGGTGAATTTTCAGTTTATGGACAGATTATAGACCAACTGATCTGAGGCCATGGTGGTCTTGGAAGAGGTGGCAGAGGCTGAAGACATGGAATGGGCAGAGGAGATGGATCTGAGTCCTGTGGCAAATTAAATTTGATAGGCATAGTGGAAGTGATAAGTCTGGCCAGAAACATGGGGACAAACATGGAAGTAGCAGATCTCACATCTGGGGAACTGTCAAAGATGAATTAATTGATTTAGATCAATCAACTGTGACTGAGGAAACACCTGAAAGTGAAGAACATCCAGTGGCAGACACTGAAAACAGAGAAAACAAGGTTGATGAAGCAAAGGAAGAGGGTCCAAAGAGATAACTTTGGATGAGTGGAAAGCTATTCAAAATAAGGACCTGGCAAAAGTAGAATTTAATATTTGAAAAACAAAGGTGCTGATGGGCAGTGGAAGAAATTATTTGTTCTTCATAAATCAAAGAGGCAAGAAGCTCATACTGAACATTTGGTTATGAACCATCATTTCCAGAAACCAGCAAATGATGTAACATCTCAGCTGGAGATCAGTTTTGGAGACCTTGGCCATCCAGGATGTGGTGGCAGGGGAGGACAAGCTAGGTGTGGATGTGGTGGAAATCCAAACCATGGCAGCCTGACCAAAAAGTCAAGCACTTCTGCTCCTGACATGTATTGACACGTAGGCATTCCCATCTCTGACTTAACTGGATGCCCTAAGACAACCCTGGTTCCTTTGTGGACTCTCCTGTTCAAAGCGTTTGCATGTATAGAAATCCCAAACAACTAAGAAATTTTTTAAAAAAAGAGAACAAACTGTCATTTATACCTTTAACACCTAAAAATTGAATTTTATGTTTCAAAAATGAACTTTTCTCACTACACAAAAGTAACAAATTTGTTCAGTTTTGTATTTAGAAATATATTGTAGCAGGGATGTTTTCATAATTTTCAGAGATTATGCATTCTTCATTAATACTTTTGTATCATTGCTTGCAAATATGCATTTCTAAATTTAAAATATAGGTGTGTAGGTCCACCAGATGGCATAGTGGTTATGTCACTGGACTCTCACATGGTCAACCACTGTTTGAGTCCTAGACTCGGTGGCTTCAAAAATCACGCCAGGTACATGTGCGTGCTTGCCCAAGATCCTGAGAGGAGAATGGAGAAGAAGGAATCACCGCATGACCATTCCCCATTTAAACTGATTTCTCACTTTCCTTCTCACTATCTCTGTCTCTTTCTGGCGAGAGCATGCACCAAGAGGAAAAAAACTCTTTAAAAAAATAAATAAATAAAATATAGATGTGAACAGTGTATACCAGTTAAACGTTTTCACTTCATTTGTGTATTTTAACTAAGAACTTAGATGTTCCCCAGTTACAAACTGGTTTTAAATATTGGACATTACTATTGGTTTTAACACATGTTTTGTATTTTCCCACGTGGTCAATAGGGATTTGTAAACTTTGATTTGTTGACTTTTATGCTGTGTGGAATACAAATAACTTTATATATTTTATCTTAGTTTTAATATTTTCATTTTTGGGCAAAAATCTATTTTTTACTTCTCATGATAGCTATTAAATCAATATGTGCTAACTCTTTATATACAGAAATATCAGTACTTGAACAAATTCAAAGCATATTGTTTTATTTTTTAACTTATTTTACATACTTTCACTGAACATCACCATGGCAAACAAAATGCAATTTTCCAACCAGAATACACTGTAAAGTGGCTTAATCATACATGTTATCATCAACAAATAATTTTTGATTTCTTGTTTCTTGTGTGTATATATATATATTTTCCCCCCTATTTCTCACCTTCTGCCATTTTCCATCCTCTTCCCACCCTTTCTCTGGTATCTGCAGTTGCTTTTCATTCCTTTATTCTTTCCCACATTGTATTTAGATTAATTAATCTAAATATTTTCAGTAGTAAGTTCAGCTGATATATACATGTCTGTGAACAAAAGTTGACTTTAGGCATGAAACTCTGTGGGTAAAATGAATATACTATAAAATAGCACATAGCTGAGCTATATAGCTTACTGTGGTTACTAAGTAGGTATTTCTTAAATACATTTTTTAATGTCAAGAAAGGCAGTTTTAGCTTTAATAAATCAAAATAAAAAAAATGTTAAGAGAACTTTCCTTAATAGTTAAAGCCAGGAAACAGTTTAGAATTCTGTTCAAATAGTAGGTACGTGGACCTGTCATCAACTCGAGAGAAGACAAAACTCCTTAACACTGGGAAGACAAAGCATAGAAAGTCAGTAATGTTTTAGTCAAAAGTCATAAAATTCTATTTCACCAGTTCAAATTCATGTACTTTATCTTCTGTTGTGATCCGATCTTTCCTTTTAAATTCTGGAAGATAACATTCAAGTCTGGACTTGTCCCTACCATTAATCTGGCCATTTTCTTAGTTGTTTTAGAACTTTTATTTCTGTGTGTCTGACTTAGTTTTCCCGGGATAGCACTGTCTTCAGAACTTCTTGGAGAGCTGGTCTGGTGTTGGTAAATTCTTTCAGGTTTTGTTTATCTGAGAATGTTCATGTCTTCTCTTTCCATATGAAGGATAATCTTGCCAGATATAGTATTCTTGGTTGAAATTGTTTTTCACTCAATTTTAAATATATTTTCCCATTATTTCCTTGCTTGCATTGTCTCCAATGAGATATCCGTTGTTAGCCTGATGGGATATCCTTTGTAGGTAACTTGATGTTTCTCTCTTGCCAGTCTGAGTATCTTGTCTTTGTGGTTTTGGTCATTCTGGCTATAATGTGTCTTGGACATCTTCTTGGGTCGATCTTATGTGGGGTCCTTTGTATTTCTTGGGTCTGGATCTTTGAATGCCTCTCTAGCTTTGGGAACTTTTCTTCCAGGATTTCATGGAATAGATTGTCAATGCCCTTATTAGTCTCTTCACCTTCTGGGATATTGATTATCTGGATGTTTGGACATTTAATGGTATCTAGTATTTCTCGTATATTATTCTCATTTTGGGGGCTGTTTTCTCAGTCTTCATGGTGGATTTTACTAGTCCAGCAATTCTGCCGTCTACATCTGAGATTTTATTTTCTGTATGATTTAGTCTGCTTTTAATACTTTCAAAGGAGGGTTTGACTTCCTATTTTATAGCCTTCATCTCCAACAGTTCCATTTGATTCTTTTTTATGGTGTGTATTTCCTCTTTCAGCTCTTGCAAGAATTTCCTCACCTCTTGGAGCTCATTGAATTTTTTCTTCTAGTGTTCATTATCTCTCTTCTCTTCCATCTCTGTTAGTTTTGTCACTATGAATACTCTAAATTCTTTATCAGACATTCCCATGAGTTCCAATGTACTATCTGTGGATGAAGAGGAGTTATTCTTTTCCCTTGGGGTGAGGTATTTTCTTGGTTTCACATATTTCTTGTGCCCCTGCAGTGATTTCTAGTCCTCTGATGGGTTATTCATTTCTTCCTAATTTCTAAAAGATCAATCTGAGCAATCAGAGGTGCACAGGAGGATGTAGCCTGCAAACTCTTTGGCATTGCATTTTTCACCAGGGCTCTACCAGGGTGAGTTCTCAGCAGAATATCTTAATTGTCCTTATCTCTGAAATCACTCTATCTTAGCTCTCATGGTAGACTTAGTCTTATTCTGGCCTGCCCTTTCTGTTTGCCAGGGTAAATTCTCAGCAGAACATCTTCATTGCTTTTATCTCTGAAATCACTAGATCTCAGCTCTCATGGCAAACTCTGTCTTCTTGCATATTGGTTTACTAACCCTTGCTCCTGCATGATTCATTTAGTTTAAATGTATGACCTTCCCATTTTAAAAGCCAAACTAAACACCTTATTGGTGAAAGTTTAAACTACTTAATTGTTGATAAAAACATCCTGTCAAGTAAAGTAATTTTATGAATGTGGTTTTTCTCCCACCAACAGAATACATTGATTGGGCTTATGCCTAATATTTAAACTGTTATCCAAAATAAGTGGCCACTTGATATGATTTGTATGTGGGAGACCTCCAAATCAAAATAGTGCATTTATATCAACAACCCTTTAACCCTGTTCTGAAGAAACCAAAGGGCACTCACTGGTCAGTATGTGGAGGTGGGGGGCGTATTTTAATTTTGGGACTTTGGAAAGCAAACAGCTTTAATCTATAAAATTGGAACAGCTGCACCATTCATGAAAGATAAGCCAAAAATCTTATTGTTTAAAAGAAGGAAATTCTGTTTTGATCTTTTAATTTATAGCCATATGAGATTACTATAAAATGACAAAGAATTCTTACTTCTCGAGTAGAATCAGCAACCACAACACATAAAATGTCAAAAGTAAGAAAGCCTACTTTTTACATTATTGGTGTAATATAAAGTAGAAGAGAGTAAGAAAAAAATATTTGAGGCAAAATTATTCTTAAACAAAATGTTGTTCTATAAGGTAGTAGCAGATCACTAAGAATCTTAGCTTTTCTTGTTGCAGAATGGAAAAATTAGCCTTTCTGCAATTGTAGAAGATACTGCAGAATTTTTATGTAAAATTAACTTATTTATTCTGCAGTTTTAGATATTAACAAAAAACAAAAAATCTCAGAATCTCAAGTTCATTTTTCTTGGAAAAGTTTAATTTGAGAGGCTTACCCTTTCAGAGCTGGTTTTAGGACCTTTTTAAAAAGGGAATACTTTGAACGAGCTGGGGCAGAAGAAAGCTAGCAAATGAAAGTGAGTAAGGGGGCTGGAGCATCTGCCTATGTGGCTAGATAGAAAAACCTACCCAGGGCAGAAAATTCCCCGTCCAAGGTAATGTAGACAGGAGATTAGTGGGGGAATGTCTAGCAAATTAAGCCACATTTGATATAGCCAATGAGATGAATCAGTGGGCCCAGCCACATTTGATAGAGCCAATGAGATAAATCAGTGGGCCCAGCCACATTGACATGAGAACAATCAGTGGGCCCACCCAGTGATCAGCCCACATCACCTAGATTAAAAAATTATAAACCTCACAGGATGAACTTCTGTCTACTTAGGCCCGCTCCTTCCTCTCAGGAGTGTACTTTCGCTTTTATTTAATAAACTACCTTTTCCTTTCACTATTGGTGTGTTTCGTCCGATTCTTTTTCTGAAATACCCAGAACCTGGACATTATCACAGAAACCATCGCACAACAAAGCCAGGAACTATTTTGAGAGCCATATATACCATACAATTCAGGAAGGATATATTAAGAAAAATTTTTGCCATTTGGGTAAAGAATTTTTTTTAACCTTTTTGTTTGTTTTATTGGTTGTTTTGTTTTGCTTTTGCTATAGTATGAATGTGCTTGCCAGAGAGAGACAGAGAGAGGGAAAATGAGAAATAACCCCCCAGAGGAGATGGCCATGCCAACACCCCTTCTCCTCCATTCTCCTCTTGGAATTTTGGGCATGCACATACACACTTGAGGCATGATTTTCAGGCCACAGGATCCAGGACTTGAATTGCACAACCGGCCATGTGGGACCCAGCCACCTTAACTTCCTCACCACCTTCTGGCCCTGGGTAAAGAATTGTTTTAAGTTTTATCTTTCACTTTCTGGTTGAAAATATTTCAGGAAAATAGAGAAACTCAAAAAGAACATTTTTTAAATTACCATTATTTCACTGCCTGGCCGCTGTTTTGGGGTTAAACCGATATCCATTGTACTAAAGTACACTAAAATTCTGCAGACAGTCCACAGCCATTTTGATTTAGAAGTAATTTTTTAAAGAATTATTTATTTTATTTTATTTATTATTACTCCTTTTTTTTTTTAATTTGACCAGAGAGAGAGTGTGTGAGGGAAAGTGAGAAAACAAGCCACCAGGTCCAAGACTCAAACCACAGTCAGCCACGTGAGAGTCCAGCGCCTTAAGGACCATACTACCTGCCTGCCCCAGAAGTAATTGTTATTCTTTCAACAATAATCATGTTTCAGGATTTCGGTTGTATCCATTGAAATCCTCCTTGTCAACATCTGACAGCTTATTATTGCCTTCGACAATGGATACTTTGAAGAAAAGGGTCTTGTATGAGAATATTACTCATATGAACAGATAGATAATTTGGAATAATTCATTTTAGTCCATTCCAGAAGTTTAAAATACTGTATTTAAAGAATGCCTCCTTTCTCAATACTAAGAATAGATGGACATTTACCCCCTGGAATATGATATTGAAAAATACAAAATGTCTTTTCACTCATCTGTCCTACTTCCTGCTGTCCATAAAAAAAGCAACAGATTTAAAATTCCAAACAATTTACCTGATTTAATCCCTACATATAATTGCAGCAAATTAATCCTCTTATTCCAGCCGTTTTTGTCACCTCCTCAACCCTGGCCCTATAATTTTAACTTTAGTATGCACATAAATACTATTATCTGTGTTTATCCCCAGTTTTAGATAGTATAGTTCTATAAACAGAGACTATAAATTGTTAATCCATAAGCCTTATTTCTCTATCAAATACCTGCTAAGATCTTGGAAAATCATACTGTTCTTTCTATAGGCCTCAGTTTATTCAAGCCTAACATGGACATGAAAAACTGCTTTATTATTGAAAATAAATGAATAGCTATTCAGAGTTTCAAGAGGCTTTAAAGAGATATTGTAAATGGCTAGGGAAAAAAATGAGTAATCCTATGGCAAATGATTTGGAGATGATAATGTTATATACATTGCCATAATGAATGTAACAGTGATAACAATTTTTTTGTTTTTGTTTTTATTTTTGTTTTTGCCACAGGGCATATTCACTTGCCAGAGAGAGACAATGAGAAGGAAAGTGAGAAATCATCCCCCTTGTGGGGTTATGATGCCACAATTTCTTCCTCTCCATTCTCCTCTTGGTATTTTGGGCATGCAGGCACTTGTGCCCACCATGATTTTCAAGCTGCCAGGTGTGGACTTGACCTGTGGTCAGCCATGTGAGAGTCCAACACCTTAATCACCACATCACCTGCTGGCCCCAAGTCGTATCAATTTTATATTAAATGACATAATCAAAAATTGTCAAATAAATAGGTGAATAGACTAACAGTGTTTTCTGAACATTAACAAAAAGGGGAAGAAAATGGAACACTTCCTGTTCTAACACTGAGCCTTATGAATTATTTACATAATGCATTTTTGTTCGGTTTATATTGCTTTTATCACTGCCTTCCAATTAAATTCTAAGTTAAAGAGCGGAAAACAAAACTCATTAGCATAGATGTCAGAATTAGAGGGGAAAAAGATTATAAGCCTTTACACAAATTCTTGGAACCCATCCATCTTTTCTAATGGCATACTTTGACTTACTTAATTTCTTTCCAGGTTTTAAGTATATGTACCACTGTACCTTCTCTTCTGCCCTCTCCTCCCCAAGCTTGTAGAATTCATTTTGAAAAATGGCAGCTCTTGGGAACCAGCAGTTAGTGTAATGGCTATGTCGCTGGACTCCCACGTAGTCGACTGCGGTTCGCGTCCCGGACCCGGTGGCTTAAATCTCACGCCGGGCGCGTGTGCGTACGTGCCCGAGATCCCGAGAGGAGAATGGAGGAGAAGGGATTGCGGCGTGACCATCCCCCCTGGAGGGTGATTTCTCGCTTTCTGTCTCTCTGTCTGTCTCTGTCTGTCTGGCGAGGGCACACGCCCTATAGCAAAAACCTCTCAAAAAAAAAAAAATGGCAACTCTTTTTTTAACCTGCCTCTTTATCTTTTATTTATTTATTTATTTATTTATTTTTAATTTTGGAGATGTTTTTGCTATAGGGCATGTGTGCCCACGAGAAATCACCCTCCGGGGGGATGGACATGCTACAATCCCTTCTCCTCCGTTCTCCTCTCAGGATCTTGGGGACACACACATACATACCCTGCATGAGTTTAAGCTGCCAGGTCCAGGACTCAAACCACGGTCAGCTACATGGGAGTTCAGCAACATAGCCATTATGCCAACTGCTGGTACCAACCTGCCTCTTTAAAATAATTATCAGGAAGCTTGATGGAATAATAGTTATTTTTTGTCTTTACCAGAAATAGTGAGCCTTGCTGTTAATATAAAGTCAGGATCTTTATGACTCATAAATATTTTATTCCCTTACATTTTTTCTTTGTCTGAATGTCTATATTCAATCTGATCTTATAGCATTCTGCTCCTCAAAAAAAGTAGTTCAAGAACTAACAACGTCAGCATCAGCTTTTTAGAAAGGTATAATCTCAATCCCTATCCCAGACCTACTATATCAGAATCTGTCTTTTTACATCTCCAGATGAGGTGTAAACCCATGAAAGATTGGGAATAATAATGACTCCTTGCTGATACCAAGAGCATTCTTTATTACTGATGGACTAAGCATTCTATAACCAGCAAGATAAAGACACATTTACCAGCTAGAAAGATTTAGGGTAAGGTAGAAAACAGTTGGATTAGCACATTTTCTCTCCTGAGTCAGTACACCTTCTCTGATAGTAAAGGACCTTTGTTTTTTTAATCACTTAAGCGCTCTTTCATATTATGACCTTCCTGAGACTCTTTCAATGCTTACTTCTGTATTGCCCCAGATATCTTCAGCCACTCATTATTCAGTGACATTTATTTAGAGCATTTGTGTGGAACATTTATATAAGTATTTGAATGTATGTGCATGTATGGTAGAACAGGAGAAAAGAGAAAGATTACAGGACAGAGGATTTCAAAACAGCAATAAAGGTGGGGGATAGATGGTGGTGCAGTGATAAGACGATATTCTGTGAGGCAATCCCAAATGAGAAGGTCCTCGTTCAGGTCTAAAGACTTCACTGAGTACAGCAGACACACTTGCCCATGATCAAGGACTGGCTAAGCCTGGGGGTGGATCTCAGCATCAAGACCCTGTTGGATTCTCTTTCTCTCCTTTTCTCTCTCTGTTTCTCTCTTGCTCATTGAAGAAATAAATGAATGAACTTTTTTAAAAAGGAAAGAAGTGAGAGAGGAAAGGAAAGTTCCCTGCTTCTAAGGAGCTCATAACCTAGTTGAAGAGATAAAATGTACACATTTATGGTATTATTTAAGGAAATGTTTAAAGCACAGTAAAGTCAGTCTGCAAACTTAATGAGAATGCCAAATTAGTTTCTTTATTCTCTTTAATTTTTTAAGAATAATTTGTTTAATTTTATTTATTATTTATTTATTTATTTATTTATTTATTTTAGAGAGAGGTAGTTTTGCTATAGGGCACGTGCACTGACTGGAGAGATAGAGAGACAGAAAGCGAGAAATCACCCCCTTCCAGGGGGGATGGCCATGCCACAATCCCTTCTCCTCCATTCTCCTCTCAGGATTTTGTGCACACCCGCACACATACCTGGAGTGAGTTTCAAGCCTCCAGGTCTAGGACTTGAACCATGTTCGGCCATGTGAAAGTCCAGTGACGTAACCAGTATATCATCTCTTGGTCTCTCTTTATTTATTTATTTTTTTAATTTGCTGCAGGGCACAAGCACTCACCAAAGAAAGAGGAAGAGTGAGAGAGACAGAAAGTAAGAAAGCAAGCCACTGGATCCAGGACTCAAACTGCTGTGTGCCATGTGGAAGTCCAGCAACTTAACTACCATGCCACCTACTGGCCCAGTTTCTTTATTCTCTTAAGAAACATTTATTGAACATGAATGATGTAGACAGAATAATGACATAATCTAAGTTATATAGAATTAATCAGAATAGTCTTTCTAAATATTCTTAAAAGGATGAATCTTAAATTTTGAAGATGATATATATGGGTCAGCAGAAAAAATATATTGCAAATATAAATTTTGTGTTAGAAAACATGATTTATTTTTTCATTTATACATGTATCTTTCTGAAAAGACTCTGAAAAGCCATGCTCACTGGATATTTTGAATATTTCATTTATTGAATATTTATTTAACACCTGTTGTACACCAGGTGCTAGGAATTCCCTGGAGACAAGCAGGAAACTAACTGCAAATACGTTTGGAAGTCATAATTAGTTATTCAGGCTACACTGGGGAAACAAAAGAGGAAGTACCAGGGTGATAAAATATATTTCATATCTTTTTTCATTAAAAAATTTTTTACAAGTTGATTTTATAGCCCACCTCCATTTGTGGTTCACAGTTTAAGAAACCTTTCAACACACGGGCACTGCATTAGAATAGAAACAATGCCTAGTTTTACTCTGTTATTTTGTCCCTAATACCTAGTATGATATTTGGGACATAAAAGTTCCTCAATAGAAATAGAATAAATAGAAATAGAATAAAAGGAATGCACTGCATATATATATATATATATATATATATATATATATACACAGATATATGTGTGTGTGTGTGTGTATATATGTATGTATATATATGTGTGTGTGTGTGTATATATATGTGTGTGTGTGTGTGAGTAGAGAGAGAGAGAGTGCTATTTTTGCTATAGGGCGCATGCACTCACCAGAGAGACAGAGATAGAAAGCAAGAAATCACCCCCCTGGAGGGATGGCCACACTGTAATCCCTTCTCTCAGGACTCTGGGTATGAATGCGCATGAACCTGGTGTGAGTTTCAAGCATTCGAGTCCAGGACTCAAACCATGATCAGCCATATGGGAGTCCAAAAATGTAGCCACTACGCAATCTCCTGGTCCCAAAATATATTATTTTTAAAGTACGATTATCCCTGTTTTTATCAATAAGAAAGCTGAAGGCGGCCAGCAGGTGCTATAGTAGTTAAGGCACTGGACTCCCATATGGCCAACTGTGGTTCAAGTCCCAGACCTGGTGGCTTGGAACTCATGCTGGGCGTGTGTGTGTGTGTGTGTGTGTGTGTGTGTGTGCCCAGAATCCCAGGAGGAGAGTAGAGGAAAAGAGATTGCAGCATGGCCATCTGACCGGGGGATGATTTCTCATTTTCTGTCTCTTTGTCTCTCTGTTTCTCTCCAGTAAGCACATGCACACCGTAGCAAAAATCTCTCAAAAAAAAAAAAAAAAAAAAAAGAAAAGAAAAGAAAAGAAAAGAAAGAAAGAACAAAAAGAAAAGAAAACTGAGGGTGACAGAGGTCTAGTACTTTTGCTGGAAGTTCTGAAGCTAACAAGAGGTAGAACCAGGATTCAAATTCAGCATTATTTCACTCTAAAACGATGCTAATTTCCCGTTGTGCAGGATGTAAAAAGAGAAAATGGCTATGTTGCTGTGAGGAAAGTAGCAAACTGATGATTAGTTCTCTAGCAAAATTCAAAATAGGTTTATTAACATTTGAGATGTGGTTAGTGTTGAACTCTGAAAGATAATTAATGTTTAACCTTCTACAGTGACAAAATCATCATTTGCTTTAAAATACTACAAAAAATAAGTGGAAGATAAATTAAAGAAGATTGGTAAAATGTTGATAATTATTGAAGCAATGACATCGCTTATGTATGTTTTAAACTGTTAATTAAAAAAAGGTTTAAAAAGAACTCATGAAAATAACATAATAAAAATAGCATTTCAGGAAAACTCTTAATTTTTTTTCACATTTGCTAGAAGATACCTACACTTACCAGAGAGAGAGAAGGTGAGAAAGCACCCCTTCATGAGGGATGGTTCCACCACCCTTCTCCATTTCTCCTTTTGGTCTTTTGGGCATTTACACATGTGCCTGGCATGTTTTCAAGCTACCTGGACTTAAACCATGCAGTGACCCATGTAGGATCTAGCTATCTTGACCATCGCACTGCCAGCTGGCTTTCTCCTATGTATTACAAGTGAGCAATGAAAATATATGAATATTGAAAAAAAAAAAAAGAAGAAAGAAAGAAATCCAAGAATTCACTAACTGAGATGCAACATTTACTGATAGGAAGAACCTAATGTTAATTTTGGTCCCTCTCCACATTAGATTAACCAAAGTCATCTGTGCAAAACAAGTGACTCATTATAAAGGGTATCTTATATAAGCCTTTAGGGGGGGAAAAAAAAAAAAAAACTACTTTGTAGTAACATGAAGAAACAATTTCGCTGAAAGATGACAACTTCTTTGCGTCTGGGAGGCTGCTCCCAGCGACTCTGCAGCCGTCACCATGCCACAAAACAAATATATTGAATTACATCATAAATGCTATGGGAAACTGCTTGGATTACCATGAGAAAAAGAGAAAGAAGGACAGTGGGGAGGCTCATGAACATTCAAAGAAGGCAAATAAGATGATTGATCCGAAGGCTAAGCTCTACCATAAACAGCACCATGCTGAGAAAATACAAATGAAAATGACTGTCAAGATGCATGAAAAGAGGAGCACCAAACAAAAGAAAGATGAAAAGACTCCACAAGGAGCAGTGCCTGCCTATCTGTTGGACAGAGAAGGACAGTCCAGAGCTAAAGTACTTTCCAAAATGATTAAACAAAAACGGAAAGAGAAAGCGGGAAAATGGGAAGTCCCTCTGCCCAAAGTTTGAAACCAGGGAGAAACAGAGGTATTAAAAGTTATTCGAATAGGGGAACCAGCAGTTAGCGTAATGGCTATGTCGCTGGACTCCCATGTAGTCGACCGCAGTTCGCGTCCCGGACCCGGTGGTTTAAAACTCACGCCGGGCGCGTGTGCGTACGTGCCCAAGATCCTGAGAGGAGAATGGAGGAGAAGGGATTGCGGTGTGACCATCCCCTCTGGGGGGTGATTTCTCGCTTTCTGTCTCTATGTCTCTCTCTGTCTGTCTGGCGAGCGCACATGCCCTATAGCAAAAACCTCTCCAAAAAAAAAAGTTATTCGAATAGGAAAGAGAAAGAAGAAGGCATGGTAGAGGGTGGTTACAAAAGTCTGCTTTGTTGGAGATGACTTTACTAGAAAACCACCTAAATATGAAAGATTCATTAGGCCAATGGGCTCACGTTTCAAGAAGGCCCACATAACACAACCTGAAATGAAAGCCACCTTTTGCTTGCCAGTACTTGGTGTAAGGAAGAATCCCTCATCCCCACTATATACAACTGTGGGTGTTATCACAAAAGGTACCGTCATGGAGGTGAACATGAGTGAGTTGGGCCGTGTGACACTAGGAGGCAAGGTTATTTGGAGGAAATATGTTCAAGTTACCAACAATCCTGAAATTGATGGATGCATAAATGCTGCCTTACTGATTTGATGGCAGTTGCATACAAGTCACTCCTTGTAATTTTTAAAGATGATACACCAATCTGGAAAACCATCATGACAGATGTTTCTGAATATAGCCGGTCTTACATGTCATCAAGAGATTATTTATTATATTGTACAAAAACATTAAAGTGGCCTGCTTTTACAAAAAAAAAAAAGAGAGAGAAAGAAAAGAGACAATTTCATATGTCCATTTTAAGAAGGAAATGTTTTTTCTTATTTATCTGTGTGATTGCAAATATAATTGAAATATTCATACATTCTTAATATTCAATTTTATCTTTTTTGTATATGTACCAAATCCTTGCTATATGCAGATGACATGGAGATAAAAGTCATAATTATGAAACTCAGTAGACAGGCATTGCCTTGCTAATAGTACCGGTCTGAAAACCACATTATATATCAGGAAAACCCTTCGAATCTCAAGAAATATTTTTTTCATCTAGTATTACTATACTTCATGTAGAAAGGAGGGGAAGAATATTGGATAAGATTGTTCCATCCCAATTCTGGAATTATTTTTCAATATAAACATAAATAGCCAATGGAAAATTGATGCTGTGTTGACTAGGTATTCTGGCTCAGAGATAGTATTTTAACCCTTATTAAAAATAATAGTAAAAGTAAAATAAAATAAAAAAAATAAATAAACCTTGTGCTGGGAATTAAGAGACAGTTTTAGTCCTAGCTCTACAACAACCAGAACTGTTGTTGTAGGTATATAACCTTTTCTACCAGAATTCCTTCATTCAGTAACTTATTTCCATTAACTGTCAAATGGAGAAAGGAATATATGTTGTTCCTACTTCACTGGATTATTATGAAGACTAAACTGAGAGATAATTTTTTTAAAAATAGTATGAAATGGGTCAGCAGGTGGTATAGTGGTTATGGTGCTAGACTTCCACATGGCCAACCACAGTTCAAGTCCTGGATTCAGTGCCTTGAAAATCATGCCAGGCACATCTGTGTGTGTGTGTGCCCAAAATTTTGAGATGAGAATGGAGGGAAAGGATTGTCATCGCCCCCAGGGAATGATTTCTTTCTCTCCCTTTCTGTTTCTCCAATAAACATATGCACCCTATGGCAAAAAACTTTTTTTTTTAATGATGTAGTTAAGAATTTTACAGGGACTAGCAGGTGGTGTAGTGCTTATGTCACTGGATCCCACATGGCCAACCATGGTTCAAGTCCCAGACCTGGTGGCTTGAAACTCACACCGAACACATGTGTGTGTATGCCCAGAATCCAGAGAGGAGAACAAAGGAGATGATTTCTCACTTTCTTTGGCTGATGTTTCTGAATATAGGCGGCCTAATATATCTGCAGTCATCAAGAGATTATTTATTAAATTGTACAAAAACATCTCTCTGTCTCTCTGTCTCTCCAGTGAGCAAATGCACCTGATAGCAAAAAATCTCTCTTTCAAAAAAAAAGAATTATATGTAAAAATGGGGAAATACGGATATGTGTGTGTGTGTGTGTGTGTGTGTGTGTGTGTGTGTATGGAGAAAGAGAGAGAGAGATGCCCATATATATCTAGGTGGCATGGTGGTTAAAGGCACTGGATTCACACATGGCTGACCACCGTTCAAGTCCTGGAACTGGCAGTTTGCTTTCTCACTTTCCCTTTCTCTCTCTGTCTCTCTCTCTGGTCAAATTAAAAATAATAATAACAAATGGAATTAAATAAATAAATAATTCTTTTTTTAAAATGAACTTGCTATTAGAAAAGCACAAGTGTGAAAAGTACAAGGTGTCATTTCCAGTGATGACAAGAGATGGTACAATTAGGAACACTCTTTTGGTCCTTGGGACTTACGAATACCAAAGATCAAACCAGTACCAACAAAGTCCTTCTCCGGTCCATGTATCAGAAAAAATATTTCACATTTCTAAACATTTATCAAATAATTTGAGTAAATTTTATAATTTCAATTCTGAGTTGTTCTTCTATGTCATAGGTCCATACTGACATTTGTTCTTGGCTCTCTCCCATCTCACAGCTGCTGATGGCCCAGGAGATCGTTTCATCATTGGGGAATCCCAAGCTGGTGAACAGGTGAGATCCGTATGCCTGAAAGACCCTGAAGATTTCAGCTTCATGGACTTGGGGCATCTCATTCTAAAACTCTCTTATCAATGTAGTTGGAAATCTTAGAGATGGCTTAGCTAGAAGGATATTAAGACAATAAAAGAATGGTTCCCATGAGAAGCAAAAGAATTATTTCTTAAAGAATCAACACCTATCAATATATGACTTAATGTCATTGGTATGTCTCATAAACATACCCCACCACCATTTTCCAGCTATAGCCTTGGGTGATTCTTCCTATTAAAACAATATTGATATTTAGGACCAGCAGATGGCATAATGGCTACATAGCTGGACTCCCATATAGTCGACCGCAGTTTGAGTCCCAGACCCGGTGGCTTAAACTCACGCTGGGCACATGTGCGTGTGCCCAAGATCCCAAGAGGAGAATGGAGGAGAAGGGATTGCAGTGTGGCCATCCCCCTTGGGGGAGGGGTGACTTCTCACTTTCTGCCTCACTCTCTCTCTGAAGAGCGCACATGCCTTATAGCAAAAACCTCTCTAAAAAAATAAAGCAAAATAAAAGTGATATTCTGAATGGAACTACAATTTTTAGCTGGTCTTCTCAAACTTTATCCCAGCTTGTGTTGCAAACAGAGAAATATAGAAGTTGCAGATTACTTAACCTCTCTAATCATTTAGAATATTTTTTTCTTGTTAGGGAGCTATCTGGAGGACAGGTATATATATATTCCTGTTAAGAAATGAAGCACTATTAGAAGATTGGGAATGAGAGGAAAATGGAGTAGCAGGAGTGGCTGCCTAGATTATGAGCTTCCCAGGTGAGAGGAGTAAGTAGGTTTGAGAGATTTCCTGGTGTTTGAGAGTTCTGGCCACTGGGACTCCACTTTGGATGTTTCAGGCCCAAGATTCTGTGATGCATTCAAGAAGGTATGTCAGGCCTTTGTTTAGATATAGATATAGACATAGACACAGACACAGACATAGACATGGACATGGACATAGACATAGACATAGACATAGACATATAATTTAGAGGAGGAAAGGGCTAGAGATGTAATCATGGGCACTTTGGAAGTATTTAAAGCTACGAGAGAAGACAAAATCACCAAGAAAGTGTTTTACTAAGAAGTCACTCCATAATCATCCCTGTGAAATTCTAACACCTGGAGGAAAGATGATGAGGTGCCAGAAAAGGAGGTGAGAGAGAGTGACTTGTGAAGAAGGAGGAAAACCAGAGTGTGCAGGACTTGGTTACAGGGAGGGATCTAGCTGCCCTCAGTCAACTAAGGAGAGGACAGATGTGGTTGACTTTGGCAATATGAAGACTTTTGGTGACCTGGAGGAGAACCAATGGAGTCAGAACACAGGTATCTTGAATAGAAAAAAAGAGGTGAGGAGCAAGATTTGGCAGCAATGGGCAGAGAAATACATGGAGAACTAGGTCAGTCCTGGAGACTGAGAAGGGAAGGGCCTAGTGAGAAACAAATTTTAAAAAATGAAAAGAAATAAATGAAGCAATAATGGGTCTTAATAGAAGTACAATAGATGTCTTAGTTCATTCTTTTGAGACTAGTAATAATCCATTTCATTGAAAATCACTTAAAGTGGGAAATTATTTTATGTCTTTAAAATAAATATAAATCGGGACCAGCAATTAGCATAATGGCTATGTCGCTGGACTCCCACGTAGTCGACCGCGGTTCGAGTCCCGGACCCAGCGGCTTAAACTCTCGCCGGGCGCGTGTGCGTGCGTGCCCAAGATCCCGAGAGGAGAATGGAGGAGAAGGGATTGCGGCGTGGCCATCCCCCCTGGGGGGTGATTTCCTGCTTTCTATCTCTCTGTCTCTCTCTGTCTGTCTGGCAAGCGCACGCGCCCTATAGCAAAAACCTCTCCAAAAAAAAAAGAAAATAAATAAATAAATAAATAAATAAATATAAATCTAGGCCAGCCATGGTGGCAAAATAGTAACAGTGCTGTGCAGTGCTGCAGTCACATGAGGTCTGGAGTTCTCATGCTGAGGTATCCCTGTACATGCTGGGTGAGCATATGCATGTGTGCACATAAATCAAGCTGGCTAAGGGTGGTGGTGGATTATGGCATGAGGACCCTGTAGGGGTGCCTGTATCTACCACTCCCATTTTTTTGTCTCTCTGGAAAATAAATTTTAGTAAATGAACATTTATTTGTCAACAATTTGATGGAAAGCCAAGGTTTTTCTTTTAATAAGTAGGCTGTTTTAGTTTCTATCAGGTCATTCTTACATAAGCCACACTCAAAATATATAATTTCCAGTCTATTTTTTTCATTAAAGTGGAAAAAAACTAAGGACATTTGCAAAGCACAGAAGTACAGAATCCTTTAAGGTTTCATTTTATTTTATTTTATTTATATACTTTTTTTACAGTTGCTTCACTCATACCTAATTGGACAGTGTTTCCTTTACATAATATTTTTTAAAGTAGACTTTTTAAAGTTTATTTAATTATTTTTTCCATGAATGAGAGAAAGAACATGGAAGAGAGAGATGGCACCTTCAGTAAGGTCTTAAAACCACAGTTCACCCCGAGCTTCAGCCAGCCCTAAACCATGGGCACATGTAAGTCCAGAATACTCAGGATAGCCCAGAAGCGAACCTGGAACCCTTCCACATAGGTCAGCCTCTCAGTGAGTTGCATGTCATGACTGTGCCACCATCTGACCCCCACAGCATTTTTTAATAGAGATTTTTTTAAAGATTTTACTTAATTTTTATAGAAAAAAATTAACTCTTTTTACACTCATATGTCATTGATTTATATAGTATTTATTTAAATTATGTAATTCAATTATAACTACTGCCACAAAGTGGCACAAGTAGGTTTGGGAACAAACTCAATTGATTCTTGGTGCAGTAGGTTTAGAAGTATGCAAGAATAGGGGCTGGCAGAGAGCATGGAGGTTGAGGCACTAGAATCTCACATGGTCGACCATAGTTCAAGTCCTGAACCTGGCAGCTTGCTTTCTCACTTTCCCCCCCTCTCTCTTTCTCTGGTCAAATTGAAACAATGATAATAATAAATAAAATTAAATAAATAATTCTTTTTTAAAAAGTATACAAGAATTGGGACCAGCAGTTAGCGTATTGGCTATGTCAATGGACTCCCACGTAGTTGACTGTGGTTCGCGTCCCAGACCCAGTGGGTTAAAACTCACACCGGGCACGTGTGTGCATGCCCAAGATCCCGAGAGGAATGGAGGAGAAGGGATTGCGGTGTGGCCATCCCCCCGGGGGGTGATTTCTCGCTTTCTGTCTCTCTGTCTCTCTCTGTCTGTCTGGCGAGCGCATGCGCCCTATAGCAAAAACCTCTCCACCAAAAAAAAAAAAAAAAAAAAAAAAGTATACAAGAATAGAGTCTGGGCTGGTAGGTTGCATAGTGGTTGAGGCGCTGGAGTCCCACATTGCTGACCACGGGTCATGTCCTGGACCTGGTGGCTTTCTCTCTCTCTTTCTCTCTCTCTCTCTATCTCTCTGCCTGTCTCTCCCTGGTCAAATTGAAGAATAACAACAATAAATTAAATTAAATAAATCTTAAAAAGAATAAAGTCGAGGGGCCAACAAGTGGCATGGTGGATATAGCGCTGGACTCCCACATGACCAACTGCAGTTTAAGGCCAAAATTCAGCAGCTTGAAATGCCAGGAACATGTGCGTGCATGCTCAAAATCCTGAGAGGAGAGTGGAGAAGGGATTGTGGTGTGGCCATCCCCACTGGACTGTGACTTCTTACTTTCTCTCTCTCTCTCTGTCTCTCTGTGTCTCTGGCAAGTGCATATGCCCTATAGCAAAAATCTCTCTCTAAAAAAAATAAAAAGAATAGAGTCTAACAGTTTCAAACTTAAAAGTGTGCTAAGGCCATTAAAAGGAAATAGCATTGATCAGTCTAGTGAATCTACCTGGGCTGGTCCCTTAAGACAGTGATTAAGCACTGTGCACAAGGGACTGGATCCCACAAGACCAACTGCAGTTCAAATCCCAGCCCTGTAACTTGAAAAACATGCCAGGAGTATGTGCCTATGTGCCCAAAATCCTGACAGGATGGAGAAATGGAGAAAAAAGAACTGCAGCATGACCACACCCATTGGGGTTCTCTTTCTCTCTGTGTGTATATCTCTTTCTCTTTGGCAAGCACACATGACCTCTGGCAATTAAAGAAATATTTAGTAAAAGGAAAAAAGAACCTTCACCTTATTAAATAGAACCAGGAGCTCTTTTTAACTAATCTTTAAAACACTTTTCTCCTCTCTTCTGCTGCCTTTCACAATTTCCTCTTCCTGGGCACTACATAAGAATAAAGGTGGCAAAAATAATTTTTTTTAAATAAAGAAACGGTTTTGGTAAAAAGCTGTGTCCCATGCCATTTCTTCTTTGGCTTAACATGTACTTCCATATGTGCTGACTATAGAAAGGTGTTACGGAAATATAGAAGGATGATACCAGTGGTCGTGACCCTATCTGTCCCATTTCAGCATGCAAGCATTCATGATTTCCATGTACAGGTGTCTGAAGCTAGTCCTGGCACTGTAGTGATAAGATCCTTTCTGTGTTGCCCACAGGCTGGCTTTCAGCCACATAACCATTTCCTGATAAAAAAAGAACTAGACTTCACTCCTTTCTTATAAATGACTTACCTTGTGACCTCATAAGATACTTGACTTCATGGTACTTATTTCCATCAGTAATGGATATCTAAAGCATCCATTTTTATAACAAAGACACAAAATAGCAATTATTCAAGGAGAACTTGTCTGATAGTTAATCGAATCTATCCACCCTTTCTCAAGCACACCTACTGTGTGTACCAATTGCTAAGTTCTGGAAATGTAAATTAAATTAAGAGATATTGAGTCGTTGGAAAAGTCATGACGCATTTTTGCATAGAAAAAATAATTCTTGACTTTCCTGATGACCTAATAATTATAGTTCTTAAGGAGTTTGCATCTACTGTTGGAGATAAGAGTATAAACAACTAAATATAATACAGTATGTTAGGTATAGGGTAATGGCATCAGCCAAGTGCTATGGAGCACAAAAGAGAGGTTTAGCATTTTAGCCTGGGAGGGTTGGAGAAATAACATTAGAACTGGGCCTGGGACCAGCAGTTAACGTAATGGCTATGTCGCTGGACTCCCAGGTAGTCGACCGCGGTTCGCGTCCCGGACCCGGTGGCTTAAAAAACACACCGGGCGCGTGTGCATGCATGCCCAAGATCCCGAGAGGAGAATAGAGGAGAAGGGATTGCGGCATGACCATCACCCTGGGGGGTGATTTCTTGCTTTCTGTCTCTCTGTCTGTCTCTGTCTGTCTGGCGAGCGCATGTGCCCTATAGCAAAAGCCTCTCCAAAAAAAAAAAAAAAACCAAAAAGAACTGGGCCTAAGAGACTTCTCTAAAAGCAGAAATGTGAAAAGGACAGTCTAGTCAGAGAAAACAGTATATGTCAAGAACCAGAGTTGTTAAAAAAAAAAAAAAAGCTGTATAGAATGCATAGTATGGGAGCCATAGCCTAGTATACGTAGAAATAGCAGATGGTTAAGGGCCTTCTGGACCTTTAAACCTTTTCTATTAGTTAAAAATTCTAGTGGTACTAGAGAACTAGGAGTATAAGAAAAGTTTTTATAAGTCATTTTAAAAGTTTTATGGGGAGGTCCAGCAGGTGGCATGGTGGTTAAGACACTGGACTCCCACATAGCCAACTGCAGTTCAAGTCCCAGACTCAGCAGCTTGAAACTCACTCTGCGTGCATGTGCATGCTTGTCCAAAATCCCAAGAGAATGGAGGAGAAGGGATTGTGATATGTCCATACCCCCTGGGAAGTGATGTCTCGCTTTCTGTCTCTCTGTATCTCCAGTGAATACACACACACTATAGCAAAAAATACTCTAAAAAAAAAAAAAAAAAAAAAAGTTTGATGGGGAAAAATGGTCAAAACTATACAAGAAAAGGAATGTCTTCAAATTACATTTAACACTTTATAATGAATGTGTCACACATACTTTATAACAACCTCAGAGATCTTACAAGAGCCAACTTGCTTACTCACTGATAGTACACACACTTGAATATTGGGGTGTCATTGTATACAGTGAGGCAGTGATTTACAAAATGGTTTCTTGCTATACTAAAATGCTTGACCTTAAATCACTTATAGTTTGTCCTGCTTATTAGCACTGGGCATTTTCTTTCTTTTTTTTTTTTTTTTTTTTAAGCAATTTTTGCCTTATGGTGCAAGTGCTCACCAGAGAGAGAGACAGACAGACACAGTGAGAAAAAAGTGAGAAATCACCCTCCAGGGCAGATGGCCACACCACAATCCCTTCTTCTCCATCTCCTCCCAGGATCTTGAGCACACACACACACACACACACACACACACACCTGGAGTGAGTTTTAGGCCACCATATGTGGGGCTCAAACCGCAGTCAGCCATGTGGGAGTCCAGTAATCACTACTCCAGGCCCCACACTGGACATTTTCAATTAAAATATTGCATAATTATAAAATGTTATCATTGGACAAAGGTTAAAAAAAACTTTCTCTCTCTCTCTGTGGCAAATGCACACACTTTATAGCAAAAACTAAAAAACTAAGAAAAATTCAACTCAATACCTCCATTAAGGAAAAGTCAATATTTGAGGAGTTTTTACTCTATGTAAAGCATGCAATGAATAATAGTAAAAATGAAAAGGGGAATGACTACCAGTCTTAATGATCTGTGAGAAATACTTCATGTATTGCTGGAATGTTCTGTTTCAGTTCATTTGACTCTACTATAGTTTATATATCTGGTCTAAGTGGATACATAAATGTTTTTATATATCCAATAATATTCTTTTTAAAAATAATTATTTTATTTAACTTTATTTATTTATTTTAATTTGACCAGAGAGGGACAGAGCAATAACAAAAGCAAGAGCGAGAGAGAGAGGGAGAGAGAGGGAAATTGAGAAAGCAAGCTGCCAGGTCCAGGACTCGAACCACAGTCAGCCATATGGAGTCCAGAGCCCTTAACCACCATACCACCTGCTCGCCCTATCCAATTATATCCTTAACATTGGGATTAATATATGTCAACTATTTACTTACCATTTAGAATTATTGATCTTAGAGAAAAGTCACATTTTTAAATTTAATAACCACACAAAAAACACATCTTAAAATTGGTTTAAGCCAAGAATAGAGAAAATTAGAGGTCCAACCACAGAAACACTTGAAGTAAATTTACAGGATACAAATACATTGAACCTGACTAAATTAAGGCAGGGATCAAGACTAACATAGTTCAGTTTAAAGAAGCAACTGCCCTGAAATTCACTTTAGAATTCAGTTTTCACCTTAGCTAAAAAGACATTTTCAGCAAAAGAGGAATTTCTTTAGACTATTAAATGTCGTTGTCCCACAGACTCAAGAGAGAGTTTTGACATTAACATTTACAAACATATATGTCATATTAAAATTGTAAATGTTTTCCCTCATACATCACTGTATTGCAAAATGGTCACATGTAGTGGATTAAGAAATTCCCCAGACAATAAGTATCAGGGATTGAAAATCATTTTTAAAAATTTTTTTAGAGAAAGATGATTGCTATAGGGTATGTGCACTTGCCAGAGAGACAGAGATAGAAGGCAAGAAATCACCCCCCAGGGGGATGGTCCCTTCTCCTCCATTCTCCTCTTGGGATTTAAGGCATGCATGCATGCGCTCCTGGCGTGAGTTCCAAGTTTCCAGATCCAGGACTCAAACCACAGTAGACTATGTGGGAGTCCAACAACATAACCATTACGCCACCTGCTGGTCCTGAAAATCATAAAAATTTTACAATGCATTGAGCCCTAAACTTTTCATTTTAAATTCTATGCATAATCTTGGTGGAAAATTACATTAAAATGTAACAATTCTAAGTTGGGAATGTCTTTTGCTCAAATAACAAAAATAAGAGGATATAAGGTATATCCTTATTCGATTATGGGAGAAAAACAGAGCACTGGCGTTGTAAGAAGGAACTCATACTTCATGTATTTGTTATGATAGTAATGAGATGATATACATTCATTCATTCCTTCTAGAAATTTTTTTTTGAGAGGTTTTTGCTATAGGGCGCGTGCGCTCGCCAGACAGAGACAGACAGAAAGCAAGAAATCACCCCCCAGGGGGGATAGCCACGCCACAGTCCCTTCTCCTCCATTCTCCTCTCGGGATCTTGGGCACTCATGCACACGCGTGAGTTTTAAGCCACTGGGTCCAGGACATGAACTGCAATCGACTACATGGGAGTCCAGCGACATAGCCATTACACTAACTGCTAGTCCCTAGAAATATTTATTCATTACCAATATGTACCAGACACTTTCTAGGTCTAGAGATGATAGGGCAAAGTGTCTAGAAAAGGACTGATTTATGGATAGGATTAGGGAGAACAAAAAAGGAATGTGAAGCACCCAGGTACTACAATAGCACCAGTGAAATTCCATTACCACCTACAGGTCTGAAGGCATAAAGGAGAGGTTGGTATCTGAACCTGGGGAGATTCATAGCCTGGGGCAAGTCATAGCCTTGGGAGAGGCTCACCCAACAGGACTGTGGCCCTCCATAGTAGGGATTCCCTAGCCTTTACCAAACTGCAGCCCAGTAAGAAAAAAATATATGGGAAATGAAAACCTTACTTTTTGGGACAGGTGGTGGCACAGTGGAACTGAACCCACATGGGAAAGGTCCTGGGTTCACGCTTATACATATGATCCAGGTTGACTGAGACTAAAGAGAGATCATGCTGTGAAAATCTTGTGGGGTATTCTCTGTCTCTCTGAAAAAAAAATATTTTTTTCTTAAAAATCTACTTTATCTCTCCTCTGTCCTCTAATTTCTTGCTATCCCCCCTCATTGGCTAAACCTAATTGGAAACCAGAGTGATAGCAACCTGGTTAGAATAATCCATAGGGCCCAGCCTTTGGGCCACAGTAGAGGAGAGGGAATGACGATGTGATCTGGAGAGGAAATGGAAATTAAAATAAATCTCTGTATTTGTTGAGCTAATATTCCAGAATATGTAAGTCATTTAACCCTGTATCTAGTATAGATTATAAGTTCAATAAATATTAGTTATTTATGTTATTATTTACAGCAATATCTTATGAAAAGAAGATTTTAAGGCTTTTCTAATAAATTTCTGAAATTACTTTATACTAGAGTAGTGGGCTATTTTTTTTTCTTAATTATTTCCTAAGGGCTATGTGTATGTGGTTTGTCAACGTATTTATTTAATTTGGTGATAGCAAAACACTTAACAATTTTAAGCATACAGTTCAGTAGTATTAAGTATATTCACAGTATAATGACTTAAGATTTTAAATACTTAGGAAACAGACATCTTTAGAAAGGCGGAGGTTTTTGTTTTGTTTTGTTACTGAGGAATTAATATTGTTTAGGATTTTCTTTTAGTGGGAATTTGAAGCATTCCTTTTCCCAGCTCTGACCAAACTCACAGCACCTGAGAAGAGACTCTTCCGAGGACATATTAAACCTATCAGATAAATCTCACAGAAATATGTTTTTCCCTTTGTGGGGAGAAGTTAACAGAACAGTCCTATCTCTTATACTATCCATATGAGAGCTTAGACAATGAAAATCATGTTTTTCGTTTTCAAAAATAAGGTTTATCCAGATCATTACAGACCCTGGAGTCATTTTTAAGGTATTTAAATTACAATTGCTAGACTTTTATTAATTTATAAGTAAGCTATATATTTTTGAAAAATTTTCAAGAGCAATAGTTAAAATGACTTTTCTAGCTTTCCTTTAGTTAATCATAAAGTTTAATTAATAATGTACAGTTAATAAAGCACTTCTCAAACATCAGAACTCAATTGCCACCTAGCTGGCTTTTCACAATTGTCATTTATAATACCATATGGTTCAGCACATTTTTTCTTACAGACTCTCAAATCACTTTATATACCTTAAGAAAATTCATAGTATTTGAGTGAGAGACAAAAGTAGCAAATGTAAGTGGCAGTTTTTAAAAAGGAGAACAGGTCACCAAGAAAAGCATCTAATAGTCATTACCTTAAAGTACATATAAAATCAGTTTAAATTAAATAAAGCCTCTTTGGTGTGAGTGCACCTGTTTGTGGGTAACTTTTCTTACCTTGGCCCAAAATGAGTAAGACTGTAAAATTTTCTTCTATAGTTTGTTTCTAAAAATATTATATCCCCTGCAGACTTTCCTTTGCAACAACAAAGTAAATCAACTGTCTTTTTCATGTTTGTATTTGCAGCCAACTCAGACAGTGATGCCAGGACAAGTCATGCGGGTTACAACAGGTGCTCCAATTCCCTGCGGTGCTGATGCAGTAGTACAAGTGGAAGATACTGAACTTATCAGGGAATCAGACGATGTACGTCATCACCAGGTCTTACTGTGTCATTGTTGCTACAACAGTATTACTGATCACACCCATTTTCTATGATGTTTAATTAACTTCTTTTTTTTTTTTAGTGTCAGGATCTTAACATTGTAATATATGGGTCTTCGGTAAATAAATTTCCTTCAAATTGGAAATCTTTTGTTATAAAAAGTTTTTATTATTGCTGTAATAGCAGAATTTAAACTATGTTCGACCCAAGAAATTTCACATGCAAACAAGGAAAGAAAACACTTTAAGAAAGATCACTGATATTAACGATTATCGGGGGCTGGCATGCAGCGTGATGGTTGAGGTGTACTCCCACATGGCTGACCGTGGTTCAAATCCCAGACCTGGTGGCTTGCTTTCTGACTTTCCCTTTCTCTCTCTTTGTCTCTCTCTGGTCAAATTAAAAAATAAGAATAACAAATAAAATTAAATAAATAAATAAATACTTTTTAAAAATTGTCATACTTTCATCTGAGAAAGTTGTCATTAAGACTTGCTTCTAACACAATATGAAGAAGTTCCTGAAGTCAGAATTTAATAGAGATGAATGTAACAAAAAACTCTTGAGCAAGTTCTTGAACACTGTGTCAGGTCAAACATTTAAACCAGATAGCCCTTTTACCTCTTGTCTTCAATAGTTGAGGAAAAAGCTGTGCCACCAAATGACAACCTGAAGATACTACATTTATGTTAGTTCCCCTCCATTGAGTCAAATAAAAAAACACTGGGATCTTTTTGAGTCTAAGCAGAATTTTATATCACTGAAACTAATGGCAATTATAGAAACCAGTGTATCAGCCACTGATAAAGTAAAATAAAATAAAATGAGGTTTTAATGACTGACTATCTTACTTGTTTTATGAAGAAATTTAAGACATCTTGTATTTTGAAAGCTGAGGTCGAAAATAAATATATATTCTCCTGGGCTGGGTAGATAGTAAAATCCTGCCATGCTGAGAGACAGCCACTTTTCTTGATCTGGAGATTTTCTTTTTAATCATCTTCCCACATGTAGGGTTTATAAAAATTCAACTCTTGGCATACAGATCACATTGCCTGCTGTTAAAACTGTCCAAGCAGATTTATTGGCATCAGGGAAGCCAGCAGAGCATTGAAATCCAGAACACATGCATCCACAGACTTTGCCAGATGACAAGACAGAGTTCCAATGTCACAATATTATTCATAGCCCGTAAATGTAAAATTGATGATCACCATTAATTTACAGAAATCTACTACCAGGCAAACTGTAAGTCCTTCACCGAAATTTCTGTAGATATTTGGGAACCTTGGCATGATATTAAACCCATGATTCATGGAAACAGAAGAGAAAGATTGATGCACATTCACTTTATTAGTATATGTTTGTGTGTGTGTGTGTGTGTGTGTGTGTGTGTGTGTGCTTTTATCTTTATTCCTTGAGAATACTACTTACAATGTGTAAGATTCAATATTTAAACAATATTTAAATATTTATTTTTTAAAGGCATGAAAATATTTTATTTATTGATGCCAATACCAATAATTTTTTAGGAACCGGTGTTAGAAATGTACAGTGTTTTCAAACAGTTTAGCAAATCATTTTCTGTTTCTCCATATTTGTCTATGTTTCAGGCCTATATGATGATAAAAGCATCTGAGTAGCTAAGTGCTACTGACCATAAATAATTAGATTGTCCTGTTTGAAATTACATGACCTGCTTTTATTATAGGGCACTGAAGAACTTGAAGTACGAATTCTGGTGCAAGCTCGGCCTGGGCAAGATATCAGGTAAATGCATCACATACAGAATGTACAGCCAACTTTTGCTTCTACATAATCATGAACTAGGAGAGCATGGCCATTATAAATCCACAGCTATGTCAATTATCTATTAGCTTTTAGAGCTTTAAGGAGAAGCAAATCTAATTTTCTGTATTTTACATCATATGTCCACCCTGCCTGCTTTCTAATGAAGAGGATAAAGGTGAATGAAATAGGCAAAAGTAACATAATAAGGAGGTAAATAATGAGCTTAGTCATTTACATTACAAAATAAATGCTCCATAGTCAATTCTACCCCTAGATAATTCAGAATTACCCAGTCCTATTTTAGATTATCCTGTTTTATTAACTGGGTATTTACACAATTAGTTGGTAGCACAGTTTCTACTGACTACCAAGTAGTCAGTGTCT
Source organism: Tupaia tana (assembly GCA_026018925.1). Taxonomy (NCBI): domain Eukaryota; kingdom Metazoa; phylum Chordata; class Mammalia; order Scandentia; family Tupaiidae; genus Tupaia; species Tupaia tana. Next base: position 232,276,111 of record JAKSZU010000001.1, read on the forward strand.
TAGATAATCTGTTGCTCCTTATGTATACAGGTGAGGCTACTACTCTACCATAAAAGTACATATAAATTATTTTTTAAATATTTAAACTATTTTTCTTACAATGGAATATGTTTACCCTGATTTCATTGATACTGATTTGTTCAGCATGCCCTTGTAATGATGCTACACTTCTCCCATCCCTATGGCAGCAGACCAAGGTGAATGTACCTCTGTGGACACAGATCAGGATCAACCTAAGTGGTCCAAATGGAAATTACCTCTATGACTGTACCTCATTAGCATTATTCTCTTCACTACCAATGGTAGCCAGCTACGGACCTGTTTTCATTAATGCCCATAAGTACTTTCATATAAATTCTTGACTTCTATAATTTAAGATAAAGCAATTTGTAAAATAATTTTGAAATATGAAGTAACATGTTTCTGTTGAGCAGTAAAAAATTTTAAAAAGTCCTATTTTTATGTTGTTGTGTGATTTAACTTTTAAAATTAAAAACATAGAATTTTTAGAATCTCTTTATTTTGTTACTTTGCTCCCGCCTCATCTTTTTCTCCCCTTCAGTGTATTACTGTGACCCTAAAGTTTCCCTCTGAATTGAGAAAATATTATTCTTAGTCACACTGCTCATGGTTCTACTTTGACTTTCAGACCCATTGGTCATGACATTAAACGAGGAGAATGCGTTTTGGCCAAAGGAACTCACATGGGCCCCTCCGAAATTGGTCTTCTGGCAACTGTAGGTGTCACAGAGGTTGAAGTTAATAAGTTTCCAGTGGTTGCAGTCATGTCAACAGGAAATGAGGTAAAAATAAATACATAAATAAATAAATAAGAAAAAGTTAGATGTTGGGACCAACAGTTAGCGTAATGGCTATGTTGCGGGACTCCCATCTAGTCTACCACGGTTCGAGTCCCGGACCTTGTGGCTTAAAAAAACTCACGCCAGGCACGTGTGTGTATGTGCCCAAGATCCCAAGAGGAGAACGGAGGAGAAGGGATTGCGGCATGGCCATCGCCCCTGGGGGGTGATTTCCTGCTTTCTGTTTCTCTCTTGTCTGTCTGGCGAACGCACATGCCCTAAAGCAAAAAATAAAAATAAAAATAAAAAACCTCTCCAAAAAAATAAATATAAAAAGTTGGATGTGGGACTTTCAGTTAAAGGTATTTATGACATCTGTGCAGTAAATAGAATATTATGGATTATAGATTTCCATCTTCCTGTAACAGGGAAATAATAAGTTGGCCTCAGGATAGTTCAAGTACAGAAAATGAGAAGGAAGAACTATAAATTACATATTAAATGTTCTGGCATGTGCTGCTAAGATATTGTGCTCTGCAGGCTAGGACCGCAAGGGAGGCCCAGTTTGATTCCCAAACCAACCTAAAAGCCAGGTGCAGTGACAAGCTCTTGTAATCCAGAGGTTCAGGAGGCTGAGGCAGGAGGATTGCAAGCTCAAAGATGGCCTAGAAAACATAATGAGACCCCATCTTAAAAAAGGCTGAGCATAGTACCATATACCTATAGTTAGAGCTGGTAGGCTGAGGCAGGAAGATATAACAATGAAGCCTTCTTTAAAAAACAAAAAACAAAAAAACTAGGGAACCAGCAGTTAGCGTAATGGCTATGTCGCTGGACTCCCATGTAGTCGACCGCGGTTCACATCCCAGACCCGGTGGCTTAAAACTCACACCGGGCGCGTACGTGCCCAAGATCCCAAGAGGAGAATGGAGGAGAAGGGATTGCGGCGTGACCATCCCCCCTGGGGGGTGATTTCTCGCTTTCTGTCTCTATGTCTCTCTCTGTCTGTCTGGCGAGCGCACGCGCCCTATAGCGAAAACCTCTCCAAAAAAAAAAAAAAAATCTAGATTATTCATTAGAATGAAATGTTACAACCAATGATCTTTCCATGGCTCAGTACCCATAAACAAAGAATGTTAGCTGCTATCTATAAATACCAAACTGTGCAAACCCATTACCTAAACTATTGGATCATCAGGAAAGTTATGATGTGTTTTTCAGTTTTTCTATGCAAAAAGTGTCATGATTTTCCAGACAGCCCAATATTAGGACAATGAATTGTGCCCCTCCAGCTGCTAAAATGACAGGCTACTTCTGTGTGGGAAATAAATCAGTATATCAGGATACTGTGGCTAGCCCTTCTTGTTAAAAATTTAACTTCCATCACCAGGAAGTTCAATAATCGAGTTTTTTTTCCTCTAAAGATACAATCTCTAGTGACATACTGTTTAGATTGGATCAAAATGTCATTTTAGGCCTGCTTTAGAAAGGAGAATTTAGTAAATCTTTCTCTGAGGACTCAAAAAATTTCCTGTTCCCTTTTTTTATACAAAACTTCAGTCAGAGGTTTGGAAGCTCTGTTAACTCTGAAAAGCATGAATCTGCTGGAAATCCAAAGCTTTACAACAGAATCATAAACCACTAGGATTTATTTTATGTAATTTCCTAAGACCTTACTGCTAAATAAAAGATTAACAATACTTTTTTTAATCTCTAACTTTGTTCTAAAAATAAGCCCTCATTACCATTATTTTAAATTCTTGACATCTAAGAAATGAATATTTCAAGGGTCTCTCTCCAACTCCTATAGTTCTCTTGGTGAGGACAAAAGAAAAGAACAAAATATTTTTGTTCTGCCTGTAGAAGACTAAATCAACTTTCTAGATGTTTTTACTTCCCAGGATAAGGGTACTAGTCATTCCCTAACACTACTGATTGATCCAAAACATGCCCTTCAATTTGACAGTGGTTTTAATATCCCTAAGATCTACTGACACTATATTTAGCATCAGAAAGAACTTTCTGGGGAACCAGCAGTTAGCGTAATGGCTATGTCGCTGGACTCCCATGTAGTCGACCGTGGTTCACATCCCAGACCCGGTGGCTTAAAACTCATGCTGGGCGCGTGTGCATACATGCCCAAGATCCCGAGAGGAGAATGGAGGAGAAGGGATTGCGGTGTGACCATCCCCCCTGGGGGGTGATTTCTCGCTTTCTCTCTCTATGTCTCTCTCTGTCTGTCTGGCGAGCACACGCGCCCTATAGCGAAAACCTCTCCAAAAAGAAAGAAAGAAAGAAATTTCTGTTAAATTGGTTTCTGTTAACAGTGGTTTTCCAAGAGAATAATACTTTTAAATTCTTCTCTAACATATCCAAAATTAGCTGCTGTTATGACTCTATGAACAAATAGACGAGTTAAGTTCAAGAGTTGTTTATTGGCTACCTCTGTGATAGGCACTACACTGGAAACTGGTGATAAAAGAGATCAATAAAGCATAGTATGTACTGAAGGCTTGGGATCCTCAGATAACAAAAAAATAATAGCAAAACAAAACCCACATCCAGTTTTTGTTTTTGTTTTTGTTTTTCAGAGAAGCCAAAAGAAATTGCATTAATCCATTAGTGTGGTAAAGCTATCATTTAGCCAAGTTATAGTACAAGCTCCCTTTAAGTATTTCTTCTGATTTCCCTTGATACGTATGGCTTCACATTTGTCTACTTTTTAATCCAGTATTGCCTTGGGCAACCAAAGAATCCCATAGAAGATGTCTGTGTATGCTATTTAACATCTGACCAGGAAGCCAGAAGATGGTGTAATGGTTAAGGTGCTGGACTCCCACATGGCCGAATGCAATTCAAGTCCCTGACCCGATGGCTTGAAAATCACCAGGCTCATGTGCGTGTGTGCCCAATATCCTGAGAGGAGACTGAAAGAGGAGGGACTGTGGTGTGGCCAACCCATCTGGGGGGGGGGGTGATTTCTCACCTTCCCTCTGTCCTTCTCCATCAAGTGCATCCACCATATGGCAAAAACCTTAAAAAATAAAAAAAAAATCTTTAAAAAAGCTGACCAGAGGGACCAGCAGTTGGTGTAATGGCTATGTCGCTGGACTCCCGTGTAGTCTACTGCAGTTCAAGTCCCAGACCCGATGGCTTAAACTCACGCTGTGTGCATGTGTGCCCAAAATTCTGAGAGGAGAATGGAGGAGAAGGGATAGCGGTGTGGCCATCCCCCCTAGGGAGTAATTTCTCACTTTCTGTCTCTCTGTCTCTGTCTTTCTGGCGAGCGCACACGCCCAATAGCAAAAAAAAAAAAAAAAAAAATCCTCTCAGAAAAAAAAAAAAAGCTGACCAGAACCCAGCACAGTGGCATGTGTTTATAGTCCCAGCTATGAGGAAGGAGAACCACAAGTTCAAGGTCACCCTGAGCAATGTAACAGAGGCCTATCTCAAAAACAAACAAACAAACAAACAAACCTGCCTTTATCTTGTGACTGTATGTGCTTATTAAGGGAATTATTTCAAAATTGGGGAGGTAGAGTTACCAACTATAACTAACACAGAATAGCTTATTTAGATATTTGTTGATTTAATAAACAATGTATATTAATATTTAGATAATACCTTATGCAATTACATGATCATGAGTATACATTCCCAACCTTACGAATGTTTTCAATAAATATATGTTAAGCTTGAATTACATGTTGAAATGCCCACTGTGTGTGGGGGGGGGGGGGCGGTTCTCTTAATTAAACGTAAGATGTGACTACGACATACCTTGAATTAGTTTACTTAGAAAGATATTAAACAAGAATCTTAACAGTATAGCAACTCAGTATTAGGCTTTCTTCTTCAGTAAGACTAGACCTCTTAGCAGTCCAAGCAGCCATTCACAACTGTTCAGTTTATTTTTCAGCTCAGGTTCAAAGATTTACACTACAAGAGTATGGGAGCCACCACATGTCCTAAACAGGAATCAACATTTCTTATAACAATCTTGGGCAGGTTCTAGGATCCCTCAACTAAATGCCTAATTACAAGTGTCACCACACTCATAAGAGACTAAAGCTGTGGCTTTCCACTAGATATTTGTAGTTCATTTATAATCTTTCTAAATATTCAAGTTACCAGTTAGAGATAATTTTTTATTTTTTTTAATTTAAGAAATATTGCCTAGTAACAATCCAATATTTTGTCTTCACCAAATTTCCACTTGTTGGGGGAACTCACTCTCTCTTCCTTTCTCTCATGGAAGAAATAAATAAACTTTTAAAAAAAAGCTGTATTTTATTTTAAAAAATTATATCTATAACTAAACATCCTGATGACATTGCATAATTTACCTCCTGTTCATTACTAGGTTGAATGAAAGAGAAGTCTCTCTACTGCCTTTTGTTCTAAATTGCCTACTTTCTCTTAAAACACCCAGTTCTTATTAGTACCCCATTACTACAGAAACCACTTTCCTAAATACACTAATAACTTCCTAATCTTCAATTCTCCCTTTTAATGTGTGTGTACCATTTGACACCAATGACATTCCTAACCACCACCTTGAAACTGTCTCTTTCCTTGTCTTCCGTACATCTGTTCTCTCTTTTTTTTTTTTCCTTCCCCGTCCCCTTTTATGTCTAAGGTTTTTGCCATAGGGTATGTGCACTCACTGGAGAGAGACAAAGAGAGACAGAGCGAAAGTGAGAAATCACTCCCCAGGGAGATGGCCACGCTGCAATCCCTTCTCCATTCTCCTCCTGGGATCATGGGCACACACACCCAACATGAGTTTCAAGCCACTAGGTCTGTGGTCAGCCATGTGGAAATCCAACCCCTTAACCACTATGCCACTTGCTGGTCCCTTCCATCTGTTATATCTTGATGCCCTAACTACAGCTACTTTTTTTTTCTATCATTTCTTTTTTTTTTCTTTTTTTTCTTTTTTTCTTCTTTTTGAGAGAGAGAGATTTTTGCTATAGGGCACGTTCACTCACCTGAGAGACAGAGGCAGAAAGCAAAAAATCACCCCCCTAAGGGGATAGCCACACTGCAATCCACTCTCTCGGGATTTTGGGCGCGCACACACACACACACACACACACGCCTCCGGTGTAAGTTTCAAGCCACCAGATCTGAGACTTGAACCACAATCAGCCACATGAGAGTCCAATCCCTTAACCACTATGCCACATGTTGGCCCATTTCTTACCCTTCTCCAATTACCTAAATGGAATATTATTCATTATTCTGCTCTCTACTATGTCCTCCTCTCTCTTCAAATTCCCCTTTGCATTTTCCTCTCATGACCAGTATTTACAGATAAATTTCCCATATCTGTTGCCCTGATCCCGTCTTCTTTTGTAATGTCATGCCTTCATTTTCAGCATCCTTTGAATGCTTCCACCTGATGCTCCACTATTACCTAATCTCACTCACCGTCTTCCCGGTTCTACCCTACAAAGAATACCTCCTTCCTGACTTACCTCCGTTTATAATGGCACACTATTCACTGACTCTTTTTTTTTTTTTTTTTGGAGAGGGTTTTTCGCTATAGGGCGCGTGCGCTCGCCAGACAGACAGAGAGAGACATAGAGACAGAAAGCGAGAAATCACCCCCCAGGGGGGATGGTCACGCCGCAATCCCTTCTCCTCCATTCTCCTCTCGGGATCTTGGGCACGCACGCACACGCGCCCAGCGTAAGTTGTAAGCCACCGGGTCCGAGACGCGAACCGCGGTCGACTACGTGGGAGTCCAGCGACATAGCCATTACGCTAACTGCTGGTTCCCATTATTCATTGACTCTTGTTACCAAGGTATTCAGTGACCTTTTCAATTTTTTTTCTAATTGTGGTAACTACATATAACAGAAATTACCCTCTTAACAATTTAGTTTTTTTGTTTTAGGGCATATGCACTCACCAGAGAGAGAAGGAAAGTAAGAAATAACCCCCCCCCCCCCCCGCAGGGGGGGTGGCCACACCACAGTCCCTTCTCCTCCATTCTCTTCTCAGGATTTTGGGCATACATACACAAGTACCTAGTATGTTTTTCAAGCTAGGTCTGAGACTAGAACTGCGTTGTAGGCTATGTGTAGTCTAGCACCTTAACCACCATGTCACCTGCTGACCCTCCCTCTTAACAATTTTTAACTGCAAGTTCAGTAGTGTTAAGTACACATACACTGTTGTGTAATCTTTAAAAATGCTTTCTGACTTGCGAAAGTGAACTCTATACCCATTTATCAACTCTTCATTCCCCTCTCACATAAGACCCTGAAAACCACCACCCTACTTTCTGTCTCTGAATTTAATTTGACTACTCTAAGTACCTCATATAAGTAAAATCATAAATTATTTGTCTTTTCTGTAGTTGGTTTATTTCACTCAGCAAAACATCCTCAAAGTTGATCCATGTCGCATGTATCAGAATTTCCTTCCTTTTTAAGGCTAACAATATTCTATTGTTTATTCATTCATCTGTTGGTAGACATTTAAGTTGCTTCTCTTGGCTATTGTGAATAATGCTGCTGTGAACATGGGTGTACCAATATCTCTTCAAGACCCTGTTTTCAATCCTTTAGGGTACAAGCATACCCTAGAGATATTACAGGTTCCCTTCCAGGTCACCGCAATAACGAGACTATTTCAATAAAGTGAGTTACACAAATGTTTGTCTTCTCAGTACACATATGTTATGTTCATGGACCAGATGGGTGACATGGTAGTTAAGGCAGGTGCACATGGCTGAGTGTGCAGTTTGAGTCCCAGACCTGATGACTTGGAAAACATGCTGAGTGCATGTACATGCATACCCAAAAATCCCAAGAGGAGAATGGAAGACAGGGGATTGTGATATGGCCATCCCCCAAGGGGGATAATTTCTCACTTTCTCTCTCTCTCTCTCTCTCTCTCTCTCTCTCTCTCTCTCTCACTCTCTCTCACTCTCTCTCTCTTTCTCTGTCTTTCTGTTTCTCTCTGACAAGCAAGCAAATCTAATAGCAAAAATTAACTTTAAAAAGTTATGTTTGCACTATACTATAATCGACTAAGTGTGCAATAGCATTGTGTCTGAAAATACAACGTACCTTATTTTAAAATAATTTATTGCTAAAATGTGCTAACAATTACCTGAACTTTCAGCAGGTCATTATCTTTTTCCTGGTGGAGATTCTCTCCTTGATGTTGATGGCTGCTAATTGATTTGGGTAATGGTTGCTGAAGGGGTAACTGTGGCAACTTATTAAGATAATGAAGTTAGACACACTGATTGATTCTCTCTTTCATGAAAGGTTTCTACATTGCTATTTGAATAGCATTTTGCCTACAAAACTTCTTTCAAAATTGGAGCAAGTCTTTCAAATCCTCTTGCTGCTTTGTCAACTAAGCTTATGTAATATGCTGTGTCTTTTGTTGTCATTTCAGCAGTGTTCACATCTTCACCAAGATTTCATCTAAAGAAACCACTTTCTTTGCTCATCCATAAGAAGCAATTCCTCAGCTTTGAAAGTTTTATACTAAAATTTCAGCAATTCAGTCTCCGCTTCTAATTCTAGTTCTCTTGATATTTTTCTACATTTGCAGTTACTTACTCCACTGAAATCTTGAACCCCTTAAAGCCATCCATTACAGTTAGAATCACTTTTTTCAAAATCCTGTTATTGTTGATTTTTTTTTTTTTTTTTTTTTGGAGAGGTTTTCGCTATAGGGCGCGTGCGCTCGCCAGACAGACAGAGACATAGAGAGAGAAAGCGAGAAATCACCCCCCAGGGGGGATGGTCACGCCGCAATCCCTTCTCCTCCATTCTCCTCTCGGGATCTTGGGCACGCATGCACACGCACCTGGCATGAGTTTTAAGCCACCGGGTCTGGGACGCGAACTGCGGTCGACTACGTGGGAGTCCAGCGACATAGCCATTACGCTAACTGCTGGTTCCCTTATTGTTGATATTTTGACCTACTCCCATGAATCATGAATGCTCTTGGTGACATCTAGAATGATGAATCCTTTCCAGCAGATTTTCAATTTACTTTGAAAGTCTCTTAGCCATCAGAAAGACTACTATCTGTGTCAGCTAAAGCCTTACAAAATGTGTTTCATTTTTAAACATTTTTTTCTTTAAGAATTACTTATTTAATTTTATTTATTCATTTTAATTTGACCAGAGAGAGACACAGAGAGTGAGAGAGGGAAAGTGAGAAAGCAAGCCACCAGTTCCTGGACTCAAACCATGGTCAGGCATGTGAGAACATCCAGCACCCTAACCACCACGGCATCTGCTGGTCCTAACAAAACATATTTGTTTTCTTTTTTTTTTTTTTTTTTTTGAAGAGATTTTTGCTATAGAGCGCGTGCGCTCGCCAGAGAGACAGAGAGACAGAAAGCGAGAAATCTCCTCCCAGTGGGATGGCCACATCGCAATCCCTTCTCCTCCATTCTCCTCTTGGGAGATCTTGGGCACACTTGGACATGTGCCCAGCGTGAGTTTAAGCCACCAGGTATGGAACTCGAACCACAGTCGACTACATGGGAGTCCAGCGACATAGTCATTACGCCAACTGCTGGTCCCCCAAATGTATTTCTTAAATTATACTTGAAAATAGAAATTACTCCTTGATCCATACACTGCAGAATGGACGTTGCATTAGCAGCTATGAAAACATCAAATTTCTTGTTCATCATCATGGCTTCTGAGCGACCAGGTGCATTATCAGTGAGCAGATGTATTTTGGAAGAAATCTTTTTTCCTGAACAGTAGTTCTCAATAGCAAGTTTAAAATATTTAGTAAACTATTCTGTAAACTGATGTGATGTCATCCAGGCTTTGTTGTTTCATTTATAGAGCACAAGGGGAGTAGATTTAGCATAATTTTTAAGGCCCTTAGGATTTTTCCAATGTAAATGAGCATTGATCTCAACTTTAGGTCACCAATTCCGTTGGATCCTAATTAGAGAGGCAGTCTGTCCTTGGAGGTTTTGAAGCCAGTCATTGACTTCCCTTCCCTAGCTATGAAAGTCCTAAAATTAATCTTCCGGTATAAGGCTATTTCATCTACATTGAAAATCTGTTGTGGAGCTAGATATTCTGGGTAACTTACGACAGCTACTGTATCAGCACTTGCTGCCTCACCTTGCACATGTATGTTACGAAGCTGACGTTTTTCCAGAAACTTCAAGAACCAACGTCTGCTAACATTTTCCTCTGCAGCTTCCCCTCTTCTCTTAGCTTTCACAGAACTGAATAAAGTTAGGGCCTTGCTCCGAACTAGGCTTTGGCTTAAAGGAATGTTGAGGCTGCTTTGATCTTCTATCTAGGCCACTAAAATGTTCTCCATATCAGCAATCAAGCTCTTGGCTTTTTTATCATTCACAAATTCAGTGGAGTAGCACTTTTAATTTTTTTCAACAACTTCTTTTGCATTCACAACTTGGCAACTGGCACAGGAGGCTTAGTTTTCAACCCATGTCAGCTTGACTCAGTAAGCTTTTTCATTTCTAGCTTTTGATTTAAAATGAGAGATGTGTGACTCTTATTTTCACTTGAATGCCTATAGGCCATTGTAGGTTTATTAATTGACCTAATTTTAATATTAGTATTGTATCTTAGGGAATGAAAAGGAGAGGAGGATAAGAGATGGAACAATGTCCAGTTAATGGAGCAGTCAGAACACACATTTATCAATTGGATTCAGTGTCTTAGATGGGCAAGGTTGTGGCATCCCAAAACAATTACAATAGTAACATCAAAGATCTGGGCCAGGAGGTAGCATGGTGATTAAGGCACTGGACTCCCACCTGGCGAACTGCAGTTTGAGTCCCAGACCCAGCAGCTTGAAACTCACACTGGCCACATGTGTGTGCATGCCCAAAATCCCAAGAGGAGAATGGAGAAGGGATTGTGATGTGGTGAACCCCCCTGGGGGGTGATTTCTCACTTTCTGTCTCTCTGTGTGTCTCTGTCTCTCCATGTGTCCTATAGCAAAAATCTCTTCAAAAAAAAAAAGATCATGAATCACAGATCACCAGAACATATTTAATAGAAGAAGTTTGAAATACTATGAGAATGACCAAAATGTAACCTAGAGACATAATAGATCTGCTCAAAACTGAGTTACTGCAAACCTCCAACTTGTAAAAAATACAGTATCCACATAGTTCAAGCAAGCAAAGCACAATAAAATCAGGTATACCTATATATACTAATCTGTATATCTTTAAGTATGAAGAAATTAGATTGTAGTAACAGTTTAGTTATAGGAAAACTAGAAATACAAGTAAGCATTCATTCATTTAATTAGTATATATTGAGTCTTAACTATGTGCCAAGTACTATGTTAGTTTCTGGGAATACAATAGTTTAAAAAAAAAATCCCAATCCTCATGAAGTTTATGTTCTTTTTTTTTTTTATAATGAGAGATTTTTGCTATAGGATGCATGCATTCACCAGAGAGACACAGAGAGATAGAAAGCGAGAAAAAGTGAAAAATCATCCCCCAGTGGGATGGCCACACCACAGTCCCTTCTTCACCACTCTCTTCTTGGTACCTTGGGCACACATACACATGAGTTATGGTACCTTGGGCACACATACACATGAGTTATTCCTGGCATGAGTTTTTAAGTCACTGGATCCAGGACTTGAACCACAGTCAGCTATGTGGGAGTCCAGCGATGTAACCATTATGCAATCTGCTTGTCCCAAATTTATGTTCTAATGAAATACAAAAAGAAAAAGAATCCACCGATAATACCTTGCTATATAGTCATCCAGACTTATTTCTACATCTATGTAACTATGTCTTTATTTATAAAAATGAAACAGTGCAATAATACTATTATATGATCTGGGTATTTTTCCATTTAAATAGCATATCATGAATAACTCTCATCAGTATATTACATATACATTGCATATTGACTCAGTCAAGGATATTACCATACATGTTATCAACAAATAATTTTCTATTTCTTGTTTTTTATATATTTTGCTTTTTTCCCCGCTTGATTCCCTACTTCTCACCCTCTGCCAACTCCCCCTCTTCTCTCACACTGTCTCTGGTATGTACAGTTGTTTTCCATGCCCTTTTTTTTCACATTTTATTGATTCATTAAAGATCGTAATTAACTTGAGACCAGCAGTTGGCGTAATGACTGTTTCACTTGACTCCCATGTAGTCAACTGTAGTTTGAGTCCTGGACCTGGTGGCTTAAACTCACGCTGGGTACATGTGCGTGCGTGCCCAAGATCCCAAGAGGAGACTGGAGGAGAAGGGATTATGGCATGGCCATCCCCCCTGGAGGGTTATTTCTCAACTTCTGTCTCTCTGTCTCTCTCTTTCTGGTGGGCCCACGTTCCCTATAGCAAAAACCTCTTAAAAAAATAAATAAAAATCTTAATTAACTTAAAGACTTTCAGTAGCAAGCACAACTGATATATACATATTTGTGAACACATGTCTGACTTTAGGCATAAACCTCAGTGAGTGTAGTGAACATACTATAAAGTAGCACCTCGCTGGGGCTATATAGCTTACTATAGTCATTAAATAGGTATTAATAGGTATTTTTTTTAATGGACCAGAGAAGGACAGAGTTTTTTCAATTTCAAAAAAATTTTTAATGTTTTAGTTTTAATAGATCAAAATCAAAAACTCTTAAGAGGAAGTTGCTTAAAACTTAAAGCCAGGAAAAAAATAGGATTCAGTTCAAATAGTAGGTAGATGAACTTATCAACAGTTCAAGAGAAGGCAAAAATCTGTAAATATGGAAATCAAAGCATAGGAGAAAATCAGTAATGTTTTAGTCTAAAGTAATGTTTTGGTCTAAAGTAATGTTTTAGTTCAGATTCATGTAACTAATCTCTCTTCTATTGAGTTTACAGTGTTACTGTGGTCTGATCTTTCCATTTAAACTCTGGAAGTTAGCATTCAACTCCAGACTAGTCCCTACCATTAGGTTGGCCATTCTCTTCCTTGTTTCTTGTACTCTTATTTCTGTGTGTCTGACTTTAGTTTTCCTGGTATAGTGCTCCCTTCAGCACTTCTTAGAGAGCTGATCTGGTGTTAGTAAATTCTTTTAGGCTCTGTTTATCTGAAAATGTTTTTGTCATTTTGTCCCATATGAAAAATAATCTTGCTGGGTATAGTATTCTTGGTTGAAATTCTTTTTCAATTAACAGTTTGAATATATTTTCCTATTATTTCCTTGCTTGCATTGTTTGTGATGAGAGGTCCGACATTAGCCTTATGGGATATCCTTTGAAAGTAACTTGATGTTTCTCTCTTGCCAATTTTAGTATCTTGTCTCTGTCTGTGGTTTTGGTCAATCTGGCTATGATATGCCTTGGGAAAGATCTTCTTAGGTTGATTCTATGTGGGGTCCTTTATATTTCTTGGGTCTGGATATTTGAGTGCCTCTCTAGGTTTGGAAAGTTTTCTTCCAAGATTTCATGGAGTAGATTATCAATGCCCTTATTAGTTTCTTCACCTTCTGGGATACCAATTATCTGCATGTTTGGGTGTTTAATAGTATCTAGTATTACTTATATATTATTCTCATTTTGGGGGGTTATTTTCTCAGTCTTTTTGGAGAATTTCTCTAGGTCAGAGGTTCTATCTTCCACATCTGAGATTTGGTCTTATGCATGATCTAATCTGCTTTTGATATTTGAAGTGGAAGCTTGATTTCCTGTATTAAAGCCTTCATCTATAACAATTCTGTTTGATTCTTTTTTATGATATGTATCCCCTCTTTCAGATTGTGCAAGAACTTCCTCACCTCCTGGAACTTGGTGTCTCTTTTCTCCTACATCTTCTGGAGTTTGTTGTCTCTAATCTCTTGCATTTTTGTTAGCTTTGTCACTGAATATTTTTAATTCTTTATCTGACATTTCCCTGAGTTTCCTCGTATTCTTTGTGAAGGAAGAGGAGTTAGTCTTTTTCATTAGAGGAGAGATATTTTCCTGGTTTCTCATATTTCTAGTGCCTCTGTGATAGTTTCTGGTCATCTGATGGATTATATATTTTTTCCTATTTTTTGGAGTTAAATATGAGCAATCAGAGGAATGCTGAAGGAGGTGACCTGCTGTCTGTAAACAGTACTGTTTTTCTCCCTTTGCACAGCTAATTCAATGAAAGTGGAGGATTAATCTGACCCTGAAAGTATTCAGATATTTGACTACTGAGCATCTTGACCTGTCTAGAAAATCAGTGTATGGAGGCTGAATAGAAAAAATGAGAAAGGTAAAAAGAAAATGAAAAGAAATAGGAAAAAAAAAAAAAAAAAAAAAAAAAAGGAAGAGGAAAAAGTAAGACAAAAAAATAAGAAAAAGAAAAGACAAAATATTTTGTCAAAAAATGAAAACTGCGCGGCGTGTTAGCGCACCACGTGAATGGGACCACTCAGAGCTAAAATATAGATGGCTGCTGATTGGCTAATCCTACTGGGTCAGAGGAAAAGATAGGAATTAGAAAGACAAAAGAGCAGCAGAGAGCTAAGTTAAAAAAATTCATAATTAAAAATAGATAGAGATGGAAAGAGACAGAATAAGTAGGGTGCTCTAACCTGGCTCCTGGGTAGACTGAGGAGCAGGAGGGTGAAGTCTGGACAGAGGGTTTTTGGTGACTGAAATCCCTGAATGAGGCTGCTCAGAACTCAAACATAGATAACTGCTGATTGGCTTTTCCTGGCTCCTGGCTAGACTGAGAAGCAAGAGGGTGAATTCTGAGCAGAAGGTCTTTGGTGGTCAAAATTCAATCCATCTTTTATTATTACTAGACATTTAATTTGTGTACCATTTTTCACCATTAAAATAGATAATGCTGTGAGGAATATTCATATTTATTTACATTTTTCATTATTTTTTAAAATTCATAGAATTGCTAGATCAATAGGTATGCGTTCTTTTTTTATTGTTTGTCTTTCTTCATGATAGAGCACATTGTGCATTCATGAGTGAGAAAGAAACGTGAGTATTCTTATATCGCAGTATCTGGTCACACAGCAGTTCCTTTCCCCCAGTCCTCTAGCCCCAGGATCTTGGACCCTAGCTTGCATGCCTGCCTGGCATGCCTCAGGCTGACTGAGCCAGAGATTCAAACCACAGTCTCCATAGGGAATCCAACCTTTCTCAAGTACGGTATTACCCTTGTACCTGAGAGCCAGCTCTGCCTTCTTGTTTTTTAGATTTTGGATCATGTATTGCCTAATTGCCTCTGGAAAATAGTTTACTGATTAATACTCTCTTACATATTGTGAAGTGCCTATTTTTCCATACTGTCACCGAGTTTTTTTGTTGTTTTATTTTATTTAGAATTGCCAGGGATCATGTTTGCTATCCAGAGAAAGAGAGAGTGAGAGAGAGAGAGAGAAAGCACTCCTTAATAGGGAACATGATTACACCACAGTCCTTTTTCCACCATTTCTCCATCCCATCAGGATTTTAGGTATGCACACCCATGCATCCAGCATATTTTTTCCAAGAGCCAAGGTTGAGATAGTCATCCATTTGTGATTCAGCTCCCTGTGCACAACACTTAACCACTACACTATGGGACCATCCCTATTACTGTCTTTAATCTTTTGTATCAATAGACCAGCACAGTGGCTTGCTTTCAGTTCTTAGTCTCATTCAATTATTTTGTCATTCTATAAATCCGTTGATATTTATTACATTTCAAGTCATTATCATCATAGGCCATCTAACCAGTCTTTATTTCTATGCTCATCTCTTTTCATTAAAATCCATTCACTTTTGGGCCAGCAGGTGGCATGAAAGTTAAGGTCTGGACTCATATGTCCAGCCTCAGTTAGAATCCCAGAACTGGCAGCTTACTTTCTCATTCATTCTCTCTCTCTCTCTCTCTCTCTCTCTCTCTCTCTCTCTCTCTCTCTCTGTAAGTAAGTACACATGCCCTATAGCAAATTTAAAATAATAATAAATTAATTAATTAAATTAAATAAATAGTTATATTTTTAAAAATTCATTTACCTTGAAATCATATCTGTCTTTGAATTGGGTTCAGTTCAGATGTTTCTTCCTACATGAGGATTTCAATTAATACACTTGCCACACTTACTCTCTCCATTTTGAATATTTATGATAAGGTTTATTTGGTTTAATCATGTTGCATTTATCATGTACTAACTTCTATGTTATCATATTTATATCTTCTAAAAATTGGTTTTTGTTATCATTATATACTTGAAAAAATAGAGAAAAGGGGAAAAGTCATGTACAGTCTCATCATGTTTTAACTCAAATATGGATTTAATTATTTATTTTATTTTATTTATTATTATTTTTAAAATTTGCTATAGGGCACATGCACTTGCCAGAGAGAGACAAAGAAAGTGAGAAAACAAGTCACCTGGTCTGGGATTCAAACCATGGTTGAACATGTAAGAATCCAGCACCTTAACTGCCATGCCACCTGCTGGCCCCAACTCAGATATGGTAACACTTGATTTCTTCCCATTTTTCCCCCTATGAGCATAGATTTGTATTGTTATATATATATATACTTTTATATCCTTTAAGAACTTAACATTATATGAAAGCTTTCTTGTAACCGTATCTGCTTATGCATTATTTCATTGGTTTCACGGTATTTTATTATGTGGGCATGTGTATTTGTCTCTCTTTATACCCTTTGCAGAGTGCACTATAGGGGCCGGCAGGTGGTGGTGGTTAAGGGCACTGGATTCCCACATGGCCCACTGTGCTTCAAGTCCTAGACCTGGTGGCTTGCTTCCTCCCTCTCTCTCTCTCTCTTTCTCTCTCTCTCTCTCTCTCTCTCTCGCCAAATTTAAATAAATAAATAAATTTAAATAAAGTAATTCTTTTTTTTTTTTTTTGGAGAGGTTTTTCGCTATAGGGCGCGTGCGCTCGCCAGACAGACAGAGAGAGACATAGAGACAGAAAGCGAGAAATCACCCCCCAGGGGGGATGGTCACGCCGCAATCCCTTCTCCTCCATTCTGAAAAAGAGAAATGGGACCAGCAGTTAGCATAATGGCTATGTCGCTGGACTCCCATGTAGTCAACCACAGATCGAGTTCCAGACCCGGCAGCTTAAACTCATGCCGGGCGTTTGTGCGTGCATGCCCAAGATCCTGAGAGGAGAATGGAGAAGAAGGGATTGCAGCGTGGCCAACCCCCCTGGGGGGTGATTTCTCGCTTTCTGTCTCTCTATCTCTCTCTGTCTTTCTGGCGACCACACGCGCCCTATAGCAAAAACCTCTCCAAAAAAAGAAAAAAGCAAAAACAAAAAAAGAGAGAGAGCACAGTATAGATTAGTTAAAAATAAATAAATAAAAACTAAAAGAATCTAGTTTCCCTGTTGCTATAGGAATAATTGAGAGGAATTATAAGGGTAACAGAAGGGGAAAGTCCCTCTGTACAAGATTTTTATGTCTTTTTACACCTAACTTCCCATCCCCACCCTATCCTTACTCCACTACTTCAAGGAGTTCTTTCTTCTCCCTCTGTCTTCTGATCCTTCTCTCAACTCCCTATTTTTATTTCCCAATGCTCAAATACTGATAGGTAAGCTACTTGGAAAACTACCTTTTCCTACTTTGAGCTCACTACAATTTATAGTTTGTTTTCAGATGCTTAAGTAACAGGCGATAGGGCAGAATAAGTTTCTACTACATATTAAAGCTATAAATGTAACACAGGCCAACTAGTCCATAAATCTGTTTATCTATCTATATCTAGCTATTTGTCATCTACCTATCTATATACACCTATAGATTATAGATTATATCTCTCTATAGATTATATCTACGTCTGTCTGTATCAATAGTTAGGTAGACAGAATGATTGACCCCATATATTCCAAAACTGAAAAACTAGCATTTTATTTCTTTAAAGTAACTACATATATTTCTGCTTATGACAATAATTTCATATATAGAGTTTAAGTTTTACAATGAATTAATGTTTCACATTAAATTTTGTTTAACTTATCTCAGAATAGCTTCAATTAATCCATACTTAGAGTTCTTGTTTCTTTTATTATAAGAATACTTGATGATGATCATAAAAGGATATTTTAGTCACTTATACTGAACAATAATAGTGTGTATTTATATAACCTCTCTTCTAGGGACTTAACAGTGCCTAATTAGTATTATCTCTTAATCTGTACTACACCCTTCTGAGATATATAGGTAGCAAGGGTTATTATGCCTCTTTGTAACAGTAATAAATATTCTATAATGTACTGCCTAGAAGTAAGCATGTGTACTGACTCTTGGGTTTACAGATAATGTAATCGAGGTGCATTAGGTGTCAAGATGCTAACGTGAGGCAACAAGCTCTCAGCGCCTGGTGTGACCCAGAGCTGGGCCATTTAAAACTCCTTGTCTGTTTCTCACCATTTTTTCTTAAAGGCACTTGAGAAAAGTACTTTATTCTCTGCTTTATTCATAAGCCTAGTAATTTGACCCTGGGTTTAATATATTATAACACTTATAGATCACCTGTCATCTTCATGGCACAGATAATATAGGCAATTTTAAAAGCACAGAAAAAAATCTTATACTAGAGGAGCTTATAATCTGTTGGGTTGTCAGAAGAGTCATGCATATTTTTCTGTGTTTTTCTATGTAAAAATGCATCATGACTTTTCCAATGACCCAATACTTGATAAGTAATATCTAGATAACCACTAAAATAATCTATAAAGTGGTATACTCAAAAACATTATAGATAAATCAAAATGGACTTTTTTAAAGATAGAGAATACATGTGCACACACATGCAAAAGAAAGACAAAAACACTCTTAATAGGGTCTTGTCATAGCATGATTCCATTTCCTGAGCCCTCCAGCTCCTCAAGATGTTGGGCACTTGTATGCATCCTCACCTGTTTTCAGTCTGCCCAGGGGTTCAAAACTGTGATCAGCCATGTGGGCTTCCATCACAGCATTCTAGTATGCTGTCAGCTATACCACCTAGGTTGAGACTCAAAATAGAATTCTAAAAATATGTTCAAGTAATCCATAGGAAGGAAAGAAACAGAAGACAGAGAAACAAAACAAAAGGGGAAAAAATAAAAAACACAGAAAATGAAACAAAAAAAATTGCACATGTAAACTCTTAACACATCAATAATTACATTAAATATAAATGGTCTGCTTGATTTCAAATATCCCAAAACTGGAAATAGCAATAAGAAAGCACAAACTATTTTACATGTAACAATTTGGATAGACATTGGGGGCATTATGCTGAGTGAAAAAAGCCAGTGTCTAAAATTCACATTCTAGAGACCAGCAGGATATTTGTGTGTGTGATGGCAAAGAACTATACAAATACATCATACCACTAACAGTTTCCTTATTTTAATGTTATACTATAGTTCCATAAAATGTTATAATGGGGGAAACTGGGTAAAGGGTACGGAGAACTTCTCTATATAATTTTTATAACTTTCTTTGAGTCTATAGTTATTTTAAAATAGAAAGTTCTTAAAAGACATGTATGAATACAAAAATAAGAAAAATAACTAATGATCATTGACTGGGTGTGTACAAAAATACCAAATATTACAGCTTCATGTGATAAAATTTTTAATGGCAGCTTTTTTTTGCCTTTTTTTTTTTTTTTTTTTTTTTTTTGAGAGGTTTTTGCTATAGGACACGTGTACTCGCCAGAAAGAGAGAAAGCGAGAAATTACCCCCCAGGGGGATGGTCATGCCACAATCTCTTCTCCTCTATTCTCCTTTCAGGATCTTGGGCATACATGCATGCACACCTGCCGTGAGTTTAAGCCACCAGGTCCGGGACTTGAACCGCAGTTGACTACATGGGAGTCCAGTGACATAGCCATTATACTAACTGCTGGTCCCAATGGCAGCTTTTTTAAACAAGGTGAGTCTTGAGTTTTTGGTATAGTGTTTAACTGGTATAAAATATAACATGGATTGGGGGACTAGCAGTTAGCTTAATGGCTATATCGCTGGTTTCCCATGTAGTCAACCGCGGTTCGCGTCCCAGACCTGGTGGCTTAAAACTCACGCCGGGCGCATGTGCATGCGTACCCAAGATCCCTAGAGGAGAACGGAGGAGAAGGGATTGTGGTGTGTCCATCCCCCCTGGGGGGTGATTTCTAGCTTTCTGTCTCTCTGTCTCTCTCTGTCTGTCTGGTGAGCGCATGCGCCCTATAGCAAAAGCCTCTCCAAAAATATATATATAGATGACATGGATTTGCAGACTGGGAGATAGGTCTTAATACACTTAAACAGGAGAAAGGCATAAAATTGGTGTTTGAGAATAATAAATCTTACTAGATGTATACTACTAAGCTACATACATGTCAGACTCTCACACAAACCTACCAGGATAACCTATAGGTCAATTTTTTAAAAGTGTATATTGGGCTGAGCCCATAGCCTAGTACTTAAGGGAGCTGGATTCCACATGAGTTGACCACAGTACAAATCCTGGCCCTGGCTGCTTGAAAAAAACATTAGGCATGTGTGTATGTGCCCAACATCATGAAAGAATGAAGGAGTAAAGTAGAATGGATTGCAGCATGACCACACCCTGTCCTTTCTGTCTCTCTCTGGTGGGCACACACACACTTGAGCAATAAAAATCAAATAAATTTGGGTATCACATTTGCAGAAAGGGAGGACATCACCTTGATAGAGACTCAATAATGTCTCTAAAGGTCAAGTTATAAAGAATATTGGTTATGCTAGAGTTGGTCATAGGATGGTTTTAGGTAAAAATAAGATCTGGGTAGGGCTTGGTCAGACTTCATAATCTAGGCAAGTTGCTAAAATAGTCAGCTGTATTATCTTTGGAATATATGACTGTGTAGTTACTAGTAAATCAAATTGTACATGATCATATCTTAGAACATATGGTCTGAACCAGCTAGTGTTAAAACAAATTAGCTAAGACAGTTTGTATTCTATGTCATAGTTTGGCACAGTTTATCTGTTTTGCAAGTCATAGTACAATTTTTTAAGTTATAATTTCAATTCACTTCTTATTCTCCCACTTGTGGTCAATGTTCAGATTAAATTAGACCTTTATATTCTGAAAATGTGATAAGTCTGTATTTGTACCACTTTTTTATAGACGGTGACTGTATATTAAGTTTCCTATGGTGGTGGTTTTGATCTCTACAAACGTCATGTCAAATTTTGTCTTTATTGCATAATAATTTTTTGAACTACATAGCTTAACAGCAGGTGCAGTGAAGTTCTTAAGGCTCTACAGATTATACATCAGCTACTGTAATACAGATAAACACTAAGACAAGATTATTATCAGGCCCAGCCTCTATGGTACTGTCAATAGAGTACCTCATGTACTGAAGCCACATGGCAGCTTTAGTCTGAGTCCCTAGCCTGTTTGGCCAGCAGTCACAGTGGGTATGTGTGCCCATGCTTAGGATCCCAATACACACCCTCTGAAAATTCAAAAGAAAACAAAAAGAAAAAAGAAAACACTAGAGGCCAACTCTATGGCATGGTAATAATGTGTTGCCCAAGAAGCTGGATTCCATGTGCAACCAGTATTCAAATCCCTGGTATGGTTAGCCTGAAACATGCCAGACATGCATGCAAGTGCCCAAGATCCAACCAGACAGAGGACTGGAGGAAGGGAATTGTAGTAAGTGTTCTCTCTCTTTCTCGCTCATGCGCACACACATGCTCTATTATGAATAAGGAAAAATAAATATATGAGAAAATTTCTGGAAGGCATATGGCTGCCCACACCCAAGCTTCACCCTGCACATTCCCTCACTATTCCACCAGGCACTAGTCACTGCTTGTGCTCATACCATCATCCTGAGGCATCCTCATACCATTGTCCTGAGGCACACTTCAACACCAAGTGAATGAGTTCTGCACTCTAGCACTGTGAATTAGAGGGAAGGGTCTGCGGAATGCCAGACCTTTGGAAGGTCTCGGTCTCTCTCTCTCATGCATGCACATGCTCTATCAGAAATAAAAAATAATAATAATTTATTATCAAAATTTGCATAGTACCTCAAAATCATGATTGTAGACTTTCAATCTAGACATGAAAATGTCACATATTTTAGCATCCTTCCTTTTATACAGAGAAATATACAAACATTTGTATTTTCTAGTAGCCACCCAAGAAGGTCAATTTTTGCTGAGATATAAAAGATATCTTAATAGTGTCATTATTCTGAATTTTGGAAAAGCAAAATCAAAAAGAATTGTCCGAGAAGACAAAATATTAACATAAGTTATAAGTAAAGGGAAGAAATATTTAAAGGCAATATTTTTCAATCATCAATAAGTACTCATGATTATTAGAAACTTTTGTTTAAGATAGTTTAATGCCATAAACCCAGAGAGCTATTAGAATATCTTGGCTATAAAAAAGGGACCCTTGGGGACCAGCAGATAGTATAATGGTTATGTCACTAGACTCCCATGTAGTTTACCACAGTTTGAGTCCCAGACCCGGTGTCTTAAAACTCATGCTGGATACATATGCATGTGTGCCTAAGATCCGGAGTAGAGAATGGAGGAGAAGGGATTGCAGCATGGCCATCCTCCAAGGAGGTGATTTCTCACTTTCTGTCTCTCTGTCTCTCCAGCAAGCGCACATGCCTATGGCAAAAGTCTCTCTTCTAAAAAAGGGGGGGACCTTCGTTTTCTGGGCATAAAATATGTTGGCCACCTATTTTTTAAGTTTATTTATTCCATGAAAGAGAGAGAGCCTGGAATTGCTTACAGGGTCTTACCACTTTGTCATCCTCACCCAACTCCCAGCCTTCCGGCCAGCCAGGACCACAAGCACATCCAGCATGTTCAGGTCCAACTGGGAACCAAATCCTAAGCCATCTCATATAGTTCCAGTATTGCACAGTGGCATCCTTTCATCTGCACCAACACAGTTGGGCCACTTGGTCTTTTTTTTTTTTTTTTTTAAGAGAGATTTTTGCTATAGGGTGCATGCACTCGCCAGAGAGACAGAGACAGAAAGTGAGAAATCACTCCCCAGGGGGCATGGCCACACCACAATCTCTTCTCCTCTCAGGATCTTGGGCACACATGCACATGTGCCCAGTGTGAGGTTCAAGCCACTGGGTCTGGGACTCAAACTGCGGTCAACTACATGGTACTCAAGTGGACATAACCGTTATGCCATCTGCTGATCCTGCCACTTGGTCATTTTTAACAGTAACAACAGTAAAAAGAAGTTTCAGTAATAATTTACAGGGTTCATAGATCTTTTCTTGTTATGAATAAAACCACACCATGAAACAGATTTTGTTAAGATTTTTAACACTGCCTATTTAGGCTATTATAGTAAAATAAAATATAATAAAAAATATCATAAACCAATCAGTTTATAAACAACAGAATTTTTTTCTCACAGTTCTGGAAGCTGAAAAGTTCAAAATCAAGGTGCCTTCTTTCTGTATCCTTATGTTGAAGGAGCGAGCAAGATCCTATAGGCCTATTTCTTAAGGATACTAACCCCTTATGACAGCTCCGTTTTTCATGACCTACTCATCTCCCAAAAGACCCCATCTCCTAATACCATCTTTGGGGTTAGAATTTCAACATGTAAATGGGGAGGGGCACAAGCATTCAGACCGTAACACACATATTGTTCATATAAATTCATTATAAATAGTTATTATTGCCAAACAAATAAAAGTTATTTCCCTTCAGAACTTCTATATTTATTGTATAATGTCCCCAATATTTATTTTTACATTTTTTTCTCTTATATTCTGGCACAATCAGATGATTCTTTTTTTCTTTAGATTTTTGCCACAGGACTCATGTGCTTGCCAGAGAGAGAAAGTGAGAAATTACTTTCTCTCCCCCCAAACGAAGATAGCTACACCACAATTCCTTTTCCATTATCTTCTGGAGATTTGGGGCACACACATACACACACACATACCCAATGTGATTTTTTTTTCTTTTTTTGGAGAGGTTTTGTTTTTTTTTTTCACTATAGGGCACGTATGCTCGCCAGAAAGACAGAGAGAGACAGAGAGACAGAAAGCGAGAAATCACCTCCCAGGGGGGATGGCCACACCGCAATCCCTTCTCCTCCATTCTCTTCTCGGGATCTTGGGCACGCACACACACGCGACTGGCGTGAGTTTTTAAGCCACCGGGTCTGGGACGCGAACTGTGGTCAACCACGTGGGAGTCCAGCGACATAGCCATTACGCTAACTGCTGGTCCCCCCAATGTGATTTTGAAGCTGCCAGTCCCAGGACTCTGATCGTGGTTGGCCATGTGGGATCTAGCTAAGCTTTGCCACCACACCACCTGCTGACCCACAATCAGATCATTCTTACTGTAAGAAAAATAGTATCATTTTTTGGTAATAAACAAAACATAATCATGTATTTATTACTTTGCACAATCATTCTTCAACCTTCACATATCCTTTTTAACTTGTTTGTGATGATTACTCTATAATGTATTTAATAAGAATACCAATTATATTGTTATATATTCTGGGTTATTTATCAGTTGCCAAATTAGTATTAGCTTAAAGTCTTTGAATTAACTAAGTATCTGAAATTTAAAATTTAAGTTTCTAAAAAATCTTAGGATTTTAGAACCACTGTATGAAATCATCTTTTTTTACAGAGGTTCTATATCATTGTCTGATTTTAACATAAAATTTTCTATTTTCTTATAAAACCAATAAAGAGAAGGTAGGAGATTCAAATTCGAATTTTTTGTATGGAAATAAATCCCTAAGACTTGCCTAACTAGGATATTTTAATATAATTTTCCTATTTGATTATAGTTAGGAAGAAAACACAGAACAACTATTTTTTTTTTTTTTTGAGAGGTTTTTACCTTAAGGCATGTGCACTTGCCAGAGAAAGAGGGACAGGGATAGTAAGAGGAAAATTGAGAACTCATCCCCTAGAGGGGATGGCCACACCACAATCCCTTCTCCTCCATTCTCTTTCCGAGATCTTGGGCACACTGCCCCATGTGATTTTGAAGCCACTGGGTCCAGTACTCAAACCTTAGTTGACCATGTGGGAGTCCAGCGATGTAACCACTACCCCAACTGCTGGCCCCATAATACAGAACAAATTTTAAGCCAAAATTATTAAATCAGTCATATTTGTCCAAAGGGAAATCTTAATATTAGGTTATCAGCAAAGTCATGACATAATAGAAAAAGGCACCATGACTTTCCCAACGACCTAATGGAAATATTATTTTTTAAAATATATAAAAAGAAATTTTATTATTATTTTATTACATAATCTATTAGTGAATACACCACATGGGGTTTTCTTAGATGACAAATGAAGCACATTTCTGATTCCTCTGAGAACCTCGATGTCATCTGTCTTTTGGAGGGCCCAGTTTCTTACAACGTCTGTGATACTGTCCGTGAGGATACCAATGGTGCTTGGTAGTGAAGAACATTTTGCTAAGTTGTTCTATTATGGTTCCTTGTTCAAGGTGGTCACTTTTCTCTTCTAACCTGGATTTCAGCACTTGATCATGTGTTTTTTCATTGTTATGCACAGGATCTGGTCTAGGAATAGGTTTTGTGTGTTCGTAGGGAATGTCCACAGATGGGTAGTAGCACACTATCATCTTGCCATCAGATGTCAAAGCAAGATCCACTTTGCAACTATAGTCATTTGGAAGAGAAGAATATGTAGATTTATGACAAACACAAAATAAAGCTCCATTTTAGGTTGGAAGGAAATGTTTCAAGATGGTTGTCTTTGATGTTAAACACATTTTATCGCTGCTACTGCCATGATGAATCAAGAGGCTTCTTAGGTGGCACAAAAAAAGTTGTTCCAAAGAAAAATTGCTTTTAAAATCTACTTTTAGACAAACTACTTTTCAACCCTTGACAGATCGTCACTGCAAGCCCGCCATCTTGTCTCAATCATTATTTCTTTTTTTTTTTTTTTTAATCATTATTTCTTTTTAATACAGTTTGTAAACCTCTTTTTTGTTGTTGTTGTTGTTGTTGTTGTTGTTGCTATCAAGTGCATGCACTCACCAGACAGACAGAAAGAAAGCAAGAAATCACCCCCCAGGGAGGATGGCCACACTGCAATCCCTTCTGCAATCCCTTCCCCATAATCCTTTCAGGATTTTGGGTGTGCACGCACATGTGTGTAGAGTGAGTTTCAAGCTACCTAGGGATCCACCTTAACCACTAGGCCATAGAACCAACCTGAAAACTTAAATTTACATTTAAAAGCTCTGAATATTCCTCTTCTCTTCTTATAACCTACTAACCAAGGCAATTAGCTTAACTCTGTTAAACCTTTTTTTCTCCCAAAGTTTAGTTAGAAGCTATTTGGAATAGGAACATGCTCCATCATTGATTGTCATCTGACTTTTCTTCCTCTTTTTGTATTTGATGTGTTTGTCTATATTATGTGGATATGCTAGCGTATGTCCCTGATGATCCAGGTTAGGTTTTGATCAATTATTGGGTTATCAGGAAAAGTCATGATGCATTTTTGCATAGAAAAGTATGTCATGACTTTTCTTACAATCCAATAATAAGTATCCCAGAAAAGGAGAGAGACCAGCAGATGGAGTAATGGTTATGTCACTGGACTCCCACATGACCGACCATGGTTCAAGTACCGAACCTAGCACCTTCAAACTCAGGCCAGGTATGTGTGCATGCACATGTGCACCCAAAATCCTGAGAGGAGAATGGAGAAGGGATTCCATCATGGCCATCCCCTCGAGGGGGTGGGGGGTGATTTCCCACTTTCTGTCTCTCTGCATCTCTCTCTCTCTCTCTCTCCATTGAGCACTTGCTTTCTATAGCAAAATTTCTCTTAAAGAGTTACTGACTACTATAAAAATCTAATTATCTTTCCTTTGCAAGAGGGAAGAAAGTCTTAGATGCAGGCAGACCCATTTTAATACATGAAAAAGAGAGAAAACGACTCATTACAACCAGTGTGAATAGTGTCTTGAGCCCTTGATTCCATCAAAATCTTAGGATTGGATATTGAAAATCAGATATGAAGAAGGAGCTCTCATGCAATGAACTAGTTATTTCTCTTTTATGCAAAGAAAACAGAAAATCTTATGTGCCAGGCATGATGACATGCACCTGTGATCCCAGCTATTCAAGGAACCTGAGGAAGGAAGATCATCAATTCCAAGCCAGCCTGGGTAATACAGCTAGTGAGATCCGGTCACTCGAGAGAACAAAAAAAAAAAAAAAAGGAAGGAAAGATGGGAAGGAAGAAAGGCTTAACTAAATAACTATTACCTTTTTACATTTTTATTTAAATATCATTTTGAAGCTTTAACAATAAAAATGCTAATCACTAAGTATAAAGAATCATATCCTGCTTTTGTTCTGAAAGTTCTTCCAAGTCAATAATTGCAGTAATGTCAAAAGCACTCCAAAACTGCCGTTGTAGTTTCTGGTTATCTGATGAAATTATGCTTCATAGAAAGATAAATGCAGAAAAGAAAAAGCAGAAGCCAGAGTTATACTAGGACATGGCACAAATTTATACTGGTTGAATCCATGAATTCATTAGCTAAAGATTAGTTAAAAAGGAAAATATCACCTATATATTATATCCTTAGGACTAAGGTTGAACCTCTGATAGCTGACCCTAAAAATCAACAGGCCAGAATAGGTAGAGATATCTTTCCCAAAGCCAATTTTTAAAATATAGATCAAACCAAGAAAAGTTGTTATAAACATGCAACAATGTAGCCAATTGATTGACAGTATGACTAGTATCAAATCAGTGCTTTAGCAGACCTTCACCAAGGAAAACAAAAATCAGTGTAAATTCAATGAGGTAACCAAAAAGTCCTGGGAATCTTTACCTTCATCATCTTTGCCTTCATCACCTTCTTCTCCTCCTCCTGCTCCTCCTCCTTTTTCTTCTCCATCTTCTCCTCTTTCTTCTTTTTCTTCTTTTTCTCCTCCTCTTTTCTTTTTTCTTCTTCATTTACTTAGTTTGCTATAGGGCACTTGAGCTCACTGGGAGAGAGACAAAGTGAGAAAGCACCCTCCAGAGGGATGACCATGCCACAATTTGTTTTTCTCTATTCTCCTCTTGGGTTTTTTGGGCACACCCCTACACCTGGCATGCCTTTCAAGCTGCAGGTTAGAGAGTTGAACCACATAGTCAGCCACATGGGATCTATATGCCTCAACCACCATGCAAACGGCTGGCCTCAGAATTTTATTCTTATGAAACAAAATAAATATCAGCTAGCTTTGAGAGTTCAACAAAATACAATTACAGCTTTTTTTTTAATGCTGGATTTATTATCATGGATAAAGAATACTCTGATAAAACAGGTTCAAGAGACCTCAGTAAAGTGCATTGTGACCAATATGAGAATATTGATGACAGTGGCTACTTATCTAGGTCTTGGTGGGACTGCCATGACTATCAAAGTTCTAATATAAAGAAAAATCAGGAATATCTGTCAGTTATACGGACCTAGATATGTTAAAGTTTCTGAGCCACAAAAAGCATCACTTTGTCACTATAAAAGAGGAAAAAACAGTTTTTCCTTTATCCTTCTGAGTTCTTAGCTGGGACCTCTACAAAAGAAGATGGATTAACAAGAAAAACATAAACAGAAGTTTATTAACATATATACTTCATGTGTATGTGAGAGATAGCCAAGGAAAGAGTAACTGGCTTATATATAGCATCTGCAACAAAGAAAAATAAATTCTTAGAGAACTGAAGACAACAATGAAAGACCTTGAGTATCTAGGGTGGCAATTGCAGGAAATCAAATAAATGGGAAACTACTGATAAAGGCTAGTTAGTAAAATTTGTTTATATTCTTCTGCTGCCATCTTCAGGCTCAGGGTCTAAAGTTTTGCCCTTCCTGGTAGAGAGGAGAAGAGGTACACCTTTGTAAATTTGTGGGGAGGTCTTCAAAATGCTGATGGAAAAATGCATGTTATGAAGAAAATACATGGGTTTCAAATATTTTCTGCATCAAAATAAACACATATTTTAATTCCATTTTCCCATGACCTTTTTTTACTTTTTTAATTGCCAGAGTGCACATGTGCTCACCAAAGCAAGAGAGAGGCATGAGGTTGGGGGGGGGGGGGGGTGGTGAGAAAGCACACACACACACACAATGGAGTATGGTCACACTACTGTCTTTTCTCCTCCATTTCTCCATCCTGTCAGAATTTGTGAAATGCATTCACATGTACCGTGTGTGTGTGTTTTATTTATTTTTACATTTTTCCACAAACATTTACTTTACATATCAAAATTTTTTGCTCAGACTCCATAGTTATTGACAGTTAATAAACAACTTTCAAAATTTCAAAATACTGAATTTTAAAGATAATGTTCAAAATATTTCTTATAATTTTCTGTAATTTTGTTTGTGACTCTATAACAACAGAGACAGCATGGTTTTAAATATTTTGAGAAAATATTTACATGTCAACTACTCAAATTGTTGAAAAGCAAATGCTTTTTCAACTTTCTCAGTTCAGCCCTGCCTGCCAAGTATTCTGTGATATATCATCTGCTAGCAAAGATCAGTCTCTTTTTCTTCCTTCAAAGTCTTTCTCAAGGTAATCCTCTGGTGTGGTTGCTCTTTTGCAATCTCTACTGATTACAATGCTGGGCTAGAAAAGTCCAGGTTATTTTATGTTATAAATTCTTTCATATAGTTTCTCTAATCCTCTCTGCCAGGAACAACTATTTATGGTGCCAAGCCATCTTTCTAAGAGTTTCTGTTAGCTTAATTGAGATCCACCTTACTTCCATAATTTCCTGATTAATCTTCAGATATGACATTCTAGTCAAAGCCCTGTCCAATAATGAGTATTTCCAATTTCTGATTCAATGCAACAAGCATTACTGAACTTATACAAATAACCCTTGTGCCACAAAGTAAAAATACTCCCAAATATTTTCTAATTCCAGAGGGGCCAGGAAGGAAGAAAAATTTATGTTTCCATTTAAAGAAACAAACAAGAAAAATGTTTTAACAAATTGCTGAGCCTATCAACAACTCAGAAGAAAGTAAAATGCTTAAATTGGGAAAACAAAGCATAGTTAAAAAAAAAAAAACAGTAATGTTTTACTCAAAAGTCATAAAATTCTATTTTGCCAGTTCAGGCTCTCTTCTGTTGAATATGCAATGTTGCTGTGGTCCAATCTTTCTGTTTAAATCCTGGAAGATAACATTCTATGTAATTATTGATATTTCTTGTCCCTAGCATTAAATTGGTCATTTTCGTGGTTACATTTTGTTCTCTTATTTCTTTTTTATTTTTGGAGAGGTTTTTGCTATAGGGTGCGTGCACTCGCCAGACAGACAGAGAGAGACAGAGAAACAGAAAGCGAGAAATCAACCCCCAGGGGGGATGGCCACGCCGCAATCCCTTCTCCTCCATTCTCCTCTCGGGATCTTGGACATGCACATACACGCACCCGGCATGACTTTAAGCCACCAGGTCCGGGACGTGAACTGCAGTCGACTACATGGGAATCCAGCAACATAGCCATTACGCTAACTGCTGGTCCCTGTTCTCTTATTTCTTTTTGTGTCTTTAGTTTTCCTGATAGAGCACTCCTTTCAGAACTTCTTGAAGTGTGAGTCTACTATTGGCAAATTCTTTCAGGTCTTGTTCATTCAAGGGTGTCTTTAACCTTTCTTTCCATATGAAAGATAATCTTGTCAAGTATAGTATTCTTGGTTGAAATTTTTCCACTTAACACTTTGAATATATTTTCCCATTCTTTCCTTGCTCACATTGTTGCTGATAAGAGGTCTGAGGTTAGCCTGAGTGGATAACCTTTATAAGTAACCTGATCTTTCTCTCTTGCCAATTTTAGTATCTTGTCTTTATAGATTTGGCCAGTCTTGCTATGATGTGCCTTGGAGAAGATCTTCTTGGGTTGATTCTATTAGGGGTCCTTTGTATTTCTTGGGTCTGGATAGTTGAATGCCTCTCTAGATTTGGAGAGTTTTCTTCCAAGATTTCATGGAATAGATTATCAGTGTCCTTATTGGTTTCCTCACCTTCTGGGATACTGATTATCTGGATATCTGGGCGCTTAATGCTATTAGTATGTCATATAGTATTCTCATTTTGGGGGGTTATTTTCTCAGGGGTATTTTGGTTGTTTTTTTCTAGATCAGAGGTTTTGCCTTCCACATCTGAGATTTGATTTTCTGCATGATCTATTCTGCTTTTAATACTTTCGAGGGAGGTTTTGATTTTCTGAATGGCAACCTTCATCTCTAATAGCTCCATTTGATTCTGTTTTATGGTGTATATTTCCTGTTTCATATCATGGAAGAACTTCAACACCTCCTGGAACTCATGGTCTCTTTTCTTCTGCATCTTCTGGAGTTCATTATTCCTCAACTCTTGCATCTCGTTTAGTTTTATCACTATGAATATTCTGAATTCTCTATCAGACATTTCCACAAGTTCTACTGTACTCTATGTGGATGATGAGGGATTGTTATTTTCCCTTAAGGGAGAGATATTTTCTTGGTCTCTCATGTTTCTTGTGCCTCTGCGGTGGTTTTTGGTCATTCTGTAACAAAACCTGTCCTCCACTTGTCTGAATATTTTGGGAGTTTAGAAGATGAAGTTTAGAGCATAGTTTCCCTACCCTGTGTGTTTTTCAAGCCACAAGGGCTAGAGTTCAAATTATAGTCAGCCATGTGTAATCTGTTTTCTTGACCACTAGGCCATGGGGCCAGCCCTCTGTGAACATTTTGAAAACCTCTCATATGTCCTTTTAGACAAAAAAAGAGCAGGGTGAGAGCTTTTCTTAAAACTTTCTTTTCAATTTCCCTTAACTAAAAAATAATTCTTATACCAAAGCAGCATATTTTGGGGTGGCATAATTCTGCTACCTTTCAACAAAATCTCAGAAGTGTTTCAAAAGCTAAGTCACAAAACAAAACAAAACAAAAAAAGCATATTCACAGGATTTTGGGGACTGGAGTTAGTCATGTGGTGGTTTTAAGTTAGAAATTATTATTAATAGTAGACAAGGTCCAGTCAGAAACTGGTCAGAATTTATAAAATAGGTGAGCTGGAACAATCAGTCTTATCATCAGAACATATGAGTCTATATGGATTTACTATTAAATCAACTTGTTGGGACCAGCAGGATGGCATAATGGTTAAGTTGTTGGACTCCCACATAGTCAACCACAGTTCAAGTCTCAAACCCAGTGGCTTAAAATTCACACCAGCCACGTGTATGTGTGTGCCCAAGATCCAGAAAGGAGAGCGGAGAAGGGATTGCAGCATGGCCTTCCCTCCTGGGGGGTGATTCATCACTTTCTGTGTCTCTCTCTGTGTCTCCAGTGAGTGGATACACCCTGTAGCAAAAATCTCTTTCTGAGAAAAAAATTAAAATGTAATAAATCAACCTGTCCCTGATGTCAACTGAAAGTATATAGAGCTAAATGAGTTTATATTAAAAACAGTTTGACTGGGACCAGCAGTTAGCGTAATGACTGTGTCGCTGGACTCCCATGTAGTCGATCACTGTTCGAGTCCCAGACCCGGCGGCTTAAACTCACGCTGGGCACATGTGCGTGCGTGCATGCCCAAGATCCCGAGAGGAGAATGGAGAATGGAGGAGAAGGGATTGTGGTGTGGCCATCTCCCCTGGGGGGTGATTTCTCGCTTTCTCTCTCTCTCTCTCTCTCTCTCTCTCTCTCTCTCTCTCTCTTTCTGGCGAGTGCACGCACCCTATAGCAAAAAAAAAAAAAAAAAAAAAAAAAAAAAAAAAAACTCTTAAAAAAAAAAAACCAGTTTGACTTAAGATACTTAGTTACCTGTCTTCTTTTGGTACAGTTTATGTTACATAATTTATAGTATGGTTCTACAAGTTGATGATTCTGTTTTCTCAGAAGAAAAAAGTTTGTAGGAAAGGTAGCCAAATATAAGTCTTCCACCGAAATCTGGACAAAGTCAATGAAAACATAAGGTCAAGGAGAAGATGGAACCAGCAGATGGCATAATGGCTATACCACTGGACTCCCATGTAGTCGACCACAGTTCAAGTCCCAGACACAGCAGCTTAACACTCACACTGGGCATGTGTGTGTGCATGCCCAAAAATCCCAAGAGGAGACTAGAGGAAAAGGGACTGCAATGTAGCCATCCCCCGTGGGGGATGATTTCTTGCTTTCTTCTTCTCTGTCTCTCTGGCAAGCTCATGTGCCCTATAGCAAAAATATGTCAAATTAAAAAGAAAAGGAGAGAGAGAAAAGATAGACTAGAATGTCATTGTTGGTTGTGGCCTTTGGGAAGAGAGTAACTACAAAAGGAAAAAAGAATCAAAAGTTAAATGTTCAAAAGCTGGAAAGATGATGGAACCCTTGACAATACCAAAAACAGAAAATTGAAACTTAATATATGATAAATAAGAAAGTGACAAGGTATGGAGGTGAGTGTTGTTTTAGTTTGTGTTTTTTCCTCATTTGTTTTATTTTATGATGGCTGGTGTGCACATATGCACATGTGTGTGTTTATGTTTGTGCACATGAGAGAGAGGTGGAAGAAGAGAAGAAAGCACTCTTCAACAGGTGCTTGTCATACCATGACTCCGTTTCCCCCGTCCTCAGCTCCTCAGGATCTTGGTCAACTTATGTGCTTTCAGGCCAACTTTGGGATCCCAACCCACAGCCAGCCATATCGCATTCCGCACCTCAGTTTAGTACACTGCAGACTATGCCACCTGACTGAGCTCTCTTGTATTTTGTCTGTAGTAAATTTCAGGTATCATTCCTTAAAAGTTAAGGTAACAGAAAATAAGATTTAACTTTAAAGAAGAAAATTGCAAAGGCGTGGCCTGGTAGTTTAGGGAAATGTATCCCTTATGGCTGACCACAGTTTGAATCCTCGCCCCAATGCGTACCTAAAATCCTGGCAGGTTGGAGAAATAGAGAAGGAATTGTGGCATGACCATGCCCCACTGCAGGAAAGGGTGCTTTCTCTCACTCTGTTTCTCTCTATCTGGTGAACACATGCATCCTCTAGCTATTAAAAAAAAGAAGAAAAAGGAGGAAAGGAGGAAAAGTGTGAATTTAATATATTCAACCTTATATTCTTCCATGTAATTCTGTGTGTAGGGGCCAGCAGGTGGCATAGTGGTTACGGTGCTGAATTCCCACATGGTCAGCCGCACTTGGAGTCCTGAACCCAGTGACTTGAAACTCACACCAGGCACATATGCGTGCATGCCTGGAATCCCAGGAGGAGTGTAGAGGAGAAAGGATTGCAGCATGGCCTTTCCCCCTGGGGGATTATTTCTTGCTTTCTGTCTCTCTATGTCTCCAGCAAGTTTACATACCTATAGAAAAAATATCTAAAAAAAAAAAAATTAAGAAAGTAAATATCTGTCTTAATTTTTTTAAATAATAGTAATAATTCTGTGTGTCTTTCTTGAAAATACTAAAAATGCACTGTAAATCTCACACCCTCTTTTAACTAGCTGTTATTTCATTATGTCAATTTTACAGGTGAATAACTGGCTCTCCAATAATCTCTAACTGTTCTGTCATTTCTGGAACTGTTTGCAATAATAACATGAGCGGTATATAAATGCCAAAGAACACAACCTAATAACAGGAGGATTTTAGTTAGTGGTCATTACCCAGCAGTAAAAGAAAAAGAAATAGCCAGTTTTCCTTCTAAATTGACATGTCTTAATAGAGTTAAAGAGCTATAAGCCTTAGCCTTTATAAACTGTAATGACTTCAATAACTGTGTATTAATTAAGATCAGAAAGTTAATCTGTATTAGCATTGCAGCAGCAATTTTCTAAGGACTGCCAGTGACTAAGGATGAAAGTGAGTTCCAATGTCATATGCCATCTGATTAAGTTAAGTTAGTGCAGTATTTGAAGGTATGACTCCCAGGTGACATTGATTAAGAGTGTCAGCATTTTTCTCAGTCTATTTTAAGGGAAAGTTGGTTGCAATTCTACTTTTCCAACTTAAAGTCAGAGTCCCAACTGGCCCCAGAGCTTAGTGGTTAAGGGAGCTAGATCCTACATAGCCAACTGCACGGTTCAAATCCTAGCCTAATGGCTTGAAAAACACACCAGGAGTGTGTGTGTGTGTGTGTGTGTGTGTGTGTGTGTACATGCACCAGTGCATGCATGCCCCAAGTCCCAACAGGATGGAAGAATGGAGGAGAGGATATTGAAACATGACTACACCCCATTGGGGGTTGCTTTCCCCCATCCCTATTCTGTCTTTCTGTCTCTCTCTGGCAACACTACATGCTGTCTGGCAAATTTTTTTAAATGTCTGGCCACACAGTGTCACTAATGAGTTAGAAGAAAGTTTAAAGGTGTTTGCTATTATTATTTGGGAGAACTGATATACGAAGCCTTGGAAAGTGACCGTTATTAATAATGTAAACATCTGAAATATGCAGGCTTGCCTTTGGCTACTTAAAACAATATTCCAAATTTTCTCACTTCAAAGAATTACTTTTTTCTACTTTATAATATTTTTGGAATCAAAGTATATATTAAAACTGATGTATATGTTTAAATTGTATCTGTGTGCTTCGTGTATTGACCCCCTACTTTTAAGTATCTAATAAGTTACTAGTCTATATTCACATTATAAACTAATTTCATCTGTACTTGTATCTAGGAGTAACAATGTGAGAACTAGGGGGAAGTAGACGTTCTTCCAACATCATATGCCATAAATAAAGATAATCATTTATTCTACATTTCTCTGTATGAACTGAGAGTTCATTATCTTAGTCCTAACAACTATCTAGCTAGATGGGTATTAGTACTAAATTTTGTAAATGAGAAAATCAAGACAAAGAGTTTGGGCAACTTGAGTTTGAACCCTGTCTGAATCCAAAGTTCTTCCCTACCACTCTGAGTGCCTCATTAGAACATCCTAACAGAGAGTAAGCGTCTTCTAATTTTCTTCATAGACATAATAATAGTACATATTCAGTCTCTCAAGATCAATTCAATTCAGAATAATGGAATAGAGGGAATATGTAGCAAAGTATTGCTTGGTTTTTGGGGGGGTTTTTTTGGAGAGTTTTTTATATTTTTTATTTTTTTGCTATAGGCTGCATGGGCTTGCTGGAAAGACAGAGAGACAGAAAGTGAGAAATCACTCCCTTGGGGGGACGGCCATGCCACAGTCCTTTCTCCATTCTCCTCTCGGGGATTAGGCATGCACACACACACCTGGCATGAGTTTCAAGCCTCTGGGTCCAGGACTCAAACCGTGGTAGACCATGGAACATAACCATTACTCAATCTGCTGGTCCCTAAGTATTGCTTGTTTGGGTTTTCTAGTATCAGAGACAAAACGTCTGTCTGTCTCTCTGTCAGATAGGTTTAATTTCTTTGATACCATTGATCCCACTTCAGAAAAAAGATTATTGTCTCCAGACTTAACAATATCACATCACAATCTCTACCTCAAATGTTCTCAGTGAAAGGCAAATTGGGAAATAATATTGGAAGGTAAAATGATAATTATTTTATTTACTTTGGCCCTGTAATCAATTACTTGACAGGCCCAATATCCCCAGAGCATTATTGTGTAACTATAGCTAAAGCCAATGTGATATTTGGTCTACTGTTTAAAATCATGACTGAAATTCCTGCATATTTTTTGAATGCTGTAGGAACATTTTTCTCATCCTCCTATACTTTCAGTATTTATTCAAAGAGACTTTGAGCATATAGTTTCTACATGCCTGATACTGTTGGAGGTGCTAGGTACATTAAACTTTGTTTAGTAGCTCTATTTTTTTTTCTGTGCACAATAGGCAACATTATCCTGTGAGAATAATTTGTGACGGGTTTTTGTTTTTAACTTTATAGCTACTAAATCCTGAAGATGACCTCTTACCAGGAAAGATTCGAGACAGCAATCGTTCAACTCTCCTAGCAACAATTCAGGAACATGGTTACCCCACAATCAACTTAGGGATTGTGGGAGACAAGTAAGTACTGGATTTTATTTTTGAAAAGTTTGTATTGTACAAGTATGAATTTTGGGAGTACTAACTAGATGGAGTTGCTGCTAAAAAGACAAATATTTAATACCATAATTTTCACTTATCTCATTCTTCAGAAGCCAAGGAATTATAGAGCTATCTGAATCCTTTAGCAAAAGACATTTTCTTGGCATGTCTATTACTGGAGAAGTATTTTTCTTTGCTATAGACGTGCTTATTTCACAAGGATAGTGTTGACTTTATCCTAGTGGAACTAATGGTGACGGCGTCATTCCTATACACTTAACTTGTTCCAAGAAAGACAAGAAAAACATAGAGATGAGTAAGATAAATTGTCAAAATTAGCACGATCTGATTAAGTACAATTGTTTTATATTACCCAAGTTTCTCCAGGCTTCCCCGACTTGAAAGTACAAAGGAAGGCACTTTGACTATAATTGTCCATCTTTTAGAGCATATTAGTCCCATCTACTAAATTCACTCTATTATCTGCTAAATTCCCCCAGGTATTTCTGTGAATCTCCAGCAGTGTATCATGGGATCAAAAATAAGCCTTTCTTTCTGAGTATCCCAGTACCACACAATACCACAGCTCAACCATCTTTCACCAGGCACTATTTCCAGTTCACTAGAGGTGTCCCTACTTTCAGTAACACTCAAACATCAGCCCAGTAGAGACAAAGCAAAGAGACAGGTGTGAGTGATGGGTATCATATGTACCTGGCACCCCTCTCTCTTATTAAAGCCTTTCACTGAACGCATCTCATTATACATGAGTCCTTCTTTCCTTAAGACAAGTGTTCCCCAGGACTCAAATGAGCGGTTTTCTTATGTGGTTTCTTTCTTTTAGATTTATTTGTTTTATTTTATTTCTTCTTCTTCTTCTTCTTCTTCTTCTTTTTAATTCGACCAGAGAGAGATAGAGAAAGGGAGAGAGAGGGAGAGAGAGAGAAAACAAGCCACCAAGTCTGGGACACGAACCATGATCAATCATGTGGGAGTCCAGCACCTTACCCATCATGCCACCTGCTGGCCTCTAAATGTGGTTTTGAAGAGGCTCTGACCCACAATTTCACATGGTATGCTCTAATAAAATATGTTGTGAACACCATTTTAGGCTCAAACTAGACACAGTCCAAACCGTTGACACAACATTTGCCAGTAACCTAAACAATAGTAGTTTTTATGTCATCTCACCTTTTAAAGTTCTCTACTTTCTGCCTGATTTCTGTTTTCTTTCTCTGAGGAAACTGAGTAGAGGCTTTTTGATATATTTTCAAACGTCATTCTTTTTTTTTTTTCTTTTTAAGAGAGTTTTGGTAGATGGCACGCGTGCTCACTGAAGAGACAGAGAGGGACCAGCAGTTAGCGTAATGGCTATGTCACTGGACTCCCATGTAGTCAACCGCAGTTCAAGTGTTGGACCCGGTGGCTTAAACTCACACCAGACACGTGTGCGTGCGTGCCCAAAATCCCAAGAGGAGAATGGAGGAGAAGGGATTGTGGCATGGCCATCCCCCTTGGGGGGGGGGGGTGATTTCTTGCTTTCTGTCTCTTTCTCTGTCTGTCTGGCGAGCACATGCACCCTATAGCAAAAACCTCTCCAAAAAAAAAAAAAAAAAAAAGAGAGAGAGAGAGACAGAAAACGAGAAATCACCACCTAGGGAGGATGACCACGCCACAATTCCTTCTCCTCCATTCTCCTCTTGGGATTTTGGGCATGCACACACATGCACTTGACATGAATTGAAGCCTCCAGGTCCCAGACTTGAACCACAGTCGACTACATGGGAGTCTAGCAATGTAACCATTATGTCATCTGCTGGTCCCACAAACATTATTCTTTTTAAACTCTGCCATCTGCATTTACGTGACTGATTAATTCGAAAGAAATTCATAGCTAACTAACCAACCAACTTAGAGCCCTTGCTGATACAACCTGTGCGCAGGTTACCTAATATTACCCTATGCTAGTATCTGGGAGTAATATTCAATAGATGCTGCCATTATCTCACTATAAAGGCCAAAAATCATTGAAAGGCTTATATGTTGTTATGCTAATATTTGTCTGGGCTCTACACTGTTGACTTATGGTAGACATTTTCTAGTTGTTAATGTTGGTATTATATTTAACACCAAAATGTACCTTGAAAATAGCATAAATAACAACAAAACTATAAGCAGGTATTAGCAATTCAGAGAATGTACAGATCTCTACTGTGTACCCTTTCCTGTGATAGTGATATGTTACATCAAACTGAGAACAATTTTTTTAAAAAGCACTTAAGGGTCAGCCACAGTGGCACAGGCAGCAGGGTACTGCTGTGCAATACTGGAGCCACGCAGGAGGTCCAGATTCGGATTAGAGCAACCTGAACATGCCAGGCACTACCACATGCTTATCTGTGATCTTGGCTGGATGGGAACCTCAGGGCTAGGAATGTGGCATGGCAAGACTCTGTTAAGGGTACCTGTTTGTGTCTCTCTCCTATGGAAGAAATAAATAAAAATTAATTTACATAACAAAAAATTATTAATGCAAATCTAGGCTTTCTCAGACTTAGAGTGCTATATAGAAGAGACCCAGAGTGACAGGTTTAGAATGCAGAAATGGAATGTGGGAGGAAAGAATTTATGACTATTTTAATGGAAATCTGTGCTGGGAGTTTAGCAAAGAAAATAAGGTACATTTAATCTACAGCCTGTTGATATTCTGTGAAGGTTTCCTCCCTCTTCATTCTCCTTCTTCCTATATAGCCACTTGCTAATGAAAGCAAATGTTGTTATACAGAGGACTATGTGTGGTTCTCCAAGGAAACAAGCAGTCGTGGGAGAAACTCTACCCCATGTTTAAAGCAGGGAAAGAAAGAGCTCAGGAATGTCAGCATGCATAGAACCCTTACTCATCAATGACAGGGAGTGACAGCTCTGTTCTTATTTTAAAAGGTTTGAGTCTGGTTTTTAAATTCTGTGGTTCTAGTTCTCAGCTTTTATTCTTATCACTCACCATAATTTTGGCAGTCAATGTAAAAATTAAAAAGTAAGGCTTTATGGCTATTTAGATTGAGTTGGGCTGAAATTAGCCTTTACTTATGGTACCTGTTATTTTTAAAAAGGGTAATTTAATGGTACAGTGAAGATTACAGGAGAGGATGCATCAAATACCTCAGAGTTAATAACTGTATTTGAAAAGCATTTACTTATAAATAGTATACATATATGAAAGTATATTCCCTCAGATATATTTTTTACAGTGTAGAACACAGTACTATTGTGGTTACTATTGTATTCCTTTTAAAAGACAATTTTTGGAACTGAGAAGTTAAGGAACTTGCCCAGCATTATACAACTAATTTAGCAGCAGATGGGGAAATGGAATTTACATTCCTTGAGATTAACAATCTATATTTCTCTGCTATCATTATAAAGACATGATATTTGGGACAGAGAGGGCATAGGGATTAAGTGCTGGACTCTCACATGACTGATCATGGTTCAAGTTCACGACCTAGCAGCTTGAAAATCATGCTGGGCATGTGTGCCTGTGTGCCCAAAATCCCAAGAGGAAAATAGAGGAAAAGGGATTGCAGCATGGCTGTCCCCCATGGGGGGTGATTTCTCACTTTCTCTTTCTGTCTCTCTATTCTTGGCAAGCTCATATGCCCTATAGCAAAACCCTAAAAAAAATTTTTTTAATGATATGATATTGTATAAATATAAGAGGGGGCCAGCAGGTGGCATAGTGGTTAAGGTGATGGACTCCCACACGGCTGTAGTTTGAGTCTCAGATCTGGCAGCTTCGAACTCATAACAGGCACATGTGCGTGTGTGCCCAAAATCCCAAGAGGAAAATGGAGGATTGCAATATGGCTATCCCCCCAGGGGGTGATTTCTCACTTTTCCAAAACCTCACTTTCTCTGTTTCTCTAGCAAGTACACTTGCCCTATATCAA
The DNA here is from genome assembly GCA_026018925.1 of Tupaia tana. Classification (NCBI taxonomy): domain Eukaryota; kingdom Metazoa; phylum Chordata; class Mammalia; order Scandentia; family Tupaiidae; genus Tupaia; species Tupaia tana. Next base: position 232,316,860 of record JAKSZU010000001.1, read on the forward strand.
AAGCCTTAAAAAAATTTTTTTTTAAATAAAAAGTCAGAAGAGTAATATCACTATGGGCTGGAGTGGCCAGAGAGTTTTTATAAAGGTGTAATTTTAGCTAGAACTTGAAGGATGAGTAGGATTTAGATACAAAAAGTGAATGTATTAATCCAAGTAGAACAAAAATAGAGAAGTAAAAACAAATATAGAGAAGTAGAAATGAACAGCTACCCGGGTCAGACTGATTAGAACAGGAGGTACAGGAGAAAATAATGCAGGTGAACTGGTAGACATTTGAGGCCAGATTTGAAAGACTGCAATCCAGACAGACTATCCAATTCAGTTAAGTTTGAAGCTTTGTTTTAAAAGGAGAATTGATATAATAAATCATTTTTTTAGAAAGGTAATTTGATCAAGATATTTCACAAGGGCTAATGATGGAGGGAGAATGAAAATAAGAACAAGATAATTTGTATATCCATTACTTAATCAGTCATCAGGAACTATTGACTGTGTACCTATGTGCAGCACCTGGAGATCCTATTGAAAATACTGATTATGATTCAGCAGATCTGGAATGTGCTGAAAATTTTCATTTCTAACAAGTGATGCTAAGCTATCAGTACTTATCTATGCATCACAGGAGGTAGCATGAAGGTAGTAAATTCAATCATGCATCTACTATGAGTTGTAAACCAAACATTATTAAAGATACAAAGTTGAAACAGATATAGACTCTACCCTTGAAGAAATACAACCTCTCAGTAAAAATATTTTAGGAAATACCAGAGTTTGACCCAGTTGCAATAGCATGGGCCTACTGCTCTGCATTTCTGTAAGCCACATGAAAGAGCAGGAATTTGGATCCTGGGTCAGCCTAGCACACTGGGCACATGATGTGCGCCATGATCCTGGCTAGCTGGAAAAGCTTGGGTGATTGTGGCATAGGGGAGCCCTGCCAAGGGTGCATGTTTTTGTCTGTCTCTCTCTTTCACGTGACAGAAATAAAATGAATAAACTTTCAAAGCAGAGGAAGAAGAAGAAGAAGAGCTGGCCCTATAACCTAGTCATTAAGGGAGCCAGATGCCACCTGGCCAACCACAATTTGAATGCTGGCTCCAGTAGCTTAAGAAAAAAAAAAAAAAAAAAAAAAAAACACCAAAAAAAACGGGTACATGTGGATGTGTACCTAAAATCTCGACAATATGGAGAAATGGGGGAGAAGGGATCGAAGCATGACCATACCCCATTGAGGGTGCTTTTCCCACCGCTCTCTCTTTGTTTTGGTCTCTATTGCCCTCTGGCTAGTGCACACACACCCTGTGGCAATCGAGAGAGAGAGGAGGTGAGGGGGTGGGGAGGAAACCAGTTCCAAAGGTTCAACTGATATTTGGAAGTAGATTGCAAAAGAAAGATTAAATCCCGAGAAATATGAATACTATAATATAGAACAGAGCAATGTTAGTGCTGATATATCTTCATCCGAATTGCAAAGCCTTGCCAAAATGATATATGCACAAAAAGTTCATAGAAAATGGAATTAAAGTACAGGTATTTTTTTGGTACAAACAAACCCATTCATACATATTGTCTATGAACTTCTAAAATACCCTTCCTATGTAAAAATAAAATGCCTGCATAACCCAATTGTTAGGCCTCTTTATCATAATTTCATATCCCCCTATTTAAAACACACTATTTTCACATCATCCTCCATTCACAATCTGTCCTTTCTTGGCTTTTATACTCATTCCCTAAATATAGGTCTCCCCATGGCTTACCCTTGGTTTTCTGTTCTTCTAATTTGTTATGCTAATGACTCCCAAATTTTATGCCCTAGCCTGAATATAAAACTAGTCAGGCCTAGGTATTCTAAATTGGTACAAATTTTATATACTTTTAAGTATCATCCCATTTCTACCTTGAATATGGGACAGTAGATGGCCTAGTTTTCTTTTCCTCATGTCTGATTCAGTAACCTGTTAGCCTCCTTTTATCCTAGGCAACTAGAACTACCTTGGGGGAAGAATCTAAGATAAATGGAAGTTTGGATAGGTAATGAAGTACAGTCAAGACAGATAGGTAATTAAGTACAGTCAAGACAGTTGTGGCCAGAACTTACTTATTAAGTTGTTAATACCTTAGTAAGATATTGGTCATTTGAGCTTCTTTGATTTTGCTTTTTTTTTCCCCCTCAGTCTTCTGATAAAATTTTCTTTGAGAAATTGCTGTTTTGTATGACCTAAACAAGGTGAAAAGGCAATTTTTTCTTACTGGGCCAGAGTTGCTTTTTTCCCCACTAAACAGTAAACTCTATAAAGACTAAGGTAAAGTGTTCTTGGTAACCACTATGTCACGGCACTTAGTGTTGAGACAGCTCCTATTTCAGCTAGCCTGCCACTTTTCCTACATCATCCTCTCTTCCCATGGAACCTAGAAACCCAGCAGTACAACTGTCTAGCAGAATCTTACAAGGTCTCTTCAATGAAAGTCCAAAAGCCTTGGCCATAGGAGCAGTGCCAACTGACAACAGAATTGCATTAGTAACTGAGACACTGCCAGAAAGTGCACAACATAAAGCTTTGTGTCTGGGTCGGTTCATTTTATATTTCTAAAGAAAAGGATCTGGGGGCTCAGAATGAGGAGTTCTAAATGGACTTAGGGAGGTTTTAATTTTAAAAATCAGAGAACTGGTTCCTCAAGCTTAGATGATCTTACACATTTACCTTGTGAATATACCAAACAGTAAATCATGACCCAAATACATAGAATCCACTTGAGGAAAATTGTGTAAGTAAGGTTCTGCATTAGTTGAGTATATCTAATTCCTAAAACTGTTTTAAACTATTGATCTGTTTCTATTTCTACATCAGTTTTAAGACAGCTCAGTATTATAGGCTTCAAACTGCTGACGTGGGCCTTCTGCCTCTTCAAGGCCTGAAGGGCCTGGAAGCTCCCATAATTGCAAAAAGCATTCCCCCTTCTGGAAAATTCCCATCACAGAAGCCTGCCCCACTCAAATCATGCTGGGCTTGCTTGGCACTGTCGTAGATTGGTGTTTGGGATTTGAATTGCATGCTCTTGCCACTGCCAATTTGTGAAGCTGCCTCTTCACATTAAAGCATGAAGCAGAAGAGGAACAAATACTAAGATAGAAAATTGGGTTCTTTTAAAACTGGCAGACTTAGCAGGAATTATCAAGATAGACTTAACAGTAAGTACAGTGATTATCTTTACAGCTTCCAGTCTGTGAACTAACCATGTCCTAACTTCTTAGTGCTTATTACCTAGTGTTCTTAAAGTAAGAGTTTTCTAATCAAGGAGAATTTATATCTGAAGTTCATTGGTTCTAAACTGCCTACTTCTTTTATAGAGTAAACACTCATTTCTGCTTGAATCAGAGTTTTAATTTTTGAATCATAATAGTTTTATTTTCTGATCATTCCTTAGCAAAGGTCTCTCATTTTCTATTCATTTAAAAAAAAAAATTCTTCCTACCTTAACCAACACGAGTTTAATGACAGTCTTCCTACTCAGTGAGAGTTTTTTAGTGGCTATTATAGCTGATTGTCTTAATCCTTAAGAGTTGCTATTATACTTGATGTTTCCATTTTTTTTAAGAATAACTTCTAGGTATTTCTATACCTCTAGAAATTGTTTTCCTACTCTAGGATCATAAAACATAGTATCTTCCAGAATTCCTTTCTTAATTATTCTAAACCAATTCTGATCATTCTGATCATTCTGTCCCACTCACCATTTATAGCATGTCTCCTTATATGTATGTTTATCATAATTAATGTGTCTGAATTCAATCAGTTATATGTATGTGTGTATATAATTGCTTATTTCACACATTTTTTCACACATCCTTTGCATTAGCTTATAAAACCTAAAGGTAAGCAAGGACCATGCTTTCTTCTCTCTTTATATGATTCCATAGTACCAGAATACCCAGTGATATGGCTATATGTAATTTTTATTCCATACATGAAGAAGACACCCAGAAAATATTTGTAGTTAAGGAATTTATCCTTAGCCTCTATAGAAATTAGTATATGATTAGTATTTTTTTCCAGCTGTTTTTTGTTATATTGATAAGATGAACTGCTAATATTACTTAACCTCTAAATCCAATAACTTTTCCTCACTATCTGTCATCTTAACTCATCTTAAAATGATACAGTTTGCAGTTGGTATAACAGATGAAGCAAGAAACTAATTAGCAGCTGTTGTCCAACTGTATGTTTATATTAAATATTTTTAAAATAAAATCCATTTGCATTCTGAGTACTCTGTCTGACATTTATAAATCTTATACTTGGGTAGAAGTGCTGTCTTGCTTTTGAATTTTATAGCCTGGCAAAGCAAAAGGAATTTTATTTCAGAATCAGCATTATAGTAATTTAAGGCAAATACAATTTTTTTTTAAGAGAGAGATTTTTGCTATAGGGTGCATGCGCTCATGGGAGAGATAGAGGCAGAGAAACAGAAAGCAAGAAATCATCCCCCAGGGGGGATGGCCACGCCACAAACCCTTCTCCTCCATTCTCCTCGCAGGATCTGAGGCACGCATTCACATGCGCCTGGCTTGAATTTAAGCCACCGGATCTGGGACTTGAACAGTGGTCAACTATATGGGAGACCAGCGACACAGCATTATACCAACTGCTGGTCCCCCCAGATGCAAATTTTAAAAAGCAAAATCATAGGCCCCCCCCAAGCAAACAGATTAAAATCTTAAAAGATACGATGTTCAAAAGGTAGTATACCTTCTAGATATATTTCTTCACAAAAACTGATTAATACATATAGTCTTAAAAAAAATCACATTCACTCTTTATTAGATTTATTTTTAAATATGTTTATCTTTTCTCTTTTTGTTTCTAACTTTCTATTAAGTCTAAGCTTTTTTATGATTAAGTTAGAACTCTAGAGTGAGTTATTTTTATTAGTAGCCATTTCTCAAATTAAAGATAAATGTCATAGCTTTGGGAGGAAAAGATGCTTTTGTCTCTTTCACTCAAGTCAAATGGTCTCAATTCAAAACTCCTGATGTTCAGAAGGGAAGAGTATGATCTACAAGATGAGTATCAAATTGTAGTGCTAGAATCCGTTTCTTCCTCTGTTTCAGTCTACATGTAAAGAGAAACTAGTCATTGTGTTTCTGTAACTTTCAGTTATTTCCGCAGAATCTCAGTATCTTAGAATTTAAAGGAACTTCTGATGTCAGCTGGTCCGATATTCCAACCTGTGGAGGTGGTGTTGGTTTGATTCAAGTTTTACTTGTTTCTTTTTATCTCATTATTTTGAAAGTTATGCTATACCATTCCCCTTGTACTGTCTTTCCAGTGTCTGATACTCATAATCAACTATGTATTTCTCAACTGTTACATTTAAAAAGGTGCTAACTATATGCCTCCTACAAGGCACTCCCATTTTCCTCTGCACCCCTTGCACAAATAAGATGTGACCTTTAGAATACGCTTACTTCTTCCATTCTCTCCCACCCCTTCAACTCCTAAGTAATACCAAGATAGTGCTTTTAATTCTAGACCATTATTAAGTCTTCTTTTGCATTATATCTCTGCAACATCAGGAATCCACATATAGTACCTAATAACAATTCTCCATGTTATTCGATTATCCATTTAGGTTTAGCTATGTAGTTTTCTAAATGAATGTGTGTATGTGTGCAATTCCAGTCATAATCCTGAAAGGCACAATCCAGGACTCTATTATCCAAAATATTGAAATCCCTAAAGATCAAATTGTCTAAAGCCTAAAATCCCAAAACTCACAATTCCAAAATATTAAAAACCTGAGTGCTGAAATTGTGAAAGCCAAAATCCCCAAAACTGCAGTTTCTGTCGAAGAAAATGTCTATTTAAGGGACTAGTACATTCTGGTTTTGTTTTTGCATTTATTCATCTATGTTGTGCTTTCATATGTTTCTAAAACAAATCCCCTTTTGGAAATGTAAATAAGGCTGGTATGGTGGCACAGTGGTAATGCACTGCTCAAACAACACGCAGTGCCTTCCCATGCTGGCTCTGCATGGACGGTCACCAGTGGTTCTCCAGTCGACCTGCACACTGTGAGCATATGTGCCCAAGACCCAGGCTGGCTGGGAAGGTGGGGGGAATCATGGCATGGGATCCTATTGAGGCTGTTTGTCACACTCTCTCTTTTTTCTCCTTGTTTATCTCTCACTCTCATGAAAGAAATAAAATGTTTTTCAAAATGTAAATAAATGTCTGTCAAAGAATATTTTGGGGCCTGCAGGTGGCATAGTTAAGGCAGTGGATCCCATATGGCAGACTCCGTGGTTCAAGTCCCAGACCCAGCAGCTCGAAAAACTCCACAGGCACATATATGTGCATGCATGCCCAAATTCCCAAGAGGAGAATGGAGGAGAAGGGATCGCAGCATGGCCACCCCCTCAAGGGGTGACTTCTCACTTTCTCTCTCTCTCTCTCTCTCTCTCTCTCTCTCTCTCTCTCTCTTCCTTGTGTGTGTGTCTCTCTTTGGCAAGTACACATACCCTATAGTAAAAACGTTTCCTTTTTATAGAGGTTTTTTGTCTTAGGATGCATGCACTAGCCAGAGAGAGAGAGACAGACAGAAAGACACAGTGAGTGGGAAAGTGAGTAATCACACCCTCCCACCAGCAGGAATGGCCACACCGCAGTCCCTTCTCCTCCATTTTCCTTCTGGGTTCTTGGGCATGCACAAGCACCCAGCATGATTGCCATTGGATCTGGGACTCAAACTGCTATAAAAATCCTGGTGAAGCTAGCTTAAGAAAAGAAAGGATTCAGGCCAGGTGGCATGCAGATTAAGACGGCTGGATCCCACATCGCCAACTGCTGCTGTTGGAGCTCTGGTTCCTGGAGACTGGAAAGGCACACTGGACACATGTGCATGTTTGCCTGGAAACCCAAGGGGAGAATGAAAGAGAAGGGACTGGCATGCCTATCCCTCGAGGGAGGATTTTTCACTTTGTCACTGTCTCTATCTCTCTCCAAAAAACACACACATCCTATAACAAAGAGAGAGACAATGAGAGAAGAAAGAGAAAGAAAAAGGAAGAGAAAGAAAGGAAAGAAGGAAGGAAGGAAGGAAGGAAGGAAGGAAGGAAGGAAGGAAGGAAGGAAGGAAAAAGGATTTATGAGAAGATAGTGGCTTATCTCATGGAACCTAACAGCAAGAATACAGCTGGGCCTCTAAAGAAACTAAAAGCAGGAAATAAAAAAGTAAAAGCCAGGATTACTCTCTTTTTAGATATCCATATCAGATATCCAGGGAGAAGAAAGGGTAAGAAAGAGCCAGGCAGTATAAAGGGAAATACTATCCCTCACACCTCTGTAGGTGAGAAGTTTTTAGAAAACACAGGTATGAACTAGACATACACTCCTTAAAAGGCACCTTTTCTTTTATCAGTTTAGGGGAAATGCCAAGCGTAGGTCCCATTGCCCAGTAGCTCTGTGTTAATTTTAAATATTGACTAAACAGTCCCTTTTAGCTACTCCCTGCCATCCCGTCCCTCTGTAAGCCCTGATAGTTGGCATTTTCTTTATTGTCACTTGATCAATCTCGAGTTAGGCCTTTCTGACCCTTCTAACATCCAAAGAAAAAGACCCTTGATTTTTGTCTATTTCCCCTCCATAGACCTTTGACTTGTGCCATCAAAGGTTCTGGTACCCTTGCCTTTTCAGTTGACAGTCAGGAATCTGCCTAGTGCCAGTGCCTAATATTCTTTCTGTCCTTTTACTCTCTCCAAATATTCCATTACAATCTGTGCCTTCATTGTCCTTTTTTCCCTCCCCTTTATTTTCCTAATAAACACCTACTGACTCATCAGATTTCTAGAATCTCTCTCCCCTGACCCATCGTCTACTAGATGAACTCTAAATTCTTAACTTAAGGGCCCTCTAAAATCATGTTCCATTCTACCTATCCCAGACATTTCCAGCCAAGTCCTTTACTCTAACCAAGCCATTTTTCCATATTGAATTAAAATATCAGAGGCGTAATCACTATTCAGAGCATGTTTTTTGTTTTTATTATTTATTTATTTATTTATCTATCTATTTATTTTTTGCTTTAAGGGCACATGCGCTCACCAGAGACAGAAACAGACAGAGAGACAGCAAGTGAGAAATCAACCCCCAGTGGGGGTGGCCACACTGTAATCCCTTCTCCTCCGTTCTCCTCTCAGGATTTTGGGCATGCATGCACTCATGCCTGCATAAGTTTCAAGCCACCAGGTCCAGGACTCAAACCACAGTCAACTACATGAGAGTCCAGCAACATAACCATTATGCCATCTGCTGGTCCCTCTGACCTTTTAATCATTCAGCTCCTCTTACTTACAAAGCCATTTCCCACTCCTTTCTACTTGTCAAAAATGAGCCCAGGGCCATTTGCCAACTGTGCTGCTTGAGTCCCAGACAGGCAGCTTGAAAAACACTCTAGGCACATTTGCATGTGTGCCCAAAGTCCTAAGAAGTGGGAAAAATAGAGGAGAGGGGATTACACCCCCCTGAGGGGTGCTTTCTCACTTTTCCTTTCTCTGTCTCTGTCTGGGAAAGCACATGCACCCTCTGGCAAATTTAAAAATAAAAATAAAAACCTGTTTCTCAGCCCTGTAAAGAGTTCTATGTGCTGTTTTATCACCCAAAGTGACCAATTGTCCTGATTTTCCTGGGGTTTCCTGGAACATGTGATTTTCAGTTCTAAGACCAGGATATTCCTAGGCAGAGCAAGATGGTTGGACTGCCTACCAACACCTCAGTGTCTCCCCTCATGTACTGCCTTTTACAGCAAAAAATCTATTTGAAAGCACCAGTAGATACTATTTCAGCATTTACAAGGTTTTTTCTATACACTAAAAGTTATGTTCTAATTGGCAGAGACCCTTCTGATACTCACAGAATATACAGCTGTATTCATTTTAATACCTACCTGATGAATAAGGTGGTTTGGTTTTAAGTTGGCACAATATCTAAAATCTTTTCTTTGTATGTTAATTTATTTGTCTGTATTTTTTTCCAGTCCAGATGACTTACTCAATGCCTTGAATGAAGGTATCAGCCGTGCTGATGTCATCATCACATCAGGGGGCGTATCCATGGGGGAAAAGGTATGGAAAAAATGGGACTCATGAAAATTTATCTATTGTAATGTCTTTGCATATGGTTACTTGGTATTCATAGCCAGGTAGAATCTGGTATTCATAACCATGTCCTCACAAAGCTCAAAATCCATGTGGCTTCAGAAATTACTTCTCTCCAAAAAGGGACACAGTAAGGGTAGGTCAGGCAGTTTACGTTGGGTGCATCCTGGAGAATCTCACAACTTGCAGAATGGTTTTCCTGATGCCCTAGAGACTTCTGGTTTATCTCTCACTGATTTTATTTATTTATTTTTAAAGACTTATTTTTTAACTTTATCCATTTATGTATTTATTTATTTATATTAATTTGACTAGAGAGAGATAGAATGAAAGAGAGAGAGAAAGGAAGCCACCAGGTCCAGGACTCAAACCATGGTTAGCCATGTGGGAGTCCAGCACACTTAAACACCATGCCACCTGCTAGCCCCATCACTAATTTTATTGCTTCAGAACTTCCTTTACATGTGATATTTACTCCCAAGGTAAAGCTCCAAGATCCTTCCTTCTACTTAAATTTAAATGTGATCTCTAGAACCAGCAGATGTCATAATGGTTACATCACTGGACTCCCACATAATCTACCACAGTTCAAGCCCCGGACCCAGCAGCTTAAAACACACCAGGCACGTGTGCATGCATGCCCAAAATCCTGAGAGGAGAAGGGATTTCAATGTGGCCATCCCCCCAGGGGATGATTTCTCACTTCTCCTCTCTCTATGTCTCTCACTGTCTCTCTGGCAAGTGTACTTGCCCTAGCAAAGATCTCTCAAAAAAATATATAGAATTTAAATATGATCTCCAGAGTCAACCAGTTCACACCCCACATATTCTCAACTTTACTAAGAACCCTTAACTCCCTTTACCACAGGGAAGAAAAAGAGGAGTAAGCATCCCTTTTTCTCCTCTTTACAATAATAATGATGAAAATGAAAATATACACACACACATGTGTGTGTGTATGTGTGTATATCTATATATGATTTTATAGGACTGAGTATATTCATTCATGGTATATGCTAAGTCCTATAAAAATCTCTGAATATCTCAGTATGGTTAAATTTATGTATTTTAATGAAATGTGTTAGGTCATAATAATTACTGGGTCTATTGAATCACATTATAGAAACAAAATATTCTTTACTATAATAACTTTATATTTTGACTCAAAAATGTTTCACATCACAAAATGTTTTCTTGGTCTATAATACCTTTTCATGTTTTCTTTTATCTCACATTAATGATAAACTGGAAATTAAAACAATATTGTCCTAATAGTGTTTTTACCAAAATTCATATTTTCAAAGCACTTTATTTCAAACTAGATCTTATATGTTTATTCTTGGTCTCTTTCTCTCTTCCTATAAAACAGCTTAAATTTATCCTAACTCTCTGGACAATGAACTGTATTGGTTCTAAGAACAAATATCAGAATCCAAGAGCCTAGGGCGTAGTGGCGCCTACCCTATGGCAGAATCCAAGAGCCTAAACAGAGAGTATCTGCCTTTCGTCAACAAACCTTAGTCTTAATAGTACTTCCATGGCCAAGAACCAACATAAAAAGAATCTCAATCCAAAATGACCCATCTCAAGTTACACCTAGGAGTTCATAAAGCAGACAAATAACTGGGTTAGACTTCCTTCAACATCTCCCCAAAGTCTTAGCCCAAGGTAGGGGCAGACCCTTCTTGAGATCACAAAAGCTAAGTATTAAGATGGGCCCTTTAGTAGAACTATGAGACATAATTTCAACATGGCTGTTTCATTACCATCAAACTGCCTATGGTGTTCTCTATATCATAAGAGCATAGCACATGAAACTAGTGATGTAATTCAATTATTTAACATGTTAAATTGTTATGTCCAGGGATTGTTCCATGTGTAATTTGTCTTAGTTCCTAATTAACTTAATTGTGAGATCATAACTATTTGGCAGCCCAAAATTTTATCTTTTCTAATACGTCTGGAGAGACAAGCTTAAAGCATACAAGGGTTTGACAATTACACCATAACTGTGGTAAGGACAGAACACTTGCAACCTAACTGTCTTTATTAGTGCTAACAATAATGTTAGTTATCCTCGGGATTTGCTCACAAGTAGATGAAGTCAATAGAATTAAGCATACTGGTTTTATTTATTTTACTCTCCATGAGGTAAGATGCTTACACTAAACCTTTGATTTGCTAGGAAAGTGATTTTAGGAACTGGGCACCCCAAATTATTTCTTAGGAGCTAATTGTCCTTCCTCCCTCCTTAAGTGGGAATGAGATGACAGAGAAACAAGGAAGAAAGAAAGAAAATAATCATGCCATGAACTCCTGCCAGTATTAGTTCCAAGAAAAATTTCAGTTTACCTCAGCAGCAAAAAGAAAGAAAAGTATAAAAGATAGAACAACTACTTCAGCTCAGAAGCTGAGCCTGAAAACTAGTCATGAAAAAACAGAGAGATCAGGAAGAGATCCAGAAGCATTATGTGACAGGCTTGAATCTTAAGAGTAGAAAGTCAGGTATGCAAGAAATTTATTCATTTGATTCCATTTAAATCATACATGCTACAGGACTGACAAAATTTTTATTTAAGCTACAAGTAGGGTTCACTCCTAAGAATTATATCAAGGAACCCAGAGGAACTTAAGCAGCACCAAAGTGTCAGGGAACCACATCTGGTCATTAGTCTGCTCTGGCTGCATCTATAGGATTCTTATAGTGTTATTAAATCTCAAGTCTTTGCTGCTTTGAGCCATACTAGCAGCACTGGGATCATGAGGAGGCTGGGAACCTCAGGGCAGGTAGCCTCCTTTGGGTATAGTTCCCGGCTATCCCATTTGAAATCAGGCCACCTCCCCAACATTCTGCCTGCCAAGCAGAACGGGAAGGCAGTGCCTGCTGCTTGTGGGGCCCACAGATCTCTATCTCCTCCCAGCCAAGGAAAAATGACTCTTCCCAGTTGTTTCTCTAAAGATTTATTCCCACCTCCGCCTCTTCCCATCCAACATAACCTTTTCAAAGAGTTTCAATTTTACAAAACACCGTAAATTTCAGTCAGTACTTAAACAGTAGCTGGTTTATACCCCTAAAACTAAAAAATCATACACATTTCTGTAAGTTTTCTACAACCTTGGGAATTATAAAACAACTCACAATGAAAGGTTCTGATAATCTTTCAGAAAGAAAAACACCAGTAATCTTTTTTGCCCATTTTCAAGTTTCATAATTTTTCCTGACAGAGTCTCCATCACCCCCATATGATCAAAATAACCACCAAAATCATTACTAATCAGAAAAAAGGGCCAGTCTCACAGTTTGCCCTGATCATTTGGCAGCAAGAGTATTAATTAACCATATAAGCCCCCTTGGATTTATTTTGCACATCTAGATCCATGCAGTCATAGAATATTTAAAACTAATCAAAAATATTCCAAAAACCTAGTAAAATTTTTCTCAGCATCTCTTTAGTCCTAAATTATTCTTGTTCTTCTATATCTTGGATTAACAGTCTACTTTCATGAAGCTATCTGCTTCCATACTAAAGAGTTATGGCATTCCTGGCTAGGTCCACTGGTTCCATGTATAATTTATCTAAGGTCTATCACCACAGATACCTTTTCCCAAGAGGCTATTTTTTTTAAATGTCAATAATTTACCTACTACAGTCCTTTTCCCTAGTGTTTTGAATCTGTCAGTATTACAGACATGAACTATTGACCATAGCTTGTAGAAGAGCCTTCATGCAAGCATCAGAGTAAAAAGAAGCTTTCTATAGGTGAGAGATACTTAAAGGCTGTGATTAATTTAATATTTTATCCAATAATACCAGAATAGAAAGTAATATTTTCTATCATAACTATTTCATAAACATTTTGATCTTTATTTCCTCTGAGGGTAAAACAGCAAGGGCATTGTCAAATCTCCCATGGAAAGTCCCATAAAATAAACAATTTCTGAAATATTTATATTAGTAACATCTTATCTATGAATCTAACCTAGGACAGACGAAGCATCAGTTCTCAAAAATGACAGTTCCTCTCATGGAATCTTAAAATAGTAACACATCAAACAAACCTAATTATTTCCAGCATCTCTTTTTATAAAATGAAAAAAACAAATCCGTGATTTTGTCATGGGCCCTCTAGGAAATTTCAAAGATAATTCTAGTTATAAAAGATATTCTAACGTTTTTTCCTAAATTTAGATTTGATCTTCAGAATACAAAATCAAAAGAGTTATCAAAAATGAATTGTGTATTTGTTTAAGATAGGATCATGCATACCTGAGAAACAGTACTCGGTTACTTATTTTTTCAAAGCAACAATAACCTATTTGAAAATAAGCATAGAAAGTAACATGGTTATAAATAACCTGGGCTCATTTATAAATCAGAAGCTTTAGTTCTTCCCTTTTTTATTTCTTTAAATATTCAAAGACAAAAAGAAAAAAAACATAAAGCACAAAAAGGCAAAATACATAAAAAGAATAACCTTTCATATTGTAAGGAAGGTATTAATCAGTACCAAAGAAATAAGCTCATCAAAAGTGAGTGAACTCAATAAAATTTTAATATCTGTCTCAGCATCATTTCAGACACAGGTATTATAAACCAAGGCAAGTAAAAGCATTTCAGACTTTGGTCCCTTATTATGATTTTTTTTATTAGGTCATTGGGAAAGTCATGACATATTTTTCTATGCAAAAATTCATCGTGACTTTCCCAGTGACCCAATATATTATGGAACAAACTGACATTTCACTTTAGAATAAAGGTAGTCCCCAGACCTGTAAGAGTTCTTGAGACCTTTTCTGTGGACATGCAAGGTCAAAACTGTTTTCATAGTAATATTAAGATCTTATTTGCCTTTTTTTATTCTGCATCTGTCATGAGTGTACAATGGAGTTTTTCCAGCAGCTGAACGATATGTGATATCTCATCAAGTTGAATGCAGCAGATAAGACACTATAACTAACTTCTATTAGGCAAGACATTAGAAAGGGCTAGCTAGCCTGTAGTGTGGTGGTTAAGGCAGCTAGATCTCACATGGCTGACTGTGCAGTTGGAGCCCTGGACCTGGGAGTTTGAGAAACATACCAGATATATGTGCATGTGTACCCAAAATTCTGAAAGAAGGGAGAGCTGGAGGAGAAGGGATTGAGGTGTGACCGTTCTCCAAGGAAAGGAGGGGGGAGTTCTTACTTTCCTTCTTTCTCTCTGTTTCTGTCTCTCTCTGGCAAGTGCATACACCCTCTAGCAAATTTTTTGTTTTAATGTTAACATGAGATGGCTTCATTATTGCTATTTTCTTTTTACCGTTCTTTTTTCCACAATAGATAGTCATATGCAGACCAGCCCTGCAGCCTAGTGGTTGTGGAAGCCGGATCCATATAGTCCACTGCAGTTTGGATCCAGGCCAGCAGCTTGAAAAACACTCTAGACATGTGTGCATGCATTCCCCAAATCCCCACAATGTGGAGAAGTAGAGAAGGGATTGTGACATGACCACACCCCATTGGGGGTCGGTCTCTCTCTCTTTCTCTCTCTCTCACTTTAACTCTCTTTGGCAAGCACACACACACAGTGGCAATGAAGGGGAAAAAAGGGCATATATTACAAGAGAGACAGAGAGAAAAGGAGAGTGAGAGAGGAAAGGGAAAGCACCCTCAATAGGATCTCATCACGCCATTATTTCCTTTCTTCAGCTCTCCAGTTTCTCAGAATCTTGGGTACCTATACCTAGCATGTTTTTCAGGCCAACACAGGATCCGAACTGTGGTGGCTATATGGCTTCTAGCACTGCCCTCTACTGGCGTTAACACTGCATCACACCAGTTATTGGTTTTTTTTTTCTTTCTCATTTTTCTTTCTTAAGTCTTCCCTCTTTCCCTCACTTCTTTCTTTCTTTCTCTCTTTCTTTCTCCCTGTCTGTCTGTCTGTCTTTCCTTCTTTGCCAGAGGTCACATGCACTTGCAAGGAGTAGGGGGAATGTGAAAGCACCTGCCATGGTGAATGATCACACCACAGTTGTTCCTTCTCTTCCATTTCTCCCTCCTTTACTTTTGGAGATTTGGGACATGCACACACATGCATGTGTGCACACACACACACACACGCGCACACCATGTTTCTCAAGGCGTCAGGTCTAGGACTCCAACCGTACAAATTGTGTGGGATCCAGTTGTCCCAACCACCAAGCTACAGGCTGGCCCCCATGCTATTTTCAAATGAACCAACAAATAATTCATTTTAGTTTCTTTATTCCAATTTCTAATGCAACAAATATCAATTGATATAACTCACATAAATGAAAGCTAATAAGCATTTGTAATGAATTTTAATTTAAGGGCATGTAAGTGGGTCCTTTAATTTCAAAACTAAAGAGACCAAAAATTTTAAAAACTGGACTTTAAGGAAAAAGTATTCTTTTTCCTTGAAAAACAAAAGAACACACATAGTTATAGTTCTCTGTCATTAATGCATCTAGTATAATTGCAACCACCCACATTAACTATAATGTTTAAGGAAATAACCAAATTATAGAGAAAACTAGGAGGGTGGGTGTCATGCTGAAGGAGGCAATTGGCAGTGGAGGGTGGGAGGCAAAAAAACTTGGGGGTGTACATAATGAAGAAATCATGTGTAATCATTTCAGCAGACTAGCAGAGCTCCTAAATACACAGAATACAGCTTTCTACAGCCATAACCATTCCTCTTATACCTTCTTAAGGAAGTAAAGATGAACAAACACATTCATTAACATGACCCAAAGATGTAGCCTCTCTATAGCTTATAAAATAACCAAAGTATAGGGAACCAGCAGTTAGCGTAATGGCTATGTCGCTGAACTCCCACGTAGTCGACCGCGGTTCGCGTCCCAGACCTGGTGGCTTAAAACTCACGCCAGGCGCGTGTGCGTGCGTGCCCAAGATCCCGAGAGGAGAATGAAGGAGAAGGGATTGCGGCGTGGCCATCCCCCCTGGGGGGTGATTTCTCGCTTTCTGTCTCTATGTCTCTCTCTGTCTGTCTGGCGAGCGCACGCGCCCTATAGCGAAAAACCTCTCCCCAAAAAAATAAATAAATAAATAACCAAAGTATATTAACTTAAAATTATGCCTAGCAATCAGCAATAAGATAGAAAATGGATTTCTGTCTTACCTACAAATTATCTAGGTATCTAGTGATTATTCATTAGTTAATCTAATACCAGTTTAAGACTTTAAGTCACTTAAAAATCTAGAAAATTATTTTCAAACTGACATACTATAAGACATAATTCCTATTGAAAATAAGTTTCTCAGAATAATTATTCAACTTCATTTATCTCAATTTTATATTTTTCACAAGCTTACATATTATGTAGGAACAGTGTTAGCTTATTTGATAAGCAAACCTACATAAATTTAGGAAAAGTAAATCCAAGTGAAATAAAATGTATACTTTTATTAAAGTTAACACTGATAAATAAAAAAAAGAACATGGCTACTTTTTCTCAATAACTAAAATCACTGGGGCCAGATGGCAGTGTGGCAGTAAAACACAGTGCCCAGCAAGTCTAACATTCTAACATGGAAAAGTTCCAGGTTCACAGCCAGAGACCTCCCTAAGTGTGTTGATCACTTATGATCTTATGATCTTGGGCTAGCTTAAGGCTGAAGATAAAGTGTGGCATCAGGACCCAGTTGGGATGCTCTCTCTGTGTCTCATTTTCGTTTATGGAAGGAATAAATAAACCTTAAAAATAAATTATTAAGCTAGTTTCATTTGCCAAAGATTTATCTTATATGAACTTGGATTCTTAAAAGTATAAGAAGAATTTTTTAGTGTAGCACATTTAAAACATTAGAAGTTAAATATCTTTATTATCTGGGAATTTTTTAAATATTCTATTTATATAAGCAGTTATTTATCTCTAAGTCAATCAGGACAAAGAACCTTTAATTTAAGGACAGTGTAACTTAATTTGTGACTACAAACTGCCCCTCCCCCCGAAATAGGAAAACTTTATTTACTCACAAAATGAGGTAAATACTTTTCTGGATTATAGATAACCACAGAGACACATTGAGAAATGATAGTTTTAGTTCTGCAACCTCGAGCATAAGTCAAGTAAGCACAGAACCATAAAAATTGTCAGTCCACAATGAAAGAGCTATTTTCTAAGAGAGCACAAAAATTTTAATTGGTTTGGCCTTGAAATGGATAATAATGGAAATAAACAAGAAAGACTAATAAACCAAATTTTTCTTTTTTTCTTTTTTTTTTTTTTTTTTTTACCTAAAAGAGTATAGATTTGTATTACCCATTTACAGAGATCATCAAACGGTTAGACCATAAAACCAAATTTCCAATTATTGCTGCCACCGGGGGGAATATCTTATCGACCATGTGCAGAAACAACAGAATCAAAATCAGATGGGGCAAAAGTAGAGAAACTGAAAGCTAGCAAAGTTAAGTTACAGTTTTATCACTGCTTGTAATTCACTCCAGGAACCAAGAAAAATGAACCTAAGTTTAAGCCACCTATAAAGTGCACTTCTCTGTAAATGAAGTTTAACTGGCCTTGTCTAGTACATCAATGGGGCATGTCAGTGGAGCTTCCATAGTTGTTATAATTTTTAAAAGATAAAATAATGAAGCTCATTACTATATAAAATGAATACGTGTCAAAGATTTTATTTAAGGCAGTAATGAGGAAACAAGTGAGATTACAACTGACTCCAAGGAGAGAATTCAAAGAACACACACACACACACACACACACACACATACACATACACACGTGTGTGTGTAATCAGAAATGCTGCAACTAATTTGCTAATAGATGCAATACTGGTTTATACCTACTGTAGATTGACCAATTACATCTCTATCAGACAAAATTCATTTTTTTAATTATTATTAAAAATTATGTTCATTGTTAGTTTAGGCTGCTGTAGTAAAATACCATAAACTGGGTGGTTTAAACAACAAATATTTATTTCTCACAGTTCTGGAGCTAGGAAATCTGAGATCAGGCTAACAGTATGAACAGGTGTTGGTGAGGGACCCCTTCTGGAGTAGATAGCCAGTTTCTCCTTATACTCTCACATGGCAAAAAGAGATCTTGCAAACTCTCTGGTCTCTTCTTGTAAGGGCACTAATCCTATTCATGAGGGCTTCACCTTCATGACCTAATTACCTCCCAAACACCCCACTATTATATGAGATTAAGGTTTTAATATATGAATTTGGGGGAGACACATTCAGTTCATTGTATTTACAATTAGTATTGCATAGTTTTATTGTGATAAAAGAGTTCTAAAACACATATACCCAGAAGGTTATGTTGTACCGGATACCCAATAATCTTTTTGCCTATTTTGAAATCTTTTAAAATTTTTCTGACACTGGCATTTGTCTTTGCTAGTCAAAGAAAAGGCCTTGCTCCTTCATCTATTCATTTTTCGTCTTATTATCTGACTGTTGGTTTCAGAATATCAGACCAATATCCTTATTGCTTCAATAGAGAGACAGAAATTTAAGAATGACAATTCTCAGACTTTATCGATATGTCTGGTACAAGCCACTTTCCATCTGCCACAAAGAATATTATGCATTTCTTCATTTCAAAGAGACTGAAAAGGGGCATTTCTAAAAACAGAGGGGATTTTTTTTCTAAGAAAAAAAAATGATATACTTCCATTCATTTAGCAAAAATATAATAAGCGTCTGTTTTCCAAACTCTGTCATTACCTTTAACGCCCAGCAGGTAGGGCCTCTACCCATCTCTTCAACCTCGGTTTATTCCTCTGTCCTACTCATTCACTACCTTCCATTGCTTTTTGAGTTCTAGACATGCTCTTTACTGCTTTAGCTTCCATATGTACTTCCCTCTCTCTGGAATTCTCTTCCCTCCACATTTCACATCCCTAAAACCTTCTTATCTTTCAGGACTTAGGTAATAGATGACTACTTCTTCTAATGTGGCCTTTCCTTATTCTTCACCCCATCCCATTATTCTCTATCCCAGCACCTGCTTATTTTCTTCATAGTACATACCACAAATTGTAGTAATTTTATTTGTTTCTTTACTTATTCTGGGTTGTTTCCCCCAGTAAAATATAACAAGGCATCTTCATGTCAAGGGCTACCTCTGTCCTGTTTACCATTAAATTCCCAGAACATATAGAATTACTGATACACAAAGGCACTCAAAAATGTTGAACTAGCAAATGAATGAGTGCAAGGCATATGCTGTTCACTAGGGATTTATTGTCTTGTCACACACAGAGACACAGTCATGTGTTGCTTAATGACAGGAATATGTTCTGAGAAATTCTTCACTAGCCGATGTCGTCATTGTGTAAACACAGAGTGTACTTACACACCTAGATGGTATAGTCCACTTGACAATAGGCTATATGGTATAGTTTATTATAATCTTAGATACCACCATTGTATATGCAGTCCATCACTGACTAGAACTTCATTATGCAACACATGACTGTATATGTAAAAGACAGGGTTCCTGTAGTCCAGTAGAGATCCATATTAGTTATCAGGTAACTGCACTATAACTTAAGTGCATGATGTCAGGAGAGCATTGTGCTATAAGAGCACATAGAAAAGGTCTGGAGAATTCTGCTTCTGCTATAATGGGGCCAATGCTCCTACCAAAAACATCTATAAAACCTATATAAGATTTTTTTAGAGAAGAAAAAGAAAAGAAAGAGCAAAAGAGCAGGTGTCTGAAGAAAGCAATTAAGAAAGCCAAGATCACCAGAGAAGTATGAAGATCTCAGAGAAAAGTAAAACACAGGGAAGTAACACTGGAATTCTTCACCATATTTTTTCTTAAAGTATTTACTAATTCCTAAGCCAGGGGTGAGGTATATGGTACAAGAAGTCAAGAAGCCAACCACAGAAGAGTAGCTAAGAAGCTAATGAAATAAGCGGAATTTTCATCAGTTTTAGAAGTTCAGGGCCTGCCATGGAGGAAGTCGCTCACAAACATCTCAGATGTTCAATGTAAACCTTTGAACAGTTGTGCTCTAGGAAGAAGGACAAATTGGATCATGCTCTAGGAATAAGGCCAAATTGGAAATAAACCAACTTTCAAAGGGGCTGAAATCCAGCATCAAATTATCTAAATCCCTGATTAGATTAAGATTATCTGAGTTTACCTTAACTGTCTGAATAAATTAAAACTCTTTCTGGAGGGTTATATCATAGCCCAGAGCGCTTCAGTTTTTTCATACATAATGTTTGGACTTCAGTTTTTAGAATTAACAGATATGCCAGGGGTCAGCAGGTGGCATGGTGGTTGAGGCGTTGGCCACTCCCACATAGCTAACCAGGGTTCAAGTCCTGAATCTGGTGGCTTGCTTTCTCACTTCCTCTCTCTCTCACTCTCACCCTCTGTCTCTCTCTGGTCAAATTAAAAAATAAGTTAATGAACAAATAAAATTAAATAAATAATTATAAAAAAAAAAAAAAAAAGAATTACCAGGTATGCCAGGGAAAGAACAAGATGACTGAAAATCAGGAAAAGATAAAGTTGAAAAAACAGCACTAAAAGTGATCCTGATATCTATATGACCTCACATAAATAACTGTTTCTATGCTTAACTTAAAAAATGACAAAATGGAGAATTTTACTAGAAAATTAAGCTATTTATAAGAATGAAATGAAAATTTTAGAAAAAGAATAGAAAATGAAGAAAAGATCACAAAAGACATATAGGATAAGATGAGGAATGGTTCAAGGAGAGGAGAGAGTGAGCAGAGGCAATATTTAAGAGATATTGATAGGGCCAGCAGGTGACATGTTGATTAAGGCTCTGAACTCCTACATGGTTGACTGCAGTTCAAGTCCCAGACCCAGCAACTTCAAAATCACACCAGACACCTATGCATACATGCCCAAAATCCCAAGAAGAAGAGGAGGAGAAGAGAAAGCAGTGTGGCCATACCCCACCTCCCAGGAGATGATTTCTTACTTTTCCTCTTCCCTTACTCTTCTCTCTCTTTCTCTCCTTTCCCTCTCCCTCTCTCACTCTCACTCTCTATGGTGAGTACATGTGCCCTATAACAAAGACCTTTGGGGAAAAAAGAGAGAGAGAGACATTGGTAGAGAATTGTTCAAACAAGACATCAAGCCAGAGAGTGAAGGAGCTCTACTAATCTCAAGTAGAACAAATATAAAGAAACCATACCTAAATAATTGTAGCAAAGCTTTTGAAAACTAGAGAAAATCTTATCAGAAAGAAACACTACTTTCAAAAGACTAACAATAAAAATAACAAATTATTTAAACAGAAATGATAGAACCTAGAAAACAATGGACTGGCATTTTTAAATTGTAGAAAAGAATTCTCACCAATATAGGACTGTGTATCCAGCAAATATTTCCTTTAAAAATGAAGGTAAAATAGACATTTTCAGACCATCCCACAGCCTTGTGGTTGAGGTGGCTTGATTTAACATGGCCAACTATCAGTTGAAGTTCTGGAAACGGTGGCTTGAAAATATACCAGGCATGCAAGCGTATCCAAAATCCCAAAGGAAGGGAAAGAAGTATAGAGAGGATTGCAATGTGACGATTCCCCATACGGGAGCCCTCTCTCTTTGTCTCCATCTCTCTTCAGTGAGCATGTGCATCCTTGGCAAAATTAATCAAGAAAGGAAGTGGGGAAGAAAGGAAGGAAGGAAGGGGAGGGAGGAAGGGAGGAATTGACAGAGGAAGGGAAGGAGGGAGGGAAAAAGAAAATTTTCAGCCATACAAAAACTGATTAGGGGCCAGCCCATTTACCTGGTGGTTAAAGCAACTGGATCCCACATAGCCGACCACAGTGTTGAATCCCCAACACTGATATGAAAAATACACCAGTCACGTGTATGTGTATGTGTGCCCAAAACCCTGAAAGAAGGGAGAAATGAAGAAGAGACTGGGGCATGTCCATCACCATGGGAGTGAAGGGGACTTTCTTACTTCCTTTCTATATATCTCTCTGGTAAGTGCACACACACTCTCTAACAATATTATTTATTTAAATTTATTTATTTATTTATTTTAATTTGCTGTAGAGAACATGTGCTCATGAGAGAGAAAAGGAAAGAAAAAGAGAGAAAGTAAGAAATCAAGCAGCCACATCTAGGACTCGAACTGCAGTTAGCCATATGGGAGTCCAGCACCTTAACCACCATGCCACCTGCTGACCCCACAATTTTTGGAAAAATCAAAAACTGAACAGAACTAAATGGAGTGTTTTTAAGCAGAAGGATTGTGGCAGCACAGCAATACAGGAAGGATTAAAGAACAAAAGAAAGGGTTATTATGTCAGCAATATAAATGAGCATTGTATAAAATAATAACATGAGATTTAAAATATACATAACTATTGGGGACCAGCGAGTGGCATGGTGGTTAAGGCGCTGGACTCTCCCACATGGCCGACCGGGGTTCGAGTCCTGGACCTGGTGGCTTGCTTTCTCACTTCCTCTCTCTCTCACTCTCACCCTCTGTCTCTCTCTGGTCAAATTAAAAAATCAATGAATGAATAAATTAAAAAAAAATAAAATAATTAGTTTAAAAAATATATATACATAACTATTATATATTAAATATAAAAAGTATATATTGTCTTATATGTAGAAAATATAATATATGCAATATAGTTAAAATATATTAAAACATATGAAACACACAAATACATATATACTTAAAATGTGTGTATGGCACAATAGCATAAAATGTAGAGAGGAATATATGGAATTAACATGTTTTAAGATACTTGTATTGTCAGAGAAGTGGTAAAAATACCAATTATGGTAGACTTAATAAGGCAAGGGTACATGTGGTAACCTCTAAAGTAACCACTAAAATAATAATATAAGAATGCATAACAAGCTAATAGAAGAGAAGGAAATAAAATAACCAATATTCAATGACTCCTAAAGATGACAGGAAAAGAGAAAAAAGGAAACAAAAGCTGAAGTGACAAATAGAAAACAAATAGTTTGGTAATTTTAAACTCAACTATATGAGTAACCATACCAACTGTAAATAAACTGAATTGTAATTTTGGATTTTTCTTTTCCTAATTTGCCAAAGGGTGTATGCCCTTGCTGGAAAGAGACAGAGTGAGAAAGCACTCCTCATGGGGAGTGGTCACGCTGGTAATCCCTTCTCCATTTCTCTTTGAGATTTTGGGCATGCAAGCACACTTGTCCAGCATGTTTCTCAAGCTGCCAGTTCTGGTACTGAACCACACAACTGGCCATGTGGGATCCAGCAGCCTTAACCACTACCCCATGGGTTAGCCCAATTTTGGATATTTTTTAAAAATAGCCAATTATATGCTATTTATGAGAGACATGGCTTAAATATAAGGACACAGAAAATTTAAAATGAATGATTGGAAAAGAAGTATTATAAAATATAGTCAATAACAGCTATGTTGATGTCAAAGAAAATCAAAGCGGGGCCAGCAGCTGGTGTGGTGGTTGGGGCACTGGACTCTCACATGGCTGACCATGGTTTGAGCCCCGGACGTGGTAACTTGCTTTCCCACTTTCCCTCTCTCTCTATCTCTCTCTGGTAAATTAAAATAATAACAAAATTAAATAACTTTAAATAAAATGAAGGTTAAAAAGAATTACGAGATATTAAAAGGGACATTTTATTTTAAATGGGTACATTTGTCAGCAAATATATACAACTTCTAAATTTATTATATCTGGGACCAGCACATGGTGTAATGGTTACAACACTGGACTCCCATGTAGTCAACTGCAGTTCAAGTCCCAGACCTGGTGGCTCAAACCTCACACTGGAATTGTATGTGCATGCGTGTCCAAGATCCCAAGAGGAGAATGGAGAAGGGATTGCAATGTGGCTATTTCTCCTGGGGGGGGGGGGAGGGATTTGCTTTCTGTCTTTCCTGTGAGCACACACGGCCAATAGCAAAAATCTCCCAAATAAATAAATAAATTAATTAATTAATTATATCTAATAATGTAATCTCAATATAAAAATAATCTATCACCCAGCCTTGGGGGTTTAGAAGAGACAGAGATGATTAAAACTGACATAAGGTGGTGTGGAGGGGGGGGGTAGAGAAAAAGACAGAAAAAAAGTATTGAAGACACAAAAAACATTTTCGAAGAATGGCAGCAAAAGAGCTTAAGAAACTGAAAGAAATAGTCTTGACAAAATGTGGGCAGACAGACAGATGGAACGAGGAATGTGTTTGAGTAGGAAGAAGGTTGACTGATGAGAGCAATGATTGCTCAAAGGGGCCCAGAAAACACAGGAATCTTAAATATGCTATTTAAAAATTATGACTATTTTCTAAATGCCAGGAGGTTATACAATGATCATATAATGACTACTCATAGCTGTCTCTGAGTATCTCTCTTACTACTCTCAGGGATAGGGGGTGACTTGGAGAAGGGTAGGACTGCTGGCAAGGAGACCTATTTCAGTTATCTAAGTGAGAATATATTGGCTGTGACAGTGAGCAGAAGGGAACAGATTATCTAAATAAAATAAAGTAGATCATAACTTAGGAAATATTTAAGCTTTTGATAGATAACTTGGTTCACTCTTCTGTTAGTGAAGAAGTTCAGTAATAAACCTAGAGGTTATATTTACTTAAGATAAATTTTAAGAACTGGGGACCAGCAGTTAGCGTAATGGCTATGTCGCTGGACTCCATGTAGCCGACCACGGTTTGAGTCCCGGACCTGGCAGCTTAAACTCACGCCGGGTGCATGTGTGTGCGTGCCCAAGATCCCAAGAGGAGAATGGAGGAGAAGGGATTGCAGTGTAGCCATCCCCCCGGGAGGTGATTTCTCACTTTCTGTCTCTCCGTCTCTCTGTCTTTCTGGCACACGCACACACTCTTTAGCAAAAAAAAAAAAAAAAAAAAAAAAATTTTTAAGAACTGGATTTTTTTTTTTTTATGTCTACAAAACCTACTGCTGGACAGTGTTACTTTTCATTTCCAAAGGTCAGGCTTTGTCAAGTCACTCTGGGTTGGACATAATCACTGGCTGGTTATGTTTTTGTTAGCAGAATATAAAGTTGAAGCAATTAAGTTCCCTTAGCTTTCTATTTTAGAGTTCCTTTCCTATTTTTCTTTTTAGATGACTTATTTAGATTTGGCAATTTGTGGATAAATGTCCACATCTCTCTTCAAGGAATGTACAATATAGGTAGGACACATACATGTGGCTTACTGCCCAAGCACAACTTTTTAAGACATATTTGTTACTGTCCTTTCTCAGACCTAAAGTTCTGTCCTAAGAGACAATAACCCATCAAGCAATGATATTATACATCAATGCAGCTATTTTGTTATTATCTAACTTTCCCTACTAAAATGTATTTTCTGTGAGAGCAAAGTCTTTGTCTCATTTGTTCTAGGCTATATCCCCCTGCACCTAGATTGTTACTCAGCATATGCCAGTTGCTCAACAAATATTTATTGAATACATAAATGAGTGGATGAGGAATAAAGAAATATGTGTGATAAGCAAATAAATTTAATTAAAATAAGTAAGATGCTTATTTTATTTTAATGTTATAATTTCATTTTATTTTCATTTAAAATGTTGCCAGTCTGATATTAAGATGTTTGAAAGTAAAGTGATTATTTTTAATGTTTGCAGGACTATCTCAAGCAGGTGCTGGACATTGATCTTCATGCTCAGATCCATTTTGGCAGGGTATTTATGAAACCAGGGTATGAAAATAATCTTATTATCTCATTTATGGGGTTGGTTTGGCTTGCTTTAACTAACAAAGTTTTAAATGCTCACCTTTTTTTTTTACACTTTCTATTATGGATTATATAGTCTAGGAAAAGACTTAGAGTATTAGAATCCTTTGCACAGTGCAGCTACTATTTGAAATAGGAATTCATCTTCCTTATGTATCAGTGAGTTTGGTATAAACAGAGCAAAGCAACATTCCATACTTTTTCTTCCTTTTTCATTTCTATGTGTAGCTCTTTCTTTCTCTTTTTCTCTTTTTCCTACACTGCTTCTTTCTCTCTTTTTAAAAAATCTAGTATCAAAATTCTCAAATAGACACAGATGTAAGGAATACAGTGGATTTCTACCCCATGTAGCCACCATCCAGCTTCAATAACTACCAACATTTTTCTATAATTGTTTTATCTCCCAACTCCACCTTTTATGGAGGTAGGAAGGTTGGATTGTTTTAAAGAAAATTCTAGACATTATATCATTTTGGTATATATCTCAAATAATAGTATCAATAATAGCAACATTCTCTTACATAATCACAATGGAATTATCTCACCTAACAGAGTAAGTAATACCATCTAATATCCTGATCATATTCAAATTTCCCTCAAATGTCAAAATGAAATTTCTTTTTATAATTGTTTTGTTTGAATCAGTATTTAAGTAAGTTCATTATTATATTTGGTTGTTGAGACCAGTAGATGGAATAATGGTTGTTAAATATTTATTAAATGAACATTTAATATCATAATCCTCCCTTTTTTGTGTTATGCCATTGGCTTTTGGAAAAACTGGCTCACTTATCTCGGTAAATGTATTTGGCTAATTGCTTGCTTCCTTGGGTTATGTTTAACATGTTCTTCTATCTCCAATATACTCTATACACTGAAGGTTATCTCTAGAGGCTTAATTAGATTCAGATTTATTTTTCTTTTCAAGAATGCTATATAGTTGGATTTTACACTACTTCTTACTATTTCCTATGAGGAAAGAAAAATAACCACATACCAAGGTTTTGCACATCTCCTAAAAATGAATAAATCCTAAGGAAGGGCTGATGGAGATTTTGTATTCAGTTGTAAATCCCTGAAGAATGCCAAACATTGGTATTGATGAAACATGTATGGCCATGTCTTGACCATACTAGACTACTGCTACTTTTGAACATTCAATTCCCTGTTCAAAGTGTATGGGTGAGGGGAACCAGCAGTTAGTGTAATGGCTATGTTGCTGGACTCCCATGTAGTCGACCGCAGTTTGCGTCCCGGACCCGGTGGCTTAAAACTCACGCCGGGCACGTGTGTGTGCGTGCCCAAGATCCCAAGAGGAGAATGGAGGAGAAGGGATTGCGGCATGACCATAACCCCTGGGGGGTGATTTCTCACTTTCTGTCTCTCTGTCTTTCTCTGTCTGGCGAGTGCACGTGCCCTATAGAGAAAACCTCTCCAAAAAAAAAAAGTGTATGGGTGAGGATTCTAGCCCACCTCCACACAGTAAAGACAACACTAATGATGCATTTTTTTTTAAATTATTTATTTTATTTATTTATTCATTTATTTATTTTTTTTTAATTTGACCAGAGAGAGACAGAGGGTGAGAATGAGAGAGAGAGGAAGTGAGAAAGCAAGCCACCAGATTCAGGACTCGAACCCTGGTTGGCCACGTGGGAGTGTCCAGCGCCTTAACCACCACACCACCTGCTGGTCCCAACACTAATGATGCATTTGTTCTGAATTATACTTTAATGGATGCCTATATGAACCCTGAGAGGAAGTTGAGTATGGTCTTCCTTGTTGTTTCAAGTGAGCTGTGCAAACCACCAACAAATTTTAGAAGCCTTTTAAATATTGAAGTGTTAGGCCAGCCTGCTAATATTTCTGATTTATTGAGTACCTTTTGTCAGTTTAGTTCTAGAACAGAGATTAGGCATTATCTCCATAATTTGGCCATTTTTAGTATAGAGTTAAGATTTCCCCCTGAAACTTTCTCCACCATTTGCTAGAATTTAGAATCGTTGACACTGTATTAGTGTAGTTGCCTGTTGAGTGTGCCCCTATATGGCTGCTACTGACAAGGCCCTTTTGTTATTGAAACTCTTAGATTTGGATCATTCTTATTAAGAATAATTTTTTCCAAGGCCAGCAGATGGCATAGTGGTTACGTTGCTGGACTCCCATGTGGCTGATGGTGGTTCAAGTCCCAGACCTGGTGGCTTCAAAATCATGCCAGGCACATATGCATGTGTGCTTAAGATCCCAGGAGGAGAATGGAGGAGATGGGATTGTGGTATGGCCATCCGCCCAGGGAATAATTTCTCACTTTCCTTCTCACTGTCTCCTCCCTCCCTCCCTCCCTCTCTCTCTCTCTCTCTCTCTCTCTCTCTCTCTCTCTGTGTGTGTGTGTGTGTGTGTGTGTGTGTGTGTGTGTGTCTCTCTCTCTCCGGCAATCACATGCCCCTATGGCAAAAACCTCTTTTAAAATAATAATAAAAATATTTTTCTTAAGTAACATTGGCTTTCTCTTTTTCCTGCCTGTGTGGGCAGTACTAATTTGATCAGAATACAGAGGACATCCCAAAAGCATGTCAGTGTGTTTCTCACAAACCTCAAAATTTGGATTATTCCCTTTGTGATAGGAAAGAACCTGACATTACTTGCCCTTACCTCTAGGGGAGATTTATTTGTGCAATATTCATTATTAAAAATAGTGTCAGCACAGGTGATGATCATTTTTGTACTCTTTTTGTTTGTTTGTTTTCAGTCTATTATTTATCACTCACTTCAATATTGGAAGTTCCTCAGTTCCTAATGTTAATTCTTCTCCCTTAAATGATTCTGTGACCTCAGTCATTGTATAAATGCTGTCACATTCTGGTCTTAAGAGGAGAACTGAACAATGGGTATTGAGTTCCAAGGAAATGGCCTTTCAGAGCTTAAACAGAAACTTCAGAGTAACAACAGGACATCCATGATAGCAATACATGATAACAAACTTTTGTTGTAAATGGGATGTTTAAAATTAGTATTTTTAAGAAATCACATTATTTGCAAGATGCAAAAGATTAAATTAGCCTTATAATGTAAACTGGCTTTAAATAAAGGAAGAAAGTGTTATACATTCCCTTTTTGCTCTTATCTGTGTGTTAGTTAGCCATAATAAAGTGGTTAGAGATGTATGTAGGCTTCCTTTAATTGACCAGAATTTCATATTTAAAGGTAAGAAAAACTTAAAGATAATTGCTACTTAATAGTAGGATAAAAAGGAAGTATAAAAAACTCAATTACAATTTAACTTTGTTCTTCCCACATATTGTATATTCGGAATGAAATTAATGTCTTTCATTCTAGAGACAAAGAACTAAGAAAAGCATGGAGTATTATCAGCCAAGTCTACCAGTCACTCTTTTCATAGGTCATCTGTAGTGAGCATAGCTGTTGTAAGAATGTATCTTAAAAATTATTTTCATCCCACAGTAATAATCAATGCCAAATAACCTATCCATAAAACAACAATCTAATTTCATCATTCTAAAACATAGGAAAGAATGAAGAATAAACAAAAAAGCATCAGAGTAGCCAAAACAGATGTCACCAAGTCCATATACTAACACTTCACAGCCCACCTCCTGATAGCTTTTTCCAAATATGAGCCATAAAGACAGAACGACCCTGGTCCAAATCTTTGTTTCTCCACTCGTAGCTGAATGATTGGCCAAATTGCTTAATGTCTCTGAATCACAGTTCCTTATCCATGTTAATTAATAATTTTCTCATGGGATGATTGTGAGAATTAAATAAAAGAATAAATGTAGTGAGTAAATGTTACTTAAAAAAATAATCATTTATATTATTGTTGTAATATGATCATTACCATTTTAACAATATGACTTTAATACTACTCTACAGTTCCCACACTTAAAGCCAGCTTTAGGTGTCAAGATGATAGTAGTAGTCTGACCTTAAGGAAAGCCATAGGGAAAAAATGGATTAAAAAGAGAGAGAGAAAAAATAAACAAGAACTAAAGAAATATGACAATATTACAGTTTTACCATGTAATTGCAAAGGATAACAAGTGAATGATACTTTTGAAAAATCAACCCGTGAAAATAGTAAAAATAAAACAATTTGAGTGCTCAAAAGAATAATTTTTCAACTATTATAGATGTAAATTTCAGTATTCCCTAAGGATTCCACATTACTAAGGTTTCATTAATAGAATGTATTTTTAACTAAAATTCTACATAAAGAGTAATAATAGAAAAAAATTGCTATTCTCAACTGCCCACTCTCTTCATGTCACTTACCCCTCCTCCACCAACCCATGGTAACAGCTTATATCAGTATCTTGAGGGATTATAATTTCAGAATATTTTAAATTATAATTACTTTAGTTTTGTTCTAGTCATGATATTTTATATATTTTTATTCTTAAAAAAATTCCCTTGATAGGAAGCAGGTTTTCATATATATTGCTGAGTATAGTTATAAAGGTTAAAAAATACTTATCTTGAACAATAGGTAGTTAGACACATATTATCGGGTAGATGTCTGATAATAAGAACAATCATTGTAAGTATCCAGCAAAAATAGTAGAAATATTATTAACTAGGAATTTGTGAGCATACTGCTGTGGCATTGGCAAGAAGAAAAAAAAAACATGTTGCAGAAAACTAATAAGTTTTAGTAATTTGAAAATAGAAATGTTAAAAACAAACTTATTTAAATGCTCTTGAAATACTTTAGAGTTCAAAGGTTTAAAGGTGAGTCAACAGAAAAGTGTCTATTTGATAAGTGAACTATATGGATAGCCACATAACAATTTGAAAACTGGAGTACTTAATTTACTTTCACAATACTCAGTAATCACTGACAAGTAACCTATTTTTTTTCTCTAGCCTGCCAACAACATTTGCAACTTTGGATATTGATGGTGTGAGAAAAATCATCTTTGCCCTACCAGGTAAGGATAACTGAAATTGTTTCCTTTGCTTTTTCTGGAAAAATCATCAAAAATATTTTGGACTCTCTTATGACCAGTCCCTTGAATTGGAATTTTAAAAACCTAGATTTTAGTCTCAGCTTTATGAATTGACAAAGCACTTACACCTCTGACGTTTCTTCACCAATAAAATGGGACTAATAACTACTTAATAGGTTGGTGTAAAAGTCACATTAGATCATAACTTTAAAGCACATTGCAAACTCTAAGAGAATAATCAAATGTTAACTGTCACTAGAGCTTTCTGGGGCACCTGCCTTTTCCTTTCGGAAATTAGTCAAAGTTAGAAGTTAAGTCTTGTCTCACAACTGGAAGTATTGTGTTCAAGGGGCCAAGGACTTTAAGTCTCCCATGCAAATACTCGATCAAAAGATACGAACCTGTCTCTGGTGCTTCCCAATCTAGTCTGCTTGTAGGGGAGGAATGGGAGCAGAGGGGCTGCTGGTACTGGTGTTTCTCAGCCAAAGCCCAGGCATCATTTGTCTGATATCACCATCCTCACCCTCATTCCCATTAGAGCAGAAACTCACATGTTCAGATCGTAGAGTTCAGTTCACAAGGATTTTTCAAGTTCCATTTTTTGTTGATTTTGGGCTGTGCATTTAAAGTTGTTATAAATCTTGATAAATTTTAAAGCAATTTAGAATTGTATCTCCTTGTTTTTCTAACTTAAAATTATCCTCTGATAATTCTGTCTGATGCCCTATTTTATGGTGCAAATTTCTTCGGAAAATAACCTTGCGTATTTCTTTCACATTCACAAATCTTATGGTTTGGGAATATTTATTTGTTTCTATATTAAATTAACCTCATAATAAAAATATAAAGAAAGGGAGGAAGGCAGAAAAAAATAAGCCTTAAAAACATTTTTAAGCCCTTGTCTATAAAAAAGATTAGGTTTCTATCATATAGAACATTTTAAGAGAACGCATAAAAGTAAAATAGTCCTCAAAATGAATCAATACTATGAAACTTCTGAGGGCCTTCAATATTTCTTTGGATACTATGAAAAACATTACATAAAGAAATGTGCTCCATGGGACCAGCAGTTAGCGTAATGGCTATGTCGCTGGACTCCCACGTAGTCGACCGCGGTTCGAGTCCCGGACCCGGCGGCTTAAACTCACGCCGGGCGCGTGTGCGTGCGTGCCCAGGATCCCGAGAGGAGAATGGAGGAGAAGGGATTGCGGCGTGGCCATCCCCCCTGGGGGGTGATTTCCTGCTTTCTATCTCTCTGTCTCTCTCTGTCTGTCTGGCGAGCGCACGCGCCCTATAGCAAAAACCTCTCCAAAAAAGAAAAAAAAAAAAAAAAAAAAAAAAGAAATGTGCTCCTATTCATATCTTTATTTTGCCTAGAAAAGACTCTCTACTTTGTCTACAGAGAGTATGACTTAACTACAACCATCAGTGGTAGTAAAAAAAAGAATGTTATAGTGGAAACCTGTTTTTTGTTTTTGAGAGATTTTTGGCATAGGACGTGTGATGAAGCTGTTACTTGCCAATAAAATTACAAAGTAAAAACCTGGGTTTGTTTTTTTTTTTTGGAAAAATATTT
Source organism: Tupaia tana (assembly GCA_026018925.1). Classification (NCBI taxonomy): domain Eukaryota; kingdom Metazoa; phylum Chordata; class Mammalia; order Scandentia; family Tupaiidae; genus Tupaia; species Tupaia tana. The sequence continues at coordinate 232,349,310 of JAKSZU010000001.1, forward strand.
TAAGCAGTTTATTATTATTTGACGTATGTATACATTATTTGACATAGGTATACATTTGTGAAATCATCCACTAGAATCAAAATAATGAAAGTATTTATCACTCCCAAAACTTGCTTGTGTCTCTATCTCCCCTCCAGTCTCCAGGTAGCTATTGATCTGTGAGACCTATTTTCAAATTGCTACTTTAATTTGAAACTTTCTCTGCTCAGCTTGAATGAACCAAAAGAGGGCAGCAGCAACTCACATGTTCGGATTGTAGATTGTTCAGTTCAGGATTTTCTTTTTCAAAATTATATTTCTGCTTTCCTGAAGGCTATGAATATAAAGTCATTACTAATCTTGACAAATTTTAAATCAATTTAAAATTTTAGTGTATGTGCTTGAAAACTTTTTTTAACTTTTTGAAATTTCTATGGTAACATACTTTCTATTAAAAAAATTAGAAACCACTGATAAACACAAATAGTATCCATAATCTCCCACGCACCCAGCAATAATCATTATTTACAACTTTTGGTATCAATTCTTTCAGTTATTTGTCTTGTAGAGAGCAATTAACTTTTTTATAATTTTATACAGCCGTACCACTTTTTATTTGAGCCAAGAGAAAGTAATAAATTCTCATTAAGAGTCTTTTCTATTGGACAACCAATTTTTCCATCTAAATTATTACTATCACTAATCATTTTTTGCAACTTAAAAAAAATCTGGTTTTATCTCTTTGTAAAAGAGAATTAAAGGTTTTTTCAAATAATAGGCTAAACTGACCATTGCTCTTTATGTTGATGATGTAATTAGCACAATTATGCAGGCCAAGAGAACCTAAAAATCTAATAGTTGATTTTCCATGTCCGGTACGTATATACTAACCTACAACTGTATAAAAGAATTAATAAAATTAGAATTTTAGGATCAAAAGAGATGTTGAGAATAATGTAGTCCAAACCATTCATTTTGTGAATGAGCGAAATTAGATTCAAAAAGGTTTGGAACTTCCCAACCTCAGACTAAGCTTGATTAGTTAATAATGCTGCCCAAATCAGTTATTCACAGTCTAGTTTTTTGGAGTTTTCTTGTTTTTTATAGCCTACCATTTCTTCCTTTGAAGTGTATGACGCACCCAGATTTCTTCTTGGAGAGGCCCAGTTGAATTCCTCAAATTCTTATAACTTTAAAAGAATCTGGTATTTGTAATAGTCTAATGCAGCTTCCATAAAAGAACACCATAGACTGTAGAAATTTGTTTTTTCACAGTTCTGGAGGCCAGAAGTCCAAAATCAAGATACTGTCAGAGTTGGTTTCTGGTGAGACTTTTCCTCCTGGCTTGCAGACAACCCCTCTTATCACTGTGTCTGCACATGGCCTTTCCTCTGTGTGCATGTATTCTTGGTGTCTCTTGTTTTTATAAGGACATAGTCCTATCGGATTAGGGGCCACCCTTATTACCTCACTTATCCTCATTATCTCCTTAAAGGCCCATCTCTAAATAAGTCATGAAGGATGTTAGCACTTTGCCATCTGAACTGGGAAGGACACAATTCAGTCCATAACAGTGATCATCTTCAAGTCCTTTACATCTTAAATAATTTTATTTATTTTTTTTTTAAATTCTGGGTAAAGAAGAATATTGAGAAATTTCTTTATATTTATCTGTATTTTCTAATTTTATAGGATAAGCTTATATTACTGTAGTGGTTTTTACATGCTTAAAAATAGTGAGTATATGTGTGTGTGTGTGTGTGTGTGTGTGTGTGTGTGTGTGTGTGTGTATACATACATATATATCCAGAAGGAAGGAAGGGAAAAAAACAGGCAAGCCTGTAGTCTAGTGGCTAAGAAAGCCAGATTACACATGACTAACTGCTATTTGAAAAACATGCCAAGCATGTGCATGCCTATCCCCAAATCCCAACAAGGTGGAGAAATGGAGGAAAAGGAATCACTACATCACCACATCCTGTTAGAAGATGCTTTCTCCCTATCTCTCTGCCAAGTGCACATGCCTTCTGACAATTTAAAAAAAAAAAAAGCTCATAAATAGATTTTTAAAATTTTAATTGCTTTAAAACTTATCAAGATTAGTAATGGCTTTCTATGCATGACTCTTGGGAAAGCAGAAATAAACGGTGTTAAACAGCTTCTGGGTATAAGAAGTCTCCATGTTTTACTGGAAGACCCAAATGTTTATACTCCTGTGATATTTGGTTGACTCACTTCTGGCATCCTGTTAAATTCAAGGTGATCAAGAAGAGAAAGGCTAGTGATTAGGCACTTGTATTACACTCTATAATACCTGAAGGTATAGACAGATGTAATTATTTAGAAAAGTTGGTATACTGTAAATAACTACTTGTATACATAATTGCTTGGTTGACTTTCAGGGAATCCTGTATCAGCTGTGGTCACCTGCAATCTCTTTGTTGTGCCCGCATTGAGAAAGATGCAGGGCATCTTGGATCCTCGGCCAACCATCATCAAAGCCAGGGTAATGTTTTCTTTCTTTTCTTCTTCTTTTTTTTTTTTTTTTGTTTCAAGTTTATTTATTTATTCCTTTCATAAGAGAAAGAGCAAGAAAGACAAATCCCTCAACAGAGTTTCATGCCACGATTTCCACCCTCCCTTAAGCTTTTCCCAGCCAGCCAAGATCGCAGGCACACACATACATAGGCCTAGCAGGTATAGGCTGATTAAACCCATCTTCTAAATGGCTTGCAGCACTGCAGAGAATTGTGCTACTGCTGTGTCACCACAGAAAAGACAGCAATTAGCCTTCTTACTTTTTCTGTGAGTCATTAACAAATTTTAAACAATTCAGAAAAACATAATCAAAAGACTAGAAAATGACCCTGGTGATTCAGGAGGAGAGAGTAACCAAATTGTTTAGAAAGCAACTACTAAGACTGAGGAATTATACCTATGGTAAAAGTCACTTGAAAATTAGAGTCCTCTTCTCCATCAACACTAATAACTTCAATGTTATTTACTACTGCTCAACTAAATATGTTACACACTCTGTATTACCAATAAACAACTTTCTTGACAAATATAAGCTACAGAATCAAACCATTACTTTTCAAGAGTTGTGAAATAAATTTAAATATAAATGAAAAATGAATGCTATGATAAGTTGACAGAAAGAACATAAAACATAAAATAGGAGAAGTGAAATATTAATAAAATATCACTGAGAATATAGAGGATAAAAATAATAAAATCTAGGCTTTAAATATTCTTAACACTGACTTCCCAAATACTGAGGCTTGGCAGACTAGTACATGAAGAGACCTCCTCCTGGTCTTAAAATTTCATTAAAAATTCAACTAGAGGGACCAGAAGATGGTGTAATGGTTATATCACTGGGCTCCCACATAGTTGACCACGGTTCGAGTTTTGGACCTGACGACTTGAAGCTCACACCAGGCACATGTGTGTGCATGCCCAGGGTCCTGAGAGGAGAATGGAGGAAAAGGGATTGCAGCGTGGCCATCCCCCCCAGGGGTTGATTTCTCTCTTTCTTTCTCTCTGTCTCTCCAGCAAGCATACACAACCCTATAGCAAAAATCTCTCTTAAAAAAATTCTTTTAACTAGATTTTTTTGACAATAACAGTGATGGTCTTATTTGAATTAAGTAGAAAAAGAAAAGTCATTAATGAACAAAAAGTATTCCGATCAAGTCAGAAAGTCAAAGTCATAAAGCTTAGACTTAGACCACTAATAATATGAGGGATATAGTTAACTTAATGACCATGCCCAGTGGTCCTGCTACATTATTTTAAAAATTAGCACAAAAAACGTCACCTTTTAATTTCAAAGCATTCTGAAGAATGCAAGTTTAGAATAAACATTTCCCTTATTTTCTTGGTCACTCCTGGATGGAATTGAAATACTTCTAATTTTCAGTACACAATCAGAAACTCTATCCCAGCAGTTCATCAAATAGAGTTTTTTGTTTGTTTTTTATTATCAGAGGGCACTCACCAGAGAGAGGGAGAAAGAAACATCCCCTAGTAGGATTTCTTTTTTTTTTTTTTTTTTTCTCCCTTTTTTTTTTCTGTAGGACATTTGCGCTTGCATGAAAAACAGAAAGACACAGAAAGTGAGAAATCACCCCCCAGGGCAGATGGCCATGTTGCAATCCCTTCTCCTCCATTCTTCTCTCGGGATCTTGGACACACATGCACATGAGCCCGGTGTGAGTTGAAGCCATTGGGTCCAGGACTCGAACTGCGGTTGAGTACATAGGAGTCCAGCAACATAGCCATTACACCAACTGCTGGTCCCCCACAGTGGGATTTCTTACATGAGATTTCCACAATCCTCTTTGCTCTCTTTCTCCATCCTCTCAGGATTTGAACTGTGGTTGGCCATTGTGGATCTATCTCCCTAAGTAAAGTGCTTTACCACTATTCTGTGGGGCCAGGTTTGTTTTCATTTTTATGAAACAGAGGAAGGGAAGGGAGTGTATTTTTATTTTATTTTATTTATTATTATCATTATTTTTTCAACTTGCTACAGGGCACACACACTAACCAGAGAAAGACAGCAATAGAGAGGGAAAATGAGAACGCAAGCCACCAGGTCCAGCACTCAAGCTAGGGCTGGCCATGTGGGAGTCCAGCACCTTAACCACCATGCCACCTGCTGGCCCAGGAGGTATATTTTTGACAGGGTCTCACCAATGTTGAAATCTTCATGCCCTAGATTCCCAATTATCTAGACTTTCTATATTAAGAACAGAGGTGGCAATCATGGAAATAGCAGGATGCCAAGGATTTTTTTCATGACTACTGTATTCTTTGCATGATCCCACTAACCTGGAGTTTTCAGAGATAATCAGGTGACAAAGTTTGTTTTCTTTTCCTCTTTATTCTGTAGTTATCATGTGATGTAAAACTGGACCCCCGCCCAGAATACCACCGGTGTATACTGACTTGGCATCACCAAGAACCATTGCCTTGGGCACAAAGTACAGGTTAGTCAACCACACCTACAGGAATCATTATACACCCATCCTATTAAAACACAAATTTATGTATAATCTTACTTGTTTATACCTAGTTTTATAGCTATTATACATTTTCCATTTTAAAAACTTAGATGAGTTAAATTATTTCTAAAAAGTAAAACATAACAAGAAAAAATAAAAACTTAATTATTTCATTGAATCATATTTTCTAGATAAATGTTGAAATACAAATAATGAATCACAGAAGATTTTGACCTATTTGTTTAATCAGTAAGTTCTGAATGTAACTTTGGTTCTAGGAAAAGGAGGGGACTATGGCTACACTGCCCTAAAATGTGAGATTAAAGCCCAATTTATAATATGATTCTTTGTAACCTCAACTGACATTTACTAAAGTTTACAATATTGGTATATTTTAAGGGCAGAAAAGTCAATGTTTATAATTTAGAGTTCTATAGTTATCCCCTCTAGACTTTAAATTTTTATTCCCAAATTCTCTTTTGCCTAAATTTTTGGAGCAATTTTTTTTTTTTTTTTTTTTTTTTTTTTTTTTTTGGTCATAGGTTGCATGCACTTGCCAGAGAGACAGAAAGCGAAAATTCACCCCACAGGGAGAATGGCCACACTGCAATCCCTTCTCCTCCATTCTCCTCCTGGGATCTTGGACATGCACGCACACATGCCCACCATGAATTTCAAGCCACCGAGTCCAGAACTCGAACCACGGTCAGCAATGTGGGAGTCCAACAACATAACCAGTACGCCATCTACTGGCCTCATCTTTAGCCTAACTTTTGATGTAATTCCAGAAAAACTGTATTATCTCTTAAATAAAGATCCTATCAAGAGCAAAAATTAACATAGTGACTAAGTATATGGTCTTTGCCATCGGAAAAGCCTGCATTTAAATTGACTACCAAACTACTTAGGAGGGTCATAAGAAAGTTACTTAAGCCTCATTAGAGTCTTACGAAAATTCATTAAGATAGTTTAGTGCCTAGGACCTTGTCTAGTACGTAGTAAAGAAATGGTAGCCACTGCTGTTATTATCATTACTATTTTACTAGGCTTTTAAGTGTTTCTTTTCAGATACGTACAACATTTCAGCCTGAATCAAGAAAGTCTATGGCATTTTGCATAACATTATAAAATATGATTTTATTCTTTTAACAAGAATTTCTATTTATTTTAACAGTTTTAATGAGAAGGTTGTAGAATATAATAACAGTGACCACCTGAAAAAAGTATTGAGAAGTCTGATCGTCTGTCTTCCTTTTGAGGATCTGCATTTCTGTTTGTCGGTTTTCATTTTGAAAAGGTCTGCAAGGGCTCCAAAAGTACATGCCGCATGCCTGTGCTGCTTGCTGTAATGAGAGTATTTCTTTCTAGGCAATCAAATGAGCAGCCGTCTGATGAGCATGCGCAGCGCTAATGGATTGTTGATGCTACCTCCAAAGACAGAGCAGTACGTGGAGCTCCACAAGGGCGAGGTGGTGGATGTCATGGTCATCGGACGGCTATGATGGTCACCCGCAGGAGAAAGCTTTGATGCATGTCCACATATCATTGACTGTATCCTGTAATATGCAACGGCACAGCTAGTTTTTCTGATTTGGATAAAAGTTGATCTGTATAGTCAACATCTTGAACTATATTTCAAACGAATTTAAATACCTTTTAAAGACAAAACACCTAAAAATAAATCTTAATCAACAAATCTATTCTGATTATATCAAAGCAAATTTTTCCTTTCTCGCAAATTGCTTTGTGTGTTCAATGCTAGGTCTGATAGCGATAGCTTTTAGTAGACAGCGGTAGGTGCCTGCAGAACTTGTGTTTTTCTCATCTTTAAAATACAACTAATTATGCTCTTAAATCAAGGCTGTCTGCTTATTTATACTAGTGTAGGCGACACTTGGATTTCCCTTCTTAGTATGCTTCATAACCGCTTTACAGAGAGCTTTTGCTTGTTCTTTATCATGTATCTCGTGTTTATGTGCACAGTGCCAAAAGAAGAGTGACTGGGTGGAGGCTCTGCCCTGCCTCAAAAACCAGCCCCTGCAGAGCACTGGGGAGGTTTCTCACCCCAGTACCCTCATGGCACAGTACTCTTGGGCAGTAACTGGATACTTTTTATTTGAACAAACTGGGGGGGAAAATGCTTCCTTAAGTGCTGACAGCCTTTTTAACCAATACATTTAAAATTGTACAGAAAAAATAAAATCAAAGACTGATCTTGTACAGATATTAGTGTTACCAGCATTCACGTGGAAATCAAGAGCAAAGACAAAATAATGTTAAACGATTCTGTACCATAACATTTTCTGTAATGATACTGAAACTTAATGAATAATAAAAAAAATCCTTGATCATTATTTAAAAATTTGTTGTGTTTGGTCTTGTTATTAAAAAGATTGTTATGCTATTCTGATGGGGTTCTTCCTGATAAAAGGATGGGTTAAGATGGCCTACTAAGGTTAAATGGTATAAAGGAGATTTAAAGTGTGGTATATTATAACTCTATAACCTATGTACAGTGTTTAGAAAGAAATAGCATTATGATGATACAGACTAGAAACTAAGAAAATCTGCAGTTAACCTGGTCTTTCCACTTACCATTGGAGAATAGCAAGCAAATTTGGAAGAAAAATACTTGATGATTGGGGAAGAGTATTATTATTTTAGGTGCTATGAAAGCAAATTTCAAAAATCTATAGTTCTTTGAGTAGAGAAAAAAATTAAGTAATAAACCAGAAAATTGCAGGTGAGTACCTGGACATTTTAAAAATCATGTTAGAGAGGAAGTGGGAAATGGGGAAAATCTGTGTCCTGATCATAGAAATGCAACAAATAAAATATACTCTATCCACCATGGCCCCTTTAATAAAAAAGCTGATGGGTATTTTTCAAATGGTGTTAACAGGGAGACATTACATATGCTGGAGAGTGTGCTTAATAAAGCAAACCACAAAGATTGGCCTATCAGTAAACAAGGCGCTCAATTTTGATGGCAAAGACAAATAGTAAATAACAAATATTTGATAGTGTTATTTGACATTTCTAGAATGAGAAATAAAATGTTTTAAAATTTCTTTTGCATTGGGAACCAGCAGTTAGCGTAATGGCTATGTCGCTGGACTCCCACGTAGTCGACCGCAGTTCGCGTCCAAAACCCAGTGGCTTAAAACTCATGCCGGGCGCGTGTGCGTGCGTGCCCAAGATCCCGAGAGGAGAATGAGGAGAAAGGATTGCGGCATGACCATCCCCCCTGGGGGGTGATTTCTCGCTTTCTGTCTCTATGTCTCTCTCTCTCTGTATGGCAAGCGCACGCGCCCTATAGCGAAAATCTCTCCAAAAAAAAAAATTTCTTTTGCATTTACAATTGAAGATGATAGAGTTAGTTAATAGAAATCAGATGCAAGGAATTCTTTACCTACATTCACCTAAGAAATAAATATTAGGGCTGGCTCTGTGGCCTAGTAGTTGAGGACTTAGATCCCACATGACTGATTGCTTGGTTTCAGTCCTAGTTCTGATGGCTTGAAAAACACTGACAGATGGAGAGATGGAGGCAAAAGGTTTGCAGTGTGACTGCTGGGGTGATTTCTCCCTCTCCCTCTGCCTCTTCCTCTCCTTCTCTGTCTCTGGTGAGCACATATACCTTATGGAAAACACACACACACACACACACACACACACACACACACCTACTATATGCTTTGGTTCAAAGTATGTCATGGTGCTGTTTACAGAGATGAAGAGGGCATAGTCACAAACATATTGTACAACATTAGAGAGATGACAAAAACATTCACAAGCAGCCATAATATTTTATGTATTTGATAGTTGATAATATGAGGAGACTTCAAAAAGTTTGTTTAAAAATGGAACTAAAAGATAAAAATAAGAATTACAAATTTTATTTCTCAAGTTCCACCAAATTAAAGACACTTTGCAAGTCACGGTACCAGCCATTTAGTCCATCCTAAAGAACTGAGAGTCCTAGGAATTTAACCATGTGAGTACAATCTGCTTTTCTTTCTTCACATTTACTTATTTATTTTGTCCATCAGAGAGAGAAACAAAGAGACAGGCACCCTCAACAGGGTCCTTATGCCATTATCCACCCCCAGTCCCAGTTGGTCTGAATTACATGCATGCATACTCCCCATTACCTACAGAGATCCCGGAATGTGAACTCAAGACCTTTCCCATGTGGATCCTGTTATGTTACCACTGCATTACTACCTCACACCAATGCAGTCTTTTTCACATAACTAGCTAAAGAGAAATATGTGTTCTTTAAAGAAAATAAATTTTAAGAGAGATTTTTGCTTTAGGGTGCATGTGCTTGCTGGGAGACAGAAAGCAAGAAATCACCCCCATGCATTGAGGATGGTCATGCTGCAATCCCTTCTCTTCCACTCTTCTCAGGATCTGGGGCATGCATGCACACGTTCCCAGGTGAGTTTAAGTCTCCAGGTCCAGGACTCAAACCACAGTCGACTACATGGGAGTCCAGTGACATAACCATTACTCCATCTGTTGGTCCCAGCTAGAAATCACCCCCTAGAGGGGATCACCTCGCCACAGTCTCTTATCCTCCATTCTCCTCTAAGGATCTTGGGCACGCATGCACATGTACCTGGCATGATTTTAAAATCTTTGGTCCAGGATTCAAACCGTGGTCGACTATGTGGGAGTTCAGTGACTTAACTATTACACCATCTGCTGGTCTCCTAAAGAAATTTTTTAAGATTAGGAAACAAAAAGAAGTCAGAAAGACCCAAATCAATATTGTAAGATGGATGTCTAATAATTTTCCACAGAAATTCTCACAAAACTGCCCTGATTTGATGAGATGAGTGAGCAGGAGCATAGTTGTGGTGGAAAAAGACTCTGTGATAAAGCTTCCTGGTATTTTTCTGATAAAGCTTCAGCTAACTTTCTCAAGACAATGTAATAATAATTGTAGTAATAATAAGCTGATGTTATCATTCTTTGTCCTTCCAGAAAACCAACAAGCAAAGTGTTTTGAGCATCCTGGAAAAACTTCATTGTGACCTTTTCTCCTGACCAGCCCACTTTTGCTTTCATAGAACACTCCCATCTCTTCATAGCCATTGCTTTGATTGTGCTTTGTCTTTGGGATCATAATGGTAAAGGCATGAATCATCTTCTATTACATTTCTTGAAGAAATGCTTCAGGATCTTGATCTCTTTATTGAAATTTTTTGTTGAAAGCACTGTTGTTGTCTGCAACTGATCTGGACACAATAGTTTGGGCACACATCAATAAAAATTTTGCTCAACTTTCGGGACCAGCAGTTGGTGCGTAATGGCTATGTCACTGGACTGCCATGTCGTCAATCAAGGTTAGAGTCCCAGACCCGGTTTCTTAAACTCACGCCGGGCATGTGTGCATGTGTGCCCAAGATCCAAGAGGAGAATGGAGAAGGGATTGCAGAGTGGTCATCGTCCCTGGGAGGTGATTTCTAGCTTTCTGTCTCTCTTTCTCTCTCTGTCTTTTTGGCGAGCACGCACACCCCATAGCAGAAACCTCTCCAAACCTATCCAGAAAAAGAAAAAAACCTCTAAAAAAAAAAAAGAAAATATTTTTCTCATCTTTAATTTTTTAGCCAGAATTGTGTAAGCTGAACTAGTTGAGATGTCCATAGTGTTTAGTTACTATTTCTGCTGTTACTTTCAGTTTTCTACAATTAGGGCATGAACAAGAGTAACTTTTTCCTAGCAAATAGATGCAAATGGTCTACCGTTCCAAGTGTCCTCTTCAATCTCATTCATTCCTTCTTAAACGAGTTATCCATTTGTAAACTGCTGATTTCTTTGGGACGCTGTCCCCATAAACTTTTCATAAAGCATCAGTGATTTTCTCATTCTTGCACCCAAGCTTTACCATGAATTTGATATTTGTTCTTGCTTCAGTTTTTAGCAGAATTCATGTTGCTCTGATAGGGACTCTTTCCAAACTGATGTCTTATCCTATTGCTCAGATAGATCCAGTTCAAACATGTTATAACAAGTTAGTAAGAGTTTATTGTGGTACAAAATATTTTGAAATCTGTACATTATTTTTTCATAATATGCATTTTCCATGAACTTTTTTTTTTTTTTTTTTTTTTTTTTTAGATTTTTGCCATAGGGCACATGTGCTTACTAGAGAAACAGAAAGAGTTAAGTGAGAAATCACCCCCATGGAGACGATGGCCATGCCAAAATCCTTTCTCTTCCATTCTCCTCTTGGGATTTTGGGCACACACATACACTCACCCAGTATGGTTCTCAAGCTGATAGGCCTGGGACTCAAACTGTGGTCAGCCATACAGAATCCAACACCTTAACTCTGATGCCACCTGTTGGCCCCTTTCCATGATCTTTCTGAAGATTTCTCATATATAATAATATGTGTAGAATGTGATAAATACCATAATGCATTTTTAAAATTATTTATTTAATTTTTTGTTTGCTTGTTTGTTTTAATTTGCTATAGGGCACATGCACTCACCAGAGAGATGAGAGAGAGAGTGAGAAAGCAAGCCTCCAGGTCTAGGATTCGAACCATGGTCCAGCACCTTCACCACCCAGCCACCTGCTGGCCCCACCATAATGCAAATTTAAAGAGTTGGAAGAGTTCAAATGAGAATTTCTTACAGAGATAAGATGGCATTTTAGAGGATATATTGAAGAAATACAGAATTTTAAGATTATGGTGCAGGAAAAAGTATAATCCAACAACAGAATTATGGACAATTAATGATAGTACTTTTAGGGCCGTTCTTGTAGCCTAGTGATTAAGGGAGATAGATCCCACATGATTGACAGTGGTTCAAATCTCAGTCCTAGCAGCTTGAAAAATATGCCAGGTACATGTGCATTTATGTTCAAAATCCCAGCAGGAGGGAGAAATGAGAAGGGATTGACCCTATTCTATTGGAGGCGCTTTCTCTCTCTCTCTGTCTCTGGCAAGACAACACATATACTTTGGCAATTAAAAAAAATACTACTTCTATTATAAAATATAAACTTCACAGAGGCAGAAATTTTTGTTTATTTTGTTCATCAATATTACCCCCAAGTCCTCAGAAGAATTCCTGGCCTATGTATATGTACGTATATGAAGGCATCAGTAAATATTTGTTCAAGAAAACATGTTATGTAGAGCTTACTATATGCCAGGCAGTGTTCTAAGCATTTTTCATACACTTCATTTTCCCATATTACAAATGAAGAAACAACTCAGATTAAGAAATCTCTCTGTGGTCACACAGCTAGCCTAAGAGAAGAGAGGAGCAAGGATTGACATTTAGTAATCTGGCTCCAGAGTCCATTCCCTTCAACACTAGGCTATAGAAACAAAATTGATGTAACATATTGTAAGACTAAAAAAGGACAAATTTAAAGTTCAAACTATAAAGTTCTTGAATGCCCAGTTAAGCAGTCTGTATTTATTACAAAGACAATAAAAATGAGAATTTATTTTACTTCCTGATTTACATATAATTATTGTGCATCATTTTTATTTCTTTCTAGAGTGTCAGGTGTGAGGGAACTTTGTATTACTAATAGGATAGCTGGGGAAGTTTTCCTTTTTTTAAATTTTTTATTTTTTTTTTTTTTTGAGAGGTTTTTGCTATAGGGTGCGTGCACTCGCCAGAAAGACAGAGAGAGACAGAGAGATAGAAAGCGAGAAAACACCCCCCAGAAGGGAAGGCCATGCCGTAATCCCTTCTCCTCCATTCCCCCTTTTGGGATCTTGGGCACGCATGCACACATGCCCAGCGTGAGTTTAAGCCACCGGGTCCAGTACTCGAACAAAGGTCGACTACATGGGAGCTCAGCAACGTAGCCATTACGATAACTGCTGGCCCCTAATTTTTTATTTTTAATTAATTAATTAATTTACATTCATCCACTGAGTATCATTACAGCATACAAAATGTGATTTCCCATCCAGAATACACTGCATAGTGGCTTAATCATACATGTTATCATCGATAATTTTCCATTTTTAGTTTCACATATATGTGTGTGTGTGTGTGTGTGTGTGTATGTATATATATACATATATATATGTACATATATATTTTTCCCCATATTTCTCACCCTCTGCCATTTCCCATCATCCTCCCACACTATCTTAGGTGTCTACAGTTGTTTTCCATTCCTTATTTTCCCCACATTTTATTGATTCACAAAATTTCTTAAATAATCTAAACTACTGTCAATAGCAAGTTCAGCTGGGGACCAGCAGGTGGCGTGGTGGTTAAGGCGCTGGACACTCCCACATGGCCGACTGCGGTTCGAATACCGGACCTGGTGGCTTGCTTTCTCACTTTCCCTCTCTCTCTGTGTGTGTTTCTCTCTCTGGTCAAATTAAAATAAATGAATGAATAAATAAAATAAATAATTATTTAAAAAAACTCATGTAGAAGACATTGTTTAAAAAAAAATAGCAAGTTCAGCTGATGTATATAAATCTGTGTCTACATGTCTGACTTTAGGCGTGAAACTCTGAGTAAAATGAAAATACTATAAAGTAGCATTAGCTGATGCTATATAGCTTAGTATGGTCATTAAATAGGTATTTTTTAATATATTTTTTAATTTCAAGAAAAGCCGTTTTAGCTTTAATAAATAAAAGAAATGCTAAGGAACTTTGCTTTAAACTTAAAGCCAGGAAGCAGGTTAGGAGTCTGTTCAAATGGTAAGTACATGAACCTACCAGCAGCTCAAGACAGGACAAAACTCCTTAAAACTGGAAAACAAAGCCTAGAAGAAAATCAGCAATGTTTTTGTCAAATGTCATAAAATGCTATTTCACCAGTTCAGTCTCATATACTTAATCTATCTTCTGTTGTGGTCCAATCCTCCCTATTAAATTCTGGGGTATAACATGAAGCTCCAGACTTGTTCCCATTATTGGCCATTTTCCTCATTTTTGAACTCTTATTTCTGTGCATCTGTATTTAATGTTCCTGGTATAGCACTCCCTTCAGAACTTCTTCGAGATCAGGTCTGGTGTTGGTAAATACTTTAAGGTTTTGTTTATCTGAGAATATTCTTATCTTTTCTCCCCATATAAAGGATATTCTTGCCGGGTATAGTATTCTTGGTTGAAATTGCTTTTCCCTTAACACTTTGAATATATTTTCCCATTCTTTCTTAGCTCGCATTGTTTCCGATGAGAGGTCTGCTGTTAGCCTGATGGGATATCTTTTGTAGGTAACTTGATGTTTCTCTTCTGCCAATCTTAGTATCTTGTCTTTGTCTGTTGTTTTTGGTCAATCTGGCTATAATGTGTCTTGGAGATCTTCTTGGGTTGATTCTATTTGGGATCCTTTGTATTTCTTGGGACTGGATCTTTGAATGCCTCTCTAGGTTTGGAAAGTTTTTGTCTAGGATTTCATGGAATAGATTATCAATGCCCTTCTGAGTCTCTTCGCCTTCTGGAATACCAGTTATCTGGATGTTTGAATGTTTGATGGTATCTAGTATTTCTTGTATATTATTCTCATTTTTCTGGACAATTTCCTCAGTCTTCATGGTGGATTTTTCTAGGCCAGCCATTTTCTCTTCTACATTAGAGATTCTATTTTCTGTATGATCTGGTCTGCTTTTAATACTTTCAAGGGAGGTTTTGATTTCCTGTATTATAGCCTTCATCTCAACAGGTCCATTGGATTCTTTTTTAGAATGTGTATTTCCTCTTTTAGATTTTGCAAGAATTTCGTCACCTCTTGGAACTCGTCAGCTCTTTTCTCCTGCCTCTTCAACAGTTCGTCATCTCTCTTCTCTATCTCTGCTACCCTTGTCACTGTGAATATTCTAAATTCTTTATTTGATATTTTCATGAGTATCATTGTACTGTTTGAAGATGAAGAGGTGTTATTCTTTTCCTTTGGAGAAGTATTTTCTTGCTTCCTCATCTTTCTTAAGACCCTGCGGTGATTTCTAGTCATCTGATGGTTGGTGCGTTTCTTCCTTGAAATTCAGTCTGAGCGTTCAGAGGCGTGCAGGAGGACGTGATCTGCAATATCTCTTCCAGTCCATTTTTCACTCTTTGTGCATCAAAGATTCAGTGGGAATCGAATATTCTGACCCTAATCATATTTAGATGTTTGGATCCTGTTCAGTTGGACCTGTATAGATACTTAGTGCATAGAGGCTGAGCAGCCAAGGTTTTAAAGATAAAGAAAAAAGGAAAACAATTAGAGAAGAGGAAAAAAGGATAAAAAATAAAATAAAAAAGAAGAAAGAAAAAAGATAATAAAAAACTTTTGGTTTTTATTTTAAAAAGCAAAAAATAAAAACTGCAGAGCATGCATGCACACCATGCAAAAACAATATTTCACAGCTCAAGTTCAGTATCCATCTCAGGATGGGCCTGGGTTTGTGCTTTTCCTAAATGGGGTGGGGAAAGACACAAATTAGCACAATAAAGGAGGGATGTGAAAGCCCAATGAATACTTTACCTTAAAAAAGTTTTTTTTTAATATTTTAAATTAAAAAATAAAAGACACAGGGAGAGACAGAGAGATGGAGAGAAGGAGACAGAGGTAGCCCTACCCACTAGAAATTAATCTGGAGGGAGAAGTCTCAGCAGAAAATCTTTATTTTTAGTCAATGAAAGCAGTATTTCTCACCTCAAGTTCAATATCCATCTCTGTACCTCTTTATTAAAAGCAGGTGTTAGAAACTAGAATATGGTGACCTAAAAATCACTAAGGTAATGCCCTCCACCCTCAGGCCTGAGTGGTTAGCTAGTATACCCTGTGCTCTTCCATCTCATGAGTGGACAAGGAGGTAGACAAGTAGGCATCTCTCTGTTGTTTCCTCATCTGTAATAAAGGTAAATGAAGTGTATGAAAAGTGCTTAGAACACTGTCTGGCATATAGTAAACACTACATAACATGTTTTATTGACCAAAGATTTACTGATGCTTTCATATACTTGATTAAAAAATAAAAGTAAAGAAAGATGATATGATGGAGGAAATCTAAACGCACAGAAAGACCAAGACAAATAGACTAATCACTTATTTTCATGAGAGAAGATACCTTCAGAGAACAGATACTATGTATCTATTTATATTCATTCATTCATCCAATGAAAAATTACTGAATGACTGTGTCCAAAACTTACTAGATTGTGGAAATGTGAAGATAGTGTAGTCATACTACATATCTGGCTCTCGTTCTCTTTGTAAATAGAGTTGACTCTAAAGATGCTATATTCTTTTGAAGCTTTTCCTCAAAGTAGTTCAAAATGCCTTAACTAGGCTTAAGTCTCTGAAAATTAGGACTTGGGCGATAAAATAAATGATCAATTGAATGATACGTGATGTAAAGTATTTTCAGCTTTCACATTATAATATCTTTCCCAAAGTTACTTCAGTTGCTAAAATGACTTTTCTCTCCAAAGAAGCTTCTGAAAACGTCAAACTATCACCAAAACTATGACTCCTGAGCTGAGTTGCCCAGGAATGCTGATGACACTTCAGCTCAGTGCTGACCTTCCTTCAGCCTCCTCTCTTACTTCAGAGGCTATGTCAGCACATTGTGATGCAGGAACAATAGAACAATGCCCAGAGCAGCCTGGCTTGCTCTTCTTTTACCAAGTGGTTGCTTGCCCGTGGGTCAACATAAACACCTTCTGCTAAAGAAATGTGAAAAGAGTAGAAACGTGCTATTCGGAGATTATTCTCCTAGACCACATCCAGGAGATCTCCAGAGATCTATTTCAACCTTACCTCTATGTAAGTTATGGCCAAGTTACTGCAACTTCAGTGTGAACCTGAAGGAGAAGGAATTGAATAGTTAATTAATTCTGATGATTTGAGGGCAGACTGTCTGTTTCGTTTTATCTTCCTCTTTTCCTTCTAGTTTTATTTTTTTGTACCTCAACAGAACAAGAGTTGAGGTTTTTCTGTGCCAAAGAGTTTCATCAAGGTGCCTCAGAATTCAATTAATACCATCAGCACTGAAGATGAGATCGGATTTATGCAAAAGTGCTTTTTGGTCCTGGGCAGGAAGAGCAGGAGCATGGCAAGTGGTGATCATGCAATAAATATGCTGAATGAAGAAATGGGTGACTAGAAACCTAGTCAATAGTACTAGAAGTATGACTAGACAGCTCAGCCTTAACACCTGGTGAATAGATTAATTTCTTTTTTTTTAAGTTTATTCATTTCTTTGAAGTCAGAGAGAGACAGAGAGATGGGCATCCTCAACAGCGTTTTCCACTGTGATTCAACCCCAGCCTCAGCCAGCCTGGATTACAGGCAAGTACACATGGCCAGTGTGAATAGGGAGGCCCCTGGATGTGAACCCTGAAACTTCCCATGTGAGTCCAGCTGTGCTACTGCTGTACAACCACCTGGCCTCTGAATTTCTTATTTTATAAAAATCATTTCCTTGAGACTTTGAGCTTGAAACAAAAGCATGTTTTCTGGATTTTTTTCTTTAGACTTTCAGATTTTTTTTGTCGTTGTGTGGGTGTGCTTGTCAGAGACAGACAGACAGAAACAGAGGGAAAGTGAGAAATCATCCCCCAAGTGCATTGGCCATACTACAATCTCTTCTCTTCCATTCTCCTCTCAGAATTTTGGGCACATATGCACACATGCACAATTCCTGGTGTGTTTTTCAAGTTGTACAATGAAACACATGAAAATGTCAAATAAAGAATTTAGAATATCCACAGTGACAAAGCTAATAGAGATGGAAGAGAGACAATGAACTGCAGAAGAGACAGGAGAAAAGAGCTGACGAGTTCCAGGAGATGAGGAAATTCTTGCAAGATCTAAAAGAATCAACCTAGAAGATCTTCTCTAAGTCACATTATAGCCAGATTGACCAAAACAACAGACAAAGACAAGATACTAAGATTGGCAAGAGGAAAGAAAAATGGAGAAGAAGGGTTTCTGGCATGACCACAACCCTTGAAGGATGCTTTCTCTCTCTCCCTCTCTCTCTGCTCTCTGTCTTTATCTAGTGACTGCACAGGCCTTCTGATAAATTATTACATATTTTAAAATATATTTTAATATATATCATTAATTAGATATATATTATAATACACATATTTTGAATATACTGTATATTTTTATATAAAGAAATTAAAAGGATGCCAGAAGATGGTGTGGTGGTTAAAACAGCTGGATCCCACATGGTCAACTATAGAGTTCAATTCCTGGACCCCATGCTTGAAAGCATGCCAGGCACATTTGCATGCGTGCCCAAAATCCTGAAATGAGGGCGAAACAGAGTGTGACCATCCCCCGTGTGGGTTTTCTCACTTTTTTTTCTCTCTCTCTCTGTCAGTCTCTCTGTCTCTCTCCAGCCTGTTCAAGTACCCTCTGGAAACACTTAAAAATAATAAAAAATCATTTTAAAAAGTTAGGAGGGCCAGCTCATGGAGTAATGGTTAGGAAAACTGGACTCCACATTGTAGACTGTACTTCAGGTCTTGAACCTGGTGGCTTGAGAAACACATCCAGTGTTTGTGTGTATGCCCCAAATTCCAAAAGGAGAGAGAAATGAAGGAGAAGGAATTGTGGTATGACCATTCTCCATGGGGGAGTGAGGGTGCCTTCTCACTTTCTCTCTCTCTTTCTCTCTCTCTCTCTCTCTCTCTCTCTCTCTCTCTCTCTCTCTCTCCCTCGAGTGAGCACATGTGCCCTCTTGCAAAGATTTTAAAAAGCTTTAAGATACTTTTTTCTATAGGGCGCATGTGCTTTCCATAGAAACTGAGAAACAGAGAGACAGAAAGCAAGAAATCTCCCCTCAGGAGAGATGACCACACCTCAATCCCTTCTCCTCCATTCTCCTCTCTGGATTTTGGGCATGCATGCACACATGCCTGGCATGAGTTTAAGCCACTGGGTCAGGGGTTTGAACCACAGTTGACTATGTGAGAGTCCAGCAACATAACCATTACACCATCTGCTGGTCCCTGGTAAAATTTTTTAAAACAAAGAAATTAAGTGAAAAATCTGTTTGTAAAACTAGAAAGGCATATACCAAAACTTTAATACTATCTCTAAGTATTGAAAGTGAACTAGTAAATGCTTATAGTTTAATTGTAATTAAATTATAACATAATTAATTCTGGCTTAATTTTGAACAACTGACAAAATGTGCTATGGTAGTCATTGTAGTGGTTTTGTGTGTGTCACCCAAATTGATTTCACAGAAACATTGGTCTGTCTTAAGAATAATGCAATCTGGGACCAGCAGTTAGCGTCATGGCTATGTCACTGGACTCCCACGTAGTCGACCGCGGTTCGCGTCCCGGACCCGGTGGCTTAAACTCACGCCGGGCGCGTGTGCGTGCGTGCCCAGGATCCCGAGAGGAGAATGGAGGAGAAGGGATTGCGGCGTGGCCATCCCCCCTGGGGGGTGATTTCCTGCTTTCTGTCTCTCTGTCTCTCTCTGTCTGTCTGGCGAGCGCACGCGCCCTATAGCGAAAACCTCTCAAAAAAAAAAAAAAAAAAAAAAAAAAGAATAATGCAATCTGACTAAACTAAGATAATTGGAGAGGTTGGTGAGTGGCAGAGGGTATCTGGACAGTGCACAGATAATCTCAAGTCACAGTTACAACAAAACTATTGGGTCATTAGAAAATCATGGCGTATGTTTTTCTATGCAAAAATGCATCATGACTTTTCTGACGACCCAATAGTAAAATTCAGCACACATTTGCCATTGATAAACTTAACATGGAAGTGTCAAAATTATTCCAGAGAAAATGTTTAGAAACAAAACACATCACCTCTAAGATGACAGAAGAGCCTGTTCTATTTTCCACTCCTTGGCTGACCTCACCTTGGTTTAAGGGCTCAAAAGGTACAAAAGATGTAAGACCCAAATGTGGTTGCAAATTCCCCCTGAATTTCTTCTCTTCCTCTCATTTTCGCCTCCCTCTCCTGAATCCACAACTAAACCTGCTCTCTGGGAGACCATGTGCTCTCTGGAGCAATTGTTTTCAGATCCAAGGGATCCTGGAGGCCTCATAAATGGCTACACTGGGAAGGGAACTTCTTTACTCTCAGGGGCTTTGTGTCATCTACTTATTGGCAAAAATCTGTGGACAATAGACACATCCTTCGATGTGGATGCTGTCAACTTCTCAGAGTGAACTTTTTTTTCTTTTTCTTTCTCTACATTTTTTTCCACATTTTATTGATTCACAAAATACATTAAACTAAAACTATAGACAAAGGGAGAATCTAGTTACAAGTGCACTGTAATTTTCTTCTGAATCATTTTAAATTAATTAATTTACATTCATTCCCTGAGCATTGTCACAGCATACAAAATGTGACTTCCCATCCAAGTCACTGCATAGTGGCTTAATCATACATGTTATTGTCATTAATTTTCCATTTCTAGTTTCATATATATACATGTATACATATATTTTACCCCTATTTCTCACCCTCTGCTATTTCCCACCCTCCTCCCACACTATCTTAGGTGTTTACAGTTGTTTTTCCATTTCTTTTTCCCCCCACATTTTACTGATTCACAAAGTTTCTTAAGTAATCTAACTACTTTCAATAGCAAGTTTAGCTGGTATGTACATATCAGTGAATACATGTCTGACTTTAGGTGTGAAACTCTGAGTAGAATGAATATACTATAAGGTAACACCTAACTGATGCTATAAAGTTTACTATGGTCATTAAAAGGTATTTTTAAATATATTTTTAATTTTAAGACAAGCAGTTTTAGCTTTAATAAATCAAAGAAATGCTAAGGAAATTTACTTAAAACTTAAAGCCAGGAAACAAGTTAGGATTCTATTCAAATAGTAGATACATGAACCTACCAGCAGCTCAAAACAGGACAAAAATCCTTAAAACTGGAAAACAAAGCCTAGAAGAAAATCAGCAATGTTTCAGGCAAGTCATAAAATGCTGTTTCCCTGGTTCAGTCTCAGGTATTTTCTCTATCTTCTGTTGTGGTCTAATATTCCTGATTAAATTCTGGGATATAATATTCAACTCCAGATGTGTCTCTGTGATTAAGTTGGCCATTTTATTAGTTTTTGAACTCTTATTTTTGTATGTCTGTATTTAATTTTCCTGGTATAGCACTCCCTTCAGAAAGTTTTGGAGACCGGCTCTGATGTTGGTAAATTCTTTCAGGTTTTGTTTATCTGAGAATATTCTTGTCTTTCTTTCCCATATGAAGGATAATCTTGCTGGGTACAGTATTCTTGGTTGAAATTTTTTTTCCAGTAACACTTTGAATACATTTTCCCATTCTTTCCTTGCTCGTATTGTTTCCAATGATAGGTCCACTGTTAGCCTGATGGAATATCCTTTGTAGGTAACTTGATGTTTCTCTCTTGCCAATCTTAGTGTGTTGTCTTTGTCTGTTGTTTTGGTCAAACTGGCTATAATGCATCTTGAAGAAGATCTTCTTGGGTTGATTCTATTTGGGATTCTTTGTATTTCTTGGGACTGGATCTTTGAATGCCTCTCTAGGTTTGGAAAGTTTTCTTGCAGGATTTCATGGGATAGATTATCAATGCTCTTATGAGTCTCTTCATCTTCTGGGATACCAATTATCCGGATGTTTGGACGTTTGATGGTATCTAGTATTTCTTGTATATTATTCTCACTTTTGGGGGCAATTTCCTCAGTCTTCATGGTGGATTTTTCTAGGCCATTGATTCTGTCTTCTACACCAGAGATTCAATTTTTGGTATGATCTAGTCTGCTTTTAATACTTTCAAGGGAGGTTTTGATTTTCTGTATTATAGCCCTCATGACTTCCTGTATTATAGCCTTCACCTCTAACAGGTCCATTTGATTGTTTTTTAGAGTGTGTATTTCCTCTTTTAGATCTTGCAAGAATTTCTTCATCTCCTAGAACTCGTCAGCTCTTTTCTCCTGCCTTTTCTGCAGTTCATTGTCTCTCTTCCATCTCTGTTAGCTTTGTCACTGTGAATATTCTAAATTCTTTATTTGATATTTTCATGAGTTTCATTCTACTGAGGATGAAGAGGTGTTATTCTTTTCCCTTGGAGGAGAGGCATTGTCTTGCTTTCCCATATTTCTTGTGATACTGTGGTGATTTCTAGTCATCTGATGGATCATGCAGTTCTTCCTGATTCTTTTTTTTTTTCTTTTTTTTTTTTTTTTTTTTTTTGCTATAGGGCACGTGCGCTCGCCAGAAAGACAGATAGAGATAGAGAGACAGAAAGCAAGAAATCACCCCCCAGGGGGGATGGCCACACCGCAATCCCTTCTCCTCCATTCTCCTCTCAGGATCTAGGGTATGCACACACATTCACCCAGCATGAGTTTAAGCCACCGGGTCCAGAACTCGAACTACGGTCGACTACATGGAAGTCCATCGACATAGCCATAACGCCAACTGCTGGTCCCTTCCTGATTCTTGAAGTTCAATCTGAGTGTTCAGAGGCGAGAAGAAGGAGGTGATCTGCAATCTTTCTTCTGTTCCATTTTCACTCTTTGTGCATCATAATCAGGGTGAAGAGAGAAATATTCTGACCCTAATCATATTCAGATGATTGGAAACTGTTCACTTGGACCTGTCTAGACACTTAGTGCATAGAGGCTGATCAGAAAATGAATAAAGATAAAGAAAAAAGGAAAAGAATTAAGGAGAGGAAAGAAGAAGAAAAAAGAAAATGAAAAAAATTTAAAAAGGAGGATAAAAAACCATAAGATTGTAATTTAAAAAAGCAAAAAATGAAAACCACGTAGTGTGCATGCACACTGTGCGAAAGCAATATTTCACAGCTGAAGTACAGTATCCATATCAGGATAGGCCTAGCTTTGCTGGTCCCTTTCCTAAATGAAGTGAGGAAAGGCACCAATTAACACAATAAAGGATAGGCTTGAGAGCCCAGAGAATACTTCAGCTTAAAAAATATTAAAAGCCACAGGGAGACACAGTGAGACAGAGAGAGACAGACAGAAATGGCAAGAAAGTGACACAGAGCTATCTCTACCCACTAGAAATGTGTCTGGATGGGGGAAGTCTCAGCAGAAAATCTTCATTTTGTGGTCAAGGAAACCAATGTTTCACAGCTGAAGTACGGTATCCATATTAGGATAGCCTCAGAGTAAACTTTTTCCAAAATGTGCACTCTGCCACCTACCTCTGGATGAACAAGAGTTAGTGGTTGCATGTCCTTTAATCTAAGATCCATCAGTTTTAAGATGTACTATTATTTTTGTCCCAGTAAGAAAGAAAGATTAAAAAAACCTGTTACCAATTATAAAACTGAATACCATGTTATTACTTAGAACTTTCCCACACACTACTTATCTGTTGTTCTTCTGTGCTGTCTCCCTTGTACATTTTTTGAAGGATTTCTGTGCTCTAATCTTAAAAGCCTATAGCATACATTCTGCAAGTTCTGAACAGGAACTTTCTTAACCTTTTCAGAAGGTGTCACAGAAGGTTTTCAGGTAACCACAAGTAACACATTTTAAAAGGCAATTAAATGCCACCTAGGTAGTATAGTCTATATTATTTCCACATTATTAAATATCTTTAATGCCACAGGAGTCTGGGATTTCACTGCTGGGAAGTTCGAGGCCAGTTATGAGCTCTGAACTCACTGGTTCCACTCTCCAAAAGACCACGATGAGGGTGGAGACTAGCTCAGCTCCCATGTGAACAGCAGTCCTTTATACTTCACCCACCCAGTTTAGTTTGAAGAACCCTTTCTAAAGCATGGACCTTATATTTGAAATAAGAGCAAAGATTAGAATTGAAATTAGTTTCTTTTGAGTACGCTTCATTTACTATTTTTGTTTCTTTCACAAAAGACTTCATCATGAAAAGGAGGAAGCCCAAATTGAAGTGAGTTTAAAACTTCATCTCCAAGAGAGGACTGGCTCAGCCCTGAGTTGAGGTAAGAAGGGATGGTACATGTGGACCAGGTTGTGTTGAGCTACAGGGCCTCCCCGTCTTCTGCCCTTTTCTCTCTGCCTTCCTTTCTCCCTTCCTCTTCTACTTACTTCACTTCCAAAACTTATTTTCGCTCTTCATCTCCTAGAGACTCAGTATACTAAGGAAACTGTCTAAAGTGATCAACTTTTCTAAATTTTTTTTTTGAGAGGTTTTTCGCGATAGGGCGCGTGCGCTCGCCAGACAGACAGAGAGAGACATAGAGACAGAAAGCGAGAAATCACCCCCCAGGGGGGATGGTCACGCCGCAATCCCTTCTCCTCCATTCTCCTCTCGGGATCCTGGGCACGCACGCACACGCACCCGGTGTGAGTTTTAAGCCACCGGGTCCGAGACGCGAACCGCGGTCGACTACGTGGGAGTCCAGCGACATAGCCATTACGCTAACTGCTGGTTCCCAACTTTTCTAAATTTTAAGAAGGGACATGTGAATTGATATTAGCATCTGAGCTGAGATAGGCACAGTGTAAGGAATTGTGACCCCTTCCTTCCTGGGCTTTGAAACTGTGGCTTCCCAAGGGTCTCAGTGCAGACTTCACCCTCTCTGCCTCACCCAAAGCCTTCAGGCCTACTCTGTTCAAGAAGGGAGGAAATAGGAAGACAAGGGAACGGCTCTTTCTATATTCTTCTGCTCCCTTCCTCTTTTCTCTGTCCATCATCTGGACCTCTGTGGACTCCTCTTACCTTGCCAACTCACACTCTCATCCTTCCAAGCACCTAAGGCAAAACTGAGCACTGAGCAACAGCATGAGCTCCTATGAGCTCAACAGTCAGGCCATGAGGGGCTGAGTCCTGTTTTAGGGATTTATAAGTCCTGTGGCATTTGATAAATCACTATTCCTCTCTAAGCTTCAGTCACATTCTCTAAAATGTGTGGGTGTGTGTGTGTTTGTTTTTGTTTTGTCTGAGGGTGCAAGCACTTACCAGACAGAGACACACAGAGAGAGGGAGAGAAAGAGAGAGAAGGAAAGTGAGGAAATCATCCCCCAGGGTGGATGGCCATGCCACAATACCTTATCTTTTTGGGATTTTGGGCATACATGCACACATATCCAGCAAGTTTTTTCAGCTGCCAGGTCTGGAACTTGACCCATCCAGCTGCCTTAATCACCACACTGGCTGGCCCTAAAATGCTTTTTTTTATTTTTATTTTTATTTATTTATTTTTTTTTTTAGGTTTTTTAGGATTTTACCATAGGGTACACGCCCTTGCTGGAGATAGAGAAAAAGTGAGAAATCACTCCCTGGGGGGATGACCACCCTTCTCCATTCTTCTCTTGGGTTTTGGGCACACACACACACACACACACACACACACACACGTGTGTCTGGTGTTATTTTCAAGCCACCAGGGGTCCAGGACTCAAACCACAGTTGGCCATGTGCTAGTCTAGCACCTTAACCACGAGGCCACCTGCTGGTCCCAAAATGCATATCTGTAGGGGGCCAGCAGGTGCTGTGGTGGTTAAGGGCGCTGGACTCCCACATGGCTGGCCTTGGTTCGAGTCTTGGGCCTGGCGGCTTGCTCTCTCACTTTTCATCTCACTCTCTCCCGCTCACTCTCTCTCTCTCTGATCAAATTAAAATAAATAAAGTTAAATAAAAAATTCTTTAAAAAAATGCATATCTGTAGTGCTCCTGCACAATGTTATCAACATTAAATGAGGTAGTGCATGTAAACACTTTATTGCCTGCTATTTCACACTTAAATACATTTTATTATTTCCCATTCTCTGTTTTGGGTTGTTGTTTTCTCCCTCCTTTTTATTCCTAAATAGTTTTTGTTTGTCTCATTCTTGTTTACTTTTTTTTTTAAGAGAGATTTTTGCTATAAGGGCACACATGCTTGCTGGAAAGACAGAGAGAGACAGAGAGACAGAAAGCAAGAAATCACACACCCCCAGGGGAGAATGGTGTTTATAGAGCCTGCTACTTGCCAATTAAGTACCTTTCTTTTACTGGTATACAGTTTGTGAAGACAGAAGGGAAATATTTTTCCCCAGATTATTTTTATTGCAGTAAAATACACATAACATGAAATTTGCAATCTTAACCATTTTTAAGTGTACAGCTCGGTAATATTAAACATATTCACGATGTGGCTGCAACCGTCACTACCATCCATCTCCAGGATTCTTTACATCTTGAGAGCTGAAGCCCTACCTAGCCGACTCTAACTTCCCACTTCCACCTTCTGTGCAGCACAGTCGGCGTCCTGCTCCGTGTCTCTAAATGGGACTGCTCTAGACGGCTCATAGAAGGGGACTCATCAGTAGTGGTCTTTTCGTGACTGGATCATTTCATTCAGTACAATGTCCTTCAGGTTCATCCATGTTGAAGTGTATTGCAGAGTATCTTTTCTTTCTTTTTCTTTCTTTTTTTTTTTTTTCTTACATAAGTTAATCCATTCCAAAAGACATTCCAAATGTCTATGGAGTTTCTACTGGTCTTTCAATTCCTTCAGTCTTCTGATGGCAGACTTTACTGTGACAGCCAAGGTGGTGGTGTGGGTCCAGGCACCACCGGCTACTGTTTTCGTGCAGGAACCACAGTGCCAGATCCCCACAGCCTGTCTCTTCATCTTAGTCTTGCCACAGAAGGAACAGATGTACTTGGCTCACTGGCTGATTTCAGTTTTCTTCACCATTTTTTGTAGGGAGGCTCCATAGCGGGTCCCATATTTACCAACGATGCTGACCTTCTTGGTGCATTTAACCATATCGCTGCCTGCCAACTAGGTCCCAGCCCAGAGAGCTCCTTTATTTATTTTTTTTTTAAGTAGATTTTACTATAGGACACGTGCTCAATGGAGATACAGAGAGACACAAAGCAATAAATCACCTCCCAGGGGGATGGCCATGCTGCAATCCTTTCTCCTCCATTCTCCTCTCAGAATTTTAGGGATGCAAGCACATGTGCCTGGCATGAGTTTTAAGCCACCAGTCCAAGATTTAAACCACAGTCAACTACATGGGAGTCTAGCAACATAATTGTTATGCCATCTGCTGGTCCCAGCAGAATTTCCTTTTTTTTAAAGGCTGAATCATAATAGAGCACTTTTTGCTTATCCATCTGTCTATGGACACTTGGGTTGCTTTGTTTTAGCTATTGCAAATAGTGCTGCTATGAACATGTATGCACAAACATCTATTCAGGACTATGCTCCCAATTCTCTTGAGTGTATACCATGAAGTGGAATTTCTGGGTCATATGGTAGTTATGTTTAATTTAAAAAGAATGTTTTGAGAGATTTTTGCTATAGGATGTATGCACTTACCAGAGAGACAGAGAGAGACCGAAAGACAGAAAATGAGAAATCGCCCACGGGGGGGGGGGGGGGGGGGGGGGGGGGGGATGGCCACAGTGCAATCCTTTCTCTTCCATTCTCCTCTCAGGCATGGAGCATAAGCACCTCACATGAGTTTCAAGCCACTGGATCTGGGACTCAAACCATGCTTAACCATGTGGGAGTTCAGCACCTTAACCACTATGCCACCTGCTGGCCCCTTATGTTTAATTTTTACAAGTTTCTTTCCTCCAGGAGCAAGAGAGACAGAACTCCTAACTGGGTCTCGATGCCACAACCCATCCCCAGCATCTGCCAGCCCTGATCATAAGTGCCGGTGTAGGGAAGTCTCCAGATGTGAACACAGAACTTTCCCATGTATGATAGCCTCACAGACCATCGTATTTTACCAATGCATCATCATCCAGCCCCTATATGTTTAATTTTTTGAGAAACCACAATATTGGTTTCCACAACAGCTGCACCACTTTCTGTTCTCACCAACAGTGCACAAGGGTTCAAATTTCTCTGCATTCCTGTCAACAAGGTTTTTTCTGGTTTTTTTGAAAGCCATCCTAATGTGCGTCAGGTGATATCTCATTGTGGTTTTGATTTGCATTTCCCTAATAGTTAGTGATATTAAGCATCTTTTCACATCTTATCTTCTTTGAAGAAACAGGGACCAGCAGATAGCATAATGGTTATGTTGCTGGACTCCCATGTAGTCAACCACAGTTCGAGTCTCAGACCCATCAGCTTCCAACTCATGCCAGGTGCATGTGAATGTGCATGTGCCCAAAATTCCAAGAGGAGATTGGAAGAGAAGAGATTGTGGCATGGCCATCTGCCCAGAGGGGATGAGGGGTGGGTGATTTTGTGCTTTCTGTCTCTCTGTCTCTCTCTGTCTCTCTGGCCAGTGCATTTGCCCTATAGCAAAAATGTCATACAAAAAAAAAAAAGAGAGAGAGAGGAAGGAAGGAAGGAAGGAAGGAAGGAAGGAAGGAAGGAAGGAAGGAAGGGAGAGAGAGAGAAAAAAAAGAAAGGAAGGAAAGGAGAAAAGAAAAAAGAAAAGGAAAAGAAAAGATGAGAAGGAAAGAAAAAGGAAAAGAAAACAGCAAAGCAAGGAAAGAGAAGAGAAGAGAAGAGAAGAGAAGAGAAGAGAAGAGAAGAAGAAAAGGGAAAGAAAGGATAGGATAGGGTAGGGTAGGGTAGGAAAGGAAAGGAAAGGAAAGGAAAGGAAAGGAAAGAAGGAAATGAGAGGAGAGGAGCGGAGAGGAGAGGAGAGGAGAGGAGAGGAGAGGAGAGGAGAGGAGAGGAGAGGAGAGGAGAGGAAAGAAAAGAAAAGAAAGAAAGAAAAGGAAGAAAGAGCTATTCAAGGCCGGCCCTATAGTGCAGTGGTTAAGGGAAACACATCAAGAGCCAGACCTCAAATTCTCTCCTGGCTAGCTGTGGTTCAAATCTTGGCCCCAGAGGCTTGAAAAACACATCAGGCACATGTGCATGCCCAAAATCCTGACAAGATGGTGAAATTGGGGAAAAAGAATTGCATTATGACTATGCCCCATTGGGGAGTGCTTTCTCTCTCTCGTTCGCTTTCATGCATACACATGCGTTCTGGCGTTAAAAAAAAAAAAAAAAAAAAAAAAAATCTCAAGTGGTAGAGCCAGCACGTGGCATGGTATTTAAGGCATTGGACTCCCACGTGGCCAAATGTGATTCAAATCCTGTACCTGGAGGCTTGAAAATCATGCCAGACCCATGTGCATGCATGCCCAAAACCCCAGGAGGGAAACGAAGAAGGGACTCCAGCATGGCCATCCCCTGTAGGGGTTGATTTCTCACTTTCCCTCTCACTATCTCTTTATCTCTGTACAGCAAGTACATGCACCCTATGGCAAATAAATAAATAAATAAAAAATAAATAAATAAATAAAAATAAATCTCAAGTGGGAAGGATGATCCTTTGAATGAATAAAACTACGGCTGGGACCTTGTTAGCTTCCTAGAATTGTCTTTTCTGATAGTTGAAAGGTGAAATCCAATAACAGAGTCATTTTTGTCTAATGAAGCAGTTTCCAGAGAGTGATAGAGTCAGCTGGAGTAGGGAGCAGCTGGTGAACTGTCATTGATTAGGTAGATACCCACTACTTACTTCTAGGTGAATGGTCTAGAAGTGTTCTTGTTTAGTATAGTTTTAATACCTTACTTACAAAAAAGGGAATTGGGGACCCTGCATGGAAGGGGTATTGGTGTAATTCACAATAGAGAACATAATGGTAGGGAGGAGGCATTTAGAGAGGCCTTTCGTAATCACCCTAATCACTGCCAGCCCCACGCTCCCATCATTTTCTTATTACATGTATCTGTTTTAGAGTCTTTATAGTCTCTATCTTTTTTTTTTTTTTTTTTTTTTTGCTTGCTTGTTTACTATCTATCTCCCATAGAGTGAAGTTGATGAAGGGCATGGGGTCTTATCAGTCCTGCGTTCCTATGTAGATGTACCTGCAATGCCCAGCTCAGTGCCAAGCTTATCACAGATGTTGATAAAATTTGCTGGATTAATAAACAAATGAAGCCACTTAATTATAATAATAAATTCTCTCTGCATCATTAATTATATTTCCATTCCCTCAATTTCTAATGTTTGTGTGTAGCACAATGAAGAAGAACAGTAGGAAGTCTACCACAAGGAACAATGGGCAAGGTGCCCTCTGCATCCCGTACTCCCACAACCCAGGAGAGCTCCAAAACATGCTGGATGGAGGAGAGTATGCCCCTTTCATATCTCCTCCCGTGCTGGAGAGCAATTTTATCCAGGTAAGTAAGACTCCAGCTCTGAATTAAGTTCCATTCATTTTAGTCATTCATTTCCTCAAAGGCAACTGAAAAGGTTGGAGGGGAATTGTTTTGAATGTGGCAAGGAAATGTGTGACACCATCAGTGAGAGCAGTTTTGGAATCTTTAACAATCTGAAATAATCACAATGGTAGAAAGACATTAATTTCAAATGTTCCCAGCAAACTCTTAGGAAGAAATTTTTTTTTTTAATGAGAAAAAGAAGAATATTTTCTTTCTTCTTTTTTTAAAGAATTATTTTTATTCGACTTTATTTATTTATCTGTTTTAATTTGACCAGAGAGGGACAGAGAAAGAGAAGAAAAGTGAGAGAGCAAGTCTCTAGGTCCGGGACTCAAACCACAGTCAATATGTGGGACTCCAGTGCCCTTAACCACCATGCCACCTGCCAGTCTGAGAGGGATATTTTCAACAATCCTTGCCATTGAAATCCTCTGCCCCAGATTCCTAGTTAGCTAAGACCACAAGTGCATACCGCCATGCCCAGCCTATTCAGGTTGGATCAGGATCTGACCCAGGCCTCAGCTACATGCAGCAGCACCCCACCATTTGTGCCAACTCAGCCGGCATTCTGTCCTAATTCTACCATAATTGCCATTCTATCATAATGTTCCCCAAATTACATAAGTGATTTCAGAATATTCTGTCACAGAAAAGCATTCAGATAATTGCTTAGACTTAGAAGACATTTTTTAAAATAACAACTGTGACACAACTAGGGATTAAAATGGATCTTAGGTTAGTTCTGAAGGTAAAATGGAATTGTCAGATAGTGTCAGAGAGAAAAGTGTCTTTCTGATAAGAATACACCTCTGTTATAACTGATACTGCATTTCAGTGTATCTGGGAGCAGTTAACTTTCCTCTAAACCATCAACATTAAAATATTCAGACAGAGGAATGGGGAAAAGAGCTCAATAGTACTGGCTGTATGCTAAGCTTCATAGAAATGCCACAGCGAAGTCCAAAATTAAGCACCAAGCTGTTACCTCTCACTCCACCACATTCAAGCAGCTACTTGGCTGATTGCACAGAGAGGTGACTGGGACCGACAGATACAGCTCCCCTAGGTAAGGAGACTTCATCTTCCATGTATGTGTTCCCTGCACTGATACCTGAGCACAGGTGTGACCCGTCCACCTCCATAGACCACAGGACAAAGTGAAGCCTCCAGAAACACCTATTGTTCCAGTTATGCCCCAGAACACGTGTGACAAGCCATGATATGAGGCACTTTGCCTCTGCATACTTCTTGCTACTGAGGAT
Source organism: Tupaia tana (assembly GCA_026018925.1). Taxonomy (NCBI): domain Eukaryota; kingdom Metazoa; phylum Chordata; class Mammalia; order Scandentia; family Tupaiidae; genus Tupaia; species Tupaia tana. The sequence continues at coordinate 232,380,662 of JAKSZU010000001.1, forward strand.
GTTTTTATTTCATTTTTCACTTGTCTTCTTATGCTCTTTCCAAGTTAGCTTTTGCACACTCATGAAATTACATAGCATTTGTCCTACACTGGGGGAGGTAGTTAGCCCTCTATGTATTAGACATGGCCCCCTCTCCTTCACGATTACCCTTCGGAGTTACCTCTCCTGGTTAGTATGTCTTTGCCAACAAGTTACCGAGTTTCCTGACTCAACAGGTTGAAATGAAGAAGAAAAGAATGACCTCAAATAGAATGAGAGAACCCCAGGCCATCAGCTTACTGCCAGGAGGACCCAGGTTCTCTCAGTTTTCTCTTCTTAAGACTTCACATCCCAACAATGGCAGCTGCCTGCAATAGGAGAGATAGGGGTCATCCTGGCGGCTCCTGGAGAGGACTGGGAAGCCCCTCAGTGTCACCAGGAGGCCCCGCCTGTATGTCACTGGCCACACCTGAATTAAATGCCTTTGCTGAAATCAGTCACTGGCAAGCAGCATATGTCACCATGAAGGTTGAGCTTCATTGAGATTTAGCTCCTGAGCAGCCTCGTTGTCCCTGGGGTGGGGGACACTGGACAGAACCAGGACTGTGTTCATCAGGAAGAAAAGGAGCAAGGCTTTGGGTGGTAATCATTCATGTGGGCTACAACCTATTTCTGAATACATTTGTTTTTAAGTGATGATGATTTTTCATTAAACCAGGTGTCTTACAGCTGAGAAACCAGTGTAACTTCTCTGGCTTCCTTCACGTCCCCAGCGACCTATTTTCCAGTCTCCTAACAACTGGCAGAGATGTGTGTGTGTGTGTGTGTGTGTGTGTGTGTGTGTGTGTGTTTTAGCCTCTCGTTGTGTCTCAGTCTTTCTGCCTTAGCCTCCCAAGCTGCTGGGACCACAGGATACACCATGATGCTCAGTTTTTCGGGGGTGGGCCAAGCCTCTCACGTGGCCTCAGTCTAGTGAGCAGCGGTGCCCTACGCACGCTCCTGCGGCTGGGCTGCCGTAGCAATTTTATTGGCCAAGATTCTTGGACTCTGAGGTTTGTACACATCCTGCTCCTCTGCCTGAAACCTCTCCTCTCCACCAGCCAGTTTGTCTCCCACAGTGTCCAGGTCTTAGCCAGAGGCCCCTTCCTTGGGGGAGACTGCTTGGTCCTCTATCTAGGCTGGAGCTGGCCGCTTGATAAGCGTTTAAGAAGTGAATGAGCTATTGTTAAACACTGCCATGATTAAAAATTAAATTATGTAAATGTATAGTAAGATTATATCCAAAACAAAGGCAATAGATTATTCAAAACACATCGTTATCCTTTTACTTTTATCTATGTTCTTGGGGTTACAGACACAAAAGGTTGACAAACGTTTATGAAAGGTATCACTTGGCTCTATGGAATTTTAAAAGGGCTGTAATTTGTAAACTGTGTGCTACTCATCTTTTATATCAGTGACAATTTAGATAAACTCATGTGTAAATGTACGTATCTTCCATGTCCAGGCTGTCAAACATTTGCCAGCTCCGTCACTGCCTGTATCCCCGCTCTAAGCCAGGCCGTGCTCCCCTGGCACCCTGAACTTGTACTCGGTTACACTTCTTACTGTAATCAGTAGCTGCACACGCAGCTTGTTCAATGTTCGCCCTCCCTGGTAGACCCCCACAGGTCAGGCTGTGCCTGCCTGTGCTAACATCTCCAAGGATGACCGTGAACGAGTGAAGAAGTGCATGATGGCTCATTCCGCCTTTGTTTCCTGTCCTCCCTCACACTGCTCAGAGAAGCAAAGTCATCAGAGCCATACATTTTTATCAGAAAACTCTTCTAATTCTCTGCATTCAGGTCAACCGAAGGGGCGAATCCATATACCTCCATAACCGAGCCAACTGGGTGACCGTAGGCATCTGTTCTTCCAGTTCTGCACACAAGACCCCCAATGTAATGCTGCTGGCACATCTGACACCCACCACCCCAAAAGACACAGAACTCCTGTTTACGAGTCTCCTGACATCTCCTTCTACAGAGAAGCTGGTGCTTACCAGGTGAGATCAAAAAGAAGAGGTTAAGGAGTTCTCACAAATTAGACTCTCCCCCTGTGGAACTACAAATGGAAACCCAACTAATGATCACACCAAAGGAGCATCTCACTTGCACTCCCTGCTGTAAGTGACACTTAAAGTCAGGGAAGACAATTTGTGACAAAGATACTCAAAGGTGTGGTTAATTTGAAAATAAATAAATATATATGGGGCCAGCAGGTGGCATGGTGGTTAAGGCGCTGGACATGCCCATAGGGCCGACTATGGTTCGAGTCCCAGACCTGGTGGCTTGCTTTCTCACTTTCCCTCTCTCTCTCTGTGTCGCTCTCTGGTCAAATTTAAATAAATAAATAAATGAATATAATTATTTTTTACCAAAATAATAATAATAATAATAAATAAATAAATAAACCTAAGTAACAGGAACTGCAGAGTAATAATAAGCTGCCTCTTGGAACACGCCTTCTCTTCCTCCAACTTCCCAACTCCCCTTCCATCAGAATTAATTCTGGTCTTGTTCTAGCTATAACCTGCTCTGTGATCACTCAACTAAGTCTCAACTTTGTAGGGTTAATTAAAATAGATAGCTTGTCAAGGTAAGTTGCCATTTCTCATGGTATGAATAAATGGCTGACATTCTGACTTTTTTGTACATAAGAATCTTGAGTATATGATTAAGATAAGATGGCCCTCAGGAGCTCCAACCCAGACCTATCTGGAAGATAAGCATGTTGTCCTGAGTCTCTCTCTGCAAACTACTATAAAATATAACAGGAAAGGCCCTTTACGGGTTTCGGATTGGGTCTCCAGGTGCCATCACGTTTGCATTTGTTCGCAGGTTTCTCCCCCTGCAGTTTGTGACTCTTTCAGTGCATGATGCCGAGAACATGCGCCTCAAGCTGAAGCTGGTGAGCGGTCGAGCCTACTACCTACAGCTCTGCGCCCCTGCGTACAAACAGGACACCTTATTTTCTCAATGGATGGACCTCATCTCCCTCTTGGATCAGGAGAAGGTCAAAGTTTCCAAAGTGTCCAAGGTCTCAAGCCTGTCAGGCATCACGAATAGCACAGATATCACGGGCTCCATGGACATCATGGACATCACGGCAATCACGGGTGTACAGGCCCCACATGTGTACATGTACACAGACCCTGTCCACGTCATAGGCAGCCTGGACTTCTCAGAATTCACAGACATCACCGACATCACGGATGTCACAGATGTTCCAGATAATGAGGTAACAGAGGTCCCAGATGTGAGAATCATCACCGAAGTCACAGAGGTCACAGAACTCCCAGACAACTCTGATGTCTCAAAATTCTCAGAGGTCACAGTGGTTTTTGAAAATGATGACATAATAAGAGCCAAGCAAGAGGAAAAGGTATGTAACACACGAGTCTTTCATTCTTGAATATTCAAGACTAGAGGGATAACCAAGATCATGCTTCTCGGTTAACTGACATTGATTAGCAAAATGCTGTGGAACCTACCCTAAGTAGCCTAATTTTAACAATGAGATCAGTTTCTAAACCCTTGTGTAAAGGAGTTGTGAAATGTCTCCTGACAAAGCGTGACCATTCTTGCCATCAACTGACCCCACTCTCAGAAAGCTATGATGGGACAGAAACGATAGAATCAGATTCAGAACACCTGTGTTAGGCTTTTTTTTTTTTTTTTTTTTTTTTTTTTTTTTGAGAGGTTTTTGCTATAGGGCACATGTGCTCACCAGAAAGACAAAGAGACAGAGAGATAGAAAGTGAGAAATCACCCCCCACGGGGGATGGCCACGCCACGATCTCTTCTCCTCCATTCTCCTCTCAGGATCTAGGGCACATACGCACATGCACCCGGCATGAGTTTAAGCCACCAGGTCCAGGACTTGAACTGCGGTCGACTACATGGAGTCCAGCGACGTAGCTATTACGCTAACTGCTGGTTCCAGACTCTTAACCCTGCATTGTAAGTGATTTTGGCCAAGTCACCAAACCTACCTAAGCTTCAATTTCCTCACCTCTAAAATGAGAATATTAATATAATGCAAGGTTGTTTTGAGGCTTAAATATATAGACAAGTTCTCAGTACCTTGAAGATGAGATAAAATTTCAATTGGAAAAGGTAATGGTGGAAATAGAAAACTAAAAGACAGGGCCTGTGCCATAATGTAATGGTAAGGGAGCTGGATTCCACATGGCTGACTGTAGTTCAATCCTGGCCCCGGAGGCCTGAAAAATATACCAGGCACACATGTGTAAATGCCCCAAATACCAACAGGTTGAAGAAATGGAGGAGAAGGAATTTTGGTATGACCACGACCACGCTCTAGTGGGCAGTGCTTTCTCTCTCTCTCTCTCTCTCTCTCTCTCTCTCTCTCGCAGACACATATGCCCTCTGGCAATTGAAAAAAGAAAAAAGTGGGGACCAGCAGGTGGCATGATGATTGAGGTGCTGGGCACATGGCCGACCATGGTTCAAGTCCTGGACCTGGTGGCTTGCTTTCTCACTTTCTGTGTGTGTGTGTGTGTGTGTGTGTGTGTATGAGTCTGTCTCTCTCTGGTCAAATTAAAATAAATAAATTAATGAATAAATAAAGTTTTTAAAAAAAAGTAAAAAGAAAGAAGTGAGTGGCTCTAGAAAAGATCAGGAAGTGGAAAAACACATCTAAGAATGATTAGTTCAATTTGGCTGGAGTACAATATATGTGGAGAATATTGGAATATAGTATTGGAAAGTTCCTTGCAAACCTTGAATACCAAATTAAGAAGTGAGTACTTCACTATTTAGTCACTTGGTGACTAGAGGCTTCTATGTAAGGAAATGAAGGGATATGGTCTTAAAAAATTAATCTGATAAAAGGCTGGATTATACATAAAGAAATTAGATTGGGAACCAGTAGTTGGCATAATAGCTATGTTGCTGGACTCTCATGTAGTCGACCGCGGTTCAAATCCCCGACCCATTGGCTTAAACTCACACCGGGCGTGTGTGTGTGTGCGCCCAAGATTCCAAGAGGAGAATGGAGGAGAAGGGACTGCAGCGTGGCCATCCCCCCGGGGGTGATTTCATGATTTCTGTCTCTCTGTCTCTCTGTCTCTGTCTTTCTGGCGAGCATAAGCACCCTATAACAAAAAAAAAAAAAAAACCTCTCCAAAAAAAGAAATTAGTTACTACTAAAAAATCTCCACTAGGTCTATAATATAGAAAATGGAACAGAGAAAAGTTTAACCTCACCAATAATTAAGGGAATGAGAACTTAGGGAAAAAATATAACCCATGTAATTATAAATTAAAGAAAAAAAAGACAGTCATTGTTAGTAAAGGTTTGATCAACTAGGAATTTATGAAGATTCATGTTAGGGACAAAAATTGTCACATATTTTCCTGAAATTATTATGAATAAAGAACCTTAAAAATGTTCATCTCCTGGGACAAGCAGATGGAATAATGGTTATGTTGCTGGCCTCCCATGTAGTCAACTATGGTTCAAGTCCTAGACCCAGAGGCTTCAAACTCACACCAAGTGCGTGTGAGTGCATGCCCCAAATCCCAAAGGGAGAGTGGAGGAGAAGGGATTGAAGCATCGCCATCCCTGCTGTGGGGGGTGGGTGATTTCTCTCTCTCTCTCTCTCTCTCTCTCTCTCTCTCTGTCTCTCCATCAAGTGCATGCACCCTATAGCAAAAATCTCTCTTAAAAAAAAAAAGTTCAGTCCTTTGACTCAGTGATTGCACTTCTTTGATTCAGTGATTCCACTTCTAGGAATCTTAGGTAAGGAATTAATCACAAATAGGAACAAGGATTTAGCTACAAAGATATTGGTCATACTATATCTATATCACATTTATAGTAATGAAATAATAAAAGCAATGTAAACACCCACCACAGAGGAATGGCTAAATGAATTGAAATCCATGAAGGCTGGCAGGTGTCATATTTACCATGTTCAGGACCTACCATAGTATCAGGCGACATCATAGGAACTCAGTAAATATTTGTTAAATGAATGACTACATTCATTTAAAATTGTTGAAGAATGTTTGCTAGCTTGGAACAAATGTTCGCAGTAGAAGTTTGAGTAAGAAATAGGGGCCAGCAGGTGGCATGGTAGTACAGGTGTTGGACTCCCACATGGCTGACTGCAGTTCGTGTTCCAGGCCTGGCAGCTTCCTTCTCTCTCTCTCTCTCTCTCTCTCTCTCTCTCTCTCTCTCATTCTGTCCCTCTCTGGTCAAATTCAAGTGAATCAATAGGGGCTGGCAGGTAGAGTGGTGGCTAAGGGTGCTGGACTCCCACATGGCCGACTGTGATTCGAGTCCTGGACCAGGTGGCTTGCTTTCTCACTTTCTTTCTCTCTCTCTCTATCTCTCTCTGGTCAAGGTAAAATAAAAAAAAATTAAAAAATAGATGGATAAATAAAATTAAAATAATTTTTTAAAAAAAATTTTTTTAAAGAATTATTTTGTTTTTTATTTATTCATTCATTTATTTCATTTTATTTTGACCAGAGAAGGACAGAGCAAGAGAGAAGGAGAGAGTGGGAAAGTGAGAGAGCAAGCTTCCAGGTCCAGGACTTGAACCGTGGTCGGCCATGTGGGAGTCCAGCGTCCTTAACCACCACGCCACCTGCTGGCCCCTAAAAAAAATTTTTTAAAGTTAAATAAAATAATTACTTCAAAGAGAAATACTGAATATAATCTCTATTATGTAAAAATATATTTACAGATACACACTCAAATAAAAAAATCTATATTGTGAATAGCATTTACCTTTAGACTGTGGAGTTATAGGCAATTTGTGTCTTATTCACAACTTTCTGAATTCTCTATTTTCTGCAATAAAACTAATTCGTTTTTAATAAGGAAAATTCAAGTCACTTTACACAATTTTTTTTCTTGAAGAGGTTTTTGCTATAGGGCGTGTGCGCTCGCCAGACAGACAGAGAGAGACAGAGAGACAGAAAGCAAGAAATCACCCCCCAGGGGGATGGCCACACTGCAATCTCTTCTCCTCCATTCTCCTCTTGGGATCTTGGGCACACACGCACACGTGCCTGGCAACTTTACACAATTTTTAATGACAAGAAGAAAATGTTTACTACAAAATGTTAAATGAAAAAGATAAGAAACAGAACTTCAATGTGATCTCAAGGCAGACATACAAAATATGTAAATGGGCAAAATACCACAGGAGTACTTTCTTCTCAGCAGTAGCATCATATGAGCAATAATTTTCTACCTTTCACTTTATTTGTTACAGGATTTCCCAGAGTCTATAATAGATATGTACTACTTTTCCTTATCACAAAAAAGGTGAAGTTCTATCTTTAGGGAGGATTATTGCATTATTTTCAAGGACCTATAATAGAGGTAATGAACTAGGACAAAGAAGGTGTCCATGTGAGGGATGTCTAAGAGGCTGTCAGGCCCGCTGACCAACTGCTCAGAGGCAGGCAGTGAGCGACTGTCAGAGGTGGTACATTAACAAAAGTCAGGAAATTAGGAGGAGGGGAGAGATGGTAAGGTATTAAGTTTCAGGTACAAGTTCTAAGTCTTTTGAAAAACCATCTACTTAGTATTGCTATAATCCCACACACTCTAACAATTATTTAGGTCATTGGGAAAGTCAACATGTATTTTTCTGGTTTTCTATGCAAAAATGCACCGTAACCCAATAGATGCTCTTAATTAAGAGCAATCTCCAATTGAGGAGTAGGAGGCAAGGCATTTCTAGAAAACCTTCCTTGTCCCAACAATTCATGAGAAGTAGTGCTGAGAGTTGCACTGATTGTCCTGTGAAGTGACACTGGTGTATGTGACAGTATGAACTTTTGAATGCACTGGGTCAGGCTGCTGTGTTGGGCCCTGGTTCTCACAGTGCCTGCCTCCAGTGCCACCCTGGGCCCTTCTCAATGGCCATGCAACACCAAGCCTTGCTTTCTCATCCTCCTGCCTGTACACTCGGTAACTGTGAATGCAACGGTGGCTGCATTAGTTACTGCTCCATAAAAAGTCTATTTCTGTGTGATGCCCTTCTCTTACCTGACTTGTTCCTGCTTGTTATTTTCAAAGGGACAAGTGAAAAATGTTGTGAAGCCTGAGTGTCTACAAGATTCAAAAACTAAAAATGAGTTCAAAGAATCCTCAAAACATGTCACCACCTCAAACGTAACACTGACTTTCGAAGATGAGAGGTGCTTTCAAACTACCTCGATTCCAGAAGAAAGTGAAGCAAACAAATCTAAAGAGATGAGAGATACAACTTCTGAGGAAAAGACGACTGATTTTAAAAACACAGCTCTCAAGGCTGTAGAATCCAGGTATGTGAGGCAGGAAAATGCTGAGGGGACCCTAAGACATGAAATACTTTAAGTAAGAATGTATGGGGGCGGGGGGGATAGTTGCGTTGCTGGACTCCCCCCGCCCCCCAGGAGGTGATTTCTCACTTTCTATCTCTCTGTCTCTCTGATGAGCACATGCACCCTATAGCAAAAATCTCTCTTAAAAAAAAAAAAAAAAAAAAAAAGTACTTGGCCAGCCTTGTAGCCTAAAGGTCAAGAGAATTGGATCTCACATGGCCAAATGGAGTTTGAATCCCAATCCCAGGGGCTTGAAAAACACACCACGCACGTGTGTATATGTGTGCCCAAAGTCCTGACAGGAAGGAGGAATGAAGGAAAAAGAAGTGCAGTGTGACCACCCCAATTAGGGAGTTCTCTCTCTCTCTCTCTCTCTCTCTCTCTCTCTCTCTCTCTCTCTCTCTCTCCCTCCCTCCTTCCCACTCTTTCTGGTAAGTGTATGCACCCTCTAGCAGTAAAAAAAAGGTTTAAAATACAGAAATAAAGATACAAAAAAGATTCAAACTAATATGAGTTCAAAAGAAACATGGAAAAAACAAAATTCTAGAAAATGTTGATCAAAGATTTATACTCTACCATAAAATTTTTTCATATGGGAAAGGAGCAAATTATTTTAAAACCAACTAAAATAAACTAGATAAAAATGAAATAGTATCACTGCCTCCATTACAGAGGAAAAATAGTTTCTTGTCCACTGAAGCAACAAAATAATTTTCAATGGCAGATTTTGTTTCATTCACTCAATAATATTTACTGAGTACCTCCTAGGTACAAGGCACTGGGGATACAGCAGAGAAAGTAACCAGGTCCCTAACTCATGAAGTGTCCTAATAGTGGAGATAGATAATAAACAAATAAAGTCTGTTATCCTAGCTGAAATGTGTTGTGATTAAAACAAGCAAAAAAAAAAAAAAAGTGATTTGAGGGGGCAGAGGGATATTTTATAATGTACCCATGGTCAAGAACAGTCTCTCTGAGGAAGGGCCATTTGAGTAGAAACCTGAAGTATGGAGCTCTGAGGGAACAGAGTTCCAAGCTGATTGACTACATAGCAATTACAAATACCTGATATGATATGATTTGTTTTGGCTTTTATTTATTTTCTATTTTTTAATTTACTTTTATTTATTTTACATACTTTCATTGAACATCACCACAGCATACAAAATGTGATTTTCCAGCCAGAATATTCTATAAATTGGCTTAAACATACAAAACTCCTTAACACTGGAAAACAAAGCATAAAGAGTCATACATGTTATGATCAACAACAAATAATTTTCCATTTCTTGTTTTTTGTATATATATAAGTTTCCTGTTTATATATATATATATATATATATATATATATATATATATATATATATATTTCCCCCTATTTCTCACCCTCTGCCATTTCCCATTCTCTTCCCACCCTGTCTCTGGTTTCTGCAGTTGCTTTCCATTCCTTTGTTCTTTCCCACATTGTATTGATTCACAAAATATCTTAATTAATCTAAATACTTTCAATACTAAGTTCAGCTGATATATACATATCTGTGAACAAAAGTTGACTTTAGGTATGAAACTCTGGATAGAATGAATATACTATAAAATAGCACATAGCTGAACTATATAACTTACTATAGTTAACAAGTATGTATTTAAATACACTTTTTAATTACAAAAAAGGAAGTTTTAGCTTTAATTAATCAAAATCAAAAAATGTTAAAAGAGCTTTGCTTAATACTTACAAGCCAGGAAACAGGTTAAGATTCTGTTTAGTAGGTACCTGGACCTATCTACAACTTGAGAAATTACAAAACTTCTTAACACTGGAAAACAAAGCATAGAAGGTCAGTAATGTTTTAGTCAAAAGTCATAAAATTCTATTTCACCAGTTCAAGCTCATGTACTTTATCTTCTGCTGTGGTCTGATCTCTCCGTTTAAATTTGGAAGATAACATTCAACTCTGTACTTTTCCCTACCATTAATCTGGCCATTTTCATAGCTGTTTTAGAACTCTTATTTCTGTGTGTCTCAATTTTCCCAGTATAGCACTCCCTTCAGAACTTGAAGAGCTGGTCTGGTGTTGGTAAATTCTTTCAGGTTTTGTTTATTTGAGAATGTTCTTGTCTTCTCTTCCCATATGAAGGATAATTTTGCTGGGTATAGTATTTTTGGTTGAAATTGTTTTTCACTCAACACTTTGAATATATTTTCCTATTCTTTCCTTGCTCACACTGTTTCTGATGTGAGGTCCACTGTTAGCCTGATGGAATATCCTTTGTCGGTAACATGATGTTTCTTTCTTGCCAGTCTGAGTATCTCGTCTTTGTGGTTTTGGTCATTCTGGCTATAATGTGTCTTAAAGAAGATCTTCTTGAATTGATCCTATTCAGGGTCCTTTGTATTTCTTGGGTCTGGGTCTTTGCCTCTCTAGCTTTGGGAACTTTTCTTCCAGGATTTCATAGAATAGATTGTCAATTCCCCTATTAGTCTCTTCACCTTCTGGGATACCAATTATCTGGATATTTGGACATTTAATGGTATCTAGTATTTCTTGCATATTATTCTCATTTTGGGGGGCCTTTTTTCTCAGTCTTCATGGTAGATTTTACTAGTTCAGTGATCCTGTCTTCTACATGTGAGATTCTAATTTCTGTATGATCTCGTCTGCTTTTAATACTTTCAAAGGAGGTTTTGACTTCCTGTGTTACAGCCTTCATCTCCAACAGTTCCATTTGACTCTTTTTTTTATGGTGTGTATTTCCTCTTTCAGCTCTCACAAGAAATTCCTCGCCTTCTGGGACTCATCAGCTTTTTTCTTCTAGTATTCATTGTCCCTCTTCTCTTCCATCTCTGTTAGTTTTGTCATTATGAATACTCTAAATTCTTTATCAGATATTTCCATAATTTCCATTGTACTGTCTGTGGATGAAGAGGAGTTATTCTTTTCCCTTGGGAGGTGAAGTATTTTCTTGGTTTCGCATATTTCTGGTGACCCTGTGGTGATTTCTAGTCATCTGATGGGTTATCCGTTTCTTCCTAATTTCTAGAAGATCAATCTGAGCGATCAGAGGCACACGGGAGGATGTGGTCTGCAAACTCTTTGGCATTGCATTTTTCTCCCTTTGTGATGCAGATTCAGTGGGAGTTGAGGAATATGAGGACCCAAATAGTACTCAGATTTGGCAACTTTTCATTTAGACTTGTCTAGACCCTCAGTAGCTGGAAGCTGAGTAGCAAAGAGCTGAGGTAAAAGAAAAAGGATAAGAAAACAGAGAAAGAGAGAAAGAAAAAAGAGAAAAATGGATAAAGCAAACAAAAAAATTTATTTGTTAATTATAAAAAGCAAAAAGCAAAAACTACATGGAGAGCAAACGCACCACACAAAATCACTAGATCTCAGCTCTCATGGCGGATTCAGTCTATTTCTGGCCTGCCTTTTTTTTTTTAACCTAGATGAGAGGGGAAAAGGGGAGGGGATTATTACCAAGATAAAGGAGGATTTCAGAGCCAAGAAAAAACTTTCCCTTAAAAATGTTTTTAAAAAAGAAAAATTTTAAAAAAAGAAAAGTCAGAGACAGAAAAGCAGAAAGAGATGGAGAGAAGGAGACTGGGGCTCTACCAGGGTAGATTCTTAGCAGAACATCTTCATTGCTCTTATCTCTGAAATCACTAGATCTCAGCTATCATGGCAGACTCAGTCTTCTTCTAGCCTGCCTTTTTTTGCCAGGGTAGATTCTCAGCAGAACATCTTCATTACTCTTATCTCTGAAATCACTCGATATGATATGATTTGATTAATATACATACATAAATGCATAAGAACAGAATGGGTAAAGAAGAATAATAGAAGAGCCAAGAGTTCTTTAAAAAATAAATAAAATAAAATAAAATGAAGCTATCCAATTTAGTAATTTGTCCTAAGTAATAATTGATCAGGTCTGGTCACTCTATCTTCCTTCTGTTTTATTTTATTTACTTATTTTAATGCCAGACGGCACATGTGCTCTCCAAAGACAGAGGCACACCCCACCTGCAATGGGACATGAGTACACTGCAATCATTTTCCCTCCATTTCTCCATCCTGTCAGGAGTTTAGGCACACACATTTACCCAATGCATTTTAATTTATTTCTTTCTTCTTTTTGTTTTTGTTTAGGCTAGAGATCCAGTGCACTTCATACAGAGAGAGGGAGAAAGCACTCCCTCCAAATGGGGCGTGGTCACATTGTCATACCCTCTCCTCCATTCCTCTATCCTGTTGGGGTTTGTAGCAATGTGCCTAGAGTATTTTTGGATGCACCAGGGACAGTATTGAAACCAGGTTAGGCCATATGGGATCTGACTCCCTTAACTGCTGAGCTTCAGGGCCTGCCCCATTTTGTTTCATTCTTATGCCTCAAACCTAATGCCACCATCCCTTGTCTAACTTCAGAAACAAAACTCAAATCGAAACCTCACAAGATTAACTTTTTAAAAAACTTTATTTATTTATTACATGAGTGAGAGAGACAGAAGTAGAGAGACAGTGCCCTATAACAGAGTCTTGAATCCTCAGTTCATCCCAGCTGGGCCATGGCACATGTGTGCCTGGCATTCTCAGGGAGGTCTCTAGATGGGAACCCGTAATCTTTCTGTGTGTCATCCTCACAGAGCATCACGTTTTAACACAGCACAACCACCTGGCTCCCACAAAGTTAATTGTTTAAATCATTTCAGCTTCCCTATTTGTCCTTTTGTACATAACAAATGCTCTGAGACATTAGATTAACTTTTTTTTTTTTTAGAAAGGTTACTCCCATATGTTCACAGGAGACAGATAGAGAGAGGGAAAGTAAGAAATCCCCCCTAGAGTGGATAGCCATGCTGCAATCCCTTCTCCCCTTGAGATTTTGGGCACACACACACACACACACACACACACACACACGTCCGGCATGATTTTCAAGTAAACTTACAGAAACAGGACAGAAAACAGGCTATATTAAAAACATGTACTTTCATGTAGAAAAACTCAGAAAAGTATAGTGAATGGATAGAATCTACTATATGATAAAAATGCTACAAACACCATTTAGTTGCCATCAATAATAAATTTACCTATTTTTTTTTTAATCTAAATGCTGGCATTGTCGGGAACCAGCAGTTCATGTAATGGCTATGTCGCTGGACTCCCACGTAGTCGACCATGGTTCGCGTCCCGGACCCGGTAGCTTAAAACTCACGCCAGGCGCGTGTGTGTGCGTGCCCAAAATCCCAAGAGGAGAATGGAGGAGAAGGGATTGCGGCGTGACCATCCCCCCTGGGGGGTGATTTCTTGCTCTCTGTCTCTATGTCTCTCTCTGTCTGTCTGGCAAGCACACGCGCCCCATAGCGAAAAATATCTCCAAAAAAACAAACAAACAAACAAACAAAAATGCTGGCATTGTCCAGAAAAATAACACTTATAATTGCTGAAACTTGGTCACTGAAGAATTTTGACTTGCAAATTTATATTTCAAATGTACACACAGATGAAAATGCAGAAGCTGTCAATACCTGATTGCCTGATTTTTCCCACTCACAATCATATACCTTTTGAGAATGAAATGTTTCCCATCATAGTGGATTCTTAAGCACACCCTCCACGTATGCAGTGCGCTAGTGGAATGTCTTTTAGCATAACCATTACATGTTTCGAATGGATAGCACACAGGTTGGTATCTTCAAAAAGACCAACCAGGAACCAGTAGGTAGCATGGTGGTTAAGGCACTGAACTCCCGCATGGTTGACCATGGTTTGAGTCTTGGGCCTGGTGGCTTGCTCTCTCACTTTCTCTCTCTCTCATCAAATTAAAGAATAATAATGGTAATAAATAAAAGTAAATAAAATAATTTTTTTTTTAAAAAAAAAAGACCAACTAGATAAGACACACTAGTCTCCTGCAAGGCACCGAGAGATTCGCTCTGCAAGTCCTGAGCAATTTCCTGCACCAGATGCTGGAAAGGAAGTTTGTAAGTTCCCTGGACTTCCAATAATGGAGTCCCACAGTAACTGGACTGTAACGATGGGGTTTCTCCACCCTCCAGTACAAGGTGCTCTCCTGCAAGTGGCTCTTGTAGCCTGTTTCTTCCTGGGTGCTTCCCAACCGGTGGATTTGTGGGCTGTCTGCCCCGTAAGTGCCCTGGTATAGGGACCTCTTCCTTACCCCCCTTCTCCTTCAGCTCTCTGAGCTGCAGCCGGAGCCGGTGGTGGCTTTGAATACCTAGATTAGCTACCCACCCCATGTTTGTTTATTACTTTTTTTTTTTTTTTTTATGTTTGATCATTGTACATCTTTGGTGTATACTATGGATTCTCAAAGCATAAATGTATTGCATATCAGGCAAGTCAAAGATATTACTGTACTCAATAACTTTACATTCTTTTTTGTGTGTGTGTGTGTGGAGAGGTTTTTACTCTAGGGCATGTGCACTTGCCAGAAAGAGAGACAGAGAGACAGAAAGCGAGAAATCACCGCCCATGGGGGATGGTCATGCCACAATCCCTTCTGCTCCATTTTCCTCTCAGGATCTTGAGCACGCACGCACACGCGTCCAACGTGTGCGTTTAAGCCACCGAGTCCAGGACTTGAACCGCGGTCAACTATGTGGCAGTTCAGCTACATAGCCATTACGCTAATTGCTGGTCCCAATAACTTTCCATTATTGCATCTGTTAATTTTTTTCTGTGCCCCTCCCTTCTACCTGCCAGATTAACTTTTTTTTTTTTTTTTTTTTTTTTTGAGAGATTTTCACTATAGGGTGCGTGCGCTCACCAGACAGATAGAGACATAGAGACAGAAAGCGAGAAATCACCCCCCAGGGGGGATGGTCACGCCGCAATCCCTTCTCCTCCATTCTCCTCTTGGGATCTTGGGCACGCACGCACACGTGCCTGGCGTGAGTTTTAAGCCACCGGGTCCGGGACGTGAACCGCGGTCGACTACGTGGGAGTCCAACGACATAGCCATTACACTAACTGCTGGTTCCCTCTGCCAGATTAACTTTTAATACCTTCTTTCAAAACCTTTTAAAAATAATTAATAAACTTTATTTTTAGCACGGTTTTAGATTTACAGAATAATTGAGCAACAAGTACATAGAGTTCCATACTCCTACCCCACTGCCACACCCCTAGTTTCCCTTATTGAATCTTAATGCGATGCAGTGTTATAATCAGTGAGCCAATACTGATACATTATCAACTATAGTCCCGAGTTCACATTAAGATTCACTTTTTATGTTATACAGTTCTATGGGTTTTGACCATGTGTCCACCATTATATTTACATTCATTTTCCCCCACCCAAAATCCCTCAGTATTAGACTGGCTCTTGCTTGTTTCTAAAATATTAAAAATTATACGAATAATTTAAATGTTTAGGATGATAAATGTTTTGCAGGTAGCAAGTTTTGTTAGTCTCATTATTATGATCACTATTAGAAGTGGTGAGAAATAACAAAATTCACAAAATTTTAAAGATATAGAAGATCAGGGCCAGGAGGTGGTGTGGCGGTTAAGGCACTGGACTCGCACAAGGCTAACTTCAGTTTGAGTCACAGACCTGATGGCTTGCTTTCTCATTTCCTTCTCTCTCTCTTTCTCTCTCTCTCTCTCTGGTAAGCGCACATGCTCTATAGCAAATAAAATAATAATAATAAATAAAATATTTAAAAGATATAAAGGATCTTGAAAATGAGCAAATCTCAAATTCCTCAAGGCCCTGCCCCCCCCCCCCCAGCTCTGTGTCAGCTATCTGCCAACTCTCCAGAGGAGAAATAAATAGAAGAAGAAAAACAAAATGAACACATTTTGTTTCCAAGCAATCCTCTTAAGCCCAATTTCATCAAGCATGGATTCCTTTTTATTGCCTATTTGCATCATGAACATAATTACTAGTTAGAGTCTAATTTAAGAATGTTAATTATGAATGAAAGATGTAATTTTGAGAAAGAATGGAATTCGCTGATGCTTTATCCCAGGCACATTTGTAGGATTTAGTCAAGATTGAGAGGTTGACAAATAAGTTCTATGTATTACTTTTCTTCTCCAAGATCATAGATTGCAGTACACTTTTTAACTGTGTACTTTGGAGCACTGAAAAAAAAAAAAATTCAAGAATGACCTTGTTGGATATTCTGTCTTCAGATTCACTAGTCTTTAAAATGTAAATTGAGTAATTTAAATCTAGACCAGTGAGAGACCATGGAGACGTAACTCTACTGTCACTTTAGGCCCTTTAAAAATGAAGGATTTACTTCCTAAAGCATTTACATTCCTCCCCATACCTTGACAGTAGTGCTACCTTGACTCTTGCCTTTGTTTTAAAGAGGATAATGGCAGGATTTTATTTTAATTCACACCTATTTTCTTATGGAACATTTACTTGACATGTCTCAGCCTTTTGAAAACTGTCATTAAGCTGGAGCTTCATTTAAATCACCAGACTTACTGGGGAAAAGCTATATGAATATCTATTTGCAAAGTCTTTATAAAATTAGTAACTTTAACATTCACTTTCTGCAATGGAAAGAGTGGCTTGAACACCAGGTATATGTGCATGTGTGCATGCTCAAAAATCCCAAGTGGAGAATGGGAGAAGGGATTGTGGTGTGGCCATCGCCCCTAGGGGGTGATTTCTCGGCCCCCTCCACCCACCCCCGTCTGTCTCAGTCTGGCGAGCACATGCACCTTATAGCAAAAACAAACAAAAATATGTAGATTATATGTTATGATATACAATTCACTTTTATAGCTTTTATAGGTTGGATAGCCTGCATGGTACAGACATGTAGATAATTTTTCTTTACTATGTATTATCATCAATAATGGCCTAAGCTTACTAAATACATTTCATTACTACACACTAAGCATTTAAAGAATGACCAGTTATCTCATACCTAGTAACTCTTTTCTAAATATTTGTGGTTACACTGGCAAATGGTTGAAGTGTGCTGTTTATTTTTACAGGAGCTTGAGAACTGATTCAAACACTTCAGGTATGGAACAAATTCCACTGTGTGTTTTATTGTGATCCTGGTATCCAGTAGTCATCTCTGAATCCTGAAATAATAGACTAGTTAAGGGCGGAGGAATCCAACTTTATGATGCATTCGCTTTCCTGATTTTGCTCCATTCTGAATCCCACATTGGAAAAACTCTTCCTCAAAGCCTATCCTCAGAATATTTTCCAAGTGCAGGAACCAGCAGTTAGCGTAATGGCTATGTCGCTGGACTCCCATGTAGTCAACCGCGGTTCGTGTCCCGGACCCGGTGGCTTAAAACTCACGCCGGGTGCGTGTGCGTGCGTGCCCAAGATCCCGAGAGGAGAATGGAGGAGAAGGGATTGCGGCGTGACCATCCCCCCTGGGGGGTGATTTCTCGCTTTCTGTCTCTATGTCTCTCTCTGTCTGTCTGGCGAGCACATGCGCCCTATAGCGAAAATCTCTCTCAAAAAAAAAAAAAAGAGAATATTTTCCAAGTGGTAGGCATTTCTTCATTTTCTTCTTCTGCCCCAGCTGAGTTCCTTTCCCAGTTCCCTGGACACGGACCTCCCTAAGGCTAGTTCTGCAGACAGAATCCAAACTACAGCGTAGGGACCTGCAGTCCTTGCCAAGGTGTAAGGGGAGGGGCCCACGACTAAATTTTTGGTAAATCCCAAATCATCTAGCTCCTCTTTTCTTCCTGCTCATATGTTTAACCTCTGGCTCACTGTCAGGTGATATTATTTAATATGTGAGTTTAGGGGGAAATGTTCCTTTACATATTTTTGTGTCTAGGAATCTTTGTTGTTTCTGTAACCACAAACTTTTGACATGGCAGTTGCCTTCCAGAGACGTCTCCTTTAGTTACTCAGTACCCTGGGAGATGGAATAGACCTCAGCCCCAGTTGTACACAATGAAGAACATGATGGAAGGAACATACAGAAACAACTTGGCTTAAGTGGAGAGGAAAAAAAATAGTACTACTTCGAAAAGCAAGCACACTTAAAGGCAATTTTAGTCGCATTTATAAAAGTCCTACCCCCCCCCCCAAAAAAAAAGTAAATGATTATTGGATAGATTTTTGCACACATGGCATTTGTCTCTGGGCCTTTCCATTGGCTTTGGTGTCCCAAAGTACCAGATATACAGGTCACTGTGATGTGGTTTGGCCTATAGTCCAACCTACGGTTTTGAATCCAAGACCATTGTAGAGGAATGTTTTTATCATTTACAAGAAAAAGGCTAAGTGCCTTTTGCAGTTTATACCATTTTTATCAATTTCCACCCCAAACTGTATTTCATAAAGAAATGAATCTAAATTTGTAGTCATTTCAGAGATGTCTGGTACAGGACAAATATTTTTCTTATTTGCCAAAAGAAAGTGTATCTAGTGGCAGCCTGATTGTTCACTAATTCTGCATATAATTAGTACATTCTATGCACATTCTGAGATGCTCACTTAGCCATGGAAATTAGAAAGTAATACAGGGCACTGATACTATTTCCATCCTATGTATGTCTAATCCTTTCACTTGCCCTCTGGCACAAGCTCAATTTTGGGTAATTCAGCAAGCATTTGATGCCTGCCTATTATATGAGGCATTGTGGCAGGCTCTGGGAGAAATTTAAAGAACCAAAACAGGACAGACATTATTTATTTATTTTATTTTATTTCATTTGTTATTATTATTATTATTTTCCAATTTGACCAGACAGAGACAGAGAGAGAAAAGGAAAGCAAGAAAGCAAGCTGCCTGGTAGAGGACTTGAACCATGATCAATCGTGTGGGAATCCAGCACCTTTATCCACCACATCACCTGCCAGCCCCAAAACACATTATCTGGTCTTAAAACATGTGCACAAGTAACATGTATCAGAATGTTATGTGTGCTTTAAAAGTAGAGAACCAATTCTTAGCTCAGTAGAGGAAATCATGAGATCTGAAGGATGCAGTCTTTGAGTTAGAAAGGGAAAACAAGGGCCCCTGGAAAAAAAGAAATGGTGTGAACAAAACACACAAATAAGGAAGTACTGGGCGTGTTCAGTTTGGGAGTAGTGAGACACAGCTGAAAATCAAGGCAGGCACAGCTATGGAAGCTCTGGATCATGCTCGGAAGTTTGGGTCCTGAGACCAGCAGATGGTGTAGCAGTTACATCACTGATTCCCACATGGCTGACCATAGTTCAAGTCCCGGACTCGGTGGTTTGAAAATCATGCCAGGTACATATGTGCGCACATCCAAGATCCTGAAGGAGGAGGGATTGCAGTGTGGCCATCACCCCCTGGGGGAGAGTGATTTCTCACTTTTCTTCTACTCTCTCTGTCTCTCCAGTGAGCACTATTGCCCTAATGCAAAAACGTCTGAAAAAAGTGGGAGGGTAGAACAAAAGAAAAGAACTGGGGATAATAATTTCAGAGACATGACTAGGAGACAGTTTCAGAGACAATATGACTAAGAGGTGGTAAGTCCATGAAACAAGATGGGAAAAGGAACTAAGGACATTTGGAAGGAAAAGATGAAGAAATTAACTATTAAACACTAAACTTAGAATTAAAAGCCCTAGGAGGCCATCCAGAGGGGTATGTTTAAGGCAGCTGGATCCTGGGGCTGGCAAGTGGTGTGGTGATTAAGGTGCTGGACTCCCACATGGCCAATTATTGTTTGAGTCCCACACCTGGCAGCTTGCTTCCTCACTTTCTGTTTCTCTCTGGTGAGCTCATGTGTCCTATGGCAAATAAAAATAATAATTGATGATAGTAAATAAAACTAAATGATTCTTTAAAAAAAAAAAAAAAAGGCACTTGGATCCCACACGGCTAATGGCACTGTTGGAGTCCCAGGTCTGACAGTTTGAGAAACGCATCAAGCATGTGTGCATATGTGCCCCAAATCCCAAAAGGACAGAGAGTTGGAGAAAGGATCACAGTGAGACCATCCTCCATGTGAAGGGATGCATTCTCTCTCTCTCTCTCTCTCTCTCTCTCTCTCTCTCTCTCTCCTATAAGCTCACACATCCTTTGGCAAATAGGAAAAAATAAAAAGAATGAAAAGCCCTAGGTTTGAGTTCTAACCACTACTTCCTTTGTTAAATGATCAAGTCGTTCAATTTCTCTAGGCCTCAGTCTCTGCATATATGGCTAGAGTGAGAGGATGAGGAAGGCATACTTAGGTCTCTCCAGACCCTTTTAAGCAGTTATGATCCTATACGCTGATCTGTTTATATCCTGGTGGCCCATTTTTGCAAATCCAGCATGCACCTTGACATGGGGCTCTAGCAATCAGGAGCCTATTGCAGAAATATAGCAAATTCCACCCTGAGCTTGTTAAATCACAAGGATGGTGCAATATGCAGAACCAACATGCAATATTCTGCAAAGTATTAATGATTTTCCCTGTTTGTTTTCTTTCATGTACTTTCTTGTTACCTTCCTACTTTTCTCTCATATGTGTCCCCATTTCTTCTGACTTAGGCTTGTATAGTTTTTCAGTTTTCCCCCTGATTAGCATTTCTTTCCCCCTTTTCACTCTTCTCTAAATTACTTTTCTCCCCTTTCACTCACTCTCACTCACACTTAGCACTCTTTACCGCAAGAAAAGCAAAGATTTGTTGAGTCTTAATTCCTTGTTCTATTAAATTGAGTCTGAGAGTCAACTAAAAATGAGTTTGTCATTTTCATTTCTATTCTAGGCAGAAGCCAGGATAATAACAGCTCCCACGGTAGTAAAACGAACTCCTGGTACCGTTAAGATAGTCTGATTTCACATCCACCTAACTCCTGGGCAATGCCAGATGAGGGCCACGATCTCTTATTTATCTCTCAAACCTCTCAGCAGTTTGAGAAAACTGCCTTATTTTCCTTTCTGCCTAAGGTGTTGGGCTAAGTGGCACTTCAGATGCTCTGTTTTCATGAAAAGGCCATGTAGAGGCAGGGACCAGGCTACACTTACCTCTCTGGATCTGAGTCTTTCTCCTGTCTTGACTTTTAACTTTTTGCCTTTCTAGGCTTTACTCTCCATAACTTTTCTGATTTCTTTACAGCAAGCCCAAGCAATAGATTTATCTACGATCCTATTGTATTTTTCCAAAATCTAAAGAAATGAGACAAAGGTTAGAGATCCAAGAAGAGAGAAGGGAAGAATCACTTATGGAATTCTGGCAGTTTTCTTCCACCCTCTCCCATCTTTCTTTTCCACTTTCCTCTTAAATATTGCAAATCAAATTCCTTGGAGTCCTAAGAGGCCAGGTACAATCCCTGTTTATGAAACCCAGGCTAAAAAGATAAAGGGAGGGAGGTCCCTACAAGGGAACCTGTATGTAAAGTCCAACAATGAGCTTCACTGGAAAAAACACATTTTTGATAAGGTGGTTAGAATATAATTTGAATTTAAGACCCAAATTAAGTTCTCTCCTCTTCTGTGCCCCCCACCCACCCCCTCCCACCTTTGGCTTTTTTCTTACTCAATTCCTCTCTTTAATCTCTGTTCCACTCCCCCCCCCCACTCTTTTTCTTTTTACCCTCTTGTTCTCTCCCTTCATATCAATTCTTCTAATTTCCTCAACTGGGTGCCTCATCAGTCTCCCCCTTTCTCAGAGGAACGGATGTGAGGAAAGAAAGTAAAACAGAAAAAGACAAAGTGGATGGAGAAGCATCTAACACAACCTAAAGGTAATTTTTGAAAGTACAGAAGTCTCTTCAGATATAGGTGATAGATATGACGCTTTCTCAGAAAGTTGTTAATAAATTGACTTTTTAACACTGCATCTTATTACTTCAGTTGTAGTAACAATACAGGTACAGTGGAATGTTGGGTTTGTTGTGGCTTCTACTCTAGAATTCATCATGGATTCAAAGGTCGCCTTAGCACAGGAAGAAGGGGCTTGTGAGAGGCACTGGAGGAGAATTACGAGCCGCTGCTACAAGTGGGGTGCCTCTGTCCTCATCCCTGCACGTCTCTGCTCCCTCATCATGCACTCTCCAACCTGCTTTCTTAGATTAGTCATCGCAGTCCAGACCTCTCTCTTTTGTACTACACGGTTTCTTTCATACACTCGTGGAGCTTGTGCACTGCACAATGTCGGGCACATCATTTACACCACAGTTTACACGTAGTCCAGACCTGCACCCACTGTACATGGTGGCCCTGACCGACTGTGCTCTAAATGTCTTTGAAACATTAGCTTTGCGGTGAGTTACTAATGAATGAAACTTCTGTAAGCCATGGTGATGTCACCCAGGAGCACAGGAAAAGTAGAAACAACACAAAGAGCCATTGTGTCTTCTGGTGCCTCCTCTAACGCAGCTGACAGTGTGTGTGCACATGTGTGCTCATATGTGTGTGTGTGTGTAAAGGCTGAGTTTAGGACCAGCAGATGGCATAATGGTTACATCACTGGACTCCCACATAGTTGACTCCCAAGTCCCAGATCCAATGACTTAAAATTCGTACAGGGTGCATGTGTGTGCATGCCCAAAATCCCAGAAGGAGAATAAAGAAGGGATTGTGGTGTGGCCATCCCCCTTTGGGGGGTGATTTCTTGCTTTCTGTCTCTCTGTCTCTCCAGCGATCCCACATGCCCTACAGAAAAAATCTCTCTAAAAAAAAAAAAAAAAACACCAAAACCAAACAAAACAAAAAACTCTCTCTTAAAAAAAAAAAAAAGGCTGAGTTCACAAAGATGAAGACAAGATCAGTAAACCAGGACTAGCCTTGGCAAGAACTCCTTGCCCATCTTGTCAGGGCTTTGCTGATAGAATCAAGCAAAGGTCCCTGTGCTAAGGTGACCTTTGAATCTTCTGTCTATATTTCTGTCACTCTGCCACCAAAGGCAGCTTAGCACTTGAGTACTTTGTTTATTAACAAGGCCCCACCAAGATGCATACCATGGCTGAGAGGTAATGCACCAGAGGAGAGCTACGTGGCCGAAACACAACAAATGTCTACACACAGTAACCCCCTGGCCTCCACATACATCCCTTATCCTGCACCTGTTTTCTTGTCACTTCTTTCCCCCCTTAAGAATGTCCTTAATACTCCCCCTAATGTGTTCTATGGTGGTGTTGGGCAGTGGCAGGGAGGCATACAGAGCGACACATGCTGGCTCCTACAGCCACCAACACTGCCATCTTTCAACAGGGCATAGGATTTAGAGAGGTAGCCCTTAAAGATAACTCAATATTTTACAACAATTTCATCCTTTGATTGATTTATTCTATAACAATAAAATTTCAGATATTAGGGTCACAAAGAGATCTGCATATGCAAAAAAATGTCAAAAGGAAAAAAGACTACATACATACCATATTGCCATTTTACTTTTGAAATATAAAAAGTGGCTCTCAAATACTTACATTATGAACTGTGGGAAGAAGTAGATTTCTTTTTTAATTGTGGAAAAAAAATTTGTTATGAATAAAGACATTCTGTTATTACAAATGAAGTAATGTGAAAGCTATTTGGGCCCTTTTTACAAAGAACGTATTATCGTGTATGTAAATCTCCTGGTCAAATCTGAGTAGTCAGTTCAGCACAGATGAAGCACTTGCTTGATGTTGTCACATTCCTGCTCTCTCAGTCTCTGTCTCTCTCTGGTGAATGCATGTGCCCTATAGCAAAACTTTTTTAAAAATTGCTTTAAGCTCTGGATTTAAGACAATAAGATTTTATATGTCCAATGGATCTTTATATAAAGAAGAAAAGTTCAATTATAAACGTAATTTTATTTATTTCAATCATTTACTTGTGTTTAGTTTTTAACCTAATACTTAATGGTAGTAATTTTAAAATATTCTATACTTCAGAGTTTGAATTAGATAAATTGACTGTTCCATCTTTTTTTTTCCTTTTTTGTCAGATTAATACAAACTACTAAGATAAAAAAAAAAAAAGCACAATTCAGAAAAAGACAACACAAGGAGAAAACAAAGCAGTGTCTTTCATGTGGCAGAAATAAAAGTTACTAATCATTAAGAATTCAAATCAAATTTCTTACATTTTCACTTAATTGTGGATATCTATTATAAAGGAAGCTAGAGAACTATGCAAAACTATCAGATTTTTCAATTCATAAATCCAGTTTTATCTACAGGGCTTCCTTTTGGGGAGTCATTGGAGGAAAAATTGTTCTTCTCATTGGTTTTACTTTTCTCATTTGGACACTCATCCAACACTGTGCTGTTGCCAACACTGGATATTGTGAGGTTGATACAGGTGGAGACCACATTCCTTCCACCTTTGTGTGCCGAGTACCTGCTGCTGAGAGACATATCTATTGAATCTCAATGAGTGTCATTTTCATTTTCAAATACATTCTGAAAAAAATAAATAAGTCCATGGGGAGTGGCACTGCTTGAGCCGGTGGCAGGTGGCAGACTGCTGGTGGTGTGGCTGAGGAGAATGGAGTGTGGGTTCACCCTCTCCAGCACAGATTCCCACATCGATGAGTCCTGCCAGGGAGTCTCACCCACATGGGGTGAAGCGTTGAGCCATCTTGGATCCAGCAATTGGGAAGCAGCAGGCTTAGGCAATGAAGAGAGAAAACAGAAGGTCTTGAGATTTATGGGTGCAGGAAAGAAAGAACATACTGGTTGTCTGGTTATAGGAGATCGCAAGTCAACCCCTCACTTCCAGACAGCGGAAGAAGACAAGAAAATTAATGAAGAACTGGAGTCTCGGTATCAGCAAAGTATGGACAGTAAAGTATCAGGGAGATACTGACAACACTGTGGACTCAGCCTCAGTGAGATGGAAGATCACGATGGAGAAGGCAGTGTGGCTGTAGATGATGATGGTGGTGATTCACCTGATCCTGAAAGTCCAGGTGACAATGCAAGTGAGTCAGAGTCAGAGAAAAGAAGAATCTGCTGAAGAAGCCCAAGCTACTGAGCATCCTGATGAAGTGGAAGATCCCCTAAAACAAAAAAGATGCAAAAGGCAATTATAAAATGTTTGTAAATCCTGTGGTTCGTTAACTCCCAAACACTTGGTCTTTGTATGAAAAGTAAGTATTGTTATAATGCCCAGTGGAGGGCTGCTTATTAGGGCATAGACCTTTGTATTATAATTTTTAGAAAGGCCCTTTTAAATAATGACAGAGTGTTTGCTTTCAAATGCCATGGGTTACACTTTTATGGGCATGACTATATTCACTTTTGTAAAGAGTAAGAGTTGACAATACTCATCTTCCTTTCATGTTAGGATCATCAACCTTCTAACCACAACTTTGTACCTGTTCATCTGCAACATGAAGGAGACACTTTTGTTTGTGGTAGCTATTTCATCTTTTTTGTTGTTCATATTTTTCTTTTATAAAAATTTGATACTGTGACGTGTTCATCAAAAATACTTTTTTTGAGAGAGAGAGACTTTTGCTATAGGGTATGTGTGCTCACCAGAGAGACAGAGATACAGAAAGTGAGAAATCACCCCCTGCTTCTCCTCCATTCTCCTCTCGGGATCTTGGGCACGAATGCACATACACCTGGTGTGAGTTCAAGCTTCCAGGTCTGGGACTTGAACAGCAGTGGGCCATGTGGGCATCCAATTATGCCACCTGCTGGTCCTACCTGAAAAAATACTTTTAAATTATACTTTTGCTGGGGCCGGCAGGTGGCGTGGTGGTTGAGGGCACTGGACTCTCACGTGGCCGACTGTAATTCGTGTCCCAGACCTGGAGTCTTGCTTTTTCACTTTCCCTTTCTCACTCACTCTCTCTCTCTCTGTCCCTCTCTGGTGAAATTTAAATATAAGTAAATAAATAACTTAAATAAAATCATTATTTAAAAAATATACTTTTGCTGTAGTAGAACTATTTATCATGGCATTTCTGCTATCAGTCACAATCTAAAGTTGGTAAAAGATTAGGCGCTTAGTTTACTCTTCACTTAGTTTACTCTTCCTGACTCAGCTCTACTCTTCCAGACCGAAGCAACATGAGAGCAAGTACTTTCACGTTCATTAGATTGGAGTCACAGCTGCTGTATATTTGGAGTGTTTTGATCCCAAGCAGTCTATGGGATATAGAGTATGTTGTGTGCTAGATATTTTTTTATAAAATGTGGACGATTTTTACACAAGAAATTATTTCTCTGGTCATTTAGTCACATCTATTTAGTAATATGTAAAACTGGAATTTTTTTTTAAGGTAACAGGTGACCAAAGTTTCTTTTCTCCTTAAGGTCTAAATAAAGAGAAAGCAGTTTCCCATATTCGGTTGTGATACTTTTATCCTCATCTAAAAATGAGCAACGGGCTTACTGAACAAGAAGATGAAACAAATTCTCTGGGTTTTATCCCAGTATTGTTATTTTGATTATCAAATTACTGAAAAAGAAGTATTTCTGATTTGATTGTTACTTCTGTTATAGTGAAGTTAGAACGGTCTATTACACAGTTGATGTCTACAGTGGATTTACACAAACTGCATATGGGCTAGTCAATGGATCTGAAAAATTGGGTCTGAAACTCTTGTAACTAAATAACAAGTTCAAAGGCTTGAGTCAAAACTGTTAGTGAGCTGATCTATCACATATCTAGACACAGGGATGTGTGTTTGATGTGTTGACTTTCTTTCTTTTTTTTTTTCTGGAGAGGTTTTTGCTATAGGGCGCGTGCGCTCACCAGACAGATAGAGAGAGAAAAAGAGATCGAAAGCGAGAAATCACCCCCCAGGGGGGATGGCCATGCCGCAATCCCTTCTCCTCCATTCTCCTCTTGGGATCTTGGGCACGCTCACATACGTGCCCAGCATGAGTTTAAGCCACTGGGTCCAGGACTCCAACCGTGGTCGGCTACATGGGAGTTCAGCAACATAGCCATTACACTAACTGCTGGTCTTGATGTGTTGAATTTCTTTAAAAAAAAAAAAATTAGTCCTGTCACTTGGGAACTTAAAATGTATTAGAAGGGTATAGCAACTAGAATGGGTAATTTCTGGTTTACAGAGTTTGTGTTGAAATATTTCTCATGTATCCACCAAGGTTTTTGTTTCATTTTGTAAAAAAATTCTCACATAGTTTTAAAAGTGCTGCCCTATATAGCAAAATATTGAGTCTGCATGGTAAGCAATATTTGTGACATTTAACAAATGATTTCGTTTGAAGACGTTTTGCTTTATTTGACAATTTTAGTTTGACCACTGAGTTTCAAATTTCTATTCTATAGGATTGCTTATTATAACAAATTTAAGTAGAAAGTGAAGACTAATTTATGTTTTAGAATGGAAGAGGGAGGGGCCAGCAGTGGTGTCGTGGTTAAGGGCACTGGACTCCCACATGGGTGACCTTGGTTCGAGTCCTGGACCTGGTGGCTTGCTTTCTCACTTTCCCTCTCTCTTTCTCTGTCTCTCTGTGATAAAATTAAATAATAATAATAATAATTAATAAAGTTAAATAAAATAATTTTTAAAAACTTAATGGAAGAGGGAAAGAAACCAGTATTATATCTTAAAAAGCAAATATTTTCATCATTTCACTGTTTAATTATGCTGAGTTGTTTGTAAGTCTTGGTTCTGATATGTAAATAGAAGTACTTTCCAAAATAACTACACTGGAAGACTTTTATTCTTCATCTCTAGATAGATTCTGATTTTAATTGATTTATGTATTATTGGACATTAACAAAATTTAGGGTTGTAATAAATTTAGGTCTATTGGTCAACCCAGTTTCCCAGCATCACATTAAACATGACTTTTAAGCCTAAAATAAAACCGGTAAGCCAAGGGGTACTATTATTTTCCCTGTTCTACAGATGATGAAAGTGAATCTTAGAGGCTGAATTACTTGTTCAAGATCACTAATAGTAATAACTGCAATAGTACTTGAACCCAAACAGTTAAGCTAAAAACAAATGGGCAATTTCCATTAGAATGCATACATTTAAGCTAGAAATAAGGGTAGCTAGGGTCCTTAAAAGGCTATAGAAATCTGTTCAGCTCAAATTTCTCACAAAAAGCACTGGTACTGAGGTGCCACAGAGGCTCCCCCACCTATCCCCAGAAAGCCCTCTAGAATGGCACACTCCAATATGGCAGCACTAGGCGTGTGTACGTTTTGCACACGTGGAATGTGGCTAATGTGACTGAGAAACTGGATTTTAGATTTCTCTTAATTTAAATTTAAGTTTAAAACCTGAAGCAGCATAGAATATATTTTTCCATTAAACACCTTTATTGTTCTGTTAGAGCTACCTTTTTTACTTCAATGGTTGAAAACATAGCATCCAAATTGAGATATGCTATAAGCATAAAACATACCCTAGATTTTGAAGTTTCTGTTTGGAAAAAAGAATATAAAATATTTTACTAGTGTTAGATTGATTATATATTTACACAATAATATTTTGGATATATTGAACTATATAAACATATTTAGAAATCAGTTTCATCTATTTCTTCTTGCTTTTTAAATGTGGTTATTAAATAATGTCTCACAAAATTACATGTGTGAAAAAAATGTGAGTCATGACATGTTTGTATTGGACAGCACTGCTGTACAGAAAAATCCCTTTGACCCTCAGCTCAGGAGATTTTTATTCCTCTTTTCCCTTCCACAAAGATGGAAAGAATGTGATTCCCTGCCCCCACCACAATCAGGTGTGAAAAAGGAGATTTCCATGAAACCAAGAAGTGACTACCACTGGAGACATTTTAAAGTTAGGAATATGCAGAAATGATTTCTAATTTGGGGATAACTGTCTCAGAGAAGCTGTTTCCTTAACACAGAGTATCTGGAACAAGTTGATTGTTTAGGGAAGAAAGTCTTAATTATAATCAGTACTACCTAGTAACAGTCCTTCAAAGGCAATATAGAGCCAGCTCTGTGACATAGCAGCAATGTGCTACTCAAAAGAAGCTGAGTCCCATATGGCCACTGAGGTTTGAATCCCTAGCCCAGTCAGCCTAAAACACACTGGGCATGCTTGAGTGCCCAAGACCCTACAACCTGGAAGACTGGAGGAATGGGATTGCAACATGACCAGACCTGTAGAGGAAGTTTCTCTTTCTCTCTGTCTCTCACATGCAGATGCATATACTCTTATCACAAATTTTTTTAAAGGCGTAATAGGGGCCAGCATGGTAATAAAGATGCTGGACTCCCACATGGCCGACAGCAGTTCAAATTCTGGACCCAGTGGCTTGAAAATTAGGCCAGGTGTATGTGCATATATACCCCAAATTCCTAGAGGAGAATGGAGAAAAGATTGTAGCATGGCCATCCCCTGGGGGCAGGGGGTGATTTCTCACTTTCCTTCTCTCTGTTCTCTTTCCAGTGAGTGCTTATACCCTGTGGCAAAAATCTTAAAAGGGGGACCAGCAGTTAGCGTCATGGCTATGTTGCTGGACTCCCATGTGGTCGATTGCGGTTGGGGTCCCAGATCCGATGGCTTAAACTCACGCCGGGTGCGTGTGCGTGTGTGCGGGGTTCAGCAACATAGACATTGCGCTAACTGCTGGTCTCTTGCTTTCTGTCTCTCTGTCTCTCTCTGTCTTTCTAGAGAGCGCACGTGCCCTATAGCAAAAACCTCTCCAGAAAAAAAAAATCTTAAAAAGAAAAAAGGAAAAAGGAACACCACAATATATATTGTAGTTGGTATACAACCACTTTGGAAAGTAGTTGGAAGAGTTTCATAAAGCTAAGACAATTCTCCTAGGTATTTATTGAAGAAAAATGAAAACATGCTCATAAGGTGTATGTTCAAAACAAGACACACAAATGGTCATCGGAGTGTTGTTCATAAGAGCAAAACACTGGACTACCCTGTAGCACAGAGGATAAGCCCTTTGCGTAGGGAGCTGGATTCCACATGCCCAACTGTGGTTCAAGTCCTCTCTCTCCCTCTCTCTCTCTCTCTCTCTTTCTCTCTGCGTGTGTCACACATGTGTGGCAATAAAAGCAAGCAAACAAACAAAAACTGGAACAACCTAAATATCCATCAACAGATGAATGGTTAAACAAATTGTGGTATGTTTATACTATAAGAATTTACTGAACAACTTACTTGTATATAGTTACTAAAAAAAGAAAAAAAAAAGAAACTAATAGATGCAACGCAGTCGAGAGAGAATGAGACAGAGAGGACAGTGAGAAAGCACTCTCTAGAGGGGAGGGCCACACCACAATCCCTTCTCTTCTGGCATGCACGCACACACACCTGGTGTGAGTTTCAAGCCACTGGGTTCAGGACTTGCCCTTGTCAGCCATGTGGGCATCCGCTATGCCATCTGCTGACCCTGGTGTATACATTTATCAAACTAAATATTTTAAATGGAGTATTTTACTGAATATAAATTATACCTCGGTAAAATGATTTTTAAAAAGATTTTCTCCAGGCCTCTGACCTGGGGCATCTTTCTTCACCAGGCAGAACACCCAGTTTTGGACTTCACTTTCTTGCCAGGTGGTGGAAGCAGTAAGTCAGGAGAGCGGGGCTAGGTTAGGTTGACCTTCCAACCCGGCTAAGTTTCCAAGGCCCTCCCAGCGGGCTGGGAGTCAGGTCCTGGTAGTAGGCTAGGCTCTGAAGTGGGGTGGGAGTGAGATGTGTGCCCCCCTCCCCAACCTCTCATCTATGTGAGTTCTGCTGTGGATGGATCACTGGGGCCCCATGGCGAGACGGGGGCTAGTGTCCCAAGACAGCCTGAAGACTCTTCAGCTTCTCACCTAGGGGTGAGACAGAAGGCGAGGTGCAGAGCAACTCTGAGGAGGCTTCCCTGAGCCCCGCGCTGCCCTCCAACGTCAGTAACGTGAAGCTGGTGGAGAAGCTGGAGCAAAACCCTGAGGAGTCCTAGGACATCAATGCTACAGAAAGAACTTAAGCAATTTACTAAGCTCTGGAAGCAGAAGAGGTTCAACCGGAGATATTCCCAGACTGGTATGGGGCTCACCCTGGGTTCCTCTTTGGCAATGTGTTCAGCCAGATGATCGGCCACCATTTGGAGGCTCTTGAGCTCAGTTTCACGCACACATGTAAGCTTCCTACTCTGCTGCTGACGTGGGTGGAAGAAGCTGACAGCATTGAAAATCTTCAGGAGATAAGCAAAGCAGACACTTTCATGCAGGCCAGACCAGGTAAGAACCGGTATTGATAATAAAGCAAGATGGAACCTGGAGAGCACGTTCCATGGATGAGAACATTTAAAATCTGCTATGACTTTCAAGGTCACTTTACATCGTCAACTATAGTCACCTTGTTGTACATCTGTTGAACTTGTTCTTCCTACCTAACTGAAATTTTGTATCCTGTGACTGACGTTTCCCTAATCTTCCTTCCCCACTCATCGGAAGTCATGTCTTAGCTCTTTATTTTCCTATTAATGTGGATATTTTCAGAGCAGTTTCCTCTCTGTCCCCATTCTTATGCCGGGTTAGCTAGGAAAGTTCCTCCTATTCTGAGACTTCATCTCCCTCTGACTCCACAGTGCACTTTTTCAATACTTAGCCTTGTATTTTAGTCGTCAGAACTTATCCTTTTCCCAGCTGACAGTAAATTCCTCCAGGACAGGGACTGTCACACATTTTTTCATTCCTACAGCACAATACACAGCATATAGGAAGTGCTCAGTGTATTTTTTCATTAATGAATGGACATCTGTTAAGGTCAATAGAACTGAATGATACTGACCTGGACTGAATTATACTCATGCTAACTGCAGACAGTTAGACCTTTCATTCCACATAACAATCACTGTGTAATGTTCTTTGCTTAGGGACATAATATTTTATTTTTCTGAGTTATGAAAGGTTAAATACTACTACAAAACATCAAAATAACAACTAAAAGCCCAATTAAATTAGTAAAGTTTATAGTTTGTTGATTTTCTTTTTGGTATTTTAAATTTCAGATATTTTTTAATTAATGTACTTAATTGGTTTTTCATAACTTCTCCTAACTTTTATAACTTTTTGTAACTTCTCTTCTGAATCAGTGAATATGCTGTTTTTAATTTACATTACTTCTGATCATATGGTTATACAATTATAACTGATTAGGCTACAAATTCAGTTATGAAAACCCAGCTTACACTAGTACAAAGAGTAAACATAATAGACTTGGCTAAGGATTTCACATATGATGGTGAATGGTAGAATCTTGAAAACTGAGATTTCAAACCTATTACAAAATGGTGAAATACAATGTTAATATATTCCCCTAAACTTTTTTTTTTTTTTTTTTTTGCCAGAGGGCATGTGCACTCCCAGTGAGAGAGACAGAGAGCAGGAGAGTAAGAAAGCACTCCCTTGGGGCATGATCATGATAAAATCCCTCCTTTTCCATTCCGTCTTACAATATTTAGAGCACACACACACACACACACACACACACACACAAATACACACACAACTGGCATGTTTTCCAGGTCACTGGGTCCAGGACTTGAAACTTTCAGTTGGAAATGTGGGATCCAGCTCCTTAACCACCATGACATGGACTTGGCCCTCACTATAACCAAAATAAAATAGTACAACTTATTAAATAAACATGTAATAAAGAATCTTGGCAGATAATGGATTAAGCAGATGCCAAGATGAGAAAGGAGAAAGAGCATTTACTATGGTTACTCATCACCATACACTGATTTTACAGTTTGTCTTTCACTGCTCATCCATAATATTTAGTTACAAATTTGCCAGGGTGACTCAGCAGGTGAACTGTCTTGTGACAAAGATGAACAACCCTTCTGACAGAGTTTTAAGCCACAGATTACCCATTTAGTTCTATTTGGGGATGAATGTTATATTCTCTTAACTTGCTACGCCATTCATGTTAGACTCCAGATGCTACTAGAATCTTAAAACTAGAGAAAAAATCTTATATTACATGTGAGACAATTTAGCTTAGAAAGCTTGTCACACATCCAAGTCAGAACTAGTCAGCAATGAAACTAAAACCAAAATCCAATCAACTTGCCTCCATTCTCTGTAACTTTCACTCTTTTAGCTACCCTTTACGTTTTGCACACATGGCCAGTAATTTTTATGATCTGAGGACTTAGGGAATTTATTCCTCTACCAGAGAGTAGATTTCTTATTTGCCATAGGGTCTGTGCTCCTTTAAAATGAAAATACCTCTTGGAAGTAAAAATATTTTCACAGCACTTTATAAGGTAATTTCCACATTTTGGAATTGGTAGCTGCGCTGCTATCTCACACTGATAGCAATCTTCATTTTTTGAGGGGAATCTAAGCAGCTGGGGAAGCAAGGCTGGGTACCTGGAGGGTACTTTCGGTGGGGGTGTTTTGCAAAAGTGACTGGGGCTAGTTAGGCTGTTATAAGACATGAATAAAAATGCTATCTTTCTAAAGAGGCCATTTCTTTTTCTTTCTTTTTTTTTTTAAAGAGAGATTTTTGCTATAGGCCATGTGCACTCCCCGGAGAGACAAAGTGAAAAATCATAACCCCCCCCCACCCCCCAGGGAGGATGGCCACGCCGAAATTCCTTCTCTTCCATTCTCCTCTAAGGATTTTGGGCACCCAAGCACATGTACCTGGCGTGTGTTTACGTTGCTGAGTCTGGGACTTGAACTGCAATCGACTATGTGGGAATTCAGCATTGTAACCATCATGCCATCTGCTGGTCCCTAAAAAGGCCATTTCTTTGAACAACTAGATGAGTGGCCCTTAACTGAAGGTGATTTTGCTCCCCAGGAGGCCTTTGACAATGTCTAGAGAAATTTTTGATAGTCACACATGGAGAGAGGGATGCTACTGCATCTAATGGTAGAGGCCTGTGATGCTTGTAAACATCCTACAGTACACAGGACAGACCCACAAAAGAATTATCCCACCTAAAATGCTAATGCTGAGAAACTGTGAACCAGAGGGATAAAAATTCACTGAGAAACTGGAGGAAGCTTCTTAAATTATTACTTATTGTTTGTATTTAAGGACTTAGAAAATTAAATAGTCATGCACACTAATCCTTTTTCCTTTTGGTGTGTGGCTAACAGTTTCAAGGGATCCTGGAGACTGTTTATCCAAATTTCAGCTGGGCATTTCACAAATTCTCATGGCATCTTTGAGAAGGAATACAGCTGAGAAGACAGTTCAGTTGTGTAAGAAGACAGAGATGAGTTGTGTTGATTTGGAGCTGTTGTCCATTTGTACTCAAAGTCTACTGAGAAGTTTGATAACAGAGAATTAGGGTCTCTAATAGTATGTTGTAGAGTTCTATCACTGGCTTTGTCTTATTAAACAAAAACCATCTGAACAGACTTGGATAGGATGCTGATCAGATTTCAGGAAGATAAAAATAAAATCTGGGAAGGGCATGGATTCAAAAAGATCTTGACCACACAGAAGAATGGGTTTTTTAGTCCAGGGTTCCACAGTTCACTAGAAATGCTAACAATCCATAGGGTGTCCAAAAGGGAATTAAGGGGGGAAATATTAAAGAACTTGAAAGTAAGGACCTGAGGATATTAGGGCTGAAGATAGAAAAACATAGCAAGATGAAATGAGAAAAGATGTATCTATCAGGTAGCTTTGAGGGAGGATTGATTCTGTACAATGTGGGGAAAAGAAGTGACTAGAATCAACAAGCTGTATAGGCAAACCCTGGCCTAATCGACAGGTTGATTACCAAACAAAAGAACTGTTTAAGGGCGAAATGTGGTACGTTGGAAGGTAGAGGCCCGCTTACTGCCAAAACAGAGACCACACAATAGCTTTTATTAAAGTGTTGAGGCAAATTTGGCGGTATTTCTACTTAGAACATATTTCACTAATCTACTCTGAATTCCGTCCCTAGGTATGTAACTTTCACAGTGGCATGTACATGTCCTGAGAGCCTCAGCCTTGCACTTATGTGGGTTAGTTTACGTAACTCAACCCATTCAAGTGAAAAAGCTATGACCCCTGGCATCCTCCCTTCCTGATTATTCAGAACTCGGTGCCACTGCTGGCTTTTTGGAGTCTCCTGCGGTATCCGAGAATTCTCTGGGACACTACACACATCCAGGTGCTTAATTACGTCATGATTTAAAAAAAAAAAAGAATGTTAGATTAGGTGACATGCCTTACAGAATATGAAAAAGCACTTCAAGAGTTAATGGATTTTCTTCAGGCGAAATCCCAATAGCTGTGGAGCGTTCGCTTCGGTGAAACTTCACGTTCCCACGCAACTAAATACGCGGGACCAGCCGCAAGGCGGCTCACAAGTGCCGGTGAACTCGGAGCAGTTCGTCCTTTATACTTAGATGCGCGCGAGCGCGCGCAACCAGCTTCTCGGGCTGCGGAGCGGGCCAATGAGTGGGCAGTCTCTTCGCGCCGGCTCGGGATTGGGAGAAAAGCGCCAGCCTCTAGGCCTAGCAGTGGGCGGGGCGCGTCGAGGAGAGACTGGGATTGGGGAAGGCGCGCCGCTGCGCCAGAGTCCCGGGGGCGCGTGCGCGGTCTCGCGGCAGCCAGGGGGGCCGGTCTCGCGCGGTCTCGAGGTGGAGCCGCTGGCGGCGGCGACGGCGGCGACGGAGGAGGTTGGCGGTGGGGGGGGGGGAGGCGGGGACTACGGATTCGGAGGTGGGGAGTCGGGAGTTTCTGGACTCTATCCGGTATTTTGAAGGCCGCGGGAGGGCTGTTGCTGTTGCACTGTTCAGGAGCGGCCGAGGCGCAGAGGTAAGACGCGGACGGCGGCGGCTGGAGATCTTAATCAACAGGTCCCCGGGAACGCGGGGGGGAGGGGCGGCCGGGCTCGCGGCCCCCTCCCCCACACCCGGAGCGTCCGGTTCGGAGCTGGACCCGGGCTGCCCCGCGCTTTGGCGCCGGGAGCCGCGGCGGGTGTGTGAGCCGACCCTTTGTCCCTCGGAGGAACACTGCCCGCGCGGTGTCCGCTCCCTCTGCGGTGTACAGGGACGCACCTTGGCGCGGGCTCCTGCCGGCCTGGCCTGAGTTGCAGGGGGCGCGGCAGGGGGCCGTTGGCGACTCTCGGGGCTGCCTCCTGGCCAGGTCTGGGCAGTCTGTGAGACGGAATGTAGTCAGCGTTCCTCTGCCTGACTCAGCTGGTATTTTGCTGCTCATTTCTTTAAAACAGTTTCTACTTCCTTCTAACCACTTTTAAAGAAAAGCCCGATTTCTTAATAGTGCCTGATAAGCTACAGTAAGATTGCAAGTTGAACTTTAAAGCCTGTGAATTGTAAACTACGCGTAGTGAAAGGCGCTTTAAACGACCTGTGTAGCAAATTACGTAGCTCTAATGATATAACTTTACCTTCTGTTCAGTAGTAGACTGATAGTAATGTGTACGCAATTTAGGTTTCGGTCAAAAGATTTTTCTTGACAGTTTACGCGAACATGGCATAGCTGGGAGGATTTTAGAGTTAGTATGTAGTGTGCGTTTTTGTTTCCGTAGTTGTTTAGAATTTTAACAACTTAGAGTTGAAAGTCTTTAGGATAATTTTGAAATTTTGACTTGACAAGGTGAAAGGTGTTACCATTTCTGATTTTAAAAAACTTGTTTTAATGATTGTGCTAATTATGCTTTTGGATTATACCAGAAGTTAATAACCCATTAAATTCTTCAATAAGAACAAGTGACGTGTCGGTTATTGGTGTCTTTGAAGTATAAGTATTGTTGGTAATGAAAATTATTAAATAAGCCTTCTTGTATTATAAACTCCTGATCTTTTACTATTGACTAGATACCTGTGGACATACCATAATTGTATGTTTTAAAAGTCTAAACTGTTGTCGCAGGCTGTAGCTGTTAAATTACAATGTAAAAGCTTAGTAAATGAAACAAGCAGAAATAGAAAAGTAATGTTTATTATTTTATTAAGTCTATTAACTCTTACCATGTACTGGAATGACGTTTGGCTAAACATGTCAAGGAAAGGGACTCAATAATATTAACTTGTTTTAGAATGCCAGATGTTAAAGTACGCTCTATAAAAAAAATATGCTAAGAGGATACATAAGTTCTACCTAAGGGGGACCCAACTCAGTAAGTAGGTGGCTATTTGTTTGATCTTCCTGAATTACATATGATCTTGTTTAAAAATTGCAGCACATGCATACCAAGAAATTTGATATTTTCTTGTATCAGTGTGCTAGGATGTCCTGTTTCTCTGATATTTTCTGATTTTGAGGTGTCTGGAGAAAATATCTTGATATGTACTGACCAGCCACTGGCATGGTGGGTAAGGCAGCTGGATCCCACATAACCGACTGGATGATTCCAAGTCCTGGATCCTGCAGCTTGAAAAAACTGCGGGGTACCCAAGCCTCTGGGTCCAGGACCTCAACTACACAGTCAGCTATGTGGGATCCACCTGGTCACCTGGCTGGCTCAGAATATAGTTTTTGATTATATACTCTTTGAATCATAGGATCATTGAGTTGCAAGTAATCTTAGTGGTCAGATAGTCTAACCTCTTCATTTTCCAGGAAAAAGAAACTGAGGTTTGTAAAGTTAAGTAGCCTCCAGTCTGACTGCTAATTAGTGGGACAGATGGAACTAAATGCTAAAATGCTTTTCTCTGTGTTCCAAGTTCTGTGCTCTTCTCATTCACTATTAGATTACTGTGAGTTAAGCAAACCAGTAAGTTACCTTCTCTAAATAATGTAAGAGTTGGCAGGACTAATTCTTTCCCTTACATGTTTTCCCTCCTTTTTAAAATAGCCACTAACTACAGTTCATTCCATTGCTGAGAGGTTGTTGTAAAGTTTTCAATATTTCAGACAATGTTTTATGACTGTCCTGTGCATGCTTCTTGAGCACATATATGAAGGTTTTCCGTAATGGGTACCTATGTGTAAGAGGTATTGTTAGGCCATAGGTTGATGTGTATTTTCAACTTTACTAGCTACAACCAAATTACCCCCCAAATTGTAGCGATTTACATTCCTGTCAGTAGTTTATGAGTGGCAGTGGTTACTTATCATTGCCCACAGTTGGCATTGTCATATTTAAAAATATCTGTCAATCTTGAGACCAGCAGATGGCATAATGGTTATATCACTGGACTCGCACGTAATTGACCACAGTTCAAGTCCAGGACCTAGCGACTTAAAACTCATGCTGGGCACATGTGTGTGTGCCCAA
Organism: Tupaia tana; assembly: GCA_026018925.1. Lineage (NCBI taxonomy): Eukaryota > Metazoa > Chordata > Mammalia > Scandentia > Tupaiidae > Tupaia > Tupaia tana. The sequence continues at coordinate 232,419,059 of JAKSZU010000001.1, forward strand.
GATCCTGAGAGGAGAATGGAGGAGAGGGGATTGTGGCGTGGCCACACCCCCCACCCCCAGGGGCGATTTCTTGCTTTCTATCTCTCCAGTGAGGACATGCACACTACAGCAAAAATTTCTCTCTAAGGAAAAAAAAGAAAAAGTCAATCTGATGAGAAATTATATATTCGTTTTCTTTCCTCATAACATTTTTAAACTTTATTTTTAATTTACATGAAATGAGGTTAACTCTTTTATTGTACAATTGTTTTGGTAAATATTGGGTCATGGGAAAAGTCATGACACATTTTGGCATAGAAAAACAAAAATATGTCATGGCTTTTCTGATGGCCCCATTTAGAGAGCTCTACAACTACCATAATCAAGATACAGGACAGTTCCATCACCTGAAATTCCCTTGTGCTGCCCTTTATTTATTTCTACTTTCCCTTCTTTCTTTATAAAAGAGAAAGAGGGAGAGAGAGGGGGAAAGGAAAACAGAAATAGGTATTTTTTTTTCCTTTCTTTAAAGAATTTTCCATTTAACTTTATTCATTTGTTAATTTATTTTATTTTAATTTGACCAGAGAGAGAGAAAGCTGCCAGGGCCAGGACTCGAACTGCTCCAGCCATGTGGGAGTTCAGTACCTCTAACCAGCACGCCACTTGCCAGCCCCAGAAATAAGTATTTTTGACAAGGTCTCATAGTGTCATGATCCTCCTGTCCTACCTGCCTTATTGGCCAAGATTACAGACACATTCAACCACATCAGGTGTGTTCAGATTGTCCTGGGAACCAAACCAGGCCTCCCATATAGAGATGCTCTGTGTGCTCCACTGCAGCTATGTTGTGCTGCTATTTTTAGTTAACTCCTTCCCTGTCCTTAATTGGTGGCAACCAATGATCGATTGTCTCTCCCATGAATAGTCTTTTTGAAAATAATTTTTTTAAAGAATTATTTTAGTTAACTTTATTTACTTATTTATTTTAATTTGACCAGAGAGGGACAGAGCGAGGGTGAGGGGTAAGAAAACAAGCCTCCAGGTCTGGGAATCAAACCTTGGTCGTTCATATGGGAGTCCAGTGCCCTTAACCACCATGCCACCTGCTGCCCTCCCCCCAATTTTTAAGTTATTTTATTTAACTTTATTTATTTATTCATCTATTTCAGTTTGACTAGAGAGGGACAGAGTGAGTGATAGAATGAGTGAGTGAGTGAGTGAGAGAGAGAAAGAGAGAGAGAGAGAGAAAGTAAGTGAAAGTAGTCTTTTTGAGTATCATTTTACAGAATATTTATCGATAGCTTTTTGAATCAGGTTTCTTTCTTTTAGCATGATATATTTGTGATTAATCCATGTTATTGAGTGTATCCACAGTTCCTTCTCTCTTACTGCTGACTGTTGTGTTCCCTTATGTGGATGTACCAACATTTGTTTATCCATTCACCAGTTGAAAGACATTTGAGTTTTCCATTTTTTGTTAACTATGACTAAAACTGCCTACATCTTTGTGGATAGGTTCTTGTGTGATAGCTCTAAAGTTCTCATGGGTAAGTACTTGTAAGTGGGATCACTGAATCATATGGTGAATATATGCCTAACTTCATTTAATAAAAAAACCAAAAACACCACTGTCTATGGTAGGCAGAATGGTGACCCTCAAAGATATCCTAATCTTTGAAACTTGTGAATATGATAGGTTACATGGCAAAGCTGAATTAAGGTTGCTGAGCAACTAATATTAAATTAAGGAGATTATCTTGGACTATTGGGGTGAGCTCAGTGCATCCCAAGAGTCCTTAAATAAAAAAGTGGGAAAAAATGGGAGAAAAGTCAGAAAAAAAAGATCTAACAAGCTAAGTGGATCAGAGAGAGGCATAGTTTCTGATTTTGAAGATGGAGGAGCAGAGGCCATAGCCAAGGAATGTTGGTGGGATTTAGAATCTGGAAAAGGCTAGGAAATTGATTAATCTTAAGAGCCTCCGAGAGGAAAAAAAATTAACCAACAGCTTGATTTTAGCCCAGTACTTTCTGTGTCAGACTTCTAACTTACAGAACCATAAAATTTGCTTTTGTTTGTTTTGTTTTAGAGAGATTTTTGCTATCGGGCACTTGCGCTCACCGGAGAGATAGACAGAAAGCAAGAAATCACCCCCAGGGGAGATGGCCACGCCACAGTCCCTTCTCCTCCATTTTGGGCATGCACACACACATGCCTGGCATGAGTTTTAAGCCACTGGGTCCAGAACTCAAACCATGGTAGACTACGTGGGAGTCCAACCATGTAACCATCATGCCATCTGCTAGTCCCAAATTTGCATTGTTCTAAGCCACTGGTTTTGTGATAATTTGGTGTAGCAGCATAGGAAGTGAATAATACACTGTCAAGCTGTTTTTAGAGTAGCTGGGTTATTCCTTGTATTCCCACCAGCAATATATGAGGATATATATGAGCAGTTGGAATTACTTTACATCCTTATCAACACTTGATATGGTCCGTCTTTTCAATTTTAACCAATGTAATAGGTATATACTAGTATCTCATTGTATTTATTCATTCATTTATTTTCATTTGACCAGAGAAAGGCAAACACACAGAGAGAAGGAAAGTGAGAAAGCAAGCCACCAGGTTTGGGACTTGAACTGTGGTAGGCCATGTGGGAATGTCTACCTCCTTAACCACCACGACACTTGCTGGCCCTCATTGTGGTTTTTATTTGCATTCCCCTCGTGACTAATGATGTTTATAATCTTTCCGTGAGCTTATTTACTTTCTCTATATCTCCTTTGGTGAAGTGCCCAAATCTTTTGCTCATTTTAACATTAGATAGTTTTCTTTTGAGAGTTCTTTATAGCCTTTTGTCAGATGGGGTATTTGCAAAGATTTTTCTCCCAGTCTGTGACTTGCCTTTTTTTATTTTTAAAATTACTTATTTTTCATTTTATTTATTTATTCATTTATTTTAATTTGACCAGAGAGAGAGAAAGAGAGAGAGAGAGAAAGTGAGAAAGCAAGCCACCAGGTCCAGGACTTCAGCTGTGGTCGGCCATGTGGAAGTGTCCAGCGTCTTAACCACCATGCCACCTGCTGGTCCCCTGTGACTTGCCTTTTCATCCTCTTAACAATGTCTTCTGAAGTATGGAAGTTTTAAGTTTAGGTGAAGTTCAAATTACCTATCTTTTTATTTGATGGATTTTACCTTTGTATCTAAGAACTTTTTGCCTAACCCCAGGTCACAGAGATTTTTCTCTTCTATTTTCTTCTATAAGTTTTATATTTTTATATGTTATATTTAAATCGGTGTTTTATTTTGAGTTAATTTTTGTATAAAGTTTGAGATATGGCTTCCTTTTTGTTCAGTTGTTCCATGATCATTTGTTGAAAAACTGTCCTTTCTCATTGAATTGCCCTTGTCTTTGTCAAGAGCAATTTGACTATGTTTATATGTGTTTATTTATCGACTCTTATGTTCTATTTATCCTTTTGCCAATAACAATCTTGATTATTATAGCTTTGTAATAAGTCTTGACATCAGATAATGTGAGTCCTTCAGCTTTATTCTTTTATTTTAGTTACTTTACCTTTCTTTCTTTGTATTTTGTTGTTGTTTTATGTTTTTAAATTTTGCCACAGGGTGCACGATCTTTCCAGAGGGAGACAGCCAGAGAGGGAGAGGGAGAGGGAGAAAGTAGCCCCTCAGTGGGATGTGGTCACATCACAATACCTACTCTTCCATTTCTCCATCTTCTAGGAATTTGGGGCACAACATATGTACACATCTGGTGTGTTTCTCAAGCAACCAGGTCCAGGATTCAAACTGCAGTTGGCTATATGGGATCTTGCTCCCTCCACCACCAGGCCATGGGGCTGGCCCTACTATACCTTTCTATATAAATTTTTTTATTAATCTTAAATTTGTCAGATGGCATATGTGCTTGCTGGGAAGAGACACAGAGCAGAGAGAGGGAGGTAAAGTGAGAAAGCACCTTTCCCTACCCCACCCCCATCATGAAGGATGGTCATGCTATAATCCCTTCTCCTTCATTTGTCCTTCCCATCAGAATTTTGGACACTCATGTACACATATCTGGTATGTTTTCAGCCCACCAGGTAAAGGACTTGGGATCCAGCTGCATTAATCACCATGCCATTGGCTTTCCCTGTGTAATATTTAGAATCAACTTGATATCCACAAAAAAATTCTGTTGAAATGTGTTTAATCTATAAATCAACCTGAAGATAATTGATATCTTTGCAATATTGAGTCTTCTAATCTGTGAACATAATATTTCCTTCTGTTTAGGTCTTTGATTCCTTTCTTGAGGGTTTTGTAGTTTTCAACAAGTAGATCCTACAAATATTTCATAAGGTCTATATCTAAATATTACAACTTTTTGGCCCCATTGTAAGTGGTAATTTTTTTTTTTTTTTTGGAGAGGTTTTTCACTATAGAGCGCTTGCGCTCACCAGACAGACAGAGAGAGACATAGAGACAGAAAGTGAGAAATCACCCCCCAGAGAGGATGGTCACGCCGCAATCCCTTCTCCTCCATTCTCCTCTCGGGATCTTGGGCACGCACGCACACGCGCCCGGCGTGAGTTCTAAGCCACCGGGTCCGGGACGCGAACCGCGGTCGACCACGTGGGAGTCCAGCGACATAGCCATTATGCTAACTGCTGGTTCCCGTAAGTGGTAATTTTTAAAAGTTTAATTTCAGATTTTTAATTTTTTCCCCTTAACTCATGATAGAGCATATGTGTGTGCATATAGGAAAGAGAGGGAAAGAGAATGAAAAAGATGAGTACCTCCCCACACACAGGATCTGATCATACTGTGATTCCTTTCCTGTAGTCCTCCACTGTCGATCTTGGGCGTTTGCACACATGCCTCGTGTGTTTCAGGCTGACTGGGCTCTAGATTTGGCCTACAGTTGCTATGTGGGTTATAGATTCTCTTAAGTAGTACATTACTGCTATGCCACAGAGCTGGCCTTCAGTTTCCAATTAATCATTGATAACATATAGAAATTTAGTGAACTTTTATATTTGTATGTGTGTGTGCGTGCGCACACACGTGTGGTATTGTTATAGACAGGGCCTCACTGTCTCAGTCTTTCTGCCTCAGCCTGCCAAGTAGCTGAGACTACTGGTATGTGCCACCATGCCTGGCTCTTTCAGACAGGGTCGTGCTCTGTTGTTCACAGTGGCTGTAAACTTGGGATTCTCCTGCCTTAGCCTCCCAAGCAGCTGGGACAGCAGGTATATACCACCACGTCCAGCTTTGTAGGGTTGGTCAGGAATCAGATTCAGGCCTCTTATGAGGCCTCAGCGTACTTAGTGTCTAGCATGTGCTACTGTGGCTGGGCCATTTTAATTTTTTCTATTGACTTTTTTCCTATTGACTTCCCTGATCGAGGGCTGGTTGAAGCTGAGGTGGGTTGCAGTGTTGGGACCCTGTTGCAGGTAACTGTCTTTTCTTTTTTCTTTTCTTTTTTTTTTTTTGAGAGAGATTTTTGCTATAGGATGTGTGCGCTCATCAAAGAGAAATGAATGGATATTGAATTTTTCAGTGTGCTTTTCCTATATTTCTTGAGATGATCATATTAATTTTTGTCTTTAATCTATTATTGTGATAAATTACACTGATCCCCCCCCCCCCCCAAGTATTGAACTAGTTTATGTGCTTCCAGAAATGACTGTGGAGTTATTTTAAACAAAAATCATTTGAGATTATTTTTTAACCAATATAGACTAACAATTATTCTCAAAAATGAAGGAGGAAACTAAATACAAGATTTTATGAACCAACATACTTAGGCTGGCTCTGGTTAAGGTAACCAGATCCTACATGGACAACCATGTAGGATCAAGTCCTGGACTCCGTGGCTCGAGAAACATGCGAGTCATGTGCGTTGTGTGCACACAGTCCAGAAAGGAGGGAAAAATGGAGAATGAATTGTGGTATCACCATTCCTTTGAGGGAGAGAAGGGTGCTTTCTCCATATCTCTTTCACTCTCCCTCTCCCTGGTGAGTGAATGGGCTTTTTAGCAAAAAGAAAAAAAGAGAAGAGAAGAGAAGAGAAGAGAAGGGAAAGGGAAGGGAAGGGAAGGGAAGGGAAGGGAAGGGAAGGGAAGGGAAGGGAAGGGAAGGGAAGGGAAGGGGAAGGGAGGGGAGGGAAGGGGAGGGGAGGGGAGAAGGGGTAAAATCAGGAGAGTAAAGATATTCTCTTATCTACATGTTATATGTTAGTAGTCCTTAAACTTTCTTGATCTACTATGGAGTTAGAAGACTGGAAGGACCCCCCCCCCCCCCCCCCCCTTTTTAAAGAATTATATTATTTAACTTTATTTACCACTACCATTTTAAATATTTCCAAAGAAAGAGAGAGACAGGGAATATGAGAAAGCAAGCCTCCAGGTCCAGGACTTGAACTATGGTTGGCCATGTGGCAGTCTAGCGCCCTCTACCACCATGCCACCGGCTAACCACATTGAAGACCCTTTTCTAAAATAAATAAATAAATAAAAATTTATTTTTCCTGTGAGTGAGAGAGAAACAGAGATAGGCACCGCTAATGAAGTCCTGATGCTGCAATCCACCTCCAGCTTCAGCCTGCCCTAGATCATGGGCATGCATGTTCATGGCATACTCAGGGAGCTCTCTAGACGAGAATGTGGAACCTTCCCATATATTCATAGGTCAGCTTGCAGAATGTTGTGTTTTACTGTTGTACCACCGTCTGCTTCTGTAAACTGTAAGGCTTTTGCTTAAAATTACTAAATGACAAAAGATTATTGCCTATCTATAACCATGGAAGGTGATTGAAAAGGTTGAAATAAGATTTGGAAAGCATCTGTCAAAGCATCTGATATCTGACACAGTAGGTACTTAATAAGTAGTCACTACCCTACTCTTTGTTTCAAGATTGCTTTGTGATAAATCAACAGATACGAAATAAAAAGAATAATTTTTAATATCATGTAGTATGTCCAGTAAGTGAATTTACATATTAGGTATATTATGTTTTATATTCATAACTGTTTTTTGCATTGTTGCTCTTTTGACTTAAATTATAATAACTTGACTTCATAATAGCAGAAACGTCACCTAAAAGTTAATTTTGTTTTGACATATAATTTTATATTTTTAGGGTTTTTTTTATTGTCACAGAAAAGGTTTGCTAATGTGACTTAAAATATATACTTTTTTTTTTTTATTAATTACTTTATTTATTTTTGTATATACTTTCAATCATATTGTTTGGCTTACAATGAGACCATTTCGATATGTGAACATTTCTCCCCAGACCTGTTGATTTGCCCTAAGAAGTATCTGTTTCGCTTGTATGCTTCAGTAGCATCTTCAAGACTATATTCATTGGAAAAAACTGACTGCTTTCTGGGAGTACACTAAGCTAGGTACCCTGTAGGTTTGGTCGCACTTAAAGAGTATCCACATTTAGGTGCTCATGTTTCTGTCATGTTTGGAATATTGGCAAAGCTTCAGAAAGTTGGTTTTTTTTTTTTTTTTTTTTGGTAATTTCTGAATTTGAATCAAGATAAAGCCAGATTAGAAATTTTAACTCTTTCCTCATATCTTCTACCAAAATTTTGTACTCCTTCACAGGTCAGAGGCAGAGATGTAGAAGAGATGGTATTGGATAGTTAATGGCAGAACCACACTGTTATTTTAAGTTCTAGGTTTCTACTTTAGCACTCTCTGTAGTACCATTGCCTGGCTTGCTGCCTCTGGTTTATCTACCTCTGGACTCCCAGGAATCTACCATTTTTGTTCCATATTCTCTAAAGCTTCATTAAAACAAAACAAAACAAAAACACCTTCAAAGTCATCACATTTTACTAAGAAAATAGTATGTTATTGTTCAACTACAATTAAAACCTAAAATAAGTGTGTTATACTTAACAAGGTAAAAGAAAATGTGCTATTTTAAGCAGATTTTTAAAAACATCTATTTTATATTGGTTATATTATCTGTGTATGTTAATTAGGTAAGGGATTGGATTTTTTGTTTCCATAGATCATCAGTCACTTTTGTTATTGTTGTTTAGTTTTTGCTATAGGGCACATGCGCTCGCCAGAGAATGACTGAGTGTGAAAGAAAGGGAAAGTGAGAAATCACCCTCCCCCAGGTTGGGGGATGTCCACACTGCAATCCATTCTCCTCTGGAGATTTTGGGCACTCATGCACATGTGTCCAGCGTGACTTTTTAGGCTACCAGGTCCAGGACTCAAACTGTAAAGTCGGCCATGTGGAATCCAGCTCCTCAACCTCCACATCACCTGCTGGCCCCATAATTCACTTTTGCATAATTTTCTCTGCCTCAGATTTCCTCACCATTCCATACAGAAACTCATAGACAAATATTAGATATTTATGATGAGCAAAATTTTGGGCAAGCTGCAGAGAAGAATTAGCGTCATTGCTCTGAAAGGTCTGACTTTGCAATAAGTACAAATGGTCTCCTAGAGATTAGGTCATATTAAGAGAATTTGTTAGTAGTTTGAAACTCAGGGCAGGATCACAAAAATACATGGTAAGCAAATGAATTGTAGGATTGTACTTACAGTGTTATAGAACCGATTTCTATTAGTTTTTAATTGTAACAGTTCATTAAAATATGTGAGCACATACCACAACTATTTAATCCTATTACTGTTGATAGACCTGTGAGTAAAGTTTTGAGTTATTGTGGATAGTGTAACCATAAATATTCCTGAACACATTTTAGAATTTGTGTTTCTCGAGGGCTATTCTCTCAAGTATGGTAGTCACTAGTCACATGTAACTGTTGAAATTCATTACTTACTTTCAATTGTTAGAGGTTGTGTGTGCTCACCAGAGAGAGACAGAGACAGAGAGACAGACATGAGTGACTGGGGTGGAAAGAGAAAGCAACCCCTCTACTCTAAGGGGGCATGGTCACGCAGTAATCCCTTCTTCTCCAGTGTGTTTTTCAAATTTCTGGAGCCGGACTTTGAACTGCAGTTAGCCATGTGAGACTTGGATCCTTTACTACTAGGCTCATGACTGTTTAAATTTAGGTCAACTAAAATTTAAAATCCTGTTCTTCAGTTGGACTAGCTGCATTTCAGGTTTTCAGTAGCTGTAAGTAGCTAGTAGCCATGTTACTGTACAGAACAGATAACAGGACATTTCTATTAACACAGAAGGTTTTTTTGGACAGTACTGCTTTCAGATAGATACATGCTTGTAATGAAATCACTGTTAATGAAGTTACTGTATGTTTAGGATATGTGGCATGATCAGCCTTGCCAGATAATGCCAAACACACACGCATGATTCATTTTACCAATGTACACTTCCAGCAACAAACTATGGGGTTTCATTTTGTTGCACCTTCTTTCCAACTCCTGGTAAGATTTTGTTGTTGTTAAATTATAGAATCACAGTAAGTTGCAAAGATATTACAGAGAGGTTCCTTTATCTAGTTTCTCCAAGTGGTTATGATTACATGCCTGATATACAATATCAAAACGAGGAAACTGACATGCAGTGTGTATTTATATAGGTCTGTGCTATTTTATCTTGTGTAGATGTGTGTAACCATCAACATAATAAGGAAACAAAACTGTTCCATCACCACAGGGATTTCCCTTGTGCTTCTAATCATTCCCACCTTTCTCCCTCCCACTATCCATAACATCTGGCAGCCACTAACTTGTTTTCTATTATTATAAGTTTGTCATTTTCACAATATCATGTATATGAAATTATGTAACATGTGATTCTTGAGATTGGCCTTTTTTTCACTCAGCATAATTCCTGTGAGATCCACTTTGTTGCCGGTGGCAATACGTGCTTTCTTTTAAAGTTTTTTTTTTTTTTTTTTTGAGAGGATTTTGCTATAGGGCACATGTGCTCTCCAGAAAGACAGAGAGTGACAGAGAGATAGAAAGCGAGAAATCACCCCCCAGGGGGGATGGCCACACCACAATCCCTTCTCCTCCATTCTCCTCTCGGGATCTTGGGCACGCACACACATGCATCCGGTGTGAGTTTAAGCCACTGGGTCCAGGACTTGAACGGCGGTCGGCTACATGGGAGTTCAGCGACATAGCCATTACACTAACTGCTGGTCCCAAGTTTTTTTTAATTAATTTATTTTTTGTGAAATTGTTTTTGCTAGTGGGTGCATATGCCCACCGAAGAGAGACAGAGAAAGAAAGAAAGAGAAATCAGACACTTCCACACCACATGGGGAATGGCCATACCAGAGTCCCTTCCTCTCCATTCTTCTCTTGGGATTTTGGGCACACACACATGCCCGGCATGATTTTCAAGCTGCTGGGTCTGGTCCTGAACTGTGGTCAGCCATGTGGGAATTCAGTGCCTTAACCACCACACTGCCTGCTGTCCCCTATTGATTCCTTTAATGAAACTGTGCAGTCAATTTAATTTACTTGTGTTTTCATATAATTGGTTGGTTGTTCTCTGAGGCTTTGTCCTTGCCATGCCTTTGATTTAAAACTTTTGTGTTCTAATTCTTCTGAACAGACCCACAATAAGAGATATATTTTACATTGGGAACCAATACATTTATATTTTTGTGCATTGAAGTTAAATGGTATCTTTAGCTGTACATAATGGGCTCCGATTTTATATTCTATTTTGTTGTTCAAAAGTTGGTTGAGGGACCAGCAGTTAGCATAATGGCTATGTCGCTGGACTGCCATGTAGTCGACCGCGGTTTGCGTCCCGGACCCGGTGGCTTAAAACTCAAGCCGGGCGCGTGTGCGTGCATGCCCAAGATCCCGAGAGGAGAGTGGAGGAGAAGGGACTGTGGTGTGGCCATCCCCCCTGGGGGGTGATTTCTCGCTTTCTATCTCTCTGTCTCTCTCTGTCTTTCTGGCGAGCGCACGCTCCCTATAGCAAAAACCTCTCAAAAAAAAAAAAAAAAGTTGTTGAGAGGGTCAGCCTCATAGCATAGTGGTTAACCCCTTTGTTTAGGGAGACAGATCCCACATGACTGACTGTGGTTCAGATTCTGAAAAGCACCACATATACAATGCTAGGCACTTGTATGTGTGCCTGCACAAAAATCCTGATGAAATGGAGTAAAGGGATTGCAGTGTGACCATACCACACTGGGGTGGGGGGAGGGGTGCTTTTTCTTTTTCTCCCTCCTCCTCTTTCTCTCTGGTAAGCACATTCACCTCCAGAAATTAAAAAGAAAAGTTGATTGAAATCTACTAAGTTTATATCATGTCTCACAAATGAGTCATAGTCTATAACTTAAAAACCACTGATCTAGAGTTAACCCCTCTTTGGAGTATTTATTTTCACCATTTCACTTACAATTCAGCTTATCTACTCTTGTGTCCTCTAGGGACCTTACATACCTCTGTATTAGTGAATATTCTCATTAAAATTTAGTTATTGATATGCTATCCTAGGAAAGTATGCACTAGCTATTCATATATTCTTCTTCTTAACTAATTTGGAAGTTATTGAGGACTGAGACTGTTGTTTTGTATTCATTTAACTGTGCTCTGAAGTACTAGACATTCAGGATATTCCTGATCAAAAAATCTAGAAGAACATAAGTTGCACAGTAAATAGGGGTTCTCTTTCTTCTTTCTTTCCTTCCTTCCTCCCTTCCTTCGTTTTTTCTTCCTTTCTTTCCTTTTTCCTTTTCCTTCCTTCCTCTCTTCTCTTCTCTTCTCTTCTCTTCTCTTCTCTTCTCTTTTCTTTTCTTTTCTTATCAAACGGTGCATGTGCTTTCCAGAGAGAGAGAGAGAGAGTTAGAGGTGGGGTGGTGTAGGGAGGGAGAACACATTCCCCATAGAGAATGATCATGCCAAACTTACTTCTATTCCATTTCTCCCTTTTGTTAGGGTTTTGGGCAGTCACGCACATAAACCCAGTTTTTCAAGCTGTCAGGGCTGAGATTCAAACTACTGTTGGCCATGAAAAACCCAGCTACCTTAACCATTAGGGTATACTACCAGTTCCCAAACAGGTTGTTCTTACATTATAAATCAAATTTCTTCACATTGGAAACTTTACAAACTCTGCTTTATATGTGGGGACTTAAAAGGTTCATGAAAAAAAAGGAATTAAACTATTCATTTATTTTGGTGCAAATTTTTTGAAGTTTATACATTGTTTTCTCATAATCATTTTCCATGAACTTTTTGAAGACTGTATTTATATTAAACATGCAGTTTTAACTGTTTAGAATTTAACAGAAGTTTCTAGTATTAAATAGGTTGTTCTATGCCCCAATGGTCCTTTGGGCCATCCCCCTGCAACATTTACAATATACACACTATCAGGGGACTCATAGACATCAGATCACCAACGCTAGATTTAAACCTCTGAGCCTGGTCATTTATCTAAGGATCATAAAAATTACCTGCAAATGTACTTCAAAATAACAATTCACTTAACTGTATTTATAAAAGAGGGGTCCAGCAAGTGGTGTGGTGGGTAAGGCACCGGACTTCCATATAGCCTGTTGCAGCCCTGGACCTGGTGGCTTGAAAATCAAGCTGGGTGTGTGTACATGCATGCCTAAAGTCCCAGGAGGAGAGTGAAGGAGAAGGGATTGTGGTGTGGCCATCCCTCTAATCGATTTCTTCTCAGTCTCTCTCTCTCTCTGTGTCTCTCCAGCAAGTGTGTACACCATGGCAAAAAAAAAAAAAAAGTTTATAGAAGGAAATTTTATTTTTGTAGACATATTGAAGGAATCTTACCCTTTATACTTTATTGTTTTATACTTTTATAGCAAGATTGGTAGTTCATTTAGATAAATTATAGTGTCCCCCCCCCCTTTTTTTTAAAATTTACCAGAGATCATGTGAGCTTACCAGAAACAGACAGGAGATAGAGAGGGAGACAGCACCCTCCAATGGGGCGTGGTCATGCCACAAGTTCCTCTTCTCCGTTTCTCTATCCTGTCAGGATTTGGGGCACACGTATGCACATTCTTGAAGCTGATAAGGCCAGGACTCAAATCACATGGTTGGTCATGTGGAATCTGACTCCCTTGACCACTAGGACAGCCCAATCACAATTCTCTTAGCTTTCCCCTAACTCCTACCTAGAGTGTACTGTTTGTCCCATCTCTTAATGAGTTATGTAGTGTGCTATAGCCTTTGTATATATTTCTTAAAATTAAGAACTACATAGCATGGCCTATAACCAATATTCTCCTTTTTACAAAGAGGAAATTGAGGCTCAGATTATTCTGTCCAAAGTCTTACTGTAAGTGATAGCAGATATTTGAATTCAGTTTGTTTGATCCCCAGAGCTCTTTGTTTTTGTAATTTTGTCTATAGTATAGCCTGACTCAAGACTTACTTTAACATTGTCTTTTTAGTAGGATTAGAATATTTTTGAGGAAAGCCAAAACTATCCTTGACTTTACCTAGTATTTAAAATGTACATTAATTAAAGTGAAGAACCTGTGTCTGTAAATTGTAAATAACCTTCTTAAGGGGTAGGGACTGTCTTTTTATTTCAGTATTTCAGTTAGTTTTTAATATGGCTGTGATAGAATAAGAAATATATATTTAGTCTTTGTCTTTGATTCCTGGCATAGAGCTCCTAAATCCCTTGGAATTTCCGTAGAGATAGGAGTGATAAGAATGTCTTTTGTTGGAATGAGGCGACTCCTGCAGGCCTCTAGGTAGCTTCAGGATGGGGTTGGTTGCCAGAAGGACCAACGCATGATTAGAGATTTGGGACTTTCTGCTACATTCCTGACCTCTGGGGAGGCAAGAGGGATTAGAGATAAAGTTGGATCAGTGATTTTGTCAATCATATCTGTGAAATGAGACTTCTGTAAAAGACCCTAAACAATGATGTTTGGAGAGCTTATGGTTGGTGACTATGTCAAAGCACTAGGAACATCGCATGCTTGGAGAAGATATTTGAAGCTCCACCCCCATCCTCCCATACCTTTCCCTGTGAATCTCTTTCATTTGGCTGTTAGTGAATTGTAATCCTTTATGATAAGCCAGTAATAGTAAATTAAGTACCTTTCTGAGTTCCTGAGCCATTCTGGCAATATCAAACCTGAAAGGGGGCAGTGTCATAAGATTCTCCATTTAATAGCTGAGTAGTCAGAAGTGCAGGAGGCCCAGGACTTGCGGTCAGCCTCTGAAGTGAAGGCATACTTGTAGAACTGAGCCAGTAACTAATGAGTCAGTCAACTGTTACTGACGTAGATAGTGACAAGAGTTTAACTGAATTGTTGTTTAACCCAATTGGTGTCTGTAGAACTAGAGAATTGGTATAAGGAAAAGACCCACACACTTGGTATCATAAGTATTGAGAGTGAAAAACAGCTCAGACTGTCACATAGTATAGTGGATACTTGGTTCCAAATTGCACTTTTATCATTTAGTTAAACTTTAGCTTTAATTGTGAACTTAATTTTAGAGACCCTTCTATCCTAGCTCACCTCTTACAAACTGAGAGAATTTGAAATTCAAAACACAATTGCATTTGTTCTAGGTTAGCCAATTTATTTGAATTTAATTGAGAGGAAATCTAATTTCCATGTTTTTTTAATCGCCAGAGGGCATGTGTGTGCCTGCCAGAGAAAGGGGGGAGAGGGAGAAAGTACCCTTCCAACAGGGCGTGATCACATCACAGTACCTTCACCATTTCTCCATCCTGTTGGAATTTTGGTCATGCACACAGAAGTGTCTGGTGTATGCTTTTTAATCACTGGGCCAGGATTCAAACCCTGTTGGCCACAGGGACCCAGCTCTCTTAACATTAGGCAGTGGGGTCAGCCCTTTCACATGTCCTTGATTAGCTTTTTCTAAAAAGATATTAACAGGAATGAATTTGCTAATGACTTTTGAGCTTTTCGACAGGCACATATGACAAGCATTGCACTGCAGTTACAGTACTTGCACCAACTTAACAGTAGCATCAGATTTGTGCTGAAATACTTCTTTGGCTTGTGTGTGACTCTGAATAAGTTAACTTACTAAAACCTAACTTTTAATCTGCAGAATGAGGGTAGTATTAGTGCCCGATTCAGTAAATCTAATTTTGAGGATTGATTGAGATAGTGCATAAGGTTCGGCATAGTATTTAGTGTATATTAGTCATTTCATAAATGTTAGTTAAGAGGTAGGTAGAACAAAAACCCTATTTGTGACATGCATATGAAATAATGATAAACTAAAAAAAGGTGAGGAACTCTTGTATGTTTAAATAAGTTTATTATTTTTTTTATAAGGAAAAAGGGAATTTATTGGCTCACAGAGCTAGCATCAAGTAAGGGTCAGACCCACCAGCAGCATAGCCAGATACAAATGGCATGTCCACTGAGTTTGAAAAGCAAGAGTCTTTTATACTAATAAAATAGATACAGTACATGTAAGTTGTTGCAGAAGAGTTTACAATTAGACAATAATAAGAGGAAGGTCTTAGGGCAGTGGGAAAAGGGACAGCATTGGTTGAAATTTCATTAGCAGAAGCTGTCTAAAGCACCTCAGTGGCGATACTAGTAGTCCATTCAGCAGGACTTGTGATCAGCCTGCCGGAGACTGCAAACCTGGAATGATCCATCTTTAAATGAACCCAGAGCTGAAATTCACCAAAAGGGTTCCCAAGGGTCTTCCCTGGTTTAGGTCTGTACAGCCTTGCAACAATCAGGTTGAAAAGACTTTTCCAAAGGAAAAATATCCAACTGTCTAAATAAGTTTATTTTAAATATATATATATATATATATATATATATAAAATGTGATTGTTTTAAATAGATCATCAATAACATGATTAAGTAATTTTATAGGAGTTGTCATCGTTTGAGTATATGATGAATAATTGTAATTGTATGTTGAGGTCAGGTTTTTCATCTCTGAAGTGATAATGAAAGTCAATGAGGGAAATTTTAAAATTTATTTTTATTTGCATGAGGGCACGTGTGCTAGCCAGTCAGAGAGAGAAAGCAACCCTCTCAGTGGGGGCATAGTCATGCTGCAATCTTTTATTTTCCATTTCTCCACCCTGTTGGGATTAAGGGCACACATGTACACACACCTGTGTGTTTTTTAAGCCACCAGGTCTAGAGTTTGATCTGCATCATTGGCCATGAAGGATCGGGCTCCCTTAACCACTAGGCCCTAGAGCCAGCCCTGTTGCACTGCTTTAAACAACAGATCACTCTGATTTCTATACTAGATTTTAAGTTTCTTGAGGATAAAAACTATGCCTTAGCAGCCTTGTTCATGCCAGTGTCTATCCCAGTGCCTTGTAACTTAATCGAAAAGTGTAGTTTAATAAACCCTTTGTAACTGTAGGATTTGCAGTATAGTGTTCTATCAATGGATTGACCTTTTATACTTTTTATTGTGTAATAGCCCCATATATTTCCCTGCCCTCTAAGACAATTTAGTCACAATCAGAACATTACTCATATCCTCAGTCAGCATTAATACTATATAGTATTAAAAGTTCAGTCAGAGTCTAAACTTGGTGACATTTGTATTCTTACCGGTCTTCCTTCTCAGATTCTTCTCCTTTCCTGTTTGGATGTCACAGCTCTACTTTGGATCCTAAAAATACTCTCTATTGTCATCACTTTGGTCTAGTTTATAAATAGCACCAACCATAAGTCTTTATTACTTATAATTTTGGTTAATATTTACATTTTGATAATTCTGAAATGGTTGGCATTTCTTCAGTGAGATAGCAAACTATTTATTCTCTTATTCTCTCTTAATGGCCAGTGTTTTTTATTTGCATATCATTAAGCTATCTAGGCAGAGGTAATCATCTACTAATTTGCTGACCTTTGGAGCATATTTCTGTCCCTCATAATCTGTAAATCACTTCAGGTCAGAATATGGAATCTCTTGTAATGCTTTCTCAGGCCTAAAATTTCAGATACATACATGTTTCAGATAAAGTAATTCATTGAAGCAGGTGGAAAAATTTGTATGAAATAACATTGAGAGAAAAATAATAGTCATATGATTTGGTAATAAGAATTCTTGGAGAATTTGTCATTGTGCATTATTAAAATGATGAAATAATCAACACAATTGAAATTATGAGCCTGACATTATATTCTAAAGTGTTGGATGGGCCCTTTTGGAATTTGTCTAATTAATACTTTTATTCTTTTGGTAAATCAGTTTCCTTTCATTTTTAAGTAAAAGATGTAAATTCATTTTTGTGTGGTAGAGGAATTCTTAACTACTAAAGAATCAACCCTAACGATTGTGTATTTAGAAATTCTCGCTTTATTATTGTTCTATTTTTGAAATTGTTTAGGACCTCAAAAATAATACTTTGGCTGCTTTTTATTTTGTTTAAAGGTTCTGGAATTGTTCCAAAAATATTTGAAAAGTTTTGCAGTGATGTAAACAATAAAATTTTAAATCAAAATTAAGTATAATTTAAAATTCAGTTCCTCATTTGTTCTAGCCACATTTCAGGTACTGAAGAATTATTTAATTTATTATTATTATTTTAGTTTGGTACAGGACTCATACATTCATCAGAGAGAGGGAGAGGGAGGGAAAGTGAGAAAGCAAGCCACCAGGTCCAGGACTCAAACCACAATGGGCCATGTGGGAGTCCATTGCCTTAACCAACCACTATGCTGGCCCCTGGAAGTTTATTTTAAAGTTTTGGTAGCTATTGCGATCACTCTCTAAAACATTGTACTGTTTTATAGATGACACATAGTCTGTTTTCCTTTATAGTTCTCAATATGACATCACACAGAAACACAAAACCCTTATACCAAAGTAATTATCTCTACATATTTATGCCACTGTTGTTCTTTTACTCTAATTGGAATAGAAGAGTCACTGTCACTATAAATGTTTCCTTGGGGAGAACAAAAGGGCTAAGCCAGAGGGCATGAGAAGCTATGAGAAATTCTGGTTGAAGCAAGGGAACAAAAACCTCAAATTGAATGAGATCTGCTGTAGTACCAAGTAAATCAAGGTGTCAGAAAATTTACCCCCGTGCCCATTCTTCGTAAACTATTAGAGAACTCCCAAGAAGCCGGGAGCAGGTGAAGGAAGAGGAAAGAAATGAGACTCTCCCAGGATAAGGAGGAAGGAAGGAATGATGAGGGTTGTACACTAAGAGAAAGAATTAGATTAGAACCTGTTCTATCAGATTCCATGCAAGAAACAGATGCAAGAGAGTGTAATGGAAAGACTTTTTTTTTTTAAAGTATGAATTTATTTCGGTACAAAAACTTTTTGAAATTCATACAGAGGTTTCCCATTACACGTAATTTCCATGAGCTTTTTTTTTTCTGAAACTTTTAAAAATTAATTTACATTCATTTCCTAAGCATCGTCACGGTATACAAAATGTGATTTCCCATCCAGAATATACTGCATAGTGGCTTAATCATGTATGTTATTGTCAATAATTTTCCATTTCTAGTTTCGTGTGTGTGTGTGTGTGTGTGTGTGTGTATTAACCCTATTTCCAACCTTCTGTCCTTTCCCACCCACCTCCCACACTATCTCTGGTGTCTACAGTTGTTTTCCATTCCTTTTCCCTCCACATTTTGTTAATCACACAATTTCTTTTATAGTCTAACTTTTTTTTCTTTTTTTTGCGAGTTCAGCTGGTAATTTCAAGAAAAGCAGTTTTAGCTTTAAATAAATCAAAGAAATACTAAGGAACTTGGCTTAAAACTTAGAGCCAGGAAACAGGTTAGGATTCTGTTCAAATAGTAGGTACATGAACCTACCGGCAGCTCAAGAGAGGACAAAAATCTTCAAAACTGGAAAACAAAGCCTAGAAGAAAATCAGCAATGTCTTAGTCAAAAGTCATAAAACGCTATTTCACCAGTTCAGTCTCATGTACTTTGTCTTCTATTGTGGTTTGATCTTCTTGATTAAATTCTGGGATATAATATTTAACTCCAGATGTGTCTCTACGATTAAGTTGGCCATTTTCTTAGTTTTTGAACTCTTATTTCTGTGTGTCTGTGTTTAATTTTCCTGGTATAGCACTCCCTTCAGAACTTCTTGGAGATCTGGTCTGGTGTTGGTAAATTCTTTTAGGTTTTGTTTATCTGGGAATTTTCTTGTCTTTTCTCCCCATATGAAGGATATTCTTGCCGGGTACAGTATTCTTGGTTGAAAATTGCTTTTCCCTTAACATTTTGAATATATTTTCCCATTCTTTCCTCGCTCGCATTGTTTCCGATGAGAGGTCTACTCTTAAAGTGATGGGATATCCTTTATAGGTAACTTGCGTTTTTCTCTTGCCAATGTTAGTATCTTATCTTTGTCTGTGGTTTTGGTCAATCTGGATATAATGTGTCTTGGAGAAAATCTTCTTGGATTGATTCTATTTGGGGTCCTTTGTATTTCTTAGGACTAGATTTTTGAGTGCCTCTCTAGGTTTGCGAAGTTTCCTTGCAGGATTTCATGGGATAGATTGTTAATGCCCTTATGAGTCTCTCTGCCTTCTGGGATACCAATTATTCAGATGTTTGGACGTTTGATAGTATCTAGTATTCCTCGTATATTATTCTCATTTTTGGGGGGCAGTTTTCTCAGTCTTTGTGGTGGGTTTTTCTAGGCCAGCAATTTTCTCTTCTACGTCTGAGATTCTATTTTCTGTATGATCTAGTCTGCTTTTAATACTTTCAAGGGAGATTTTAACTTCCAGTATTATAACCTTCATCTCTAACAGGTCTATTTGATTCTCTTTTAAAAGTGTGTAATTCCTCTTTTAGATGTTGCAAGAATTTCCTCACCTCCTCCTGGAACTCATCAACTCCTTTCTCCTGCCTATTCCGCAGTTCATTGTCTCTCTTCTCTTCTATCTCTGTTAGCTTCATCATTATGAATATTCTAAATTCTTTATCAGACATTTTGATTGAATTGTCTATGGATGAAGAGGAGTTATTCTTTTCCATTGGAGGAGAGGTATTTTCTGCTTTCCCATATTTCTTGTGGCCCTGCGGTGATTTCTAGTCATTTGATGGATGATGTGTTTCTTCCTAATTCTTGAAGTTCAGTCTGAGCATTCAGGAGCATGCAGAAGGAGGTGATCTGGAATCTCTTTGCCATTTCGTTTTTATCCCTTTGTGCAGCAGATTCAGTGGATATTGAGGAATATGTTAACCCTTATAGTATGTGGGTGTTTGGCTATGGTTCCCTTAGATCTGTCTAGAAGCCAGAGAATGGAGATTGAGGAGCAGAATGATGAGATAAAAGAAAAAGAAAAGGAAAGAGAGAGAGAGAGAGAAAACAAAAGAAGGAAAAATTTATTTATTTATTTATTAAAGCAAAATATAAAAATAAGAAATCACTAGTTCTCAGGAGCCATGGAGGAATCTTCTTCTGAAGGCCTGCCCCTTGCCTCTTCTGGATGGATGGGGAAAAAAAGGGGATTATTAGAGAGATAAAGGAGGGGCTGAAAGCCAGGAGAGTAATTTACTCAATAAATTTTTAAAAGGAAAAATTACAAAAAATGAGAAGACAAAGACAGAGGCAGAGAGACAGAGACAGAGAGAAGGCTAGAGGGGCTCCCTACCACTTGAGTTTGTGGGCTGGAGGCTGAATTATCAGTAGAAAATTCCATTTTTCTTTTTCCCTGAAATCACTAGTTCTCAGGAGCCATGGAGGAGTCTTCTTCTTTGGACGGACTTTTTACCAAGATAGGCAAGGTAAGGGAATTAACAGGATGATAGAGCACCCCAGGTTTAGCACCAGCAGAGGCCTACTAAGCCTAGGCTAAAGGAGTAGTTACTGGAATTTATGAGAGTTGTAGCTGCAGGAATGGAGTCACTTAATGGGAACTGTGGCCTTAGAGGAACTTAACTCCTGCTAAACTTAAGAAGAAACTGGGAGAACAAAGAACTTGATCACATTCTCTTTCTCCTAGTGGGTACTTTTCACTAGCTGGCACCACTAGAACCCAGAGGAAAAAAGAATATAGGTAATTATAGTTTGTAGAGTCAGCCTTCCAGCAGATGGAAAAGGGTGATGACCAGATCTGGACAGAAAGCATAGAGGAGGAAGATGGAGGGCTCCCAAAGATGTCTGTCTGTCTCTCTCTCTCTCTCTCTCTCTCTCTCTCTCTCTCTCTCTCTCTCACACACACTCTCTCTCTCTCTTTCTCTCTTTCTTTCTCTCTCTCTCTCTCACACTCACATACACAGAGAGGAAACTGCGTAGATGAAACTGATGTGTTCCTGATTTTTTGTTTTGTTTTGTCTGAAATTTAGTTAAGCTTTTTCTTTTGGTGTTTTTCTTTTTTAAAAATTTATTACAGTGCATGTTTTCTTGCCACAGACAAAGGAGAAAGTGAGAAAGTACCTCCCATGAGGGATGGTAACACCACAATCCCTTCTCTTCCATTTCTCCTTTCAGGATTTGGGGCACATGTGCATGTGTGCCTGGTGTGTTTCTCAAGCCACTGGGTTCAAGACTCGAACTATGGAGTCAGCTGTGTGGGATCCAGCTACCTCAACCACTGAGCCACAGGCTGGCCTGATAGATTATCTGATTTGTTTGAATGTATACATTAAAAATATTTTGATTCTTTTACCAGAGAATATAGTGATTTAACTAAAAAGTGAAATATAACTTATGAAGAAAAGGAAAGGTATTGAGAGAGAGCTAAGTTCTCTTATTCCATAGCAGATGGCCAGCAGATAATATCTGTAACTGAAAAAAAAAAGAAATGTATGTGTATGTAATAAATGTATGTGTATGTAATATATGCAATATATGTGATGTATGTATATGTAGTATATTATTACATAATATGAAGGGTCTTCAGAAAGTTTATGGAAAATGTGTATTATGTAAGAACTTTTTGGCACCAAAATAAACTTGGACTTTAATTCCATTTTCCATGAACTTTTTGAAGTACCTTTGTCTATACTTTATATGTATGTGTATATAATATATGCATGCAGCCTATTTCTATGCACGTTACTAGAAGTATTATGAAGGTAAATATGAAAGAGTTAAAAGTGATACTCTAGGTGGAGCATTGAATTGTTCTTTTCCATAGTAAGTTTTATAAAGCCTCTTTTTTTTTTTTTTTTTTTTTTTTTAAGATAGAGTCTCTTTGTTGGGATCCTCCTACCTCAGCCTCCCAGCTGGAACTACAGGTGCATGCCACCGTGTCCAGCTCTTTTTTTTTTTTTTTTTTTTAAGATTTTTGTTATTAGAGCATGTGCACTCATCAGAGAGACAGAGATAGAGAAACAAAAAGTGAGAAATCACCACTCTCCCCCCACCGGGGATGCCCATGCTGCAATTACTTCTCCATTCTCCTCTCAGGATTTTGGGCATGTACACACATGTGCCCGTGTTTTTCAAGTTGTCATGTCTGAAACTCGAACTTTGGTTGGCCATGTAGGAGCCCAGCGCTTAACCACTGTGCTTCCTGTTGGCCCCCATGTCCAGCTCTTTTTCAGACAAGATCTCACCATGTTGTTCAGGTCAGCCTTGAGCTATCAGTCCTCCAGCCTCAGCCACTTGAGTCACTGTGACTCAAGTGCATACCACCATGCCTGGCCTTTAGATTGGACCAGGAATCTAACTTGGTCCTTTCACATGGTCCCACCCTGTGGAGCATGGCGTTTAAGCAGTGCATGTCCCCACAACTGGGCCCCATTTCTTTCTTTCTTTTTTTTTTTTTTTTTAATGATACTGCATACATGCACATGAGAGAGAGAAAACACCCTCAACAGGGTCTTGTCACGTTATAGTTCCCTTTCCCCAGCACTCTAGCTCCTTGGGATCTTGCAGTGCCCATGTGTGTGTGTGTATCCTGTGAGTTTTCAGCCATCTCTGAGGTCCGAACCAGCTGACCATGTGACTATAAGAGTAATATTCTTAAAGTACTACCTAATCTGGTACTATATGTACTTAAAGTACTGTAATACATATGTACTATATAATACATTATAGTACTATAATAGGTATTGTATAATACATAGTACTATGGTGCTATATGTACTTACAGTACTATAAGAGTAGTACTCTGGGACCAGTAGTTAGCGTAATGGCTATGTCACTGAACTCCCATGTAGTCGATCATGTTCGAGTCTTGGACGCAATGGCTAAAACTCACACCAGGTGCATGTGCACGCATGCCCAAGATCCCAAGAGGAGAATGGAGGAGAAGGGATTGTGGCATGGCCATGCCCCTGGGGGGTGATTTCTCGCTTTCTATCTCTTTGTCTCTCTCTGTCTTTCTGGCAAGCGCACGCACCCTATAGCAAAAACCTCTCCAAAAAAAAAAAAAAAAGAGTAGTACTCTTATTGTACTACCTAATCTGGGTCCTTTTTGCTTTTTAAAAAAACTGTATTTATGGGCCAGCAGATGGCATAGTGGTTAAAGTGCTGGTTCCCACATAGCTAGCTGACTTTGATTCGAGTCCTGGACCCAGCAGCTTGAAAAACACACTCCGTGTGTGTGTGTGTGTGTGTGTGTGTGTGTGTATACGTGTATACACACGCGTGTGTGTGCACGGGCATGCACATACCCAAAATCCCAAGAGGAGAATAGAGGAAAAGGGATTGTAGTGTGACCATCCCCTGCACCTCCCTCCCCACGGTGATTTCTCACTTTCCCACTCTAGTGAGTGCACATACCCTGTACTACAGCAAGAACCACAAAAAAACCTAAGGGGGGAAAAACCTATATACATTCATGGAGTTATTTGTTATGAATCTGTATATACCACACATTGCTGTCACATTGCTAGAGATTTGCTTCACTTCCTAACTACATTATAATTGTGATTAATGAATTTGAGATAAACTTTTCTTGGGTTATAAAATGTTATACAATACATGGGTATGGTTTTTCTCTCTCCCCATACTGCTATTTGAATATTCATTCAAATTTAATGCGTAGGTGTTGAATTTTTAATATGAGCATACATAGCACTGTGCAGGGCTCAAGAGCCACTGGCAGTAGACTGGATTTGCTGTCGTGTGTTTGCAGTCTAGCTGGGAAGATAAGGTACCCGCCCATACATAAAAAATTAATAATAGATGGCAGTCCCAGGTGGGACAAGTTAATGACAAGAGAAGTAATGCAGAAAATAAGTGCTTTAAGACTTGATTATTAGAGCCTTCAATAGTTCATCTTGAGGCTTGAGCTATACATAGCAGTATTGAAAAGATTTTGGAGGCATGGAGCCTTAAATTTACATGCCGGTTTCAGTCTTTTGCCTTGATATTTTTTAAAAAATAATTATTTTATTTAACTTTATTTATTTGTTATTTCTGTATTTATTTTCCTTTGACCAGAGGTGGGGTGGGGGTGTGAGCAAGCCAGCCAGCTGCCAGACCCAGGACTTGAACTGTGTTTAGCCATGTGTGAGTCCAGTGGCCTTAACCACCATGCCACTTGCTGGCCCCTTGCCTTGATATTTTTAACTCTTTATTAACAAAGTGGTAGTTGGTACTAAATTATTTTGTCTTAAATTTTTTTTCAGTTCTTTTCTTTTGATACGGAAATAGGTTTGACTGATACTACTTTTAACATTGTTTTAAATAATACCCTTACTGGTCTCTCTCTCTCTCTATGTATATGTACATACACTGTATTTCTATATATGTATGTCATTTTTGTTTTGTTGTATTTTAGTTTTAATTTAGCCCAAAGTGAATTCAAGTTTAAAAAAAAGGATTTTTATTAGTCATTAATATAATCCACTAAATGTTCTTTTAATTCACATAAATTTGAACATGTCTATCTATATCTGTGTATTTTTTTAGAAATATTTTTTGCTATAGGGCGTGTATGCTCACCAGAGAGAGAGAGAAGGTGAGAAATCACCCCTGGAGGATGGCTGCACTGTAATCCCTTTTCCATCTTCCTCTCGGGATTTTGGGCACGCAGGCACACTTACATTCTCAGTGTCAGTTTCAAGCCACTGGATCCAGGATGCGTCGCGCGGACGGCCATATGGGAGTCCAGCACCTTAACCACTATGCCACCTGCTGACCCCAAGAATATCTATATTTTGTAAATATATTTAGATATTAAAACACCTCCACTTTAACTTCCTGTTTCTTTATCTGAAATGCTTGGGACGAGAAGTGTTTCCGATTTTATGTGTAACATAATGTTGCATGTAACATAATGAGATATCTTGGGAAGGGGACCCAAGTCTAAACATGAAATTAATTTTTGTTTCATATACACTTTAAACACATAGCCTAAAGATAATTTCTTATAATGTTTTATTTAGACTGACCTATCACATGAAGTCAGGTGTGGAATTTTCTTTTTTTTTTTTTTTTTCTTTTTTTGGAGAGGTTTTTGCTATAGGGCGCGTATGCTCGCCAGACAGACAGAGACAGACAGAGAGACAGAAAGCGAGAAATCACCCCCCCAGGGGGGATGGCCACACTGCAATCCTTTCTCCTCCGTTGTTCTCTCGGGATCTTGGGCACGCACGCACACGTGCCTGGTGTGAGTTCAAGCCACCAGGTCTGGGACTCGAACTGTAGTCGACTACGTGGGAGTCCAGCGACATAGCTATTACACTAACTGCTGGTCCCTGGAATTTTCTACTTTTGTGACATCACATCAGTGCTCATAAAGTTTCATATTCTGGAGCATTTTGGATTTTTGATTTTCAGATTAGGGATGCACAACCTGTACCAGATTCAGTAGCTCCTCCAGTCTTGAGAACACTATTTTCAGGTGAGATATTTTTTAAAAAGCACTTAAAAACTATTGCCAGGGGGTACATGTATGCCAGAGAAAGAGAAAGAAAGCACCTCTCAATGGGACATGGTTCCACCACAATCTTCTCTCCATCCCTCCCATCAGGATCCTGGGCATGCACACACATTTGCCTAGTGTCTTTTTCGAGCCATGAGGGCCAGAATTTGCATCTGACCCTGTAAGATGTTTACATGGTTAAGACTCTGTAGAGTGCTTAACCACCATGCTGTAGGGCTGGCTCCCAAAGCACTTTTTAAAAAAAGTTTATTACTTCCATGTGAGAGAGAAAGAGGGGGAACTAGGGTACTTACAACAGGGTCTTCATGCCACAATCTACTCCCAGCCTCATCTCTAAGCAGGATCACAGGCATGTGCCCATTGGGTACAGGGAGAGCTCAGGACACTAATTCAGGGCCTTCCCACACAGCTTCAGCATCACAGAGTGTTGTGTTACCACTGCACCACCATAGGTGACCTGAACAAAAAATAATTAATCAATTACTCTTCTTCATTGCTTTAAAGGACAGTGTTAGTTTGATGAAAGAAGTCTGTTTCAAACAGATCTCTGATAAATGATATTTTGTCCTTAGAACGAATTTTAGGTTTGAGGACTAACTTGTCATCTCCCAGAAACCCATAATAGTTTAGTTGTATGTGTAAAACTATGAATGAGAACGTTTATAGCAAGAAGGCCCGCCCTCCCCCCCCCCCCCCCCAGATAAGTAGATCTTTGGTCAAAAAAGATTGTCAAATATTTAAAAATATTGTATGGGGGCCGGCAGGTGATATGGTGGTTAAATGTAGTGGATTTCCATATGGCCAGCTATGGTTCGAATCCTGGACCTGGTGGCTTGCTTTCTCACTTTCTCTCTCACTCTGTATCTTTCTGGTCAAAATTAAAAAATAAATGAGGTTAAATAAAATATTTTTAAAAATTGTATGAAGCGTAATATAGTACATACAGTATGAGCTCATCAAATATGAGTTATATGCAAATTCTGTCTCAGAGAGCTTGCAGTTTACTTGGGTTGATAAGACTGATAAACACTTTGATTTCGAGTTAGACAATGAATGTTGTAGCAGAGGCATAGATTAAGTAACCTGGAAGGGTAGGTTATAGAGGGCAGCAGGCAGGATTTAAGGAAGATTTTGTAAGACACTTGGTGCAAGAAGAGGGTGTTTTTTGTTTTGTTTTTTAGGTTTTTGCCATAGGGCACGTGTGCTCTCGAGAGAGAGACAGTGAGAGAGAAAGAAATCATCCCTAGGGGAGACAATCACACTGTGATCCCCTCTCCTTCATTCCTGGTATCTTGGGCACTCACACACACATGTGCACCTGGCATGAGTCTCAAGCCTCTGTGTCTGAGACTTGAACCACAGTCGGCCCTGTGAGAGTTCAGTGCCCCAACCACCACACCACCTGCTGACCCTGAAAGGAAAATTTTAACAGATAAAAATACTGAACAGAGAGGATTTTTCTTTCTGGATATAAGTAACAATATATCCAAGCTGTGGAAGTGAGAAATTACAGGGCTTATATGGGAAGTAGCAAGTAGTTTGATTTGGAAGATAGGGGGGAGAGAAATAAAATAAGGAAAGTATTCTAGGAAAATCAAGGTGAGCTATATGAATGTTGGGTTAAAGAATTTGAAATGTATTCTACAGAATAGTAGTTTAAAGTACCCTGGACTCAGACTCCAGACTCCAGGCTCAGCTGTCCCATTTAGCTTTTCTTTCTTTTTTTTCTTTTTAATTTCGTTATGGGAGAGAGCAAAAGAGAGTAAGTTAGAAAGCACCTCCCAGGGGGAATGGCCATGCTGCAGTCCCTTCTCCAAAATCTCCACTTGGAATTTTTAGCATGCATATGCTCTTGCCTGGCGTGTTTTTCAAGCCGCTATCTCCTAGACTTGAACTTAATAGTCAACCATGTGGGATCCAGCTTTTTTTTTTTTTTTCAAAGAATTATTTAATTTTATTTACTATTATTGTTGTTGTTGTTGTTGTTATTTAAATTTGCTAGCGGGCACATACACTCATGAGAGAGAGAGAAAGAAAGCAGGCTGCCAGGGCCAGGACTCAAACATGGTCAGCCATATCGGAGTTGGGCACCTTAACCCACCACACCACCCCTCCTGGCCCTAGGGATCCAGCTCTCTTAGTCACCGCCCATCTGCTGACCCTATTTAGCGTTTGCTATTTGGCAAATTACTTATTTTGAAAAGACATGGTACAGAATTGAACAGGAGACTGTTGTGAGATTTAAATGAGATAATGCATAGCAAATATTTAGCTCAGTGAATGAATGGTACCTAGTAAGTCCTCATTAAACAGCTTAAAAGAGAGAAGGCAACAAAAACTGTAAAAGGGAAAGTGTTATGATAATAGGGGTGCTTCTGAAAGTTAACCTGAAGCTTGACTGACAACTGTTAATAGAAAGACAGGCAGGGACCAGTAGATGGTGTAATGGCTACATTGCTGGACTCCCACATAGTCAGTGGCAGTTTGAGTGAGTTCACTGGCTTAAAAATCATGATGGGCATGTGTGCGTGAGTGTCCAATACCCCAGGTGGAGAATGGAGAAGGGGTTGTGGCATAGCCATCTCCCTGGGGGATGATTTCTTACTTTCTGTCTCTCTGGAGAGCACACACCCGCTATAGCAAAAATATCTCAAACACACACACAAACGCACACCAAAAAAAAAAAAAAAAAAAAAAAAACGAAAGATGGGTATGGGAGACTAGTTCAGTTCATAGGAAAACCCAAGAAAGAGTTAGTGTGTATATAATTTGAGGTAGTAGTATGAGAAGGGAGAGGCTGGTGTGTGCATGAGATATTATAGAGGGAAAATTAATGAAAGAAGGTACATTTAGGGATAGATGTGATTTTGAAAATACTTAAATTTGACCTGGGGGATAGCTAATATACCTCACAGGAACTAGTCTGTTATACATTCAGACCATTTTTCCAGCTATTAATGAATATTTTATTATTAAAAACAGCTTGTCAGGGTAAGATATGTGACTCACTTTGGCATCATGTACTGAAATTGGAGTAATACAGAATAGAGAATAACATTTTTTAATTGTGTCACTAGAACTGGAATGTTGGTTCACTTTTCACATGTAGTAGGGAAATTCATGCACATTTCTACCATTTCTCCACTTGGCTGAGGTGGAGGGATGGACACTTTATTCTCTGATTTTTTTTTTTTAAGTTTCCATAATTATCCTAGGTTCAATTGTGTTCTAGAATTTTATTTGGCTCCTGTCGCTAAGCCCTGCTGGATCGTCTTTGTAATAAAAACAGTTTTTGAAATTACCCCTTTTCATTCCTTCTACTACTTAACACTTGTGTATGAAGTATTAAAACATTGTCTCTATTGCTGTCTCTATTGCTGCTCTACTTAGATTCCCACCCACCCCCCATCCTTGTCTCAGGATAGAGTAAACTCAACTTTCTAAAAAAACATTTTGTTCTTTTTTCTTTTCTAACTCAAACCTGTTATCTCCCATTTTAGGAGATTTCAGGAGAAAATGTAAACAATTCAACTTAGCATGCAGATTCAATTTGGGCTTTATCTTCTATCTCTTACACTCTCCATTTCTTATCTACACCCATCTACACTGTTCTCTTTCTCCAGCTAGGCCATATATATTCTTGATTGGTAATCCAATACAGAAAATGTATATTAAAGGTCATTTTAAGCCACGTATTTGTATTTCTAGCTAGTTTCAGCATATTACAAAATATGTTTCAAAAACTTTACTAGCCTTTTGGATACATTTAATCTTTTATTACTAAGGAGTTGAAGGTGATAATGGGACGGTTCAAGTAACTAACCATTTGATATCTTTGATACTCTTTGGCTTCTAAGCAACTCCTGACATAAGTGTATGGTCTTGACTATCTCTAAAGACCTTCAGCTTTGTGTTTGATATAAGCAAATAGAGAACTTCCTACTAATTAAAAATGAAATAGTATTCACTTCAGGGAATGTTAAATATAAAATATAGGGAGCCTTAATTATCTGGTTAAATAAAAAATCTTGATGATCTCTTTTCCCCACTCTTTCTCGTACAAGGTACTTCTGTAATAGAGGGGTATCCAACTTTGTAAAAGAATATGGTGAAGGATAATCAATGTGTAACCCTATTTTCTAGGAATACTTAAAGCTAAAGCTAAATTTTAGGCATAAGAAAAGCAAAAAAGAGGCTGTTAGAATCTATAGATATGTTTCTCATAGAATTTTATAGTTTAAAAGAAAAAAAAAAAAATCTCTGGGCTAGCCCCATGGCTTGATGTTAAGGCAGCTGGATCCTACATGGCCAACCACACAGTTCAAATACCAGTCCTGGTAGCATGAAAAACAAGCAGGGTGCATGTTCTTGATGCCCCGAAATCCTGACATGAAATGGAGAAGAAACTGTGGCGTGACCGTGACCCATTGGGTGGTACTTTCACTCTCTCTCTCTGTCACCCATTATCATAAGGACATTCTGTCTTTGTGGTGGTCTAATGAGCTCACATGCCCTCTAACGAACTGAAAAAAGAGACTCTCTGTGGACAAGTGAAGTAAATTTTAGGAAGACAGTAGGAATAGTAATGATCAATAGAAGGCTGTCTTTCTCATCTCTAACAGTTGGATAAAACTAAATAAAAATGCAAGAGTTAAGAGTTTCTGTTCTGAAGTCATGCAGAATTGGTCTGAGTTTTAGCTCTACCACTTTGATTTCTGACTTTGGGAAGCAACTTAACACCTCTCTTATTTGTTTTCTCATCCGTAATGAGAATAATTTTGAGGATTTGGAAGCATTCGATGAGATGACATGTGGGAAATTCTTGGCACTGTGCCTGTTTTAACTTCCCCTCCTGCCTGCCTCCATCACTGCTTAATCAGACCATTTAAATAACTGTCTTGCTTTTTTCCTCTGTGAAATAAGGATGGTAATTCCGGGAACCAGCAGTTAGCGTAATGGCTATGTCGCTGGACTCCCACGTAGTCGACCGCGGTTCGCGTCTCGGACCCGGTGGCTTACAACTCACGCCGGGCGCGTGTGCGTGCGTGCCCAAGATCCCGAGAGGAGAATGGAGGAGAAGGGATTGCGGCGTGACCATCCCCCCTGGGGGGTGATTTCTCGCTTTCTGTCTCTATGTCTCTCTCTGTCTGTCTGGCGAGCGCATGCGCCCTATAGCGAAAAACCTCTCCAAAAAAAAAAAAAAAAGGATGGTAATTCCTTTTCAATGATCACATATGGATATTGTAAGGATTAGATAATATAATGGACATGAAACCGTATATACAAGAGTACTTGTCGGAATTGCTGAATGTGTTTCGAGGTGTCCTTTGAGCTACTTTGCTTCTTTAAACCTGTCTCCTCATTTGTGATTGGGGATAACACTAGTACCAAAACTTGTAGCACTTTTTTTTTTTTCTTTATTTTATTTTATTTTTTTTTTCACATGTCTTTTACAGTATATATTTCTTTTTCCAACACAAATACTATGCCTGTCAGTCAAGACAAAGATATTACTGTATACATTATCATCAGCCAATAACTTCTCATTTTTTGTCCACTAAGCAACCTTTTCTGTTTTTCCTCCCCCTCCCTCCCTCCCTCCCTCCCTCTTTCTTTCATTATTTCTTCCTTCCTTCCTTCCTTCTTTTTTTTTTTTAATTTGCATACAATCATTACATTTGTACGGAATGGGTACAGAATGGTCTGTAGAAGCATGTATATACAGTGTGTATTAACCAAATAGGTATAAACATATTCACCATCTTCAACAGTTGACATTATGTTGTGAACATTCAAAACCCACTCAGATGATTCTGCAAGTAAGTGTGAATTGTCTATGATGTTTTTTTTGCTGAGAGATACAGTTCCTTTTTGTTTTTTCTTTTTTCTTCTAATTTTCAGTTCATAAAGTTCCCAGCAATAGGGAACGTAGACTTCACTCAGGGCTGGACCAAGGGTGGGTCTCGTGCAGCCCCGTAAATGTATGTGAGTCTCCATGGAACCCAGTTTCAGGGACGCGGCTCTGGAAAGCTGAGACGGCTATCAGCTGATGCGGCACAGCAGTCATCCCACAGTCACCTGGAATGACACTGTGGGGATCTGCAGCGTGAATCATCCTCGGGTGTCTGGATTCCTTAAGAGTGGTGGAGTAGTTCTTGTTTTTCCCTGAGGTAATGCAGAGCTGGTAACCATCATCTTCTCACTGACCATAGGCAGAGAAATTCCTCCCACACAATACATTTCTCAATTGGTCCAAGACAGCCAAAGACTCCCTCTGCTGCCCATAGCTGTAAGTTCTTGATCCCTGTGCTCGGTCTCAGCCCGCCGCCCGCGGCCGGTGGCCACGCGGTGGTGCAGACCCGGCGGCCATGCACAAGCCTGGGGGCCACATGTAGGCCCAGCAGTCATGCCCGGCCCAGCGGCCATTCGCAGGCCCGGGACCACACGCAGGCCCGGCGGCCCCATGCGGGCCCCGAGCGCATGAATACTCGCTGGATCCAGTGCCCCCCCCCCTCGCCCGCCCAGCCAGAGAAAGGAAGGACAGCGACCTTGGTCAGTCCGCGGTGCCTGCCCGCTGCAGCGCTGGGCACGAGACATACTCAGCGCCGGAGAGGCAGTGGGGGCTGGGCCGTCCGGGCCCTGGCACGCGGGGCAGAGCCGCGGCTATGGCGCGCGGGGGCAGAGCCACGGCCACGGCGCGCGGAGGCAGACCCCAGCCACGGCACGCGGGGTAGACCCCGGCCACGGCACGCGGGGCTGAGCCCCAGCCACGGCACACGGGGGCAGAGCCCCGGCCACGGCACGCGGGGCAGACCCCGGCCACGGCACGCGGGGGCAGAGCCCTGGCTGGGCTGGCTCTCCAGCCAAGGCACGCAGAGCGGAGCCCCAGCCACTGGGCAGAGCCCTGGCCTGACTGGCCCTCCGGCCAAGGCACGCGGAGCAGAGCCCCGGCCACGGCACGCAGGGCAGACCCCGGCCACGGCACGTGGGGCAGAGCCCCGGCCACGGCACGCGGGGGCAGAGCCCCGGCCACGGCACGCGGGGGTAGAGCCCCGGCCACGGCGCGCGGGGGTAGAGCCCCGGCCACGGCGCGCGGGGCAGGCCCCGGCCACGGCGCGCGGGGCAGAGCCCCGGGCCCGGCGCGCGGGGGCAGAAACCCGGCCACGGCACGCGGGACAGACCTGGCCACGGCGCGTGGGACAGACCCCAGCCACGGCGCGCGGGGGCAGACCCCGGCCACGGCACGCGGGGGCACGGCACGCGGGGGCAGAGCCCCGGCCAGGCCAGCTCTCCGGCCAAGGCACGCAGAGCAAAGCCCCAGTCGCAGGACAGAGCCCTGGCCTGGTCGGCCCTCCGGCCAAGGCACGCGGAGCAGAGCCTCGGCCACAGCACACTGGGCAGACCCCGGCCACGGCACGCGGGGCTGATCCCCGGCCACAGCACGCGGAGCAGAGCCCCGGCCGGGCCGGTTCTCCGGTCAGGTCGCGCGGAGTAGGACCCCAGCCGCAGCACACAGAGCAGAGCCCCGGCTGGGCTGGTTCTCCGGCCAAGGTACGCGGAGCAGATCCAGGCCACGGCACGCGGAGTAGAGACCCGGCCACGGCACGCAGGGCAAACCCCGGCCACGGCACACGGGGCAGACCCCGGCCACGGCACGTGGGGCAGAGCCCCGGCCGGGCCGGCTCCTCGGCCAGGGCACGCGGCTCAGAATCCCAGCCACAGCGCACAGAGCAGAGCCCCGGCTGGGCTGGCTCTCCGGCCAAGGCACACAGAGCAGACCCCGGCCACGGCACGCAGGGCAGACCCCGGCCACGGCACACGGGTCAGACCCCGGCCACGGCACGTGGGGCAGGGCCCTGGTTGGGCCGGTCCTCCGGGCAGGGCATGCGGAGCAGAGCCCCCGCGCCCCATCTCCGCGCCCCGGCTCGCAGAGCTGAGCCCTCGCGCCCGGCGCCCCGCCCCCGCACCCTAGCACGCGGAGCGGTGCTCCGCGCCCGCCCGCCGGTGCATGCCCCCGCGTCCCGCCCCGCCCCCGCGCCACGGTACGCGGAGCGTAGCCGCCGGCCCCGCGGCCCGCCCTCCGGCCGGCCGGGCGGCGCGCGCGGGCATCGCCCCCGCGGCCCGCCGGCCCGCCAAAACTTGTAGCACTTTTTGAAGATTAACTGTATTTAAAGTACATAGGATAATATTAGCTATGACTATTAACTATGTTTTTGTCTATACCTTTTTTCAGTCCTCCCTTGTTTGGACCACTTCCTGTTGGATATTCTTGTCAGGGAGTGCATGCATGAATCAGAGGGAGGGAGGGGGAGAGAGAGAGAGAGAGAGAGAGAGAGAGAGAGAGAGAGAAGAAGAATGCACGAACCCCTCTGTGGAGTCATGCCATGATCCCTCCTCCTCCGTTTTTCCATCCTGTCAGGATTTGGGGCACCCATGGCACACAGTACTGGCATATTTCTCAAGCAAAAAGGGCCAGGATTCAAACTACATTCTGCCATGTAGGATCCGGCTACTTGTATATAGGGCTTACCTGCTGCATTACTGAACTGGCCCCTGGGCCAGTCTTAGTTATATTATGTTAGTTATGATTTGAGGGACCAACAGATGGCATAATGGTTATGTCACTGGACTCCCGCATGGCTGACACAGTACAAGTCTTAAACCCAGTGGCTTGAAAATCATATTGGGTGCCTGTGTGTGTGTGTGCCCAAAATCCCAAGAGGAGAATGTAGGAGGAGGTATTGCAGTGTGGCCATCCCCTGGGGGGTGGTTTCTCGCTTTCTGTCTCTCTGTCTCTCTTTGTCTCTAGCAAGCACATTGCCCAGTAGCAAAATCTCTTTTTTTAAAAAAAGTTAGCATTTCTTTTCCCCTTATTGAAGAAAGAAGGAAAAAATAGGCAGGGACAGAGAGAGAGACAGATATTTTTGACAGTTTCACTGTGTCATGATTCTCCTGTCCCGGCTCCCAAGTCGTTTGGGTTACAGGTGCACACAGCTGCACCCAGTGTATTCACGTTGGGCCAGGAATTGAATCTGGGTCTCCCAAAAGGTAGAGCTATCTGTGTACCACCACAGCTGGGACTTATTTGTCATTTAAATATTTTTTTGTTTATCTTTTTAAAATAGCACAATTGCCATCATAGTCCTTTTGCTCCAGCTTCTCAGGTGGGACTACAGGCATGTGCCACCACACTTGGCTCTTTTTTATTTGTTTAAGCTTATTGTTTCTTAAGAGATAGACATGTATACACACAGGCATCCTTGTCAGGGTCTTGTCATACCTGATATTGCCCCCACAACCTCCTACCCAACCAGAATATGGGCTTGCACACACATACACCAGGTCATCTGGGGATCCAAACTGTGGTTTTCCATGTGGCCTCAGCATTGCAGAGTGGCTCCCCACCACTTGAGCGACTGTAACTGGGTCCCAGCTGTTTTTCAGATGGTGTCTCACTGTTGCCCAGGGTAGACTCCAGCTCTCAGTCCTCCTGTCTCAGCCTCCCTGAGTTGCTGGCTTTATAGGTACATGCCACCATGCCCATGCTTTAGGTTGGGCCAGGAATTGAATCCAGGCCTCCCATATGGTCCCAGCCTGTGGAGCACAGCATCTTAGTAGCACATGCCACTGTGGCTAGCCCTAATTTATTAGTTAATATGCATGCTTTGTCTTTTCAGCTACATTATAAGCAGTTGATGGTGGGAAATGAGTTATGTCTTAAAATATATTACTAAAAGTATGTTTGCTCTCTGCTTAGTCCCCAATATACAGTATAAGGCAGTTTATTTTGGTGGTAGCTTTTTGTTTGTTTGTTTGTTTTGTTTTGTTTTTTGGAGATTTTTTTTTTTTTTTTTTTTTTTGCTATAGGGCTTGTGCACTCCCCAGAAAGACAGAGACAGAGAGATAGAAAGCAAGAAATCACCCTGCAGGGGGGATAGCCACGCCGTAATCCCTTCTCCTCCATTCTCCTCTCGGGATCTTGGGCACGCACGCACACGCACCCGCATGCACACGCGCTCGGCGTGAGTTTAAGCTGCCGGATCCGGGACTCAAACCGCAGTCGACTATGTGGGAGTCCAGTGACATAGCCATTACGCTAACTGCTGGTCCCTTTGGTGGTAGCTTTTATGCTTTTATTCTGTTTGTTAATTATTTCCATTGGTGATCATTAAATTGTTGAATTTCTGAGGGTTTTTTTTTTTTTTTTTTTTTTTTTAATCTCTGCCACTAAATATTTGTGACTTACATTTTCTGGATTTTTCCTTGTCATTTGTAAAATAGGAGACATGCATCAGGTTTTTTTTGTTTGTTTTTGTTTTTTTTTAAGTAAACAAAATTCTTTTTCCTTAAATCTTAAGAAGATAAAAGAAAGATAAAAGTGAACTTCTGCTCTTTTCTGCACACTGTCAAGATGACCCTTGAAGTCCCTTTTGAACATTTTAGAAGACACAATTAAGTGATATATAAGAATCCTTTTGCCTCAGTAGTAGTTATTACTTAGAAACTAACACTACTTGAAAGAGTTGAAACACCAAGTTAAAGCACCCATTTTTAGGTGAGAAACCTTAGCTATTTCAAGTTTCGTCTTACATTTGTGAAAAGCCTTTTGAATTTTATTAAGTGAGTAAATGCCTCAGTTTAGAGTTATGCTAGACAGTATTAGTTAATAGTCTGATGTTTGCTTTAACTCAGGATTTTAACTTGGATATTTTTGATATTTTGGACTGGATAATTCTTTATTGTGGGGCTGGTCATATGCACGTTTTCAAGATCTTTAGTTTCTACTAAGTAGAGGCCAGTAGCACCCAACCCCAAAAGTTCATGACAGTCAAGATTGTATTCAGACATAATGAAATTATTCAAAGTGAGGGGCAGTAGAAGGCATAGTCACCCTTAATTGAGAACTCCAGGCATCCAAAAATGTTTCAGAAGAGCCAGGGTGATAATTTGGAAATAAATCTTTGAAAATATCTGGTAAATAAATATTTCAGGATATAGATGGTTAAGAAATTGTAAATGCAGCAGTATTTTTTTTGTCAGCAATCTTGTGGGCAGGTGTGTTTGTGGGAAAAATCCTGAACTGAGGGAGAGATGGAAGAGAAGAGATTGTAGAGGACAATTCTGCATGGGGGATGTTTTCTCTCCCCTCTACTTCAGCAAGTGCACATATCCTCTGGCAAAATTAAAAAAAAAAAAAATTTACACCTGAGAACGGTGCAGCTTCTAAATTATTAACATTGCCTTACTGATAACCACCTGAATTGAGTGTCAAAAATCATAGCATTCATTTTTTATTTGTGAGGACAGATGATTTATGTCACTTTAAATTATTCTATATGTTATCCTTTATACTCTTTTGAAAATATTGTTTATTGGATTTTTCACTTTGTTTTTCCTTTATTTTTTTACTTTTAAGTTTTTGCTATAGGGCACATGTGCTTACCAGAGTGGAGGGGGAGTGAGAAATCACCACCACCACCCCCCCCACCCCCCCCAGGGGATTGCCACGATGCAATTCCCTCTCCTTAATTCAACCTCCTTAATTCTCCTCTCAGGATTTTGGGTATTCATGCATACACGTCTGGTGTGATTTTCAAGCTTGAGACGCAAACTGTGCAACTAACCATCTGGGATCCAGCGCCTTAAATTGTATGTCACTTATTGGCCTCTAATAAAACTTATTTTTTATTTAAGTTTTTTAAAAGAATTTATTTAATTTTTTTATTATTTTAATTTGCTATAGGGCATCAGTCCTCACCAGAGAGAGAAAGAAAGAAAGTGAGAAAGCAAGCTTCTTCAGGTCTAGGACTTGAATCATTGTAGGCTATATGGGAGTCCAGTGTCTTAATCTCCACACCAGTTGCTGACCTCTAATAAAACTTCTTAATAAACATTTTTTAAAATTAAAAAACCAGGGCTAGCGTGGTGGTTAAGGCAGCTAGATCCCACATGGCCAACTGTGGAATTCGTGTCCCAGTTCAGGCTACTTGGAAGTCATGCTGAGTGCATGTGTGTGCCTGCCCAAAATCTGGAGAGGAGGATGAAGAAGAAAGGACTATGTGTGTGGCCATCCACCTTGGGGGATGCTTTCTGTCCCCCACCCCACCATGAGTATGTGCACCCCATAGCCAAACTAAAAAAATAAGAAAAAAGAAAACTTACAAATCATATATTTGAAGCAAATTGAACTTGTATAACTCAATAGATATAATGTAAGAAAATGTTTTAAAAACTATTAGCATATTGGGACCAGCAGTTTGTGTAATGGCTGCGTCTCTGGACTCCCATGTAGTCGACTGCGGTTCCAGTCCCGGACCCGGTGGCTTAAACTCACGCCAGGCACGTGTGCGTGCGTGCCCAAGATCCCTAGAGGAGAAAGGAGGAGAAGGGATTGCGGCATGGCCATCCCCCCTGGGGGGGAGATTTCTCGTTTTCTGTCTGTCTGTCTCTCTCTGTCTTTATCTGTCTTTCTGGTGAGTGCACATGCCCTATAGCAAAAACCTCTCCAAAAAAAAGGGGGGGGGGAACTATTAACATATTTATACAGCTGACATATCAAGGTCCTTAACAGGTTATTTATGGTAAGAATTCTTTCATATGGCTTCTCTAGTTCCAGAGGGGTCTGGAAGGGAGAAAAATTCATGTTTTAATTTTAAAAAAACAGGCAAAAAAAGTTAACAAATTGCTGAACCTATCAGCACCTCAAAAGAGAGCAAAATCCTTAAATCTGGAAAACAAAGCATAGGAAAAAAATAATATTTTAGTAGAAAGTCATAAAATTCTATTTTACCAGTTCAGTCTTATGTAATTAATCTCTCTTTTGTTGAGTTTGCAGTTTTACTATGGTCCAATCTTTCCATTTAAATCCTGGAAGTTAACATTCAATGTTATTGATATTTCTGGACTTGTCCCTAGCATTAAAATGTTGGTCATTTTCTTGGTTGCTTTTTGTTCTTTTATTTCTGTCTGTGTTGTTAGTTTCCTGGGTAAAGCACTCCCTTCAGAATTTATGTCTTTTCTTCTTATATGAAGGATAATCTTGCTGGGTATAGTATTCTTGGTTGAAATTGTTTTTCATTTAACACCTTGGATATATTTTCTCATTCTTTCTTTGCTCGCGTTGCTTCTAATGAGAGATCCAATGTTAGCCTGATGGGATATCCTTTGTGAGTGACCTGATGTTGCTCTCTTTAGTATCTTGTCTTTGTGGATTTGGCCAATCTGCCTATGATGTGCCTTGGAGAAGATCTTGGGTTGATTCTATTAGGGGTCCTTTGTATTTCTTGGGTCTGGTTATTTGAATGCCTCTCTAGGTTTGGAAAGTTTTCTTCCAGGATTTCATGGAATAGATATCAATGCCCTTATGAGTCTCTTTGCCTTCTGGGATACTGATTATCCAGATGTTTGGGTGCTTAACGATATCTAATATTTCTCATACCTTATGCTCATTTTTGGGGGGTTATTTTCTCAGCCTTTTTGGTGATTTTTTTCTAGGTCAGAGGTTTTGTCTTCAGCATCTGAGATTCAATCTTCTGCATGGTCTAATCTACTTTTAACACTTTTGAGGGAGGTTTTAATTTTCTGTATTACAGCCTTCGTCTTTAACAGCCCTGTTTGATTTTTTTTTTATGGTGTGTATTCTTTCAAATCATAAAAGAACTTCCTCGCCTCCTGGAACTCATTGTCTCTTTTCTCTTACACCTTCTGGAGTTCATTTTCTCTCATCTCTTGCATCTCGTTTAGATTTGTCACTATGAATGTTCTGAATTCTTTTTTGGACATTTCCATGAGTTCCATTGTACTGCCTGTGGATGATGAAGGATTGTTCTTTTCCCTTGGGGGAGAGATATTTTCTTTGTTTCTCATATTTCTTGTGCCTCTGCGGTGGTTTCAGGTCATCTGATGGGTTATATGTTTCTGTATAATTTCTTGGAGTTAATTCTGAGTATTCAGAGGTGTGTGGAAGGTGGTGATTCACAATCTCTCAGCAGTTTTGTTTCCCTGATGCTCACTAAGCAACCTGCACATTTGACTTTGGATCCGGCTATTACAAAGGGCCTACAGTTTCTAGGGGAGTAGGTGCATCTGGGCTGAGTTGCAGGGTTTCAGCGGAGAGTTTGGAGGTGTGTGGGAGGAGATGAGCTTTGCTCTCTGTATCTCCATACTTCTCCCTGCGCAAACTCTGCAGTCTCTCCTCTGAATTTCAGTGATTTGGTGTATTCATTTTTGGATAATTGCTTAGAGAAGGTTTCTGCAACTGTAAGATCATGTGCTTCCCTTTACTGTAAGGTATTTCTGTGGCACTTTCTCTCCTCTACTGTGTTTTGCCACATGGTATCTACAGATTTTTAAAGAGGAGTTTCTTCGGGCAGCAGGTTCAGTAAGGGTTGAGGATTTCAACCTGAGTGTTTTGGGATCTGGAATGTGGGATTTAGAGCAGAGATTCAGTCACCTTGGTCCCTGAACACGAGAGGGCACACCTCAGATTTAAATGGCTTCTGCCCCCTACAACTTTTTTAAAAATTCACCAGGTATGGGGGTGGGGCGGGCAGCAGATGGCGTTGTGGTTAAGGTGCTGGACTCCCACATGGTTGATCACAGTTTGAGTCCCGGATGTGGTGGCTTGGAACTCATACCAGACACATGGGCGTGCATGCTCAAAGTCCTGAGAGGAGAATGGAAGAGAAGAGATTTCCGGCATGCCCATACCCCTGAGGCGTGATTTCTCACTTTCTCTCTCTCTCTCTGGTGAGTGCACACATCCTATAGCAAAAATCTCTCTTTAAAAAAAGAAAAAATTACCAGAGGGCATGTGAATTCATAATGAGGGGAGAGAAAAAGAGAGCAAGAAAACCCTATAAAGGGTCATGCTGCAGTCTCCCTCCTTTATTCTTCCCTGTCACCAGGATTTTGGGCATGTGCACACATGTGCCTAGCATATCTCTTAAGTCACTGAGGTTAGGACTTGAACCATGGTCAGCCATATAGGATCCAGCTCACTTAACCACTGCATATGAGGCTGGCCCTCTAGTGTATTCATGTAAATGGAATCATACAATATTTATTCTTCTATCTGGCATTCTGTTCTGGATACTATTCATGATGTTACACATATCAGTAGTTCATCCTTTTATTTTAGTTTGCTGTATAGTGCGTGTACTCACCAGATAAATATAGAGAGAGGGAAAGTGAGAAAGCACCTCCTTAGAGGGTGATAGCCATCCACAGTCCCTTCTCCATTATTCTCTTGGGATTTGGGGCACACATGCACATGTGCCAGGTTTTTCCAGCCTCCCAATCTGGACCTCAAACCATATAGTTGGCTGTGTAGGTTCCAGCCACCTTAACCACCACACCATCAGCTGGCCGGCCCACTTACTCTTTTTTTATTGCTGAATA
Source organism: Tupaia tana (assembly GCA_026018925.1). Classification (NCBI taxonomy): domain Eukaryota; kingdom Metazoa; phylum Chordata; class Mammalia; order Scandentia; family Tupaiidae; genus Tupaia; species Tupaia tana. The sequence continues at coordinate 232,460,160 of JAKSZU010000001.1, forward strand.
ATATTTCATATTATGTTTATCAGCTCATCAGCTTAAAGATACTGCACCTAGTTTTAAGCTGTCATTAATAATGCTACAATATACACTTCTCACAAATGTTTCTGATTTTTTTACAAATAAAAATATTCTTTTATTTCTCTTGTGTGAAATTGCTGGGTCATATGGTAAGTGTATTTTTTTTAATGTGTGTTCTTTAAAGAAATTTTTTTATTCATTCATTAATTTGACCAGACACACACACACACACACACACACACACACACACACACAGAGAGAGAGAGAGAGAGAGAGAGAGAGAAAGAGAGAAAGAAAGAGAGGAAAAAGTGAGAAAGCAAGCCACCAGGTCTAGGACATGAACCGTGGTCAGCCATGTGGGAATGTCCAACGCCTTAACCACCATGCCACATGCTGGCCCCAGTAAGTGTATGTTTAACTATTGGGTTGTCAGAAAAGTCACGACATCATTTTTTCTATGTAAAATGTGTCATGACTTTTCTGACGACCCCAATATTTAAACTGTCAAAGAGGCTCTACCATTTTGGATTCTCACCAGGTGTTTAGTTTCTCCATATCTTCTCCAGTGTTTAGTAGCATCATTTTTTTTAAATTTTAGCCATTTTGTTGTTTTTAGTGTTATTTCATTGTTCTTTAAGTAGATGTTGAGATATAAGTTACACATTATGCAGTCCACCCATCTTAAGTGTTCAGTGCAGTGTTTTTTAGAATGTTCAGAGTTGTGCAACCATCACCACAATCAATTCAGATCATCTCTTAAAAGAAAGCTGCATGCTCCAGCCATCCTCACTCTAGGCAACCACTATCTACTTTAAGTCTCTATAGATTTGCCTATTCTGGACATTTTATAAATGGAATCATATAGTATGTGGTCTTTTGTAACTGGCTTCCTTTTGTTCTCAAGGTTCATCTATATTTTAGCATATATCAGTACTTTATTTCTTCTTATTACCCAATAATATCTCATATATAGATATATAACTTTTTATTATCTATGTATCAGTTAATGAGCATTTAGATTTTTTCCATTTATTGGTGATTATGATTAATGCTGCTGTGAATATATTTGCACACTTTTTTTGGTGTAGATATTGTTTTTATTTCTTTTGGTATATACGTAGGAGTAGAATTGCTGGGATATTGGATAACTATATTTAGCTTTCTATTAGAGATGAGGGGTGGTGGTGGTAGTGGTTCATTTTTATGACTTTGTACTAAGAAATTCTTATCAGCTGCAAACAGAATTGAATCTCACATTGAATTAAACCCTTTCTTCTTGCCTTCCCGCCTCCTCAAAAATACTTTGGACTTTTATACTTGATTGATCATCCCTTTTTCCTATTTTTACAGAGAAAGAAAGCTGGCCTGAATTTTGTTGAAATACCAGAGAAGAGAAATTAAGTGGACAGTAGACAAGGTTTTTCCAGTTTGCATAATGTAAGTTCTTTTCACTATTCTTGGCCTGAATCCTGTGTTAGCTGACAAAGCTGTTTCTATGGAAACAAATAGTCCAACCTCTTAGAATGTCGGAGGAATGCTGATCACTTAAAATGAGACTTCCCAGCTGCTGCTGGTCAGAGGGCATTACTTGCTAGAGAAAGGGAGGAAAGACACATTGAAAAAAATTCTAGAGTTCTGAACACTAATATAAGACTGAATCTGTTCATACATAGTATATCTTTTACATCCTTGTGCCTAAAAGTTAAGAAACGATTATATAGGAGAGGTCTTCCTACTAACCTGTCTTGTTTTCTTACTCTTGAAACTGAGCAGGGACCCCTAATGTATTTTCTAAGGTCTTGAAATATAAGGTCCATTTGCATTGTAAGGGCCCAGAGTAAGGGGTAAGTCTTCAGATTTTGGTTATGATAATGCAACAACATTGACCGGGAATAAGGGCCATTTGACCTCTAAAACTCTCACTTAAAAGAAAGACAAAGTTTTCATTTTAATATGTAAGATGTTTTATAGGCTGGAAACTGCTGGCTGTGAGCTCAAAGACCCCAGACTGAATGGTTCCAGAAATCTGAACAGAAATGTGTTTATCTAAGGCCTCACCAATCAAGAATGCCCATTAGATGATCATGTCCTCTTGAACTAATCACTGAACTGATCTTGCACCTGGGACCTCTGCCCCTAATTTTGCCTTTAAAAATGCCTGTGGGGGGAACCAGCAGTTAGCGTAATGGCTATGTCACTGGACTCCCATGTAGTCGACCATGGTTCGCGTCCCGGACCCAGTGGCTTAAAACTCAGGCTGGGCGCGTGTGCGTGCGTGCCCAAGATCCCGAGAGGAGAATGGAGGAGAAGGGATTGCGGCGTGACCATCCCCTCTGGGGGGTGATTTCTCGCTTTCTGTCTCTATGTCTCTCTCTGTCGGTCTGGCGAGCGCACGCGCCCTATAGCAAAAATCTCCCCCCCCCCAAAAAAAAAAAAAGCCTGTGGGAAGGGGACCAGCAGTTAGGGTAATGGCTAATGTCGCTGAACTCTCATGTAGTCAACCGCGGTTCGCATCCGGAACCCGGTGGCTTAAAACTCACGCCGGGCGTGTGTGCATGCGTGCCCAAGATCCCGAGAGGAGAATGGAGGAGAAGGGATTACGGCATGGCCATCCCCCCTGGGGGGTGATTTCTCACTTTCTGTCTCTCTGTCTCTCACTGTCTGTCTGGCGAGCGCACGTGCCCTATAACGAAAAAAAAAAAATCTTCTCCAAAATGCCTGTGGGGAATGTCTCAGGGAGACCAGGTCTTTTCAGCATGAGGTACCCGCTCTCCTTGCTTTGCGCTCTGCAATAAAGCTGTACTTTCCTTCATCACACCATGTGCCTATGATTTGGTTTTATAGCACTTGGGCGAGCGAACCTGATTTGAGTTTGATAAGTTATTGGTGGCCCAGATGGGACACAGATGGTTATATTTCCTAGTATTGTTTTCATTGGGCCTGTATACCCTTTGACTATTGCAGACTTCCCCAATCTTAAGCGTCCTCTTATTCCTACCCTCATAGCCAGTTCACACAAGCAAAAGCCCTTTCTCTCCAAGTTAACATTCAAGTAGCTTTGGCCTGTTAAGCTAAAAAATTCATTTTTTTGTTTTGTGAACTATGTAAAGATTTCTTATTTTTGCTTTCTTTTTTTAATTTAAATTTATTTGCATTCATTCACTGTACATCATTACAGCATACAAAATGAGATTTTCCATCCAGAGTACACTGTATATTGTCTCAATCAAGCACATCAACAAACATGATATTGTCAGCAAATAATTTTCCATTTCTTGTTTTCTGTATGTTTTCCTTTTTTTTCCCATCCTTGATTCCCTCTTACCCTCTGCCATTTCCCACGCAACTTCGCCACTGTCTCTGGTATCTATGTTTGCTTTCTATACTGTTTTTCCCCCACATTTTATTGAAATACTAAAGATCTTAATCTAAGTATTTTCATAGCAAACACAGCTGATATATACATTTCCATGAACAAAAGTCTAACTTTAGACATCCTATAAAGTAGCACTTAGCTGGGGCTAGATATCTTACTGAAGTCATCGAATACATATTTTTTTCTGAAACTTTTTTTTAATTTACATTTTTTAATACATTCAGTCACATTATTTAGCTTACAAGGTGATCATTTCAATATGTGAACATTTCTCCCCGGTCGAGTTGATCAAAATATAACAACACTACCTCCCTGTCTCAACAATGCTGTCTTTGTATCCCTCCTCCAAATGTTTTTCCCCAGGCCCCACTCCTCCACACACACCACATCTGGCATTCACATCCACATCTTGTGTTTGTACATCCTTTAGCCCGTCCGTTTCAGTTATAGAGTGCAGACGTTCGATATATATAAAGTGGGATCATACAGTGACTCTCCTTCATAGCCTGCCTTGCTTCACTCAGCAGTAAATCTTCCATATTCTTCCACTTTCTATCAAAAGCCAGGGTTTTGTTGTTCTTAATGGCTGAATAGTATTCCGTAGAGTATATGTGCCACAGTTTTTCAATCCATTCAGCCATACAGGGGCATTTGGGTTGGTTCCGTGTCTTAGCAATTTTGCTTTCTGTTGGGAGTGGGAGCAGGAATCTGATTGAGATTTAAAATTAGGCTTTTGAAGTATCCTCTCTTTGTTTTAAACTTATAATTGGAGGATTAAGAAGAAAGGAATTAAGGCTAGTCATTTGTAAGTGCATTATCTTCATAAGACTGTATATTATTTGCACATAAGATGATTTTCTAGTTCAGTCATTTACCAGCTTCTGAATTGTCAGAAGTTTTTGTTTATTTGTTTTAGATTTTTGTCTTAGGGCTTGTGAACTTGACAGAGAGAGACAGAGAAAGTGAGAAATCACCCCGCACGGGACTAGTCCCATTGCAGTCCCTTCTCCATTCTCCTCTCAGGATTTTAGGCACATGCATACACACCCAGCATGTTTTGCAAGCCACCTGATCTAGTACTCAAACTGCTTAGTCTGCCATGCGGTATTCAGCATCTTAACCACTATGCCACCTGCTGACCCTATCAGAGGACTTAGAAAATATATTTTTCAAGAACAGAAGAGTGCAGTTACTTTCAGCTGGGACTCTCTGACTGTTTATTGATATGTATTGACTGCATATGTGAGCTGAAGTATTCATAGATTGCCTCAAATCTGTAACGATCCTAATTTTTAAAACTATAGGGGGGTCTAGCAGATGGCATAATGGTTACATCACTGAGCTCCCACGTAGTTGACCACTGTTGATGGCTTAAAACTCACACGGGGCATGTGTGCATTCCTGTCCAAAATCCTCAGAGGAGAATGGAGGAGAAGGGATTATGGCATGGCCAATCTCCCCCGCCCCCCAGAGGATGATTTCTTGCTTCCTGTCTCTCTGTTTCTCACTGTCTCTCCAGCAATCACATGCACCCTATAGCAAAAATCTCTCTAAAAAATAAAAACTATAGGACCTAAGATACATCATAATTATTTTTTTGGTTCTGAAATAAGTTTAGGATCTTCATGGCCCTCATGAATTAACTTGTGAGCACTCTGTTTCAGAGTGTTGTATGGTAAGATCATGATTGAATAGAGGTGGTCTGGAAAGATTTCTTGAAGGACTTGGGGATTGAGACAGATTTTGAAGGTAGATAACTGAAGTAGTTTATAGGCATTTGGGAGGAAGAAAAAGGATATAGGGTAGGGACAAATGAAGGGACTAAATTAGAAGATTTTTGTAGAAGAGTAGTAAAAAATATAGTTTGAAAACTTGGATTCACCTTTTGAGTTTGATCTTTATTCTCCTGATGTGAAAGACATCAGAGGTTCTGAATAAAGGATTGACTTGCTCATATGCTTAAGTATTTACCCCTTACTAGGTATAATGGCTACAGAGGTGAAAAAGATCAATCTCTGCCAGTGAGGTCATTTGCCTGGGTAATCTACAGTCACCTTGAAATTAATTCATCCAACGCTAACCCATAGCTCCCTTTGATTTCCCTCCCTTTCTATTTGACTTTCTTCCTGCATTCTCCATGGTAGTTTATGAATTGTTATTTACAGCCACCCAAGGATAATGGTTAAGAATGATAGCCTTAGAATCACATTCATATTCTAAAGCCTTCTGTTTGTTTGGCCTGGTGGTGGGCAGTGTCATGGATTCAGAGTGAGTCTGACTGCTTTCTGACCTTAAGAAAGCCCTACTCTGATGGAACAGAAAGACAAAGATATAAATAGCTTTCGCCCTGCTTGATGAAGTATGTGACAGGGATTATAGGATCCTAGGAGGATGTATTTGAACTAAGAGTAACAAGAAGTGTAGGCAGAGCTTAAGATCCTAGGAAATCTGATGTTGGAGACCATTCTCTTAAACATTATGATGTCTTAGGTAACTAGATGGTCATAGTGACATTAATTAAAATTGGAAAGAAGATTAAAGAGAACTTGAGGGAGCTAAGGAGAAATAGAGATTTAATTTTGAACACATTAATTTCTAGATCACCATGGGAAATTTTGTTAGGTAAAGTCATGGGCAGGAATCTTGTTTCTTGTTCTAGTTTGTTCCAGTACCTGTAATAGGAAATACCTGAAGCTGGTGATTTATAAAAATAGAGGTTTAGGGAACCAGCAGTTAGCGTAATGGCTATGTCGCTGGACTCCCACGTAGTCGACCGCGGTTCGCGTCCCGGACCCGGTGACTTAAAACTCATGCCGGGCGCGTGTGCGTGCGTGCCCATCCCGAGAGGAGAATGGAGGAGAAGGAATTGTGGCGTGGCCATCCCCCCTGGGGGGTGATTTCTCGCTTTCTGTCTCTCTGTCTCTCTCTGTCTGTCTGGCGAGCGCACGTGCCCTATAGCGAAAACCTCTCCAAAAAAAAAAAAAAATTAAGTTAAATAGAGGTTTATATAGCTCACAATTAGGAGTTCTGTGATCCAGAAGTCAACTGTGGTGGGGCTGCACCACAGCATGGTGGAGGACAGAAAAACATGGTCTGGGTTCCATATATCTCTTTATAAACCCACTGGAATTCAGTCATGGGGGCCTTACCCTAGTGACTTTAATCCTGATTTCTGTGCAAAGGCCTCACCTTTGAATACCATAATCAGATTACTTTCTTAATCCCATTACAGTGGCTCAGCCCATGAATTTTCAGGGAACATACTCAAACTATATTATCTCTAGTACCTATCCAGGGGTAAATGGTCAATTTCTTTTGTGTAAAAATCACTCCTCTTTTCTAAATCTTTGGTTCTTTTGCCTCCAGAATTAAGGATTAACATTTAAAACCTTATATAAACTAGACCCCAGTCAGACTTTCTAATCATATCTTCCACTATTCTTCTATTTTAATTTAACTAGCCTTACTTGTACTGTCCCCACATACCTTTGGTTTTCCTGCCTTTGGGTTATATGGCCCATTTGTTGTTGTTCCATCTTGCTTTCAAGGCCTACTTTAATCCCCATTCATCATCTACAAAACAGGCATACTTCTAGAGTTGTAAATGTTAGCTGTAGTTGGTCCGGCCCCTTAGCCTAATGATTAAGGGAGCCACATTCCACACTGGTTGAATCCTGGCCCCATTGGCTTACAAAGACAGGCCAGGTGCATATGTTTGCATGTCCCAACTCCTGACAGGGTACAGAAATGGAGAAGAGATTGTTGTATGACCACTCAGCACTGGGGAGTGCTTTGTCTCTTTCTCCCTCTGTCTCTCTTGCACATTCCCTCTGGCAATTGAAAACATATTAGCGGGGCCAGCAGGTGGTGTGGTGGTTAAAGCACTGAACTCCCACATGGTTGACCACAGTTCGAGTCCCAGACCTGGTGGCTTGATTTCTCACTGTCTCTTTCTGTCTCTCTGTCTCTGGTGAGTGCTTGTGTCTTACAGCAATTTAAAAACAAAATAACAGTAATAAATATAATTAATTATTGTTTTAAAATATTAGCTATAGTTGTAGTTGTTGTTACTACTATTACTACTACTTTCTTCTCCTCTTTCTCCTCATCTTTTTCCCCTGCTATGTGAAATAGATATTAAGTCATACTGATTCTACAACTTATGTGTTTCTTTTATTTTTTTAGATTTTTGTGCCTGTGCTCACCAGAGACAGAGGCAAAATGAAAAATCACCCCCTGGGGGATGGCCATGCTGCAGTTCCCTCTTCCATTCTCCTCTTGGGATTTTGGGCATGCATGCACTTGTGCTTGAAGTATTTTTCAAGGCATGAGGTCTGGGACTAGAACTATAGAGCTGGCCATGTGGGATACAGTGCCTTAGCCACCACACGACCTGCTGGCCACCATATGTATTTCTTGAATATAACTTTTCTCCATCTTACTATTTTAGTTCAGGATGCCATTTCTTTTCCTTTCTTTTCTTTTTAATTAGCTACAGAGCATGTGGGCTTACTAGACTGAGAGAGAAAGAGAAATCAACCCCCAATAGGGATGGTCATGTTACAGTCCCTTCTCCATTTTCCTCTTGGGATTTTGGTGCATGAACACACATGCACTGGTGTTTTCAAGCCAGTAGGTCCAGGTTTTGAACCACATAGTTAGCCATGTGGGATCCAGCTGCCTTAATCATCATAGCGCTGGCTGGCCCAGGATCCCATTTCTTATAGATACTTTCAAACTGGTCTTATTGTCAACCTTCAGTCATTTCTCTACACTTCTACTTCATGTGATCCTGTTTAAAATCCTTTAATGATTCTTTCTACTTTCAGGGAAAGTGCTTTTAGCTATAAAACTCCTCAGTTGGGATTAGCAGATGTTATGGTTATGTTGCTCGACTCCCATATAGTTGACCACAGTTCGAGTCTTGGGCCTGGCAGCTTAAAACTCACACTGGGTGTGTGTGCCCAAAATCCTGAGAGGAGACTGGAGGAGAAGGGATCGGGGCATGGCCATCCCCTCTGGGGGGTGATTTCTCACCTTCTATTTCTCTGTCTCTGTCTCTCTGGTGAGTGCACATGCACTACAGTAGAAAATCTCTCTTAAAAAAACAAACAAACAAAAATCCCTTCTTGGTCTGGTCTCTTGCTTGCCTTTCCAGTTTTGTCATTATTCATGTACAGCATACTCCCATTGTCTCATCTAGCTTTATTCCATTCTCTTCTGTTTTCTGGAAGTGACATATGGTCATGTACTTCCTTACTATCTGGCTAATTTTTAGTTGCCCATTGAAATGTAGCACAAAGATATGAATCATTATGTCTTGAGTGTTTCCTGTCACCCCTCACTACAGACTGTTTTAGAGTCCATTGTGCATCTTCTGTGAATTTATGACATTTCAAGTTCAGTTGAAGGATATTCATTGGTCATTTCCTTTGTGACATGTATCAAGATAAACACCGTGGGTATAAAAACATGACCCCTGTCTTTAACAAATCTAGAATGTGGTGAGGAGAGACCGATTGGGGAATAATAATTATTTTGTTTGTGTCTCTCCCAGTAGTCTGTGAACATTCCAGGGGAGATAACCAAACCAGAATTTTAAGTGGAGTAATGCCAGGTTGCAGAAGTTTTTCTGAGAGTCAAAGACTAGATCTAGATAAACAAGCATACAGAAATGATACCAATAGTGTAAGCATGAATTCTGACCTAGATCACCTGACCTAGTCTCTCTCGCATGGTGTTGTATAATTTTCCCTCATGACTTAGTGTAGAAAATATTGACATAGCCTTAGAGTTTTTGAGCTGAATTTTAATTTCAGTTTATATTTTTAAACTATCATATGTATTAGGTAAAAAAATGTATTATTTATTATTAAGTCTTATTTTCAATATCCAGTAATTATTGTAAATAGAGAAAGTTTAAAGTTTTCTTTTTTATTTTTCTTGAGAGGTTTTTGCTATAGGGTGCATGCACTTGCCAGAAAGACAGAGAGAGAGAGATAGAAAGTGAGCCATCACCCCCCCCACACACACACCCGGGGGGATGGCCATGCCGCAATCCCTTCTCCGTTATCCTCTTGGGATCTTGGGCACACACGCGCACACACCTGGTGTGAGTTTAAGCCACTGGGTCTGGGACTTGAACTGTGGTCAGTTACATGGGAGTCCAGCGGCATGGCCATTACGCCAACTGCTGGTCCCAAGAAAGTTTAAAGTTTTAATTTTCTGAAAATATGTACACGCCTAGATTTTTAAATGTAAAATTAAGTGTAGCATTACAGTAACTCCTATACAAATTTCTGCTTACTTGTAATGAAAATGTTAAAAAAGCTGAATATGCATTTGTGTATAATCAACATATAAAACTTAAGAATTACTAACATAAGACTGATAGCTCTTATTTTAGTAAAAAAGGTAATCTAATGATAAATAAAGTACCTATTTGTAGATCACAAAGTTATAAATAAGAAGTTAAAATTTGGATAGTAAACAGAAAATTCTACAATACTATAATTCTTCTGAAAATGTAATTTTAATGGCTTATGTAGCTTGCACCCATTTTCCTGAGTGTTGACCTAGTGGCTTTCCTCATAGCATAGGTGGGTTTGTGTTCAACTATCTGTCTCATCATTATTTGTACTGTGATTTGAGAAGATTGGTAATTAGGAATATCTCCTGAAAATCCAGCTTTTGCTTAGTTAACATTATACTCTAACCACCCTATTTACTGAAATGCTGCTCAACAAGGAGGTAGTAGGTTTATTACTGTAAATATTTTTAAAGTCTCAAGTGAAAGAAGACTAATTAGATTTAATGTGTGGGTTTACACATACATAAACAATCTGCCTATTTGTGTCTGAAAATGGCTTGATGAGAAGACAGTGTCATACATTAAAATATTTTGTTGTCTAAAGTATGTTGAAGGATTTTTAATAGGAGAAATCAATTTAATACTAATAGTATATTTTTTTAATTCCATAATGGCATACATTATCTCATTTACAACTCAGAACAATTCTGCGCATAAATTTTCCAACTGAAGCTGAGGTTCAGAGACAAAAACTGGTCTTAAATCCTAAAGCTAGAGGAAGTGGCAGAACCATAATGAAAATTAACTTTCTTGTCTCCAAGTTCAGTATATACTTTTCAATGTACCATATGACTTAAACCTTTTTTGAATGGTAACAAATACTACCATTTTCTCTAAATCATTATAGTTAACCTCAGTTCTTTTTTAAAATGTGACCAGTTACAAAGATTGATAACTGTGTAATCCTTTTCTTAATATGGTTCTATCCTACAGATGTCTAATTAAAGTTTTTTGTTTGTTGGGTATCTTCATCTCAGAAATCCCCAAAATGAACGAATAGTCTTCCAAAATACTGCCTGTATTTCATGTGAGCCACTGACATGGCTTCTACATGGCAAATCAGTTGAATGTCATTACTTTTTTGTTTTTGAGAGGTTTTCGCTATAGGGCGCATGCGCTCGCCAGACAGACAGAGAGAGACATAGAGACAGAAAGCGAGAAATCACCCCCCCAGGGGGGATGGTCACGCCGCAATCCCTTCTCCTCCATTCTCCTCTTGGGATCTTGGGCACGCACGCACACACGCCCGGCGTGAGTTTTAAGCCACCGGGTCCAGGACGCGAACCGCGGTCGACTCCATGGGAGTCCAGCGACATAGCCATTACGCTAACTGATGGTTCCCTCATTACTTTTTTTTAACAGTTAACTAGGAAGCTATTTCAATCCCATGTGTATTAATTTAGCATCATGTGTACTATGTTGAGGCAACTGTAAAAAGATGATTTAAAACACCCTTTTATACTTCAGTTCTCTACCAGACTCATACTTGGAACTTTTACTTTCCTGCATTGGTAGACTTTCCGATGTATCATTTTTCTCAGCTGTAAAATTGAAGAGTGTGCTTCAAATTCTTGGGAGGGGACTTAAAAAAACAAAAAACAACAAACAAAAAAACCCTTTGATTTCCTCAGCATTTTCTGTAAAATGAAAGTACTTAATTTACATAGCAAAATAAAAATTTGATAGATATTTTGTGTGTGGATATTGAAAGTGGGCTACATAAAATCTGCTTTTATGTTGTAATTCTTATATTTTTTCCCCCATTTTTCCTCTTAGATTTCCTTCATGGATACTTTTTCATAGCATTATTTTGAGATGTGAGAAGTTTTTTTTTTTTTTTTTTTTTTTGAAGTAACATGGATTTTATACTACAGAATCAAGAGCATTGGCTTTATAGGAAAAATTGATTTATAAAAAGTTGTACAGGTTTTTATAGATAACCATGACAACTTCCCATTTGAATGGGCATGTTACAGAGGAATCAGACAGCGAAGTAAAAAATGTTGATCTTGCATCACCAGAGGAACATCAGAAGCACCGAGAGATGGCTGTTGACTGCCCTGGAGATTTGGGCACCAGGATGATGCCAGTACGTCGAAGTGCACAGTTGGAGCGTATTCGGCAGCAACAGGAAGACATGAGGCGTAGGCGAGAGGAAGAAGGGAAAAAGCAAGAACTTGATCTTAATTCTTCCATGAGACTTAAGAAACTAGCCCAGATTCCTCCAAAGACTGGAATAGATAACCCTATATTTGACACAGAGGAAGGAATTGTCTTAGAAAGTCCTCATTATGCTGTGAAAATATTAGGTAAGTAAAAATAGTAGAATAATGCAAAAAGTAGACTTTTTGCTTTAGGTTGTGCATTAACACTAATGTGTATGGGGAGGAAGAGGGATTTGAGAGCATGTAAGTAACGGCACTTTGAATTCCAGACCAAATGTTTTCTTAGAAATGCTGTGTAACTACTAATGTATCATTGTTTACTATTAGCTACATAGAACTAAAGCACGTAGCTTAAATATTTAATCATTGCAACAGATTGAAATTTTTTAGATATAAAAAGTCTACATGTGGCCTAAGATTTAAAATCTTAAAATTCTCTATCACACTCACAGACTGTGTATCAAAGTACTGAAAAACAATTTTAAAATTTTGTATTTCTGATTTCCTTGAAGTTTATAATATAGTAATGAAATTAATAACTAGCTTAAAATGTGTTCTTTGTGGGACTAATGGATGTCATAAAGATTATGTCTCTGGACTCCCACATAGTCAACCACAGTTCAAGTCCTGGACCAGCTGGCTTAAAACTCATGCCGTATGTGTATGCATGTGTGTCCCAAATCCCAAAAGGAGACTGAAGAAGGATTGCGGTGTGGCAGTACCCCCTGGGGGTGATTTCTTGCTTTCTGCCTCTCTGTCTCTGTCTCTACAGCAAGTCCATGTGCCCTTTAGAAAAATAGCTCTTTAAAAAAAAAAGATGTGTTCTTGGGACCAGCAGTTAGCGTAATGGCTATGTCGCTGGACTCCCACGTAGTCGACCGCGGTTCGAGTCCCGGACCCGGCGGCTTAAACTCACGCCGGGCGCGTGTGCGTGCGTGCCCAAGATCCCGAGAGGAGAATGGAGGAGAAGGGATTGCGGCGTGGCCATCCCCCCTGGGGGGTGATTTCCTGCTTTCTATCTCTCTGTCTGTCTCTGTCTGTCTGGCGAGCGCACGCGCCCTATAGCAAAAACCTCTCCAAAAAAAAAAAAAAAAAGATGTGTTCTTTATGACCAGAAATAAGAACTGATACTGTTCACGTGGCTTTATATACAAAATATGGCTCAGAATTCCCTATACTGTACCCAAATTTCATTCTGTGAAAAAGACAAATGAAAAAAGGTAGACCAACGAAATTCAGTAGCTATAAACAAAGCAAAAAAGAATTCTGTGACTAAATAAATTTCAAGAACACTGGTTTAATGAGCTAAACAGTTTATTACAGGACTTAGTCTTTTGCATGTTAGTAGACTTTATGCATTTTCAAGAGACAGTTATGACCAGTGTATCTATGTTCCCAAGTGTGACTAATCTATCATTGAATTTATTGTTTCCCTGCCTGCACATCCATGCACTCATGCATACACATAAGTGCTCACTGAACTAGTGTTAAGTTGATAGAAGGGGCCAGCAGGTGGTGTGTCGGTTAAGACACTGGACTCCTATATGGTTCAAGTCCCAGACCTGCCTGCTTACTTTTTCACTTTCTCCCTCTCTCTTTGGTGAGCACATGTGCCCTGTAGCAAATTATCAAATAATAATAATAATAAATTTAAATAAATCTAAAAGAAAAGTTGATAAAGTCAGGTTTAGAAATGTTGCCATATCCGTTACTTTTTGCTCCCTGTAAGAGTAAGTTAACTTGAATGTAGTACAGATTGAGCATCCATTATCTGAAATGTGAAGGACCAGAGATGTTTGAGATCTCAGATTTTTTAAAATATATTTTGGAATATTCACATACATATAATGAGATATCTTAGGGATGGTACCCGATCTAGACAAGAAATTTATTATGCACACTTTTCACTCATAGCCTGAAGATAATTTTCCACTTATGGCATCACATCAGTTCTCAAAAAGTTTAGGGTTTGAAGGATTTCAGATTTCAGATAGAGACGCTGAATTTACTTTTTATTTCTTGTTGGTTTACAGTTTTTTAGATTAAAAAAAAAGAGCGAGAGAGACTTCTATTCTTCTATGTAAGGAGATAATTTTTGTTGTTGTCATCATTTTGCCATTCTGTACTAGGTGCTTTTAGCAAACAACATTCTATGTAATGCTCATAGTAATCCTGTTATTGGGATTCTGTAATCTTAATTTGGGAGCTAAAGAAATTGAGCCTCAGTTAAATCACTAGTTTAAGACACTAAGCTAGTAAGTGGTAGAGCCAAGTTTGAGTTTGCTAGACGTGAAGTTGATAATATTGCACAGCGTGGAGGGTTTAAAAGGGGACTGACATCCTGCCTGCACTTCAGTCATCAGGCCAGAGCTGTGACCACTCATAGTGGAGCACCTTTTTCTAATTTGCCCAAAGGTTCCATAGATTTGTTCCTCACTGAATCTCTTTTTTTCCAAGTCTAGAACAGTTTCTACTACAGCACATCATCTGCTGGTTTTTTTGTTACAGATTTTTTGCAAGATCTACATTTCAAATGTGCATGCTTTTTTCTAAGTTGTAAGAAACTATAAATATGTGTCCAGTGACAGTGAAGCCCGCTAATGTCTTTAGGTGTAATTACAGTGAAAACGAGGGATGATATGTTTTTATAATACATTTATATAGAAGAATTTTATGCTCTTTTTTCTAAGAGTTTTATTAGAGTAAAAATACTTTATCCCTATTTGCCTTTTATTAGTTTGCATTTCCCACGATTCTTTTTTTTTTTTTTTTTTTTTTTTTTTTTTTTTTAATGACTGTGTGTTTTCTACTGGAGAAAGTTTATGTTATAATATATTCTACTGTAGTCCTGTAGTCTGGATTGAGTCTTCTGTTTTTCTGTTTAGATTTCTTTCCTTTTTTTTTTTTTTTTTTTTTTGCTATAGGGTGCGTGCACTCCCCAGAGAGACAGAAAGCTAGAAATCATCCCCCAGGGGGGATGGCCACGCCTCAGTCCCTTCTTCTCCATTCTCCTCTCGGGATCCTGGGCACGCACGCACATGTGCTCGGCGTGAGTTTAAGCCACCGGGTCCAAGACTCAAACCGCGGTCAGCTACATGGGAGTTCAGCGACATATCCATTACACTCACTACTGCTCCCTCTGTTTAGATTTCTTTAAAGTTAATGTATTTGTCCACTTGCTTTACTTAGAGTCGGACATAAATAGCCATCTAGTAGATGATTTTCCTGTAACCATAGTAAAGAAACAAATATAGGATAAACCAGATTCACTTAGGGGTATAGTTGGGTTTTTTTTTGTGTGTTTTTTTGGCTTGGGGCTAAGCACAAAACTTGGAGGTAGTTCTTTTCATATTTTTACTTTTTCCTATTTCTACGTGTATATTCTGTTGCTAACTTTTCTACAAACTTAGATTTAAGGACAGCTATATTTTCCTACCAATTTATAACCCACCGTGGTTTTCAGAAGTACCTTTGTGTGGTTCTTTAACTTAAGACCATTTTACGCATTTTATTTTAAAGTAATTTAAAATATAGTACCAGATATTTGTAATTCATCTCCTGGGTAGGAGATTTAATCTTTGAGAAATTAGTGATGGCTTTACTGTTAATACACTCAAAACAAATGTCTGGGATAATAGGAAACATGAAAAATTAGCATAAATTGTGAAGTTATCAGTTATAGTCTGAGTTTTAGGCTTTCTTTTAAAATGAAGTATAGTAGCAGTTTACCAAACGTTTTTTTCCTGTTCATAATCTGCTAACACATCAGACTATAGCAGAAGTACTCCTTAAAATTGTAAGTTTCTCCTTGCCAGTATTTTGATTAATACACACATGACAGGAGACGTCTCAGCCTGTTTCACAGCCAAAAACAGCAGCCTTGTTTTAAATGAGGGAAGGATGGATGGGACAACTTATTTATTCTTTGAGAGAAAGCCTTTGGTTTCAAAACGTGTATCATCATTTATCTGTGAGTACACAAAGTATTATTTTTAAGAATTGAAAATGTGATTTAAAAGATTAGATGTTTTAATTGTCTGGGTGGGTTTTTGTTTTCTTTTGTTTTTCAAAGGCAGGGACTTCACTGTGTACCAATTTGGCTTCAGCTTCCTGAGTAGCTAGGACTACAGACATCTGCCACTATGTCGGCTTCTAGGGTGGGCTGGAAATTGAACCTGGGCTGCTCATGTATTCTCTGCCTGCGAAGTTGCAGTGTCAACCACTGGGTGCTACTGCGGCTGTCTAGTCCTGGGTTTTCTTATTTTAATAAAAATGTTTGTAAATTTGTCAATGTACAATGATATTTAAAGTGCAGAGATGGAATTGATAGACTATAGTTAGATGAACTGAGTTTTCTTGTTTAAAAACAGAATCTTATTGAAGATTAGAAAGTGGTGATATGGGAACTTAATTTCCAAAGAATAATAATAGTGTTATAAATTGTAAATGTTTTTGTAAGGGCAGCTTTTCTTAAGATTGTCTTTAGTTTTTTTAAAACTTGTTTTACTACTAATATTGTTTTGTTTTGTTTTCTCTTTTGCAATCTAAGCAAACTACATTGTGAGAGAAATTCCGAGAAATAGAATACAGGTTAGAGCTAGTTGAGATATGGTAGGTAATTTGGTGTATATCTAGGTTATTTAGTTCACTATTTTTGTTTGTTTTTGTGTTCACATTTAAGTAATTTTGGGCCAGGGATGTGGACAAGTAACTATAGTAGACAGAATACTTAAAGAAAATTAATTAGGGAAGATTGTCATTTATCATACACATGTCTATGTAACTGTTATACTTTTGAAGAGACAGGAACAGGTACACACACACACACACACACACACACACACACTGACATCCCATGGTAAGCGCTCTCTTTTGTGGTTAATAAAGAGACTGGAAATTTGTGTTTACAGGCTGTCAAAGAGATTCTGAAGGTAAAGGAAAAAAAGACACAGCACCAAGGGAAAGAAACTAGGATTAATAAAGCTAATTAGTGAAACGTTTTCATAATGTTAATTATAGCATGTTAGTGTCTATATTTTTTGCCAGATGTGTCTGGATAGTCAAGCTATTAAATCAAAAGAGTATTGACATTTTAAAGTAAAAGTGCTCTTCCACTTTTCCTTCTGAAATTAACTGTCTTGCCTGACCAAAGGGCATATGAGAATTCTGTCTGATTGTGACAAACTTTTTTTATTGTTGGCTTTTGAAATAAAGTTTTTTTTAAAGCTAACAAAATTCCAGTGACAAACCTTGAGTTTTACAGTAGGTCAGCATATTTCTGAAAACTGTATTTTTGTTATCAGATTTTTGTTTAACTGCTGTAGGTATTTACAAGCAAATTTTATTAGCTGCTATTTCAGGGGCTTTTTTTTTTTCTGGAAGTGATATGATTAAACCTGTCAGTTCTAGCTTTCATATTTAATGTATTGGGACCATTTGAGAATTTTTTTTATTTAGTCAAATTGCTAAAATTAGAAAGTTCATTATTATATGTATATAGTCTTATAAATTTTGGGTTGTTAAATACACATCATTCTACTCAAAAAATAATTATAATGGCTACATCATTCAGTCTTTGACATAACGTATCAAAATGTTATCACTCATATTAATAACAGCTTTTAAATTTTTCCCTCTTGCAGAGATTTTCTTTATATTATGGTGTGTTCAGAAATGCATGCCATAATTACATATAGTAAGGTGCAGGGACTTCAGAGTCAGGACTGAGTTTAAATACTTTGTATCATCACTTAATTGTTCTTGACCTTGGGTAAGTTTTTTTCTGAGCCTCAATTCCAGGATTTTCTTAAAGAAAAAATAAAAAAAAAAAAACTAAGCAAATGGCACAGTGGATATTTGAATAAAATTAAATTTGTTATAAGAATGAGAAGCTATAGAAAGAGCATCTAATCTCCTAGTTGTAACAAGTAAATTTCTATTTCATTTTTTAAAATTAATGGCTTTATTGGGGCCAGTAGTTAGCATGGTGATTATGGCACTGGACTCCCACATGGCCAACTGTGTTTTGAGTCCCAGACCTAGTGGCTTGAGAATCATGCTGGGCATATGTGCTTGTGTCCCCAAAATCCTAGAAGAATGGAGAGGGGATTGTGGCAGGGCCATCTGCCCTGGGTAGTGATTTCTTACTTTCCTAATCTCTATCTCTGTCTCTGATGAGCACATATACTTTATGATAAAAACCTAAACTAATTATAATAGTTTTATTAAGATATAATTCACATTCTGTAAAATTTACTTTTAAAAAAGATTCTTTTAAAGTGTTGAATTCATTAATTTGTAGTGTGTTCACTAGGTTGTGCAACTGTAATTTCAAAATGTTTATGTTGCCATAAAAGAAAACCTGTACTCATTAGCAAATTACCCTCTATTCTCTCCTCCGAGCCTCTGACCACACTTATCTACTTTCTGTTTCTTTGGGTTGGCTTATTCTGGACATTTCATGAGTGGTATCACACAATATGTGCACATGTGTGACTGGACACTTTTCACTTAATGTTTTCAGGGTTCATCCTTGTATAGCATGAGTCAGTACTTTATTCCTGTTTGTGACTCCATATTTTTGCTATTGTGAATAGTGTGGCTATGAATATTTGTGTGCAACTTTTTGTTTGAGCATTTATTTTCAGTTCTTTTACAAATATGCCTAGGAGTGCAGTTACTGGGACATCGAGTAATTCTGTTTAACGTCAGGAGTAATTGCCATACTCTTTTCTTCAGTGGCTATACTATTTGACATTCTCACCAGTAAGAGTTCTAGTTTCTCTACATGCTTGCCACCACTTGTTATTTGTCAATCGTAGCCACCCTATCAACGAGGAATTTTTTAGAGCTAGAATAAATCAGAAAAGATTAAAAGTTCATTGTGTATGAATATTCATAGATCTTTTATTTTAGGTATGTGCACAGTAGGTTGAGAAAGTGTGTATGTGTGTGTGTGTTATATTTTAATGGATTATCAACAAAAATTTAAAAAATACTGGTATAGTCAAACCGTCTTATTTCACAGAAAGGCCCAGAGACTTGAGATGGGTTGTACAGTGACATATGATACAACTAATAAGCCATCACTACAATCCAAGTATTTTGACTCCAAATTTGGGACTTTATTTTTTTTTCTTTTTCAATGAGCATACTTCAGGGGTTTTTTTCCAGAGAAAAAGAATGAAGTTTTAGTATTTGATGGGGCAATAGTCGTCACTTCAAGACAGTTTCTCATTGTCTTATCACATTTAGGGGTAGGAATTTTGCTCTGCTGTCTCCCCACTATCTTTGATTATATATTTGACTGGTTTTTGTTTTTTAATTCGCTAACCCAGTTTGCTAATGAGCAATTTGCTAATGAGTAATTACTCTTCAGGATCTTTCATGAACTTTTTTTTTTTTTTTTTTTTTTTTTTTTTTTTTTTTTTTTTGGAGAGGTTTTTGCTATAGGGCGCGTGCGCTCGCCAGACAGACAGAGAGAGACAGAGAGATAGAAAGCAGGAAATCACCCCCCAGGGGGGATGGCCACGCCGCAATCCCTTCTCCTCCATTCTCCTCTCGGGATCTTGGGCACGCACGCACACGCGCCCGGCGTGAGTTTAAGCCACCGGGTCCGGGACTCGAACCGCGGTTGACTACGTGGGAGTCCAGCGACATAGCCATTACGCTAACTGCTGGTCCCAACTTTTTTTTTTTTTTTTAAAGACCAAGATTTGCTATGTTGCTGTCTTCCAGCATCTGCCTCCTGAGAAATTGGAACTATAGGCACACACCACCACACCTATCTTTTTTTTATAGACAGGGCTTAGGCCACGTTCAAGCTTATGTTCCCCCAGTCTCAGCCTTCCTTAGTTGCTGGGATTATTAGTCACATGGCCGCCACATCCAACCTTTACGTTGGACTAGGAATCAAACCTGGGCCTCCTATGTCATCCTAGCCTACAGAGCAGTGTCTTCACACTACATGCCACCTGATTGTTATTGTGTGTGTGTGTGTGTGTGTGTGTGTGTGTGTGTGTTTTTAAGCTTATTATTATTTTTAATGAGAGACACACAGACAGGAACAGGTCTTTCCATGCTATAATCCTCTCCCTAGGCTTCTAATCAGCCAGGGTCATGGTACACCCATGGGCATACTTGGCGTGTTTAGGTAGACCTGGGAACTATACCCTGGACATTCTTGTTTGGCTCCAGTACTAAGCAGTGGCACTATACTTTTTCTTTTTTTTTTAAGAGAGATTTTTTTCTATAGGGTGTGCATACTTGCCAGAGAGAGAGATAGATAGAAAGCAAGAAATCACACCCCAGGGGGATGGTCACTCCACAATCCCTTCTCTTCCATTCTCCTCTTGGGATTTTGTTCATACATGCACATGCGTCCAGCATGAGTGTCAAGCCACTGGGTCCAGGACTCGAACCGTGGTCACCTGCTGGGGAGTCGAGTGATGTAACCATTATGCCCTGAATATTTTGACACATTTATTTTGACTTAGCCTACTGAAAACTAGAGTTCAGATACCTGAATTTCTTAAAATGAAAAAGAGAAAAGACTACACCTGATGTAAGCAAAGATTTGATAGTATTCTGGGACCAGCAGTTAGCGTAATGGCTGTGTTGCCTGACTCCATGTAGTTGACCATGGTTCAAGTCCTGGACCCGGTGGCTTAAACTCCCGCCGGGAGTGTGTGCATGCATGCCCAAGATCCCTAGAGCAGAAGGGATTGCAGTGTGGCCATACCCTCTGGGGGGTGATTTCTTGATTTCTGTCTCTCTCTCTTTCTGGTGAGCTCATACACCCTATAGCAAAAACCTCTCAAAAGAAAGAAAAAAGGAAGGAAGGAAAGAAAGAAGGAAAGAAAAGATAATATTCTGATTTTGATTCAGCAAGTAGATATACTAGACACTGATAAAATTTCCTCATATTCAATAATAAATACATCATTGAATATTTTAAGTATAATAGTTTAGGGGCAAAGAAATTTAAAACTTTTAGAAAAGAATTATGAAGTTGGTTGGAATGAACATTTCTAAGGACAGGCTAAAAGAATTGGTATTAATTACATAATGAAATTGAATAGTCTTATTGTTAGAATAGATACTAGAGTAATCAGTATAAATAAACAATGCTAATCCAGGGTAGATGGCTATCTACATTGCTTTGAAAGATTTCCAGAAATGGAGATTCCTTAGCTTCCTTGGGTAATTTTAATGTTTAACCTTTTAGCCAAAAATCTTCTCCCTGGGGCGAGTTGGTGGCATAGTGTTTGGGGCACTGGCTTAGTCCAGACCCGGGGGTTTGACACTTACACTGGGCATGTGTGTGTGTGTGTGTGCATGCACACGCACCTAAAATCCCTAGAGGAGAATGGAGGTAAAGAAATGGATTGTGTCATAACCATCCCCACATGTGGTGATTTCTCACTTTCCTTCTCTGTCTCTTTCTCTGTGTCTACAGGAAGCACACGTGCCCTGTGACAAAAAAACTAAAAAAAAAAAAAATTATGTCAAACCAAATGTGAATGAAAATGTGTACCACAACAAGAATCTCTGGGTTAATGTTGCAAAATTAACATTCTTTGTAACATCATTTTAAATATAAAAAGACCCTTGGTCAGAATGTATTATAAAGAACCGAGGAAAGATGACAAACTCAATTTATCATAATTAGTATTTAAAGCTAATGACAGATATTATTACTTTCTAATTGACTGTAAAACTATATATTATTGAACAGAAGTGGCATCATTTTATCCTTTAAATATATAAACTTATTTGTAAATGTATTCTAATTTCATTAGAGGGCTTGTGTCATTTAGTATTTCAGATCTTCTCCTAAGTATTTAATTTGTACCAACTACCTGTGCTTTAAGTTTATATCTTCTGATCAGCCCACATAGATTTAAAGAAGTTTTGAAAAACTTTCAGAGCCTGGTAATGTAATCTCTTCTGCTTGTTTATTAAACATTTTTAATGGAAACATTTGAGCCTGAAGGATGAGAGTACTTTGGCTAGCTTTCCTTCCTAAGAATGCTATCTGGAAACCTTCCCAGATAAATTAGTCATGAAAGTAGCTATGGAATTTATCTGAAAACTCTGTTCATTTAAATCATAGTATCATAGTTATCAGTTTTGCCATCCTACTTATCTAGGCTAGTGCTGCACTATCAAAGATACTTTACATTTCTCAAAAGGTATAGCCTCTTTGTTCACAGAAATTGCAGTTCTGATTCCTTTTTTTTTTTCCTTTTTTTTTTTTAATTTTTTTTTCTTTTAATTAGAAATTTTTTTTTTTTTTTTTTGGAGAGGTTTTTCGCTATAGGGCGCGTGTGCTCGCCAGACAGACAGACAGAGACAGAGAGACAGAAAGCGAGAAATCACCCCCCAGGGGGGATGGTCACGCCGCAATCCCTTCTCCTCCATTCTCCTCTCGGGATCTTGGGCACGCACGCACACGCGCCCGGCGTGAGTTGTAAGCCACCGGGTCTGAGACGCGAACCGCAGTCGACTACGTGGGAGTCCAGCGACATAGCCATTACGCTAACTGCTGGTTCCCTTTAATTAGAAATTTTTACTTTAGGGCATGTGCGCTTGGCCCAGAGAGAGAGAGAGAGAGACAGAAAGCGAGAAATCACTCCCCCAGGGAAGATGGCCACACTGCAGTCCCTTCTCCATTCTCCTCTAGGGATTTTGAGCACACACACACACACACACACACATGCCCCATTTGTTTCACAAGCTGCCAGGCCCTAGACTTGAACTGTGTGGCAGCTGTGTGGGATCCAGCTTTCTTAACCACTGCGTCACAGGGCCAATCTATCCTGGTGTCATTTTTGTATGTATCTTTAGACTTAGTCATTCTCTGTTTGCTCCATCTATAGAGATTTTATCTGACTTACTTGTGTGTCGAGGATTTTATTTTATTTTTTTAATTGTGAAAAGGTTCTCAAGGTTTTTATGAAGTTAAAAAAAAAACACACCTGGGCCAGTAGGTGATGTGGTGGAAAAGGCAGCTGACTCCCATGTGGCTGTCAGCCTTGCACTTTACTTCTGTGCCACCATCCGGCCCCCAGGACTCCCATCTTACTCTTCTTTCCTTCCTATTCCTATAGCTTTCATCTCATATTTTCTGTCTGAGCAGTATCTCTGCTGTCAGCTAATCTCCTAAAATAAGGGTGTTGATCTCCAGTTCATCAGATCACTCAGTAGCCATTCCTGGGTTAGGTTACTCTACCTGCCTTCTTCTTGCTGGCTTGATGACTGTAGCATGTGATTTATACTTAATTAAAATTTTTAATATTTTAAGTATTAAAAGCCAGAAGAGGACAACAGAAGAAAGTAGTTGCCAAGGAGGAAAAAGAATAATTTTAAAAAGCAGACATAAAAACTTAATACAGTAATTCACAATATTTATAGGAGAAAATAGGTATGAGTACCTTAATACGATCCTAGGTGTATCATGTCTTAAAATATTAAAGTAATATATGTTAATGCCCTAAGTCAGTGGTTCTTAACTAGAAGATTTATTAAGATCACCTTAAAATATTATCTATCAAGGGCCAGCAGATGGCGTGGTGGTTAAGGCACTGGACTCTCCCATGTGGCCGACCACAGTTTGAGTCCTGGACCTGGTAGCTGCTTTCTCACTTTCCCTTTCTCTCTCTGGTAAAATTAAAATAAATGAATGAATAAATAAAATAATTCTTTAAAAAAATATCTATCATTGGGACCGGCAGATGGCATAATGATTACAATGCTGGATGCCCACGTGGTCAATCTTAGTCAAAGTCCTGGACCCAGTGACTTGAAACTCAAGCTGAGTGTTGTGCATGCCTAGAATCCCAGGAGGAGAATGGAGGAGAAGGGATTATAGTGTGCCCATCTGCCCTGGGAGGGTGATTTCTGTCTTTCTGTCTCTCTGGCAAGGACACGCGCTCTATAACAAAAATCTCTCACTTTTTTCACTATCATTAAAGAAGACACTTGGAGGGCTGGCCTGAAATGCAGTGTTTAAGGGAGCGGGACCCCATATGGCTTAAGCTGCTCTGAGTCCTGGCCCCAGGTCTTGAGAAAGTTGCTGGCTGTGTGTGTGCATCTGCCCCAAATCCTGACTGGAGAATTGGAGAAAAAGGGATTGCCATTGTAGGGTGCTCTCTCTTTTTCTCTCCCCTCTCCCTCCCCTTCTCCCTCTCTTTTTTTCTTGTCCTCTCTCTTTCTGGTGAGCACATGCCTTATGGCAATTAAACAAACAGAAAAGATACTGAAAATTCTGATTATGTTTGAGATAGAGTTCTGGACATATATGTCTTCTAAATTTTCTTAGTGACTATAAATATCTTTGAATGAAAGCTATTGTTCTAATACAACAAGAAAAGATGAAATTGTATTCACTATGCTCTGCACAAGACTGAAGAGCTATCTATATAAGCAATGTCATTTCAATTATTAAGAAAGAAGAAAAAATAACACTAGTAGAAAAATGGGCAGGGTGCATATTCCCCAATCCTAGATGGCTTGGAAGTTGGGGGTAGGCAGGGAAGGATCATGGTGTGAAATCCTGTTAAAGAGTGTTTGTCTCTCTGTGATAAAGAAATATACTTTCAAAAGGAAAAAAAAAAAATAGGGCAAAAAATAAACAAAATAGATGAAAGAAGAAATACAAATGGCTATATCTCGTGAAAGTATGTTCAACCATACCAGATCACTGAACTCAAAAGGTAATCTTCAATTTGGTTGTGTTTGTGAAAATAGGCACTCATTTGTCTCAAGTAGGAGGATGACATAGTATAAATCTGGAAGCAGTTCCAACGGTGTGTAACAAATTTTTTATTTTTGTTATCTGATCAGTAATTTTATCTTAGCTGTTTATTCTAAGCACTAATGGAAAAATACCAGATTGCAAAACATATACAGTGTCATCTATATGGTTAGATTAGTATTTTAAAAGCCTGAAAGACCATATAGAATAACAGAATAGTACTAGTTGTTATACCCAAAAGGTAGAACTGTAGATAATTTTTTTTCTTTTTTTCTTTTTTTTCTTTTTCTCGGTATTTTAGTCTCCTTGTTGGTGGCTTTAAAATACAGGGGAGATTATACAGAAATCTTTTGCCTTAAAAAATATAATTCCCCTGGGGTTGAAGAGATTCACTAAGGAGATAGTTACCTTCTGGGCTGACTGAAGTTGCTTATTAATTTCATTCAGCAGTGAAATATGAAACTCCTGAATTTTTTTCATTGTCCTGATAGCCAGGCTGAGCTCCTTTTCAGCAGTTATTAATACTAAAATTTTGTATAACAATCTAATTACTCACTTAGGGAAGTCTGTGGTCCCCAAGAGGTTGTAGCCAATCATCTTAACTGTTTAGTTTTGTAATTTTTTCCCTTTTAAGATATTTAAATGTTTTCCCATTTTACTCTAAAGATACTTCAAAGGCGGTGAATTCTTTATACTTACTATTAGGGAATTCGTAGGGAGAGTAATAGCCTCTTTGAATATGGTGGACTCTCACATTCTATAGTCCTCCTATTCTTGTATCATTTAAGCTATGGCTAAATTCTAGCTATTCCTTCAGTCTTACCTAGCTCTAGGTTACAACTTGTTAGGTCATTCTAATGACAGTTTTGACTTTCTAATTTTTTTTCTAGTTTTGCTGTATTTTAATTTCCTAGTGACGTGCATGTGCACACACACACACACACACACAGGATCATGTACCATATAGCAACATTTTGGTTGACAACAGACAGCTTATACTATGTGGATCCTATAAGATTAGGATAGGATATACCATATAGTCCAGGTGATATAGTAGACGACACCATCAGGGTGTGTGTAAGTACTCTCTAGCATATTTTCACACCAACAAAATCTTCTAATGACACCTTTCTCGCACTGTATCCCTGTCATTAAGTAATACATGACTCTGTGTGTGTGTGTGTGTGTGTCTCTGTGTGTGTGTATTTTTGGGGGGGGAGGGGGGAGAGGTTTTTTTTTGCTATAGGGCGTGTGTGCTTGCCAGAAAGAGAGACAGAGACAGAAAGCGAGAAATGATCCCCAGGGGGGATGGCCACACCACAATCCCTTCTCCTCCATTCTCCTCTCGGGATCTTGGGTATGCATACGTATGCGCCCAATGTGAGTTTTAGCCACTGAGTCCAGGACTCGAACCTCAGTCGACTACATGGGAGTCCAGCGACATAACCATTATGCCAACTGCTGATCCCATGTGTGTATTTTTATAAGAAAGATTATTTTTAAAAAATTAAGTATTCATTTTCTTCCATGAGTGAGAGACAGAGACAGACGGCATCCCCAACAGGGTATTGACACTGTGATCCACTCCTGGCTTCAGCCAGCTCTGGATCTGGGCTACACTGTACATGCCCACTGTAGTCAGGAGGGTCTCCAGGTGCAAACTCAGAGCCTTCTCACATGAGTCAGCCTCGCAGAGTGTCACAGTTTTACCACTGCACTACCATCTAGCCCCTAAATACACATATTTTATTAGGAAAAATAAAACTGTTCTGGTGTGTGTGGGGGGACTAATCCCCTCAGGAACTCACTGAAGAACTTTTAGAATCTATTTTAAAAAATAGTGGGACACATGATAATGTGATGAATGTTTAAAAATCAGTAACTTTTTGCAGGCCTGATAATGGAGAAAAACTAATAAGACTTAACTGGAAAGTTGTTTTCTGTGTAACTGTATAAGACAGCATCTGCTATAAGTTTTTCCTACACTTATTTACAATTGTAATTTCAGTCAGAATCTCAAAGGACATTTTTTAGAGAGAGATTTTTGCTATAGGGCGCATGCACTCACCAGAGAGAGAGACGGAAAACGAGAAATTACCCCTTGGGGGGATGACCTCATTGCAGTCCCTTCTTTTCCATTCTCTGTTTGGGATTTTGGGCACACACACATGTGCTCCAGCATGAGTTTTTAAGCTGCTGGGTCCAGGAATTGAACCACGATCAACTACGTGGGAGTCCAGCAACATAACCATTACACCATCTGCTGGTCCCAGATTTTTCTTTTTCAAAAACTGAGAAAGAGGTGCAATATCTAGAGTGATTTATAACTAATCTTAAATAGTGAAGAAACTTTTAAAAATATAATGAGATGTTTGTCAATACGAAGAAAATTATTACTGTATTAAGACATTGTAGTTCCAACAGGTAGACCAATGAAATAGAAGCAGACCTTGATACATGTAAGAATCACTAATCATTAACAAGTGAAGGAAGAGTTTACTGTTAGAATAGTTAGTTAACCATCTGAAACAAAAGAAAGTTGAAATTCCCTTTAAATTTATGCCAAAATAAATTCTAGAAGAATTAAAGTTCAATAGGAATTAAAAAGTTAAAATAGAAACATAAGAAACTAGGAGAAATGTTAGTAAATATTTATTTAGTGACACATGGGAAGGAGTTTATAAGCATAGAAACTGTGAAAGAAATGACAAAGGAAAAAGTGGGTCTTTTTTTTTTTTTTTTTTTTTTTTAAAGTTTGTTTATTCCACAAGAGAGACAGGCACTTCCATCAGGGTGTTCACACCAGGATCTACCCCAAGCCTCAGCCATTTTGGATTATGGGTATGGCATGACTAGAGAAATCATGGGATGCAAACCCAGGAATATCTGGATCCAGTTCCATTACCACTGTGCCACTGTCTGGTCCTGAAGGTGTACTATTATATTATTACATTTTTTTAGGTTTTTGCCATTGGGTACATGTGCCAACTGGAGAAAGACAGATAGAAGGAAAATAACACAACATCCCCCCAGGGAGGGTGGCCATGCTGCAGTTCCTTCTTCTCCATTCTTCTCTTAGGATTTTGGGCATGCATGCACACGTGCCTGTGTGATTTTCAAGTTCCCGGACCTGGGGCTTGAACTGCTGTTGGACATGTGGGAATCCAGCACCTTAACCACAGCATCACCTGCTGGCCCCAGGTATATTACTCATAACATGTAAGAGTTGAAAACTTTGGGCCAGACCCGTAGAACAGTTAAGGAGCTGAATCCCACATGGTCAACCACAGTTCAAATCCTTACTTCAGCAGCTTGAAAAACATGTGCATGTTCCTAAAATCTGAACAGGATGGAGAAATGAAGGAGAAGGGGGATTGCATTGCGGCCATGACTCATTGAGGGATGCCTTCTCCCACTGTTATGTTTCTGTCTCTCTGGGAAGCATATGTGCTCTCTGGCAATAAAAAAAATTTTTTTTGAAGTTGAAAACTTCTACAGTAAAAGGGACTACAAATATTATTAAGAGACAAATTAAAAAATTATTCCCATCAGAATATATGTCCACATGCATGCACGCACATGCACACACATATACACTTGCACTCTGTGGGAGAGCAGGGAAGAAACTAACACTAGCCATTGCTTATTTGGTATAACTATTGAGTCATTGGAAAAGTCATGACATATTTTTCTGTGTTTTTCTATGCAAAAATGTATCATGACTTTCCTAGTGACTCAGTATTTCCCAGAAAAATATTAGAGTTTTACCGACCACAGACGAAATGCCTAGTAAATACGAATAAACTTCAACCCTCCCTATTAATCAAAGGAATCAAACATTTTTTTAAAATGATAATATCAGATATTGGCAAAAATATTGCTAATGGGATATAAATTAGCAAAATGTCCCTGAAAACTATTTGACATTTAAGATGTCAGAAGTAAAGTTTTTTTCCCTAGGAATTATTTTAAGAAAACATCAGAATATCAGACAGATATATGTAGCAATGATTATTATGTACTCAATTATTATTATTTTTGGTGGCAAAAAATTGGAAGCAGCCTAAATACTCAACCTTAGTATAATGGTTACTCTAACTCATAGCCACATAAAAGGATGTCAAGGAGCCATATATATAATGTTTTAAAAGATTAGTGATATGATAAAACAATTACAAGTATTATTAAACAATAAAAGGATATCCTGAGATCTTTTTTAAAAAATCACATCTAGGTGATGGGGTTACCAGTGGTTTTATTTATTTATGTATTTATTTAGGGCATGTGCACTTGCCAGAGAGAGAGAGAGAGAGCAAGAGAGAAAGTAAGAAATCACTCCCCCCCTGGGGGAATGGCCACACTGCAGTCTCTTCTCCATTCTCTTCTTGGGATCTTGGGTATGCATGTACACATGCCTGGTGTGATTTCTAAGCCACCAGGTCTGGGACTCAAATTGTGGTCCGCCATCTGGGAGTCCAGTAACGTAACCACTACTCCATCTGCTCACCCCACTAGTGGTTTTTAATTTCCTTACTAGTTTTTGTATTGCTCTCCTCATTTACTTTATAATAACATATATTTGTTTTATAATTAAAACTTTTTTTAAATGCAAGTTATTCTGTTGTATAACTTGAAGTTTTACTTGTAAATCAGTAAAATGACAATGACACTCAGAAATGTATGCAGACTTTTCTTTTTTCTAAAAACTTAAATTGCTGTAAGAAATCTTTATCATAAAACATTTGTTGAATTAAGACTGAAACAACTAATTTTGGGGTATCTTTTTCTTTTTCTACTAGAAGTGGAAGACTTGTTTTCCTCACTTAAACATATCCAACATACTTTAGTAGATTCTCAGAGCCAGGAAGATATATCACTGCTTTTACAACTTGTACAAAATAAAGATTTCCAGAATGCGTTTAAGATACACAACGCTGTCACAGTACACATGAGCAAAGCCAGTCCTCCATTTCCACTTATCTCCAATGCACAAGATCTTGCACAAGAGGTATGTATTCTGAATATCTGGTTGACACCCATGAGGTACTTATTATTAAGAGTATTATTGGAAAATATTTATGTGACTGTAATACTTACTTGAAGATTGTACTTTATTGTGGTAGAAAAAATTTGATGCATACATTTTATTCTGAGAAAATATATGCTTAGAGTCAGAGATGCTTCATAGTTAATTTTGTATATAAAATTATATATTTGGATAGTAATAAATATTTGAATAACTAGAGGATAATTTTTTTTTCTTTTGAGAGGTTTTTGCTATATGGCGTGTGCACTTGCCAGAAAGAGAGACAGAGAGAGAGAAAACGAGAAATCACTCCCCGGGGGGATGGCCATGCCACAATCCCTTCTCCTCCATTCTTGTCTTGGGATCTTGGGCACGCACGCACATGTGCCCGGTGTGAGCTCAAGCCACCGGGTCTGGGACTCAAACCACGGTCGACTACTTGGGAATCCAGCGACATAGCCATTACGCTAACTGCTGGTCCCACAAAAATTTTTTTTTAATATGAGAGTAACAGAGAGAAGGAGTAGGAGGAGGGAGAGACAAAAACATAGATGTTTTTTCTTTTGTTTTTTAATTATTTAAATTTATTTAAGAGAGATTACTGCTCTAGGGCATGTGCACTCACCAGAGAGAGAGAGAGAGAGAGAGAGAGAGAGAGAGAGAGAGAAAATCTTCCCCTGGGGGGGTGGCCACACCACAGTCCCTTTTCCTCCATTCTCCTCTCAGGATTTTGGGCACACACATGCATGCACCCGGCATAAGTTTTAAATCACTGAATCCGGAACTTGGAACTACGTGAGAGTTGAGCAGTGTAACCATTATGTCATTTGCTGGTCCCAGATTCATGTATTTATTCAAATTTTACCCGAGAGAGACAGAGAATGGGAAAGTGAGAAAGCAAGCTGTCAGGTTCAGGACTTGAACCATGGTTGACTAAGTGGGAGTTCAGTACCTTAACCACCACACCTCCTGCTGGCCCCCTAAAATAGGTATTTTTGACAGGACCTTGCTG
The DNA here is from genome assembly GCA_026018925.1 of Tupaia tana. Taxonomy (NCBI): domain Eukaryota; kingdom Metazoa; phylum Chordata; class Mammalia; order Scandentia; family Tupaiidae; genus Tupaia; species Tupaia tana. Next base: position 232,490,881 of record JAKSZU010000001.1, read on the forward strand.
TTAAAATCTTCTGCCCAAGGCTTCCCCTCCTATCCCTACCATCCTCCCATCCTCCCGCCAAGTTAGCTAGCATAGGCATATACTGCTGGGCCTGGCCTGTCCTGGTTGGTCCATGTTTTCACATGACCCCAGCCTCATGCAGTGGTACCCTACCACTTGCACTACTGAAGCTGAGGGCAGAAATTTGTAATACTTTTGGTATAGTTTTAATTTTGATAAACATTATACTTGTAAACTGAGATAAATGAATACTAATTTTAAATGTAGTTACATTAAGCATCAATTAAAAAACTAAAATAGTAACATAACTTCATATTTTTTCCTTTCTATATAATAATTATTAGTGTATTTTATAGTATTTTAGTGGAAACTTTGAAGAGGAGAGTAGTTCATTCATCAACAAAAACACCGAAATTTTTTCTACAGGTTTTTTTTTTTTTTTTTCTGTTTTTTTTGAAGAGATTTACCTCGTGCTCTCTCCAGAGAGGCAGAGAAAGACAGTGAGTGGGGAAAGTGAGACATCACGCCTCAAGCGGAATGACTACACCACAGTCCCTTCTCAGAATCTTGGGCACGCATGTACACATGTCTGGTGTGAGTTTCAAACCGAACTGTTATCAACCATTTGAGAGTCAAGTGCCCTAACCACTATGCCACCTGCTGGTCCCTTATCTATAATTTTTAAAAAATAAAGAACACTGTTTTTAGCCATGGGATAACAAGATTAAATACTATAAAAATAATAATAAATTCTGAATTTTTCTTATAATTCTTTCTAGTGTTTTTCTTTTTTGTGAGTTTTTTTTTTTTTTAATCATTTTAACTACCACTTTAAAAATATATTAACTGGGATCAGCAGGTGGTATGGTGGTTGGGGCATTGGACTCCCACATAGCCAACCTTAGATGAGTTCTGAACCTAGTGGCTTGCTCTCTCATTTTCCCTCTCTGTCTCTGGTGAGTGTGCATGCCCTATAGCAAATTAAAAAATATAAATAAAATTAAATAATTCCTTAAAAATATATATGCCACCCCACTTAAGTACTACTGCTATTTCCTGTAGCCAATAAATATATGCTCTTTATTTTTGTTCCTTAGGTACAATCTGTTTTGAAGCCAATCCATCAGAAGGATGGACAAGAATTAACTACTTTGCTGAATGCTCCACATATTCAGGTAGCACATGGACAGAGAATTATATAGATGGTTTTTCTAGCATTCTTTTTTCTTTTTTTTTTTTTTTTTAAGTTTTTTGCTATAGGATGTATGTGCTCACCTTGAGAGAGAGAGACAGAGGGAAAGTGAGAAATCACCCTCCAGAGGGACTGGCCACCCCACAGTCCCTTCTCCATTCTCCTCTCAGGATTTTGGGCGCACATGCACATGCACCCATCATGTTTTTCAAGCTGCTAGGTCTGGAACTAGAACCATGTAGTCAGCCATGTGGGTTCCAGCCTCCTTAACTTCCATACTACGTACTGGCCCTTTTTTTCCCCCTAATATATAAGTCTCCTAGGGCTACAGGAGACCCCAGATATTATCTAGCCAAGCATTATTATTATTACTGCAAAATTATTATTACTGTTCAATTTTTTTGAAAAATTCGGGACCAGCAGTTGGTGTAATGGCTATGTCACTGGACTTGCATGTAGCTGACTGCGGTTTGAGTCCTGGACCCGGTGGTGTAAAACTCTGGCTGGGCGTGTGTGTGTGTGTGCATGCCCAAGATCCTGAGAAGAAAATGGAGGAGAAGGGGTTGCGGCATGGCCATCCCCCCGGGGGTGATTTCTCACTTTCTGTCTCTGTCTTTCTGGCGAGCTCACAAGCCCTATAGCAAAAACCTCTCAAGAAAAAAAAAAGAAAAGAAAATTTTATGATAAAGTGTATGTGCATGCATAAGACCAAGAAAAGCACTATGCCACAGGACTCAGTTATGCCACAGTCCTTGTCCTCCATTCTTCCAGCCTGCCAGAATCCTGGGCATACATACGCACACATACCCAGGGTTTCATCAGGCCTGTTGTGCCAGGGATATGAACTGTGGTTAGCAGGGGACTTCCAGTTCCACAGTCTGGCATACTTCTGGTTGGGGCCTGATTATACATTTTTACATTTAAAATTAGCCTGGTTATTAAAAAAAGGTAACCAGATTACTTTTGAAATAATTTACTTTTCTTTACTACTGGACAAAAATTCCTCTTTTTTGGTTTATATTTTGCATAAATTTTAATTATCTGCAGTTTCTAGGTATTTAAATTGTTTTTATGTGCTTTACTAAGCAGTTCACATTTGCATAATCCATTCTGGGGTGTATCCTATATACATCTTTAGTTATTAGTAGCTCTAATAGATAGGGTTGCATGTCTTCTTAAAAATTGTAAAGTTTGTAAACAGATGTAGACATATGATTAATTATACCACTTTAAAAATTTAATGATCAGAATACTGTGTATATGATGTGATTAAAAATACATAGAAATAAATCATGCTATTACTTTAAACACGTGGATTTCTTTGAAACAGGCACTTTTACTGGCCCATGACAAGGTTGCTGAGCAGGAAATGCAGCTAGAGCCCATTACAGATGAGAGAGTTTACGAAAGCATTGGCCAGTATGGAGGAGAAACTGTAAAAATAGTTCGTATAGAAAAGGCACGTGATATTCCATTGGTAAGTGTTCCAGATTTCTGATCCAAGATTCTTTCCTCCTTTTGTTTTTCCTTTTTCTTCTTCACTTCTTTTCCCCCTCATTTTTTTGGGGGGTAGGGGGGGCAGAGGATATGTGCCATCACCAGAGAAAAGAGAGACAGTGAGAGCGAAAATGAGAAATCATCCCTTGGGGGAATGGCCACACTGCAATCCCTTCTCCTCCATTCTCCTCTTGGGATTTTTGGACACACACACACACACATACGTCACATGTGATTTTCAAGCCACTGTGTCTGGGACTCAAACCATGGTTGGCCATGAGGGAATCCAGCACTCTAACCACCATGACACCTGCTGACAATTTTTTTTTTATGTAGAGGTTTTTGCCTCAGGGCACATGTGCAAGAGAGAGACAGTGAGAGGGAAATCGAGAAATCACCCCGCATCACCCCTCCCACCATGACCATGCCTCAATCCCTTTTCTTCCCAGGATCTTGGGAATGCACTCACACATACCCAGCATGATTTTCAGATCCGGGGCTTGAGCCACGGTCAGCTGTGTGGGAGTACAGCAATGTAACCGCTATACCTTCTGCTGGCCCCCCTGCTGACAAAATTTTAAAGTAAAAGTTGTGGAGAAAAGTGTTATAAATTGTGTCTACTTTCAAGTTTTGTTCTATATTTGTTTTTTGATTTTGAGCCTACACTTTACAGTTGTGTTTCTAGTTTGTGTAATAAATACTAATGTTTAATACATGTAAATGTGAATTGGATGTAGCTATAATATTTAAATAACTAGATTGGTATTCCTCTGCTTGTCATATTTTGAATTAAAAAAAACTTCTGTATATCACATTCACTAATTACACCTAAATGTAGTGTAACCATTTGAATAGGATCCAGCATATAGAGAAGAAATTTAATTATTGGTCTTCACACATTGTTTTAAAGCAAGTGCATTTTTCTGTTTTATGCTTCAAAGTCTGCATGATTTCAAAATTCTAATGAATAGAGTGTAAAGCAGAAAATGTTGTGGGGAATATGGCCAGCTTTCAAATCTAATTATAATTATTACTCTACTGTGTATTTTTTTTTTTCAAGATATCTGAAGGCTGGTATGGTTGAATAGAAAAAAATATTATTTAAAAATGAAGAAATGCTTTTAAAAATTGCATCTTTATTTTTAAATGAGGTTGTTTTTTGTTTTGTTTTTGTTTTTGTTTTAGGGTGCTACAGTTCGTAATGAAATGGATTCTGTCATCATTAGCCGGATAGTAAAAGGAGGTGCAGCAGAGAAAAGTGGTCTGTTACATGAAGGAGATGAAGTTTTGGAGATTAATGGCATTGAAATTCGGGGGAAAGATGTCAATGAAGTTTTTGACTTGTTGGTAAGTTGATACAAATGAAAGTATAATTAATAGCTTTTTAAAGGCTGTTTTCTTTTTTATTAGACTTTAGAATAAAATATTTTTAAAAATAATTATTTAACCTTATTTATTTATTTTTAAATTTGCTATAAGGCATGTGTGCTCACCAGTCAGAGAGAGAGAACATAAGAAAGCAAATCACCAGGTCTGAGACTTGAACTGCAGTCGACCATGTAGGAGTACTGTGCCCTAACCACCATACCACCTGCTGGCCCCAGAATAAGATATTTTTTAAGTATTTATAAATAACTGTTAAGGGCAGTAGATAGCTTCTATCCTAGCCGAATTTTCTTGTGACAGAATTGTTCCACAGTATTTGTTAGAAGAGTTTTATTTTTGGTTAGGGGCCAATGATACTTTTTTTACTTTGAGCTTTATTATTACCAAGTATGTTTTATTTGCTTCTGAAATCGGTAGTAATATAACTCTTTAATTAACTCAGTAAGTATTTATTGAGTGCCTACCTTGTGTTAGCTTTTAAAGAAAGAGTAACGAAACAAAGTCTGTGTTCTCATGGTTTTTTTTTTTGTTTTTTTTTTTAAGTTTTTTTGCCATAGAACGTGTGCAGTCACCAGAGAGAGAGTGAGAAGAAAAGTGAGAAATCATTCCCCAGGGCATCAGGATGACCTTACCATAATCTCATTCCTCCTTTATCCTGTTGGGATTCTTGGGCATGTAAGCATATGTGCCTGGCATGATCTTCAAGCCATTGGGTCTGGGACTCAAACCAGGGTCAGCCATGTGGGACCTCAATGCCTTAACCACCATGCCACCTGCTAGGCCCATGTTCTCAAGGTCTTTATGTTGGTTTTGTTTTTTAGAATTATTTAACTTTATTTATTTATTTATTTTAATTTGACCAGAGAGGGGGAAAGAGAGAAAGTGAGAAAGCAAGCTGCCAAGCCCGGGACTTGAACTGCTATTGGCCGTGTGGGATTCCATTGCCTTTAGTCACCATGCCTCCTACTGGCCCCTATTTTCTTGATTGTTATTTTCTAGCGATACTAGATAATAGCAATGCTTATACATCTGCACTGTTCAATGTAACAATCATTAGCTACGTGTAACTATTTTGATTTAAATGCAATAACATTAAAAATCCAGTTCCTCATTCACACTAGCTGCATTTCATGTGCCAAAGAGCAATCACTATGTAGCTAATGGTTTACCAGATTATGATATAGTTATAGCATATTTCTGTCATTGTAGAAAGTTCTGTTGTACAGGGCTGGTATTATCGGTAAGTCATTTATAATCATCTTTTGAAGCTATTTATGATCACTTTGAAAACATGCACACATTGGATATATATTCTCAGTTGTTTAGTACCAGTTGTTATAGTAGAATCTCTCTTTGTTGCTGTCTATTGTAAAATCTAGAAAACATGCTTATGTCTTTTTTTACTCGTCCTCATTTATTGCTTTGGTAACGTTCCACTGGTCATCATTTTTAGCTTTTGTTTTGTTGGCTACCTGTTAGATTGAGCACTGCTCCCCACTGCATTGGTACCAGAAGTTGTGATGATTACTGTCTTGGCTGAAGGTGTCTGAATGAAGCAATCAATCAGTGGTGTACTAGAAAATGATAGTGAACCTAGCAGTAAGATTCCATACAGTTAAAAACTACAGTGGATGACAGATGGCCCAGCCTTAGTGGTGCAGGTGGTAGCATGCCACACTGCAGTGCTAGAGGCCACATGACCAAATGTGAGTTTGGATACCTGGTCAGCCTATAACAGCAGCCACGCATGCAAGTGACCAGGATCCTGACGAGCTAAAGAGCCGAGGGAAGGAGATCATGGCATGATGAAACCCTGTGGAGAGTGCCTCTTTTTCTCTCTCACACACACTGACTCACTGTCATTCACATGCACACTCTTGTGTGCTATGTCATGAATAAAAGAAAGAAACTTTAAAGAAAGGATGACGGTATCTAGAAATTAAGAATATTTGCATCTTTGCATAGCTTTTCTAGTCCTACTTAATTATTTTTTCAAATTCTTCTGTAGAAGATAATAGAGTAGATGATCCATAGTTAGTATAGCGTTGTGGCATCTTACAACCCTTTATCATGGAATCTTCCTAAACTTAAAATTGAATGGAAGAGAAAAATCCAAGACTTAATGAGTTGAGTGGCTTAGGCCAGAATTGCAGAATGTTTTATATTCTAGGGTAGTTTAAATACAATGGAGTCTGTGAAAAGTGTACTTTGTGCTTCCTAATGGGATTCATAACTACTTTTTGAAAGTATGGAGGGGGTTCCAGAATAGTTCAGATTGGGGAATATTATGAGATCATAGAATGATTTTCATAAAATCAAGTTTTAAAAATAATGCACTTTCTATTACAGTCTGATATGCATGGTACTTTGACATTTGTTCTGATTCCCAGTCAACAAATCAAGCCTCCTCCTGCCAAGGAAACAGTAGTAAGTAATTTTTTTGTAATCATCATTATTCCATGGCTACTATTTACTTCTATGTATCAGAAATGTCACTCTTAAGTATTTCTTGCACTTAAGTAAAAATGGACAAATTTAGTAGTTTTTATGTAAATAAATATGAAATATTACCCTCCACCCCCCCCCCCAGGGGGCATATGTGCTCACCAGGTGTGGTGGGGAAATACCCCTCAGTAAGGGGTGGTCACGTTATAATCCTTTCTCCTCTGTTTCTCTATCCTGTCAGGAACTGGGACATACACATACATGTACTCAGCATGTCCTTCAAGCTGCCAGGGCCAGGAGGAGTTGAACCATTGTCAGCTATGTGTAATCCAGCTCCCTTAACCTTAGACTATGGGAACCAGCCCTCAACATTTCAAATTTAGTAAACTCCGACCCTTTTTTTTTTTTTTTTTTTTTTTTTAAGGTTTTTACTATTGGGCACACACACTTGCTAGAGAGAGAGAGAGAGAGAGAGAGAGAGAGAGAGAGAGAATGAATGAATTAGAAGTCATCTCCCACGGAGGATGGCCACACTGCATTCTCTTCTCCGTTCTTCTTTCTCCTCTTTGGGTATTGGGTATGCATGCACACATGCCCAGAATGATTTTCAAGATCAGTGATTTTTCAAATGAATGATTTCCTAGAACCAAGAACTGAACCACTGTCAGCCATTAACCACCACACCACTTGCTAGACCCAACTCTGAACCTTTTAAAAAGTAGAAAATCACTTTCAGAATTTTTATGATTTTCATCGTTGACTTTGCCTTTTTCTATAGGTATTGGTGGGTTTATGTAACTTAAAAACATACTTCCCCATTGGGCAAAAAAGTACTGTTACGAGTATGTGTAATTCTTTATAGAGTGTATTGCTCTGTGTTAAACATTTATTCAACTATCTTCATTTAAAAATAGACTTTATTACTGTATTACTCATCAGTTCCACTCCTAGGTATATACCCTAGTAGTTTGAAAACATACATTCACACAAGAACTTGTGCATGAATGTGCATAGCAACACTATTCATTATATGCTGAAAGTAGAAACTACCCAGGTGTCTACCAGCTGATGAATGGAAAACAAAATACAGTATATCTACACAATGGGTTATTATTTGATAATAAAAAAGACTAAAGAACTAATATATTGCTACAGGATGAACCTTGAATAAATTGTGCTGAGTGAAAGAAGTCAGTCACAAAAGGCTATGAATTGATTGATTTATATGAAATGTCCAGAATGGGTCAAATTCATAGAGACAAGAAGTAAATTAGTGTTTCCTTAGGTATAGGGATGGGGCATTAGGAAGGAATGAGAGTGACTGCTAATCATTGATTTCTTTTCGGGGTAACACAAGTTCTCATATTATGGTGATACTTGCACAACTCAGTGAACATACTAAAAGCCATCCATTTGTGTCCAATTGCAAGTATAATATATGATTTATACCTTGATAAATCTGTTAAAAACTGTAGACTTTAAAATGCTGGTTTAAAACGAAAGCCTAAAGTATTGCATCTATTATTATTCATAACTTTTATAGAAGTATAACAGTTTAAAAAGAACAGTTTCTTTTTTTATCAATATTTCATCACAGTTATGCTTTATATTTTGGCTGTCATTCCATGTTTTCCCTTTATTCTTTATGGAACATATTGAATGTTGCTTCTGCAACCTTCCTTCTATTTATAAGTTTATGGTGAAGAATCTCAAGAGCTACTTAACTATAAAGTGAAGTAGCTTTAAAAAGAAAGGAAGGGGCCAGCAGGTGGTGTGGTGGTTAAGAGCGCTGGATTCCCACGTGGCCGTCCGTGGTTTGAGTCCTGGGCCTGGCAGTTTGCTTTCTCACTTTCTACCTTTCTCTCTCTCTCTCTCTGGTCAAATTAAAGTAAATAAATGAATAAGTAAAATAAAGTTCAATAAAATAATTCTTAAAAAAAAAAAAAAAAAGAAAGGAAAAGATAGAAAGAAAAAGATAATGTCAACATTATCTGTGTTGGGCCCAACAGGTGAAATGGTGGTTAAGGTACTAGATTCACACATGGCCAACCATAGTCAAATCCCAGACCTGACAGCTTGAAAATCTCGCCAGGCACGTGTGCATATGTATCTCCTGAGAGAAGAATGGATGAGACGGGATTGTGACATGGCCAGGGCGGGTGATTTCTCACTTTCCCTCTCTCTGGAGAGCACATGCAGCCTATGGCAAAAATCTAGAAACAGAAAATTGTCTGCTTTAAACCATAGCATTTAATTAGTAGGGATTTTTTTCCCCGAATAACAGTGATGTACAATATTTTTCTCTTCCTTTCCTACTTCTATTAAAAAGAACTCCTGGGACCAGCAGTTGGCATAATGGCTATGTCACTGGACTCCCATGTAGTCGACCACGGTTCGAGTCCTGGACCCGGTGGCTTAAACTCACGGCAGGCATGGGTGCATGCATGCCCAAGATCCCAAGAGGAGAATGGAGGAGAAGGAATTGCGGCATGGCCATCCCCCCTGGGGGGGGATTTCTTGCTTTCTGTCTCTCTCTGTCCTTCTGAAAGCAAGCGCACGAGCCCTATAGCAGAAACCTCTCAAAAAAAAGGAACTCTTAATTGACAATATTTTTTTGCAAAGTTTTTATCAAACATGTCTGGCTTAAAATGAACTGTTATTAAATCTTGCATTAAAGCTTTCCACAAAGGTAATAATGGTAGGAAATCATATATTTATTTATTTATTTATTTATTTTATTTTTTTATTTATTTACTCTTTTTTTGCTATGTGATGTATGCACTCACCAAAGAGAAATAAGAGTACATGAGAAAGCACTTCCTAGAAGAGTGGCCACACTGTACTGCCTTCTGTTTCATTCTCCTCTAAGATTTTGGGCACATGTGCACATGTACCCAGCATGTTTTTTAAGCTACAGGTCTGGGACTTCAACCATATAGGATCAGATTGCCTTAACCACCATGATACCAACTAGCCCTGGAAATTGCAATTTTGGTTGATACATGCAGTGTGATTATGGGATTAATAACCTAAAAAAATCCAAATCAGTTTGTTGAAAATCATACTACAGATCAGCATCTGCATTTTGCTACAGAGCAGCAGAAAGTATCTTTCTGATCTGTTTTGTGATTTTAGAAACATGTATTTAAGAGAGACAAAATAAGTGTTATCAGAAAACTCAGTATATTCACTTGCTAAATTATAATGTTACATACAGCAAAAATAACTAATATGAAGATAAGCAGTCCCTGAGTTTAGGGGTTTTTTTGCATCATACATAGCTGCTCTTTCAGGAGTGTTGGTGCCTTGGGGTTCACTTCTGGGTGTGACTCTCACGTTTATCCTGTGCAGTTTACTTCTCTCTTAGAGCCTGGGGAAGGGAAGGAGGGGTTGGATTTCCTAGACTAGAATGTAAGATTCTAGATTACTCCATATTTAATTGAAATAATAGGAAAGCAGAACTTTTTTGAGGGAGAGCGATTTTTGCTGTAGGGCACATGTGCTCTATAGAGAGACTGGGACAGAAAGCGAGAAATTACACCCCAAGGGGAATGGCCACACTGCAGTCTATACTCTATTCTTTTCATGGGGTTTTGGGCATGTGCACACACGCACCTGGCAGGAGTTTCAGCCACTGGATCTGAGACTCTAACTGCAACCAACCATGGAGGTCAGCACCTCAACTACCCTGCCACCTGCTGGCCCCCAGGAAGCAGAGCATGTTAAGAGTTTTAGAGCTGAAAGGGATTTTTTTTTTTTTTTTTTTTTTTTTTTTTTAATTTTTATTTACCATAGGGCACATGAGCTTGAGAGAGAGAGGTGGGGGAAGGGGTGAGAAAGCACCCACCGTGGGGTATAGTCAGGCGTGCACATGTGCCAGGTGAGCTTTTCAAGTCTCCAACTCTGAAACTCGAACTGTGTGATCGGCCATTTAGGATCCAGCTGCCTTAACAAACATGTCGCCAACTGGCCCCAAAAGAGATTTTTTTCATCTAGTGTAATGCCCTCATCTGACAGAGGAGTAAATTGAAATGCAGGGTAATCATACTGCCTGGTAGTGATGGAATGTGCACCAGGAAATTCAGAGGCTGTTGACTGTTTAATAAATATTAGCCATTATTATGATCCTTCTTCTGTGCCTTGCACTATGGAAATAACTGGGTTATAAGAAAAAGTTGAAAAACTCCTGTTGTTAAATACATTTATTGGCCTGTTAGAGGTATAAAATGCATTATATTGGGTTGTCAGGAAAGTCATGTTTTTGCATAGAAAAACAGAAAAATACGTCATGACTTCCCCGACAACCCAATACAATTTCATGTTAGTTTCTTTTCTCATTTAGAAGACCTGGAATCTTTTAATGCAGTAAGATTCTTACAAATAAGTATCAAAAGATACAAAAACTCTAGAACATTTCAGTTTATATTGGATGGATATCCCTTTTCATGTTTGGGCAGTTACTCTATTAAGCTTGCTATTGCCCTAAGGTTAATACTTCTTTTTGCCCATCAACTGGATGTCCCACAGTGCCCCCAAACTTCTCTCCTGCAAAAAATATGAAAGAACAAATAATAAAGATGCTTGGTTGGAGGAAGAGAATTGAAAATGCTACTTGACACCACAAAGGCTTTTCTTGACTTACTTTCACTATTTACTATAAATGATTTTAAAAGTTAAAGATGAATCTACAACAAGATGTACAGAAATAAAAATTACTAAGGAAAAATATTTTGGAACATTGATTGTCTTTGGAAAGATATAAACAAATTAGTAGATCATTATCTCCTTATCCTATTCCCATTTCATCATTAGTACTTCAAATGTGAACAGCTCACAAGAACAAAAAAAAAGAAAATGAACTGAAAGGTAATTATAGACAAGCAATTCTATAATTTGAAATTTAGGGGCCAACAGGTGGCATGGTGGTTAAGGGCGCTGGACTCCCACATGGCCGACTGATGTTTGGGTCCTGGACCTGGCAGCTTACTTTCTCCCTTTCCCTTGCCCTCTCACTTGCTCTGCTCTCTCTAGTCAAGTTTAAATAAATAAGAATAAAATTATTCTTTAAAAAAAAAGTTTAAACAAGATTTTGTTCTCAGTTTAGAAACCAAACAGTATTTTGATCTGATAGTATTACAGCATTATTAGACTCTGGAGCTTTCTGTGAGTGTCAGCTTCTTGCTTACATTTTAAAAAGACTTTTTTTTTCTTTGTATGGAAAATAAAATAAATTAGCCACTAACAGAGGATAGACTGGTAGAGATGATTTCTATAATAAAACTAGTAAGACTCTATCAGTGCAGTATATGGATAGACATCATGTAGTGCATGTTAAGCAATACTCAGATTTTAATTCCTTCAAATGTTCATTTTTCTGATGTAAAATGAATTTTGCTTAGGAAAAATTGAGTTCTTTTGCTCTTAATTTTAAGATAAACTTTAGATAGAAGTAGATATGCTTGTCACAGTAGTAAAGCATATCCTCTGTACTTTTCTCAGCCTACCCAAAGAGGAGCTCCAATCCAAGACATTTAAATCAGAATGGGGGGAGGGGGGTAAGAACTGCCTAGGGAGAGTAAATGGAAAAACCATCCCCGAGTGATTTTGTTGGCCTCTGATGAAGGTCATAAACCTAGGGACTTGTTTTTCACTGTTCTTTTTTATTTCCCTGGGGGTAGTAGTTCTCTTTAAGATTTCTATACCTAGTAATTACACAAGGAACCAGATTAAACTGCAATCTGAAAGTCTGAGGCTTGGCATGACAATTCAGCATCTTAATGAACATTTCAGGCAGGTGATCTGTGCAGAACACTTTGAAAAACAACATGTTGGGTATTGCTTTCAAAAAGTGATTTGATAAAATCATCTATCAGGCTGACAAAATAATCTGATATGATAAATCTCTGAAAAGCCTGTTAAAAATTATTTTTCCACTACCTTGAGTGATGCCTAAAATTCCATTACTAGATTTCCAAGGGTTTTTTTTACCTTCAAAGGTAACAGTTTAAACAGATTCTGAAACCATTATTGACGGGGGATGCACTCAAGCAGAGCTTTTTCAGAAAGTATATTTAGATCATCCTACATATTAGACTTGTCATGCCAAGTTTATAAACTTATGTGTAATTTTTTGTTTTTTTTTTTTTAACTAAAGTGCATTTGAATTCACTGCTCTCTTACATAACTTTCTAAAATTCATGTTTAGTGCTGAGTGACATTTTTAAGATTTTTACCAAAACTCTAGTATTTTCACATTAAGAACAAGGTTCTTTAAGGCATTCTCTAGTTGGAGTACAGCAGATCCCTGTTAGATTGGGTTAAGTATTTGACCCATAATTGATCAATGCTATGTAACATGTGATTCTATTATATGATGTAAAATAAAGAGGAAAGTCAACCATGTTCCTAGGAATCAGGCTCTTAGAAGGGGTTTGATGGGCAGTAATTGAACTGGAAATGAAGTGGTCCTTCTGAGGCACATGTAATACTCAGAGTCTTGATTTGGGTCCTGATTACACGGTGTATTTGGTTTGTGAAAATACGTTGTGCGGGCCAGCATGTGACATGGTGGTTAAGAGCACTGGATTCCCACATGGCCAACTGCAGTTAGAGTCCCTGACTGGTAGCTTGCTTTCTCACTTTCCCTCTATCTGTCTCTGATCAAACTGGAAAATAATAATAATAAAGTTAAATAAAATATTATTTTAAAAAGGAAGAAAATACATTGTGCTACATGCTTGTGACGACGTGTGTTTTTATATTTGTATAATATGAGGGGGCTTCAAAGAGTTCATGGAAATGTGTATTATAAAATTATGCATGATTTCAGAAAATTCTGACACCAAAATAAACTCATACTCTAATTCATTTTTCCATGAACATTTTGAAATCTTTGTATATCAGTGAAAAGTTATCCCAAAAGCAGACTAACATTGAGCTATTTAAGTCTACTTTTAGCTATTTTACTTTTTTAGCTATTTTACATTATGTTTTTGGTTTTTCTTTCTTTCTTTTTTTTTTTTTTAAGTTTTTGCTGTAGAGCATATTCGCTTGCCAGAGAGACAGTGAGAGAAAGAAAGCAAGAAATCACTGCCGCGCACACACACACACACACACACACACACTCTCACCACCACCACCCTTCTCCATTCTACTCTCTGCATTTTGGGCCTGCAAGCACATGTTCCCAGTGTGGTTTTCAAGCCACCAGGTCCAGGGCTCCAAACTGCACAGTTAGCCATGTGGGATCCAGTCACCTTAACCTCTGCTCCACCTGCTGCTCCACTAACTTACATTTTTTAATGGATTGCTTTTTATTTATTTTGAAAGAATTATTTATTATTATTATTATTATTATTATTTAAATTTGCTGTAGAGCATGTGTGCTCTGAGAGAGAGAAAGCTACCAGGTCCAGGACTCAAACCGTGGTCTGCCATGTGGTAGTCCAGCACCATAGCCACCATCTACCTACTGGCCCCAGATGGATCATTAAAAAAAAGGAAACTCAGTTTTGCTATTTGTATATTGAGACCTAGCTTATCTCATTTCTTATTTTACATTGCATTTTTGTTTTTTTGAAAGAAAAGAATGTTCTTTAGAGATACCTCAAGCCAAATTTTGATGTCATTGTCCTTATCACTTAGTAAATATTTTACCAGGCCAGCCCCATAGTGCAGCAGTTAAGTGCTGAGCATACAGAGCCAGATCCTACATGACTGACGGTTGTTTGCATCCCAGTGCTCGTGCCTTGAAAAACACACTGGGCACGTGTGCATATATGCCCAAAATATCAACAGGATGGAGAAATGGAAGTAAAAGGATTGCAGCATGATTATACCCCATTCAGAACTGCTTTTTCACTCTCTGCTGGTAAGCACACACACCTTCTGGCAATTAAAAAAAATACAGGACCAGCAGTTAGCGTAATGGCTATGTCACTGGACTCCCATGTAGTCGACCGCGGTTCGCGTCCCAGACCCGGTGGCTTAAAACTCACGCCGGGCACGTGTGCGCGCGTGCCCAAGATCCCAAGAGGAGAATGGAGGAGAAGGGATTGCGGCGTGACCATCCCCCCTGGGGGGTGATTTTTCGCTTTCTGTCTCTATGTCTCTCTGTCTGGCGAGCGCACGCGCCCTATAGCAAAAACCTCTCCCCCCCAAAAAAAAAAAATTGATACAGTCTATTTTCATCTATTGAGAATAGTCCATTTTGTTAGTGTCTCAAGAGCTTAAGAAAGATAGTATTCAGGGCCAGCAGGTGGTGTAGTTGTTTAAAGTGCTGAACTCCCACATGGTTGATCCCGGTTCAAGTTCTAGACCTAGCTTCTTGAAAAATCACACAGGACATGTGTGCATGCATGCCCAAAATCCCAAGAGGAGAAAGGAGTTGAGAGAATTGTGGCCTGGCCATTACCACTTGGGGAATAATTTCTCACTTTCCTTCTCTTTGTTTCTATTTCTGTCCCTCTACTTTGGTTAGCACACACACCCTATGGCAAAAAAAAAACTTTAAAAAAAAACGGAGATACTCTTCTTGACCTGGCTGTTGTTGGTGCTGCTAAGACACTGCATTCTATAGGCTGGGATCACATGGAATGCTCATGTTTGATTCCCTGTCCAACCTGAAGGTCAGGTATGGTGGTGCCAGTAGTCCAAGACTCTTAGAGGCTGAGGCAAGAGGATCACAAGCTCAAGCCTGGTCAGGGCAATATAGTGGCCCCTTTATGGGGGAATAAAACGCCAGGTATGGTTAGCATATCCTATAGCCCCAGCTGGGAGGCTGAGTCAGGAGAATTTTGATATGGTCATACCTTGTCTTAAAAATGAATAAATAAAAAGATACTATCTTCTCTAAAAGGATTTTTTGAAGCAGACTAGTATTATCTTTGTGATATACAGCCTCCATTATGGTAAGAATATAAGACTTAAGGAAAGCTCAATAACATTTAGATAGAAATGGATTTAGGATTATAAGATTCTTAGGCTATTAATCCATTACTCAGTTTATTAAGCCCAGACTTGAATTTAACCTTTGTGGGGCAGGAAAGCATATGGCATGTAGGTATCAGATTTTATTAAAGCAAGACCAGCAGATAAAGTAATGGTTACGTTGTCAGACTCCCACATAGTCGACTGCTATTCAAGTCCTGGACTAGTGGCTTAAAACTCAAGCCAGGCACATGTGCATGCATACCCAAAAACCCAAGAGGAGAAGGGATTGTGGCATGGCCATCCTCCCTGGGGGATGATTTCTTACTTTCTGTCTGTCTCTCTCTGGCAAGTGCACATGCCCTATAGCAAAAACTCTCTCTTAAAAAAAAAAAAAAGAAAAGAAAAGTTAGATTTTATTAGATTAAGGTTTTGTTTGTTCTGTTTTGTTTTTGTTTTGTTTACAGACCAAGGAAATGCCACATGCCACTTACCCAGATTAGGTAAAAATTAGATATGGAAAAGTTAAAGAGAATATTAGTTCCTTTATAAAGTCTTAGAAGTAAGATTACTTTGTTATATTTTGCAGAAACTTATTGGAGGAAATGGAATAGGAAATAGCTTCCTATAAAGTCATGTGAGCTCTTACCTACTGTTAATGTTAAATAACATAGTACAGTTTCTAATAGAAACACTGTTAGCAAAAATTATAACTTGTATCATTAATATTTTAAAGCTCACATAGTACACATTATAGGACTTTATTTTAAACTTGATTTGAATGATTTTAGCAGTATGGGGTATGTTGCTTTCATGAACCTACACATATCCCTTTAGAAGAAACACTTGAGAGAGATTAAGACACACTTGCACTAACAGTAGAGTCGAGGGGTTGACAGTCCCAAGGAAATAGACACTCACCTGCTTAAATGGTGTCATTTAATGGTGAGGTTTAATTTTGCTGTTTTTTCCTCTTTATTCATGATAGACTCACATGTACACATATGAAAGTAAGAGAGAGAGAAAGGGAGAGAGATGGTACTTGTCACAGGGTCTGGTCATACAGCGATCCCCATCCTCCAGTCCTCTAGCCCATCAGATCTTGGCTACTCATGCACATGTCTGGCATGTTTTCAGGCTCACTAGGCTGAATTTGATCTGAGATTTCCATGTGAGATCTGGCTTCTCTTTAGCTGTGTATTACCACTGTGCCACAGAGCCAGGTGTTGTGGTGAGGCTTAAAGTCTACCTTTTCTGGTAGCATTGGTTTAGAAATGGCATACTTTGGCCCAGCTACATTAACTCATGTGGTAGACACTGCTGGGCACGATAAGGCCAAATAAGAGGTTGGGGTTAAATTCTTGGCCCACCCTAAAAGCTAGAATGGTGACACGTACTTGTCATGGTGACAGCTACTTGGGAGGTTGAGGAAACAGCAAGATCCCATCTTTTAAAAAAAGGGGGAGGAGATTGCATATCATACTATAGTCATTGTTTTTATAGGTCAGGACGTTTTTTTATTACCTTTCTGCTTCTCTCAAGCATTTGAGACACCTTTGCAACTCATCTTATTAGCTGCAAACAGTGAAGCGATTTGGATACTTTTGTACATGTTTACAGTCAGCCAAGAGAAGACAAGTGATGAGCCTTGAAACTGCCCCAAAACATTACTTAATTGAATACTTTTTTTTTTCTCTTTTCTTTCTTTTGCTCACCAGAGAGAGAGGAGAGAGAGGGAAAGTGAGAAATCACTCCCCTGGCAGGATAGCCATGCTGCGATCCCTTCTCGGTTCTCTTCCTGGGATTTTCGGCATGTATACACACATACACCTGACATGATTTTCACGCTGTCAGGTCTGGGACTCAAAATGTGGTTGACCATGTGGGAGTTCAGCTCCTTAAACACTACACCACCTACTGTCCCCTGAATGCTTTTTTTTCTCGACTTAACATTATTTGCACTAATGGAAAATTGTAACATTTACATTGTTGCCATTTTATTATTATTGTTTTTATTTTTACCTTTTTTGTCTTTTAGATCCATGTAAAAGCTCATTTTGATTATGACCCATCAGATGACCCTTATGTTCCTTGTCGAGAATTAGGTCTATCTTTTCAAAAGGGGGATATACTTCATGTGATCAGCCAAGAAGATCCAAACTGGTGGCAGGCCTACAGGGAAGGAGATGAAGATAATCAGCCTCTGGCTGGGCTTGTTCCAGGTAAGAGACAAAACAGTAGAAAGTACTTAATATTAAAAGAAAACTCAAGAGCCAGCCCTGTTGCACAGTGCTTAAGCCTTATTCATTGGGAGCCAGATCCCACGTGGCTGACTGTGGCTTGAAAAACATGCCAGGCAGTTGTGCTTGTGTGCCCAAAATCCTGACAGGAGCAGACAGAAAAAAAAGAATTGCAGCGTGACCTCTTTGCCCCACTGGGGAGGTGTCTCTCTCTCTCTCTGTCTGTCTGTCTCTCTCTCTCTCTCTCTCTCTCTCTCTCTCTCTCTCTGGCAAGCACATGCACTCTCTGGTAATTTGAAAAAACTTAAAATGCAAATGCAAGTGTTCACAGAGAAAATGTCCTTTTTCGTAACTTTAAAATTTTTTGCAGTTACTTTTTCATGTAGTTGATTTTTTAAAATATATTCTCATAGCATAAGTATCTTAAATAGAAATGTGGCCAATTCGTTGGGCTTTCAAATGGAATTATGATATAACCTCATCAACCAATTCCATGCTATGCTACATTCCCTGTAGGCATACTGATACTTCCCTGTTATGGGACCAGCAGGTGACGTAATGGCTATGTTGCCAGACTCCCATGTAGTTGACCACGGTTCAAGTCCCAGACCCAGTGGCTTGAACTCACACCAGGCATGTGTGTATGCGTGCCCAACATCCTGAGAGGAGAAGGGATTGCAGAGTGGCTATCCTCCCTGTGGGGTGATTTCTCACTTTTTGTCTTTCTGGCAAGTGCATGCACCCTATAGCAAAAACCTCTCAAAAAAAAAAAAAAAAAAAAAGCTTCCCTGTTATCAAGGCAATAACATTTTTATTGAACTCTTATACTAAAATAAGATCATCATCATTTAAGCATCAAGTTTAATTTCTTTTTTCTCTAAATGATTTTTTCTATTAATTTATTTATTTTTATATACATTCAGTGACATTGTTTAGCTTATGAAGTGAACATTTCAGTATGTGAACATTTCTCCCCAGAAGTTGATCAAAATACCTTCAGCAGATTACACCACACCTCCCCGTCCCATCAGTGCTCTGCCTCTGTATCCCTCCAGCTTAATTTCTAAGAATGATAAGATGCTTCGCTTAGAAGGCATAAAATTTTTTGTTTTTCTTATATAAGCACCGCTGAATTTATTATACTTAAGGTGCACTTAGGGCAGAAATAGGGCACCCCCTACTTTTTTTTTTTTTTTTTAAGGTTTTTGCCATTGGTCATCTATGCTCACCAAAGTGAAACAGAGAGGAAATATAAAAAATCAGCCCTCCGGGGAGGAATGGGCATACTGCAATCCCTTCTCCATTCTCCTCTTGGGATTTTGGGCACATACACATACACCTGGTGTGATTTTCAAGCTACCAGGTCCAGGACTCGAACCATGGTTGGCCATGTGAGAATCCAGCACCTTAACCACTACTCCACCTGCTGACCCCATCTCAAACTTTTTTTATTAAAACTGTCCCTAATTTAGGCTAAACTGAAACCTTAGCTCATGTGGATATTAAGGTTAAGAGAACATGTTTCTCACCAAGAGCTAAGATGATACATGATAGAACAATCTATATAAAGACATATAAGTTTTCTTAAGTTCTCAGGTAGGGGGTAGAGTGGAGTGAGGGAAGCAGAACTGAAAGAAATATAGTAAACTAGCAGAGAAGGCAAAGAAATATGATAAAATGGGGATAAGGATAATGTATCTGATTATTTGTTCAATATTATTATATACACATTCAAAAGGTGCTTTACTTAGTACTTAGGAAAGAGATTGTGGCATGATCACACCACAGTGTGGGGTGCCTTTCCCTTTGTCTCTGTCTCTTTGCCTGCCTAGTAAGTACATGCTCCCTTTGGCAATTAAAAATAATTATAACAAGAGAATAACTTTTTTGTTTGTTTTTTGAGAAGTTTTGCTATAGGGCACATGTGCTTACCAGAAAGAGAGAGATAGACAGAAAGCGAGAAATCTCCCTCGAGGGGGGATGGCCACGCCAAGATCCCCTCTCCTCTTGGGATCTTGGGCATGTATGCACACAGTCCTGGTGTGAGTTTAAGCCACCAGGTCAGGGACTCAAACCGCGGTCGACTACTTGGAGTCCAGTGACATAGCCATTATGCCAGCTGCTGGTCCCAACAAGAGAATAAATTTTAATACCCTTAAAATTTTTCCTCTAGTCCTAGTTACTTGTTCTACTACAAATGCAGCCTTCAAAGCTCCTAAAGATAACCAGGTTTCCTTTAATGATTCTTAAGAATATCATACTTGATACTGATGTTTTTGCATATGCTCTTAAGAAATGCACTAAATTATATAGCTTATATATGTTGGGCACAAATACCCAACATAAATAGAATTTATTTATTGATTTTTTTTAAATCTCTGACTTGGGCTGGCCCCATAGTCTACTGAGTTAAGAGAACTAGCTTCCACTTGACCGACCACAGTTCAGATCTTGACTCTAGTGGCTTGAGAAACATGCCAGGTACATGTGCATGCCCCAGATCCCAACAGAATGGAGAAATGGAGGAAAAAGGATTATGGCATGACCATGTCCCATTGGGAGTACTTTTTTCCTCTTTGTCTCTCTTTCTCTTTGATTCTCTGACAAGCACACATGCCCTCTGGCAGTTAAAAAAAAAAATTCCATGGCTTAAAAGTGAAAGTTAGATACAAAAATTACGTATAAAAGTAGAACTCTAATGTAATCCAGAATTTTCTAAGTAAAACAACTTACATGCTTCAGGAAAAGATACATTTAATTTTAAGGTAGAGTTCTGAAAAGGAGATGCAGTTCAGAAACCTTAAAATCTCCTGTATTAAAATTTTACCCTGAGGAAAACATGTTTTTCATTTATTTGTGTCATTGGCAATTTAAAAGTGAAAGTAAAAAATTGTCAACACATGTATATACATACAAACTAAGAGAGATTAAGAATGATAAATGCGAGGGAATACCTTGAATGGTGTACTGAAATTGAAAAGTGATAAATGCCCACATTTCATATAATTTTGGAAAGTTAATTCTTAAAATTGATATGCTTGATTTGAGATAATTCCAAATGACCAGAGCCACCGTAAAATCTGGCATAGTACTTTATGCACTAAAAAAATATTCAGTTAAAGCTCTTTTAGGGGAGAAATGTTCACCTGTTGAAATAATTCACTTTGTAAGCTAAATAATGTAATTGAATGTATAAAAGAAAATGAAATTGGGAACCAGCAGTTAGCGTAATGGCTGTGTCGCTGGACTCCCACATAGTAGACCGTGGTTCGTGTCCTGGACCCGGTGGCTTAAAACTCACGCCGGGCACATGTACACGCGTGCCCAAGATCCCGAGAGGAGAATGGAGAAGGGATTGGGGCGTGACCATCCCCCCTGGGGGGTGATTTCTCGCTTTCTGTCTCTGTGTCTCTCTCTGTATATCTGGTGAGTGCACGCGCCCTATAGCGAAAACCTCTCCAAAAAAAAAAGAAAATGAAATTTTTAAAATGAAAAAAAAGTTGAACTATTAAATTTTCTGTTGGTTTATTATTTATCCTTTTTCTAAATTTCAGAGGGCACATGCACTCTTAAGGTGTAGAGGAAGCAACCCCCAAAGGAATATGGTCACACCACAGCCCTTCTCCATTTCTTCATTCTGCAGGGATTCAGGACACACACGCTGATGTGGTCTTCAAGCCACTCGGACCTGGATTTGAACTGCAATTGGCTACTATACTATGGGGCCAGCCGTGTGTTTTCTAATAGATGAAATATATCCCAATAATACATATGATAGGATTGGTAAAGTGGAGTTGAAATATATTACTTTAAACATATTTGGAAGCTTATATATCATAGTTAATATTACTCTCATGTGCTAGCATAAAGATTTGGTAGGAGGTATAAGTGAATTATTTCTAGTGTTTTCCTTTGGATTAAAAAAAAACCTTTTGAGGGACCAGCAGTTGGCATATTGGCTGTGTCGCTGGACTCCCATGTAGTGAACCACAGTTTGAGTCCTGGACCCGGTGGCTTAAACTCAGGCTGGGCGTGTGTGCGTGTGTGCCCAAGATCCTGAGAGGAGAATGGAAGAGAAGGGATTGTGGCGTGGCCATCCCCCCTGAGGGGTGATTTCTCACTTTCTGTCTTTCTGACAAGCGCACACGTCCTATGGCATAAACCTCTCCCAAAAAGAAAAAAAAAATCTTTTTTTATCTTAAATATTTTATACTTCTTGTTCTTTCCTGCTTGTTCTTAAGGGAAAAGCTTTCAGCAACAAAGGGAAGCCATGAAGCAAACCATAGAAGAAGATAAAGAACCAGAAAAATCAGGTAGACACTTAAATTTGGGATTAAGAGGTTTTGGGGGTGTTTCTCTAGAACTGTATAAATCTGCAAATCAATTAGAAGTGTCAAGAAAGATATATCCATGGAATATGCGATGTAGGAGACAAAACTGATTATCTTTGGACCATAAAGAGAGGATAAGATTATCTGTCCATAATATGTAATTAATGGGAAATTATAAATACTTTTCTAAAAATAGTTCTTCTATGAACAGTATAAGTATTGATAAATTTAAATCAAATAGCCTATTTGAATCCTTAAATTTGAAATTTGTAGTTTTGTTCAAGGAATACCACAAATACCACATGTTATAGTTACGTTTATGATTGTTCAACAGGGAAACTATGGTGTGCAAAGAAGAATAAAAAGAAAAGGAAAAAGGTTTTATACAATGCCAATAAAAATGATGGTAAGTTCTACTCAGTAGAGCTAGAATCCTGAAAGGTCTCAATCTGATAATTGAAAGAACTTGAACTAATATTTCAGGGAGTTTTTTATTTCTTGTCATGTTTTGTTCTTTAACATGTCCTTGTTTGGCATCCTATGACTAATGCAGTGTTTTGAATTCTGGGGCAACCTGGTATAAAAATTAAAGTAGTCTTTAGCATAATTAGTGTTGAATTGATTCTTTTTTTTAATTTAAATTCTGTGCAAAATTAATACTTGCTCTTAGTAAAATATTAGAAAATAGATGTGTTTGAAGCAAACAAAAAAATCTAATATTCTGTTTATAATAGCTTACGTCACAGAGGCAAATCATTCCACAGAGTCCACTACCTACTGGCTAAGTCAGGCATGCAGAGTGTTTTTTGTTTTATTCTGATTGATTGCTAAGATGAAAAAGAATTAAAGTTTAGCTTCTCTTAAAGTCAAGAGTTCTCATAACACTGGGCTTGTATCATCAGGTGACAGTAGTGTGCTATACCTGAGTGATGGCTGTTGATCTGATACTGGGTACCTGCTGTCTAGTCAACAATCTCCACCATTCATTTTCTCATAAACCCAACCTGATTTACTGATTTCATTATTACCTGCTTGGTTGGTCCTCATGGGCATTAGAATTTACTACCCCTGCTTTCATTCATGTTAGAAACAAATCAAATAATACAGCAAAGACATTCCTTAGTTTAGTTTCCTATATAATTTATAGGCTTATTCTGTCTAGAACTTGAAATATTTTGGAACAATTTAATTAATGAAGATTATATGTTATAGGTTATTGAAATATTCCACATAAAGCTGAATCTGAGATTGATCATCTTCAGTAAAAATTTTTTAAAAATAAATATCTTTGGGAACCAGCAGTTAGCGTAATGGCTATGTCACTGGACTCCCACTTAGTCGATTGCAGTTCACGTCCCGGACCCGGTGGCTTAAAACTCACGCCGGGTGCGTGTGTGTGTGCGTGCCCAAGATCCCGAGAGGAGAATGGAGGAGAAGGGATTGCGGCGTGACCATCCCCCTTGGGGGGTGATTCCTCGCTCTCTGTCTCTATGTCTCTCTCTGTCTGGCGAGCGCATGCAGCCTATAGCGAAAAACCTCTCAAAAAATAAATAAATAAATAAATAAATAATGATTTTGTTTTTTGAAATGGACTAAGCAAAGTGGTCCAACTCTAAAAGCAACTACACTATAGAAAACTTGGCAATTCTGAAGCCCTTAGTTGAATAAACTAAGACTGTAATCAAAATGCTGTCACAATCTGATTGTACATGTTGGAAAGAACTCAGGTTTTTCAGGGACCAGCAATTAGCGTAATTGCTATGTCACTGGACTCCCATGTAGTCGACTGCGGTTTACGTCCCACGTCCCAGACTCGGAGGCTTAAAACTCACACCGGGTGCGTGTGCGTGCCCAAGATCCCAAGAAAAGAATGGAGGAGAAGGGATTGCGGTGTGGCCATCCCCCCGGGGGGTGATTTCTCGGTTTCTGTTTCTCTGTCTGTCTCTGTCTGGCAAGTGCACACACCCTATAGCAAAAACCTCTCAAAAAAAAAAAAAAAAAAAAAAAAAAACAGATTTTTCAGAGAAAAACATTTTTTAAAAGATTTATTTATTTAAATTTTTATTATTTTGTTTAATTTTTGCTGTAGGGCACATGTGCTCACTGGCAGGGGCGGGGGGTGAGAAAGCAAGCCTCCAGGTCCAGGACTCGAGCCATAGTCGGCCATGTGGGAGTCCAGCACCTTAACCACCACACCACTTGCTGGCTCCAGAGAAAAGCATTTTTGAAAAAGGAAGAAATTAATTTGTTGTTCATAATGATGTCATAATCATTAATCATTCTAAACAAATCACTACCATTTATAATAACTACCCTGTCTATGGTAGTCTATGGTAGTAACTATATGCTTTAGTTCTCACAATTAAGTCCTTGAGGCTACGGATTAGTAGATTCAAGTTCAGATATTAAAGTGATCGGTTTAAATTCTTACAACCAATAAATGGTGCACTGGAATTTAAACAAATATAGTTTTGAGTTCTTACTCTGTCCAGGCTCCTTGCTGAACACCTGCAAGACTAAGTTGATTCTCTGACCTTTGAACTTAACAGCTGAGAGAGTCTGACTGCACATCTGATGTTCCTTCCCAGTCAGGTCAAGTAATATGAGTGAGGACATGGCAGGCTGCTAGCTGTCTTTGTTCTTCCTACTTGACAGCTCTGGTCTTATCTTGATTATGGACTTTAAGGAATGTTACCCCACCCATCATAATTTATTACCTCAACCTGAGTCATGACTCTGAGCTAGTATTCCAGAATAAAGTAAACATAAATGCAGAAACTATGGATAGTACAGGTATAACCTGTTTTCAGATTACGTAACTACAGGAAAATATTCCAGCTTTCTCTGATAACACTAGTTATAGTCAGTATATGTAAATGTGCCAACTATTGTGCTAAGCATATACATTAGTATATCTGATCTTTAAAACAACCTTTTAAAGTTTAGAGTATTAGTGTCTACATTTTACAAAGATGAAATACTGTTCTCATTAGCTTATACCCTGGGACCCTACCTTTTGTCAAAGTACTGACTGCAAACTAGTTATTTTATGTGAATATCAGTATAATTATGTTCAAAAATAGTATGAAACGGGCAATAAAAATTTCTAGAAGGACTAGTTTATTACTATCTGATTCATTTTCATAGTATCTGGGCAAGGATATAATGAGATGGGGAAAGGCTCATGATACAGTAATAACCATTTATTACTATTATCCCCAAAGTTAATTTTTAATGACAGATTTTGTTTCTTTCCAGTTTGGGGGAAGATCCGTGAAAGTTTTTATCTTTATTACATGTCAATAATTCTGTCTAAAGAGCTTAACTTTTTCTTTTCCAAAGATTATGACAATGAGGAGATCTTAACTTATGAGGAAATGTCGCTTTATCATCAACCAGCAAATAGGAAAAGACCTATCATCTTGATTGGTCCACAGAACTGTGGGCAGAATGAATTGCGCCAGAGGCTCATGAACAAAGAAAAGGACCGCTTTGCATCTGCAGTTCCTCGTAAGTTGGGATGAATTCTTATTTTCCTCTTTTTCTGTTACCACTTAAGAATCTAATTAAGCAGGGACAGTTTTAGTTCATTTCATTGAAATAATGTTGCCAGTAAAAGAACTCTGTTGAACCAGATTTTTTGGCAATATGTTCATCTGTGTTACAAAGTTAAAATTCTTTGACTAACGGAATTATTCCTCATACTTACTCTGATCCACGGCAATTTTTTTTTCTGGTTTCGTTTACCTAAGATACAACTCGGAGTAGGCGAGACCACGAAGTTGCTGGTAGAGATTACCACTTTGTTTCTCGGCAAGCATTTGAGGCAGATGTAGCAGCGGGAAAGTTCATTGAACATGGTGAATTTGAGAAAAATTTATATGGAACTAGTATAGATTCTGTCCGGCAAGTGATCAACTCTGGCAAAATATGTCTTTTAAGTCTTCGTACACAGGTAATTTAAAACTACAATTTTGATGTAGTGTGTTAAAGTGCACTTTTTTTAAAATTTCAAGTTCTTTACATATTCAATCACGTTATTTAGCTTGCAAAGTAAATATTCCAACATGTGTACATTTCTCCCCAGTCCAGTTGATAATACTATAAAGTTATCTTCAATAAATAATACCCCATTTCTTTGTCCCATTAATGCTATGCCTCTCTATTTTTCTCCTTACTGTCCTTCCTCAGACTCCTTCACCCATCCTCTTCCCACACTGTATCTGGTATTCACAACCATTTACTGTGTTTCTATATCCTTTAGTCATTCAGTTTCTGTCATAGAGTGCGGATATTCGGTATATATTAAGTGAAGACATACAATGTCTCTCCTTCATAGCTTGGCTTGCTTCACTCAGCAGTAAATCTTCCATATTCATCCACTTTCTGTCAAAAGCCAGGGTTGTCTTGTTTTTTATGGCTGAGTAGTATTCCATAGAGTATATGTGCCACAGTTTTTCAATCCATTCATCTGTTCGTGGGCATTTGAGTTGGTTCCATGTCTTAGCACAAAGTGCATGTTTTAGAGAGTCATCTAGTGGAAACTGTATTTTGGTTCAGGAATGACAGAATCTAATGAATTATACAGTTTTTCCTACTAATTCACTAAATCAGACAAGTTGCTAAGTCTCTTGCGTACAAGCTCTGTAGCAAATTAAAATAATAATAAATAAAATCTTTTCTTTCTTTTTATTGAGAGGTTTTTGCTATAAGGTGTGTGCGCTCGCCAGAAAGAGAGAGACAGAGAGACAGAAAGAGAGAAATCACCCCCCCCCCCCCCCATGAGGGGATGGCCACGCCACAATCCCATCTCCTCCATTCTCCTATCGGGATTCTGGGCATGCATGCACATGTACCTGGCGTGAGTTTAAGCCACCAGGTCCAGGACTTGAACCACGGTTGACTACATGGAGTCCAGCAACATAGCCACTGTACCAACTGCTGGTCCCAAATCTTACTATTTTTTTTTTTTAAGAGAGATTTTTCCTATAGGATGTGCGCACTCACCAGAGAGACAGAAAGCAAGAAATCACCACCCAGAGGGGAGGCCGCCACCTCAGTCCCTTCTCTTGGGATTTTGGACATGCACGCACATGTCCCCTGTGTGATTTTCAAGTTGCCAGTCTGGAACTTGAACCACATGGTCAGCCATGTGGGTTCCAACCACCTTAATATCCATGCTATCTGCTAGCCCCCTCCTAGAATTTTTTTATATTTGGGCTAACAGATTGTACTAAAGTACTCATGTATTGAGCATATTGTTTTTATTTTCTTTATTCACAATAGAGCGCGTGCACATGCACATGAAAGAGAGATGGACAAAGGGTCACACACCCTCCACAAGGTCTGGCCATGCTCTGATCCCCTTCCCCCTGTGTTCTATCCCTTAGATCTGGGCACTCGCTCATGTACCCAGTGTTTTTCAGGCTGACTAGGCTGGGGTTCAAACTGTGGTCACCATGTGGAATTTGGCTCTTCTTGAGTAGCACTTTACTACTGTACCCAGCATATTGTTTTAATTATTTTAACATTTTTAGTTATAAAACGGGACATCCCGATAATCTCAATTTAGTAGAGAGCTTCAGTTTGAGGACACACAGTTATACAGTGGTAAAAACAAAGTGAAAACTGCCGTCTCTTAATTTCAAACAGTGTTTTTTATCTTTGGTGTCCCATTCCTCAATTTCCTTTTGCGTGTATATGTGAAGATTTTCTCTCTGATAATGCTTATATTTAGTGCCTGGCACTTAGCAAGGCAAGTGCTCTGATTTTAATTCCTCCAAAACGGATTTTTTTCATATATTGTTATAATCTGTATGTGATCTTATTTGCAAGGTATTTCAGCATTACAGTTGTCATCCTTCAATGTCATTCACTCATATTTCATTACGTAAGAGTAAGTTACCATTACATGTATTCATTTATACACACACACACTATATATATATATGGGTGTATATATATATATATATTTTCTCCTACAGTGAATGATATCTTAAGATGCTATGAATTGTTTTGTTATGGAGATGTTTGGAAACTCGCATAAGCTATGTTTTTGTTTTTGATTTTGCTATAGGGCACGGGCATTTGCCAGAGAGAGAGAAAGTAAGAAATCAATCCCCAAGGGGGATGGCCACGCCACTGTCTCTTCTCCTCCATTCTCCTCTTGGGATCTTGGGCACGCATGCCTGGCATGATTTTTTAAACTGCCAGGTCTAGGACTCAAACCATGGAGTTGGCCATGTGAGATCTAGTGCCAGTAAGGCACTCCACGGCACCTGCTGGCCCAAGGCTATATTTTTTTAAAATTACATTATTATATTCTAGGCATATTATTAGGAATTAGTTAAATGATGGAAATTATTTTATAAATCCTAATATGTTTTCCTTATAGTCATTGAAGGCTCTCCGGAATTCAGATTTGAAACCATATATTATCTTCATTGCACCCCCTTCACAAGAAAGACTTCGGGCATTATTAGCCAAAGAAGGCAAGAATCCAAAGGTAAAGTTATACTTTTGTACTGTTTCATTGAAAATAAGCATGCAGTAGTCCTGGTCTAATCTGTCATGGTTCTTTTTTTTTTTTTTTTTTTTTGGCTATAGGGCGCGTGCGCTCTCCAAACAGACAGAGAGACAGAAAGCGAAAAATCACCCCCCAGTGGGGATGGCCCTGCCGCAATCCCTTCTCCTCCATTCTCCTCCCTGGATCTTGGGCACGCAAGCACATGCGTGAGTTCTAAGTCACTGGGTCCAGGACTTGAACCACAGTCAACTACATGGGAGTCTAACGACATAGCCATTACACTAACTGCTGGTCCCATCTGTCATGGTTCTTAAAAGCTACATTAGCTTAAGCATTTACACTGATTCCTCTTTTTTTTTTTAAGTTTATTTATTTGTTCCACGAGGGGGAGAAAGAAAGAAAGAGAAAGTAAGGGAGAAAAGAGGGAGGATCCTCATGAGATCCTTGTGCTGTGATCCACTTGCACCCTCAGCCAGCCATAATCATGAGCATGCCTGTGTGCCTGGTATACACAGGGAGACCCCAGGACATGAACCCAGGACCTTCCCATATAACTTCAGCATCACAAAGCATTGTGTTACCACATTACCACAACTAGCCTCAAATTGAGTATTATTTTTACAATGTCACTTGCCCAGGAATTGCAGGGGTTGCTATTCATTGGAGTATGGCGGCTCTCCAAAACGGGACTTTTTTCCTTATTCCCTACACATTCCCAAGCATGTGGTAACCTGTGAGGTTCCATAACACTTTAATCTTCTTCATGTGGGTCTGTGATATTTCCAAGGGATTATATGACCCCCCCACCAAAGTTCTCCGCAAACTCTTAGGGACTACTCTCTTTTCTCTTTAGATATTCCATACTTGCAAGGACCCAAAGTTGAATGATCTTTTCTCTTCTATTTTCCCCATTGAAACTTCATGTCCTATGTTTCTTCCTTCTTTCTTCTCACATGATCTGAAACACAAATGTGTTTTTAAAGTATTTAGATCTATATTGGATGTTGTGAGTGTATTCCATATTGTGCTAAACATTATTAATAATTACATGACTGACAGTATGCTGATGCATTAATCAGAAGGCATTGACTTTTTATTTCAATATGTAAAGTTAAAACTCTTAAATTACTTGTTATATAAAGTAACAAGTACTCTTTCTTGTTTTGTTCCTTACTTCATAAATATATCTGTTTTAGAGAGGGATCACTCAGATTGCCTCATTTCATTTGCCTGCCTCAAAATATCCTTAAAGATAGTTTTTAAATATATAATAACACATCTTTCCTTTGGTACTAGATGCTCTGTCACAACCACCTCTCCCCCACCCACCCTCTCTTTGTTCTGTCTCTCTCCTAAAATAAATAAATGGATAAAGTTTAAAATATTGGGTTGTCAGCAAAGTCATGACTCATTATTGCATTCAAAAAGTTAAAAAATACATTATGACTTTACTAATGACCTAATATATATATAGATGCCACGATCTTGAAGAGGATTGCAGTATTAGGGACACAAGATTAATACTGTATAAAACTTAGTGCCCAATAACTACTTTGATAGACTAGAAACACCATTGTTGCATGAGGAGAAGAATGAGTACTAAGGACTAGAGTGAACCACGTTCTACTTTGCAACCTAAGTTTCTATTTTCTCACGTACATCCTTTTTTAAAATTATTTATTATTATTTTAAGTTTCGCTCTAGGACACCTGCACTCACCAGAGCAAGACAGAAAGAGAGAAAGCAAGCCACTAGGTCCAGGACTTGAATCGCGGTCAGCCATGTGGGAATCCAGTGCCTTCACCGCCATGTCATCTGCTGGCCCCCACACTTACTTGTTAGGCTATTCTTTACCAACTGGAGAATCCCAGTTGAAAAATTCAGATTGTTTCCAGTTTTAAACTGTTTTAGCTACTCTAAACATTCATAGTCTTTCAGTGGACATATGTTTCCATTTCTCTTAGATAAACACAAAAACTGACCAACAATTTTAAAAATGGTTTGCCATCTTATGCTCCCATTTCCAATGTAGCCTGGTTCCAGTTGTTTTGCATCCTTATCAACTTGTGCTGTTGTCAGCCTGAAACATATTTGAAGCTATTATAATAGGTATGAATCCTTATGGTTTTCATTTGTGTTTTCCCAATTAGTTTTTCTTGTTAGAAGAATTTTTTATATATTCTGGATATAAATTCATATGAGATAGATGCATTGAAAATATTTTCTGCAAGTCTTTATATCTTTTTTAAGTTTATCTGTTTGTTTCATCAGAGAGAAAGAGAGAAAGGTACTCCCAACAGGGTTTTCACACAGCAGTCCACCTCAGCCAGCCTGGATCATGGGCACGTGTATACCTAGCATACTTAGTGAGGTCTCTGGATACACATTCAGAATCTTCCCATATGGACCAGCTTCACTGAGCATTACGTTTACTACTGCACCACTATCTGGACCTCCTATATTTTCATTTTTCTTGTGGTTAATGATGTTTGTGTATGTCTAAAATAATTTGCATCCACAATTATAAGGATTTTTTTTTAAGAGAGAGATATTTGCTATAGGGCAAAAATCTGCTCACCAGAGAGAGACAGAAAGCAAGAAATCACCCAGGGAGGATGGCCCTAAAAGGGGCATCTTCATTCTTCTCCATTTGCACCCAGCATGAGTTTCAAGCCTCTGGGTCTGGAACTCAAACCACAGTTGGCCACGTGGGAGTCTATCAAGGTAACCATTATGCCAACTGCTGGTCCTAGGTTTTTTTGTTTTGTTTTTTTTTTTAGATAGATTTTTTTTGCTATAGGGCACATATGGTTGCTAGAGAGACACAGAGGCAGAAAACTAGAAATAACCCAGGTGGAATGGCCACACTGCAATCCCTTCTCCATTCTCTCAGGATCTTGGGCATGCATGCCCATGTGCCTGATTTGATTTTTAAGGCTCAAGGTCCAGGATTCAAACTATGGTCATCCCTGAGGGAGTTCATCAATGTAATCATTACTCCATCTGCTGCTTCCAGATTATAAAGATTTTAACTTCTGCTTTCTTCTGTAAGTTTTCTATTTTAGCCCTTTTTTTTTTTTGAGAGGCTTTTGCTATAGGGCGCATGAGCTCACCAGAAAAACAGAGAGACAGAAGTGAGAAATCATCCCCTAGGAGGGATGGCCACGCCACAATCCCTTCTCCATTCTCCTCTTGGGATCTTGGACACACACGCACACACACACGGCATAAATTTAAGCCACTGGGTCCAGGACACAAACTGCAGTCATCTACATGGGAGTTCAGTGACATAGCCATTACACCACCTGCTGGTCCCTCTATTTTAGTTTTTATATTTAGGTCTGTGATCTATCTCAAATTCATTTTTTAGTGTAAGTGTGGAAGTTTGGTTTTATCATCTTTCACATGGATATCCAGTTGCTCTAAGCACTATTTTTTTTAAAAGATCATCTCCATTGAATTATGTTGGCACTTTTGCTAAAAATGACCTGACAAGTCCAACTCCATAGCCTAATGGTTAAAGGAACTGGATCCCACATTGGCTGACCACAGTTTTTTGTGTGTTTTTTGTTTGTTTGTTTGTTTGTTTTGAGAGATTTTTGCTATACGGCACGTACGCTTGCCAGACAGACAGAGAGAGACATAGAGACAGAAAGCGAGAAATCACCCCCCAGGGGGGGATGGTCACGCCGCAATCCCTTCTCCTCCATTCTCCTCTTGGGATCTTGGACACACACGCACACGCGCCCCAGCGTGAGTTTTAAGCCACCGGGTCCAGGACGCGAACCGCGGTCGACTACGTGGGAGTCCAGCGACATAGCCATTACGCTAACTGCTGGTTCCCATCCACAGTTTGAGTCTAGGTCCTGACAGCATGAAAGACAGGCTAGGTATGTGTGCATGTGTGTGGATTTCCAAAATCCTGACAGGCTGGAGAAATGGAGAAAGGATTAGGTCAGGACAATGCCCCATGGGGAATGCCTTCTCCCTTGCTCTCTATCTTTATTTAATTCACTTCTACTTTTATTTTTATTCTCTCAATACTTAATTTTGAGTTTGTTTTGCTCTAGTTTCTGAAGGTGAAACTTTAAATGGTTTTTAAACCTTTGTTCTTTTTAAATATAGACATTTAAAGATAAATGTTTGCCACCAAGCAGCCTGTAGTTGCATCCCACAAGTTTTCTCTTTTTTGTGTGTTTATTTCTTCCATGAGCTAGACAGGTACCTCCAACAGGTCTTCACGCTGCAGTCCAACAAGCCTCAGCCATCCAGGATCCCAAGTACACATGTGTGTGGCTGGTGTGCACAGGGAGACTGCCAGATAGAAACTCAGAACCTTCTCATATTTTCTGAGAGTCAAAACGGTGCATTCCTACTGCACCACTGCATTTGACCTGCTACAGACAAATTATGACATTGTATTTTTCACTCATTTTGTTACAGATATTTTATTCTTTAACCCATGGGTTATTTAGAAACACGGTTTTGGGGCCAACCCATGGCACACTGATTAAGGCAGCTGGATCCCACATGGCCGACTGCATGATTTGAGTCCTAGACCCATTGTCATGAGAAAAATGCTGGGTGCATGTGTGCATGGCTCAAAATCCTAAAAGGAGAAATAGAGAAGAAATGGCAGCATGACCACACTCTATGGAAGGGCACTTTCTCACTTTCCCTTTCTCTGTCTCTTTCCAGCCCTCTGTCAAATTTTTTTTTTTTCTTTCTGCCTGTTCAGATATTTTATTTAAACACATTGACTTCTTACTTCTTTGCAGTAAGAGAATAGACCCTGTAACATGTCAGTCTTTTGAACTTTGAGCCATATTTTCTGTTGGTGAATGTTCCATGTACACCTGTAATCATGTGTACTCTACAGTTGAGTAGAAGGTGGTATATCTCATTGTCTCTTTATATTTTTAGCCCCTTTGGCAGTTTTAATGCCTTATCCATCATATGACAGAAGTGTTGGGTAAAAACAAATCTCAGTTTTAACTCTGAAATTGTGCTGGCTAGGAAAGCGATGATATTACTCACTGGATGCACAGTGTACGCCTCACTCAGTTATCAAATGTACTGCTACTCTGACTATTCTACTAGTTTGGTAGCTTGAGTGTTAACTGACAGTGTTAACTGATGGTCAGTTCTGCAGGCTAATTATTTTTAGTTTAAAAAATTTAGAGCTAAAAATACTGCGCTGTCATGGATTATAATCTAAAATTGACATTGGGTACTAAAATATTTAAGTCTTTTTTGCATAACATGAAATCATAGTTCTCTATATATGTTAAAAATTAGGTGTTCTTAGATCTTAGCGTTTACCTTTCAACTCTAGTGCCACAAAGCTATGATTCTGTAATATGTGGAGTTGTAAAATGTTCTCCCAATAATCTTGAGCTGTGAGTAGATGTGTTTTAGCAAAAGATGTCATGTGGATTCACTTACAATGGTGAAGTAGAGTTTCTGGCAGAGAACACACGATTCTGTGTATCATAGCTAGATACACAACATTCCAGAATGAAAATTAGTGAGCAACACAAGAAACTGCCAGAGTTAGCAAAATTTTAGTATGATTTCCTACTGTTAACAGAAGTTTAAGCAGTTGAATGATATCAATTGTTTAGCATCATGGGTCCAGTATAGTATTAATGTGTTGCTTTTTATATATGAGACATTTGGTCTTCTGTTTAATTCTCTGCATCAACAGGGGTGATTCGAGGGCAGTTTCATGTCTTGACCACACGAGTGCAGCACAAAGCCTTGCCACCTGCTGTCTGAGACATCCCTTTCCTTTACCCAGTATTTTAGAGTAGCCTGCTCAATATAGTTTCCCCAACTGTTAGCATACTTTTTTACACCTTAAAGATCCTTTCTGTGTATTGAAAACAGAGTTGCAATTTAAAACATTTAAACTTAAGTATTTTTCTCAAAAAAATGTGAATTAGGTTATCAGATCTTGGGCTGACCATCAGTGTTTTCATGGAAAAAGATGACCCTTCTGTTTATCCTGTTTTTGCCTGTGTTTACTCTAACTTTGCCACAGATATAGAGGACAGGGGCTCCTTACAGGAGTCAAGAGGAGATGTTATGTTGGGTTTTTGACCCAACCAGGTCACCCCAAGTTACAGAAGATGTTACATAGGAAGAGGTTGTTTTCCTATGTTGGAAAATGAATGTAATTCAAAGCAACGCAAGTCTTGGTTAAATAAGACAGAAGTGTTGAAAAACCTAAAGTGGTATGGGACAGGATATGTTGAATCCCAAATGATTTATAATGTGAGTCCTGACAATGCCAGAGCAAAAGAAACCACTGATGTCATGGTGGGGTTGAAAAGAAGCTCCTGGAATTGGATATTTGAGAGAGAGAACAATGTAAGGTCACTTTTCTTATCTTCTAGCCATTTCTTGATTCATCCTGCATTTTGGTAATAACAGTAATTGCCTTACAGTTTTTATCTTCTGTTTGCAGCCTGAAGAGTTGAGAGAAATCATTGAGAAGACCAGAGAAATGGAGCAGAACAATGGCCACTACTTTGATACAGCAATTGTGAATTCAGATCTTGACAAAGCCTATCAGGAATTGCTTAGGTTAATTAACAAACTTGATACTGAACCTCAGTGGGTGCCATCAACTTGGCTGAGATGAAAGAAACATCCATACTATGGCATGATTGGACCTCATCTGGTAAACTGCCAATAGGAAGATAGCCCTGATACTTCAGCAAGATGGAACATAAGGTGGAAGGCAGCAGTATCAGCTGTGACTCCTTAGCTCACTAGTCAACAGGAAATTCCCGTAGGCAATGTGCACACCACTCTGTATTCTCTGGCTTTAGGGGTTCTTGCCTCATTTTGGGATTTGAAATGGAAGCTTTCAGTGGAGCGGTTCCATTTTTATCCTGTTAAAACCTTTGTTTTCACCTAACTACATCTTTTCTTAGTCATATTTTCATGAAAAAGTAAGTGTATGTACACAATAGTCCATGCTTCGATAGTTATAAATACTGATGTTTAACACTTAAATGACTTAATGGGAATATTTTAGGGGTACTGTGCAAGACTGTACAATACTAGGCAAAGCAGTATTTGCTTAGGAGACTGGTTCAGGCATCCTGAAAGAAAAAAACACAGTGGTGCCACTTTGGTTTGGAGCACCTTTGTTAGGCTTAAATTCATTTGACTTTCTTTTAATTATAATAAAACCTCATTCTGTTAGAAGCACAAGTTTTTTAATTCAAATTTTGTGGATCAGATTGCTTGTAGACTCTAATCTAGTATTCAAAATATGTTGATCTTTTTAAAGATACAAGGACTTTCTGAATTTTTAAAAAATTGTTGCAACAGATCGATAATCTTGTTTCCTTTCTCCAATGTGCATAATACAAAAGAAAAAGTTACATTTTTACGAATGATAGACATTCATAGAAAAGTTTCTTCCTTGTGGTGCAAATGGTTTTTTTTACATATGGGAGGACATCGCACATTGGACAGTTTTTTTACATTTTTATGTATGACCACAGTATCATTCTACAACTGAGCTTACTGTGTTTAAGTAATAAACTGGAATTCTGTTGATGAATATAGCTGCTATACTGTATACTGATATTTAATAGATCAAAAAGGGGTCATTGATAACACCTATTCAGCATTGGAATACACACACACACACACACACACACACACCATGTCCTAGAGAAATACTATGACAGTTGACTTTAAGATCAAAAGAAAGGAAGACCTGACCATTATAAGAACAGAACATCAGGGCAGTAGTAGTTTTTAGACATATACAAACAGGGCCCGCCTGTTACAGCCAGAATACAGTAGCTTGCTAAATCATAAAAGAAAGCTAATGGGATTTCATACTGTCTCTGTAGCTGTAGCTTTAAAATTCAGCATCTATAATTGGCATGGAAAGTTATAATTTGTAGTCTTTTCAAGCCTTTAAAGGATAGTGTGTGTGTGACAGACAACCTCAAATGTGAATGCCTTGATTTTATTTTTATAATACTTCAGCTACAGCATTTCCTGCTCCCAAAGCTAAACACTGGAATAATTCTGACTTGTCACTTAATTTAACGAAAGTAATTATTTTTAATTAGTAGTCTGTCTCAGTGTCATGTATATATTTGATGTTTTTCTCTTCTACATAATTTTATTTGAACAAATGTAGACAGTTTATGTGTTGCCTTTTTCTATTCAAATTTGCATGGCCTCAAGTTGGCTGGGGAGTGTGTATTATGTGGAAATGTTCTCAAGATAATGTTCCTTAGAAGAAAGTAACATTTCTGGGTTGAGGGAAGGAATGCCATATTGTCACTCCAGCTTGTAGGAGGAAAATGCAGAAGTACACCCATTTCCGACATTGAAAACCATGGAATACATGTAGCACTTAACTTGTTTGTTTTCCATTTACTTTCTCCTCAGGAATGAAAGGTAGCCCATGGTTGGTGTTCAAGTTTTGTGATCTGTTTGTAACCAGCAACCAATTTCATCTTGAAGATCTAAACTACAGAGTGTTTGTGTTAAGAGTGAGGCTTTAGGTAGCATCAGTGAGTGGCTGTTTGTTTGCCATTGTAGCAGTAAGGTCGACCTAGGACTGTGTGCTGTCTGGACTCAGATATGGGGTCTTAACAAGTAGATCTGTATCAAGGCACATGGCATTCCATGCCCTACTTCTAGGAACTCTAAGGTGACAGGATATTTTTGGTGTCATTAAAGTCCTGTAGTTCTGTCCTCCCTCATCAGCAAAGGTAGAGCAATAGAAATATTTATGTCTCAGACCTAAGTCCTGGTGACATGGATGTGCTGATATTCAACACAGTCCTTACACAAAGTGAAAACTGAGTTGTTGCTGATGTTTTTAAAGAATATGGAAAAAAGCCTTGCTGTGTGCCCAGCTATACAGCCTCTCTAGCCACTTCCATTTTCCATTTTCTGTCCCTCTGTGGTTCTGATTGGAAACCCCTGTGTGGGGTAGGTCTTCATCTCTTAGTACAGAAATGATAACAATAGCTAGTGAAATGTACTTGGAAAATCCAAATAAGGAAATATCTTAATTTCCTAAATTTTCCTAAGTCAGAACAAATGAAAGAAAAATAGTATTTAGATCAGTCCAGATTTGCTTTCTGTGAAAATCTAATGTCTGGATATTTTTCCTCTTCATGGCCTAAGGAATAAGTATCAATAAGGAAGAATTTGAATGTAATTTTGTGAATGTGTGTGTAAAATATAAACCAGGGACTTAGCCTTAATAAAGGTAACCTTCCTGACATCTGTTAACCCCCCTTTGAACACTCTTATCCTGTATCTGCACTCTGTTGAGATGTCATACTGCACACTGTATTATAAAAATAAAAAAGAAAATTATATTTCAAATTAAAAAAGCCATTGAGTATTTTTCTCTTGCTGTGTTTATATCCTCTGCCATCTAAGGTTTCTACACATGTAAAAGCCACCCTCCTCTTGAAGGTGTCACTAGATAGAATAATATAGGAGCCCTTGGGTGAAACAGAAAAATAAATTTTTAATTTGTGCTTTATGGTGGGGGAAGGCCCCCAGTTGGCAGAGATGTAGGTGGGTCCTGTTGCCTTAACTGTTAAAAGAAATACCTATATAGGGCTCTCCACCCCTCCTTCCCGGCGCTCCAGGGACCATGGCCGATCCTCGCATGAGGCAGATCAAGATCAAGACCGGCGTGGTGAAGCGATTGGTCAAAGAAAAAGCGATGTACGAAAAAGAAGCAAAACAACAAGAAGAAAAGATTGAAAAAATGAAAGCTGAAGATGGAGAAAATTATGCCATTAAAAAGCAAGCAGAGATCCTCCAAGAGTCCCAGATGATGATCCCAGATTGCCAGTGCAGACTGGAAGCTGCATATACGGATCTTCAGCATATATTAGAAAATGAAAAGGATTTGGAAGAAGCTGAAGAATATAAAGAAGCACATTTAGTACTAGATTCAGTGAAGTTAGAAGCCTGAAACTTCTGTACAGGGTGTTTTTTGCATTAAATCCTGGGGTCCATTCTACAATTCATTATTTTTTTTATTTTTTTATTTTTAAAGAATTATTTAACTTTATTTATTCATTCATTTATTTTTAAATTTGATCAGAGAGAGAGACAGAGAGAGAGAGAGAGGGAAAGTGAGAAAGCAAGCTACCAGGTCCAGGACTTGAACCCTGGTCAGCATGTGGGAGCGTCCAGCACCTTAACCACCATGCCACCTGCTGGTCCCTACAATTCATTATTTTGACAACAGCTGTGTGTTCAAGTAGAATGAGAATGTGATTCTTTTTATTACATTCATATATCTTCCTTTGCATATTTAACATGTCAAATAAATGAGTTCGTCTAATAAAAAAAAAAATACCTGTATAAAAGAGGGACAACTTAACGGCTGTGAGCTTTAGAATGAGGTATGTAATACTTGAATTTACCTTATATGCAGCCAAATGTGAGGACACTGAGGAAGGCACATGAGTTGTTGGTAAATATGTAACATACTCATTTCTCCATTCTTTATTTCATCCCTTTTTCTATTATACCACTACTATATAACTCCCAAAGGACACAAATCACATCAAGTTTCATACATATACACCTGCTTCTGCAATCATCACTCCAACTCTCCACATTATCTGTCCATTAGTTTTGATTTAAAAATGTTAAACTACAAAATTATCTGCCCTTTTGGAGGCAACTTTTAGCCAAGGCCAATAATTACAAGAGCTTTATGAAGTCATAGGAAAAATGAGGGTCCTTAGGCTCAATGCTTTAAGATGAATGCTAAATTTACCTAAATAAATAAACCACTAAATAATCTTTGTCCCCATCTTCAAAACAACTTCTGCCTCCTAGAGAGGCAGTACATACTGCTTAAGAATCAAGGCTCTGAGGTATGGCAGATGGTGTAGTGGTTACATCACTGGATTCCCACATGGCAGACCATGGTTTAAGTCCTGGACCTGGTGGTTTCACCATCATATCAGGCACATGTGTGTGCCTTGCCCAACATCCTAGGAGGAGAACAGAGAAGAGAAGGGATTGTGGTGTGGCCATCTCCCCTGGGGTGGGGGGGGGGGGGGATTTTTTTCACTTTCTCTGTGTATACACCCTAGGGCAGAAACCTCTCAAAAACTAATCAAGGTTCTGAAATACTCACTTTACATTCCAGCTATTATATTTGACCTATCAAAGCCTCAATTATTTTTAAAATACCTATGACTCTGTTCATTTCTCAAATACTACTGAATTTATACTAAATCTGAGTTTTTAATCTCTGAGCAGCAATGGGATTTCCTGAGACACTTGCAGGACTGTCCCCATGTCTTACCTTTATCCCAAATCTCAAGGGCTATTTAGGGGAGGCAGAAAGGATAATTAATGGCTTTACTTGAAGGTAGACCGCCCAGATTTAAATCCTGGATTTACCACTTTCTGGCTTTTTAATCTAGAACCAATTAGTCAAGCTACTCATGCCTCCAATTTTTTTCTCCATGAAATGGGAAGTTAACAGACAATATATGAGAGGACTTCAAAAGCTTACGGAAAAATGGAATTGACATACAAGTTTATTTCAGTGCAAAAAAGTTTGAAATCCAGTTTTTACATAATAGGCATTTTCAATGACCTTTTTGAGGACCTCTTGTAAATAAAAGAGTGCCAGGCACATATAACTATGATCTATTATTCCGTAGCATGTGTTAAATGTTTGCAAAATCATTTTATACTTTGAAAAGCCTAGACTATGAAATCAGCTGACTAAAATACAACACTACTAAAGCTAGTACAATTTCATAGCTAGGAACTGTTCCAGGGCCAACTATGCCAAAAATAACCAGAACTGGTTGCAAGAAAGACTGAGTAATCACAGATGGCTTGTGCCAAATCAAACAGTACTAAAACCCTCGGTCACCTGATCGGGCCATTCAGAGGCCTCTTCCTATCTGAAAGACAGCAAGTTAATTCCAAACTGGGAATTACTATTTTTCTTAAATAAGAAAAAAAGTATTATGAAGCCCTCTTAACTCATTGGCAATCATTTATTAGTACCCCCCAAATGCAACAATTTTCTCAATGTAAGCCTTTCAGTAAATACTGACTGATGTAGGGATGGGGAGAAAAGGTTACCCACCTCCTACATGTCTGGATGACAAAACTGTTTCCTAATCTGAACATAAAGATGTGACAGTTAAAAAAAAAAATTCAGTTTGCTATAGGACACATGCACTTGCTGGAGAGACAGGGAGGGAGGGAAAGTGAGAAATCAAACCCACCAGCCCTCAAGGGTGATGGCCACACTGCAATCCCTTCTCTTCCATTCTCTTCTGAGGATTTTGGGCATGCACGTACATGTGCTCACTGATTTTCAAGCCACCTGTTCTGGGACTCAAACCACACAGTCAGCCATTTGGGATCCAGCCACCTTAACCTCCACACCATCTGCTAGCCCCTGTGACAGTTATCCTTAACAACAGGTTAGTTTAAAAAGGAATGATACATTTTTAAATAATTTTACTGTTTATATTATGGTCACATTTAAACTGGCAGAACTGCTCCCACGACAGATGAGACAGCTGTCCATGCAAGGAAAAATAAATGATTTCATAAAGCTTAAGCAGGGAAGTACCACAGTAACACAACGATGGCTGCAGCAATCAGGAGTTAGAAGGCTTGCTAGTGGGTAGGAACAAAGGCTGATCCACGGCAGCTGGCCTGAGACCGCTGTTTCCTAATGTGTAGTTCCTACTGTTTTTAGTAAACAGATCACATATAACACAGATGTAAATGATTAGGGTGATACTTGCAGAATAAATTCTTTAAGTTCCTGGACAAATTGCACAAATCTCTTTCATTTATGATAAATGGTTGCTCAACTACGATTCTGCAAAAGTACTCCCATATGTGGGTAATCAGATACATTTTACAACCAGGGAAGTTCGTAGGCCAAAAAATAAATAGCCACACATACCAAACCTACACACTGAATTAAAATGGAGCCAGTGTTAGGGTTTTTGTAAGACCCAGAGCAGGAAAGATTATTGATTATTCAAACAGAAGATCCTCATCCTTTTCTTCAGCCAGGAGATTAGCAGGCTCCATCACCTCTCCAGCTGCTCTCCTTTGTTCTAGGTCCTTCTCTGATTTTTCCTTGAGAATCTTTTTCTTCTCTTGTATTTTCTTTAGCCTGTAAGATAAAGGGGGTAGTTTTCTGAATGCAGTTATAGTACTAAGTACTAGACTTGACTTACAGTTTTGTAACAAAGATAATAAACAAAACCAGAACAAAAATTGGATACTTCAATTTTGGTGATTTATTCATAACCTTTAATTTTTTGAGGCAGAATACACTCCATTTCAAGCTAAAAGCTGTTTTCAGAAGCTCCTACTCCAGGTTAAACAAATTTAAAAATTCATTCCCTAATGGAACAGATTTTGAGCATGCAACCATTTATTTAAATTTTGGACTACTACAACCTTGAACATCACTGAAGAACAGAAACTAAACAAAATAACCTTTGATAATTAAGGTTAAAAATCCTGCTCAGATGCTACTCCAGGTCTAAGGCCTCCAGGTATTCCCCTGAATACTAATTTCAGCTCCCTCTCATGTGTCTGAACCCAGTACACTGACCCCTGAACACTGACTGAACAGTTACTTATCTCCACTGGCTCTGAGTGCTCATAACTAATTCATGCGCATGTACTTTCTCTCCAAATAGTGTCCTAACTCTAAATGTTATAATTTATGCTACTTAGTAATGCCCCCAAGTACTTTATACCATTTCTAGAACATTCATTGTCCACTAATTCCAGTTTCTTCTCTCAGTTTTTTGTGTGACACAATCTAAATCCTCACTCTTTTAAAATCAAGTCTTAATAGTTTTTCTCAAAAGCCCAAGTTTTTGGAGATGCCATGCAAAACTAGGTGGATGCAAAGTGTGAGACAGATCTTGTCTCCACAGCCTTTGGAAACGTTATTTCCTGCTTATTTACTAGAATAAAATGTAAGCTGTGTGAATTCTAATGAACACAAGCCAAACTAACCACTCAGCAAATTGAGGCTTTGAAATATGGAAAAATAAAAAATAATAACTGCCAAAATCAACAAACCTATAGAATTCTTCACGCTCTCTCTCATCCAGCTCCGTGATGATATAAGCGAGGGTACGTTCAATCCGGGGAATGATGACTAGAAATAAAATACATATTTATATGAGAACTTCAAGCCCGTTTTTCAAATTAGCAGTGCTTATTTCCATAATTATTAATTTGTTTCTAATTGTAAAGTTAATGTACATTTAATGCAGAGAACTTTGAAAACAAAAACATGAAGGAAAAAAAAGTGTAATCCAACCACTCAAAAGTAACTACTATAAATATTTTGGTAGGTGCCTTTCCTGTATCTTTTATATGCACAGATCATTTATTGGACCACAAAAGACACAGCACTGAATATACTGAATATGTAACACTGAAAAATAAATAGTGATCTACTGTTTAAAAAAAATCAGAAAATGCAGGGAGTTTGTAAAACATCAGGGTCTACTTTACATATAATTTTCCTATTCTGCTTCTAGAAATGTCAACTCTTTGAGGGTTAAGAACTATTAATTTTACTCATTTTATTTCACCTGAAGTTCCACGTACAAGGCAAGGCCTAGCACTAGCAAGCTGTCAAGGAATCCATTTAACTTTTTTTTTGTTTTTTGTCATAGGGCGCATGCACTTGCTGGAGAGAAACAGACAATGACAGGGAAAGTGAGAAATCACCTCCAACCCCAGGGTTGAGGGGGGTGCCCATGCACTTGGTGTGATTTTCCAGCTACCAGGCGCGGGATTCGAACACAGCCAGCCATGCGGGAATACAACACCTACACCACACTACCTGCTGACCTGTGTTGAGTTTTTTTAAAAATTGAGCTAACTAAGGGACCAGCAGATGGCATAATGGTTACGTCGCTGGACTCCTACGTAGTCAACTTCAATTAGAGTCCCAGACAAGGTGGCTTAAATTCATGCCAGGTGCATGTGTGTGCATGACCAAGATCCCAAGAGGAGAATAGAGAATAGACTGCGGTGTGGCCATCCCCCCCTGGGAGGTGATTTCTCACTTTGTCTCTTTCTATGGCAAGTATATGTGCCCTATAGCAAAAACCTCTTAAAAAACAAACAGGGACCAGCAGTTAGCGTAATGGCTATGTCACTGGAC
This sequence comes from Tupaia tana, assembly GCA_026018925.1. NCBI lineage: Eukaryota > Metazoa > Chordata > Mammalia > Scandentia > Tupaiidae > Tupaia > Tupaia tana. Next base: position 232,534,640 of record JAKSZU010000001.1, read on the forward strand.
TCCCACGTAGTTGACCGCAGTTCGTGTCCTCGACCCGGTGGCTTAAACTCACGCCGGGTGCGTGTGCGTGCGTGCCCAAGATCCCGAGAGGAGAATGGAGGAGAAGGGATTGTGGCGTGACCATCCCCCCTGGGGGGTGATTTCTCGCTTTCTATCTCTTTGTCTGTCTCTGTCTGGCGAGCGCACGCGCCCTGTAGCAAAAAAAAAAAAAGAAATCTCTCCAAAAAATAAATAAACAAACAAACAAAAAAACTAACCAGGGTAGCAGATGGCATGGAGTTTAAGGCATTAGATCCCACATGGTTGACTTTGTGGTCTGAGTCCTGAACCCGGGGTTTTGAAGATCAAGCCAGGTACATATGTGTGCCCAAAATCCTGACAGGAGACTGGAGAAGGGATTATTGTCTGGCCATATCCCAAGAGGGTCACTTCTCACTTTCTCTCTCCCTCTGTCTGTCTCTGGCAAGCATACATGCCCTATAGCAAAAAACTATGGGGAAAAATGAGATAACTTCCTCTCAAACACTAATAGACCCCTAAACAAGGAATTGAATCTCTGCTTTAAATTTTCTTTCTTACCTTAGAATTAAAGCAATGTTTCTTTTCTTTTGGGGGGGGGGGGGGGCGGAGAGGTTTTTGCTAAAGGGCACGTGCGCTTACCAGACAGAGAGAGACAGAAAGTGAGAGATCACCCCCCAGTGGGGATGGCACACCACAATCCCTTCTCCTCCATTCTCCTCTCAGGATCTTGGGCATGCACGCACACACGCCCAGCGTGAGTTTAAGCCACCGAGTCTGGGACTCGAACCACGGTCAACTACATGGGAGTCCAGAGACATAGCCATTACGCTAACTGCTGGTCCTTAAAACAATGTTTCTTTAATGAGAACTGAGTTTCCCAGCAAAAATCATTGACAGCACTAAGCAGTGATACATTTTAAATAAATAAATAAATAAATAGAAAATAAAGGAAAAAATTTATTTTTAGAAATCAAGAATAGCCTAATGGGGACTAGCACATAGCATAATGGTTTAGTCTCTGGACTCACACATGGCCAACCATGGTTCAAGTCCTGGACCCAAAGGCTTGAAACTCATGCCCAAGATCCCAAGAAGAGAATGGAGAGGGGACTGCAGTTTGGTCATACCCCCCCCCCCCCACCCCCGGGAGTGACTTCTCACTTTCTTTCTCTATCTCCTGCGAGCACACGTACTCTATAGCAAAAATCTCTCTTAAAAAAACAATAGTCTAAAGGAAAGGTATTTAAAGTTAAATGTTTAATGTATTTGAAAAGATTATTTGCTCAAGCATTAGAACTAAAGAAAACAATTAGCAGTCTTAAAGTTTCTACCCTTTATTCACTACATGAAATATCAGAAATAAGACATTTCATCATTTTTAACTGATCACTTTCCTCTGTAACTCTCAAATGACACACATACTTCTATCAAAGCACTTCCTAACATTCTTTTGTGTGCTAGTGAAGCACTTCTGTCTTCATGTAGAGGCAGTGCCTTACCTTTCAGTCTCAGTGCCCGAGTCCTAGTGGCTGCATAAAAAGTGGGGAGAACAGACACGTGGATGGACAGAGCACCTCACAGCAGCTTATACTCACCATGTTCAATGGCATTCACACGCCTGTTGGTTATCTTAATGGCTTCATCCAGAGTAACAAAGGAAGTCTAAAACAAGAGGACAAGTCAATAAAGTAAGCCCAAAGTCCTCCTAATCATGCCCTATTCACTTGGCTCTACACAGACTGCACTTGTAGAAGACATTTCGGGAGAGCCAGCAGATGGCATGGTGGTTAAGGCACTAGATTCCCACATGGCCGACTGCAATTCGAGTCCTAGATTTGGCAACCTGCTTTCTCACGCTCCCCTGTGCCCTGGCCCCATCTCTCTCTGGTCAGCTCATGTGTCCTATGGCAAAAAAATTAATAAATAATAAATAATTCTTTAAAAAAGCCACACATTTGGGAATCAAGACAACTTTCAGCATGCTTAAACAGAAAATTCTGACGTTTCCATAGAACTGACACCATTTCCAAGATATTTAATTTACTCCAGACTCACCTAAGTCAAGGAAGAAAAATGAAAGAAGAGAATCATATGTAAATAACCTAGATAGATAGATAGATAGATAGATAGATAGGTAGATAGATAATCAAATGGCCACCAAGAAAAAAAATGGCCCTCATTCAAACTGTTATATTTGCATTTCAATCAAGCTGCTGTCTCACCTAACAGAGTGAGACTATACCATTGCATGCACATTTTGTTAATAATAAGGCACTATTTCAGAAATCAAAACATTAGGCTTGTTTTGCATAGTGTCATGGAAAAAGTTGAAAGCATAAAGTTCAGTATGCTCTGACTCAAAACCTGAATCTCTTTGATTTGGCTATTAGAAATCAAACCGCAGGAGTTCTCTAGCTCTTCTGCTACTTACCTGCAGTGAAGCTAGTTCCACCAGTAGTTCCACTGCTTTGGCATAATTCCTCTTTAATTTAGCCAGCTGTTCACCTCCTCTGGCTAAACCAGTCAGTTCATAACCTGAAATAACCAGTTAGACATTTGTAATTAGAGAATAAATAATCTTCCCTGTAAAGTTCTCAAAAAAGACAATTCAGAATAATATCAAATATGGAAAGAAAGCGTCACTAGTCCATAAAATAACAACATGAAGTATGCATCTCACTCCTCAAACATTGTAGGAACATGCTGCTAAAAATGTTTCCCACCAGGATACTATTTCAAATAAAACTATCAAAAGAAGAGGGTTTTTTAAACCAACTTTCACCACCGGCTCATTGGATTAGCCAGTGGTCCCTGTTCACTTTGAAAATCATGCTGCTGGGAACCAGCAGTCAGCGTAATGGCTATGTCGCTGGACTCCCACGTAGTCGACCACGGTTCACGTCCCGGACCCGGTGGCTTAGAACTCACGCCGGGCGCGTGTGCGTGCGTGCCCAAGATCCCGAGAGGAGAATGGAGGAGAAGGGATTGCCGCGTGACCATCCCCCCCTGGGGGGTGATTTCTCGCTTTCTGTCTCTATGTCTCTCTCTGTTTGTCTGGCGAGTGCACGCACCCTATAGCGAAAAAAACCTCTCCAAAAAAAAAAAAAAAGAAAATCATGCTGCCTGCCCACAGCACAGTGGCACTCTCTGTTAGCAGGTGGCTCTCTAGAACGTTCTAGTTCTTTATAGAAGCTGAACTTAATATCCTATATGATTTATTTTTTTACAGAATTATTTAATTTTATTATGCATTTTTTAATTAGATGAGAGAGAGCAAGTGAGTGAGCCACCAGGTCTGGGACTCAAACCATGGTTGGCCATGTAGGAATCTAGCACCGCAAACACCATGCCACCGCTGGCCTCAATATTTTATATGACTTGAATATTACATGAACATGGGGCCAGCAGGTGGCATGGTGGTTAAAGGCACTGGGCACCCCATGGCTGACTGAGGTTCGATCAAGTCCCAGACCTGGTGGCTTGCTTTCTCACTTTCCCTCTTTCTCTGTCTCTCTCTAATCAAACTGGAAAATAATAATAATAAAGTTAAATTTAAAAATTCTGTTTATTAAAAAAAAAATTCTGTTTATAAAAATAAAAATAAATATTATATGAACCAATGAAATATCTAGAAAGAATACTTTTGTTTCTATTAAAAAAAAAAAAAGTCAGTTTGGAAAGACTACCAAAAATATGTTGTCAAACTGGAAATGGAATGGATAAAACAATTACAAAAAATTAAGAGTGGGTTATAGAAATCTAGAATGATCCAGCATCATTGTCTAAGATCTTATTGAATGTTTTACTTTAAAAAGTCTCAAATTAGAAATAATGAATAATGCATTAAAGGTGTGATTTATGCAGAAAGACAACACAGAAGTCAAGTGAATTCACAAAGTAAAAGCCCCTAGTTTTTGTTTCTGTTTCTTTTAAAGGGTATTTCTTCCAGAGAAAGAGACAGAGACTGAGAGCAACCCCAACAGATTGTCAATGCCAATACCTACCCTCAGTCGGCACAAGGACACAAGCACATGTGATCAGGAGATTTCTGGACACAAACCTGGGACCTTCTCATGTGGAAAGCCTCGCAGCCCTTACATTTCAGGGCTGTGCCACCATCCAGCCCCACTTTATATTTTTAAAATGGCAGATGACTATGCACTGATATATTTCTAGATTGAAATACAATTTTTAAGATATTTACAATGTTTTATGACTTCCTGCCACAATATCTTCTTGATTAACTGATCAACTACCATCCTGATAATAGGGCTTCTAACACTGAAACCTCTGAACTCTGAAAAGGTTTATTTAGTATCATTTTCCAGAACAAGACTCATTTTAAGAGGAAACAGATTAATCTTAAAATGCCACCTTCTCTCCCAGTTTTAAAGTGGCATGGTGGTTAAGGCACTGGATTCCTACATGGCTGACTATGGCTCAAGTCCCAGACCTGGCAGCTTGCTTTCTCACTTTCTCTCTCTCTCTGGTCAAATTAAAATAATAAATTAATTAAATTTTTTTTTAAAAAAAGAGAGAGAGGAAATTGGAGGGCTGGCCTCAAAACCTAATGATTAAGGGAGCTAGATCCCACATGGCTGACAGCATTTAGGGTCCTGGCCCCAGTAGCTTGAAGAACATGCTGGCATGTATATGTACGTGCCCAAAATCCTGAGAGAAAAATAGAGGAAAAGGGATTGTGGTCTGACAATGCCCCACTGAGGGAAGCTTCCTCTCTGTCTCTCTCTGACAAGCACAGGCATCCTCTGGCAACTGAAATAAAAAGAGAAAGGAAACAGGAGACACAAACATGAAAGATTTATACTTACTGTCAGTTCCTTCATGGTAATGTTCAAATACTGGCAAAGTAACACCTGTCAAATGCAGAAGCAAATATGGATTCACAAACATGGTCTTGAGGTACTATTTCTTTCTTTTATTATTTCTTTTATTACTTTTTTTTTACATTTAATCACTGTGTATCATTATAGTATACCAAATGAGTTTTCCCATAATGAATACACTGTATAACGGTTCAGTTAGCACCATACACATTCTAATCAACAGATTTCTTTCCACCTTGGGTCCCTTACATGTTCTGCTACCCTTTTCTTCCCCAATTCCCTCCCTCTCACCACCCCCTGCTTCCTGCCCTCCTCCCGCACTCTCTCCAGTAGCATCACTGCTCTCCATGCTTTCTTTTTTTTTTTTTTTTTTTGGAGAGGTTTTTGCTATAGGCCGCGTGCGCTCGCCAGACAGACAGAGAGAGAGAGATAGAAAGCAGGAAATCACCCCCCAGGGGGGATGGCCACGCCGCAATCCCTTCTCCTCCATTCTCCTCTCGGGACCTTGGGCACGCATGCACACGCACCTGGCGTGAGTTTAAGCCGCCGGGTCCGGGACTCGAACCGCGGTCGACTACGTGGGAGTCCAGCGACATAGCCATTACGCTAACTGCTGGTCCCTCCATGCTTTCTTGATGACTGTTTCCTGTGTTTCTTTTCATCAGATACTCCAAAATCAAGAGATTAAGTCTGCAATTGTAACTGGTTCAGTGAATAAATTTAGGAACCTGCCTTCTCAAATGTTCATTTTTCTTCAAAATTCAAGTTAATCCTGTGTAATCAAGAAGCTGGTTGCTAATGGTTTTGATATGTGAAGCCAGGCAATTTGCACCAAGTAGAAGACAGAAACTAGCAGCATCTTGCTGTATAAATAGGTTCATCTTAAATGTCACCTTCTCTCCCAGTTTTAAAGGGGTGAAAAGTTACCTGCTACATTATCTTTCTTCGCTCGAATCTTCACTTGGGCTTTATTTACATTTTGGATAACTGTGGTGCTGCAGAAAAAGAAAAAGCCCTTATTTAGTTGTCTTTTTAGAAATAAATCTACAAGAACCCATTGGATAAATCTCAATGTTAAATAGATCAATGGTGAGATGTCAAATGTTGGGACCAGCAGTTAGTGTAATGGCTATGTCGCTGGACTCCCATGTAGTCGACCGTGGTTCGCGTCCCGGACCTGGTGGCTTAAAACTCACACTGGGCGCGTGTGCGTGCGTGCCCAAGATCCCGAGAGGAGAATGGAGGAGAAGGGATTGCGGCATGGCCATCCCCCATGGGGGGTGATTTCTTGCTTTCTGTCTCTCTGTCTCTCTCTGTCTGTCTGGCGAGCGCACGCGCCCTATAGCGAAAACCTCTCCCAAAAAAAAAAAAAAAAAAAAAGATGTCAAATGTTTTGATAATCTCCCCTCTTCGTAAGAAGAGAAAAATGAGGGTGGCTGCCAGCGTAGGGTTGAGCGAGGGGCCGCCGGGCTCCGCCCGGAATGCCCGCCTCCTGCGCCCGCCGAGCCCCGCCGCGGCTCCGGGAGCCCGGCTGCTGCGGCTCCCGGGGAGCGGGGCCGTACGGGCTGCAAGCCCCGAGCGCGCCGGCTGGACCGACGCGCTGCGGGCCGCCGTGGCCGAGCTGCGCGCCGGCGCCGTGGTGGCTGTCCCCACCGACACGCTGTACGGCCTGGCCTGCTCGGCGAGCTGCTCGGCGGCACTGGGCGCTGTGTACCGCCTCAAGGGCCGCAGCGAGGCCAAGCCGCTGGCCGTATGCCTGGGCCGCGTGGCCGACGTCTACAGGTACTGCCATGTGAGAGTACCCGAGGGGCTCCTGAAAGATCTGTTGCCAGGACCTGTGACTCTGGTGATGGAACGCACAAAGGAGCTCAACCAGGACCTGAACCCGTTCACTCCTCTCGTTGGCATCCGGATTCCGGACCACGCCTTCATGCAGGAATTGGCCCAGATGTTCGGTGGCCCGCTGGCTCTCACCAGTGCCAACCTCAGCTCCCAGGCCAGTTCTCTGAATGTGGAGGAGTTCCGAGACCTCTGGCCTCAGTTGTCTCTGGTCATTGATGGAGGGCCAATTGGGGATAGCCAGAATCCTGTGTGTCGCCTCGGCTCAACTGTGGTTGATTTATCTGTGCCTGGAAAGTTTGGTATCATTCGTGCAGGCTGTGCCCTGGAAAACACCACAGCCATCCTCCAACAGAAATACGGGCTGCTCCCCTCTCCCGAACCCTGCTAGTGACATCTGGGCCAGGGCAGGTGCCAGGCGCGGCTGGATACTGCGAGTCTGTGGGTGTTGGCAAGGCCTCCTTCACAGAGGCCACTGGAGCGACATCACCAGCCTGGGCCTTAAGGCAGCATGTCTTCCTGAGCACTGTAGACCAGGTCCCAAGGCTGCCGGTGGAGCCTCGCAGCTGGGGGAGGTTATGTGTATTCCTCATAGTTCGTTTATCAGCCACATGCCGAGAGGAGAGGTTAAGAACATTCCCAGAGTGGCCTTATTCTGATAAATTTCTGCTTTCTTTCTCTTTTTGTCGAAAAGTAACAGATTTAGAATTTAGGGAGAGAGACCTCTCTGGCGGGTGGTGGCATTTCAGGTCCAAACCAGCTAGAGGTGCTGGTGCTGTTCAACAGTCTCAGGTGACTAAAGGTGTGGGTCTGGGCTCCTGACACTGCAGCCAGGTTAAGGGAAAGACTGGAGAGCCACAGACCAAACGCCTTTTCCTCTGGACCAGTGGGGGTAGTGGTGCGGTGCAGCTGCCTGGCAGGAAAGCAGGTCAGGCAGTGACAGTAGAGGTATGTTCAGTGGGCAGGATGTGGTGGAAGTGGGGATCCAGATAAGGAATACTGGAAAATAGGGCTGGCCCCAAAGCGCAGCGGTTAGGCGTTGTGCATTGGGATCACAGTCCCCCATGACCCGCTGCAACCTATGGCCTGAAAAGGATGCCGGGCATTTGTATGCACTTGCCTAAAATCTTGGCAGGAAGGAGAAAGAAAAGAACAAAGGATCATGGTGTAACTGTGCCCCGTGGCGGTGGGTAGGTGAGCGGGAGCCTCTCTCTCTCCTGCAAGCACATACACCCTCTGATAATTAAAGAGTATTAGAAAATAAGTATTGTCCTTTATAGAGTGACTTCTTCCTTATTTTTGCATAAAATCCACTTAAGTACACCTGTAACATCTTTAAGTCCAGTGTTTACTCAGCACAGCCTTTTATCTATATGCATACCAAGTGTTAAACATAATTGTTGGGCATTTCAACTTTTTTTTATTATTACTATGAAAAACTGCTGTCATTAAACATATTTGTAAGTGGTTAAAAAAAAAAAAAAAAAAAAAAAAAAAAAAAAGAAGAGAAAAATGACTGCTGCCAGAAGAGGACACCAGAGAGCAGAGAACAAACAATATTCAAAGCAGCCATAAGGAAATAGCAAAGATATATTTTAAACTACCTGGACTGCTTGCATTTTCAGTCATACCATGCAGTGCACTGATGTGACTTTAGTCACAATTGCTAGTGCAATCCTGAGGACAATTTCCTTCCTCCTAAATTTGTTGCTAATTGGTTAAGCTGGCATTTAATTCCTTTTCTTTCTTTCTTTTTTTTTTTTTTGAAGAGGTTTTTGCTACAGGGCGTGTGTATTCGCCATAGAGACAGAGAGACAGAAAGCGAGAAATCACCCGCGGGGGGGGGATGGCCACACCGCAATCCCTTCTCCTCCATTCTCCTCTTGGGATCTTGGGCATGCACACACACGCGCCCGGCCTGAGTATAAGCCACCGGGTCCGGGACTCGGACCGCGGTCGACTACATGGGAGTTCAGCAACATAACCATTATGCTAACTGCTGGTCCCTTTTAATTCCTTTTCTTGAACCTACCAAACTTCCATCTGGTTCTGTCTAACTCCCCAGCAGTTATCATCATAAAGGAAGTGTTTTCTCTATAACTACCCTAAAACACACTCACATCCCACTTACACACTACAGATGTGCAATGTTTTTCCTCTGCTGGAAAACCCAATGCAACTGTTACCCTACCAGCATTAAATTAAAATGTACAACTTAAAGGGCCTAGTGGCCCTAAGGCAGTTAAAGCCTGTCACCAAGGAAAGTTCCTAGATAAGATAAACTAAGGTCAAACTAAAAACAGAGGCACCATTTGGGGGAAGGGGAAAGCCTAAAATCAAAAACTCTGAAAACAACTTTCACTTCTGCCCCTAATCTGCTTCAGGAAAGCATTTAACTTAAACTAAGAATAATAATGCTTGACTTTTCTGCCTCACAGGGTTATTTTGGAGAATCACATATAGCATACTTAAATGGCATAACCCATTTGTAAACCATATTGTATGTTTAGCTGTGGAAAAACGCATCATGACCTTTCCAACAACCCAATAATCTTGTCTATCCTCAAAATTTTATCCTAAGGAAATAACTAAATAGAAACAAAAATATTTATGTATGAAGATGTTCACTCTATCTTTTTTTTTTAAAGTATTTTATTTAAATTTATTTATTTATTCTAATTTGACCAGAACAGAGTGAGAGAGAGCAAGAGAGAGGAAAAGTGAGAAAGCAAGCCGCCAGGTCCAGGACTTGAACTGGGGGAATCCAGCACCCTTAACCACTATGCCACCTGCCAGCCCCATTCACTCTACCTTCTCTAATACTCCAAAAACCCAAAATCAAAACGAAGGTCCAACATTAGAAGAAAAGTCTAACACACTTGGTACATCTAGAGAAAGATTATATAGTTATAGGGGAACAACAAAATATCGAGGCTGGCAGGTGGTGTGGTGGTTAAAGGCGCTGGATTCCCACATGGCCGACTGCGGTTCGAGTCCCAGACCTGGCGGCTTGCTTTCTCACTTTTCCTCTCTCTCTGTCCCTCTTTGGGCAAACCGAAATAAACAAATGAATAAATAAAGTTAAGTAAAATCATTATTTTAAAAAATGTTCATGATACAATATTACCTAAAAACAGACTATATTAAGTATCCTGTGCCTGCAGTGATGTAAGAGATACATATGGATGGTAATGAGACAGTGCTATTAAGGTGACGAGGCTCGGAGTTCTTCCTTAGTATTACTACATGGTTTGTCTTTAATATTTATGTATCTTTAATTAAAAACGTTTTAAAATAAATTTAGGAACATGAAAGCATTTTGTTTTCCAAAACACCCATTTAGTCTTCTTACCTGAAGTCCCCTGCTGTGAATTTGGCCTCAGCGAGTGAAAAGGCAGCTTCTCTCATCACTTCACCCATCAACATTTTCGTCTAGAAAAATATAAACCAACAGCAAATTCAACCAAGTTTTTTTTTTTTTTTTTTTTTTTTTTTCTTTTTTTGGAGAGGTTTTTGCTATAGGGCGCGTGCGCTCGCCAGACAGACAGAGAGAGACAGAGAGATAGAAAGCAGGAAATCACCCCCCAGGGGGGATGGCCACGCCGCAATCCCTTCTCCTCCATTCTCCTCTCGGGATCTTGGGCACGCACGCACACGCGCCCGGCGTGAGTTTAAGCCGCCGGGTCCGGGACTCGAACCACGGTCGACTACGTGGGAGTCCAGCGACATAGCCATTACGCTAACTGCTGGTCCCTCAACCAAGTTTTTAATAAAGAAAAATCCTATCATAAGTATGTACCTTTAATAATCAACAGTTATTTATGTTACATGTACATATAAACGTTGACTTGATAACAATAAAACAAAAATTTCCAATTATGAACACTTTAGGTTATAGTCACTAACAATGCTACAAAACCATGAGTTTTATAATTAAAACAACAGAATAAAAGCATTAAGAAATAGGAAACTGGGGCTAGAGGTGGCATGGTGGTTAAGGCACTGGATTCCCACATGGCCAACCATAGTTAAGGCCTAGACCCAGCGGCTTGAAAGTCACGCTGGGCGCATGTGCTAAAAATCCAAAGAGGAGACTGGAGGAGAAGGGACTGCGATGTGGCCATCCCCACAGGGGATGATTTCTCACCTTCCTTCTCTCTACCTCTCTCTGGCGAGGCACACACACCCTATGACAAAAACCTAAACAATAATAAAGAAATAGGAAACTGAATCTTTACTGTAGTACATACCTTAGTTCTAAATGGGTACATGCTGATTTGCTCCAAATTAATCTCTTAAATTCACCACAGGTGCAGTCAAAATCCTAACAGTGTACTGATTCTAAAGTACTTCTAAAATATTTTGTATTGTCTTGTTTATTGCCAGAGAGCACATGGGCTCTCCTGAGACAGACACAGGTGGGAAAAGGAATAAGGACCCCTAGTAGGGTGTGGTCATGCCTCAATTTCTTCTCCATTTATCCATCTGTCAGGACTCTGGGTATGTGCAATGTACTTGGTGTTTTTTTTCAAGCTGCTGGGGATGGGACTGAGACTGTGGTCAGCCATGTGGGATCCAGATCCCTTAACTGTTAGGTTACAGGAGCCCTCTCTAGAATATTTAATGCTTGAAAATATCCAATAATTCTTTTTAAAAGAAGAAAAACTGGATCACAGAGAGAACTGGCTAACTAAGTATTAAATATATACAGATGCAATAATATATATGGTATGAGAAATATAAAGAAAAGAAATAGAATAAGGGATTCAGAAACAACCTTGGTTCTATATGAGAATTTAATGTAGTAAAGAAGGCCATTCATTTACCCATCCATTTACGATATGATAAAAGTTAAATCCCTCATATCATACCCCACCCCTCCTAAAAAAAATCTAGACATATTAAAAATAAAAATTAAAAAAAAAAGAAACTATAGGGTCAGCAGGTGGCATAGAAGTTAAGGCACTGGATCACATATGGACAACTACATGGTTCAAATCCGAACCCAGAAGCTTGAAAATCATATTGGGTGTGTATATATTTGTCCAAAATCCGGAGAGGAGACTGGAGAAGGGATTGTAGAGTGGCCATCCCCACACCAAGAGGCTGCATGGGATTTCTCACTTTCTCTCTCTCTGGCAAGCACACACACCTTTTAGCAATAACTAAAAAACAAACAAAAAATAAAATTAAAAAAGACTATAAAGTAATAAAAAAAAAGTAGAAGGATAGCAGGTGGCATGAAGTTAAGGTCAAAGGTTTCCACATGGCTAAATGTGTGGTTTGAATACTAGATCTGGCAGGTTGGAAACATGCCAGGCATGTGTGCATGCATGCGTGCCAAAAATCCTGAGGAGAAAATAGGGGAGAAGGAATTGCAGGGTGGTCATCTCCACTAGGGTGGTGGCAGGGGAGGCATTTCTGACTTTCTCTCTCTCTCTTTCTGTCTCTCTCCAGTGAGTGCACATGCCCTGTGGCAAAAACGCAAAAAAAAAAAAAAAAAAAAAAAAAAAAAAAAAAAAAAAAAGTTTTAAATAAAAACTAAGGTAATATGATGGTCACTTCAGATTGGGTGATCATGAATGGCTTTCCTGAACAGACTACAATGACCAGGGAAGACAGTCTTAAGAAATTCTGGTAAAAGACCATCCCAGGCAGAAGAACCAGCTCACAGAAAGGCCCTTAAGGAGGACAACAGGAAGAATGCGCCAAAAGAGGTAACGGGGCAGGCAGGGGCAAGACAAACAAATAGGGCTTTGAAGACAAGAGTAAGGAGTTTGAATTGTGTTAAGTAAACTATCTGAAACTGTTACAATAGTATTTTTATTTTTGAAAGCAAAAAATTAATTAAAAAACTTAGAAAAAAATCAAAATGCCAAGGACTACGTTGGATTTTCCTTTCTAACAAATACCGTAGTAAGTAAAGTTCATTTTACCTCTATTATCTTCTTTAGGATCTGTCGAAATCGAAGAGTTAAGGCATCAGATTTTTTCTTTAGGAGGTTTCGACCTGTCTGTGCTCCTTTTAATCGAGCCTTCATAATGGTCTGTGCCCTATAAATAAATAGAGTTAAAGGCATTTCTCCCCAAGGTGTAAAACACAAAAATATTAAAATATTACTGATCTTAAGTATTAAAATGTCCTTTATTCTTTGCTGTAGACAGAATATATAGCATTCGTAGCTGACAGGTATAACTGTTTTCCAACACTATAGATTTCTACCATCGGTGTTCCATAAATGAGAAGGTTTTTAAAACAGAAACATTTCTATAATAAATATTTATTAAATTATAAAAAATTATAAGGAACCCTATTTTATGATTCCAGCACAGTTTAAATACATATATGATTGGTAAGTCAAAGCAATATACATGTTTCAGTTTTCATTAAAATTTTACTAAGCATAAAAAAAAAAACTATCTACTAACGTATCTCAAAATTTGAATGCAATGACCTTCAGACCTGCAATTCCACTTTGAGAAGTAGTTATCTTACATCTGTATCCCCAAGTGTACAAAAACTTGCACGAGGTTAAGGATGAGTACTCTAGCCTTTATCTGTAACAGCAAAGGATTGAAATGAGCTAAATGTTAAATAAATCATGGCTCATAATATCATGGAATGATATGCAGCCATGAGAAAAAAGGAAGACAGATCTATATATTCTCTCTACATTGTATTCTCTTACATGCTTTATATCTCAAAGTAAGGATAAATATAAATTTGTTTATATAGAGGCAGAGAATTGATCTAAAAAGTATTCAGAGGAAGCAGTAAGCTTCCTTTGAGTAATAGGGTGAAAAATACGGATTTACATTGTACTGTAAGTTAAGAATCTCTAATCCAGAAATCCTGGACAGGCCCTGTGACCTGGTGGTTAATGGAACCATATCACATATGGCTGGCCGAGCTGTTCCAATCCCAGCCAGGGATGGGAGAAACACACCAGGCACGAATGTATGCATGCCCCAAATCTTGAACAGATGGAGAGATGGAAGAAAAGAGATTGTGACATAATCATACCTCACCAGGGAGTGCTTTCCTCTCCCTCTGGCAAGCATATGCACTCTCTGGCAATAAAAAATATTTTTGTTTAATTCAGAATCTGAAATGCTTCAAATTCAAAAAAAAATTTTTTTTGGAGAGGTTTTTGCTATAGGGCACATGGGCCCGCCAAAAAGACAGAGAGAGAGAAAGCAAGACATCACCCCAGGGGGGGATGGTCACACCGCAATCCCTTCTCCTCCATTCTCCTCTCGGGATCTTGGGCACACACGTATACATGCCTGGCATGAGTTTAAGCCACAAGGTCCGGGACTTGAACCGCAGTCAACTACATGGGAGTTCAGAGACACAGCCATTACGCTAACTGCTGGTCCCCAAATTCAAATTTTTTAAAGCACTGACATGACACTACAAGTGGAAAGTCTACATCTAACCTCATGTGATAAGACTGTGGTCAAAACACTCCAACAGAAAATATAAGATTATCTTCAGGCTATGTGTATAAGGTATATATGTATGTGTATGTGTGTGTGTGTGTGTGTGTGTGTGTGTGTGTGAATAGCATAAATGAATTGTGTGTTTAGACTTGGGTCCCATCCTTAAGATCTAATTATGTATAAGCAAATACTACAAAATCTGAAATACTTCTGGTCTCAAGCATTTCAGATAAGGGATATTCAACCCATACTATATTATTTTGTACTTTTTGCATTCAATACCAAAACCATTTATTATATTTTCTGTTAAAAGTGACATTTTAAGGAACCAGCAGTTAGTGTAACGGCTATGTCGCTGGACTCCCACGTAGTCGACCACGGTTCGCGTCCCGGACCCGGTGGCTTAAAACTCACGCCGGGCGCGTGTGCGTGCGTGCCCAAGATCCTGAGAGGAGAACGAAGGAGAAGGGATTGCAGTGTGGCCCTCCCCCTGGGGGGTGATTTCTCGCTTTCTGTCTCTCTGTCTTTCTCTGTCTGGCGAGTGCACACGCCCTATAGCAAAAAAAAAAAAAACAAAAAAAAAACTCTCAAAAAAAAAAAAGTGACATTTTAAGTGTTTTGATATCATCAATCTAAGACCCTAATACCAACCATTTTATTAATTTGTAAATGACCCCAGGTAACAAATGATATAACACTCCTGCAAAGTTATAAGCAATTACAAGCTAAATTTACACTGAAGTCTTCTCACCATAATTTTTTTCTCTATCAGTAGCTCCAATACCAAGTCAAGCAAACAAAGCAGAAATTGACATTTCTGGTTTTGCTGCCATATGCCAAGTAAAATTTAATAATGAAAAAAATGGTTAATAAGATTCAGCAACAGAATGTACAATCTAGATACAGTGATTATGTATAAGGAGATAGAATTTCACATGACCTGGTGTTAAAATCAACTGCAAAAGTATTAGGGTGTTGAGAAAGTCATGATGTGTTTTTATATACAAAAATGTGTCAGGACTTTCCCGACAGCCCAGTAACGTGTATTATGGACTTTTGTCCAAATTCTTAGATTATATTGAAATCTTTTACCATAGGGTTAAGGTTACTGAAGACAATCTATGGCTGGAAGAATCTTTAGACATTAACTTAACAATTAGAAAAATGAGGCTCAGGAAAGTAAAAAAAAAAACTTTCCTACAGTTACTCAGTGAAAAAAATGCAGGGCCATATTTCTGACTCCATGAATTGCACAAGGCTCAAATCTTGGCCCAAATTTCGGTCTTCTATACCCCAACCATGTGCTATGCTGCCCCACCCCTTAAAAATGATAGTAGCGGGACCAGCAGTTAGCGTAATGGCTATGTCGCTGGACTCTCATGTAGTCAACCACGGTTCGACTCCCAGACCCGGTGGCTTAAACTCACGCAGGGCACATGTGCATGTATGCCCAAGATCCCGAGAGGAGAATGAAGGAGAAGGGACTGCGGTGTAGCCATCCCCCCTGGGGGGTGATTTCTCGCTTTCTGTCTCGCTGTCTCTGTCTGTCTATCTGGCGAGCGCACGTGCCCTATAGCAAAAACCTCTAAAAAAAAAAAAAAAAGATAGTAGCAGCAATGAACAATTCTCTCTTGGAAAAGCTGGCCTATCAGTGGCTGACTGCACTGATGGGCCTCACCAGAGGTCTACTCAAATGAAGCTGCTTTGGTGTCCAGCCTGAGCGGGAGCTATCCACCCAATGTCTACATTTAACATAATGTAGTGTTGACTAAATACTGGAGTTTGGGCACAAAGAGTTGGATCAAATTTAAGTCAAATCCTAGTAGTGCAAATTCCAGCAAGTTTATAGTATTAAGGTGAATTCATTGATGAATGCTGACTTTACCGAGCTAATTTTAATTCCCTTTGAGGTGATGGTACCTCTGTGAAATGAAAACAATTTAATCATTGAGACCTGCCCAAGAACATAGAGCTAGTGTGTAGTAAAACCTGGATTTGAATTATTTCTGTTCATTCCAAATCATTCATGCCTCTTTTGCTTCCACTCTAAATTTCTTTTGCTTTCTCTGGTGCACAAGTGGATGAAAACATTTCACAGGATAATACTGTAAAGTAGAAGTGTTTGTGAAACAGAAGTTACTAGTGTACCTTCTAGCCTAGGTCATTAAAAACTTCTTTTACATGTTTCAGAGCTGCTCAGCCCTACTATAAAGCAGCTAGGATTATGACCTTGTTTCCAGCTGAATCAAAGACATCTGACTACATGACAAAGAACCTGCTGTCAGGCCTTGGGAAAAATACTTGGAGAAGCAGTTACTTCCTGCACCTTATTTTTCTCTTGATTAGTAAGCTGGGTGCTCTCAAATAGCAGTTTTCATCTTCACAAACCCATCACTTTTTCTTGTCAAAAATTATTTTAGCCTCCTAGTCTCCAAGTTAAAAAAAAAATTAACATTCTAATTTCTGTCAAAGATAAACACAATCAGGCATTAGTAGGAGCAATGACAACGTTTTATTCCATAAACACTGACAGTAGGGGAAAGAGCAAATTTCCACTCTATAGGTGATTGGGTGTTTTAAAGAGAGAATGAAGGAGTGGAGGGAAGCAAGCCTCAAGTAGAGTCAGAGAAATGAAAAATTACAAAGGATTTGGGTCAGTTTAAATGATTCCATTCTCCCACAGAGACTGGGAGACAGAGACCCTATCCTACCAGCTGATTACATTTCAAAAGAATGACACTCAAGTCCAAGAGAAACAGAGACAGAGAGGGAGAGAGACAGTTCTCAGTTCTGGGAGATACCAATATTATCATCGCAAGCCCTTTTTAGTACATGCTCTTATCAATTAGGTTTTAGGAAAGTCTTCTGGCAGCTATGAGCTTCCTCAGGCAGGTATTTTAATGGGACCTGGGGTCATCCTAGGGACAGAGACTTATGCCACAGTCTAGCTTTGTCTCTGTGCAGATGTGTGGATGGTAGTTATCGTCCTTAGCTACCCTAGTAGATACCCTAGTACAAGCAGCTTTCAGTCAGTAGGTGGGCTCTGTCTCAAGAGTACAGGCAGTAGTGTACTGATCTGGAAACCACATGGCTACTGTGGGTTTGATCCCAAGTGCCCACTGAGTACATGTGTAGCAACACCCAGCCTAGCTAGACGAAGCATGACCAGACCCCATTAAAGGTGCCTGTCTTATTCACAAACTCCATCTCATGAAAATGAAATAAAAATAAAATTTTAAAGAAAAGCAGTAGGTGAAGGTAAAAATAAATAAATAAAAACACCTTTATTTTGTTAAGAGCTGTAGTCACCCTGGCAGAGGTAGAAATCTGGGTTTGGAGTTTGAATATAACTGTTCTATTTCAAACATACTCGAATTCTCTGAGAAAAGGGACAGGACAAGGGAAGCAACAGAGCACCACCAAAGAGAGAAGACCACAGTGACAAAGATCAGAGATGGCAGAGTCAAAACTGATTATCTGCTTCCTCACTGGGGGGAAAAAAAAAGAAAGAGAAGGAGTGAATAAGTGCAATCCTTACTCTTAACAAGTTAGGCACCTTTGAGAATGCAATCCCGTTTCTCCTGACAAAGAATTCAGGCCAAAATGAGAAAGGAATCCCACAACTGCAGATTCCTAGGCGTGAGTTCAGTCAATGAACATTCTTGGTAGACCTTCTATGGATTAATAGTTCAGACACACTCATTTTGAAGAGACCTCACAGTCCCGTGGGAGAGAAAGGTATGCAAACAAATGTGGTGAGGGCTATCAGTAGAAGTCTGAACAAGCTCTAGAGTAAAAACGCAGGGCTATCTTCCCACAAGCAGGTGCCACTAGACGGGATCTTGCAAAGTAAGGGGATCCAACACGATCGAATGCGACGTCTATGCTAGGGCGATTCGATCCAGTCCCTATTTGGGCACAGGGACCTCTTCCATATGCTTTCCATCGCAGTAAATTTTCCTTCTCAAGGGATTTATAAAACCTCGTTGGCTTTTCCGTCTCTCCACTAAAGTGGGGCCTCTGTGACGACAGTGATGGCGAGTGTTCACTTACATAAATCCCGTGCTCAGTTAGAAAATGAATGACTCCACTTAAAGCACAAAGACGGCGGGCCCCCACAGAAGTTGGCAGGCCAGGTGCCCTTCCTATGAGCAGGGATCGCTCTGTTCAAGTCTAGAAGGCCTCACCTTCGACTCAACGGGAGAGGCTGGGGAAAGCTCGGGATTGGCCCCGGAAACAGGGAACTCGCTGGTGGTCAGGGTAAGGAGGGACCGCGCTCCGGGCTGGCGTTCCCGAACCTATGGATGCCACTCGTCCCGTTCTCTTACTTACATTCGCGAGGGGAAGATTTCAATTCGGTCTTTGCCCGACATTCTGACGGTGACTGTTCGACTCTGGTCTCCCGCTCGGTGATGGTGGTTCTAACAGCACCAGTACCGGCCGCCACAGTCCGGCCACTGCTGGAGTCAGCTGGTTGTGTCACTTGACCCCGGGCGTTGCTAAGAGGCAGCAAGGAGGCGTAGTCTCACTTCCGCTTCCTTTTCGCACAGAGAGGGAGCGGAAGTATAAGGCGACGGCGAAGCCCGGATGTTGGGGCGCGCGCACCGCGGAAACGCCTCTCGATTCCGGTTTGCCTCCCAGCCTCTCCACCTCTATCTCCCGGCGGCTGCGCAAGGCACTGCACGCGCCGGGCGAAGGACTAGGGAGGAGTGGTTACACTCCTTCTCTTCCTCCACTTTTCGTCTGTGGTCACAGCGCCATCTTATGGTTGATTAAAACTTTGAGAGAGGATTAATTCTTCAGGAACAAGGAATCAGAGTCCTACTTCTTCCCCGCACCTTGAGGGTAACTTAGCAAAAACTAAAGGTAGCTAGAAAACGTAGTTATCGAGTCTTCCTATGATCCGTAGTCCTCCCAGTTCTCGGAGGACCCGGACTCTATGATTAGTGATGAAGAGAGGCCTCTATTCTGTCAGCGCATGCGCGAGGCGAGGTGGTTTCGCATGCGCAGACGGGCTGAGCGAAGCGCACGCTGAGGCGGACGGCTGGTGCGGGTGTATCAAGTCAGGTCTCCGGTAAAGAGCACGGCGCAGCTCTCAAGTGCGGGACTCACACACATACCTCAGGTGACTACTCTCGCTGCTCAGTTTCTCCAGGAACTCACTTTGGATTGAGTACAGTGACATGGGGTGGTCGAGAGAGGGTAGGCCCCGGGCTAACACCCCTCCCTTCCCGTCCCCGCGCGGGAAGTATCTGGACAGCTCTGCCACCACCGCTCTGTCATGGGCCTCCTCGACGGATCTGTGTCGGCCTTCCCGTGTTCCAGAGGTGTGGTTGTAGGAGGGGAGGAATCTCTTGAAGTGGGCCAAGTAGTTACAGTCTTTTCCGTATGCTTAGAGTGAGGGTGCCTGGAGGTGGGCGCCCGGGAGAACGGTCTGACACACACCTCCGCCCCAGAAGTCTGAACATTCTGCTTTTACCGGGCCTGAGAATTCCACCTTTTTTTTCTTCCGCCCCAGCAAAACTACTAAAAATTTCCCCCGATTTTTACTGGAAATCAGACCGAATTCTTTAAAGAACCAATGGAATGGGCCACCTTATTGGAAAGAGCTAGGTCCAAGAATAGATTATTCGTCTGATCATTGATTTTCGAAAATTGCCCAAATTACCTTATCACTCTAGTTGTGCAGAGCGAGTCACTCTTTGAATTGAAACTAAATACTGCTGAGTAGTTTATTACTGTCAGTATCGGTTTGCCATATTTTGGCAGCGATGAGACTAAAACTATGGTCTTATAATTAAGCATAACTAAAGCCTACGATGAACTATTAAGGATTGAATACTTGTTCATCCTGTAGTCCCCTTAATTATGCTGAAAACTTAAGATGCTCTAATTTTAAGTAAAAAAA
Source organism: Tupaia tana (assembly GCA_026018925.1). Classification (NCBI taxonomy): domain Eukaryota; kingdom Metazoa; phylum Chordata; class Mammalia; order Scandentia; family Tupaiidae; genus Tupaia; species Tupaia tana. Next base: position 232,554,695 of record JAKSZU010000001.1, read on the forward strand.
AAAAAAGGCAGTAGCAGAGTAGCCTTGATTTTTATCCCAATTTAGTTGCTACTCAAAAGACTTCTAACTATGTGTCTTTCAACAGTTCAGGAGTTACTAGTACAGAACTTTGTTTTGCATCCCATTCTTAGTTCATCTGATGCCAAAGTGTCTGGTGCACAGTAATGTTTGCAGAGATTTGATGATATTTCCTGTCTCTACGGCAGTGAAATAGTTTAAAAGTTTTATTTGTTTAGCAGTGCTGTACTAAGAATTAACATTCCAGAGAGCATTACTGGTTTAATTAAAATGATCACAATCACATAATTTGAAAAGGAATATGGGCTTCCTTTATCCATTTTTGGGGTGGTTTAAGAAATCCTTGCCATTTGTCTGGGTGATAGTAATGTCAGGAGACTTGGGTTTAGCTCCTGTTCTGGCACTTAGAATCATTTGTCCTTCAGGAAGTCATTTAGTATTTCTGTTCGTGGCTCTCTGTTAGTTAATTGCTTTCCTGCTCTTCTCTTAGTGTAGTGATCCTCTGATTGCCAGATCCCCCGTGGATACCAAAATCCTCAGATGCTCAAGTTCTTACATGAAATGGTGTAATATTAGCCCAGCCTAAGAGGTGCACAGGTAGTGCTACCACTTTGGGGAGGCTGAAATCTTCATGGGAGGCCTAAGTTTGGTTCTGGGCCATGCTGAACACATCATGCAGGGCTGCATACGCCTATAAACCTTGCTAATTGGGAGTCTGGGGTGGGAGGATTAGGGCTAGACCCTCTCAGAAATACTTCTCTCTGTGTCTCTCCCTTCTCTCTCCACCTTCTCTCTTTTTTCTCTGTCATATAGGTTAAAAATGGCTTAGTATTTGCATATAACTTACACACATCCTCCCACCTACTTTAAATAATCCTCAGATTATTTTTAATACCTAATACTACGATACCTAAATGTTATATGTTATAGTTGTTATTACTGGTTTTTTAAATTGTGTTATTTTTATTGTTATTTAAAATGTATTTTTTAGTATTTTTTTAAAGTTGGTTGAATCCATGAATGTGGAATTCAATGCTAAAGACCAACATCCCTTAATATTGTAATTATTTGCTTACTAGTTTGTATCAGTAGTACATAGTAGATAACTGCAAAAAAAAATTTAACATATTACAAAGTGAAAATAAAACTTCCTTTGCCTTTTAACTTCTTAGGTGTGTATGACATGTGACAACTTTGCAAAATGTTTTTACATATATTTTATTTAACTTGATAATCTTAACAAACTGTGAGGGGGTTAGAGACCAGAATTCAAAGGGGGATGTCTTTACCAAGCACCCACAACTAATAAGTAGGAGAGCGAGGACTTGGACCAAAGTCTGATGTTGTTCCCAAAGCTGAGTGTGCTGCTTACCTGATTTTACACTGGTTGTCAAGGGCCAAACAAGTCAAAGTGCTTTGGGGAAAAAAAAAAAAAAAAATTGAGGACTGAACTGAATACCTAAAGTATTTTCTGTTTTTTTGACTCATAAAAAAAAAAAAAAAAAAAAAAAAGTGAGTGAAATACCTATTTTTAAAAATAGTTATTAGCATTTCTTAAGTCTGTCAGCCAATATGCAGGTCCTTTCTGATATGGATTGTTTTTATACTTACTGGCTACTGTCTATTTTTACTATAACATATCATCAGAAGTATTCCAAAAGAGTTGTGCCTCCTAAAGAAATATCAATAGTGTGTGTGTGTGTATTTGTTTACACTAGTGCCTGTGTTCTTTCATCATCAAATTAAGCTTTGCTTCCTCAAAGTCATCACCTTTACTACTTGGAGAAACTGAGTAAATGTAGTTAGTACCTATTAAATCTCTTAATTCTGTTCCACATGTTTCTATAATATTATATGATACTCAGTTTGAAAAGTTAATATAGCTCTCAAATTTGAGTGCTTTACATACAATATTTGATGACATGTACACTCCCCCCTCCCCCCCAAAAAAGCCCTGTTTAAAAACAAAACAGCCAGCTCAGCTGTTTCTTGATGGATAATTCTGGCCATTGAATGTCTTCTTCCCTTTTATTTGTTAAATCCCTATTTTGACAAGCTACAATAGAAACACATCTCTGCCATTGTTACTAATGTGCTGCTTTTTGTTGTTAAACGGGATAGCTTACTAATAGTTTGTACTCATATATGGTGTATGGTCCAGCACTGAACATGTATATTAATGTTGCTTTTTATTTAAGTAAGTTGTTTATAGTTGTAATACATTTATCAACAAGATTGAGAGAAAATACACCCTGATCTATAGCACAGACTCTGGATCTAAATAAAATGTTCATAATACTTACTCTTACTGCTTGTTAGCAGCTTATGAAAGAACAAGGTGTTTACCTGTGCTTCAGTTTTTAATCTAGGAAATGGGGAGAACTGGAGATAAAGTGGTAACTCAAGGAGATAGCAAAGCCCAGATCACACAGAATTCTCTAGGTGGTAGGAAGATGTCTAAATTGGTAGGAAGCCACTGGGAAGATAGATGTGGGTGCCAAGTAGCAGATCTCATGCTGCAGTAGTACAAAATTCCAGTGTTTCATGAGCTGGATGTATTCATAGATAGCCTGGTTCTAAGGTCAAGTAACAGCAGCTTTATTTCCTAATTAACAAGAAAAAATAAGGTGTTTTTGTTTTTGTCCTTTTTTTTTAAGAGAGATTTTTGCTATAGGTCACATGTGCTTGCTGGAGAAACAGAGACAGAAAGCGAAAATCACTGCGCCTCCTCCCCCCAAGGGAGGATGGCCACACCACAGTCTCTTCTCCTCCCAGGATCTTGGGCACACATGCACATAAACCCAGTGTGAGTTTTAAGCCTCTAGTCTGGGACTCAAACTGTGGTCGACTACATGGGAGTCCAGAGGCGTAACTGGTACACCATCTGCTGGTCCCCCAAAATAAGTTATTAAATAAATTTTCATTTATTTTTCTTAGGCCTAGAAGTTCTGTCTTCTGAGCTCTGATAACAGTAACAGGAAAACATGAAAATCATCTGTCATAATTAGTTTAAGAGCTGCTTTTTAAAAATATACTTCTACCCATGGTATGATTTCAGACGTCTGGATCATAAAAGGGGTGGTGATGAAAGAAGGTTGGGTGGATCAGAGGGAATAATTTTAATAAATATGTTTCAATGTTTGGAGGTTAAGAGAAACTTGAACTTCAGAGTAAGGCTATTTTTAAGATTAGGTATACATATTCAACAAAAAAAAATTGAGAATAATAAAAGCTAGAAATTGTAATTGTGAATTTATGGGGGTTTTTTTAAAGGAAAAAGATTATGAGAAAAGAATACATTGTAGATTTTTTAATTTTTATTTTTTGATTAATGAATTCTTTATTTTGTCATCTTGACTCTTGATTTTGGTTATAATATAGAGTATCTTATTTGGTATATTGATTAAGTTTATATAGGAGATTCATTCTTAGGTAAGGGGGAGGTGGCATATACAATTTTAGTTGACTTGGAGAAAGAGAAGCTTTAGTTTTGCCAATAGGTTTATAATAGTGGTGATGCTTCCCATCATTTGATATTCTTTAAAATGGTGGTATTAAAATAGTATTTTACTCTTAAGGTATTCCTTTAATCCTTAGGTCTCAGAATACTTTATAGATGGTCATTATTTTTTATGATTCCTATAAAACTGAAGGCAGAGAATCACTGAAGCTTTACAAAAATGTGGCGCAAAATAAAAATTCAGACTTAGTCCCTGAACATCTGTCTGTTTTCTGGTACCATTTAAGAAGTTTAAAGAGATAAGACTAATAATTATGCTTCTTCGATCTTTTTCCCCCCAGTGGCAAGATAGGGAAATTGACAACAATTCTTTATTTTGACCTTCATTGGACACTAAATTGTTTCTTTCTTTAAATTGCAGAATGCCAGGTCTAAGTTGTAGATTTTATCAACATAAATTTCCTGAGGTGGAAGATGTAGTCATGGTGAATGTAAGATCCATTGCTGAAATGGGGGCTTATGTCAGCTTGCTGGAATACAATAATATCGAAGGCATGATTCTTCTTAGTGAATTGTCCAGAAGACGTATCCGTTCTATAAACAAACTCATCCGAATTGGAAGGAATGAATGTGTGGTGGTTATTAGAGTGGACAAAGAAAAAGGTAAGTCAAAAAAAAAAAATCAGAAACCTGAATTTCTTTCTTTCTTTTTTTTTTTTTTTTTCTTTTGCTATAGGGTGTGTGCGCTCGCCAGACAGAGAGAGAGAGACAGAGAGACAGAAAGCAAGAAATCACCCCCCAGGGGGGATGGTCACGCCACAGTCCCTTCTCCTCCATTCTCCTCTCGGGATCTTGGGCATGCACGCATACACATGAGTTTTAAGCCACCGGGTCCAGGACACGAACCGCAGTCAACTACGTGGGAGTCCAGCAACATAGCCATTACGCTAACTGCTGGTCCCCCAGAAACATGAATTTCTGATTTAAAATGGTTTGTTTTAAAAATTTTTTTATGAATTGTATATTGTAGTTTAAAAAAAAATTCTTTTTTAGAATTATTTTACTTAACTTTATTCATTAATTTATTTATTTAATTTGACCAGAGAAGGACAGAGAGAGAGAGGAGAAAGTGAGAAAGCAAGCCACCAGGTATGAGACTTGAACCGCAGTCGGCCATGTGGGAGTCCAGCACCCTTAACCACCATGCCACCTGCCGGCCCCCCAAGAAAGAATTTTTATACTTAAAACACTTAAATACAAAGTTCTATTAGATGCCAATTAGACATCTAAGCAAGACCTCTTACGTTGGTACTTTAATTAATCATCTGAGACTTATTTTCTGTGAGTTGGATAATTTGAATTTTAACCTAGGTAGGCTAGCCCATGCCTGTAATTTTAGCTACCTGGGAGTCTGAGACAGAAGGGTAAGAAGTTCAAGTCCAACCTGGTCAACATAGCAAGATACTGTCTCTAAAAAAAAAAAAAAGAACTTGAATTTTTATTACCAGTATTTTTCAGGATCTTGATAATTGGTTCATTATAACTAAACCCAGAAGAGTCAGATAAGTAAACCAGAGTATTAGTTTATTCATCTACATTGATAGGATTGAATATTTTGGACGCTTTTTTATGGATGTAAAGCTAAGTTAAATGCAATGGAACAGTATTAACTCTAACTAAACTAAGGTCTAAGAATAGATATTGTATGTATGTACTAAATAAGAATATAGGGAACCAGCAGTAAGCGTAATGGCTATGTCACTGGACTCCCACGTAGTCGACCGCGGTTCGCGTCCCAGACCCGGTGGCTTAAAACTCACGCCGGGCTTGTGTGCATGCGTGCCCAAGATCCCGAGAGGAGAATGGAGGAGAAGGGATTGCGGCGTGGCTATCCCCCCTGGGGGGTGATTTCTCGCTTTCTGTCTCTCCTCTCTCTCTGTCTTGCGAGCGCACGCGCCCTATAGCAAAAACCTCTCCAAAAAAAAAGAAAAAAAAAGAATATATATGGTAATTTCTAGGGGGAAAAAAAAAAAACCACAAAAAATACAAGAAGAGGGCCATCTCCATATCTCAGTGGTGAAGGAAGCCAGACCCCACATGGTCAACTGTGGTTTGAATCCTAATCCCAGCAGCTTAAAAAACATGCTGGATGCATGTGCATGCATGTCCAAAATCCTGACAGGAGGAAGGAATGGAGTGAAAAGGGTTGCAGCATGACTGTATCCCATTGAAGGATACTTTCTCTCTCTCTCTCTCTCTCTCTCTCTCTCTCTCTCTCTCTCTCTCTTCTCCCCCCCTCTTTCCCTCCCTCCCTCCGCCTACTTCTGTGTGTGTGTGTGTGTGTGTGTGTGTGTGCGTGCATGTGTGTGTGTCATTGTGTCAGTGCACGCATCCTCTAGCAATTAAAATAAATGCAAAAGGTCAAGATGCCAAAGGTAAATCCAATGGAATTGTAAAAGAGATATTAGGGTAACCTGAAAGAGGACAGAACGGAGGAACAAAAACCAGAATGAACAAATAGAAACCAAATATTCAGTTCTTTTGTATCTGTGAGTTCAACCAACTCATAAAATGTTACACTACTACAGTTAAGCCATTTTTATTGAATATGTACAGTTATTTTTTTCATCATTTTTTTTTCTCCTAACCAATATAGTAATAACTTTTGACATAGCATTTACATTGTATCAGGTATTAGAAATATTGTAGAGATGATTTAAAGTGTATAGGAAGATACATGTAGGTTTTATACAAATACTACACTATTTTATATAAGCCACTTGAACATCTGAGGATTTGGGGATCTGTACAGTCCTCTGCAAGTACCAAGGGAAGACGGTACTTAAAATATAAAGATGAACACGGTTATAGCTGTAATTACATTGGGGCCAGCCCTGTGTCCTAGTGGTTAAGGGAGCCAGATCCCATAAAATTGACCATGCAGTTTGAATCCTGGCCCCATCATCTTGAAAAAAAAACACCAGATGCATGTGTACACATGCCCCAAAACAGAGAAATGGAGAGAAAGTAATGGGGTGACCATGCCCCATTAGGGAGTACTTTCTCCCTCTTCCTGTCTCTACATTTCTCTCTGGCAAGTGCATGTGCCCTCTGGCAAATTGTTTTTTTAAAATACACTAAATGTAAATCAAGTAAATACTCTGATTAAAAGGCAGAGATTGTTAGAGTGGATTAAACAAGACCCAACAATAATGCTGTCTGCCAGAGACATACTTGGTTGAAAACTAGTGGATGGGAAAAGATACACTATGCAAAAATACCATAAGGAGACTGGAATGGATGTGTTAATATCAGGTACAACAGACTTAAAGACCAAAAAGTATAACTGGAGCTAAATAGAAACATTTTGTAATGATAAATGGTCAAATTGTTCAAAGGACCCAACAGTCATCAATGTGTAAATGACTGAAAGTAGAACATCAAAAATATAAAGGGAAAAAATGAAGAATTAAAGAAAGAAGTAGACAAATTTATAATCATAGATGGATGTTTGAGCAAGTGCTGAACATATGATGGAACAAACAGACCAAAAAAATCAGTAGATTTCAACCTGATTGATACTTAAGACACTACACCCAGAAAAAGTACAATTTTGTAGTTTTTTTTCAAGTGTGCCTCACATTTACCAAGATAAATAATGAGTTGAGCCATAATACAATTTGAATAACTTTAAAAAGTTTGAAAACATAGAGTATATTCTCTGATCATATTGAAATTTAAGTTTGAAATCAGTATCATACCTCAGAGGAGGTCAGGTATTCCCAAAATTGAACAAGCTTTCCAAATAATTATGCACCACATAACAATGTTTAGATCACTGACAGATTGCATGAATATACAATACTGGCTCCATAAAATTATGATAAAACTGAAAATTGCCTAATGATGTTCTGGTGTAGTACACTATATGTTTGTGGTGATGCTGTTATAAAAAATCCTACTAGATTGTTTGTTATATTAAAGTATAGCACAGACCAGTGGGTGGTATCATGGTTAAACACTGAATTTCCCACATGGCCAACTGTGGTTCAAGTCCAGACTCAGCAACTTGAAAATCATGCCAGTAATGTGTGCATGCATGCCCAAAATTCAAAGAGGAGAATGGAGGAGGAAAAGGAATTGCAGTGTGGTCATTCTCCCAGACGGTGATTTCTCACTTTCCCTCTCTGTCTCTCTCTGTGTCTCTGTGTCAAGCCATAAGCCATATGGCAAAAACCTAAAGAGAAAAAAAGTATAGCATGTATAGTTAATGTATGGAACATAATAGTTGATAATGATAATAAAAGACTCTGTTATTGGTTTACATATTTACTATACTTTTTATTGTTATATTCAAATGTACTCTTATTTAAGATTTTTTGCTATAGGGCATGTGTGCTCACCCAAGGGAGAGAGACAGAGACAGAGGAGAAGTGAGAAATCACCCCCCATGTGGACTGGCCATGCCACAATCCATTTTTCTCCATACTTTCTGGATTTGGGGTATGCACACACATGCACCTAAAATGATTTTTGAGCCACTGGGTCCAAGGCTCAAACCATGGTCAACTATGTGGGAGTCCAGTGCCTTAACCACTACATTACCTGCTGGCCACCTATACTTTTGTGTGAAAGATTTAGTATAAAACAGTATGTCATGTTGAACTGGCAGCCATCTCATACATCATGTGTTTCTTGATCACATCGCTTTCTCTCACACATGATTTATTCTCATGTTGTTTTATAAGTATGTAGCATGTTAGTACCACATACATTATATTCATTGTCTAAATCACCTGATGGCAGAATGGAGGAGAAAAGGTTGTGGCATGGTCATCCCCCCAGAGGATGGTTTTTCACTTTCTATCTCTGTTTCTCCAGCAAGTGCACACACCCTATAGCAAAAATCTCTCTTTTAAAAAAAAAAAAAAAAAAAAAAAAAAGTAAACCTAAAGTAAGGGAAAAAGTAATAAAAATAGAATAAGTGAAATAGAAATTTAGGAAAATGGTAGGAAAATTCAATAAGTTAAAAGTTGGTGTCTTAAAAGAACAAAATTGATAAACCCCTAGCTAGATTGATGAATAAAAGAGGAGAGAACACAAATTGCCAACTCAGTGATGAGAAGGGCTATCACTACAGATGCTACAAACATTAAAAGACTAGTAAGGGAATGCTGTTATCAACTTTATGCATAACATTATGCCAGTAATTTCAATAAATTAGATAAAATGGGCATATTTCTTGAGAAATTCAGTGTAACCAATACTGACACAAGATAAAATGGTAAATTTGAATAGTCCTATATCTGTTAGAGAAATTGAGTTTATTATTTAAAACTTTTTAGTTTTTACTATAAAAGCATATGCACTTGCTAGAGAGAAAAAGAGGGAAAGCGAGAAATCACCTTTTGGGAGGATGGACACACCTCAGTCCATTCTCCTCTCGAATTTTGGGTACACATACACATGCCCAGCAAGTTTTTACAACTGCTAGGACTAGGACTCGAACCACATAGTTGGTCATGTGGGTTCCAGCCACCTTCACCATCATCTGCTGGCCATTAAAAATGTTTTTATCAAGAAAACTATAGGCCCAGGTAGCTTTATTGATTAATTATATCAAATATTCAAGGTGTAAGTATTTCACACATGAAATTTAAAAACTTAAGAAGGTGATAACTTTCACAAATATCTTTAGGAAGGCCATAAGAGACTATTTTTATTTACTTATTTTAGATTGCTATAGGGCATGTGTGCTCACCAGAGAGATAGAAGTGGGTAGCAGTGAGAAAGCACCCCTTATTGGGAATAACCACACCACAGTTTATTCTCCCCTGTTCTTTTCTTGGGATTTTGGGCATGCCTACACATATGCCACCGTTTTTCAAGCCTCCAGGTCTGGGACTTGAACCAAGCAGCTGGCTATGTGGAATCCAGCCACCTTAACCGCCACACCACTGACTGGCCTAGAGGCATTGTTTTTTTTTAAAACAAAATATTGACCAAATCTGTGATGAGCATTGATGCAAAAATTCACAGTAAAATATAAGCTTATAGAATCAAGCAGTGTAAAAAAGGGTAAATAAAGCATGACCAACTACAGTGTATGGATTGCCAGTTTGATTTAACACTAAAAACTTTATGTATATTCTTACTTATGATGAATTGATAACTGACAGTAATACAGAGGGAATTGAAGAACACTGCTGGAACAGTTGTGTGTCCATATGTTTAAAAAAAAACAAACCTCAATTTATACAACTCACATTATACAAAAACTAAAATGACTCATGACCCAAGCGGAAAGTCTAAAACTATAATACTGCTCAAAGAAAACATAGAAATACATCTTTGTGACCGTGGGTTAGGCAAAGTTTTCTTTGATCTACATCAAAATCGTAATCCAGAGGCTGGCAGGTTGCATGGTGGTTATGACACTGGACTCACATGGCTGACTGTGGTTAAAGTCCCGGACCTGGCGACTTGCTTTCTTACTCTCCCTCTCTGTCTCTGTTTCTCTGCTCAAATTGAATACTACTGCTGCTACTAATAAATAAATAAAAAATTTAAAACATAATCTGTGAAAGGAAAAATTGATAAATTGGACTTCATCAAAATTATAAACGGGGACCAGCAGTTAGCGTAATGGCTATGTCACTGGACTCCCATGCAGTCGACCGCGGTTCGCATCCCGGACCTGGTGGCTTAAACTCACGCCGGGTGCGTGTGCGTATGTGCCCAAGATCCCAAGAGGAGAATGGAGGAGAAGGGATTGCGGCGTGGCCATACCCCCTGGGGGGTGGTTTCTCGCTTTCTGTCTCTCTGTCTCTCTCTGTCTTTCTGGCGAGCGCACGCGCCCTATAGCAAAAACCTCTCCAAAAAAAGAAAAGAGAAAAAAAACTATAAACGTAATGTTCTTTGAAAAACACTGTTAAGAAAATAAAAAGACAAACCAAAATGTTTAAAGACCTATTTAACCATAAAACCCGTATCTAAAACCATATAATATGGTATTTCTTGGTTTTCCTCCATGATTCCTGGCTCAAAAGGGGCCTGCCCCAAGGCTTGGTGGTTGCGGCAGCCAGATCCCAGTTTGAATCCAGGACTCAGCAGATTGAGAAACACAGTTGCCCAAAATCTTGAAGGAGAGATGGAGGAGGAAGGATTGTGGCATGACCATTGCCCATGGAGAGAGGTACTTTCTCCTCTCTCTGTCTCCCAGTCAAGCACATATGCCCTCCTATCACCACAGTTAAAGGGGGGTTGGGGGAAGAAGGAGCTCACAAGTATTCAGACCCTTTGTCCTTGGTTCTTGAAGCAGCTTTGGAATAGCAGCAAAGAAATTAAGGTGAAAGACAATTTACCTTCTGTTGGTCTTTCACCTGTTCCTTTTTCTTCCAAAGTAGGCCATAGGAACTACCCCCAGGGTGGTCTTTTAAACTCTGGTTTCCGGGGGCCTGCAGGTGGCATGGTCCTTAAGGCACTTGACTCCCCCATGATTGACCTGGGGTTTGAGTCCTGAACCTGGTAGCTTGTTTATTACATAATTCTTTTAAAAAAACGACCAACCGGGAACCAGCATAGCGTAATGGCTATGTTGCTGGACTCCCACGTAGTCGACCACGGTTCGCGTCCTGGACCCGGTGGCTTAGAACTCACGCTGGGTGCGTGTGCATGCGTGCCCAAGATCCCAAGAGGAGAATGGAGGAGAAGGGATTGCGGCGTGACCATCCCCCCTGGGGGGTGATTTCTCGCTTTCTGTCTCTATGTCTTTCTCTGTCTGTCTGGCGAGCGCATGTGCCCTATAGCAAAAAATCTTAAAAAAAAAAAACAAAAAAAAAACCAACCAACAACAACAAACAAACAAACAAAAACTCTGATTTTCCCTTATCTTTCTAATAGTAAATCACAAGATCCTCATTCCAGAGGGTCTCACCCCATATCTGGAAGGAACGAATTCCACACAGAGAGGCCAAGAATCTGAATAGACAGGCCTCACTGGGTTTCCCTACCCAGTCTGTTAGAATTTCATGCTATTCAGTGAAGTCTCCATAAAAACCCAAAAGGACAGGTTGCAGAGCTTCTGGATAGCTGAACATGCAAAAGTTCCTGGAGAGTGCCCACAGAGGGTACAGAATCTCCACACTGTTTCCAACATACTGTACCTGTACATCTCTTCATCTATAACCTTTGTAATACCCTTTAAAATAAACTGGTAGATGTAAACTAAGTGTTTTCCTGAGTTCTGAGAATCCACTCTATCAAATTAATCTAAATCTGGGATGGAGTCATGGGAACCTCAGTTTATAGCTGGCCAGTCAGAGTACAGTTGAAAACAATCTGGGGCTTGTGGTTGGCATCCAGTAACAGTGGCAGTCTTGGAGACAGCCCTTAACCTGTGTGATCTGATGCTGTCTCCAAGTAGTGTCAGAATTAAATTAGATGACAACCAATTGATATCCTTTGCAGAATTGATTACTTGCTCGATATATAATAAAAGTATGCTCACACATCATTTTTTATAGGAGGTGATGGATCTTGGTGTGGTAGTGGTTACATGATTGTGTTCTTTTGTTAAAACTCACAGAACTGTACATTTAAAGTAGTGAATTTTACTATATGTAAATAATACTTTTTTTTTTTCATGATAGAGAATGCTTAGAGGGGGCCAGGTGGCAGGCCATAATGGTAATGCAGCTGGAATCACATGAGAAAGATCCTGAATTCATGTCCCAGGACTTCCCTAAACATGCCAGGCATGCATGGATATGCCCATGATCCTGACCAGCCAGCCAAGGCTGGGGGTGATTTGTGGTGTGAAGACTTCTGTTGAGAATGCCTCTTCCTATCACCTCCCCTCTCTCTCTCTCTCTCGCTCTCTCTCTCTCTGTCTCTGAAGGAATGCATAAATTTTTAAAAAGCATTTGACAAAATTAAGTTCAACTTCCATTCATCATAAAAAGCACGCTATTGGGTCATCGGAAAAGTCATGATGTTTTTCTATGCAAAAATGCTTCATGACTTTTCTGATGGCCCAATAGAAATAGAAGGAATTTTTAATCTGATAAAGGGTCTCTAGGAAAATACTATACACAATACTTTCCACCAGTAATGGGAACAAGGCAAAGTATTCACTCTCCCCACTGCTGGCATTGTACTGGAAGTCCTAACCAGATACACATTTGTGGGGTTCAGCCATTTTCCAGCCATTTGAGCTTGACAAATTCCTTAACCTCTTGGGTTTCAGTATCTGCTGATTAAAAAAAGGTGAGGTGCAATGACAAAGAGCACCCATAATCTCCCATACAAGATTGTTCTGAGAGTTCGTTGAGATGCTTTAGTAAAGTATCTACTATAGTCATTTGAATATGGTACTCACTTGTAGATGGTAGTTTTAATTTATTCTTTTGTGACTTCTGTTTAATTTTTTCTATTCTTTTGTGACTTCTGTTGAGAATAGCCTCTTTCCTTAAATTACATCAAGATCAAAGTGAGTATTTGTTCTGAAGAAGCACAGGGAAGGGTAGAAGTAAAAGGAGAGGAATTTGACTAGCTTTCATTTGGATAATTGAAAATTCACCCCAATAATAAAGAATATATAAAATTACTTGACAGTATATGCATTTCTCATCTTGTACTATTTATGTAATATTTGTTGATAATGGTTATATTGGAGGATAATTGTGAGTATGCCAGTCAAATAATTTGGTTGTAAAAACTGATCACAACTGTATGTTGGCACCTGGATGGAGATAATTTTTTTTTACGATATTTTTATACAGGATATATTGATTTGTCAAAAAGAAGAGTTTCTCCAGAGGAAGCAATAAAATGTGAAGACAAATTCACAAAATCCAAAACTGTAAGTTGATTTTGAGTCAAATTAGTCCATCCTTAGTGCTTATTAAATAAAGAGCATGTGTTGTTTCTCGGAGGGGAAATGAAAAAAAATCTACAATTTTTTATAATGTATATAGTGTTTATTTCCAATTATGTGTTATTTGGGAATATAATTTTAAGACCACAGCTCTAGGGCTTCTTTTTCTTTCTTTCTTTCTTTTTTTTTTTTTTTTTCCAAATGACACATATGCTCTCCAGAGAGAGAGGGCAAGAAAGCACATTCTCCTCCCCCCCACTATAGGGACTGGTCAGGCCACAATACTGTCCGTGTCTATTTCTCCATTTTGTCAGGATTTGGGGCACACATGCACAAACAGCCACCATCTTTTGCAACCTGCCAGATTCACAACTCAAACCATGTGGTGGCCATGTGATCCAGCCACCTTAACCACCATGCCACCAGCTGGCCCCTTTGGTGTGTTTTTATCTCAAAATGCAGTTATGTTCTTAAAGTATTGTTTCTGATCTAATAATCTCAAATCAGTACTTAGAAGCTAGTGTTTTGAAGCTATTTTTTAGATTACTATGAGTTCCAGCTGCTTTAGTTTATTTCTGATTAGGATGTCACAACAGTTCTTGGTTTTTTTTTTTCTTTTTTTTTAATTAACAGAGCATATATATGCTCACAGAGACAGATAAAGCACCCACCAATGGGGCATGGTCATGCTGCAATCCCTTCATTTCTCCATTCTGTCGGGGTTTGGGGCAGGCATACACACACGCCTGGCTTATTTTCAAGCTTCCAAGGCTGAGACCTAAACCAAATCAGCCATGTGAGATCCAACCCCCTTAACCACTGGGCTATAAGAAAGATCAGTCCCTGTTCTTGATTTTAAGCTATTCTTGGATAAAGATAACAGACAACCTGCAGTTGTATGTTAAAAATGAGCAGTGTCTGGAGGGGCCAGATGGTAATATAATGGTAAAATGTGACACTTTATGAGGCAGTTCAACATGGGAATCCTCTGGGTTCATATCTGGAGACATCCCTGAGTATGCTGGGCACTCATGTGCTTGTGAGCAAGCAGAGTTGGTTGAAGTTGGGTAGATTGTTGTGTCAAAACCCTGTTGAAGGTGCTATTTCTGTCTCTTGCCCATGGAAAAAAAAAAGTTAAAAAAAAGAATGGGCAAGAGTTTGTAGAATGTCTGACGCTAGGAAAACAACTCAGGGACCTATTGCTAGTTTGTTTTGTTTGTTTACATTCATTCATTCACTGTACATCAATACAGTATACAAAATGAGATTTTCCATCCAGAATACACTGTGTATTGGCTCAATTAAGGACATTACCATACATGTTATCATCGAATAATTTTCCACTTCTTGTTTTTTATGAATTTTGCTCTGCCTCCCCCCTTGATTCCCTGTCTCTCACCCTCTGCAATCTCCCACCCTCCTCCCACACTGTCTCTGGTCTCCGGTATCTCCAGCTGTTTTCCATGCCTTTATTTTTTTGCCCCCATACTTTATTGATTCACTAAGATCTTAATTAATCTAAAAACATTCAATAGCAAGCATAGCTGATGAATACATACATATCTATGAACACATGTCTGACTTTAGGCATAAACCTAAAGTAAGTAAAGTGAACCTAAAGTAAGTAAAGTGAAGATACCATAAAATAGCACCTCGCTAGGACTGTATAACTTACTGTAGTCATTAAATAGGTATTTTTTATTTTTATTTTTATTTTTTTGGAGAGGTTTTTGCTATAGGGCGTGTGCGCTCGCCAGACAGACAGAGAGAGACAGAGAGATAGAAAGCAGGAAATCACCCCCCAGGGGGGATGGCCACGCCGCAATCCCTTCTCCTCCATTCTCTTCTTGGGATCTTGGGCACGCACGCACACGCGCCCGGCGTGAGTTTAAGCCACCGGATCCAGGACTCGAACCGTGGTCGACTACGTGGGAGTCCAGCGACATAGCCATTACGCTAACTGCTGGTCCCTAGATAGGTATTTTTTAAATGCATTTTTAAAAAAGAATTATTTTATTTAACTTTATTTCTTTATTTTACCAGAGAGGGACAGAGTAAGAGAGAGAGGGAAAGCAAGCCACCAGGTCCAGGACTTAATCCATGGTTGCCCATGTGGGAGTCCAGCGCCCTTAATCACCACGCCACCTGCCAGCCCTTTAAAACATTTTTTAATTTAAAGAAAAATCGTTTTAGTTTTAATAGATCAAAATCAAAAAATGTTAAGAGAAATTTGCTTAAGACTTAAATCCAAAAAAAAGGTTAGGATTCAATTCAAATAGTAGGTAGATGAAACTAGCAGCAGTTCAAGAGGAGACAAAACTTAAATCTGGAAAACAAAGCATAAAAGAAAATCAATAATGTTTTAGTCAAGTCATAAAATTTCTATTTTTCCAGTTCGGTCTCATGTAATTAATCGCTCTTCTACTGAATTTGCAGTGTTACTGTAATCTTTCCATTTAAACTTTGGAAGTTAACATTTAACTTCGGACTTGTTCCTACCATTAGACTGACCATTTTCTTGGTTGTATTTCTTATTTCTGTGTATTCAACTTTAGTTTTCCTGGTATAGCACTCCCTTCAGCACTTCTTGGAGAGCTGGTGTGGTGTTGGTAAATTCTTTCAGGTTTTGTTTACCTGAGAGTGTTTTTGTCTTTTTTCCCCCCATATGTAGTATAATCTTGCCGGATATAGTATTCTTGGTTGAAGTTGTTTTTCATTTAACACTTTGAATATATTTTCCCATTCTTTCCTTGCTTGCATTGTTTCCGATGAGAGGTCCAACGTTAGCCTGATGGGATATCCTTTGAAAGTAACTTGATGTTTGTCTCTTGCCAACTTAGTATCTTGTCTCTGTCTATGGTTTTGGTCAATCTGAGAAAATCTTTCTGGGTTGATTCTGTGTGGGGTCCTTTGTGTTTCTTGGGTCTAGTTATTTGAGTACCTCTCTAGGTTTGGAAAGTTTTCTTCCAGGATTTCATGGAATAGATTATCAACACCCTTAGTAGTTTCTTCATCTTCTGGGATACTGATGATCCAGATGTTTGGGTGTTTAATGGTATCTAGTATTACTCGTATGTTATTCTCATTTTTTGGTATTATTTTCTCAGTCTTTTTGGTGAGTTTTTCGTAGGTCAGAGGTTCTGTCTTCTACATCTGAGATTCAGTCTTCTGCATGATCTAACCTGCTTTTAATACTTTCAAGGGAGGTTTTGATTTCCTATATTACAGCCTTTATCTCTAACCATTCCATTTGATTCTTTTTTATGATGTGTATTTCCTCTTTCAGATCATGCAAGAACTTCCTCACCTCCTGGAACTCATTCTCTTTCCTCCTGCATCTTCTAGAGTTCGTTGTCTATTTTCTCTTGCATCTCTGTTAGCTATGTCACTTTGAATATTTAAAAAATTTTTATCTGACATTTCCACGAGTTCCCTTGTATTGTCTGTGGAGGATGAGGAGTTAATTCTTTTCCATTGGGGGAGAGATATTTTCTTGGTTTCTGATATTTGTGCCTCTGCGGTGGTTTCTGGTCATCTGATGAATTATATGTTTTTTCCTAGTTTTTTTAGAGTTAAATCTGAGCATTCAGAGGCATGGAGGAGGAAGTGACCTGCAATCTCTAAACAGTACTGTTTTTCTCCCTTTGTGCAGCAGGTTCAGTGGAAATTGAGGATTAATCTGACCCTAAAAGTATTCAGGTATTTGGCTACGGTGTACCTAGACCTGTCTAGAAACTCAGTGTGTGTAGGATGAACAGAAAAGTGAGAAAGGTAAAAAGAAAAGGAAAATGAAAAGAGAACACCCCCAAAAAAAGAGAAAAAAAATTTTTTTTAAAGCAAAAATTTAAAACTGCATGCTGTGCTAGCATGCTGTGTGAAAAGAGCCACTTAGAACTCAGATATAGGTGGCTGGTGATTGTGTTGTCCTGGGTCCTGGCTAGATGGGGGCGGCGGGGAGTGCAGGAGGGTGAAGTCTGGGCAGAAGATCTTAAGTCCCTATTGCTGGTTTTTTGTTTTTTCCTCCCCTCCTCATTTGTTAGGATTATTTCTTTTTCCTTTTATTAATATTTTTGCTCTCGTTTCCTACTCACTTATCATCCACAGTAAACACTAGTAAAGCAAGAATATTCCTCATTTATTTTCTGTCTGTATTTCTCTGCTCTAGGTTCTGTTTAGATTGTTATACTTCATTCCCAGGACCAGCAGTTGGCATAATGGCTGTGTCCCTGGACTCCCATGTAGTCGACCGCAGTTTGAGTCCCAGACCCAGTGGCTTAAACTTACGCTGGGCACGTGTGCGTGCGTGCCCAGGATCCCAAGAGGAGAATGGAGGAGAAGGGATTGTGCTGTGGCCATCCTCCTTGGGGGGGGGTGATTACTCACTTTCTGTCTCTCTGTCTCTCTCTCTTTCTCTCTGTCTTTCTGGTGAGTGCACATGCCCTATAGCAAAAAACTCCAACAACAACAAAAAAAAACCTTCATTCCCTTGATGCTTAGTTCTTAAGGTACAATTTCCATTGTTTTGCCTTTTTTTGGGGGGGAGGGGGGTTGGTTTTTGGTTTCGTTTGTTAATTTGCCACAGGGCACATATGTACACTCATCAGAGAGAGGGAAAGTCAGAAAGCACCCCCCGGGGGGATGGCCATGCTGCATTCCCTTCTCCATTCTCCTCTTGGGATTTTAGGCATTTGTACATGTGTGCCAGCATGTTTTTTCTAACTGCCAGGTCTAGAACTTGAATCCAGCAGTTGGCCATGCGGGACCCCACCTTAACCACCATTCCACCTACTGGCTCCATTGTCTCTGTTTTGTTTGCTCTTCTCTGGTATCTCTTCTCTTCTACTATGTGTGTTTCTGTCCTCAAGATAAAATGCAAAGAATGATTGAATGAAGGTAATATTTTGTAATCTTGCTTAATCCGTGTTAGAGAGAAAAAAGGTCTAAAAGCCCTCAGATTACCCTTATCTTTCCCTTTGTTTCTCTGATATGTTATATTACTAATGAGTATGCTTTACATTTGAAAACACTTATCAGTAAATTCTCTTATTAAAAAAAGTTTATTCATGAAATTGTGTACACGAGAGAGGAGAAAGAGAGAAGCATCCTCAAGAGCGTCTCATCGGGACCAGCTGTTAGCGTAATGGCTATGTTGCTGGACTCCCACGTAGTCGACCACGGTTCGCGACCCAGACCCGGTGGCTTAAACTCACGTCGAGCGCATGTGCGTGCGTGCCCAAGATCCCAAGAGGAGAATGGAGGAGAAGAGATTGTGGTGTGGCCATCCCCCTAGGGGGTGATTTCTCCCTTTCTATCTCTCTGTCTGTCTCTGTCTGGAGAATGCATGTGCCCTATAGCAAAAACCTCTAAAAAAAAAAAAAAGGCGTCTCATCACGCTGCCATCATCATTTTCTAGCCTTCCGTCTTGTCAGGATCTTGGATGTGCATACACACACCTGGCTTGTTTCAGGCAGACCTAGGCATCTGAGCTCATGGTCAGCCATGACTTCCTGCACTGAAGTTCAGTTTGCTACCAACAGTGCCACCAGGCTGGACCTGTGATCCAGTTATTTATTTGTTTGTTTGTTATGAATGAAAGATTTTTGCTATAGGACACGTACGCTCACCCGAGAGACAGAAAGCGAGAAATCACTCCCTGGGGAAGGGGAGTTGGCCATACTGCAGTCCCTTCTCCTTCATTCTTCTCTCCTAGACATGCACACATATGCACCCAGCCTGAGTTTCAAGCCATCAGGTCCAGGACTCAAACTGTAGTCGACTACGTGGAAGTTCAGCGACACAACCACTACGCCATCTGCTGGTCCCTGTGATCCCTTTTTAATAGGACCTATCACTCAGAATGTAGTCTGTGTACCAACCACATTGGCATCACCTGACTGCTTATGAGAAATGCAGAACCTCGAGTTCCACCAAGTTTGAAAAGCCACCTCTAGGAACCTTCCATATTTTTTGTCTCCCTGGGATATTGTTAAAATGAATGTTAATCGATCTTACCAAAATGATAAAATGTAAGAGCCAGTATTAGTACCTTCTTACTCAATTTTCATGTTAATTATATATTATATATATATATATATATTATATATTAATTATATATGTTAATTATACTTTTTCTCGTCTCTAGATCCTTTGTTCTATTTAGGAGGTTAAAAAAGAGTTCTGCGAGTGGGTAAAATTGAGGGATAATTTTTAAATAACAGAGCAGAAGAAATATTAAAATCTCAATCCTGGTTCCATGCTGTCATATGAAATAATAGTAACAGCTTATGTTTGTATAATAGTTCTTCATTTATGTGTTTGTATATACTTAATTTATTAAAGAGCATACTTTTCTCTCCCTTTTCTGGGTGAGGAAATATAATCAAGAGATGTCATTTGTCCCATTGTCAAGACTTGATCCAATCTTAGGACCCTAAATTATGTATGTTTCTACCTATTATGGAGAAAGAATTTGTTGTATGGAGATCTTTTGTTAAGAAATTGTTGTAGTCAAATTACGCTTTCCACTAAAATGGTAAAATACCTTTTTTATAACTCTCTTATCTTTAAAATTGTTACACTCTTCATTTTGTTCTTAGGTGTATAGCATTCTTCGTCATGTTGCTGAGGTATTAGAATACACCAAGGATGAACAGCTGGAAAGCCTGTTCCAGAGGACTGCCTGGGTCTTCGATGACAAATACAAGAGACCTGGATATGGTGCCTATGATGCATTTAAGCATGCAGTCTCGTAAGAACACCTTCTTGATTCTGCTTCTACCTTATCAACACAGCTGCTCGGTCTAGCATACAGGATGATAGCCTGACCTTTTAAGAGCACAGCATCTATATTTTAAATCCTTGACAAATTTAGACAAAAATATTTCAACATTAATGGCCCATGAGGACCAGTCCCATAGCCTAGTAGTTAGAAGAATCAGCTCCTACATGGCTGACCACAGTTTGAGTCCCAGCCCTGGAGGCTTGAAAAACATGCCAGGCATATGTCTGCATGTCCCCAAAATTCCAATGGTGGCTCATTTTCTCTCATCAAAGACTTGGTTGGTCTCTCTCTCTCTCTCATCATTTTCCTTCTAGTCTCATTGATCTGCATGCACGTTCCACAACTGGGCAGGAGCCACAACTGTGACCCTTCTCAGTCACTGTGCCCACGTTGTCCTCAGTAACCTTCTATGGCTCTTTATGACCCAGGACACAAAACCCAGTGTCTCAATGAAGTGTTCCCTCCTCTGTTTTCCTTCTGCACCCACAAATGATCCTCTGTCCTCTGTCAGCCCTCTTGCCTACGCTCAGTCAGCCTCAGCATAAGAGTTACTAAGCACCACAGCACAACTAGCACAGCAGTTAGAGAGCCAGATCCCACATGACTGACCTCAGTTTGAATCCTGCCCCCAGAGGCTTGAAAAACATGCTGAGAGCATTAGCATGCAAGCCCCAGATCCTGACAGGATGAGAAATAGAGGAAATGGGATGTGACCACACCCCACTGTGAGGATATATTTTCTCTCTCCCTCTTTCTTTCTCCCATCTGTCCCTTGCTCTCTCTGGTGAGCGTTTGTCCTCTGACACTTAAAGGTGCTGGGGGGGCCAGGAGGGGGGGATAAGATGGGCCAGTATATATGGTCAGGTCTATAGAGTTTCATCTTAAACATTTTCATTTCCTAGTTTTGTTATTCTCCCAGGTGACTTCAGGACCAGTGTAGATGTCTCACCCAAAACATAATGTCTTGTTTTCTTTACCTCAGTTCTCCTGACTTTGAACCTATAACCACTTCAGCCAGTTTTCTACTTGAGTCTCATTATCACCAAAATTTGCTCTGCCTCTTAAAGCTTTGATTCATACATTCTATTCTTTCACTGTAGCCTCCTGTCCTTCCAGCTTCCGCATAGTTAGTCTTACTCTGTGTCGTCTTAAGTATGAAGCTCTGATCCCAATCTTTTTTTCTCCCTCTGTTTTCACCCTTTCCTGCAGAGACACACCATGATCCACCATTTCAACAACTTTCTTGCCAATGTCATGAGCTTTTGCTCTGCTTTTCCCTCTTATATCCAACTGTGGACCGATGTTCCTGCCTTCTCTGCACTTGTAGACTGCTGAGTGCTACTAGGAACAGTCACAGTTTTGCGGCATGGTGCCACTGCACACTCATGGTCTCCAACCTCCACTGGGTCTTCACTGCTGCTCCCCATTCTCTGTTCTCCTGGTCAGTTTTTCCTCCCATTTTTGTAGTGGCTATGTTAGATCTTGTCTTTGCTCTGCCTTAACTACCTATTCTACCTTTTCCCTCACAGCTAGTGAGCTGCTACATATTTTATAAAGAAAATATAAATCATTGCATAGGACACCTCTCTTCTAATGTCTCAGCAAACTTACCTCCATCCCACTTATCATTTCCTCCTCTGCCTCTGTCACATAGAAATTTATACTTTCCTTGCTCTCAAAATAATCTTACCACCTGTGCCAAGCTTCTGCTCTGGGACCTTTTTGCATCAGTTTCTCTCTTTCAGATTGTCACCCTTGTTCTTTATTAGTTTTGCTCCATCAGCATAAAGATATTCATTAGTTTCTTCCATTTATATGAAAAGACAAACCTCTCAACCTTCTTTCTCCTTTTCTTTTGTAATAAGCAGTTTGTCCTCTCCTTGTAACAGCCAGACTCCCTCAATTCTGTGCATTTGCCATCTCTGCTTCCTCACCACCTACTCCTTCCTAAATGTCGGTGCTCCATGAGCAGCCCTACTGCTGCCAAGAGATTGGTCCCCTCAGCCCTCTGAATGGCCAGAGCGGGCATGGGACTATTAGAGTCCCCAGCAGGCCAACTCTTCTGGGGCTCCAAAGCCCTGCTGATGTGATTAAATATCTTTTAATATTATGTCATAAAAAAGGTAGGACTAATAATAATAACGACCAGCCTTTATTGTAATTCCGACAATGACCTGTGATGTAAGTTCTATTATCCCTGTCTTAAGATTAAAGAAATTGAAGCAGAGATTAAATAATTTGCTTACGCTTACACACCTAGCTATTCAAACATGGGCATTCAGGCTGCATCCAGAGTTTATGCTGTCAGCCATTGGTCACTGCTTTATATTTCTGTCCTGCACACCTCAGTCATTACATTTCATCACCTGACCCCAGTTTACCTCTCTCTCCTATTTCTAGCACCACTTCCATTACCCACAAGGCCTTGACCAATGTTAATCCCTTCCCCTTACCACTAGCATAGTGACTATCCAGATTAAATTAATGCTGTTCTTTGCCACATGTGCTTCATATTTTCACTTTTAATTAGGAAATAAAATTTCTAGGCCGGCTTAATTGCCTAGTGGTTAAAGGAATGAGATCCCACATGGCCAACTGCTGTTAAAATCCTGGCTTGGCAACTTGCAAAACATTCTGGACACATGTATATGCATGACCAAAAATCTCGACAGAATGGAGAAATAGAGAGGAGGGCTTGTGGCATGACCATACCACATTGGAGGTTGCTTTCTCTCTTTCTTTGGCAAGCACACATGACCTCTGGCAGTTAAAAATAAATTTTGTCTGTCTCTTTACTTATGTATCAGTAGAGTATATAGAATACATTTTATATTTAAAATGTAATTCTTCATTGTATTTCTGTAGCTTGCATTTTTACTTGTAAGGCTGTCAGCAGAATTTCCCCAAATTGATAGATAAGAACCTAGTTCAGCCATGTTCAGCCGTGTTAATATCTGTGTAGCATTTCACTGTGAGAATGCTTTATCTGCTCTCCTTTTAAGAGATACATAGGTAATTTTCCTTTTTGCTGCATTTTTCAACCAATACTGTGAAAATTACCCATGTACATAACTTCATATGTACATTTTTGAGAGTTTTCTCCTAAGACTAGGATTGTTGGGTTATAGGATTGATTTTTATATATCTCTTTAAACTGATTTAGTTTTACCAAATTAATTCTATAATTTATTGATATATTTCTTCTAACAATTATGTGAGTATTCTTATTTCCCTTCACCCTCGCCAATATTTGGTAAATATCTCAGATTATTTTTTTCCTTTTGCCTCTTGAAGTACGGTACTATTGTACAGTATCTTTGGATTTATGTGCTCATGATTGTTGATGAACAGCTTTTCATGTTTTTCTGTGAAACATCTGTTTATCTTATTTGCCCATTTTCGGTTTCTTTGGTCGCTTTGTAGGCATTTCTGTTGGCTTGCCTTCCTATTACTTTGTTTTTGATTTTCAGTTCATGAGAAAGTGAAACCGAGACAGAGTCTCCTCACACCACGATCCCCATGCCGGAGCCCTGCAGCTAGTCAGGATTTGGGGCAGGTGCACACCTGGTGTATTTCAAATCCACTTATGATTTGAACTTGAAGTTGCCTATTTGTTTCCAGTGTTGTGCTACCATCTACACCACTGAGGCTAGGCCATCTTCCTATTGCTTTGTATTAACTAGGTGAAAGTTCCCTCCACCCAGATTCTTTTCATCTTTCATTCCTTAACCAGATCTCATACTTATTTTTCTCTCTAGAGACAGGATCTCTGTGTGTTGCCCATGCTAGCCTCAGACTCTTGCCGCAGCCCAGCACTGAGTGGCTGGGATTATAGCACAACCACTGCACCTAGCTAACCCCATGCTTTTTTTTTTTTCCTCAAATTGCCAGAGGGCACATGCACTTAACTATAGAGACAGAAAGAGAATGTAAGAAAACACTCCCCATGGGGAATAGTCACACCATAGTTCCTTCTCGTTTCTCTCTCCCTTCAGGATTTTGGACGTGCATATGGTGTGTTTTTCAAACCACCAGGTCCTAACCCTATCCCATGCTTTTAAGCCTGATTGCTTGTGCCATTCCTTTTTTATATGTCCTAACATTTCGTAACAGTTCTACCTTTGCTTATTAAAGTGCTACTATTCTTTTAGTATTTTTTCATGTGTTCAACAAATATAGGAGTGACTGAAACCCTGGCACCTAGGAGTGTTAGATGAAATGATACTTTGTTCCTGAAACCCTTCCTCATTAGTTACCCCACTACTAACCGGAAGTAATACTTTACTCTTCTGATGCCCCGTGGATGCACTTTATTAAGTTTACTCATGTTTCTGATCTTTTCAAGCTAGATTTTAAGCTCCCTGAAGCAAGAACTGCTAATTACATGGAAATAATTATAATGAGATGTCGGATATATGAAGCGGCATTAAATTACCTGATTTAGCCAGATCTTTAAAATTTTTCTTTTAATAATTGGTTATTTTCCCTTTGTAATACACTAAGTGCTTTACTTGCATTATCGTATTTAAAATGCACAATATGTGCATTATTTCATAATGTAGTGTGTTTGGTTTCATTGTTATCAGTAATAGAACCATGACCTTTTGTAATTTTTGGTTTTATTTTAGAGACCCATCTATTTTGGATAGCTTAGATCTAAATGAAGATGAACGGGAAGTACTCATCAACAATATTAATAGGCGTTTGACCCCACAGGCTGTCAAAATTCGAGCAGGTAAATTATTTTTAAAGTATTTTCCATGCACCAAAAAAAAAGTGATTAAATAATGAGACTTACTGAAGAACAGAAAATTTTTCTAAATGTTTATTTTTTTATAACAAAAGTTGAAAAGATTATTTTTGCTTCTACTAAAGCATTGTAAAGTGTGTATATTGGCACAAGTGGAAACAGTCATATTATGAGTTCAGCTAACCTTAAGTTGGCTTTTAATTTTAAAGGGAGGATTTATTTTATTTTAGTGCATGCTTTAAACTATTTCAGCAGGACAGCTATATCCCCCGTGCCTCTGGATTAACTATTAGTAATTTGGAATATTTTCTTTCAGACATGTTTACTTTATACATCCTAAATAAGAATGCTCTTAACATTTACATATGAATTCCTATATATGTAATAAATATATATTGTATATATTTATATTAAATATATTATTTAATACATTTGTGTTAAATATGTTATTTAATATATTTGTGTTAAATATGTTTTTAATATATTTATATTAAATTATATGGGGTCATATGTTGCAAAATTTTCTCTGCGCTTTTCTACTCAGTGTATCATGTGTATCCGTCCATGTAGAACATAAGAGTTCTCATTAATATTTATGGCTGAGTAATATTCTATAGAACAGATAAACTTTCCCTTTCTTTCTTTCTCTTTCTTTCTTCTTTCATTTTTGCCTAAGAAATCACCCCCCAGGGGGATGGCCACACCACAGTCCTCTCTCCTTTCAGGGTTTTGGGCATACATGCATATGTACCTAGTGAATTTTTTAAGCCACCAGGTCTGAGGTTCAAACTTCAGTCAGCTATGTGGGAGTCCAGCACCTTAACCACAACCCCACCTGCTGGCCCTGCTAATCCCTTTCTTGATGAACATTCAGGCTGTCCCAGTTTTTCTCACAATTTAAAAAAAAAAAAAAACTGCAAATTAGCACCCTTAATACATACATACATATGTATTTACCTATTTTTTTAATGACTTCTTTTTTTTGAGTATTATTTTATTTAACTTCATTTATTTATTTATTTTAATTTGACTAGAAAGGAACAGAGTAAGAGAGATTGGGGGGTGGTGGGAGGAAGTGAGAAAGCAAGCCTCCAGGTCAGGGACTCAAACCAAGGTCTGCCATGTGGGAGTCCAGCACACTTAACCACCATGCCACCAGCCAGCCTCCATATTTACCTATTTATACATGTTCTTTCCCCTTCCCTCAGCCATTCTCTATACACATGTTTTTAAATGTAGAATTGCTGGGTTAAAGGTTATGCAGTTTCTAAACTATTCTAGACAAGTTACAGTTATTGTTTCGTTCCATCTTCACCACACTCTTCTGTTTTACGAATAAGAAACTAGCCATCCAGAGTTGGAATTGGGATTTTTAATTAAACATAACCAGAATTTAACAATTTTGTTAAATTTCTGTCTTTCATAGTTTTGTTATTAGCTGGCTTGATGTGGATGAGAAGATACAGTTTTACTGCATTTTTATATATTTTTAATTGCAAAAGTTAATAGCTGGGATTGATTTGTAATTGGAAGAATGATGAAAGCTTTTATAAATATTTGAATACTAGTGTATCGGCATCATCTGATTTCTTTCAAACCTTTAAATATTTTTTGTATTGTTTGGTATCGGCTTTAAATTTTTATAATTTTAGATATTGAAGTGGCTTGTTATGGTTATGAGGGCATTGATGCTGTAAAAGAAGCCCTGAGAGCAGGTTTGAATTGTTCTACGGAAACCATGCCCATCAAGGTGAGTCACTGGTTTTCTCCTTCTCTGTTGAAGTAGCCAACTAAACCAAATCAGATCCTTGTATTTTGATCATGTTTCATAACTAAGGTGGTTTGTGTTCTTAGAACTGAGCAGTGGTCTTCGTGGTTTTTCTAGGGAAAGTTTGCAGTTATCCGTAAGGTTGTTGTGGGTGGAGATTTCCCTTGTGAGAGAACAAGGGGTGCTAGTAAAGAGTTGCTGTGCCCAGAATGCCCAGGGCACCTTGGGCTCAGCCACATAGACACAACTTTTATAAGATTTAGAGCTGAATTTTTCACTAGTGGTAAAATAAACTGGATGACTGTTAATGCAGAATCTTTTAGAAGGATCTCTCTCAGGCCAGCTGGTGGTATGGTGACTAATGTGTTTGGCTCTTACATGCCTGACTGCATGTTTGAATCCCAGACCTTGGCACCTTGAAAAACATGCTGGGCATATGTGTGTGTGTGGCCATCCTCCATGAGGGTGCTTTCTCATTTTCTTTTCCTCTCTAGCAAGTACACATGTGCTCTAGCAAAAAGATCATTTTAAAAAGGATGTCTTCA
The DNA here is from genome assembly GCA_026018925.1 of Tupaia tana. NCBI lineage: Eukaryota > Metazoa > Chordata > Mammalia > Scandentia > Tupaiidae > Tupaia > Tupaia tana. The sequence continues at coordinate 232,581,894 of JAKSZU010000001.1, forward strand.
TCAGTTTAGATTAGGGACAAATTATCTGTTCTGATGATGACTGCAGCCAGTACAGCCTTAGGGACATCTATCCAGAAGTCATAATTTTTCATATGTGTTATTACAGTAGACTATTTTTACTAATGGTTAGCTTTCGCCACATTGACACACAGTCCTAAACTGCTGATCTGCAAAATTGGATGTTAAGTTTTGGGGTGATTTGTTAATGCAGCAGATAAGAAATTTTCAAACATCCTTAAGTTATAGGTACATTCATAATTTTTGTCTTCCTCCTTCAGATTAACCTAATAGCTCCTCCTCGGTATGTGATGACCACGACAACCCTGGAGAGAACGGAAGGCCTCTCTGTTCTCAATCAGGCTATGGCTGTTATCAAAGAAAAGATTGAAGAAAAGAGGGGTGTGTTCAACGTTCAAATGGAGGTGAGAGAAATACCTTCATTTCTACTTCGTTCTTAAAGTTTTTAAAAACTTTAGTGGCTTGGATTCTAAACTACCAGATAAATTTAGGATTGCAACTCTGCTAAGCATAAAATAATAACTAATTTGGAGGGTTCCTAAAAGATGTTTTTATAACTAAATAAGAGTATTGGGCACTGGGATATTTTACTCTGGGGTTGTCATTTAGGTCCGTGGTCACTGATGGTGATGGGGTTCCCTGCCCCCCACACACCAAAGGGGGAAAAATGAGAAATTCTTATCAGAATATGAATATTGGATGCCTAAAATTTTGTCTCAGTATCAAAAACAATAGTGTAATTATTTCTTCTCTGAAAGGGGGTAGTAAGTTTGAGCTCAAAATGCTTTTTTTATTGACTGTGGTCTTGAAAGTACATAGCTATCGAGATATTTTTAGTTTTAACTCACAAAGATGACAGAAAAATAATAATCCATATTAATACACATCTCTTTTCTATACTGTCTTGTTCTCTTAAGTTTCATCCATTATTTATCTAATGGAATTTATTAGTGATGTATCAGCCCTCAAAGTGAGCAGATATATCAGAGTTATTAAAAAAGGGTTCCATGCCAGGTTTATGTGCACACGTGCCCCAAATCCTGATGGGATGGAGAAGTGGAGGGAAAATGATTGCAGCATGACCATGCCCCACAGTGGTGGGGGAGGGGCACTTGCTTTCTCTCTGGCAGCACATGTGCCCTTGGGCAGTTAAAAAACTTATTTAAAAAGGTGTTTAGGAGTTAAAATTAAAACACTAGGCAGTAATGACATTGATACTGTATTCATAACTTTTTAACGACTTCACTTTGAAATTATGCTTCTGCTTCCACAGCCCAAGGTAGTCACAGATACAGATGAGACTGAGCTTGCAAGGCAGCTGGAGCGACTTGAGAGAGAAAATGCTGAAGTTGATGGAGATGATGATGCAGAAGAGATGGAAGCCAAAACTGAAGATTAACTTTGTGGGAAACAGAGTCCAATTTAAGGAACACAAAGCCACCCTTCCTGGCTATAAACCCTAGACTTGAAAGTTTTCCAGTATTGAAAACTTCAAAGATGAATATTTTTTATTTCCAAGTATTTAAATGTTCCAACAGACCAGAACATGAAATGCCCTCCTAAATACCAGCTGTTCTCCGCACAGTCGCTCCAACCCATTGAGCATTTTTTAAGGGAGTGGCCTAATTTCACTAGAGACGAATCTTTAAGCTAAGAACAGTCCTAAAATTGGGCTTGTGGTTTCTATTTCTGATGTCTCCAGATTGGCACCCCACTATATTTCAGTGCCTCCATGAGATTTACCAGGGGCACCCAAAGCAAATAATCCAAGTCTTTCTATATCAAATGTATTCAAGAAAACATGAAATAAATTTCTGGGATATTTAACTATAGGCTTCTTCCTTCTTGTCATCAGTTAAAAAGGATTCTGAATATAAAGACTCTAAAATTCTGTCTTGATGTAAAATAAAATACAAAGGCAGGTGAAAAGATCTGTGTAACAAATCCTTCCAAAAGGAGAGTTTAGAGAAAATACTTTTAACCACGGTGAAACTGACCTTTAGTGAGGAAAAGCCTTAAAATTCAATTAAAGAATTACATTGCTTGTGTTTCTATTACCTGATTGGTGACAGCTTATGGTATGAGAGAATCTATCACACCGAATCCTTGTTCTTCTAAGCTGGTTGTCTTGAGTTTGTGATTCAGGGTGATAATGTTTCTAAAAGAAAAAGCAGCAGCTGCTGCTTTAATTTAGTTTTTTGAGTATTACCACCCAGTTTTTGTTTGCTTGTTTTTTTGTAATTTTCTTTCTTAAAATACTGAGTGGCACCTAGAATTTCGGTTCTCTTTATAACAAAGAGATACCTGTTTCAACACAGTTACAGCAATCTTTTTTTACATTTTTATGTTTCCATCCTTTTTAAAGAACTAGTTATCTTGAGGCCAGCAGGTGGCATGGACTCCCATATGGCCGACTGCATTTCAAGTCCTGGACCTGCCAGTTTGCTTTCTTACTGTCCCTCTGTCTCTGGCCAATTTAAAAATAAATAAATAAAATTGAATAAATATTAAAAAAAAAAAAAAACTATCTTAAAGGTATATGTACAGGGGCCAGCAGGAGGTATAGTCGTGAGGGTGCTGGACACCCACATGTCTGACCACGGCTCAAGTCCGGGACCTGGCAGCTTGCTTTCTCACTTTTCCTCTCAGTTTCTCCAGTGAGTGCACGTGCCCTATAGCAAATTTTGAAAAATAATAGAATAATTCTTTATAAAAAAAAAGTATATGTACAGAGACCAGCAGTTGGCATCATGGCTATGTCACAGGACTCCCATGTAGTTGACTGCTGTTCGAGTCCCAGACCCAGTGGCTTAAACTCAGTGTGTGTGCGAGAGGAGAATGGAGAAGAAGGGATTGCAGCGTGGCCATCCCCCCGGGGGGGTGATTTCTCACTGTCTTGCTGGCAAGCGCAGGCGCCCTTATAGCAAAAACCTCGCCAAACAAAAGTGTATGTACAAAGTGAATTTCCTATGTATATATTACTTAACGTTAACAGCTATAATAGCCATGTAGGAAGACTTGTGTTGATTTTATTTGCTTATCTTCATAGATTTAATCTCTTAAAATACTTGAAGTACCCATTATATTTTAATTTTATTCATTATCCATAGGAAGAGCTATTCAATACTTAGATTAGCTCTAATCCACTCTAGTCAGTCCAGAACTGGACACCATTAAAGGAATTGAAAAATAGAGTATTGGCGAGTTTGTGCCATTTATGAAAGTTTGTCCATTTAATTTGGCAGCCTGCACTAGCTTTTTAAATCCCAAAGTCTAACTGCAGGTAGCCTATTTCCAAGGACTCATGATTGCTGGCCAGAATATACGCCCCTGGGGATAGAGGAGAATCTGGATGTACTGAAGATTGGCATCCATGTTCTCATCTAGCTGTTTAAAGTATCAAAAACTTTGGGACTAGCAGTTAACATAATGGCTATGTCGCTGGACTCCCATGTAGTCGACCACAGTTCGAGTCCCGGACCCAGTGGCCCAAACTCACGCCGGGCACGTGTGTGTGCGTGTGTGCCCAAAATCCCAAGAGGAGAATGGAGGAGAAGGGATTGCAGCCTGGCCATCTCCCCAGGGGGTGATTTCTCGCTTTTTCTGTCTCTCTGTCTCGCTCTGACTTTCTGGAGAGTGCACACGCCCTATAGCAAAAACCTCTCAAAAAAAAAAAAATCAAAATATAACAGGTTTTTCTTTGCTATATGCAGAGAAATTTAATTTTCTTTCTTTTGTTTACTGACATTTTGTTTCAGTTTGCCATAGGGCAAATGTACTTGCTGCAGTCAGGGAGAACAGTGAGAAAGCACCCTTCAGGGAGGGGTGCTTAGGGAGGATAGCCATGTCACAATCTCTCATCCATTCTGGGGATTTTGAGCATGCATGCATACACCCCAGAGTCGTGTTTTTTTTGTTTTTTTGTTTGTTTTTTTGCCATAAACTACAGATATTTTATTCCAGCTCTGAGAAATGAAAAAAAAAGGGGGGGGGAAATCTTTCCACACAGCAATCTAATTTAACATAAATTCAGAAAAGCTAGAACAGATCTACATGTATATATGTACAAATGTATGCACATATACATGAGGGTTACCAGATTTTAGTCTCATTTATATGTTCGTTCATTCTGTTTTGATTTTTAGTCAATACCTTTAAAAGTCAAATGCATTCTAATACTTCTACCTGTGTCTCCTCATCAATTATTTAATATTATTTGGATTGTATTTATAGCTTGTGTTTTAATCACTTACGTGATTGGTCAAACTTTTCCATTACATTTTCAAATGTAATGGAAAAACTAGTTATACTCCATATGGCAGTTACCCATGACATGATATTTTTTCATCATTGACAACTTCACACATCTTGTAGTTCTCTATGTAGACTCTTTGCGGTCGTTTTCAGCTTCTAGTACTGTACACTTCTACATCTTCTGGATGGGATTGCCCGTGACCCATGAGCTTGGGGTCAGGCATAAACTGAAGCACCTGAGATGGATTCTGATTTGGTCTTTACTTCAGAGCTGAGTTCTGCTGGCAAAGGCACTGAGTCTTTCAGGGTGTGAGTTGTTTCTGCAGGGCTTTCTATTTCGGCAGAGCTTCCTAGCTTAGTTTTTTCTTTAGGTTCAGGAAGTGACTCCTTTTGGTTTCTTTTGGTCCACAAATGATCTGCTTCATAAATTTGCTGACTTGTAGCATATGCCTTTTTTCCAGTTACCTTTGTAATTATTACTGACTGAACTGGGTAGCAAACCGTTGCTCCTAAAGTGACAAGTCCCAGGTGGATAAGCAATTCTCTTGAACGTAGGTCCTTTTCTCACTGAAACAAAGCCCACCAATCCTGAAATGATAATCAGTCCCATTTTCGGGAGAAAATCTCGAGGATTCTTCACATAGGCATATGCATCTTTTCCAAACTACTGTATCCGTTACCCCCATTTTTCACAAAGATATTAAACACCCTTTCACCAGCCAATATAAAGACTAGTTGTAGTGCGGATGGAAGCAAAGCCTGTTTGTAAACACCAGGCTGCTCTTTGACATATTTAGATTGGAGAGGTGGTACAGAATATATGGGTAGCTGCTCTGGTTTTGCTGGCTGCTTTTTGGATTCCTCTTCTTTGGCCACATATACACTTAGAGGTGTGTGTATTAGACCTGCAGGTGTGGTTTCCAATCCTAACAGCTGCCATATCTATGACCCTTTGCTCAAGTTTTCTTACCCCTAGAGTGTTTTTCAAGCTGCCAGGTCTGGACCACACAGCCATGTGGGAATTAACTGCCTTAACCACCGTGTCACCTAGCTGGTCCCTGTTCATTGAAATAAAAATTTTTAATTTTATTCATTCATTTTAATTTGACCAAAGAGAGACATACAGAGTGGGGGGAAGGGGGTAAGAAAACAAGCCTCCAAGTCCAGGACTCAAACTGTGGTGGGCCATATGGAAGTGTCCAGCGCCTTAATCACCATGCCACCTGCTGGCCCCCAAAATTTTTTAATATTTCAGAAGCCATAACTATTGAAAAATACTGTTGGTCTCCATAGTGAATGATTTTTATCCCCTGTGGGTCTTTTGCTCAGCTCCACAAGTTTTATAAATTGATGACCCTATCCAAAGAGAAAATCAGTATTTCACTAATATCAAAAGGAACAAAATAAAAACTACACATACACCCTTACTGACTAAAAGCAGCGATAAGATACATACAAGGACAAGATACATACCCAGCACTGAAGATTTGCAAAGATGGACAGTTTACCCAAATCTTGAGGTCTCCTTCCAAAGCCTTTTCATTAAATGTGTTGACAATTGCATCTACTCCCAACCCTGCCTGAGGTCAAGTGGTTATCAACTGAAATTAGCAACAGTTTGAATCTTGTTTGTCGACAAATTAATTGAAAACAACTAATGGCTGGACAGAAAATTGAACACTCAAAATCATTTTCCTATCAGTTTCATATCAACACAGGATCAAAACTGACATGGTGACCATGGCATCATGCTGAGCAGAACTCGGCTGCCTCACTCCCAACTATTCATGACCTAGCTACGTTCATACCAATGATTAAAATGGTAAGGGATTAGTCAAAATTTAAGTGCCAGTCCCTTGCCAAGACTTGCTCACTGATTTGCCTCAAAGTGATGGTCATCGATTTTCCAACCCATAGAAATCCTCATACTTCCCATACAAAGTGAGGCACGCTTGTGCCAATTTGGAGCAGGAAGCCATCAACCCAAATGTAGTTTTAATTCACATAAACTCCTGTCAGTATTCAAAAAGCAATAAAAAGTAATTCCATTAGACCTTGGTGTAATGCCAAATGGAGAATGGTGCTGTAAAAGGCAGACTTTCATAACAGAGAATAAAATAAACATTTACTTGGAATTCCTGTTCACCTATGTGAGGTATTCTAGACCAGATTAAGAGGAGACAGTTCAAACTATTTTAGGATGACAAGTTTTTACTGAAGTACCTTGAAAGTATCCACTCCCTTTAAAATGTATATATTTTATATATATGAAAGTAAGTCCAAGGAGTCGTACTTGGCAAGAATGCTGATGATAGGTATGCCAGGTTACTGTTAAACTTGAACGTAATAAAAATGTTCTTTAAAAATACTGTATGATACAGACTTCTTACTACTTCCAAGGGAGGAAGTTTCTTAGTACCTATTTGTCACAGTCCATGTTCATAAAGCCCAATTTCATGCCTTGATTTAACTCTTTTCCATATATGTCTTTCTCTGTCCTTAAAGAGCTCTTGCTCCGCATCTCTTTCCAAATACTCATTTTTTAATAGAAAAGCCATAATTTTACCTTTCTGTGTGTGTAACTCTCCAACCAAGTCCATGGCTTATTTTCTGCAGTGTATCATACAAGTCTGTTTTCCAAAACAACAGTGTTCATTTTGCTGCCCTCCTCACATTAAGATGTTTTAGTGACAGATGACGTTTCCATAATATTGGGTCACTAGAAAAGTCATACATATTTTTGCATAGAAAAACTACGTCATGACTTTCCCAATAGCTCAGTAAGTTGTATAATATGTATATCCTCAAGGGTAGGAAAACTTTGAGGGACCAGCAGTTAGCGTAATGGCTATGTCGTTGGACTCCCATGTAGTTGACCGCGGTTCGAGTCCCAGACCTTGTGGCTTAAAACTCACTCCGGGCGCGTGTGCATGTGTGCCCAAGATCCCAAGAGGAGAATGGAGGAGTAGAGATTGTGGCGTGGCCATCTCCCCTGGGGGGTGATTTCTCGCTTTCTGTCTCTCTGTCTGTCTCTGTCTGGCAAGCACACACGCCCTATAGCAAAAACCTCTCCAATAAAAAAAAGAAAAAGAAACTTTGAAAGCTGTGAAACTGTACCGTTATTTTAATAGAAACAAATTCAATTTTTATTAATTCCAAAGGAGTTCAGTTGACACCATTTCAGAGAGGTGGAGTTTATTTAGCTTTATAGTGTGGCTGGTGTTAGTGTTCTAACAAAGGGAACTTACTTTGGTGCCAAGGACACAGCAGCTGTGATGACGGACAGAAGTCAGGTGCTGCCACCTCGGCTGTGCTAGCCTTTCTGGGTTCGTAACAGGAAGATGGGGAAGGAAAGAGCACCTCTGCCCTTTGTCATCGGAGTAACTTTTTAGCAGGACAAGATGTACAAAGAAGTCAAAAGTTTTTGTTAACACTTCCATTCTCCAGGAAGCGCTGTCTTATCATCTGATAGGAGGGAGGAATTCTGGTCCTGTTCCCTCAGGTCCTCGTCATGTTAGCTTTTTGATAGCTTCAATCCACTCTGCTCGCTCAGCCTTGCTGCTGGCCTGGATGTAATAGTGTGTGTCATCCTTGGTAATCACTTTGAAGAGATTTCCCTGGACATTCCCTTTAACCCCTGGGCAGGAAAAAAATGAAAGTCAGTGATTACATTGCTATGTCTGCTTTCAGCTTGGACCAGCTGAAAGTCAACTCTGTAGGTAGGGAGTCCCACCAGACACTGGCTTTCCCTTTTCCTCTCTCCCACTGCCTCTCCCTGGCCAATGCCTTAGGGCCTGCCCATGGTTGTATCTGGACTCCCCTGGGAGCCTCCCTGCTGCCCTACACTAGCACAGATCTACGATTTCATTCAGAATCTAGTATGTTTATGTTAAAAGCAGACACAGAATTTGAACTTCAATTTCTACATCCGTAAGGTGAAAATAATACTGTTTTCCTACCATAGCTGGCTCCTGTGAAATCAGCACAATAACAGATAGTAAACTTTATAGCATCAGGTGAGCCTGCTATTATTCTCAGGTGGGAGCTTATGCTATTATTCTTAGGGGGTTGCACAGCAACCACAGGGACAGAATATTCAAGACAAGGATTCTTTAGTTGTACTCTTAAAACACTAAGAACTCCCCACATGCCCTTCTCTCTAGTCCTGCAATTGGCTTTAAAACATCTCAGTGAGAAAGCACTGCTCAGCTTTAAACGCTTAGTGGAGCATTACTGAGGTGCAGGAGGGAGGACCCTGAGATCTTCAGGCCAGGGCTAAAGTTCCGCCTCACCAGTGGGAACACCATTATCCTCCAGAGCAGACACCAGTGAGCCACGAAGAGAAAACCCACCCACTGGTCTGTTGTCATCCTGCAAACAAAAGGAGACCTAATTAGGAATTTGTTAATGCACAAAAAGGAAGAGTTGCAGGCCAGGTGGCACGGTGATTAAGGTGCTAGACTCCCACATGGCCGACTAAGGTTTGAGTCCTGGACCTGGCAGCTTACTTCCTCACTTCCTCTCTCTGTCTTTCTGGTGAACACACATGCCCTATAGCAAATAAAACATTAATAATGGTAAATAAAATTAAATACTTTATTTTTAAAAAGGCAGGGGAGGAAGAGTTGCATTCTCCCCTATAACCCTGTTCAGTCAGGCCAGCTAAAGAAGTCAGTGCCAGTCACCTGCATTAGATGAGGAGGCTGAATGTGGAAGCCCATGGCCAAGGTACAAGTGCCAGTAAAGCAGTGGCCTCTTCCTCTCACAGCCAGCACCAGCAGTGCCTACCAACGCTGCTGTTACCCAGTCAGGGGGACTTGAATATCAACCTGCTTTTCATTCCTGGGACGTCTCAAACAGGGCCTCTGATCCAGCAGTCTGCCAGGAGACGCGTGCCCTGGCCTCCTTAACGTTTCGGCACATCTTACCAACCAATCAGGAAAAAGCCATGTGTAATGACCACTTCTGCAGTTGGTGTGCTCCTGCACAATGGACACCACCATACATGTCTCTAGTGCGAGTCTGGCATCGAACAGTCTCGAGCAAATCAAAACTGGTCTGTGGTATCTCAGGCTCAGAGCCATGTTACACACCAGGTGCCTCTGGCCCCTAGATCCCTTCCAGTAATCAATAATCAGCTGCATCTGCACAGTGAGCCCAGCAAGAGGCAAGGCAAAGACCATGAGATGTTTACACCATTAAATACCAAAAGAGAACAAGTTCAGAGGAGGAAGAGACCCTAGCCTGGAGGGTTCTAGGGTCAGCCTGAGGGAGGACAGGGGACTCGAACCAGGCCTTGAGAGGTAAGTTCTGGGGGCAGGAGAGGGGCCTCTAGCCCAAGCAAGGCAAAGCCAGAGAGCAGATTAATGGCAGATGTCTTTAGGACAGTAACTGGGCAGAAGCAGCGGACTCATCTAGGGTACAAAGAAGGTATGCTGGGTTGGACTGTGGTGAGAGTTAAATGCAAACCTGAGTGGGGTTTTTTATTTTTATTTTTTTAGTTTTCCAGAGGACATGTGTGCTCAAGGGAAAAACAGCAAGAGAGAGAAAGAGAAAGCATCCTCCGATGGGGCACGATCCCACCACAACCCCTTCTCTTTCATCTCTCCATCCTGTCAGGATCCTAGGCATTCATGCACACATGCCCAGTGTGTCTCTCAGGCTGCAGGGTCCGGGATTTGAACCACATGGTTAGCCGTGTGGTATCCAGCTCCTGCAACCACTAGGGTACAAGGCCAGCCACCTAAAGTGTTTATTTTATTCATGTGTTTGTTTATTTCTTACATCAAAAAAAATTTGAGGAAGCCACAGGGAGTTTGAACTCTAGCCTGTAATCAAGCCGACATGACCCATGAAGAGGTCAACCAGTGCTTTGGGGTGGCCCCTGTGGTTGACCCCTCAGGCTGGCCCCGAGTCCTCCTTATGGCCTGGTAGAGCCCTCCTTTACCCACTCTCAGCTTAGGGAGGGGTCCTAACTGAAGCTCAGTGAGATAGCAACTGCTCATTTATCATTGTTTCAAAATTACAAAATAAAAATCACACTCGACAAAGACAAGGCTGAGTACAGCCCAACTCACAGGCCATTTCCTTTTCTCTCCACCTGAATGAGGTCGCCTCAGCATGTGGTAATACTTACCAGAAACCCTGATTAGCAACTCTTGGATCAATTTTTTTTAAGTTAGCAAATTACAGCATAAATATTATATGGTAAGAGAGAAACTTCCGAAACGTAAGTGGGGACAAGAAGTTGAGGAGGAACAACAGACGGGTCAGTGCATGGCTGTAGAAAAGGTTGGGTGACACCAGTCAGAGCGTAACAGTCAGCTCATCCCCCACCCCAGATACAGAGGTGGCCCAAGGGGGACTGGAAAGACACTTTCCTCTCGAAATGAGGGGCATCCACTCCCAATGGAAGTGCTGGGGCAAGGGACAGAGAAGCCACTCCCTGAGCGGGCAGCTACGCCATGATGAAGGGAAGAGCAGTGTGCACGTGAAGGAAGGGCACAGAGCTGGGGTGCAGCTGTCCTGCAGACACTGGAAAAGGAGGGGAGCTCGGCTGCAGGCTGCCTCACTGGGAGAGGGGTGCCCGAAGCATCGAAGCATGGTACCCACCTTGGAAGGGTCATAGTAATGCAGGTAGGCCGGGTCCTTTCTCAGAACAAAGCGTCGCACCTTCCAGTTTTTCCTCTTGTGCCCCTGAGCAGAGAAAGGGTTCAAGGTTGCCTCTAAGGCCAACCCCTCAACAAGCCCCAGCTCCAGTGGGACCACCCCCTAACAACAGTCTTTAGGAAACCCGAGGACTACAATGGTGTGTGACACAGGCTTCCTCTGACATCCTCCTCTGCTCATTGACGATTTAGCAAAAACACTGTCACATTCAGTCAACAGAACCAAGAGGAGTTGATGCTAAAAAAAAAAAAAAAAAAATACATCACCCACACAGGAGACAGGGGAGGCAACGGGTGTCACCTGGACTGGACGTCCACAGGCAAACCTGAACCCAGCTGATACAGTCCAGAAACAAACCTACAGCTGCATGGAGGAGGAGTCTTCAAAAAGTTGAGGGAAAATGGAATTAAACTACAAGTTTATTTTGGTGCAAAAAAAGTAAAATCCATGCATGCCTATTCATAACACAAATTTTCCATGAAGCTTTTTCTTCTTTTTTTAAGTTTTACTATAGGGCATGTACAATCCCTAGAGAGAAAGAGAGGGCTAGTAATAATTCACCCTCGAAGGAAGATGGCCGTGCCATGGTCCCCTCTTCCCCATCCTCCTCTTGAGATTTTGGGCACACATGCACACATGCACACACACACACACACACACACCTGCATGTTTTTCAAGCCACTGAATCCGGGACTCCAGCCACAGAGTCAGCCATGTAGGGTCCAGTGTCTTAACCACCACGCTACCTGCTGGCCTTCCATGAACTTTTTTAAAGACCAGGCTCATCTATATGCACACATATATGTATACACTTTAACATTTTGTGTCAGAAAAGGAGATGGTTGGTTATGTGATAAAATCCTAATGTGGAAGATGTTAACGAGTGTGAGTGTGTGAGAGACCTCTGATCTCATGCTCTGGATCACAGAACTTTGTCGGCCCTCTCCCCAACACTCTCACATGCTCTTCCAGGGGCCTGCCTCCCCTGCCTCACTAAGGAATCCTGTCAGGCCCAGCAGCAGCACGGCCGTGGGGTGGATAGGCAGTTGTGTGGCTGATAAACAATTTAAGAGCAGATGGGAATTCTGATACTCTGAAGCCATTAACATGCTCTGAGTCACTACAGGAATGGCTCTGAGCAGCGTGTATGCTCACTTTATAGACGCGTGTGTTCCCGTGGTAAGTATACAGTGTGCACGTGCATAGAGGTTGTGCAAAACATCCACTTCTGCTTCCTGTGCCAGCACATGGCACCAGTGGAAAGGCCACAGGGACATTCTGCCTGCAGTTAGCCACAGCTGCTTTTCCAGACACGTTGGGAGGAGGGGCCGTGGTCAGTGTTTAAACATTGAGTATACGTATACGCTGCAGAATCTGACCTTCAACCTACCCACGCTGGTGGAGAAAAGTATTTTTAGTTCAGAAAGTGTACCAAGGGAGCGTACGGAGTCTCACAAAGAAAAGCGGAGACCCCAGGAAACCCCGGGTAACCGAAGGGCAGCAAATGCCAACCATCAAATCTATCAGCAAAACGCCTCCTGACAAATACGTGAGACCGGGCAATTATACAGAGGACGTTCCTTAACGCTTGATGACTACGCATCTGTGCATTTTCCCCAAGCAACGCTAGTGTCTGGGCACGCGTGATGAAAGTGGGGCCTGCAGGTTCTTTGACTCGCTCCCTGCGGCTGGCTCTGGGCTCCCACGTGCACTAACTAGTGCGTTACCGGGGTCTTGGCCTGGACTCCCCTCTGGAGTCATTCCTGCCTTCTCTGAGTGTGAGAACTGACCCCTCCTCCCTGTGCGAGGCAGACATACCTGCTTGGCCAGGTAGCCTTGTTTCACCACCATGCCGCTGAACTCCACGGAGCTGAAACTGATTTCTTCTTTGGGGCTTATCTTCTTCTTGTTGCTCTCGGCCTAGTGGGAAGGAGAGGGCAAGGACAGTTTTTTTTTTGTTTTATTTTTCTTTTTTTGGAGAGGTTTTTGCTATAGGGCGCGTGCGCTCGCCAGACAGACAGAGACAGAGAGATAGAAAGCAGGAAATCACCCCCCAGGGGGGATGGCCACGCCGCAATCCCTTCTCCTCCATTCTCCTCTCGGGATCTTGGGCACGCACGCACACGCGCCTGGCGTGAGTTTAAGCCGCCGGGTCCGGGACTCGAACCGTGGTCGACTACGTGGGAGTCCAGTGACATAGCCATTACGCTAACTGCTGGTCCCGCAAGGACAGTTTTAAAAACAAACAAAACCCAGGCCCAGGCCATGGGGCTCCAAGAAGGAAAAGAACTTTCTCAGCACAGAAATCCCAGTCCACTTTGGGATGAAGCTGTCTCCTAAACCCTAGGCCTCTCCCCTAGCACCCTATCTGGCCTCTTCCTTCCCTGGTGGCAAGAGGAGCCCACTCCCTCACTTACGAAAGTATACAGGGCCGTGGAGTCATCCAGGAACTGCTCAGCCAGATCCCCAGATCGAATGGCTCCCACGCTTCGGGCCCCCACGGGCCTGAGGAAGTTCTCCTCCATGAGCATGGAGGCCAAGGTCACTGCCTCCAGACGGTTGGCCGCAAAGCTGTTAGAGATGAGCCAGTCCACCAGGGAGGAGCCTGTGCAGGGCGAGGGCCGCACCAGTCAGAAGGCGGCTCCAGACCAACCTCCTTGGGATGCTTCATCAACAACCCCACTGACCTCAGCCTCCTGGGCAGCCTGGCAGCTCGACCCAGGAGCAGACGGAAGGCCATGCCGCTGCACAGAGCTCGGCCGCACCCAAATGTGGCCATCTCAGACCAGGCTGATGCCCAGCAGGCAGCTCTGGCCTCAACACAGTCCACTCAACTGTACAGCCAAGCCCTGGATCACCGTGTCCCCAGTCTCCCCACCCAGCCTGGCCCCTGGGAGGGGCAGGCTCACCTAGGAAGGTCTTCTTGTAGGTGCTGCCCTGCTCCATGTTGGGGCTGGAACGGATGCCACTGCTGCTGTCGTGCATCTTGTCCACGATACGACTGTGGAAGGAAGACAAAGGACAAGGACCTTCAATCACATTGACAGGCACAGAGAGGGCCCAAGGGTCGCTGCTAAGAGAGTGTAGCACGTGGCAAATGGTGTGATGCACAGCGCAGAGGAGGGGGTCGTCAGGTTCTGAACTGGAAAGGCAGGATTTCCAGAGCGTGCTTTCCTCCCCCTTGGTAGCTCTGTGCTCTAGTGTGTGTACGCCAGGCAGTGTGACTTCTGCAGTAAGACGGAAGGCCTGTGGTGGCTAGCTTAAAAATGAGAGCACAGGGACTCTCTGTGACCTGCCGCCTTAAGCCTAACTCAGCTAATTCTCGAAGTCACCATCTTTGAATGCACCCACCTACCTGCCAGGTCCCTGCTTCTCCTCCCTGCCCTCACCATAGCCTAGCTCCCCTAGGCCCACGGAGGGTGCACAGTCACCGTGTCAGGGCCTGGAGATCCCGGGAACCACAACTCTGGGGGAGAGCAGTTCTGCTCCCTGGGAGTTGATGGGGTTGCCTACAGGTGGTCATTTCCCTGGCGGGAACTCCTTTCATGCCTCCCTATTCATAGCCCTCCACCACCGACTAGTGTCTCTTCTGCTCCATGGGACAATTACTGTGCCAACCGAAGAGCTTTTCTCATTTTCTATTCACGTATTTGGACTGGGAAGCCTCCGAGATGAGACCTTGTTCATCCCTGGTTCCAGGCACACTGTGGCACACAGGAGCACACAGCCGCCATCGTGTTGCCTTTTTTTTTTTTTTTTCTTTCAGTCTTTGCTATAGGGCGCATCTGCTCATTGGAGAGACAGAGAGAGGGAAAGTGAGATATCACCCCGCAGGAGAGATGGTCACACTGCAATCCCTTCTCCATTCTCCTCTTGGGGTTTTGGGCACGCACACACATGCACCCAGTATGACTCTCAAGCCGCAAAGTCCAGGACTCCAACTGCAAATGACACCTGCTGGTCCCATTTCTTTCTTTCTTTCTTTCTTTCTTTCTTTCTTTTTTTAATTTTAAAGATTTATTTCTTCCATGAGAGAAACAGAGAGACAGGCACCCCCAACTGAGTCTTCACAGCACGATCCACACCCAGTCTCAGCAGGCCCGAACTACTATCGGGCTTACAGACTCAGGACTTTTCCCCTGTGGGTCCAGCTGGCCCCTCACTAACTACGTCTTGAATGAACAAGGAACCCCAGTGAGCAGGAGGGCAACTGCTACCAAAACACATCGTTCTTGCCATAAGACAGCAAACGAGATCAACGACCTGGTTGGTGGAGACCCTGGAGGTACTGCAGTGCATCCCTGAGCACCCTGGCTGACCCAGAGGGGGTTCTTGTGTCACTGAGTTAGGCAGAAGTGGCAGAGGCCCCAGGAGAGAACATGGGAATGCAGCCAGGAGACATAGTGACGCCCAGGCAGAGAAAACAACAAATAGGACGGGGACAACTGATGACCCTAAAGCACCTTACTGGTGGTGCCAGCCAGGCCCATGCAGCCCCCCAGAGGGCCCTGCCTCCACACAGCACATGTCAGGGGAGGCCGCAGCAAGGCCAGGCAGGGTGAGGGGCACTGGGGCACTCACTGCAGGCTGATGTGAGGGGGCAGCTTGAAGGAGTTTTTCAGCACGTGCAGTTGCTGGACCTTCCCCGGCTGCCCTGCGTGAATAGCCCCAGTGATCTCAAAGGCCCAGGTGTCCCTCTCCTCTCGAGAGCAGGCCTCCAGGAAGTACTCTGTGGACGTTCGTGTCTTCAGCTTAATGAGGAGCTGTGGAAGGAGACAGACAGTCAGGCCGACACTCAGACAGAACAGGCAAGAACAACAAAAAAAAAACAATGAGCCACAGTGACCTGGGAGACGGCGTAGTGCAGCAACCACCCAGTGCCCCGGCTCCGTGACCGTAGTCCCAGGTAGTCCTTAAAGATTCACTCTGCCCTCCACTGACAGGGAGCTCACGGCCTCACAAGGCAGCCTCACTCTTCTGGACAGATCAGTTAATGTAGGGACTGCTCCAAGACACTCTGGTTCCAATTCTTCCTGCCAGAACCACATGAACGAAGTCTCACCTCCTCCAACAGCCCCTACGCTGAAGTAGGAAATGCTCAGGCTTTAAAGCCAGGCTGACCTGGATGCAAACCTCAGTTTGGCCACTTAGCTGTGGGTGCCTGGGCACGTTAGGAATCTGAATCTCGGTTTCTGCATCTGTGACCACAGAATATTAATGCCTACGTCAAAGGAACTGTTGGTTATTCTCCCTTTGATCCTCCTTTTTCTAATCTAAGCATTTCCAAGTCTTTCTTTATGATAGAGTGGGCACATGCATGTGAGAGGGAGTGAGAGAGGCACCCTTGACAGGGCCTCATCACACCACAGTCCTCTTTCCCAGCCCTCTAGCTCCTTGGATCCTGGGTACCTGCCTGTGCACTGGCATGTTTCCAAGTCAACCAAAAGATCCCAACCTGGGCTGGCCATATGGCTCCCAGTTTACCAGGCACTTGTATTACCACCGTGCCCAGGGACCGGGCCGTCACACATTCACTTTCTTTCACACATTCCTCTACAAATGGGGAATAAGCTTCAGCTTCAGCTCCTTCTCGGTCAGTTCATTTTCTGCCAAACGTTCTACACTTGGTCAACGTTCTCATGAAACGGCATCCGTGGACGGAACACTCAGGAAAAGCCAGGGCTGCGGACACTGACGCAGCCTGGGATCACATTCGTTGTGGGGGGCCACCAGGCCTGTGGGCTCAGACTGGGTGCCATCAGCAGAAGAGTCTTTTTTTTTATGAAGGCCACTTCTCTGGCCTTTAAAATGTGCATTTAGGGACTTGGGGGACCAACTGTGGGATTTGACATTCTGACCCTATTAAATGTCACCTGAGTAGATTGGGTCTACTATTTCTACTGGACAATAGAAGCATTCAGTTTCATTCTGAGTCCATTTTACAAAGTATTCGCTGCCAACTTGTTCAGCTTGCTAACTGAATCCACATCTTCCTTCTAAACTAATGGCGAGAATAGTGAAGACAACGTGGCTGGCTCATGGTCCCAAAGAATACCACCAAATTGCTCCTCCAAATTAACATTACCAACATAATGGAAGAACAGAATTCAACCGCTTCCTGAACTTGTACTGTCAGTCTACAGTCCACCATGTTTGGTTGGTTGTTTAGTTTAGAGAGAGATTTTTGCTATTGGGTGTGTGTGCCTGCTGGAGAGACAGAGACAGAGACAGAGAGACAGAAAGCCAGAAATCACCCTCTCAAGGGGAATGGCCATGCCATAATCCCTTCTCCTCCATTCTCCTCTCAGGATTTTGGGCATGCATGCACACGCACTTGGTGTGAGTTTTAAGCTGCCGGGTCTGAGACTCAAACCACAGTCTATTATGTGAGAGTCCAGCAACATAACCATCTGCTAGTCCCTACAATTCACTATGTTAACGAAAAAAAATTTCAGGGCCGACTGATGGCGTGGCAGTTAAGGCAGTTGTATCCCACATGGCTGACTGCTCGATTCGATCCCAAACCTGCCACATAAAAAAACACACCAGGAGCATGTGTTTGTGTACCCCAAATCCCAAGAGGAGAATGGAAGAGAAGAGACTGTAGCATGGCCACTCTCCTCCTGGCAGGGGGGTGCTTTCTCACTTTCTCTTTCTCTCCCTGGCAAGTGCATATACTGCATAGAAATTAGAAAAAGGAAAAAAGAAAGACAAACAATTTCAGGAGAGAGCCAGCCCCCTCGCACAGCAGCTAGGTGATATGCAGAAGAACTCCCTGTATGAGCTGTTATTAGTGAGCCATTCTGATCCTCTTCATCTCTTCCAGACCAAGTACCCATGAATGGAGCAGGTGACAATTTGAGAATTTTATACAGAAGTAACATGACACTCACAACTCCAATTAGTAAATGTAAGCTATTTCCATTTTTTTAATCTCCCAGGTTTTTGTCCTCGGGCACATATGCTTGCCCGACAGTGACAGAGAGAGGGAAAGTGAAAAATCACCCCCCCAGTGGATGACCATGCCACAGTCCCTTATCTTCCTCTGAGGATTTTGGACACACACGCACACCATGTGATTTTCAATCTGCTAGGTCTAGGATGCAAACCACGGTTGGCCATTGAAAGAGTCCAGCTCCTTAACCACCACACCACCTGCTGGCCCTGCTTGTTTCCCTTTTTGGAAGCTTAGAGCAAAGTTCTCCAGCCCTTTCTACCAGCTTGCTGCTCTCACTGCCCCTTAGAGATTATTAAAGGGGCAGCAGGTCATCAATTCAACTATGAGTTTAGAGGGTTAATTTATTAAGACCTAAAATCTTGAATTCACTTAGGAAACCCAGTATTCCTCTTAAAGTCATCTCACTTATGTGTAAATCTTTCTTCTTTGTTCAATAGCTATTCAACAGCTATCTGCCAAGCATCTGCTATGTGCCTACTATGTTCAGTTACAAGATGTTAAGAGGGGGACCAGCAGTTGGCGTAATGGCTATGTCGCTGGACTCCCATGTAGTTAACCATGGTTCGAGTCCTGGACCCGGTGGCTTAAACTCACACTGGGCACGTGTGCATGTGTTCCCAAGATCCCAAGAGGAGAATGGAGGAGAAGGGATTGCGGTGTGGCCATCCCCCCTGGGGGGTGATTTCCTGCTTTCTGTCTCTCTGTCTCTGTCTATTTGGCGAACGCACACGCTCTATAGCAAAATAATTAATTAATTAATTTAAAAATTTTAAAAAAGATGTTAAGAGGAGGACAAGGCGGAGTCAGTCTTTTCCCAGGCTTAGCATCCACCAGCATCCTATGGCCCCACAACAGGACACTACCCTGCCTCGCTTCTCTCTTTCCGTCCACAGCAGCTCCAGGTCTGCCATGAAGAGAATCAAATGATAGCTCACGGGCGCAGCCTCCCAGGCTGGAATGACATCTGATGCCTCCTCCATTTTGTCTTCAACGTCCACCAAGTCCTGATGACATTTCTTTCATAACACATTCTCACACCTATCCCTTCTTTTTGCCTTATTTCATACCTGGGTAATTTTATTAGCTCCTTTTGTTTTCTTGAGAAAATTTTTAAATCATGGAAGACTACAGAGGTTAACATAACAAATGTCTATAAACCCACCACTTAGAGAGTTTTAAAACTGGTCTCAGGGCTTCCAGTCTGTCTTCTGCCCACTGCCAGCATGAAGAGTCAAAGAAAAAGAATGTGGTAAGAAAGAAAAAAATGGCAAGCTCCCTTCCGTATGGACCTAGAAATCTTATTGGTAACTGGGCTTGGTTCCTCACTTTCATCAGTTTCCTTCAGCCTATTCTAAAACTCAAAACCTTCCATGGGGGCCGGCCCAGGAGCACAATGGCTAGGTGCCGTGCTTAGAGAGCTGGATACCACATGGCTGACCATGGTTCGAATTCCAGCCCCAGATGGTTTGAAAAATACATAGGATATACAAGTGTGCATGCTCCAAGTCCTGATAGGACAGAGAAATGAAGGAAAAAGAACTGAAGCATAACCAAGCCACACTGGGGAACTCTCTTTCCTCTCCCTATCCATCCCCCATCCTACCTGTCATGCGTGCATATAAAGAGAAAATCTTCAATGGCTTCTTATTGCCTCCATCTGCCCCCAGTCAATCTCCCATCACTCCTTTAGTGAACATTCCCCTTTGACCCCACTAGCAATCCCCTTTGACCCCACTAGCAATCCTTATTCTCAAAATCCATCCCTAAGTCTGTGCACTCTTTTTTAAAAAATTCATCAGAAGGCACATATGCTTGCTGGAAAAAGGAGAGAGAGAAAGTGAGAAAGCACCCTCTATGGGGAATGGTCACACCATAATCCCGTCTCCTGTTTCTCCCTCCTTTTGAGATTTTGGACACACACACACACACACACACACACACACACACAGTGTGTTTCAAGCCACTAGGTCTGGGACTCCAAAGCACAGTCAGCCCTGTGGGGTCCAGCCACCTTAACCAGCACACCACGAGCTGGCCTCTTCTGACTTTTACTCAAGACCTTCTTCCTGCTCTCTCCTCTTTCCATCTTTTCCCAAATCTTGATTCCCCAACCATACCTGATCCAGATGGGCCATCTTCTCTTCGGAAATAGTGTTTTCTGTGGCTCGTGGTATTTGTACCATCATGTGGAACTCCAGTGTTTTCTGATTAAACACTTGCTTCCTTAATAAGATTATTAACTTTATGAAGAAATAATCTTAGCATTCTCTTCCTTGGCTCTTCCATGCCTACCAAATTTCTTGGCACATTGTGGGCCCTCAATAAAAGATTCATTGATATACTTTTTTGATGGTAGGGCTGAAACTATCCTGATTCTGGAACATGTACCCCAGGGGATAAAAGTCTCACTGGGCCCCCAAACAGCAGATATGACCTCCACTTGCATAGTGCCTGCCTCCCAGCCTGCAAAGTGTCTAACGAAACCATTACCTTCCCGATGCTCATCACAACCTTGTGAGATACTCAGGTGCTGTTCTTTTACCCCTTTTATAGGTGATGAACAAAGGCTCAGAGGGGCTTAAGTACTTGCCCAAGGCCACATGCCTCTAGTGGAGCCAGGATTTGAATCCAAGTTCTTCAATGAGAACTCTGAACTCTTCCCATTATCCACATCACCTCTCCAAAGAAGCCACAGGTGGGGAGGGTCCAGGGCAGGAGGGCTTTCACTTACAGGGCGGTTTTCATACTCCAGGCAGGGGCAGGTGATGGTGCAGCCATCCAGGAGGATCTGGCCCTTGGGAGGGGTCACCTTCTGACCCCCCTGAAGCTTGTAGTACAGCAGCGTGTTCTGTCGAAGGACGAACCATCGGACCTTCCAGTTGTGGACAAGGTGGCCCTACAGACAGGGAGGAGAGCTCTGAGCCAGATGGTTGTGGGAGGGTACCACGTTCAGGGAGAGGCATTGCATAGCACAGGCCAGCAGGCTGTAATGTGAGAACAACTCCCCAACGAGGGAGGGTACTTTTGTCTTGATGTCTGTCATCTCGTTTGAATATACAATAGAGACCTTTGGTTCTCACTTTGTCCTTTTGCTTGTTATAAACCAAAAAAAAAAAAAAAAAAAAAAAAAAAGAAAAGAAAGAAAGAAAAAGAGAAAGAAAAAAAAATAACTGCAAAGACAAAGGAAGTCACTCACCTGTAAACCTACTACTAGGAGGCAGCCATTGTTAACATTATATATTTCCTTCCAGTCTGTAATTAAGACCATTTTACATACAGTTTCGAGTTTCTGTTTTGTTCAGCCTTTCTGAGCATCTTCTCACACCTTTAAATTTCTTTAAAACCTCTGTTTTAATGACCACTATGTGGATGCACAATTTGCTTGCCAGTCTCCTGCTGTTTGTAACTGAGGTGGTTTAATTTTTCTCACTGTTAAAAATAATTCTGCAATCAATAGCCTTACATGTGAGTTTTGATCTGTATCTCTGAACTTTTTCCATAGAATATTTCTAAAAAGAAGATTACTAGTCAAAAGATGTGGGCAATTTGCAAAGTGGAAACCACAAATCTCTGCCAGGGCTGGGGGTCCCAGTAATCTCACCTAGCTGATGTGGCAGGCCTGAAAGGGAGGGTAGTTTTAGGGTTCCGGGGGCTACAGAACCAGTGGAGGTGAAGACAGAAACCTGTTTCCAAAACAGAGCAATGGATTGGAGGCGGGGGTGGGGGTGGAGTGGGGGGTGGGGTGGGGGGTGTTGTCTGCCGAAGGAGCAGGAAGGAACGAGCAGAGTCCAATTTGGGGCTAGATTCTAACCAAGAGAGATGTACTTTATCTGAATCAAAGAACATTTTTCTAATTCGTTTATTTCCCTACCTAGCATTTATTAATACCAAAGGCTCCTTCGGTGCTCACATCTGTGGTCCCGGATTCTACCCCATACTCGGTATGCACTGAGAGCTGTGAGGGGGCACCAAAGCTCTTTGTGCACATGGCTGCACTTTGTGGGCACTGACCCGAGTCCAGACGGAACCCTCAGGGCAACTAAGTAAAACAAATGATGAAGTTAACCTAAGAGTTTATTTTATTCATATTATTTTAACTTGCCAAAGGGCATGTATGGGAGAAGTGAGAGGAGAGAGGGGAAAAGAGAGAGGGGAGAGGAGGAAGGAGGGCAGAGGGGAGAAGGGCTCTCCTATGGCGAATGGTTACACTGCAACCCCTTCCACTCCATTTCTCTCTCCTTTTGAGATTTTGGGCATGCACACACATGTGCTCATTATGTTTTTCAAGCCACTGGGTCTGGGACTGAAACCACACCACCACTCATGTGGGATCCAGCCACTTTAACCACCATGCCACCGGCTGGCCCTTTTTAAATGTTTTATAATTGCCAGAAGGTACATGTGCTCATGAGAAAGATAAAGGAGTGAAAGGAAGGAGGCACCTCCCACTGTCTGTGGTAATACCCCTTCCCTGCTCCATTTCTCCATCCTGTTGGGATTCTGGGCATGCATGCCAGTGTGTTTCAGGCTGGGATTTGAATTGTAGTCGGTCCTGTGGGATCTGGCTCTCTTTAACCACAAGGCTATGGGGCTGGCCCCGGTGTGAGTTTATTGGTAGGCCTCAGGGTTATTACAGCAAATGATAATTACATGGTTCGCACAAGAGGACTCACCAGCCCGGCTGAATTTTGCATTTTTACTCTCTTTGTTCTCACTTGGAATCTGTATGTGGCCTGATACAGAAATAAAGATTTGGATCTACTCCTCAGCTACCAGGTTTTCTCTACCGTTCTCCACATGACCCAGTCTCAGGCCCAGGTCTGAGACCACCACTGCGGGAGTCCTGGGGCAGCTCTAGCAGGACGCTGGGTGCTTAAGAATCCAGGGCAGGAAAGTGCTGGCACATAAAGCTGTGGCTGGTCAGGGAGAGAAGGACCGGGTGTAAGCTGATAGTAGGTGGCTGGCGGCGGTAGAGAAGAGGAAAGGGCAAAATCTTCAACTTTTCTTTTTTTCAGAGAGATTTTTGCTATAAGGTACATGCACTTGCCGGAGAGACAGAGAGATAGAACGCAATAGCCCCCCGCCCCCCCCCCCCCAGGAGGGATGGCCACGCCACAATCCCTTCTCCATTCTTCTCTCTGGATTTTGGATTTTGAGTGCACACACACACACACACACAGCATGAGCTTTAAGCCGCTGGGTCTGGGACTCGAACCATGATTGACTACATGGGAGTCCAGCAATGTAACCAATACGCCATCTGCTGGTCCCCCAAAACCTTCTACTTTAAATCAGGTGTACGGACTGAACTGGGTGCTCTAAAATACATGTTTCCTATGTTGATGCCCTAATCCCAGTACAACAGTTCCCCTACCTGTGGCTTCATTCCCCACTGCTTCAGTTACCTGCAGTCGACTGTGACCCACAAATATCACACGGAAGTTTTCAGAAATAAACAAATCCTAAGTTTTAAATTGTGCACCATTCTGAGTAGTGCCATGAAATCTCACAGTTCTGCCTAGTCCTGTTGGACATGAGAATCATCCCTTAATCCAGTGTATCCAGTACCTCCTATCAGCCAATTAGTAGCCACTTAGTTATCAGGTTAAAAACAGTAAGTATGGATCAGGTGGTGGCACAGTGGTAGCATACTGGGCACATATAGGGAAGGTCCTGGGCTCGAGTCCTGGAACCTCCCTCAGCACACCAGGTGTGTGCATATGTGCCTGTGATCCGGGTCAGCATGAAGATCCTGTTGTGAGTGCCCCCCACCATTGAGTAAACTTTTTTTAAAAAATTGAGAGTGATCATAACCCTTTTTAAAAAGGGAAACGTAGTATTTATATTACTATCCAGGTTTATGCATCCACAGAGCATCCTGGAATGTACTTCTGGTGGATAAACAGGAACTACTGAATCTCAAAACGTAACTATATTCAGAGAAAGGACATTGAAAGAGGTGATTATGTTACATGCAGTCATTAGGTTGGGCCCCAATTCAGTCTGACTGGTGTCCTTGTAGGAGATGTAGCTGCACAGAGACACTGGGAGTGTGTCCACATGGAGGAAAGACCACGTGAGGACAGTCAGAAGGTGGCCATCTGCAAGTCTAGAAGAGAAATTTCAAAGAAATCAAACCTGCCGATACCTTGACTTCTAGCCTCCGAGACTATAAGAAATAAATCTGTTACTTAACCTCCTACCTGTGACACTCTGTTACGGCAGCCTTCACACATTAATACAACAGGGAAAAAAGGAAGGGGCTCCAGATGTGGGGGAGAAAAATGTAACCAACAGATGGTGAGCAGAAAAAAAACAGAGGTGTTGAACTTTCCTAAATATAATGTTACATGTCCCATCATCCTCGCACTTACAGAACTGGTAGTGGCCAAGTCTCTGCCAGTCCTGGCAGGAGGATTAAGGAATATTTGATGGCAGCCAAACATGGGGAAATGGGAACTTTTGGTGAGGACAGCAGGGGAGGAATAGCCTCTTCTGACACTCAAACCCTAGAGTTAGCAGGGACATGTGGCAAGCAGTGACAGCAGGGATGTCACCAATAGAACCATCAGGTGGTACTGTGGGATGCTTTCACTTGGCTCTGCCATCTCTGAATGCATGGCATCCCAGCCTAGTTCTCTGGCCCCCCAATATTCCTGAACGATGGAATATCCTCTGTGAACCCCTTCTGTTCAAATTCACTAGAGTAGATTGTGTAATGAGTAACTAAGAATCCTGACTGAGTGCAAAGGAGAGAAGTCTGAGGAGGAAAAAAAAATGAATGAGAAAGAATTTACTATGTAGATAGAAAATTCAAAGATGCTGGTCCCCCTCATAAACCCTTAGACCTGATGATGTTGCTTCAGGGATCTGTGCTACGTAAATACTTTAAAATACAGAAGAGCTTTTATGTATTGAGATACTTACAGGAAGATTATACATAATAGTGAAAACATGGAAAATAATCTAAATGTGCAGCAATGGGGCCTGGTGTGGCTGCAGTAAGGGATTCCGGTCCTAACGAGTGGTGGGCCACCACTGGAGTCTTCAAGGTCAGACTCATCAGTGGGGGCCACCAAGAGTCAGTGGCAATGGTCTTTGACATGGGCAAAGCACTTTTACTTATGTCACTTTGAATAATGTCTATAATAACTCCAACAGTATTTTAGAAAATATTTCTAAGTATTTAATATGTCTAAGTATCTCCAGTAATTTTTTTTAAATAATACTCAAGTATTTCTAACATTGTAGAAAATTTCTGGAAGGACAGAGGGCTGGCAGGTGGTGTGTTTAAGGGCACTGGACTCCCACATGGTCAACTGCAGTTCAAGTCCCAGACTGGGCGGCTTGTTTTCTTGCTTTCTCTTTCTCTCTCCCTCCCTCCTCCCCTCCCTCCCCCTCTCCCTCTCCGGTCAAATTTAAATAAATAAATAAAGTTAAATGAAAACAGAGACAGAGAGACAGAAAGCAAGAAATCACCCCCCGAGGAGATGGCCACTCCGCAACTCTTTCTCCTCCATTCTCCTCTTGGATCTTGGGCATGCATGCACATGTGCCCGGCGTGAGTTTAAGCCACTGGGTCTGGGACTGAAACCGCGGTCAACTACATGGGAATCCAGTGACATAGCCATTACATCAACTGCTGGTCCCACCTGAAATAATTCTTTAAAAAAAAGAAAAGAAAATTTCTGGAACGGCATCCCAGAAATGTTAACAATGGTAATCTCTAGGAAATAAGACTTAGGGGGAGAAGAATAGAAAGTTACTTGCCATTTTTCACCCTTGAGTATAATTTTAGTTTAATTATATGAGTGTATTTTTTATAGTGAATAAATGAACTTAAATTCAAATAAACAAAAATCTTGATGAGATGATTAGGAAAATCATTCATTTAATAATCAATGATTAAATATTACTATACCAAGAAAAGAACAAGACTCTGCCTCAACCCAGTGTGGGGGGATCGTAGACAACTTCCCCCATACCTCCCCCTAACCTCAGTGTGAAAAGTCCCCCGACAGATGATTTCCAATGGATTCCCTCCTCCTAGTATTCACACCCTTACGTAGTCTCTTTCCACATTTTACGATGGTGGCCTGTGCGACAAATAGAATATGGCAGAGTGATTGGTACGTCAATTCACACATTAGGTTACAGAAGACTTCCATAACATCTTACGAGCTCTTCCTCTCTCCCCTTGTCATTTGCTCTGGGGAAAGCTAGCTGCCGCGTTGTGAGCAGTCCTGTTGAGAGGTGGGGAACAGAGGCCTTCAGCCAATAGCCATGAGGGTGAGCTTAAAAGTGGACCTTGCAGGTAACTGCCACACCAGGCAACACCACAGCTGCAACCTCGTCACAGATCTTGAACCAAAATCTTGCAGCTAAGCTATTCCTGGATATCTGACCCTAAGAAACTGTAGGAGAGAGCACCTTAAAACAATGAACCTTAACTAAATTTCGGGGTGATCCGTTAGACAGCAATAGGTAACTATTACAGGGCATGATTCAAACCCAAGGAGGAACACAGATGAAGGAGGTGGAATGGCCGGTACATCCCCTGGAGGAGCCAACACTAGGGCTGCAACGTGAAGGTTGCGTGGAGTTAGCCAGCTCAGGGAAGGGTAAGCATAAAACCGCGGTAACTTTTAGGCAACTCCCTGTAGTTCCTCATGGCTTGAGCTCAGGGGCCTGTGAGGAAGGGATAGAGGCAGTGATGGGGACCCAGGCTGTAGGGGCTTCAGGATCTATGGGGCAGTTTGATCTTTACACTGGGGCCAGAGAGGAGTCTTTGAATTCTAAGCCCAAGGGTAACAAGCTTAGGTTTTCATGTTAAAAAGGTCACTCTGGAGACCAGCAGTTAGCATAATGGCTATGTCGCTGGACTCCCACGTAGTCGACCGCGGTTCGCGTCCCGGACCCGGTGGCTTAAACTCACACCGGGCGCGTGTGCGTACGTGCCCAAGATCCTGAGAGGAGAATGGAGGGGAAGGGATTGCGGCATGGCCATCCCCCCTGGGGGGTGATTTCTCGCTTTCTGTCTCTCTGTCTCTCTCTGTCTGTTTGGTGAGCGCACGCGCCCTATAGCAAAAACCTCTCCAAAAAAAAAAAAAAAAAAGGTCACTCTGGAGCCAGCCAGTGGTGCAGTGGTTAAGGCAGCTGGATTCCCACATGGTGACTGCACAATTGGAGTCCCAGACTCAGCAGCTAAAATAACGCATGGGGTGCATGTGCCTATGTCTGTGCCCCAAATCCTGAGAGAACAGAAGGGAAGGGATTGCTGCATGGCATCCACCCCCTACCCTGAGGAGGGGGTGATTTCTCATTTTCCCTCTGTCTCTGTCCTCATTTTCCCTCTGTGTCTCTGGCCAACGCACATTCCCCATGGCAAAACTTAAGAAGATCACTCTGATCACTGTGTGGCCAAACTGAGGCAGGTGAGACTGGAATACGGAACTCAGCCGGAGGCTGCTAAACAACCCATAAAATACAGGAAAGCACCGGTGTTTTCCCTACAGGTAATCTTCACCATGTGCAGAGGGTACAAGTGACTGGTCCAAAGTCACCACGCCAAGTGGGTCAGAGACCAAAACCAGTGGTATAAACAGGATAAAACCCAGGCCTCCTTTTACCAGGCATTTGTTTTGGGTATAGAGAAGCCTCTGTCTTCAGGCTTCTTATCTACAAGCAGCTGAGTCCCGAGGCTAGCTAGAGCAGAGTGGCTTGGAATGCCTAAAACCCCAAATGGGGAAGGAGGAAAGGCCTATAAGCTGAGGTTGCACCTCGGGGCTGGCTTAAAAAGCACATAACGTCATAGCTAGAAAAACCCTTAGAAAAAGCCTACTCGACTTCCTAACTTCAAAGATGAGGAAATAGAAGCCCAGAAAGGTCTTGCCAACGTCCTACAACCCGCCAAAAGCAGAGATGATACTTGGTATGGATTGAATTGTGCTTCCAAAAAGACGCACTGAAGTCCGAACCTCTGGCACCTATGAATGAGAGCTTATTTGGAAATAGGGTCTTTGCAGGTGTGATCAAGTTAGGATGAGCTGTGGTCCTGTCAAATTAGGGTAGGCACTAACCCAGTATCATTGCTGTCTTCATAGGAAGAGAGAAATCTGAACACTAAGAGCAACACAGGGAGGGAACCAGCAGTTAGCGTAATGGCTATGTCGCTGGACTCCCACGTAGTCGACTGCGGTTCGCGTCCCGGACTCGGTGGCTTAAAACTCACGCCGGGCGCATGTGCGTGCATGCCCAAGATCCCGAGAGGAGAATGGAGAAGAGGGGATTGCGGCGTGACCATCCCCCCTGGGGGGTGATTTCTCGCTTTCTGTCTCTATGTCTCTGTCTGTCTGGCGAGCGTACGCGCCCTATAGCAAAAACCTCTCTAAAAAAAAAAAAAAGAGCAACACAGGGAAAAGGTAGCCATGTGACCAAGAAGTCGAGACTGGAATGCTGCATCTACAAGCCAAAGAACACCAAGGACTGCCTGCAAACACCAGAAGCTACAAGGGACAAGAAGGGTTCTCCCCTCCAGATGTCAGGGGGATCGTGGCTCCACCAACATCTTGATTTTGGACTTCAAGCCTCTAAAACACCTCTGTGTTCTCCTGTGCATATTTTTTCTTTTATTTAATATACCTTTTGTATTTTTACTCTTTGGCTTTTAAGACTAGAACCATTTAATATCTGACTAACTGTGATTTTATTCATTTATTTGGGGGAAACATAGAGATCAGTTCTTTCCAGTTTTCTCACTACATAAATCACTTTGTTCATAAAGCTTTACAGTATTTCCTTGGGAAATTCCTTGACCCAAGCATGTTAACATGGTGATATTGTTCCAGATAAGAGCCCAGAGCAAAGCCTAAAAGTGCTTCTGTCTCTTCTTAAAGGAAAGCAGTGCTATTCACTGGGGTCCCCTGCTTCCTCTCTCCCTCACTCTCCTGAGCGCTAGGCCCAGAGAGTTCCCCGCTTTGGCCTGAAGCTTTCTGCTTGCTTGTCTGGGCTGGAATACCAGCTCCTTCATGCCCCTGCCTGCCTGTCTCCACCAGTGATGACTATTCCACACTCCAGCTTCCACCTCAGGCCCTGCCCCGCTTCTGGACTGTAAGCCCTCCCAGATTTGTGGCCCCCCCAGCCCTGCAACTTCTCCAGTGCCTGTGGGAGGAAAGGGGATGTGGGCAGGGGAAGAACACATGCATGGATCAGCAGGCAGAGCCCATAGCCAGGGTGCTGGGGCCACATCCCTCACTACACCCATGCAGGAAGGGGTGTGGCTTCCACTCGTCTCAGGATCCGGCTCCAAATCCCAGTCTAACGTTGGCTGCAATGAGCTTTATATATTTCAGCCAAGGCACTCCTTTGTGCAAGCGTTTGGGGCCAGATCTATGTACTGGACTCATTTTTATGCACCTTGGATCCCCAAGCCAGGCCAACCAGAGAATACCCATCGTCCTCCCTGCAACGTCCCAGCAGGATCTGTGGCTTTCCCTCTAGCCCTCCTGACTGGGCACAGTAGCAGTGGAGACTCACTAAGGCAATCCCAGGGAAGAGGGTGAGGCCCAGAAAGCCACCTCTGAGCAGGGTTTGTCTTTGTGTCCATTCCATTTTTCCATGGGTCCCTACCAGGGCCCAGCTATCAGAGTTCCAAGCAAACCCCAGACTCACACTGCCTCTCACCTCACAAGCACAGTCATCTCCCGAAGGTGCAGCCACCTTCCTGTCACGAGGGACTGGCCCACTATTTCAGTCACAGTGGCAAGAAGTGGGCGTGGAAATCTATTCCACTGTATCCAGTCTGACCCTTGATCAGGCATTAGCCTCCTACCTTCCTGCTTACAGTCCGGAGCAAATGCCCACCCCGCCTCACCAAATACAACACGCACTGCGGCGGAGGGACACGCAGTGATAAGACACTTCAGGGCTGACCTGGCTACCAGGGGAGGGGGAGGGAAGGGAAAGCCCCTTCATCCCTCATCATCTCCCTCCCAAAGCTATAACTTCAGCAGAGGAGCCCAAAGGCTTACCCCCAAAGTCTATAGGCAATGCTTAGTGTTATATCAACGTTCAAATTAAAAATAATTTTAAAGTATCTAATTTCCTCTTGCCGTTGCTCTTTCAGTTCATTTCCTACCTCCTGCCCAGGTATCCTGCTTCGTTTGGATTCTTGCTTACTGTGGGCCACCTGGGGTGATGGGAAGGAACGCGGGGCTCGCCTCCCAGCTATTGGCAGTCCTGGGGCTCTGGGCCAGCTCTTTCATCTCTGTAAGCCTGTTTCCTCATCTGTGACAGTGACACCATGCTTGCCCTCATAATGCACGGCGCTAGAGAAGAAAAGGTTTGGGGTCGACCTGAGTAGGTATGATCCCGGCTCTACGGCCCACTTTCTCCATGACCCCCAGCAAGTTACTTCACCTCTCTGTGCTGTTGGCCCTTGGATGAAAAAGTCAGAGCAGCCTAGGGGTTAAGGGAGCCGGATCCCACATGCCAGCCAGGCAGCTTAGAGAACCTACTGGGCACGTGTGCATGTGTGCCCCAAATCCTGGCAGGATGGAAGAGTGGAGCGGGATTATGGCTGACCCGTGGGGGAGGGGCACATTCTCCCTCTTTGTGTCTCCATCTCTCTCTCTCTCTCTCTCTGGTGAGCACACGTGTCCTCTCTCCTAGCAACAAAGTAATAATAATAATAATAATAATAATAATAATAATAATTTTAAAAGGGAAGAGATAAATGGGGCTGTAGGGAGACCTAAACTGTAAGACGTCCAGGATCGGCGAACAGCGAGCGCGTAAGCAGCAGAGCATTCCTCCCCCCACACGCAGTAAGCTGCAGCGCGCACCGTGTTATTTTAATAAGCTATATTTAAACGCTGTCCCACGCGCACCACGTCAGTTAGTGACTTTCATTAAGACACCGCCGGCCCCCTCCGACCCGAACCCCGAACCATCAGGGCTCCCAGCACGCCCCGCCTGCGCCGCCGCCGCACTTTCCCGTCCCGAGTTTCTCTCCCGCTCCCTGTCCCCACAGACGTGCGGCTCTGCCCTGCAGGGCCAGGCAGCCCGACCCCACCACCCGGGCTGGGGACAAGGACGGTGCGGTGCGGTCCTGTCCCGGGCACGCCTGGCCAGGCTCAGGGGAGCCGAGGCCGCCCCACGCCGGCCAAGGTCCAGGGCTCGGCGCGCACTCACCCTCTTGACGAGGAAGCCCTCCTTGAGCACGCCTTCCTCCATGTCGCCGCCCGCCGGGGCCACCCCAGGTGCGCTGTCCCCGCGCCTCGCGTTCCTCCGCAGCCCGCGGCACCCAGGAAGCGGCTCCGACACAGCCGGCGACGCCTCCCTGGCGCGGGTCCAGAGCCCGCGGCTGCAGGGCCTCCCCGGCAGGGAGTCAGAGAGGGTCAGGATCTCTGATGACGTTCCCACCTGAGGTGCCCCAGGGCCCTGGTTAGTCCTTAGGGTACAGAGTCTGCCAACCGCGCCCCGGCCCTCTCCGACCCCGGCAGGGTGGCCCATCCAGGTGCGCCCGAGCCTGCGCCTGCTCCAGTCTCCTTACCCAGCTCCTCCGCCCCGCCAGCCCTGACCAGGTGCTGCCTGGCGTGGCCCTGGGCTCACGCTTACCGAATACCACTGGAAGGACCCCAGGGACCTGGAGCCTTTCCTGAGCTCAGGGCAAATGGAGAGGAAGAGTGCTGGTAGAACTTTATACTGGCCGGTGGTGGGCGTAGGCAAAAGCTCCCATTACCAGGAGAGTCACGGGTTTCAGCGCAGGAACAGTCTTTAGGGCCCTCTGCCTCTGAATTACACCCGGCTGCCCCCGTAAAGAGCTAGAGCTGAAGATTCCATCATTAGGGATACGATTCATGGGGGTGACAAAGAATTTAGACTTAATAAAATTGTAACGTAATGTATTGATTGCAGTTTTGCCAGAGGCGTGGGTTCTTGCTTGCAGATAGAGCAAAAGGGAGTGGGAGAGGAAGCACCCCCCCACCTTCAGGGGGGATGGTCATGCTGCAATCCCTTCTCCATCTCTCCCTCCTTTCAGGATTTGGGGCACACAGGCACTCAGAGTGTTTTCAAGCCACCAGGCTGGGACTCAGCTCTCACAGCCGGCCATGTGGGACCCGGTGCCTTAACCGCACACCAACACTTGACCTGCAATATTTTCCAACAATCCAAATCAATGTGACAAAAAGAAAATTTTAAAACTCCTGTCCCAGCCAGTTGATGTGGTAGTTAAGGCAGCTAGATCCCACATGGCCAATTGATGCATTGGAGTTCTAGACCTAGAGGCTTGAAAACATGCTGGATGTGTGTACCTGCACATCCAAAATCCTAAGGAGAACAGATTACACTGTGGCCTTTCCCTTTGGGGGAGGGGTGGTTTTCTTACTCGCCTTCTCTGTGTCTCAATCTGGCAAATACACGCACCCTATAGCAAATTTAAATAAATAAAAATAGGGACCAGCAGATGGCGTAATGGTTACGTTGCTGGACTTCCATGTAGTTGACCGTGTTTCAAGTCCTGGACTTGGTAGCTTACTACTCATGGGACCAGCAGATGGCATAATGGCTATTTTGCTGGACTCCCACGTAGTTGATTGCAGTTCAAGTCCTGGACCTGGTGGCTTAAACTCATGCCAGGTGTGTGTGCGTATGTGCACAAAATCCTGAGAGGAGAATGAAGAAGGGATTGTGGTGTGGTCACCCACTCTTATTTTCTGTCTTTCTGTCTCTCCAGCGAGCACACACACCCTAATAGCAAAAATCTCTCTTTAATAAACAAAACAAGCAAACAAACAAACAAACAAAAACAAAACACCTTATGTCGGGTGCGTGTGCATGCCAAAAATCCCAAAAGGAGAATGGAGGAGAAGGTATTACTACGTGGCCATCCCCCTTGGGGGTGATTTCTCACTTTCTGTCTGTCTTTCCCTGTCTCTTTGGCAAGCACATATGCCCTATAGCAAAACTGTCTTAAGGATAAAAATAAAATAAAGGAAATCCATGTTAAACAAATCACCAACATCTCAACATCTTAAGATTTTTGCCATAGGATACATGAGTTCATCAAAGAGAGACAGAGACAGTGAGAGGAAAAGAGAAATTACTCTGGAGGGATGACCATGCTGCAGTCCCTTCTCCTCCATTCTCCTTCTAGAATTGTGGGCACGTAAGCACACATGTCTGGTGTGAGTTTCAAGCTGCCAGGTTTAGGACTTGAACTGCAGTTGGCCATGTCAGAGTCCAGTGCCTTAATCACTATACCACCTGATCCCCCAACATCAACATTTTAAATAAAGATCAACAATATCCTACCATTCCATAGCAGAGCCTGAAACAGAACAAAACATCAGTTGTACTAGTCTAGTGATCCTGAGGACACAGCTACACTTACTCAGTATTTGCGCTTCAGCCTGAGGGGCCCTGTTCAAGCACTTCAGGCAATGGGGAGGCCCCTGGATGCCTGGATGGGAAGAAAGGGCTCCAGAATGGGAGAAGTTGCCCCAGGCTGTGGGAGGCCAGGGGTGTCTTTCAGAACCAGCCTGAAACCAACCCAAACCATCCTGGGTGCCCGTACAGTGGGGCTTCAGCCACACTGCTAGCCCTGATCAGAGTAATAGACATATACCCTCACCCCATCCAAGGGAATCATACAGGGTCCCGGCACTGCACTGCCAGGGTCATGGCCCACCCTAGCCGTCTATCCTGCCTGGCTGTCAGACTTCCCAGCAAGTCCAACACATGGGGATTGGAAGCAGTAGGGCTTCCATTTTAGAACAGACACCAACACTGCACCTTCTGGAGCCAGGCCTAGAGTAGGTGCTAGTCCTTATTCGATGCATAGCAACTCCACAAAGAGATAGTATTTGTTTTGTTGTTTTAATTTTATTTTTGTTTCCAGAGGCCACGTGCACTCACTGGAGAAAGTGAACCTCCAGTGGGGCCTGGTCACACTGCAATTCTTTTACTCCATTTCTCCATCTTGTCAAAATTTGTGGTATGCAGGCACGTGCATCTGCTGTGTTTTTCAAGTTGCCTGGGGTGGGATTCAAACGAGGGTGGACCATGCAGGACATGGCTCCCAGTGCATAGTGCTTAACCACTGTGCTTCAGGGCCAGCCCCAAGGTGAGTTTATGATCTCATTTTTCCAGCCAAGAAAACAAACTTCAAGCAGTCACATAACTTGCCCGAGGCCACACAAGTTATGGTAGGTCCTGGATCTCATCCACCCACATTCAAATTCCAGCTACCCCCTTGTTGGCTTTCATTTCAGGTTTCCCAGATTATTTCATCCTTTGAGCCTCAGTTTTCTCATTTGTAAAATGGGACTGATTATAAGAACACTGCCATCTCCCAGAATCTAATGACATAAAGCTCATGAAACACCCTAGCTCAGAAAAGTCTGACTTCCTGGGGTGGTGCAGATGTACCTGTGTCTTGGGAACTGTCCAAGCTATGAAACGTGGCTGGGCTCAAACCCAGTGTGGAGACGGTGGGCTGGGAAATCCTAATCCTCTTTGGCTCTAACTGTGGTCTGTTCATCCCCTTCCTTACAGATGCATTGGCTCTACCCAGACACAACCTCCTGAGGCTTAGAAGAGATGGAATTTTCTTCAGCAAGGGGAGGAGGCCTGAGTGAATTCATAGAAATGGGAAAAGGAGAGCGATTGGTTCTGTCTTGGCAGGGCTCCTCCCAGGAGGGAGCTGAGGCCTCTGCTCACCTAGAACCTGCTCTGTGTCCTAGGGAAGCCCCTGTCTAGCCCATCCAGTCTGACTCCCTGGACCTGGAGTGTGAGTCACATCCCTTCCTTCCACAGGCTGTGGTGACTGAGCCACCAGCCCACCAGGGGATCATGATGACATAAGCCCAACTGCCAGGGAGGAGGATGACGAGAGAAGGAAGCAGACAGCAGAAAACAGCTGAGACTGGGGCAAAGAAGAGAAGGAAGCTCCAGACCCAGGAACTTGTCTTATTCTTCCAGAAAGATACTTCTCTCCTTCCAGGACTAGAGGCAGATATAGGAGAGTCCCTAACCCTCTCAGTCCTCCGCCCCTTTCTGTCGTGAAGGGCCAGATAATAGCTAGGATATATGAGCTGTAGAAAATTACTGGGTTTTGGGAAAGTCATGATGCATAGAAAAATACATCAAGACTTTTCTGAAGACCTAATATTAAGTGTGTTTGGGTATAGGTGACTCACAGGGTGATGTGACATTTCACCATTAGAGAGTCATTCTTTTATCTTAGATAAGAGTCTCTTCTTTAAGATACATACAGAGTATTAGGGGGCCAGCCAGTAGTGTGGTGGTTGGGGTGGATGGATCCCGCATTGCTGACTGTGTGGTCCAAGTCTCAGACTGGATGGCTTGAAACGCATGCCAGGCATGTGTGTGTATCCAAAAATCCTGAGAGGAGAGGGGACTGTGGCATGGCCATCCCCCTTGGGGTGATTTCCCACTTCCCCCTCTATCTCTCTCCAACAAGCACACATGCCCTATAGCAAAAAAAAAAAAAAAAAAAAAAAAAAAAGATACATGTAATGGAGAAGCATAAATCATAGAGCCTTATTCACAATGAATACCTCGACTCAATGAGCTTATCAGAATCACGAAATCAGAATCTAACCCTTAAGAATCACCCAATCCAGACATTTCATTTTATTTTTAAAAATTATTTTATTTAACTTTATTTATTTACTTATTGTAATTTGATCAGAGAGGGACAGAGTGAAAGAGAGAGAGAGGGAAAGTGAGAAAGCAAGCCACCAGGTCCAGGACTCAAACCACAGTCGGCCATGTGGGAGTCCAGTGCCCTTAACCACCATGCCACCTGCCAGCCCTGACATTTCCTTTTATAAATGCAAACTCTTCCCTCAAGGTCCAAAGAAATAAAATGACTTGTCCAAGATCCTGCAGCTGACTAGTGGCAAAGCCAGGACCAGGGCACAGGCTAACGGCAGTCTACCCCAAGGCTGGCTCCTGGCACACGTAGGGGCTCTTCTCCCTGTAGCACCCTGCAAGAGCCTCTTGCAGTGAGAGGGAGGCTGTGCAGGCCTGAGAAGGTTCTGCCAGCAGAAAATACTTCAAAAAATGCTCCCATGCTTTTTTCGGACCAGCAGGTGGTGTGGTGGTTAGGGCACTGAACTCTCACTTATCCGATGATGGTTCAAGTCTCAGACTTGGTGGCTTGCTTTCTCATTTTCCCTTTCTCTCTGTCTCTGGTGGGCACACGTGCCTTAAGCAAATTAAATAGTGACAATAAATACAATTAAATAATTCTTTTTTAAAAAATTGTGTTCATTATAGAAAATTTAGAAAATACTAAAAGTAATAAAACGCATCCAAACCTATATCACTCAAACTGATGATCAGTATTGCTATATACACATACATATATTTTTTAAAAAAAGAATGATTTGGGAACCAGCAGTTAGCGTAATGGCTATGTCGCTGGACTCCCACGTAGTCGACCGCGGTTCGCGTCTCGGACCCGGTGGCTTACAACTCACGCCGGGTGCATGTGCGTGCGTGCCCAAGATCCCGAGAGGAGAATGGAGGAGAAGGGATTGCGGTGTGACCATCCCCCCTGGGGGGTGATTTCTTGCTTTCTGTCTCTATGTCTCTCTCTGTCTGTCTGGCGAGCGCACGCGCCCTATAGCGGAAAAAAAAAAAAAAAAAAAAAAAAAAAAAACTCTCCAAAAAAAAAAAAAAAGAATGATTTGATTTAACTTTATTTTTAAATCTTGATCAGAGTGAGTGAGTGAGCAAGAGAGGGGGCGGGGAGTGGGAAAGCAAGCCGTCGGGTCCAGGACTCAAACTGCGATCAGCCACGTGTGAGTCTGGCGCCCTTAACCACCACATCACCTCTGGCCCCTATGCATGTATATTTTTACTACATTTTATTTTAAAACTTTGAACCCTGCCTTTCCCCACTTAGAATAGCTAGTCATTTTACCAGATAAAAAAAAATAATTCAAAAATGTAAATTTAATGATGGCATGAAATTTTCTTACAACTATATTATAAT
Organism: Tupaia tana; assembly: GCA_026018925.1. Classification (NCBI taxonomy): domain Eukaryota; kingdom Metazoa; phylum Chordata; class Mammalia; order Scandentia; family Tupaiidae; genus Tupaia; species Tupaia tana. The sequence continues at coordinate 232,618,820 of JAKSZU010000001.1, forward strand.
ATATTCAATCATTTCTATTTAGGTTGAATTTTTTTTTTTTTTTTTTTTTTTTTTACTGTGGAAATAATGTCACGATAGTTCTGGCCTCGTAGTGCAGTGGTTAAGCCCTGAGTAGAGAGACCCAAATCTCACACAGCCAACCATGGTTTGAGTCCTGGCTCTGGCAGCTTGAAAAGCCAGGCCACGCGTGCCTGCTTGGGCGCCTCAGATCCTGATGGGAGGGGGAAATGGAGGAAAGGCACTACGGAATGCGGCTCCCAACCTTCCCCGGCATGCTACTTTCTCCTTTCTTTGGCAAATGCACACGCCCTCTGACAATCTAAAGATAATGCTATGATAAATATCTCTGTACCTAAACCTGTAATTTCAGGTTAAAGGATATACATTTTTTAATTTTTTTGTTTGTTTTTATAATTTTTTTTTATAGAGAGATTTTTATATAGGACATAGGTGGTCACCAGAGACAGAGAGACAGAAAGTGGAAAATCAACCCCCAGGGCAGATAGCCACACCGTAATCCTTTCTCTTCCAGTCTCTTCTTGGGATTTTGGGCATGCACACGCACGCACCCAACATGAGTTTGAAGCCGCTCTTTCTGAAGCTTGAACTGTGGTCAACCATGTGGGAGTCCAGCAAAATAACCATTATGCCATCTGCTGGTACATTTTTAAAATTCTTGATACATATGATAAGATTGCTCTCTACAAACACACCACATGATATCCCCGCTGGCCTGCAAAGTATGACAAAGCCGGTCTCACGGCATCCATCCCAGCATTAAGGGTGATGTTTTTAGAGAGCATACCAGATTGCATAACCTCTTCAGGGTTGATCCCTGCCCCTGGGGCACAGCCAACTGAAGGAACTCTACTGGGAAGTTTCTGGGCAAGGGGGCAGTGGAAGTCCCAGGGTACAACACCCTTTCACAGGAAAAAGAGGTATATGGAGTCCTGGACAGCCAGGAGGGCGCTCTGAAGGCACTCAAAAGTTTGGGCAGTGCACGCCTGTAATCCTAGCCACTTGGAAAGTGGAGCAGGAGGACTTCATAAATTCAATGTCAGGCTGGGCAACATAGTGAGGCCCAGAAAAGAAAAAGCACAGGGTCTGGTTAAGGAATGGGTGGAGGGAACTTATATCCGGCTAATACAATAACAAGGGGACGGCCCAGCAGCACTAGCAGTGGTGTACCGCTCTGCAGTGCTGGAAGTCCCTTGGCTGACCATGGATTCCCCTGAAACATGCCTACGGGGCTCATGTCCAAGTTCCTGACCAACTGGTGGGCTGAGGGAAGGAGATCACAGTATGGAGAGACCCTGTGGGGAGTGCCTGTGACTCCCTTTTGCATACTCTCTCATGAAATAAACTGAAAGTTAAAAACAACAAGGCTTGGGCAGAGGCAAAAAGGAGGAGGGGGGAAAGGCTAGAAGTACAAACAGGAGACACAGCTAAAGAGACTTTTTTTTTTTACTTAATTTATGGCTTTATCCAAGGCTACCCATCAAGTTGCCCTGTTACAACAGAAATATATATTCATCATCCATCATCAATAAATTCATCCATTTATTCACCAGAACATCAAATATGTTCTGTGACATACAGGGCTATGGGCAAGCCACAGGCTTGTGGGTGAATCCACGGCCTGGGTGAACTCCCGGCCTCACCCAGCAGTGTAAACCAGGTACCATTTTGATAAATAACATGCTCTGAGATGCTGCAGTTCACAGAGCAGGTCCCCTAAAATGCAAGGTTCCAGAGCAGTGCTTCTGGTGCTGCCTGTGGTAAAGAGCAAGGTTCGTCACTTTTCTGGGGGTGTGGACAATTGGGTGCTACTACTGTCAGGACACAACCTCCAAACACACAGCTAGGCAAAGACTTTTACATCATCCAAACTGGTTTGTATGTATATACAATGTGTGTGCGTGTGTGTATTTTTTATTGCCAGAAGGCATATATACTCAGTAGAGAAAGACAGAGAGATAGGGAGAAAGAATCCCTCAGTGGGGCATGGTCACACTATGATCCCTTCTCCTCCAATTTTCCATTTTGTTGGGGTTTGGGGCATGCATACACATGTGCCCAATGTCTTCTTCAAGCTGCAGGGGCAGAGATTCAGACCACATGGTTGGCCATGGAAGACCCAGCTCCTTTAACCACCAGGCCACAGGGCCAGCCTGCAAACTAGGTCTGTCCGATGAAACAAGGCTGGAGACCATGTACCTGAGTGCCATGGCAAAGCCCAGCTGCTATAAACACTTCCAAGCACTTACTCTCAATTTTTGTTCTTCTCTCATCATAGAGCAGTACCAATCTGAACACTCTGGGACACCATTGTTCTAACACTCAGGTTCAAATCCTACCTCTCCCACCACATGACCTCTGGCAAGTTACTTATCCTCTTTGATCCTCATTTTTCTCATTGTTAATTTAGGCTAATAGTAGCACCTACCTCAAAGGGTTGTTTGGCAAAATAAATGAATTTATGAAAGTGAATTGTGACATATCGTATAAACACACAGTAGGTTCTCTCAATTCCATTTGAGCCTGACCTTGGAAGGTTAGTAGGAGTATTAGTAATAAGTACCTGTTTTGGATAAAATATTGAAGTTGGAGAAGAGAAAGTGGGTATTTCCTATTTACTGTGTTCCTAATATGTGCCAAAGACTTAATATGTATTATGTCATGGACCCTCAAAATTACCCCATGATTTAGATATTATAGTCAATCCTGTAGGTGAAAATGAAGATTCAAAGAAGTTAAATAATTGGCTGGCATTTATACAGCTAGAACATGGCTGGGCTCAGTTTAACATCTAGACCTGATTCAAAACATTGTTCTTTCCATTACAATACACCATTTCTTTGGTCAAATTTTGTTCTTTCTTCCTGAGAAGGAATCCTTTCAGCTGTCAAGGGGCCCACAGTAGCAGGTTATATTACTGTTCCCAATTATTCGTTGCCCTATTCCTGTGGCAGAATTATACATTCCTCCCCAGTGACTCCAGTTTGGGCCTGTGACTTAGAACCAGAAACGGAACATCAGTTGCATATCCCAGTGGAAGCTTTAAGCACCGCTCTTAGTTCTTCCATGGCTCTTTGCCCTGTGCCACAAGCCTACTGTGGCCCACATGAGGCTGTTCCTACAGTTGGGACCAGGAATGAAGATGACTTGGAAAGTGCGTTGTAGCCAAATGGGTGAGAAGTAAGCCTTTGATGTTGTAGACATTGAGATTTAGCAAAAAGACGTTTTGTTACAACAACATAACTCAGTGAAAGCTGACAGATACACTCACCTCTCTATCCCAGCTGCCACCTCACACCATGATGCTACAGGGAAATGCCAGTACTTCATGGCTTGAGAACTCACAAACATGGAGGGGCAGAGTACCCTCTCATTAACACCCTGAAACCCACCTCCCTGTGCTGCTGAAAAGGGCTCAACAGTTCACAAGGGCCATCACCCTATCTAGAGTACTCAGCAAGTCTTTGGTGGGGACTACAACCCAGACTTCCTGCTTCTCCCCCAGTGCCACCAATTCTGCCTACCTCCAGAACCCTGCCTGGAGGGAGAAAGGCCCCTTGGCAGCTGCCTCAGACCGGGAGGGGTCAGGGTGGAGTAGGATGCTGGTGTGACTCAGCTATGGGAGCAGGCGGGCTGGACCTGCTGGGTAGAGATAAGGGCCCTTCCCTCCTGTCCCTAAAAGCTATTCCTGGAGGTTAGGTTTCTTTTTTGTTTTGTGCAGGTGAAAAAGAAAGAGGCAGAACCTCAGCTTGGAATGTCTTGTGAAACCCTAGCACAGCAAGGGGCTAGCCATGGTGTCACCTCTGACCACTGGGTGTTGCCTCTGGTCACATCAGCTCTGCAGGCCTCACAGGTGCCCATCTGGCTGAACGTCAGAATCACCTGCAGGGCTTTTTCCAGCCCCACTCAAGGCTACCAAGTGCAACAATGCACAGAAGGGACTGTGCTAAGAGGGCAATCAGGGGCCAAAGTGCAGTCCCTGTTCCATAATCCAAGTCACCTTCCATGCAGGGCTGCAGTTCCCAGAACTGTATTCCCCAGAGGGGAGATTTCTCACCTAGAGGCTCTGTCCATTAGCATCTGCCCAGAACCTCTATTAATACTTTATTTTTATTATTATTCATGGGAGAGAAGAAGGGACCATGCCTGTTCCCAGATTTTGACTTGTGGGTTGGGGAATCCTCATTTTAAGAGATCTCTCCAGGCAATTCCAAAGGTGAATTGGCCCTGGAGACTCCCTGAGCTTTAGGGAAGGGCCCTCTCAACTCCAACAACCATGGTGTGGCCGCTGAGGATCAGACCCACCCCCCACCTCCGTTGCTGAAGTGCCCCCCTCATAGGCTCTGTCCTGGGGTCTCTCTGCTACTCGCAGGAGATGGGACTGGCTCAGGCAGCCAGTCTCCAGCCTACAGGAAGAAGCTGCCGGTTGCAGGTGGTGCAGTTTGCTGGGGAGATTAAAAGAGGGTGAAACCAGCCCCAACAATCTCCAAGGCAGAGCTGTGAATTTACGGGGCATGTGAGGGGCAAGAGTTGGCTTCGTATTTCCTGGGATTAAAAATGGGCAGAGATGGTGGGAGAACTAGATTCCGATTCTCTCTTTGGGATCCTCTGCCTTAACCAGGAATTCCCAGAACCAGAGCCTGGCACTTCAAAGGCTCCAGATAGCACAACAGCGTGGGCGGGCGCCCCACCCGGGGCCAGAAGTGCCAGCAAAATTCAACCGTTCGGGTTGGACTAGGGCGGGGTGAGCGAGGAGCCAGGCGCGCACAGCTTTAAGGAGGCACGTACTCTCACGTACCGATCCTGCCCCTGCGCGATTCTGACGGTTCGTGCCTCCTTAAATTCTGTGCACAAGACACAGAAATAAGGATAGACATTTGACAGAAGACGTGGGAGGCTCTCTAGTCAGTCATGTGAAGGTTTTTAGAATGTTCTGGTTATTAAAATGTTTCGGCATGTTTAAAAAAAAAAAAAAAAAAAAAAAACCTTCTAGCTGGGGAGAGATTGCCTCCAGAGAGGCTAGCCAATTCTTAGAGACAGCAAGTGTTCAGGGACCATGCCTTGGACTAACAAGTGGTTCGGTCCAGAGCTACCAGCCATATCAGGCTTGTGTGCTCCAGGTGATAATATTCTTCCACCTGAATCATCCCAGAGCCAGGTACTAGGCAATGAGGAAGCGCCCTACACTTCAGAGCCCCCTGAAACCATTCAAAGGCATCAGTCCAAAAGTGATGGCTGCCTTGCCTGTCCCTTGGAAGCCCCAGTAAATGCTCTGGTCTCATGCTTTCACTCTGCTGTCTTTCCCACGTGGCCCTGCTGGAGCTGGGGCTGCTGTCGCTAGGTCCCATGATTAAACTCAACTATCTTCCTGAGCGTCTACCCTTGTGGCCACACTTGGCTGACCATACAAAAACAACAGAAGGAAGCATCTCCCAGCTTTCTCTTGCACACCTGATCTGATTCTGTGCACAAGGGAGGCTGATACTGATTTCTGAGTGACTGGTTATCACTACAGCAGTAAGGAAAGGGACAACAGAAAAGTTGCAGGTTTTGGGACCAGCAGTTAGCGTAATGGCTATGTCGCTGAACTCCCACGTAGTCGACCGCGGTTCGAGTCCCAGACCCAGTGACCTAAATTCACGCCGGGCGCATGTGTGTGCGTGCCCAAGATCCCGAGAGAATGGAGGAGAAGGGATTGTGGCATGGCCATCCCCCCTGTGGGGTGATTTCTCGCTTTCTATCTCTCTGTCTCTCTCTGCCTTTCTGGTGAGTGCATATACCCTATAGCAAAAGCCTCTACAAAAAAAAAGTTTGCAGGTTTTAAAAATTATTACTGGGGCCAGCAGATGGCAAGGTGGCTGGGGTACTTGTCTCCCACATGACCAACCATGGTTCATGTCTCAGACCTGGTGGCTTGCTTTCTCACTTTCCCTCTTTTTCTCTCTCTGTCTCTCTCTGTGAGCGTACCTATAGCAAAAATTTAAAAATAATAAATAAAATAAATAATTATTTTTAAAAAGATTTATTTATAAAAAAGATTTATTTATTTAACTTTATTAACTCATTTATTTTAATTTGACCAGAGAGAGAGAGAGAAAGTGAGAAAGCAAGCCTCCAGATCTGGGACTCGAACTGTGGTCAGCCATGTGGAAGTGTCCAGCACCTTAGCCACCACACCACCTGCTGGTCCCAAAATACATAATTCTTTTATAAAAAAATGTATTGCCTCTTTTACTTTTTTAGTTGTCATTATTAGGATAAGATTGGCAGTGAATTTCCAAGCTTATTCTGAGAACCAGGCAAGCTCTTCCTACCCTAAGTTGGGACTCCATGCTACAGGGATGATGGTCTTCTCTTTCTAGTGACCCCCATCAGTCAGCTAATATACAGGACAACACGCTGCCCTGGAATCCAGTTCTAGTGGTGAGACTGAAAATGCAAAGAAGACAACTCCAACCAAGCACCTCCGCACAGGGGCCTAGTATAGAGGGGACTCACAGGCAGGAAAGGTCAGTGGCTGTTGCCCCAAGGCACTTGCAGCGTCATCTCGGCCATGGTTCCACTATACCTCGCAGTCTGTCTTCCACTGTTTCCATGAAGGCACCTACCTCAACAAAGCCAAGATTTTTAAAAGGTATTCAAAGAGGCTACACCTGGGTTGGGAGCATGTTTGCCCTGATCGCTCAGAACCCATCTATCTTAACAGCCACCAGCTGCATCGAGGAGAGGAAACAGCTTGTTACACAGCATGGAAGGAGAAATAGGGGGCAAACAAGATGGCGTCAGTCTTTAAGAAACAGGACTGGTCAGCCACACCCCTACAACCCATCTTCTAGAGGTGAGGGGTGAAGGCACTACAATTAGAGATGAAAATCCAATGACAACTATCCATCCCTTAGATTCGTGGCCACTTCAAACCAGAGACAGATGTGTGGCCACCTCTTCTCCCCTTCCCTCTCATCCCTCAAGGTGTCTCATGAGAGGCTGAGTAAGGGAGATATGAGTGGGTGAGGCTCGGGTTGTCCAGCCAGACAGGTAGCCTGTAGAGCCAAGCAAGGCAACTGTCTTCCTGCCACAATGAATTCCCTCAGATCCTCTCCATAGCTCCTTGTTTTAAACCGCGTCCAGGGAGCCTAGACAGAGGGAGACTCAGCGTTCTGTCCCCACAGCTTAATAGTGATAATAATAACAATAGCTGCCTTATTAGGGGTCCTGTGCTAAGCCATCTGTTAATCCCAACAGCCCTATGAGGTAGGCCCTATTATCCTTTATATCTGTGGGTAAAGAAACAGATTGATTTACCAAGGTTGTTTAGGTCTGAGTCCAAAGTCTGAGCTTCTAACCTCTGAGGTGCACCATAGTGCATTGTATTCTGTGAGATAATCTCTCAAGGTCAGGCCAGCTCAGAGGCCTGGTGCTCCAACAGCTTTTGAGTGGGATGAATGAATGAATACAGGGAGGCGTTGGGGACTGTGCACAATTCGGAGGAGCCACCTGGGCCTGGGGTGCTCTGGGTGCCCTGGGATGCTCCTCCCGGTGTCTGTGGCCTTCTCAGGACATGGCTGGGTTCTGAAAGTGAACTTGGGTAGGAAGCTTATCACCTGCAATGCCGAGCTCTCTGGGAAGCAGGCCGGTAGAGAACAGCGCATATTTTCCCATGACCAGAAACTAATACTTGAGAAAAGGAAATTCCTGTGAGTGAGAGACCCAGGATACTCAGTGAGGGCAGGAACTGCAGCCCCCCACCCCCACCCCCTGCCCCTGTTCACAAACACCCACCTTTTCCAGAGCAAACTGCCTGGGAAGACTGTTTTACACATGGCCTTAGTCTGCTTGGGCCGCTCTAACAGTGCCACAGACAGGGTGGCCCAAACAACAGGAATTTCTTTCCCACAGCTCTGGAGCCTGGGAAGTCCAAGATCAAATTTCTGGCCAATTTAGTTCCTAGAGCAGGCCTGCCTCGTGATTTGCAAGTGCCTTCTCCTCGAGAAGATTTAGCGCTAGCTAACTAGAGTTTGTTCTTATAAGGGCACGAATCCCATTTATGAAGGCTCCACCCTCATAATCTAATTACCTCCACAGGCATCACCTCCAAACACTATCACATTGAGAATGAGAGTTTCAACACATGAACTGGGGATGGGGGCACACACATTCAGCCTGTAGCACCCACATAGTCCACCCTGAGTCAAGGTAGCAAATCAGGAGTGTGTTGTGTCTCTTTCTCTGCCCCAAGGCCTTGCATCCTGGCACATTGTGGCCCCACACCTTCTTCCCCACCTGCCATGAAAGCAACGCCAGGAGAACCTTTCCCCCTGGGAGCCTGAGTCAGGACTGGATCCCAGGGTTTGGGCCTCCTGTCTGCTCTCGGGCTACTCTCTCTCAGATAGGGCAGGTTCAAGACCTCTGTGACTCTCTGGACTGGGGGGGTCCAGCTCTGCGGTGGGGAATGTTGCTGAGTTCATTTAGATAGCGCAAAGGCTGGACCCCCAGCTACCATTACCGTACACATGTGCACAAACACACACAGACACATATGCACACACACTCGCACATACACATGACACGTCACACACGCATACACACATGCCAACCTCCCAGCGTTTCTCTTATCTGCAGTAGGTCCTACTCTACGCCTTGGTCCAGGAGTGCGATGACAAGTAAACAGATCTCCAGTGTGCGTGAGGCCCTTTTCTCCCAGCTGCTGTGGTACAATAGCACTCCCATTGCTGATGGAAATGTTTTATATCTGCTCTGCCTAATACCGCTAATGACCATTCCCATTAAAATGCAGCTTAAATGAAACTTAACTCTTATTTCATTTTAATGAAAATGTAACTAGTCACCTGTGGCCAGTGGCTAGCACACTGGACCATGCAGGTCTAGACAAATAGACATCTTCCTGCTTTCCAAATTCAGGATCCAGGGCCTGATAAATGGGAGTGAATGCCCACAGTGAAATATTTGAAATTAGGACTAGACTGATCATTCCTGGACACGAGGTCTGTGCTTGGGCCTTAGCTCAGGTTTAAAAACCTTACCTTTGTCCTTCATTTATATGTTTTTGTTTCTGATCCTCTTAATATCTCTGTAAAGATCTTACTCCCATTTTGCAGATAAGGCAACTAAGGCTCAGAGAAGCTAAGCAATGGCTCTAGGCCACACCAGAGCTGTCTCAATCCACCTTACTCATCACACTGATTTATTTTTGTTTTTTGTTTTGTTTTGTTTTTGTTTTTGTTTTTTGTTTTTAACTGCTGGAGGGTGTGTGTGCTCACCAGAGACAGAGACAGAGAGAGAGAGGTAGAGGTCACATTGATATCTCTTCTCCATTTCTCCATCCTGTAAGGATTCGGGGCATTCATGCACATGCATCTAGAGTATTATTTGGGATACTGGGGTACCAGGATTTGAACTGCTGTCAGCCATGTGGGATTCAGTTTCTTTAGCCACTAGGATACAGGGCAGGCTCCCTCCTACTGAGCTTTTTAAGTCAGTGTGTCAGAGGATGGTCCAGTGCTCTCGCACAGCCCTGGACCTGCTGCCGTGAGAAAAGGGGCTGAGAAGACCCTAGTTCAGTGGCTGGGAGGAAGTTATATTGTAGGGAAGAAAGGGAGAGGGTAGCCCTCCCACAGAGCCTGACCTGCACCCCAGACCCCTTCCTTCAGCAATTCTGGGCAGCTAACGAAGGAGGCTGCCTACAACATGTGTGGTGCCCAAGGCTCTCCTCCTGCCTAAATTTCTTTCACACTGTCTGAGTCCCACCAATTATAGACTAGTTTTTGCAATTCTTGAGGCCAGCAGATAGCATGATGGTTAAGGCACTGTACTCCCACTGACTATGGTTCAAGTCCTGGACCCAGCAGCTTGAAAACCATACCAAGTGTTTGTGTGTGTGTGTGTGTGTGTGTGTGTGTGTGCCCAAAACCCTGAGAGGAAGATGGAGGAGAAAGGATTGAGGCATGGCCATCCCCTGTGTACGGAAGAGGGATGGGGGGAGATTTCTCTCTCTCTAGCTCTCTTCAGCAAGTACACACACTCTATGGCAAAAACTTTAAAAATAAAAATAAAAATAAAATGAGTTTTCTAGCCCCTCTAAGGAAGAGGGTAGGGTCATTTGAAAGGTGAATAGGGAGAAAGGCAGGTCTGGGTGGAATCTTAGAAGTGAGGAGCTTTAGTCGAAGAGCCTCAAGGACACGGCTCCTGGGGACAGTGGGACGAGTGAACAGGACGGGGGGTGGGGGGTGGGAAAGACACTGAGAAACCAGATGGTGGGGAGGGAGTGAAGGCTTTCAACAAGTTTCAGCTCTAGTCTGCTCCCCTTGGGGCCCCCAGCTGTCTCGGTTCCCTCCTGCCCCAGGGCCTCCTCTACTCCCAGCTCTCACTAGCTCTGGCCTAACTCACCCTCCTCCTCCTCCAGCTTCTAGCTGTGAGGTTCCTTTCTCAGGGAGTCCTTCCTGGCTCCCAGGCTTTCTATGTATTGTATGTTCTCATAGCATCTGCTCCATTCCTTCATATACCTAACTCAGCTTTTAATTATAAACTTGTTAGGGCTCTTTTTGATTAATGTCTTAGTCCTTCTTTGGACTCCTTAAGCTTTGTGACATCTGGGACTGTGTGTGGTTTTGCTCCTGATTTTAGCTATGGTAGCTGCTGGCACATAGGTGCCATGCCATAAATATCTGAATGAGTTAAGTGAATAAAGGTGAAGTGGGTCCATCCACTACAGAGCTTCTTGCCCCTTTCCATAAAGAAGTTCAGCCCACCCAGACTGATCATCGAAACTATGATTTGTCCATCCCCAAATCCACCCTTGTTCTCTCACATGTGGAAGAAAGTATGTATCAGTTAGAATGCTTTGGGCTGCAAGTAACTGAAAACTCAACCAACTATGGCTTAATCTTGAGAGAGATGTGGCTATTTACTTAACAAGAAGCCTGGAAGAAAGTGGTTCTAGCATGTGGCGTGATGGTTAAGGCGTGGGCCTCCCACATGGCCAACCACAATTTGAGTCCTGGATCTGGCAGCTTGCTTTCTCACTTTCTCTCTCTGGTCAATTTTTTTTTTTTTTTTTTTTTTTGAGAGGTTTTCGCTATAGGGCGTGTGCGCTCACTAGTCAGACAGAGAGAGACATAGAGACAGAAAGCGAGAAATCACCCCCCCAAGGGGGATGGTCACGCCGCAATCCCTTCTCCTCCATTCTCCTCTTGGGATCTTGGACACGCACGAACATGTGCCTGGCATGAGTTTTAAGCCACCGGGTCCGGGACGCGAACTGCAGTTGACTACGTGGGAGTCCAGCGACATAGCCATTACGCTAACTGCTGGTTCCCTCTCTGGTCAAATTTTAAAAAATAATGATATGGGATCAGCAGATGGCATAGTGGTTACATCACTGGACTCCCACATGGCCAACCACAGTTTAAGTCCCAGACCAGGTGGCTTGAAAATCATGCCAGGCTTATGTGCATGTGTGCCCAAAATCCTGGGAGGAGAATGGAGGACAAGGGTGACCATCCCCCTGGGAGGTGATTTCTTGCTTTCTGTCTCTCTGTCTCTCCAGTGAGCATATGTCTCTAATGCAAAAACCTCTAAACACATGTGTAGTAATAGTAATAAATAAAATTAATTTTCTTAGGAAAAGAGAGCGAGTCTAGAATTGATTCAATGGTGATGCCATCAAAACCCCAGACTTTTCCCATTTCACTCCTCTCTCATGTCAGTGTGTTGGTTGCCAAGCAACAAACATCACGTTCTCTCAAAACAGAGTGCCAAACAGAAGGAATGGGGCAAAAAGGGGATGAAGGAGGGAATTTGTTTGCAAGAGTGGATTTTAAAAATTAAGTGGCCATCTGTAGAAACCTCTAGGACAGTATTCATGTCATGGCTCTGTAACTGCTTCCTGACCTGTGAGCACCCCTCTCCAGCCAGCTTCTTCATAGCAGAAACTGTATTTTAGGACTCTGCCTTGCCAGCCCTGAAACAGCCCAGGCACCTATGGTACTGGCAGAAGGTAGTAAGGAAGCCAAGAGTGAGGGTCCCCAGCTGGTGGTGAGGCTGCGTCCATCGCCAGAACTAGGGTCCATGAACGGAAGTGAGCATTGGGGCGTCCACAGCACGGGAAAGAGGAAGTGGTAAGTCTGAGGGCAGATGGAGGAGTTGTGGCAACTATTGGCACAGTCAAGAGGGAGCAGCTACCAGGAGGGAAGGGTGTGGACCCCAGGGTTTGTGCCAATGCAGCTTCCTTTAGGTCCCATAATATTTCTTCCATCTCAATGGGTGTTGTTTCTTCCCAACGAGGGGAAGTGAATGGCAGTCACCCTACCCGGAAGTCCAAGTGCGAGTGAGCCCCGGGGTGGGCATTGTCGATGGCTCCTGCAGTGGTTGAATTAAAGGAGTTGGAATCCACCCCCTCCTTCCCACCTGTATGGTCTGACAGAACCAAATGCTCAACACATTCTTCCAGAAAGAGAGCAGAGAAGCCTAAACACTGGGGGTAATGAAGAAAGAAGGAAGCAGACCCAGTCCCCTGCCCACCCATCTTCCCTCCCACGTCCAGCATCTGGCTCCCCGATCTTGGGTCATAACCTGCCTGAGCAGGTGCCAACTGAGGCTTTTGTGGGGGATGCCCAGAGGGTTGAGCCGGCTCGCAGGGTCTCATCGGGGCAGCATGGACGTGCGCACTGCTGGGACCCTCTCTGGTGCCTGGGCTCATTCTCCTGTGGTCCCTGCTCAGCTCTTGTCCAGCAGAGCAGGCCCAGTTCTCCTTTTCTTCTCCCAGGCTGGTTCCAGAGGCAGGACCCCCTCTTAACTGCCTTCATTCTTCCCAAGTGCAGCTTGGAAAGGAAGGCATCATCCCCACAGACTCCAATGCCCAGTCTTATGGAAAAGAAGGAACTCATGCTGGGAATGCAAACATCTCGATGACTACCTGATGCTGCCCCAAACAAGCTCCGCTAAGTGGTTTACTCAAAACAACACATCCAACATCAAAACGCACCCAATATCTAACATTTCAAGTCTTCGGTATGACTCCCGGGTGACCCGTTCCTATGGAGCGGTCATCAGAACAACAGGCTCTAGGGGGTTTTCCACACAAAGGAGAAGGTTGTTGGGTCTGAGAGGGTCTCTAGCCTGGTTGCTGAGGCAGGGAGAGGGTTCGAGCCTCACCCTTAGGGTTCTCAAGGATGATCTTAGCAAGGGAGTTAGAAATCACAGACCAGGGACCATGACTGTGAGACCCTTGAAAACATGGGGACCTCTGTAACTCACCTGGTGGGGCTTTAACTACCCACTGCCCTCTTTGCTGTAGAGACAATCAGTATAGCCTTTTTCTTTTTTTTCAATTAGATTTTTGCTATAGGGTGCATGAGCTCAGTGGAGAGACAGACAGACAGAAAGCAAGAAATCACCCCCAGGGGTTTGGTCCTTCTCCATTCTCCTCTCAGGACTCTGGGCACACATTCACATATGCCCAGTGTGTGTTTCAAGCTACAGGGCCATGGTCGACCATGTGGGTGTCCGGCATCTTAACCACTTCGCCACTTGCTGCCCCCTCCCCGAGTATAGCCTCTTAAAACACAAATGGAGCGCTAGATGATGGCGCAGCAGTAAGACATGATGCTTTGTGAGGCTGATCCACATGGGAAAGTTCTGGGTTCATGTGCCAAGATCTCCCTGAGCACGCCGGGCATGCACGTGCCCACGACTCAGGGCTGGCTTAGCCTGGGGGTGGATCACACAAGGCCCTGTTGGGGGTACTACAATATCTCTCCCTCCCTACCTCTCTCTTTCTCTGTCTCTGTCTCTCTCATTCATGGGAGAAATAAACTTTATTTTTTGGAGAGGTTTTGTGTGTGTGTGTGTGTGTGTGTGTGTGTGTGTATGTTTTCATTTTATTTTGTTTGTTTGTTTTTGCTATAAGGTGTGTACATTCACCAGAGAAGACAAAGAGAGACAAAGAGACAGAAAGCAAGAAATCACCCCCCAAGAGGGATGGCCACACCACAATCCCTTCTCCTCCATTCTCCTCTCGGGATCTTGGGCTCGCACGCACATGTGCCGGGCAGGAGTTTAAGCCACTGGGTCTGGGACTTGAACCGCGGTTGACTACATGGGAGTCCAGTGACATAGGCATTATGCCAACTGCTGGTCTTGGGAGAGATAAACTTTAAAAAGCCATAAATGGCCATGCGTGCTTAATTTTAACAGCAGCAGAGGAAGGCAGACTGTGTGATGGGCTTTGGGACAGTGCAGAGAATATCCAGTTTTAAGAGAGAGACTGGGTCTTCAGACTGCTGGGTCTTGTAGCTCTGGAGCAGGGGCACCTCAGAGCAGTGTCCAGGAAGCCAGGACCATGGGGTGTGCAAAAGAAGAGGGGAGAGTGTGAGCTGAGTGGAGGGGCTGTGGCATTCTCAGTCCACTTCTTGAACTGGTGTTGACTGGCCTGAGCGAGGACCTAAAGTTGCAGAGGAATCAGAACTCAATTCAGTCTCCAGATTCCAGGACCCTTGCCTCTGCCCCATTAGAAGAAACTAAACAAGCCCAAACAATGGGGAAGACGGAACATTGGAGGTGGTGGCGATGTATTGTGCTGCGTGGGAAGGGGGGTGTTCAAGGCGGCTGTTGAATACCAGGAGGTGGGTAGCATACCCCAGTAGAACAGCTACACTGTAATATCTGTGGCAGTCCGCTGTAACTGCAGAGCCCTATTCAAGCGCTGTCCTGTGTTTGGGAGTCAGTTTTAAGAGAACTTCTGCACAGTGACCACTGGGGGGCGGCCAAGCCCCACACGGCTGACATGGTCTCTGACAGGTAAGGTCCTCGGCCTACCCGGGTGAGGGCAAAAGAAGACAGTCCTGGTGTGCTATGGCCCATGGAAATGCTGCCAACTCTGCCCCAGGGGCTCCGAGGTGAGGCTGAAGCAGGTCCCCTTTGTTGGTGCTTCCCTCCTTCATCTCTGGAATCCCCACACTGGGCCAGAACAGCTCAGATACAACTTCCTGTCTGCTGCTGGGCTGAGGGAGGGAGGTGGGCGTGCCCCTCATGATCTCTGTCCCAGGACTATTCTTCACTGCTATCCATTTTGAGCTCTTATTTTATTAAAATAAATTATATTAAAATATTATTATTTGGGACCAGCAGTTGGCGTAATAGCTATGTTGCTAGACTCCCATGTAATTGACCACAGTTCGAGTCCCGGGCCTGGTGGTTTAAACTCACACAGAGCACGTGTGCGTGCGTGCCCAAGATCCCGAGAGGAGAATGGAGGAGAAGGGATTGTGGCGTGGCCATCCCCCCGGGGGGTGATTTCTCACTTTCTTCCTCTTTGTCTCTCTCTCTCTCTTTTTAGCAAGCACACGCACCCTATAGCAAAAACCTCTCAAAAATAAATAAATAAATAAATAAATAAATAAATAAATAAATAAATAAAATATCATTATTTGTATTATATTAAACATTCTATTAAAATATTAACTAATCTGAGAAACTCCTTGACATTGAGGAGCTTGTGGCAGATAAGACTTACTATCTAGCTTATCCAGGGATATTTATTCTTGAGGGGATTTGATCCCTAATAATGGTGTGCAATCCTGGTTTCCTTAGGCCCCAGCCTTTACCAGGTGGAGGGGTTATAATAATTATTAGATGCCATATTTGTTTCTGACATATTCCGCCACCATTACGGGACCATCCCTGAAAGTCTCTCACACACGTCAGGATGTGCTGGACACAGACCCTTGCCCTACTCAACACTGCCTCTTCCAACCTTGGCTTGAGGGCCTGTCTCTCTTCCCTGTAGTGTTAGTCTTCCGCCTGGCTGCCCCTATGGCCAGCTCCCACAGCTCCTCCCCCTGCTGGGATGTGGGCTCCGGAGCCTGTGGCTTGGGGTGAGGGAGCAGTGGACTTGTGGCTACCTCTCTTATTGTGCCCTGTGGGCAGCCAGCCACCTCATCCAGTCGTCCTGCTATTGGTCCCGTGGCAAGTGGAGTCACCCCATTAGAGTCAAAGGGATTGCAGGACCACAGAACTGGAAAGACTGTTAAGGCTTGGGACCCATCCTCTCTTTTTATACGAGATGAGAGCCCACAGAGATGGAGTAACACGCTGAGTTCCTGAAGTTCAATTGGGTTGAAGTTATGACTAAAACGGGATCACTGGGTTCATAATGAGAGCAACAATGACTTCTCACATTTAGGAAGGGCCCCTACATGCTGGCTACCAAACTTAAGCCCTTTATGTCACCTTATCTCATTTAGTTCTTTCACAACCACATGCCAGTTCTGTCACTATCCTCGTTTCACAGATTCCAAGAGATTAGGAAACTTCCTCTATCAAGATCACGTGAATTGTGAACTGTGGAGCAGGGATTGAACTCAGGTTTGTCTCTGACTCCAAAGTTGCTGCTTTATTTTTTTCTTTTTCTCTTTTTAGGGTGTGTACACTCACCAGAGATACAGAGAGAGAGAAAGAGGAATCATCCCACACGGGAATGGTCATGCCACTATCCCTTCTCTTTCATTCTCTTCTTGGGATGTTGGGCACACATGCACCAGGGCTCGAACCACAGCCAACCATGTGGGAGTCCAATGCCTTAACCATTATGACACCTGCTGGTCCCAAGTGCTCTTAATGATTAAGGCATGTAAATCAATCACAGCATTCTTCCAAAACTCTCACAGGAGCAGAGAGCACGCCTGGTTATGTCTTGGTTGAGCCAAAGCTCAGAAACGATGGATAGCACATGGAGACAGGCTGCAGTCAGAGTCCACTTCTCTCCTGCGCTCAACCAGACACACACTTGGGTGACATGGACCCAGGGTTCCTGGGCCAGAACCTGAACGCTGTGTACAATCTGGATCCATCTATATAGAGTTGGGACTGAAGGAGGTATGGGTACAGTGAATAGCATCAAGGCCCAGGGAGACACACAAATCCTGCTGTCAGAGCAGAAGGATCTTGGCCTCATGGCCAAAGTAGTTCTGGTTCTGGTGCAATCCTGTACTGGACTCGTGCCTGGTCCCCTGCAATGTCCGAGTGTTCTCAGGAGAGGGCTGTATGATAATGCCGAAAGGGTCTTCCCACCGAGGTCTCGGAGGACTTTGCTATAAGCTCTTCACCAAAGAAGGAAGAGGAGGTAGGTCTTTTTCTACTGACAGAGGTGACTGGGTGGCTCTCATGTTGGCCTCGTTGAGGGGATCAGTAGAATAGAGACCAGAGGAGCCAAATGGTGACAAAACCTGAGGAGTGAAGTCTCAGCAGTGAGCAGGGCAGGTGCAAGTGTCGGGACACTGACTCAGTGGGAACGGCCCAGATACCTCAGGACTGGGGGGGGGGGGGGGGGGTCAGGGAGACCCTCAGTAAGTGGACAGCAAAGCTTAATTTCCTGCTCTGATCCTTTGGCAACGCTGTGATCAAGGCAGTCCCTTCCCGCTGTGCCCCGGTATGAGCAGTATGAGCGTAAAACCTCAAAGCACACAGGAAGCTGCCTTCCCAAATATGCCTTTGTTTTTACAGCCAACCCTAGAGGTTGCCCCAACCACCTGGCAAGAGGGTCCCTGTTCTCCCTAGATTTCAGAAAGAAAAAATCAACCCAACAATAGGAAATGACAGGAATCAATACCCAATTCCAGTTTCCAAACTCTGGGCCCACAAAAGCAGAGAAAGGAGTTTGGGGCGGTATGAGCTGGGTCGTGCCTCAGAAGCTCACACACCAGAATCTGTAGGGAGGACAGTTTCCCACGAAGCAATGGGTGCCCACACTCTGCAAGTCATCTTGGGGTGAGGTTGGAACCAGGACAACCAGTTTTCTTTACTTCTCCCTCTTTTTTTGGGGGGCAGGCAGGGGTTTTTGCCTTAGTGCACATGAGCTCAGCAGGGAGGGGAGAAAGAGACAGTGAGAGGGAAAGTGAGAAATCACCCCCTGGGGCAATAGCCATGGCTGCAATCCCTTCTCCTCCATTCTCCTCTTGGAATCTTGAGCACGTACACACGTGCCCAGCATGATTTTCAAGCTACTAGGTCCGGGACTCAAACTGCAGTTATCCATATGGGAGTCCGGTGACATAACAGCTATGCCATCTGCTGGCCCCCCTTTAATTTTATCTCTTCATTACACATTAATTTTTTTTTCCATATGCAGGATCTTCTATGTTGCCCAGGCTGGCCTTGAACTCATGATCCTCCCTGCCTCAGCCTCCTGAGTAGCTCAGACTACAGGTGCATATACTACCATGCTTGTTTTTAATACTTTAAAACATTATTTTCAGTACATAGCTAGAACTGACATAGAGCCAAAGGGACACAGTGAGAAATATATGCCTCTTCTGTCTTTTTACCCATCCCTCTTGCCCCAGCATTGATTGGTAATGTCTACCCTGATGCTTTATAGTTTAAACAATGTTTTCCCATAAATTATCTCATCAGATGTGACAACTTCCTAAAATATGTTGAGCATAAATTACATTGTTTCTATTTACAGATAGGGAGTCCAGCTCTAGGAAGTTAAGTGAGCAGACCAGAGTTACACATCTAAAAAATGGCAGAACCGAGGTTAAGACCCCGGTGGCCAAGAGCACAATGTCTGAAGTTAGAGTTACACCACAGTGCCTCCCTTAGGACTGGAACATGCCATAAATAGTTTGCCTTCTACAAAGAGAGACTTGCGGTTGGTCAGGAAACAGGAAAAATCTCATCATTTCTGAGTATTTACATTCCAGAGTGGACTGTTCATGCTCTGCTCTGGGACAGGTTTACAAGGACACTTCTCTGTGTTTTAGATAATCCTACGATGAAAAGCCAGCAGGGGAGAGGTTTTCAGGCCAGACTGGAGATCCTGGGTACAATAGATTGCTAGGGCTGGTGGGACAAATAGTGACAAACTGGGTGGCTTCAGTCTGCAGAAACGAGTTCAGTCTGCAGAAACTGTCCTGGTGGCCAGTCTGAAATTAAGGTGTCAGCGAGGCTGGTTCCCTCTGGCGGCTCTGAGGGAGCATCTATTCCAGGCACTCTGCTAGCGCCTGGCGACCACCAGCAGGCCACACCCTGGATGCATGGCTCCGACCTCTGCCTCAATCATCACATGGCATTCCTTGTCTGTGTGGGTCTCTTTTATTGTTTTTTTTTTTTTTTTTTCAAAATCTATTTATTTCTTCCATAGATAAGAGAGACAGAGAGAGACAGGGATCCCCAACAGGATCCCAGCTGTGACCTCCCCCAGCCTTTGGCCAGCCCTGGATCATGGTCACACATGTGCCCAGTGTATTCAGGGAGGTCTTTGAACCTGAGCCGGGAACCTTCCCATGTAGGATTGCCACAGAGATTGTCACATTCCACTGCTGCACTATGGTCTAGCCCCCTTTCTGTCTTTTTTTTTTTTTTTTCCTCATTTATCTTTTTCTTTTTTGTCCCATTCTCTTTTTTTTTTTTTTTAACTTTTTTTTTTTATTATTTGTTTTCTATTTAACTTTATTATTTTCCATTTGATCAGAGACAGACAGAGAGAGAAAGAAAGAGAGAGAGAGAGGGAAAGGGAGAAAGCAAGCCACCAGGTCCAGGACTTGAACCGTGGTCGGCCATGTGGGAGTCCAGTGCCTTTAACCACCACACCACCTGCTGGCCCCAAGAAAGCAAGCCTCCAGGTCCGAGACTCGAACCACAGTCGGCCATGTGGGAGTTTAGCACCTCAACCACCACACCACCTGCCAACCCCCCATTCTCTTTTATAAAGACACTAGTCATCAGATTTAGGGCCTACCCCAATGCAAGCATGACCTCATTTTAACTAATTCCATCTGCGAAGTCTGTATTTCTGCAATTCTGGGTGGACATGATGATGAGGGGATACGGTTCAACCCAGCGTAGCGTGTCTTCCTGTTTTGTTCAACACATAGAGACGGCCCCTCCTGGATACTCCAAGTCTTCTGTAACCAGCCATGCCCTCGCCCAGGAGTGTGATGCCAGGACAATTCTGCCCACCTCACAGCGAGAAAAAAACAACAGGAGGTGCAGTTTATGGCCTCTGCTGGCCGACGCCAAGGAACAACATATGCTGGGCCTGGCAGGCGAAGTGTGTCATTTTAGCTGGCTGATTTTTGGGTCAAAATGCTTGTATTTCAGTGAGCATGCAAATGAGAGTAAGAGTGGGACAAAAGGGAGGCAGAGGACTGGCTTATACATAAGAATTACCAAAAAACATTTTTAAATAATTACCAGAGGGCACATGTGCTTGCCAAGGGGAGACAGAGAGACAGAGAGAGAGAGAGAGAAAGCACCCCCAGAAAGCACATCATAATTCCTTCTCCTCCATTTCTCCATCCTGTTGGGATTTGGGGCACACCCACAAGCTCCCAGTGTGTTTTAGAAGCTGCTGGAGCTGGGATTCAAACCACAGTCACTCACGTGGGATCTGGCTCCCTTAACCACTAGGGTATAGGGCCAGCCCCAAATAGTTGTGAATTAATTTAATTTGGAATAAATGGTATTTTTTCAAAGTAAAATTTAGAGTGGGAGAGAAAAAGAAAACACAAATGAAGAGATACATCCTTATCTTGATTATGAAGTCTAAATAAAGTTAAGACTAAAACGTAACATAAAGACAAAATAAAATGCATTATATAATTTAACAAATAAATAGTAAAGCTCATCTAGAGTATGAATGGGTAAAATTAAAAAATAAAAAAGTTTTGGGGCCTAGACTCTGTGGCATAGTCAGTAGCACGCAGATTGGAGTGCTGGACACCACATGGCCAGCCATAACATATCCCAGTCCTGGTGGACCCAAAACCTGCTGGATGTGTACATACTTGTGCAGGATCCTGAGGAGCTGGAGGTCTAGGAGAAGGGAGTCACACGTGACCAGATCCTGTTGGGGGTGCCTCTCTTATGCATGTGCATATGCTCTATCATGAATATATTAAAAATTAATTTTTAAAGACTTTTTTGCCATAGGATGCACACTGGTCCTGGAAAAAAATGTTAAGGTAATTTGACTTAAAAAATATATATATATACACACACACACATACATGTCTGGAGTCAGCAGGTGGCATAGTGGTTAAGGCTCTTGATGCCCACATGGCCTACCATGGTTCAGGTGCCGGAGCTGGAGGCTTGGAAAAAATCACATGAGCATATGTACATGTGTGCTCAGAATCCCAAGAGGAGAATGGAGGAGAAAGGACTGCGTCATGGCCAGTCTGCCTGGTGAGTGTTTCTCGCTTTCCCTCTGACGAGCACATGTGCCCTATGACAAACCAAGATAATAATAATAATAATAAATGTTTGGGGAGGAAAAGAAAAACTTGATGGTGAACTTGAACTAACCAATCATCATTTTATCAGGGTAAAGATGTGAAAAGTTGACTAGGGGAACAGAAGAGAGTCTACAGATTCAGGCAAGGGCTTGCTTGATATAAGATGAATCCGTACCAACACGCTACAAGAAAGTATCACTATTGGAGGACCAGCAGATGGCGTCATGGTTACATTGCTGGACTCCCATGTAGTTGACTGTTGTTTGAGTCCCGGAACTGGCAGCTTAAAATTCACCCCGGGTGCATGCACATGTGTGCCCAAAGTCTTGAAAGGAGAATGGAGGAGAGGGGATTGTGGTGTGACCATTTTCCTTGAGGGGGTGATTTCTCACTTTCTGTCTCTCTGTCCCTCTGAGCTCACGTACCCTATAACAAAAATCTCGCTAAGAAAATAAAAAAGCAAATAAGTAAGTAATAAAAAAGAATGACTATTTAACAAATACCACCATAACAAATACCAGTAAGTGACAAGGCATCAGAACGAGCTTTTACCCATATTTTTTCACCATGTACTATAATACATTCCAAATGGTCCTAAAAGCCAGGGAAGGAAATAGAAAAACAAGTGTGTTTCGACTGTGATGAGGAAAAAACATTTTGGCTATTGATGAACTAGATATTGGAGACAGGATGGATGGATCTAAATGTGTTTTTAAAAGCCTTTTGTGCCACAGAATATAATAAAGCAAAGGCAGAAATAAAAGCCACAGAAGGGGGAAAATATATGTGGCAAATAAAGCTTTCTATCCAAAATAGCTGAAGGACTGATCTGAGTATAAAAGGCCAATATCCTGCTCCTTTGTGATAAGTCGTCAAAGGAAATTAACAGAACATTTATACACAGAACTTTATATAGACACGTGAGTAGCCCTACTATGACTCTTTTTTCTTTTGGAGAGGTTTTTGCTATAGGGCGCAAGCGCTTGCCAGAAAGACAGAGATAGATAGAAAGACAGAAAGTGAGAAATCACCCCCCAGGGGGGATGGCCACGCCGCAATCCCTTCTCCTCCATTCTCCTCTTGGGATCTTGGGCACGCACGCACATGCACCTGGCGTGAGTTGAAGCCACCGGGTCCGGGACTCGAACCACAGTCGGCTACATGGGAGTTCAGCAACATAGCCATTACGCTAACTGCTGGTCCCAACTATGAATCTTGAACTCACAGTTTGAACATGTTTCTATCATTATACAAAATCCATTTAAATGATGAAACGTAATGTTAGATTATTTACATTCCCTGGATACTAATTTGAGAAAACATATAAAATAGTAGGCCTACTCATGTTTCTAGCCTTTGATTCTACCACCATACTTCTAAGGAAGTGGCTAAAAATAAAATATGAAAAATAAAATCATTTTGGGCCAGCCAGTGGTGTGATGGTTAATGTGGATGGATCTCACACAGCAAACCACACGGTTCTAGTTCCAGACCCAGTGGCTTGAAAAACATGCTGGGCACTTGTGTATGTTGTACCCAGGGTCCTAAAGCTAGGGGGAAATGGATGAGAGGGGGATTTCAGTGTGATCATTCTCCATGGGGGGGAGGTGTTTTCTTGCTTCCTCTCTCTAGTGAGCGCACACGCCTTCTGGCAAATTTGGAAAAAATCATTTCTACAAAGTGTTCATTGATGTATTATTATTATTATTATTATTATTATTAAAGTTTATTTGGTTTACTTATTTAGAGGGAGACAGACAGGTATGCTGAATGGAATCTCTCCATGTCTCAATCCTTCCTCCATCCTCCCAAACAGCCAGGATCATGGGTGCCTGGTGTAGTTCGGCCCAGCAGGGATCCCATATGACTCCGGTTTCACTGTCCTGTTGCCTGTGCCACCAGGGTGGGCCTACAGTATTATTAAATGGAAAAAATGAGAAACTAAGCACTGTATAATGATTTCTAAGTCAGTGTTCCTCCAAGTGGGGTCTAAATGAAATGTACATCAGAACCACCTGGATGCTTGTAGAAATGCAGACTGGGGGGGCCACACTTCAAGTCTAGTAAATCGGAATCTCGAAAGGAAGCCTGGGATGTTCATTTCATCCAGCAAGCCAGATGGTTTCTTACTGCGCTGAAGTTTGCGAGCCTCTAGGCTCCAAGCAAAACCCAGACATGAGAGCATTCAGAGGACTACGGAGCATCACAAGTGACGGGCCCTGTACGTGCGTGGAGAGGGAGCGGTGATCACCCCAAACCTATGGGCAGCGTGGCGGCCACAGCGGGACCTGGGGCCAAAGTCGCTGGATGTTCATAACATTGTGGGGGTTTAACTACTTACTTCTTCCATAGTGAGGGGCTCAGAGAAAGTGAGCGATAGCACTAGAGCGAGAGAGATATAGCCGCCCTGACAGGATCGGGACGCTACGATCCACCGCCAGCCTCAGCCAGCCTGGATCTCGGGGACAGGCATGGGCAGTGCACTCAGGGAGATCTCTAGAAATGAACCCGCAGCCTTCCCAGGAAGGTCTCCAGAAATGAACGCACAGTCTGCCTCACAGAGCACTCCTTTTCATTGCTGTGCTGCTGGCTGGTCCCCACATAATATTGTGTTTTGTCCTATGAACTCATCATGGTCAGGTTGGCTTTGTGGCCTAGTGGTTAAGGGAACCAGATCCCACATGGCCAACTCTGCAGTTTGAGTTCCGGACCCAGAGTTTGAGAAACATGCCGAGCACATGTGCATGAGTGCGCCAAATCTCCACAGGATGGAGAAATGGAGAAGGGATTGTGGTGTGACCATTCCCCATTGGGAATGCTTTCTCCTCCCTCTCTCTCCATCTCTCTGGAGAGCACATAAGCCCTCTGGCAAGTTAAAAAGAAAAAAAAAATCTCATGGTCATACGAGTTTTCCCTTCCCTGTCAAACTCCCAGGCAGGTTACTGAAATAATGAATAGATCTCTCACAAAGGATCACAGGGTTCTTACCCCCAGCCACACCTGCCTGAATGTCATCCCTTCCCCTTGTCTCCCTGGGGCCCTAGTTTCCAGGAGACCAACAGGCCTTTCTGCCCTGGGTTCTGTCTGATGGAGGAGTCTGACCCAGTGGGGCTCCAGGACCCGTCTGAGCCCTTTGACCTTTGAGCTCTGCTTCCGGTTGGTTCAGTACGTTGGCAAGGTCGCTACTATAAGCCCCCAACCTTGGAACAATGCTTGGGTCAATTAGCATGTCGGCAAGGCCGTTTGCTATCCACTCCGGGAAATGTAGTAGCCTTGCTGGGAAGTGACTTCCCTCTGACTCCCCGATATACTACTATAAAAGAATTACAAAGCTCCCTCATACATCTTGAGTGTGTGGTAAGATTTCCCAAAAGTCCCCCGACCACTCCCCTTTACCCTGACCACCTACTGTTAATTACAATACTTCATCCTGCGATCATAGTAGAGGGTGTGCTGAAGTTCTATCTAGGCAGAAATCATCTTGACCTTTGGAAGGCCCTTCAAAACACATTTAATATAAATAATCTTTTTACATACAATAGGACTAGGCTGAAACTGGCCCAGGACACTCTCGTCCCATGGTAACTAATGTTCTAACAAAATACACAACAGTGATGCCATGGGCTACACAAGTGAATCCACAACACCATAAACCCATTCTAAAGTTTTTCATTAACTTATTAGTCACTTTACCGCCAGTTGAAAAGGCTGTCCCCGCCCTCACCAAGTGAACAGTAACTTCACCCCTTCAGGATAGGCAAATATATTAGGATTCCTTAAGTTTTAGATCCCTATAGAATTATATAAGTATCATTCTTTATGAAAATCCATAAGAACTAATATCTATGCTTGAGATTTTCTTTTAGTAATCATAAGACGGCTGCTGCTGAACATCGGCTGATAATTAACTCTACCTGCTGGAATTGTTTCCTGAAACCGCACCGCTTGAAGTTACCAGAAACCTGCTTTCATCAATCAAACAATTGTTGAACTGTATCGATGATTAATAGACCTGCCCTTAATCAAATCCTGAATGGTCTCTATTGTTAAAACTTTATGAATTGATAATTAGAACACATAGCCCCTCTCCCATTTACTTGCATGTGTCACATTTTCAATAAAAAGGCACGATGATTCCTAACAGTTGTCACTCTACAGAGAGCAATCTCTGGGGAGTGTCCGGCTGAAGACGTGCATGACAAGGCACCGAGACCTTAGTCTTCCTTTCCTTCGCCGCCTCCACCCACCCCCGCTGAGGCTGGTCCCCGGCAGTCTGAGGCCTTGCATCCTGTAAGCATTGCCCCACTGTGTCATTGGCTGTGCCTAGTGGGATCCCGGCAGGGTGGGGGTGTGGACCTCCAGTCAGGAGAGCTCACTGACCACGCATATTTGCACCAAACATGGGGCTGAAGAGCCTAGGAGGCAGCTGCCTGGAGCCTGAAGACTGCTATTTCCTTTTCCGGATGAGGAGGAGAGACAGGTCTGCGGGGATTGATGGAGAGACAGGTGGTGGGGGCAGCAGAGGGGTGCTGCTAATGCAAGTCTGAGCTTCTGGGGCTCCCAAGGGCTGACTGCCCTGAGGGCTGATCCCTGAGGCACAGAAATGCCACCACAGAAGCCTCTTCCTGGAACTTGCAGATCCATTCTTGCCCGGAGCCTTGGGGCATCTTGCCAGGATTCGTGGATGTCACAAGACACTACTGTCCAGTCAAGGTTGGCCAACCTCCCCCAAGAAGGCTGGGCAAAGGCCCAGGATACCACACCCTGTCGCCTATGCAGGAAAGGAGAGTCCACTTTCCATCATGAAGCAGGTGAGGGATCGCGGAGTAACCACGCACGGACCCACAGTTTCATTCTTGGCGTTTCCTGGCCCAGAGGGAGAATAAGGCTCTTCCTTTGAAACTAGCGCATCTGTTCCCAGTTCCCAGGTGCTCACCCTGCGGGCCACCACACAGAAGCTCCCTCCGGGGTTGAGTCTTCAGCAGCCTCACTGGGCCATCAGAGGGAGCCCCTTTCCACAAGGAGCTCAGGGAAGTTCCCATAGGACACCAGAGTGGGCTCCTGGGAGACGTCACCCTGCTCTCAGCCTCCATTCCACACCCCAGAATCTCACTGCCACCCCCTGCCCTTTTGCAAGTCCTTTCCACAGGGTCAGAGACGAGCCCAGAGAGCATGGTCAACCCCTGCCCTCCTCTTTGAGACTTTGGTGACTTGTTTATCTTGCGCCCCCCACTGTGACCTGCTGAGGAGAGAACAGAGGAACGCAAGGGCAGAGGCCAAGCCCAGCAGGTGGCGTTAGGAACTGTGACTTGATCCTGGACCTTTGTGTTTCATCCCAAAGCACCTCCTGAGATCTCTGCAGATCTGCCTGGTCTGTGCCATACACCGTGCTAGGCAGCTGCACCCATGGACAGGCAGATACAGCCCTGCTTCCTGGAAATTACAGTGGAGGAGGCATAAAATAAACAAGTAAGTGGGACCAGCAGATGGCATAATGGTTACACTGCTGGACTCCCACTTAACTGACTGCAGTTCAAATCCTAGACCCTGTGGCTTAAAACTCACTGGGCACGTGTGCATGCGTGCGCAAGATCCTGAGAGGAGAATGAAGAAGGGATTGTGGCATGGCCATCCCCCCTGGAGGGGGTGATTTCTCACTTTCTGTATTTCTGTCTCTCTCTAGCGAGCACACAAGACCTATTGAAAAAATCTTTCTCCAAAAAAAAAAAAAAAAAAAAAAAGTAAGCACAGTCTCGATTTGATATAATTGGATCATAATGAGGCTCTGGAAGAAATAAAACAGTACTGTGTTAAAAGAGAATGTAAGGGGCCAGCAGATGACATAAGGGTTGTGTCACTGGACTCCCACATGGCTGACCATCGTTTGAGTCCCAGATCCAATGGCTTAAAATTCATGCCAGGCATGTGTGTGCATGCACGCCCAAAATCCAGAGAGGAGAATGGAGGAGAAGGGATTGCAGCATGGCTATCCCCCTGGGGGCTGATTTCTCACTTTTCTTCTCACTGTTTCTGTCTTTCTCCCTCTCTCCCAGCTGCCCCCACCTCCACAGTGCACATGCCCTAGGGCAAAAAAACTCTAAAAAAAAAAAAATAGAAAGAAAGAAAAGAATGGGACACTGCCTCAGAGGAGAGATGGTCAGGGAAGGCCTCTCCTAGCTGAGCCTGGGTGACAGGGAGCTATTGACAAGGAAGAGCGTTAGGCTGAGGGAACAGCGCGTGCAAAGGCTCTGAGGAGGGAAGAGCTTGGTTTGTTCAAGGGGCCTCTAGTGCATTGGGGTTGTAGTTCCATGAGTGAGGGGCAAGGCATGTGGAATGAGATCACATAGGAGTGAGCACGGGCCAGATCAGGGTGGTTAAGTTGAAGGATTTTAATTTTTATCTGAGTGGGATAGGAAATCATTGGAGGGTTTTCTTTTCTTTTTAAAAGTTTATTCTTTTTTTTTTTTTTTTCATGAGAGATAGATGAGACAGAAACAGATAGGTATCCCCAGTAGAATTCTCACACCACAATCCACCCTCATTCTCAGCCAGTCTGGATTACATGTGCATGTGTGCCCCTGACTTATTCAGGGAGGGACCAGGATGCAAACCCAGGACCTTTCCCATGGAGGTCCCGTTGTATTACTGTGGTGCCACCACTTAGTTCTGTGGAGAATTTTAAGAAAGTGACCATGGAGTAATGGTTGCTTTGCTGAACTCTCATGTGGTCAACCACAGTTTGAGTACCAGACCTGGTGGTTTAAACCTCACGCTGGGTGTATATGCATGTGTGCCCCAAATCCCGAAAGTAGAATAGAAGAGAAGGGATTGTGGAGTGGCCATCCCTCTGGGAAATGATTTCTTGTTTTTTGTTTGTTTGTTTATTTGTTTCTCTCTCTGTCTCTCACATGTGCCCTATGGCAAAAATCTCTCTTAGAATAGAAAAAAAGGAAGTGACATAATCTGATTTAAATATTCAAGCACCATCATGGCTGTGGGTCTGAGAATAAACTATAAACGCAGGCACGGGAGAAAGGAGAGCATTTAGGAGCTGCTGCAGGGTCCAGGTGAAAGACCATGTTGACTTGGATTGCTGCTGGAGTTGGGAGAGACGTGAGGGGACCTGAGACATATTAGGGAGATTGTGCCTAGAGGACTTCTGAATGGGGTGGAGGAAAGGAAGAAGAGGAGGAGGAATCAAGGCTGAATTCCATATCCCCAGCTTGAGCCACCCTGTGACAGGTGGTGCCACTCACCATGGTAGAGACTGGTCGGAGGAGAGGGGAGAAGGAACAGGTGACAGGAACAGGTTTTGCTGGTCTTCAGGCTTGTCCTGATTCCAAAGTCAAGGGAGTCATTATTTGATGTTCCTTCTCAGCCAGCCTCAAAAACCCTACCTTAGAGGTTGAAGCAACCTTGGTGGAGCTCAGTGAGTCAGGAGTCAGGGCTGAGAAAGAGAAACAAACAGCCAATCTGCCTTTGGGGCCTTCAGCTTCCGGGCCAGGTGTGCCCAGTCTAGTCCCCTCTCTCCCAGCCTTGCTGTCAAACCCCCTTCCAAACCTCTCACAAGGCCCTTCTAGCCATCATGATAACAGCACCCAGGACAGGGTGCTCTGGCCCTACGATGTTTCCACATGACCCTAATCTTCTGAGCCTTCTTCCTTTTCTCCAAATGCCTTCCCAGTGCACTTCCTGGGTGAACTTCCAGAAGTGAGGTGGTCATGAACTGGCACAGGAGCCTGGGATGCCAGGAGATTAGGGCCTGAAGCTGGCCGGCTTCAGCTCCTCACTGGTTTAGGCTCACTTCTTCCCTCCTCTGGAAGCTGTGTTCATCGGACTGAAAAATGGGACACCATCCTTCCCTTCTTCATGGGGCTAGGAGTAGGGGCTTTAGAGTCAGGAAGATGTCAGTTCAAATCCTAGCCGGCTGTGTGACCTAAGACAGGTCACCTCTCTAAATGGCAGTTTATATCATTTACAAAATAGAAATTATAAACACCTTTCCTATGGGACTGTTGTGAGAATGAGGCCAGAATAGAAGATCTGGGAGGTGAAGTGCCTCCCACCAAAAAGGTCAGGATACATGGTATTTGGGCCAGCCTCATACCGTAGAGAATAAGCCCTGCACATAGGAAACCACATCCCACATGGCTGTCCATGGTTCAAATCTTGGCCCTGGAGGCTTGAACAACCGGCATATATGTGCCTGTGCCCCAAAATCCTGATATGAAACAGAAATGGAGGGAGAAGAATTGTAGTGTGACCACACCCATTGTGGGGAGGTGCTTTCTCTCTCTCTGGAGAGCTAAGCACCTTCTAGCAATTAAAACCAAACGAAAACAAACAAACAAACATGGTAGCTAGCGCTGTTGTTGAATGCTTAAGGACCACACCTAAGGAGCCAGGTGACGGGCATCAGTTTCTAAAGCAGCTGAGAAATCACACGATTTGTCCGGGATAATGAGTCTTGGTCTATGCCCCGAGCTTAAACACATATGTATGCTTAGGCTGGCCTCTGAAGTTAGAAAAGTCCAAGATAAACTGGATATTATGTTGTGGCTTCGTTATTTTACCTCTGTGCCTCAACACTCCCATTTGTAAAGTAGAGATAATAATTGTGCCTATCTAAGGGGTTTTCTGGAAGCTTAAATGAGTTAGCTTTTTTTTTTTTTTTAAATCCTCTATAGGATGTGTGTGCTTGCCAGAGAGAGATAAAGAGGGAGGGAGAGAGAGAAGGTGAGAAAACACCCCGTCCCCAAAGGGGCTGGCCACACCACAATTCCTTCTCCTCCATTCTCCTTTCAGGATTTTGGGCATGCACGTACATGTGCCTGGAGCTGCCAGGTCTGGGACTTGAACCACACAGCTCGCCATGTGGGATCCAGCTGCCTTAACCACTGTGTCATCTGCTGAGTTAACTTTTTAAACACTAAGTATGGAAAGTGTTCAAAACAGTATCAGGAATGGGCTTTGATAGCTGTAGGTTTTCATTAGTATGCACCCTCTAAGGAAAAATTCATCTAAAGTATGGAAGATGAAAGTTCTGTTCTCTCAACTCAAAAAGAGGAAAGGGTAAATAAGGGCTGGAGTAATGGCAATTCACAGACTGACAATTCTGGGAAAAGGTACAAACTGGAAGATGAATCCTGCCAGACGAGAGCTTGCAAATAGACCTGGGAGTTCATAAAATTTAGTCATTTTTAAACTCCAGACATGTGAGCAGTACCAGTCTACTGTGACATTTTCTTCAGTCTAGGGCAATCCAGTGAAAAAATATGAACAATGTAGTAAGATGTTCTTAAATATAAATGTATTAACTTTTTTCAGTTTCAAGGTTTTGTCCCTTTTGTTTCTGTTGTTAAAACATCCTTTCTTTTTTAAAGTGTTGGCTGTTGGCGATTTGGTTGTTTGTGATATTTGATGATTTGAACTGGTTCATAAATTTTTTTTTTGGGGGGGGGAGAGATTTTTGCCATAGGGCGCGTGCGCTCGCCAGAAAGACAGAGAAAGACAGAAAGCGAGAAATCACTCCCTAGGGGAGATGGCCACGCCGCAATCCCTTCTCTTCCATTCTCCTCTCGGGATCTTGGACACGCACGCACACGTGCCCGGCATGAGTTTAAGCCACCGGGTCCAGGACTCAAACTGTGGTTGACTACATGGGAGTCCAGTGACATAGCCATTACGCTAACTGTTGGCCCCCTATTTATTTACTTATTTCTCATGACGTGAGTTTTGGCAGAGAAAGACAGAGAAAGTGAGAGAGGGAGCATTAGAAAGCAAGCTCTCGAGTCTGGGACTCAAACCATGGTCGAACATGTGAGAATTCCAGCACCTTAATCACCACGCCACCTGCTGGCCCCAATAGGGCATGTTTTCCAAGTCACTGAGGCCAGGATTTCTACCATGCAGTTGGCCATGTGGGATCCAACTTCTTTTAATCACCATGCTATGGGGCCAGTCCAGTTTCCCCTTTGTAAAAATATTTTTAATTTCAGGGACCAGCAGAACTAAACATGAACGACAGAGCGCACTGAAGCTGGTGAGTACAATTGAACCTCCCTGATCCGGATGTAAAGGTCTGTGAAATGTGCCTTGGGCCTGTGGATGGCGATCTGTGGTTCAAATCATGGGAGAGTAGGATTTACACTGAGATTCCTGGCTGTAGAATTTCTGTCCCACTGACCTCGCCCCACTGCTGAGTCGTGGCTAAGACACAAAAGACACAGCCTTGGTGTTGCCCTGGTTCTCTTTCACCCCTGACTTTGACGCACTGAGAAGGTGGATGCCCGTCCCAATCCTCTACTTCCTCTATCTGGCAAATGGGCAGGAGGAAGAGAAGTCAGGGAAAGAAGGCAGAATATCAGCCCTAGCTGGCATAGGGCCATCAGTCTTTCAAAGCCTCAGTGCTAGCCTTTTCTTTAATCCACTTTTCTCCAAGCAGAGGATCTATATTCCAGGAATACTAAAGTCACAGGATAAAAATGGAGTATCAACTTTCACTTAAGTATGAATAAAATATGGACTAGAATATAAAATTTAAAATGAAAAATTTAACTGAAAAGAAATTTCCCAGGAAGGCCAGCAGGTGGCGTGGTGATTGAGGCACTGAATCCCACATGGCTGACTGGGCGGCTTGAAAAATACACCTGGCATGTGTGCCTATGTGCCCCAAATCACAAGAGAAGAATGAAGAAGAAGGGATGGCGGTGTGTCCATCCCCCCAGGGGGTGTTTTCTTAATAATTCTCCCTGCTCCCATCTCTCTCTGACCAGTACATGTACCCTATAGCAAAAAAACAAACAAACAAAAAGCCTAAAAGAAATCAAATAAATAAGAAATTTCCCCATTGTGTCTGTTGCTGCAAGTCAAGCAAGTAACACAGGGTCCAAGTTCATGCTCCTCTTGCTTAAAGGAAGCTCTGTTCTTCTAAGTCCTGAGAGGCGAATTTCATTTCCTGGAGGCTCAGCATAGGCCAGAGATTTCTGACAAGGGATGGAGATAGTTTGTGACAGATGAAACCTTGTCCTCCAAGGCCCTCACCATCTTCCAGTCCCATTTGTCCCACTAGAGATGTAAGTCATTGGGCACTAGCCTCCGAGCTCAAGAACCCCTCGCAGTGAGCCCAGATAACCACTGGGTGTGCAGTCATCTCTCCTGGGGTCCGCTTATAGAGTGGTAACTCCAAGGAAAGGACGCCAGGTAACCTAGTCCCCAACACCTGGACTTGCCATTAGGCTCAGTAAACAATGCCTAGGGCCTGTGATGGTCAATTTTATGTGTCAGCCTGGCTACCCAGGTATTTGATTAAACATTGTTCTGGGTGTCTGTGAGGATGTTTCTAGATGAGATCGATATTTGAATCAGTAGACTGAGTAAAGCAGATTGTCCTCCCCAGCGTGAGGGGTGGGGATGGTGCTCATCCACTCTGAATAAAGCAAAAATGGCAAAGTAAGAAAGAATCCAGATCGAGGGGCTGGCAGGTGGCGTGGTGATTAAGGTGCTGGACTCCCACATGGTTAACCATGGTTTGAATTCTGAGGCTGGCGGCTTGCTTTCTCACTTTGCCTTTCTCTCTCTCTGGTCTAATTTAAAAAATAATAATGATGGATAAAATAATTCTTAGAAAAAGAAAACATCCAGCTCTCTTTGCCTGCCAGTCTTTGAGCTGGGACACTGGCCTTTGAACTTGGACTCAGCCTGGAACTTATGCCATGAGCTTTCCTGGCTCTCCAGTTTGCCCTTTGCAGACCATGGACTTCTGGGCTTTCAATACCATGGGGCTGAGAGGTCCCTGGCGTGCAGTGGGGGATAAATGTGCATATAATCACTATCCTGCTTCTCTAGAGAGGTTCGTATAGGCCCACAATACTTTCAGGGGCCTATTAAAATATTTTTACTTTGGGCCAGCTAAATGGTTTAGGCAGTTGGGTTTCATATGACCAACTGTGCAGTTTGAGTCCTGGACCCAGTAACCTGAAAAATGCACCCTGAAAGACACGCCAGGTGTGTGTGCACATGTGCCTAAGTCTGAAGAGAAGAATGGAGGAAAAGGAATTAAAGTACAGCCATCCTCCCGGAGGGTCATTTCTCACTTTTCCTCTCTTTCTCTCCTTCACTCTGTCTCTCTCCAGTGAGCATACACTCCCTATAGCAAAGTTTTTTTCATTTTAACTTTTTAAACTAGATGGAGGAAATGACTATAACAATAACTAATATATTAAAATGAGTCAAGGTAGGATTATATGTTTTTATTCCAATATAGTCATAAAATAAAGTTTTTATAGAAACTTTTGATATAGGGTACATGCGCTCGCTAGAGAGACAGAAAGCCAGAAATCACCCCCAGAGGGAATGGCCATGCTGCAGTCCTTCTTCTCCATTCTCCTCTCGGGATTTTGGGCACATGGGCACAAATGCCCAGCATGAGTTTTGAGCCTCTGGGTCCAGGACTCGAACCATGGTCAGCCATGTGGGAGTCCAGCATCATATTTGAACTACAGTTGACTATGTGGGAGTCCAGTGATACAACCAGTACACCATGAGCTGGTCCTGAATACAATTTTTAACAAATACATGTTTATGGAGGGATGGACCCACAAAGGCACAAGTACCTAAGAACTATGAAAGTCATACCATGACCTTGCTAATACTCTACAGTTCCTTATCCTTGAGGTTAGGATTCCTTATATCTGGCATCCATGACCACCCATTGGTCCAGTTGGTTGATGAGGATGGTGCGTCTAAGGGCTTCCACTGATCTTGAAGGAAACGTTATTCTTGGAGCTGTCATCCCGCGTTGTACTTACCATGTACTTACCAATAGAAGCACCGTGTGGTTGTCTGGTGGAGGATGGACTCAGCAGTGCAGAGAGCAGGGTAAGCCAGAACGAGGCATAGAAATAGCTTCTCCTTCAAAAGGGGTGACTACCAAGGAGCACCCACCCCTGCTTCCACCAGCAGTTGTCCTCTGTGTTCTGTCCTGGTCTTTGTCTAATTAGGTTAACTAACCTCTCTCTTCTATAGACCAGGCCCCAGTACTTAGTGAGCATACCTGATGTGTCAGATACTGTTCAGGGCAAAAATAAACTGGGTGCTTGCAGCCTTCTCTGGCAAACAGCCTTGTAAACAAGCAGAGAACAGAGTACAAAGTGCTGTGGGAACACACATCTTAATTCTGCCTGGGTGAATTGTGAAGGCTTCACAGAAGAGGCAGCACTGGAGCAGGGCTTAGAAGGGTGAACATGATGTGACCCTCAGTGTGGCATTAGGGAAAAAGGAGGGTAAGGTAGACACATGTCCTAACAACCACCCAGGGAAGAATTAGTGAGAAGTGTCAGAAATGTGATAAAACCAACAAATGTTACATTCAATGCATTCTGCACATTGTGAGCCAAAATTTATAAATCTAATTATTCAGTGACAACTAAATTATTTTCTTCCAGCTAAAAAGTAGAAACCACAACACAGATTAATAGTACCATGTCAGGAGCCAGCTGGTGACGGTGCAGCGGTTACGTAAGACTCTGCGATGCTGGACTCACACGGCAGGGTCCCAGGTTTGCTCCCGAGGTCTCTCTGAATATGCTGAGTGCACATGCGTGCCCATGATCCAGGCTGGCCGAGGCTGGGGGTGGATCACTGTGAAGGACTCTGTTGGGGGTGCCCATCTCTCTCTCTCGATGAAAAACATGAGTAAATAAACCTTAAAGAAAGAGAGAGCGAGAGCATCATGTCATAGGAGACCTGCCGTGACCACGAAGTGTTCTGTGACCTGCAACCCTCTTACCCAGCAGCCATTGGACAGGAACGGAAGGGGGGAGCAGGGCATTCTGAGCAGAGGGCGCAGCACAGCGAAAGAGGGAGGGCCAACGTCCCTGCAAGTGTGCTCATTATAAGCACAGCACTGTCCTGGGTTCCGTTCTAGTGAGTTATCAACTTGAGGCTGGGGAATCATGGGAACCCCCAAGTTTGTAGTTGACCAGGCAGAAATGTGGGTCACCTGGGGACTCACTTGTGGCTGGCATCTAAAGGGGTGACAGTCTTGTGGGACTGAGCCCTTTAACATGTGGGATCTGATGCCAGCTCCGGATAGGTAGAGTCAGGATTGAATCAAATTGTTGGACACCAGTTCAGTTTGGAGAATTCGTGTGGAAAATGAACATGCATTTGGTGTCAGAAAAAAACATACATTTGGTTCAGAAGTAGTGTTAGAGAAAAATATGCACACAGAAATGGTAATTCATGAGGAAACATCAGCCACCTGGTTTAAGGGAAGCAATTCACAAAGTAGCTCATACACTTCACAGTTTGCTTATGGTTAATGTAGTCCTTCGGCTTTGGAGCATGCCTGTGAGGAACTCTGAAAACCAGGACTTTCCAGAAAGAACTAGATCTTTTGTCCATTTTAATGGCAAGCTGGGAGGCCCAGATAAAGGCACTGGAATGGGCTAGTTCTCTCAGCTCCCTGTCCTCTCGGCAGCTGGGCTGGTATAAGGACTTTGTGGCCTGGAAACCCCCAGAAGGTGGGTTGTCATAGAAGGAAATGGAAGAGATAGGATTCTAGTTCCAGCCTGGCTTTCCACTGACGTCCTTGGTGACTTTGAGCAAGTTGCTCCCATACTGGGCTTTGGGCTTCGGTTTCCTCATCTGCAAAAGGAGCAATAAGGACTCGATTACTAAATTCTACCTAGCCCTTAGGGCATAATTCTGTGACTCTAAACTTGGTGAGACTGCCCCCCTGAAATTGCTAGGAATACAGTAAACTAGTTAGATGGGGTTTATCATGCCAAGTAACAATGAGTATTGAGTAAAGAAATTATTGGGAACCAGCAGTTAGCGTAATGGCTATGTCGCTGGACTCCCACGTAGTTGACCGCGGTTCACATCCCGGACCCGGTGGCTTAAAACTCACGCCGGGCGCGTGTGCATGCGTGCCCAAGATCCCGTGAGGAGAATGGAGGAGATGGGATTGCGGCGTGACCATCCCCCCTGGGGGGTGATTTCTCGCTTTCTGTCTCTATGTCTCTCTCTGTCTGTCTGGCGAGCGCACGCGCCCTATAGCAAAAACCTCTCCAAAAAAAAAAAAAAAAAAGTAAAGAAATTATTCAGGGAAGCCAACAGCTTCCTAATTATTCCTGCCCTGCCTCTGAGCCAGATGCCCATAAAACACAGATTAGAGGACCAGCAGGTGGTGTGGAGGTTAAGGTGCTGAACTCCCACATGGCCAATTGCCATTCAAGTCTCAGACCTGGAAGGTGGGCACCTGCACATGTGTGCCCAAAATCCCAGGAAGAAAATGGAGGAGAAGGGACTGTGGCATGGCCATCCCCCATGGGGGCTGATGTATCACTTTCTCTCTCGCAGCCCATGTGCCCTATGGCAAAACCTTAAAAAAGAAAGAAAGAAAGAAAGAAAGAAAGAAAGAAAGAAAAAGAAAGAAAGAAAGAAAGAAAGAAAGAAAAAGAAAAAGAAAGAAAGAAAGGAATCTGAGAAATGCAGAGATATGGGGTGCTGGCTTCCAAGTCAGCAGAGACTATGCTTTGAGCAATTAGAAAGGAGTCCTGTCAAGCACCCTGCTTCTCCTCAGAGTATCCTTTCCTAGGGGGAAGCACGGTCACCACCTACCACATTATAAGGGACTTGCTCATCTAATGAACCATTAGGACAGTGAAGCTCACTCAACATGCACATGACATAGAGCAAGGAAGGAGAGTTGACATGCTGGATGAGAGAATCGGGATTCA
This sequence comes from Tupaia tana, assembly GCA_026018925.1. Taxonomy (NCBI): domain Eukaryota; kingdom Metazoa; phylum Chordata; class Mammalia; order Scandentia; family Tupaiidae; genus Tupaia; species Tupaia tana. The sequence continues at coordinate 232,655,838 of JAKSZU010000001.1, forward strand.
AAAATATGCTGCTCACTTGAGAGATGGGCTGAGGCTAACAGGATTACATTTAATAAGGAGAAATGAAGATCTCAAGCCCAGATTCGAGAAGACCAATCAACTGGTCTTGGGAGCAGAATCATGGCTGTACATGGTGGCTCCTACAGGACCACATGAATGAAGTTGGGTAGGGGGAGTGTAGTTCCCAGAAGGAAGTCTGGAGAGTTGGAGGAGAACATGGCAGGAAGGAGGGCACAGGAAGACAATAGATAATAAGGCTGGCCTGCCGGGCATGAGTAATAGTGTTGTGCTCTGAGTGTTTTGAAAGGAATCCTGAGTCAGAATTCCTGACAAATCCATTAGAACACATTGGAAATATAGCAAGTGGGACAGTGAGGAGGAAGCCTTAAAGAACCCTGACCCAAGTGGTAGATTAGAAGGAAGTGGGGATATTTAATCTAGAAAATAGAAGACTTGGCAGGGACACAGTGACTCTCTTCAAGAATGTGAAAGACTGGGACCAGCAGTTAGCGTAATGGCTATGTCGCTGGACTCCCATCTAGTCGACCACGGTTCGCGTCCTGGACCCGTTGGCTTAAACTCACACCGGGCGTGTGTGCATGTGTGCCCAAGATCCCGAGAGGAGAATGGAGGAGAAGGGATTGTGGTGTGGCCATCCCCCCTGGGGGGTGATTTCTCGCTTTCTATCTCTTGTCTCTCTCTCTCTCTGCCTGGCGAGCGCATGCACCCTATAGCAAAAACCTCTAAAAAAAAAAAGAAAAGAATGTGAAAGACTAACCCATGAGAAGGACCCTGACCAGCCGAGGGTCCAAACTAGGTCTAAAAAGTGGTCATGATAGAAAAGTCAGATTGTAACCCAACTTCAGGAAGAACTTCAAACCTTATCAGTAAACCAGGAAAGGCTTGGACTCTCCCAGGACAGAATGAGCTGGCATCATGAGGGTATCAGTCAACCCTTACGTAGGACTTCTGAAAATAGTATCCCTGTGTGCATGAATTGCTCATCTTAACTATGCATTCCCCTCCAATTCGAATAATCTAAGAATTACCTCCAGCTGGTCACCCAGTCTGACCAAGAGGATTCCAGGGAGCTACTGCAGTTTACTGTGAGAAGGAACGACTTGCATTAAATATGGCCCACACTGTCCCCAAGTAAACTTCTGCCTCTCAGAGCTCTGCAACTTTGGAAGAGGGTTATTGTAGGTGCACAGGTGACCCTAGGAAAGTTGCTTTCACTGTGCTCCTGTTGTTGGCCCTTAAATTCATAAATAGGTGGAACCAGCAGTTGGCATAATGGCTATGTCACTGGACTCCCATGTAGTTGACCACGGTTCAAGTCCTGGACCTGATGACTTAAACGCACAATGGGCATGTGCATGTGTGCCCAAGATCCTGAGATGAGAGTGGAGGAGAGGGGATTGTGGCGTGGCCATCTCCCCTGGGGGGGTGACTTCTCACTTTTGTCTCTCTTTATCTTTCTGGCCAGTGCATGTACCCTACAGCAAAAACCTCTCAAAAAAAAAAAAAAAATTCACAGCTAGGAGGCAGGGCATGGTACATGGGGGTGGGGTGGGTCAAGGAAGAGAGTGTCAGTTGTCCCTAGCACCTCGTGGCTGAGAGGTAACAACAACATATGCTGGGAAACAACTTACAAACTACATGGCATAGAGTCAAGGTCTTGTCCCCTCATTGCACAATTGAGACCTACGTGGCCATGTGATTTGAGTTATGAGAAGGGCCAGGATAAGAATTCTGTGCTCCCAGACCTTATGGGAAGCAGGGCAGTGGGCAGAGCACAGCCTACAGCCAGCCAGTAGGTTTCAGTCCTGACTCTGCTGTTTGCCAGCTGTGTGACCTCAAGCAAGTTAATTGACCTCTTTGTGCCCCTATTTCTCAATTATGAACTGTAGCTAGAGTTAGCGCCTACCTTTGAGGCTGTTTTGAGGATTGGAATGTGTATTATTTCCAAGGCTCAGGAATGGTAAGTAATTTATCCAAGATCACATAGGCAGAAAGAGGGCAGATCCGGAATCTGAACCCAGATCTGCCTGAATCTAAACTGAATTTCTCTAGCCCTACCCTACCATATGCTGCCCCTCTCAGCCCACAAAGAGAAATCGTTTCTGTTACTGACTCAGAAAGGGCTCTCCTGATCAAGCCTGGGTGCGCTAGAGCTGGGGAAGCATCTGTCCTCCATCGTGGAGAAGGAAGGCATGGTACAGTCACAGTGACATGTCACCGAGGAGAGGTACTGAGTAGCTGAAGCCTGTGCTAGATGTCTTTTGAGTTAGATCATTAGATGAAGTAACCAAACAGCTTGCTCAAAAGCTGCTCTAATTACTCCCTGGGGGACCAGCAGGCCCTTGGGCTCTGTGTCAAGGAGACGGGGCTGGCAGGTCAGATTGCGTGGTTTCAGATACAGCATTGAACTTGTCCGCCATTGTGCATAGGAAGCTCCAGAGGGATGGAGCAGGAGAGCAGGATGAGGCAGAACCGGGAGAGGCATTCCCCTGTCCAAGTGGTAAGACAGGGGTGGGTCTGCCTGCGATTCTAGCTGCCTGGATGCCTCACATCAGCCCACTCGGGGACCCGGGATGCTGACTCGCTGAATCCTTGAACAACCTTCCCCTAAGGCAGGCTGTCGCCTTCCTGCCCATCAGGGATATATAAATAGATTTCAGCTGCACCTATTTTTTTCCCAAAAAATTGCTGATGGTCTGTGTTGTTCCTAATCCCGTGCCAGGTCAGGGTGGTGTCCCTGTCTCGTTCACGGTGGGTTCAGAGGTTCAGAGCTGGAATGAAAATCTGAGGGTAGAGAGGGGACTGCTGAGTCAGAAACGCCCATGAGGAGCAGCCGTCTGCTGGGCCTGATGAGGTTCCTGAACCGCACAGGGAGGGGCCGAGGTGGTGTCCTGGCTAGAACTGTCATGAGCAGCAGAGGGACACAGGAGACAGTGCGAGGAGCTGTACTGGTAGAGCCGGACTCTGCCACTTGCCAGCTGGCTGAGCTTCGGCAAGTTAACCTCGTTGCAAATCAACTTTCCTATCTGCAAAATGGGGGAGACTCATCCTTCCTACTTAGGAGGACCTTAACAAAGACATTCAGTCCTCACCATCTGCAGAAGAAAGAAAGAAATGGGAGGAGGATGGAAGGGAGACTTTACTGAGTAATGTAATAAACCTGAGCCCGTGGGAACACAAGAGGGGCCTTTGGCCAGCCTGTGGCCCGGTTGTTAAGCCAGCTGAATCCCAGACAGATGACCATGTGGTCCAGGTCCTGGACCCAGTGGCTTGCAAAACACAATAGGGATGTGTGTGTGCATGTGTGTGGTGGGAGGGGGGGGCGGTGTGCCCAAAATCCCCAGAGGGGAATGGAAGAGACTGTAGCACAGCCATTCCCCCTGGGAGGGTGATTTCTCTCACTCTCGTTCACTCTCTCCTGTAAGCATACACATCCCCTAGCAAAAATGATACTAATAAAAATTTTAAAGGGAGGCCTTCATCCAGGCTGGGGGCTGGGCAGCTGGAATAGTCCCCCGGAGGAAGTGACATTCCTGAAGGGCATGCCCTCAGCCCAGGGCAGCTCTACTGAGCACCTGTGGATGGGCTACTGGCCCAGCTGCTGTTGCTGCTCTGGCCCCACCAAGGGCCCTGACCAGGTCTGGCCAGGGCCCCTCTGCCCACCTTCCTCCTCACCCTCCTCCACACCCTCCTCACACCCTAGCTACCCCTCAGTTTCTCACCCCAGCATGCCCTCACCCCCCACTTTCTGTGCATTCCCTCTATCTATAGTGCTCTTTGTTCTCCACTTTGGTTTCAGTTCATCTTCTTCTAGATCTTGGTCCAGTTGTGACTTCCTCCAGGCAGCCTTCCCTGACCTCCCTGACTAAGTCAAATCCCCATCAGAGATGCTGGAAAAACTCTGTATTCCTATTTTTTAGGTCTGACAAACCATGTGATTATCTAATTATCTAATTCTCTGCTACAGCAGACCAAAAACAGGGTTGAATGAAAAACTGAATGAATGAATGAATGAATAGCAACTGTATTACACAGGACAATGTGTATGTTAATGCCGAAAGACTAAGAAAATTACTGCTTCCTTTTAACATCATGTATAATAATCACTTTATAATTATTTGTAATACTTATCATTGATCATATATAATAACATTGCAAAAGGGTTCATTTGTCTGTTCATTAATTCATTCATTCAACAAATATTAATGAAGGGCCTGCTCTGCTCAGGCTATTCTCATCAGTGGGATGGAAGGAGTGAAAGTGAGACGTGCTCTTTGCCCTCTGGAGCTCACAATTGGACAGAGAAGACAGAGTAGTGAGATACACAAATACATAAGGAAGGAAATCACAGACTTTGGAAAGTGGCTGGATGACACAGCCCCTAGCTGTAGAAGGGAACCTCGGAGCTTGTCCTGCCCTCTCAGAGCCTACAATGACAAGGATGACTTTAGCTCAAGAACAACAGGAAATCTCTCTGGAAAAGTCCAGTGCGCCAGCTCTCGCCACTTGAAACAACTCCTAGGGCAGGCTAAGGAGCCTCTTGTTGGTACCAAATGCCCCAGGAGCAGCAGACTAGCTAAGCTTGGAGATGACAGTGTACCTGAGGCCCTGGCTGGCAGTGGATGGGGCATGGCTGCTCTCTGGTGCCAGGTGTCCCTCTCAGCCAGTGTGCTGCTGTCGGCTGATGGCCCCTGCCATCAGCAGCCTGACGCTCCTCTGCCTGGGCAGCCAGGAGCGGGAAGTGAAGGAGGAGCTGGCCAATCTATAGTGACAGCCAGTCCTGCAACCCTGAAACCCGAGGAGATGGGTTAAGGACGGCCCTTGCCTCTGCTACTCTGTCCCGGGGTGAACTTTGGGCTTCAAATCTTTGCTGCCCTGAATGAAGGACCCATTATGGTGGATTCAGGGTGCCAGGGTCAGGATGAGAGTACCCTGTGGAGGACAGATTTGTGGGGCAGAATCTGGGCTAGGGATGAGGAGTCCCCTTGCATCTGAATAAACGACATGCAGGGCACTGTCCTGTGTGGACTCGCAGTAGTGCCTGCCAACTCTCCTGCTCATTCAAGGTCTCACTATGTCCAGATCCACACTGTGCTGGATGCTTGGAATACAGCAGGGAACGAGATGTGGTCCCCAGTTTCCCCCAGATCATTTGAGCAACATTGTGTTTTCTAAAGCATTTGTCAGGATCTCAGCTGGGACCTCGTTTGAATCCCATGAGTCTCATGAGAGAGAAGCCAGAGATGAAGTAACTTGCTTAAGGGAAGCTAGCTAACACCAGCCTTCCAGGTCTGGTTGGTCCTTTCTCTTACCCCTCAACGAGGGGAGTCAGGGAACTGGCATTTTCTTTCTTTCCTTTTTTTTTTTTTTTTTTTTTTGAGAGGTTTTTGCTATAGGGCACGTGCGCTCATCAGAAAGACAGAGAGAGACAGAGAGATAGAAAGCAAGAAATCACCCCCCAGGGGTATGGCCATGCCACAATCCCTTCTCCTCCATTCTCCTCTTGGGATCTTGGGCAAGCACACACATGCGCCCTGCATGGGGAACTGGCATTTTATATATATTTTTAAAATATTTATTTATTTATTTAACTCCATTTGTTGTTAGTATTACCATGTTTTAAATTTAACCAGAAAGAAACAGAGAGAGAAAGGGAAAGTGAGAAAGCAGGCCGCCAGGTCTGGGACTCAATCTTCCGTCAGCCATGTGGGAACCCAGTGCCTTTAACCACTGCGCCACTTGGCATTTTATATTGATTTTTTTTTTTTTTTTTGAGAGGTTTTTGCTATAGGGCGCATGCACTCGCCAGACAGACAGAGAGAGACAGAGAGACAGAAAGCAAGAAATCACCCCCCAGGGGGGATGGCCACGCCGCAATCCCTTCTCCTCCATTCTCCTCTCGGGATCTTGGACACGCACACACACGCACCTGGCGTGAGTTTTAAGCCACCGGGTCCGGGACGCGAACCGCGGTCGACTACATGGGAGTCCAGTGACATAGCCATTACGCTAACTGCTGGTCCCTTATATTGATTTTTAAAGATTCGAGCTAACCATTACAGTCTGAGAGCAAGACTTGATCAACCGGGAAAGGCTTCATGGAACTCCTGAACTTGTTTTTCCTATCCACTATTTTATTTTTAGCACCTTGACAGGCAGGGGGACAGATCAACAATTTATTCAAAGTTCCTGCTTTTGGGGTCAGCAGGTGGTGGTGGTTAAGGGGCTGGATTCCTGCATGGCCAACCGTGGTTTGAGTTCCAGGCCTGGTCTCTTGAAAATCACACTAGGTGTGTGTGCATGCATGCCCAAAATCCCAGGAGGAGAAGGGATTGTGGTGTGGCCATCCCCCGGGGGTGATTTCTCATTTTCCTTTTCTCGCCAGTGAATGCACAGATCCCATGGCAAAAAAATAAAAATTTTTAATTTTAAAATTCCTCTCAGCATTTCTGGTTGCCCATCTTGAGAAGCTCTGCTTAGGAGGCCTTACGGGCTGGATGCAAACACAGCTTGATTTGAAGTTGAAAGGACTTCTTGGTTACATATCAGCTCCTTGAGGGTCAGAGCCACAGCTTATGATTCTGCGTTTCCAAGCACCAAAGAGCACGCTGTTCACCACATAGGTGCCCAGTAAGCCCTAATTGATTAATTGATTGGGAACAACAACTATATAGTTCAAGTGCCTGGAAAGACAATTCCCCCCAAGGCTGCCAGCCAGTTGGTAGCTCAAAGGACAGCTGATTTCAAATCAATGTGCTTGCTCATCTCCAAGGCAAAGTTTAAAGTGAACCAAAGCAATATTTTAGAGCAGTGCAAACATGCAAATACCAGCAAGAGAGGAATAGCTAAGCTTAATGGGTTATATTAAGATTCTGAAAGACTCTACAGTTATTTTAAAGGTATATTGTCTATTTCAACAAGAAGTGTGTATCAGGTAACAAGGTGGGAAAAGCGGCTTTTAAAAACAGAATATGGAAGTGCATATACATGGACAAGAACACTTGACTATGCAGTAGTTCTATCTCTTCTTTGATAAAAGTCATTAAGCAGAGGGTCATGTCCAACATGACGTGTGATATTGTGGGAGGAGTCCCTGGGCCAGATTACTGGATGACCCAGGGATCCTGGATATGGCAAAGATGGACCATGTGATCCTGAATAACACTCTCTGATCCTGTCTGTTATTTATGAAGTAGGGAGTTACTACACTCGTCATACTTGATTTACCGGATTGGGATGTAAAGACAATTAAGAGCCTTCATTTCCTCGTGCAGTATGATATTCATAATTTTGGAACAGAAGTAATAACGTGTTTGACTGTGACGTGTTGACCCACACCTGCCTCAAGAATTACAAAATATGCAGCATATAAATGTTATTACCTCTGTGAAACATAAAGAGTCTTGTCAAATCCCATAGGTTTTGGGTAAGGGATCTAAGCATATTAGTTTTTTGTTTTGTTTTGTTTTGTTTTTAGTGTAAGGAAATGAGACCCTGTTGAAGGTGCTTCTCTCTCTCTCTTTCATGCATGCACATATGCTCTCTATCATGGGATAAACTTTAAAATAATAATAATAATAATAATAATAATAATAAGCAGTCCAGGCCAGATAGGGAGCGTTCCAAAGCCCACGATTTGGGCCACTGTGACCACACTGGCGGGAATCCAGGAATGCTGGCTGGAGCCATCAGTTTACATTTTACTTGTGAGACCAATGCAGGAGAACGAGTCTCTTAATGTGAGACAGTGACTGTGTGTTAAGTGCTCCACAGTCATGGTCTCATCTAATCTCCCCCACTCTAGAAGGTCTAGACAAGCTCCATTTCTTTTTTTCTTTTTTCTTTTTTCTTTTTTTTTTTTTGAGAGGTTTTTGCTATAGGTCGCATGCGCTCGCCAGAAAGACAGAGACAGAGAGACAGAAAGCGAGAAATCACCCCCCAGGGGGATGGCCACACTGCAATCCCTTCTCCTCCATTCTCCTCTCGGGATCTTGGGCACGGACGCCCACGCGCCCAGTGTGAGTTTGAAGCCACCAGGTCTGGGACGCGAACCTCAGTCGACTACGTGGGAATCCAGCGACATAGCCATTACGCCAACTGCTGGTCCCGACAAACTCCATTTCTTTTACTTTTTCTTTCTTTCTTTCTTTTTAAAGATTTTTCTATAGGACACAGTGTGCTCGAGGAGACAGAGCCAAAGACTGAAAGTGAGAAAGTGCCCACACTGCAATCCCTTCTCCCCCAGTCTCCTCTTAGGACTTTGGGCATGCCCACACTTGCCTGGCATATTTTTGAAGCTGCCAGGTCTGGGACTCAAGCCATGCAGTCATCCATGTAGGATCCAGTCACCTTAACCTCCAAGACATCTGCTGGCTCTCCACTTTCAGGTGAGAAAATTATAGTATGCCCAAGTGAGTCAGGAACCTGAGATTCAAACTCATGGCTAATGACTCCAAAATCTGGGGTGCTAAATCTTTTGTTGGGCAATCAGGCAATTCCAGGGGGTACATTCCAGAAAGACTGGGAAACGGAGTGTTTGCAGAGTTATAAACTAGAGCAATCTGGCTCCTTCTACTTCCTGGTCCTCCCTGACCCCTTCCCTGCATCCTCCCAGTTAGCTGTCACAGGAGATGAAATGTAAGCCAGGATTGGGTGTCAAGGGGCTTCAGCAGAATCATAGGAAGGAAAAATACACGAGCGAAGTAGAAGGGGTACACGGATGCATCAATCAGAAGTCTTGTCGTTCCTTAGGCTGCTCAGGGATCGTGTGAGGCAGAAACAATGAGCTATTTCTGTGAAAGGTGCCATCTGGTCCTGCTGGTCAGCAGGCTTGAGCCCGGGGGGCGGGGGGACAGACTGAGGGAAAGTCAGCACAATAACACCTAGCATCATTTGGGTTTTCATTCTTTTTGTTTGTTTTGCCATAGGATGTGTGTGCTCCCCAGAGAGAAAGTGAGAAATCAACCCCTGGGATGATGGCCACAACCCCTTCTCCTCCATTATCCTCTCAGGATTTGGGGCACACATGCACATGTACCCGATGTATTTCTCAAGCTGCTGGGTCTGGGACTCAAACTGCAAAGTTGTCCATGTGGGATCCAGCGCCTTAACTACCATCTCACGACCCTTCAGCCTTTGGTGGGCCCTTTTAAACCAGAAAGTCCCTTTCTGCTGCTTCTCCATAATGTTTGGCACTAAAAGCCCACCTTTGCCCAAACCCAAAAAGTGTATCACCAGAATGAAATGATGGACAAATCAATGGAGCCAGGTCTTTGGCTGAGGCCTGAAGGCTGTGAGGAGGAAGCAATGATGCCAGCAGCGGCTTTGCAGGTACTACTGGTTTGCAAAGAGGGAGTAAGAGAGCCAGTCACTCTATGGTGATGGGCACAGACGTGGCAGGGATGATTGCTGACTAACCAGGATTCCTGGCTTCAGGTTCCCACAGGACCTGTGGTATTTCACAACATTCAGCCTGCACTTCAGCCTGGGGCTGACGTACTGTACGACTTCGTTTATCAAGTGTTCTTTAGAGCCAGCCTCAGTGGCACAGTCGGTAGTGTACTCAACTGCAGTGCTGGAAGCCACATGACTGACTGTGAGTGGGTTCAGATCCCTGGCCCTGTCAATCTGAAACCAAAACACCAGGTGTAATTGTCCATGCCAAGATCCTGACAAGTTGGAGGGCCGGGGGAAGGGGATTGCAGCATGACCAGACCCTATTGAGGGTGCTATTCTCACTCTCTTTTATGCACTTGCTATTATGAATTAAATAATTTTTTAAAAAGAATTATTTTATTTATTATTATTTAACTCACAAAGAGAGAGACAGAGAGAGAGGGAAAGTGAGAAAGCACTGGGGGCTGAGACTTGAACCATGGTCAGCCTGTGGAAATCTAGCGCCTCAACCACCATGCCACCTGCTGGCCCAAATAAAGTTTTTAAAGAATTAATTAATTAATTAATTAGAGATATTTTTGCTGTAGGGCACATGCGCTCTCCAGAGAGACAGACAGAGAGACAGAAAGTGAGAAATCACACACCAGAGGGAATGGCCATGCCACAATCCCTTCTCCTCCACTCTCTTCCTGGGATTTTGGGCAAGCACGCACATGTGCCCAGAGTGAGTTTTAAGCCACTGGGTCTGGGACTCAAACCGCAGTTGACTACATGGAAGTCCAGCAATGTAACCATTATGCCATCTGCTGGTCCCATGTTTAATTTTATTTATTAGTATTATTTTTAAATTTTCTATAGGGCATGCATGCTCACCAGAGAGAGACAGAGAGAGAGAAAGCAGGAAAGTGAGAAAGCAAGCCACAGGTTTGGGACTTGAACCATGTGGCCCATGTGGGAGTCATGTGCCTCAACCACCATGCCACCTGCTGGCCCCTAAATAAACTTAAAAAAATTAAATTAAAAACAAAGAGCTCCTTTAAAGCACCCAGTACATGCTGGCTCTATTGTGTTCGGTACCCAGCTGGAAACCTCCCAGGCACCGTAAACACCTGCCTCTCCTGACAGCAAGAACCCAGCCCACCTCTGAATCATCAGTAACTGACTAGGTCTGCACTGTATCTCTTCCCTAGGTGAGGAATTGAGTATGGTTCCTCTGTCAGCACTTCTCTTTTGAAGGACTGGTCAATGTGTAATGACGTGACTGTGCGGGCTTCCTTTTCTTCCCTTTCTCCCCAGTAGCTGTCTGCGTCACAGTGACTAGCCTGGTCCCTGGCTCACTGTGGTTGTCCAGTGAGGAGCTGGTGAGCCAGTCAGGTCTCAGGCCTGAGTTTTCAGAAGGCACTTGGCAAAAGGTTCTTACCTTGCTATGAGGAGAAAAGTTTCACCTGGTAGTTTCAAACACTGAGGGTTCCCACTGCTTGGAGCCCAGGCTTTATCCCAAGAGAAGGAGTGAGGAACAAAGAGAAAAGGCCTAGGGCAAAAATGTGTGTGAGAGGCATGGAGAGTTAAACCCAGGATTGCCAGAGGCCAACATTTCACAACTCTCCTCTACCAGAAGAAATCCTTGTGCCAATTGTCTTGACTGAGATGGCAGCTCATACTTCCTTCCTTATAATCTCTGACCCCCCCACTCCTAAACCTTTTTTTTTTTTTTTTAGATTTTTGCCACAGAGCATGTTTTTTAAGCCACTGGGTCTAGAACCACAAGGAGTGAGCCATGTGGAATGTAGCGCATTAACCACCACAGCACCTGCAGGCCCCCGTGTATTGCAAATGGAGTCCTAATGGTTTAGTCTGGCTCCCTCACCTATCTTGAAGGCCATAGGGTAAGCAACTTATGTTATTAGCTGTACTGTCCTTGCATGTTTATTATGTAATTACGACTTTGCTGTTTAAGCCACTGAATGTAACACGCATGTGTGTGTGTGTGACAGTTCGGTTTTGGCAATGAGCCACTGTTGTCTATACCCCTTTAAGAGAAAAAGGGGCACCTTGTCAGCTAGCCCTGCCCTACCCCGTAGCTGGCCCTGCTCAGCTCAGCCTCGGTTTAGGCTGGTGAGCCCCAATGGCTTGGCTCGGTTCAGCCTTGGTTCAGCTCAGCTCTGCTCCACACGCTGTGAGCTCCAAGAGGGAGGAAGCACTTGTGAGCACTGCTATGGGCTTTGTGAGCCTACTAAGAGCTCTGTGTGTTCCCACTACACCCAGCCAATAAACAACGTGACATCAATGCCTCGTGTGTGTTTCCCCAACTCCCTGCATCTCTGGTCAACCTACTTTTCGTAGGCGGAAAGAACCTCCACAAAACGTTTGGTTCTGTGAATGAGGATCTGAAGAGGTAGGAGATAACCCTCCAGCTCCCAAGGTGCTGGACTGGCCCCTTACTGGCATGAGTTATTGCTAGCTGCTTGGATAGCCCCCTGTGGGTATGATGGGGTAGATTAGGGGTCAGGCTGAAATACCCACATCACAGAGATGAGCAGAGACCAGAGGCCCCATATTTTTTTTTTTTTTTTTGAGAGGTTTTTCACTATAGGGCGCGTGCGCTCGCCAGACAGACAGAGAGAGACATAGAGACAGAAAGCGAGAAATCACCCCCCAGGGGGGATGGTCATGCCGCAATCCCTTCTCCTCCATTCTCCTCTCGGGATCTTGGGTATGCACGCACACGCACCCGGCATGAGTTTTAAGCCACCAGGTCCAGGACGCAAACCGCGGTCGACTATGTGGGAGTCCAGCGACATAGCCATTATGCTAACTGCTGGTTCCCCAGAGGCCCCATATTGAGCTCATCCTGAGTTACAGATGGAAAATCAGTGTGAGCCTTCCCGACATGTGGAGGGAAAAGGTCCTATTCCAGAAACAGCTTGTATGGCCATCCTCAGATACAATCTGGAATGGTACCAAGACTAGACAAAGCAGCCAGTGGGCTGAACTGTGGGCTGTATAGATGATAGTGAGAAAAGAGGAGGAACCTCACAAAACACCCTAACTCCTGGCCTTTTTTTTTTTTTTTTTTTTTCTGTTTTGTTTGGTGTTTTATTTTTTGCTATAGAATGTGTGCACTCACCAGACAGAAACAGAGAAAGAGAGCAAGAGGGAAAAAGAAATCTCTCTCTCACACACACAGAGGCAAATGACCTGCCATAATCCCTTCTCCTCTATTCTCCTCTCAGGATTTTGGGTATGGATATACATGCACCCAGAGTGTTTGTCAAGCCAGTGGTCTAGGACTCAACTCATGGAGCCGGCTATGTGGGATTTCGGCTATGTGGGATTTAGCGCCTTAACCACCACTACAGCTGCTGGCCCCCAACTCCCATTGTTATTGAACTTTGCAAATAGCATTCATGTGGATTGGACTCTGTAGGAATCCAGAATCTCATCAAGCAAAGAGAAGCACCTGATTCATATCCCATCCCCAGGGTCTCTGATATATTGAAATAAAAGAATGATACGCAGAATAATGTAAATCTTGGCTTTGCCAAAAGACATCCTCTGTAAGACAGAAATAATGGTGCCCACCTCAAATGAGAGAAAATAAAAGAGTTCACACAGGGCACCCAGCTCAGTGTCTGGCTGCAGTCAGTACTAGCCGTCAAGGCACTAGCAATAGAAGGAACCAGACACTGTTGGCTAAGACCTGGCTCTTTATGTCTAAGACCTGGCTCCTCTAACCTGCAGTACAATGAGTCAGTAGCTCCTTTTTTCTATACCTATTTCCCTGCTCACTGAAAACAGGCAGTCCACCTCTCCCTTGGTTGCTCCAGGGGGCCGTGTGTTGACAAAGCACCCTATGAGATAGATCCCCAGGAAGACAAGGCAAGGTTATGGTCATTTATTTTACTGTTTTTAATGAAGCATTGAGCTTTTGCAAAGATGAGCATATTTCAAATGACACAGCCAAGGTCCTTGCCATTAGCTCTCCTGGACATTTCTCTCAATGCAGTATCCTTAGAAGGTCCCTTTGGATTGGAAGGATGGATAGAGGAGGTGAGGAAAGAAAGCATCAAGAAAGGAAGGCACTCACTGAGTACAGGAGCTAAGAAGGCTCTTGAGTTCCCTAAGTCTTTTTCACTCTGGGCCCTTTCTCTTGCCCCCCCTTTTTTTTTTCTGAAGCTCCTTATAACCTTGTTACATTATCTGTGCCTCTTTCTGTAAAATCTTGTTCTAAGAGAACTGCCTTAAAAATCTGTTTGCACTGGGACCAGCAGTTAGCGTAATGGCTATGTCACTGGACTCCCATGTAGTCGACCACGGTTCGAGTCCCGGACCCGATGGCTTAAAACACGCCGGGTGCGTGTGTGTGTGCGCCCAAGATCCAGAGAGGAGAATAGAGGAGAAGGGATTGCGGTGTGGCCATCCCCCCTGGGGGGTGATTTCTTGCTTTCTGTCTCTCTGTCTCTCTCTCTGTCTGTCTAGCGAGTGCACGCACCCTATAGCAAAAACCTCTCAAAAAAAAAAAAAATCTGTTTGCACTAACATGTAAATGACTGCTATGCTACCTCATGTTTAGAAGGGGAAAGTTTTTGAGAGACAGCGCTGGGGCAAGTGAAAGCCAGATGGGCACTGGGCGACTCTGTGCCTCACAGAGAAAAGATAACTAAACATGGGCAAAGGAGAACCTAAGAACAGCAGGTGGCATGGTGGTTAAGAGTGCTGGATTCCCACATGGCTGACTATGGTTCAAGTCAACCTGGTGGCTTGCTTTCTTACTTTTCTTCTCTCACTCTGTCCCTCTCTGGTCAAATTAAAATAAAATAAATAAAGTTAAATAATTCTTTAAAAAAGGAGGGTGGAGTTTTCAATGACATGTACACTGTCAAGTGTGTAGGGGAGACAGAGGGTTTTCCTAATGATTTGGAAAGTCTACTCCTTACAGAAAAGCAATGAGTGTTCTACAGCCTGGCCTTGGCAGGGGGTCCAGGTCATTTGATCATTGACTAAGCAATTTCTGAGCCCTCCATCTTCTTCCTGGAAGTAGGACAGTGGACAAGGGCATGATGAGGGAGGAAAGGATGGGGAGCTAGATGGAACAGAGGGACCTAAGGTAGGGAGGGATGACTCCTACCTAGGCCTGACTTTCAGTGAAATAGGGAGTAAGGAGCTCTGGCCATCTAACCCTTTGGGGTACTCTCAGCCTCCTCTTTTAGGCCCTCCTGCCCTATGAGACACCACACATGGCTGGTATGTTCGGGAGGGGCTTGTCTCATGGCCAGGTGCAGCAAACTTGGAGCTGACCTATATACGGCCCAGGACCCCCGACTGCCTTGTGGCCTGGGATTAAAGTAAGGGCTGGATCAGATGATACTACCTGAAGGTTGGGGGCTAGGAAGTGACTCAGGTTACCAGAGAGGGTCAGAGCAGAGACAGTGAGGACTGGCAGGGATGCACCTGCTCTCCCCCAGGGTGGCCCGCCCAGCAGGATGACATGATGCCAGAGTGTGAAGTCCCAGCCTCCAGCAGCCACTTCTATTCTCCAAAACAGAAGAAACAGACATGGCTCAGAGTCAGTCCTGGAACACAAACACCAGTATATTTTATATGTGCACAAAGGTGAGAAGGAAGAGACAGAGACCAATGGAGACACGGAGCAGGCAATGGGAGCACAAGTCAGACGGATGTCTTTCTCAGGAGCCACCCAGCTGGGAGACAGTCCCACCCACTTCAAAGGCCCATTCACAGAGCTGGGGGCTGCAGCTCCTCCAGGTCTGGGGTGGCCTCAGGGTGGAAGGCACTCTCCTGCCTTAGCCATAGCTCCTTGGGGTGAGGGCTGGTCCTCTCACCTCTCTGCATCCTCTGATGACGGTGTCTGCACAGCCCAGGGGTTCGTAAATGCAGGTTCTCATGAACTCACCCACTCAGTGGCTGCCTCACCAGGAGGCCCATGCAGAGCAAGGGACCAGGACAGAAGGGCTTCACGGGCACTCCCTAGGTATTATTGCTATGAATAAGCATAGGCCATTTTGACTCACTGGCATTGGAGAGGGACAGGATACCGAGCAGACTTCAGAAGCGGCTCAACCATGCAGGGCAGCACATTAAGATCTGTAACTCAGAGATGCTGCCATGTCCGGTGGAGAGAGGCCCAGGGCACGAGACGTTTATAAACAGCCAACAGACCCTCCCTACCAGCCCTCTGCACATAGGACTGCGATAACTCCAAAGCTTGGGTACCCGGTCACTATGAAATGGGGGCCCTAAATATAACCCCCCAAAATGAGTTGATATCTGGGCTACCCCTGGTGAGATCTGAACCTGCAGATCCCGTGGTCAGGCCACGGGTCGTCACCTCCATCGGGGGCTCTGTGCCCTCTGAGAGGCAACAGGAGCAGCAGGGCACCTAGAGGAAGCAGAACCAGAATACCACACATTGCCAGGCACACACGTTTGCTCCAGAGCCTCCTGCCCTTGGGAGTTCACAGGGCCCAGGGAGGAAATGGTGCCAAGGAATGCCCACAAAGCAACTGGAGTGGCGAGACCTGGCTCAGGCTTACAGTTACGGAGGCCTTCTGCTGGGAGACATCAGCAGGCTGGCCACTGGACTCAGTTGTGGAAAGGGAGTGTGAAGGTGGGTGGTGTGGTCTAGGCACCCACGTGGGAGGGCCTGGAGAGCTGCTGGGGACAGACTGAAATGACATAGTGCTGGGAGAAGGGACCAAGGAAATGATTGCCTAAAGGGAACAGGAAAGCCAGACAATTCTCCACCTGGAACCTTCTCCACCTGCAAATGGAAAGCAATCTATCCCCGCTGGGAGCCTGGCTTCTGTACTGCCCAAAGCCCTGGAATTGAGGCCACAATAAAATCAGTGGTAGGGTTGGCCCCCAGAGAATGTAGTTCATCCCTGGATCTGAAGAGCCTGCCCAGGAAATGCCCTCCACCCTGCTCTGGACAGGGCCAATTGCACAAAAATCCTGCCAAAGGCAGAACCTCCAAGCCTTTCTCCTGACCAGGACATCACTGTTGGCCACCCACCCCTGCCCGTTCGGGCCTGCACCCTGGCTGGTGCTGCCTGCACAGCTAGGTGAGGCAGTAAGCAAGGGAGGAGATTCTCTCTGCAGGTGGTATTGTCACTTTTTAATGATTCATAGAGGGAAAGGCTAATTTCCTAAGAGTCCTAGTGTGGTCCAGAAGAGACCATGTACCACAATGGGCCACTTTCTGATGGTCCCCTCCCCCGAGGGGTGAGGCAGAGGCAGAGCCAGAAGTGGGCTGGACTAAGTATTTCATCTGTCCACTGCCAGCAATGGACCTGTCATAGGGAAAGAGGGGGCCACCAAGATGACAATGCCCATGAAGATGGCAGGGTTAATACTGTTTAAGGAGTAAGCTCAAAGGATCAGCCTCGCTAGGAGGGGTGGGAGAGAGGGGCAGCCCTGTGAAGGTTTGCTACAGGGCTGAGGCTATGGCAGAACCAGAAATGCTCTCCCCGCCTGGATGCTCCAAAGAGCCTTCCAAGTCTGAAAGGTCCTCCTTGCTCAGCTTCTGTGGGACACCTTCTCCTCCACTCCACAGAAGACAAGTTTGCCTGGCTGGTTTGAAAATACACTAGCCAGAGCATAGAAGACCTAGAACTGTCCCTTTCCCTGGCTGAACTAACTTGCCTCTAGGTCCCCACTGTGGATCTGCAGGGACCCATCTTGATCTGACTGCACTGGGGGGTTAAATTCATCTCCAGATGGGCCCCTGCACAGAGGCACCACCAGGTCCACCAGACCTCAGGGCCTCCCCAGTCGTCAGGCCAGTAGGAACAGTGTGGGAGGGAGGGAAGGCTGAGGACGGCCTGGAGCCTGACTTAGGCTTCTATTTCTGGCAGCTGCTGTGTTGGCTAGGGAGTTGGGGATAGGGATGGGGAAAGTGGGGTGACTGATATGGATAAAAGGGGGGCTAGTGGTAAAGGCATTGAAAATAAGAGAGAAAGGGGGAAACGCCAACCAACACACGGGGATTGAAACCTCCAAAAGCCCAAGGTTGGTGGGAATCCAGCACCACTGGGGGCCCCCCAGAAGGCCAAGGGAGCAGCGTGGGGCCCTGGGGGAGGGGAGGGGAGCCAAGGGAAGGTCTCCCAGCCCTGCAGACCAACACTGCTACCAAGCAGCCTCCTGGCTGCCCAGTTTCTTGGGCTGCAGCTCAGCCGGCCCCGGGGAGGTATTGGTTGCAAGCAAGCACCTGAATATTGCCTAATGGAACCAGCGAAGCCCGACTAAATCCAGGTGAGAGGGGGGGAGGTGGCGGCAGCAGTGGCCCCAGGCCCCCTCAGGCCCTGCCTCCCACCTGCTGCGCATTCTCGGTGGCCCTTAGCTGGGACAGAGCCTGCTGCTTCCAAGGTCATCCGTGTAGTCACTCGCTGCTCAGCTACGGTCGGCCCCTGAACTAAGCCAAGAACCAGGGGCCCTTCCCAATGTCCCCTGGCTGCCTCCACACTCGCCTCCCAGCACCGGCCCCCACTGCGGGGTACCAGGCTGTGTGTGCTCTCCTGGGCTGAGGCCCGGCGGGGCAGGGCTTGTGCTGTGCGGAAGGGGCAACCCCACCAGCTTGGTCTCTTTGTCCGCGGGTTCCACGAGAGACCCCCGCACCCCCCGCATCCCCCTCCCATACCCCAGCTCAGTCAGTCTTCACGTGGCCATTGGCCAGGGCCAGGGCCCCGCCAGGCTCCCCGGGCTCGGCGTCCTTGTCGAAGCGCAGGCGGAGGGTGTTGCGGATGATGAACTGCTCCATGATGAGCGCCCCGCAGAACCAGGGCACTGCGTACTCCAGGGTGATGAGGCCCATGAAGTCAAAGTCGAACTGGGAGTAGTCCCAGGGGCAGGCGTTGAACTGGCGCAGGATGAAGCCGGTGGTGAACTCCCACAGGTAGGTCCAGAGCGTGTAGATGAGGCAGCGCACCAGCAGCGGGCAGCGGCCGCGCAGCCGCAGGTACATGCGCTCCACGATGAGGATGGAGGTGCCGTAGATGAAGAGCGCCCACACGCTCGTGACCCCCGGGAACTTCCAGTTAAAGTTCAGCACGAACTCCCAGGCCGCCGTGAACATTACCTCGCAGAAGTAGCCGTGGATGGCGTACAGGTACCAGCGCGACAGCGCCGTCAGCGGCTCGGCGGAGGCCATGGCGCAGACTTCGGCCGGCTGCTGGGGAACAGGGGAGACAGATGAAGGGGGAGCTCCCGCAGGGCCTGCCCACCGCCCAGCCCCGCTCAGGTGCGCCCAGGCTAGAGAGGATTTCGCACCTGCTCCTACCTCTTTGGTTACCAGCCATCTCCTTGACCTTATTCCGTGTTCATTCATTCCATAGTCCTCACCTTGGCCAGCTGGGCTGGAGAATTGAAAGGAAGAAAACAGCCCACACTCCTTCCCGGCAACTCTGCTGCAATGCCACTTGGACAAGGCATCTGCAACACTCTACAAGGATTCCTTTGGATTGTGTGTGGTCAGCTGAAGAGTTGGCTGTTCTGGCCCACTAATCTCCCCCCACCTCTGGGCTACCAGCTGGTTTCTCACTAGGCCCATCCCCTGGGGATCCTATCTCTCCCCTCACTTCTCTGCAAACTATTCCACCTCGTATTTCTGAGATCTTTATAAGTAACCCATCTCATTCGACTTTGTGTCTGTGTTAACATATACATAAAATTTACCTAACCATTTTTTAAATAATTATTTTATTTAACTTCATTTATTTTAATTTGACCAGAGAGGGACAGAGAGAGAGACACAGAGAGAGAGAGAGAGAGAGAGAGAGACAGAAAGTGAGAAAGCAAACCACCAGGTCCAGGACTTGAACTGCAGTCAGCCATGTGGGAGTCCAGTGCCCTTAATTACCATGCCTAACCATTTTTAAGTATGCAATTCAGTGGTTTTAAGTACATTTCCCATTGTTGTGCAACCATCACCACCTTCCGTCTCCAGAACCTTTTCATCCTCCCAAACTGAAATTCTGTACCCATTAAATGCTAACTCCCAGTTCCTTCTCCCCCAGCCTCCCCTAGCTCCTGGAGAGCACCATTTTACTTTGTCTCTGAATTTCACCACAGATGTGGAATCATACAGTATTTGTCCTTTTCTGGCTGGCTTATTTCAGTTAGAATAATGTCCTCGAGGTTCATCCATGTTGCATGTGTCAGAATATCCTTCCTTATGAAGGCTGAATAATATGGTCTTCAGACTACATTTGGTTTGTCCATTCATCTGCTGATAGACACCTGGGTGGCTTCCACCTTTTGGCTAGTGTGACTGCTGCTGCTGTGAACATTAGGTACAAATCTCTCTTCAAGACGCTGCTTTCGGTTCTTGTGGTGATATACTCAGAAGCAGGATTGCTAGATTATATGGTAATTCTATGATTAACCTTTGGAAACGCCATACTGTTTTCCATAGTGATGACAACATATTATATTCCTACTAGCGAAGCTCAAGTGTTCCAGTTTCCCCACATCCTCACCAACATCTGTTATTTGTTTTTGTTTTTTCTTTTATAATGGCCATTCTAATGGAGGAGTAGTATCTCATTGTGGTCACATTTGTCTTTAACTGCTACATTAAGTGGGGTTTTGGTGTTTAGTTTCAATATTGAGGGGAAATCGGACTGACAGAGGAGAGAGTCTTCCCTTTTTAGTCCCTTCCCCTCCTCCACTGGTCTTCAAGGCCTGGCTCTCAGCCTGCTTCCCTGAAGACTGGCCCAGCCACTGGCCTCTGCACTTTCTCCTTGCCCTCTACAGTGAGTGTCTGGACCACACATTTGGCCCATTGTCAAATGTTACCCTAATGACTTCCTGATGTACAGTCCGGATGACCCAACTAGCCTGTACACTCCTTGAGGGCAGTAACTTGCATAGCCCCCTGTGTAGCAACCGTGGCACAGGGCTCTCCCACGGTTTATGGGGACACTAGTGAGGGGGAGCACAGGGTTGCATCAAAGATGGAAATGCAACCGCCAGCAGGTGACGTGGAGGTTAAGGTACTAAATCCCCCATAGCCAGCTGCATGGTTCAGTCCTGGAGCTGGCAGCCTGAAAATCATGCTGGGCACCTGTGTGTGCATGCGAATTCCAAGAGGAGACTGGAAAAGGGATTGTGGTGTGGCTAACCCCCTGGAAGGCGACTTCTCACTTTCCCTCTCTTTCTCTTTCTCCCTGTCTTTCTCTGGTGAGTGCATGTACCCTATAGCAAAAAACAAAACAAAAAACAGGGCTTGAAGACACGAATCTCAGCTCTGTCAGTGGGCACCTGGCTTGCATCGACCACACAGGGTTTTCACGAGGTTAAACTACTAGATGGACATGACTTAGAATCCAGCAACTGCTCAGAAAGGGTTGCCGTCACTGTTGGCACAGAGCCAGGCTCTGGACAGCCCCTCTGCTTTGAGTGTGACCCCCCACCAGAGGCAGGGTCACTCTGCCGCTGCCCTGACCAGCCGCAGGGTTCCCAGCCAGTCTTTACTCCCTACCCAGAACACTGAGCCTGTGAGCCAGGAAACCCTGTGAAGACAATAATCCCACCTACAGCCTAGGGGAGAGAACGTGAGCTTCCAGCCTCCTGTGGCCTAGAGAGCTTAATTAAAGGGGAAGAGTCTCAGAACCAGTGCTCTGAGGGTCGGGCCTGAAAGCAGGGCAGAATGAAAGGGTGAGCTTTCCTGGAACAGCTTCTCACACCCTCCTTGTATCCTGAGAGCCGCCCTCCCCCACCCACCCCAGCTAAAGAAGGAGTATAGGCCAGAGCTCCAGGGTTAAAAGCAGAGCAGGGGCTGATGGCCCTGAGACAGGCCAGCCCAGGCCCAGGCTCAGTGAACTGGACACCACCTGGCCTCCTGCCCTAGCTTGGGCCCACAGAGCTTGGGTCTGTCCACCTGACTTGGCTCCTCTCAGCCCACAGGATCCTGGGTAGAGGGAGGGGTGCTCTCAGAGGTGTCCCCTGCAACAGCCTGCTGTGACTCAGGCTAGTCCCACCTGGATGCTGACTTTATTTTTAGAAAAATGTCTAATACCATAGCGCACACGGATGTACAAGAGAGAAAGAGAAAGCACCTCTCCCGTGAGGTCTAGTCACACCACAGTCCTTTTTCCTCCAATTTACCATCCCACCAGGATCCTGGGCACACACACTCAGGGTCAGGATCCAAACCCCAGTAGGTCCCGTGGGATCCAGCTTTCTATGCAGTGCTTAGCTGGTATGCCTCGGGCCAGCCCTGATGCTGACTTTAAATCTGTCCTCCTTGCCTCTGACGTAGCCCAAAATTGTTTCCCAGCCAGTAACAGGTCTCTCCCCTCAGCTCAATTCAGCAGGCCACTTGGAAGAGTGAGACCCCGAAACCCTATGAGCAGAAGCAAGGTGAAAGGAGTAGCTGCCAAAGGGGGGGGGATCTGGGATGAATAGACGAGCCACTGAACAGAAGAGAGGGTGGGGGAGAGACCAGGGTGAGCCCAAGACCGGCTCCATTTCTGGGAAGCAGGAAGTATTTGGGCAGGTGGGGAAGCACACCTAGGCAAGGGCACTCCTGGTCCGAGGGGTCGTACCAGGAGAACGCAGCTGGTCCACACAAGATGAATGAGGGAAACGGAAAGACCTGGCTGGGGCAGAACATGGGGATGAAGACAAAGGAATACGAGACAGTATCACCAAGTGGGATGGCAGCTTGGGACGGTGGAGGGATGTGAGGACTAGACGTGGCATTAGCCTGGGTGCATTTTCAGAACTCCACTCCTCTCACCCACTTAGGACCATCACAGGCTCCACACTCAAACTTGGAGCTGGGACAAGCTCACCCACTCTCTGCTGGGCCCAACAGGCAACAGGGGCAATACGTCCTTGCTCAATTCTGGGATCCAGGCCCTGGGATCAGAGCCCTGAGAAAGCCTGCAGCAGGAAGAACCAGCAGCTCAGCACATGTGGCCTCTTTCTCCTGGTGACAAACACAACCATCCTAAGGGCTGTGACCCAAAGATGGGACAGCCCAGGAGAGAAAGTTCAGGGCGGAGTGAAGAGGAGAGCGTGGGAGAGGCAGGAGGCATAGGAAGAGCCTAGAGAGCAGAGGAGGGTTTCACAAGCAGGGCCCTGGGAGCAACCCAGATTCAAGAGCTCTCATACCTATTGACGAAAGGTCCCGGGAAAACAGTCCCAGCGAAGGGCCAGAACTCATGGAGACTTGTCAGGGCAGGGAGCTGCCCCTCCGAGGGAATGGGTGATGGGGGTGGGAGCTGGCTTTGGAGTCCTGTTCCAGGAGCCTTTCGCCTGCGGCCCCAGAGCCTGCCAAGTATCCAGAGGGTGGCAGAGGGTGGACAAGCAGTGGAGAAGGGTCAAGAGACCGCCAGAGGAGAGACAGCCTAAGATAGGCTGGAGACAAAACCAGATGCATTGATTGCCCTTGGTTTTGTCCAAAATCCCCATCTTGTTCCAGGAAGCTAGGGTGCCACAACGCGATGACTGGCAATATTTGTTCAGAGAAGCGTCTTACTAGAAAATTGGGATTCCCCTCCCATACATCCAGGCTGGCCAGACCTTCCTCTTTCTCCTCGTTCACTTCCCAAGCTTCACCTCATCTCCAGCACGCAATCACTATGTGCTTTGGGAACATGCACCTCTAGAAGCAAGAGAGGGCAAGAGAGCAACCAGTCCCCTCGCAGGCTGTGCTGCGGGCCAGTGGCGTCGAGGGGAGGGCAGTTGCTCTGGCGTCTGAGGGAAGAGGCAAGGTCTGAAACCACCCTAAGTGTCCCTGTGACCATGAAATTAGGGAAGAGGAAAACACGGGCTTGCCTCAGGGACAGAAGGGAAGCAAATGGAGGGAAACACCTGTGGCCACTGTCTGGCTCAGATGTCACTGAGTTCCACCCTTCCTGCTGTGCAAAGCGACCCTCACGGGACCCCTCAGGGCCTCAAGGCATGTGCCATTGGAAGATCCCTCTGCAGGGGCTCCCTGACTGCCAACCCACCCTAGAGCTTTGGGGACTCTCAGGTGGCCCAGCCTTGCCACAGAAATGTAGCCAGTGCATAGGTGCCCAGAGGAGCCCTCTGCCCAGAGCAGTGGCAGCCAGGGTGACAGAAGCACCCACTCCACGTACGGAAGGATCATAGACTGCAGTGGGGCAATGTGGGTGTGGGGAACGTCAGTCCTGGCACAGAGAACCAGAAGCAAAAAGCACCCGCAGGTCTTCGCATAGTTCCTCATTATCGTGCTGGTCTGAGCTCAGCTGTCACCCCTCAGAGCCCTCCTCTGAATCCCTAGTCCAAAACAGCCTCCCTGTCGCTCATAGCAGCCCGTTTTACCTTCTCTATACTACTTTCACTTTCTGATAGATTGCTACTGATTTAAGCCGCTCTCCCTGATCAGAATGAAAGCCCCATGAGGGCAGCGGCCTTGTCTTACCTGCTGCTGGGTCACCAGTGCCTAGAACGGTGCCTGGCAATGATACCTAAGAATACGTGGGCATGAATGAATGATGGATGAGCCCAAACACCCACAGACCTTTAAACACCAACGAGGGCAGGTGTGAGCAGCTAGCTGGCTCAGCCTTTCTCCTCTCTACTTTCCCCTGGGAAATATGACCTTTTGAAAAAGTTAATTCTAGTATTTTAAAATACCTTTATTGTTCTTTCTGATGACATAATAGCATGTGTTCACAGTTAAAATGTAAACGACAGAAAGGAATGACTTAAAAAAGCAGAAATCCCTGACAATCCCACATTTTAGAGAAAGTAATTTTTAATGGTGTGGCATACAGTCATCCAGAATCAAATTTTATTTTAAAAGAACCTATGTATTATGGACAGAAGATGTATTCATAATTCCAAGCTAGCAATTACTATCATTTCCCCCTTATGATCTTGGCTCCTGTGTGGATTTTGCAAGTTACTGGAATGTGCTTATTCTGTAACCTGCCATTTTCACTTACTACATCATAACTGTTTTTCCAAGCTGTTCTATAACCTATATGCTCATTATTATAATGGCTATATAATATTCCACCAAGTGAAAAACTATAAGTTACTTCAATTGTTTCTCATTTCCACTATGACAAATGACACCACAAGAAACATCTTTTATGTCTGTAACAAAACAAAACACCCTTTTTCCATCAGAACTATTTCCTAATGAAATATTTCTCTTTCTCAATTTTTAAATTTTTTACATTTATTTATTTTGTCATAGGGCTTGTGTGCTCACTAGAGAGAGACAGAGAGAGGGACAGTGAGAAATCACCCCCCACAATATCTTCTCCTCCAGTCTCCTCTTGGGATACTGGGTATGCATGCATATGCACTTGGCATGATTTTCAAGCTGCTAGGTCTGGGACTCCAACCACGGATTGGCCATGTAGGAGTCCAGTGCCTTAACCACCACACCACCTGCTGGCCTCCTTTCTTCTTCTTTTCTTTTTTTTTCAGAGAAGTTTTTGCTAAAGGGCACATGTACTTACTGGAGAGACAGAGAGAGACAGAGAGACAGAAAGCGAGAAATCACCCCTCAGGGGGGATGGCCACGGCACAGTTCCTTTTCTCCCAGTCTCCTCTCAGGATTTTGAGTAAGCACATACATGCACCTGGCATGACTTTGAAGCCGCTGGGTCCGGGACTTAAACTGCGGTCGACTATGTGGCAGTCCAGTGACAAAAACATTATGCCATCTGCTGGCCCTGCCTCCTTTCTTTTTTAAAAAACTGCCAGAGGGTATGTGTGCTCACCAGAGAGACAGAGAGAGAGGGAGAAACCATTCCCCCGTGAGATGTGGTCACCCACAGTCTGTTCTCCATCTTGTCAGGATCTGAGGCATTTGCACACATGCCTGGAGTGTTTTTTAAGTTGCCAGGGCCAGGATTTGAACTGCAGTCAGCCACATGGCATCTGGCTCACTTAAACACTAAGCTATAGAGTCAGCCCCTTAATGAAAGAGTTTTGCTTTGTTTTTTCGTTTGCTATAGGGAGCATGCACTTGCCAGAGAGAAACAGTGAGGGAGAGAAAATGAGAAAGTGAGAAAGTAACCCCCTGGGGGGATGACCACTCCACAGTCCCTTCTCCTCCTCTCTCTCGGGATTTCAGGCACACATGTACATGTGCCTGGCATATTTTTCAAGCCATCATCTCTGGGACTCGAACTGCATACTCAGCCATGTGGGATCTAGCTGCCTTAACCACCATGCTACCTGACTGGCCTAAAAGGTTCTTTTTTCTTTTTAAAATAATTATTTATTTTATTTACTATTATCATTTTAAAATTTGCTATAGGGTGTATGCACTCATCAGAGAGAGACACACAGAGAGAGAAAGTGTAAAAGTAAGCCTCCAGGTCTGGGACTCAAACCATGGTCAGCCATGTGGGAATCCAGTGTGTTAAGTACCATGCCACTTGTGGCCCCCCCCCCCCCCGAAAGGTCTCTTTTAAAAAAATTATTAGTAATTCAATTTTATTAATTATTGTTTTTTATTTTTAATTTGCTATAGAGTATGTGTGCTCACCAGAGAAAGACAGAAAGAGAAGAAAAGTGAGAAGGCAAACTGCCAGGTCTGGGACTCGAACCGCAGTCAGTCATGTGGGATTCCAGTGCCTCAACCACCATGCCACCTGCTACCCTCCACCCCCCAAAAGGCTCTTAATGAGTCATTCCAGAAATGGAATCACTGGACCAAAGGGTACAATAGCCTTAAGGCTGCTGCATGGACTGCTCTGGGGAGCTGTGTCATGTGGGGAATAGGTCTCCCATGTGAGTCACCACATTCCCACAGTGGCTTCCAAGACCATCTCTTCACCTCCCAATTCCTTCCCCTGGTCCAGGCTTGCTCATACTATATACTGGCTACAAATCATCTCAAAAACATATTTCCTGACAGACCATCCAGTTACAAACTAATTTTGCAAGCCTAGACTGAGTGGAAAACATGCTGGCCCTGAGTTGTAAACTCTCAACTAGGAGAGTCGAGGTCTACCTAAGGCTGAAAAATACCTGCATACCCTTTTCCCACTCCCTGCTGATTCCTGCATGGACTGCAAGGCTCTGGGTTCCTTCCTGTGGACTAGCCCAGGAGCTCCTAAAACCTTGTCCAGTCAGGACTGCAAAAATGCCAGCACTGCCTGCCCTGCCTTCCAGGGTATTCCTCCCACTGGTCACTGATCCCACTGTCAAATCGTCTGCCCTGTACAGACAGTGGCCTCAGGTCAAGCAGGCCTCTGGGGTTTGGAAAGCAGCCAATTGTCATTTTTTAAAAAGTATCGAAGGAAAAGCGGGAGGCTAAGGCTGGGAAGAAAGGCCATGTGAGGACAGGAGAAGCTGCAAAATCTGGAGCTTCTCACCCTACACGGAGCTTGCCTTGATGAGGCCAAGATGCTGCTCAATCTGGCAAGAGCAAGAGGACTCGCTCCTCCACACTAGTGGCTACTTTTATGGCAGTGGAGGCTCCTGAATCCCTCACCTCCCAGGTCCCTGGATGCTCTACCCAAGGCTTTCTGGGCCAGGACCACAGGCAGAGTCCGAATCCAGGTGAGGCACAGTTCCCACTGCATGGATGGAAAGCCTGACACCCAAAGTGTCTAGGAACCCACAAACATGGCAGCACATCCAGGGTGTCTCTCTTCACTTGAGTCAGACAATTTGGGCCTGGGCAGTTTTTACAGGCCATGCATCTATAGGAGATGGGATCTAAAACTACTTGACAATCCCCTGCCATGCAAGAATTGTAGCCCCGAGATGGGCCTAGAACTAGAACCTCTAGACCAAGGCCTATACCAATGAGGCACCAGGCAGGCGGGCAGGCAGGGCTGCTGGTCCCCGGGGTGTCTGTAACATACTCACTTATTACACTCTTCAGTGCACAGCTCAGAACAGACATCAGGATCGCTGTCCAGGAGTGTCCCGGGTTAACCTTTGTCCTGGTGCCAGTCTGGGCCTAAGTGCCATTCTCAGCAACACAGGCAAGCATCAACCCCAGGGTTCAGCTGATCCCCGGCTGGTGGGCAGGAGGCTTCCATGTGTCCCTGGGAATAAAAGAAGAGGCCTTCATTAGCTTAAGCTACCCCCAGCTCCGAGCCACCAGGCCAGCCAGAGAGACAGGTCCCAGGCAAACTCCGCAGGACTGCAGGCCTCGGCTCCAGGATCAGCACCAGACGCCTGTCCTGCCCAGCCACCAAGGCCCCTGTCCCGGAACTGCAGCCTCATCTCTGCCGTGCAGTTTGCTCAGGTCTGGCTACCCCAGCTGTGAGAGCCTGAGCTGGTTCCTGGACAAGGCACACGGGGTGAGGGCCTGGTGCTTCTGGCACCATGAGCGAATACGAGCACAATTGGAAATCTGAGAGGGAGCAGTCTGGAATCCAGTTCCCTTCTCATTTGCCTTCAAATCACACTCTGACCTTCACTCTGTAGTGGGCACATCTGTTAGCAAGGCAGGCCATGGAGGGCATTTGTTTTAGCGTTTTGGGAGTCAAGTCCAACCACACCAGAACGACAAGCAAACACAATGTGTGCTAAAACCCTCTACCGCCCTAATATTTCTTTTTCTCGTTTCATTATTTTACTATGATTATTGCTGAGGCTCTTTCTATTGACATTGACAACTGGCTACAAGCTGATACAAATCAGCTTTATACTATATCATTCTTTATCATTGCTGCGTACATGTGTTTCTTTTATTATGCCAGAGGGCATGAGAGAGGCTGTGGGAAGAGAAAGCTCACACAGGGCTTGGTCACACCATGATCCTTTTTCTCCAGTTCTCCATCCTACCAGGATCCTGGGCTCAAGTGCCAGAACTGTAAGCCACCAGGACCAGGACTTGAACTGAGTGGCCATGTGGGATCCTGCTTCTTCCATACAGCATTTAACCACTGTGCTATGGAACCAGCCCCACATACGTGTATTTAATAATATCCCTAAGATTTAGCCATTTGAGATTCCAACAATTTTTGCTTTACTGTGAAGGTGCTGAAGCGTCCCTGGAAAGCCCCTGGATAACAGAGCTGTCCGCACACAGCTGAGGTCAGAGCTCAGACCCAGCGCCACTGAAGGACACCCAACCCTACTGAAGGACAGGCCAGACACTTGGAAGATGAAAACAGTTAGTGGTTGGGGGTGGGAACAGATGGCCAAGCAGGGTGGACCCCAAGGTGCCAGCCCATGCTGACACAGCCGCCCTCGGCTCTCTGAGCAGAAGGAACTCAGGCCTTTGCTGACAACTTGTGAACCAGCTGGGACAGAGAAGTGAAAGGGAAAGCGCGGGGGACCTGGAACTCACTGTGTTCAAGTGTGCTCTGCGGGAGGGTGCACCCCCCCCCCCCGGGCTCCCCTCAGGTCTCTGCACTGGGAGAGTCAAAGGCAGGGTGTGAAGTGCTGTGCCACCAGGCCTCTGCCCTCCCCAGCTCCCCACCAAACAGGAGCCCCAGGCCTTCCCGCCTGTCCATCCTCCTTCCTTCTCCCAGACTGCCTGGGAGATGGGACGCAGGGGTCACCCTGGCACATACCTATCACCTAGAGGGAGGACAGAGTTGAACAGGGTATGTCCGACATCTGGATCCACCAGCATCACCTGCCCCTGTGCCTGGGGAGTTCAAGTCCACCCAGGGGCACTTCCCTTCTCTGAGCCCTAAGCACGTTGCATCAATAGCGAAAGTAGGACCAAAACAGAAACAGAAACTTCATCCTGCCAGCACAGCCTGCTGGTCGCTGCAGGCATCCCTGGAGCTCACTGCTGGCTAGGGTGCCGCCTGGCAGATGAAGCCATAGCCATCAGAACTGATCCCTCGTCCTTCCCCAGGCCAGCTTCTCACTGGACACCTGCTTCATTGTCTGTTGGCTTTTCCTCCACGGAACTGGCCGGGGGGGAGGGGGGAGGAAATAACGGGGCCTTACTTCTTCCTCCAAGGACACAAGCTGTCCCTGGTCCCCTCTGGTGCTCCCCAAAAACAGGTCCCAGGGAACAGAGGACATGAAATCCCTTTGTAGACTGCATGACTTGCATAAGTTTTTGGAGCACATAAATGTGCAAAGAGCTCTTATAGCAGCTAATGTGGGTAAACTTACCCTTTTTCAAGTGTATCATCTCTCATGATTTTCCCGTGGGCAGGAAGAGCAGAAATGACCCCTCCATTTTAAGAGATGAAAACACTGAAGCTCAAGACATTAAGAGGTCTAGTTATGGGCTGGTCCCATAGCACAGAGGTTATGAGCTATGCATTGGGAACCATATCCTGGGTGGCCAACTGAGGTTCAAGTCCCAGCCCCAGTGGCTTGAGAAAGGACCTGGGTGTGTGTGCATTCACGCCCAAATTCCTGATGGGACAAAGAAATGAAGAAGAAGGGAGTGCAATGTGACCACACCCCATTGGAGGGTTTCTCTCTCTCTCTCTCTCTCTCTCTCTCTCTCTCTCTCTCTCTCTCTCTCTCACCAGCATGTGCACCTTCTAGCAATTGAAAAAAGAGAGAGATTTGGCTAAATACACACATTTCATTCAAACCCTGGCCCTTGGCTCCAGAGCTGCCCCTCCTCCATACAATGCACCTTCAATTGCTTCCCACCTTAATCTCATCCTTAAGGCACACGTCTGCTGAGTCTTTCACTTGGTGTAATCTACTTAAACCACTTCTTTTGCAAACATACAGCTGAGTTTGTCCATCCAGCATCTCCGTCGACATGCCTGAGATGCTCCTGGGAGTGCACAGCCACCCTGTCCTCCTGGCCCTCTGCAGCCCACTCCCACTTTTCCTTTCAGACCCTGCCCTCATCTCACTCCTTTGTCCCGCAGTCACCTGTGATAGCCCATGGGACTTTGCCCATCCTTCTATCCAAACACGGCCCATCTAAACAATTCTTTCTTAGGCTGTCACCACGGTGCAGTGGTAATGTACTGCTAGAGAAGCCAGATCCCTCATGGCCACCATGGTTTCAATTCCTGGCCTGGTCAGCCTGAAATGGACCAGGCACACACAAGTGCTTAACATCCAAGACTGGAGAAAGGGGATTGTAGCAGGACCAGACCACATAGAGAGTGCCTCTCTCTTGCTCTCATGTGTGCGTGCATGTGAGCTTTATAAAGAAGGAAAAAAGATTCAAATTAAGAAAAGATTTCTGGGGCCTACAAGTGGCATAATGGTTAAAGTGCTGGACTCCCACATGGCAAACCACAGTTCGAGTCCCGGACCTGGTGCCTTGAAACTCATGCCAGGCACAAGTGCATGCATGCCCCCCAAATTCTGAGAGAATGGAAGAGAAGGGATTATGGTGTGGCCATACCCCTGGGTGGTGATTTCTCACCTTCTCTCTCTCTGTCTCTCAGGTGATAGAGAATGCTATAGCACTATAGGCATGCACCCTATAGCAAAAATCTCTCTTTAAAAAAATAGTGTCTGCTTCTCCCACCACACAATGAATTCTTTGTGACCACAGAGTGTCTGCTGGAGAGGGGCTGGACTGTGACACAGAGGTAAAACACATGCTCCATAGGCTGACTCACATGGGAAGGTTCTGGATTTGCATCCAGAGACCTGAGTATGCCAGACATGAGTGCCCATGATCCAGGGCCAACTGTAGCTGGCATGGAGCAAAGTATTAAGATCTTGTTGAAGGTTCTCTCTTTCTTTCTCACTAATAACTAAATTTTACAAACTTAAAAAAAAAAATTCTGCTGTATGAAGGGACAAGCAAGGTAGAGGGGCCCAGCTCTCTAAGGTGACTCTTGGGTGACTGAGTCATATTACCCAAGTGTCTGGCATGCTTCGCTAAGTTCTAGGTCACCATCACAGAAGGGCTATGCCTCACAAAGCTATAACCGTAAATGTTGGTTTCCCATGGTCATGTTGTTTCTGCCTTATGAAGGAGGCAGGGAGGGTGGTTTCTCCCTTTCTCCCATCACCAAGAGCCATGGCATGGACTGAGTGGTGAGGAGAAACAGAGTGGGTCAGTTGGGTCTGGACAACACAGAAGATATGTCCATTGACACCCAAGGATAGCAGGGGCATGGACAGGGTGACTGCAGGCTCTGACATGGGGCCAGGGGCCAAGCGTGGGTTCAGGTCGGAGAATAACAACGCCTGTTCTGTTGTCTGTTTCTACAGTGTGCTGGTTCTCCCAAAAGGCACATCCAGTTTTCATGCACACAGGATTCATTTCCCGAAGAGGTTTAACCAGCAGCTGTTGGCAGGAAATTCCCTCTGCATCATTTTCTCTCCTCTGTAACTATTTAGGGTAAGCTGGGCTTGCAGGATTCAGCCTCTGCTTCTTTGACTGGAACCTAAAAACCAAATCCCTCCCCCACCCCTCATCTCCAGGGCCTGGAACCCAAGACTAAGATGAGTCAGAAAGCTTGCAGGCAAACATGATTCCTTTTTCATTCCTACTCTCCCTTTACCCTTCCCAGATCCCACACTGAACACTTCTCTGACCAGACGTGGGTGGGATTTCCCCACACACCAAGCAATTCTCCCACAGACACCGACCGGATGTCCTACACTTCATTTCAACTCTGACCCTGAGAACGTGTCAGATCCTGCATTTGTAGGGCTCAATTCCACAAGACTGCCCCACTTCGGACGCCGATTTCAAGTAGCAGGTTGTCACCAATACCTCTGACCAACTGGCTACAAACCAGGCTTCCCATAACTCCCTCCTTGGGTTCAACTAATCGGCTAGGATGGCTTGGGGAGACACTTACTTAGCGTCGCTAGTTTATTATAACGGATAAAGATGAACAGCCAGATGATGAGAAGGATAAGGCAAGAGGGGAGGAATTTAACCACCCCTGCCCCCAGCACCTCTAAGCATTCAGCAACCTGGAAACTCTTCAGTGTAGTTCAAGAGTTTTTATAGTTATATCTCCACCCTCAGGACCAGCAGATGGCGTAATGGTTACGTGGCTGGACTTCCACATAGTCAACTGCAGTTCAAGTCCTGACTGGCGGTATAAAGCTCAGGCTGAGTGTATGTGCATGTGTGCTCCAAATCCAGAGAGGAGAATGGAGGAGAAGGGATTGTAGCATGGCCGTTCCCCCTGGGGGAGGGGGTGATTTCTTGCTTTCTGTCTCTCTGGTGCACCCATGTGCCCTGTAGCAAAAATCTGTAAAATAAAAATTAAAAAAAAAAAAAAAAGAAAAACAGAAAACAAAAAACTCCACCCTTGGGACCAGCAGTCAGCATAATGTCTATGTCGCTGGACTCCCACGTAGCCTACCGCAGTTTGCGTCCCAGACCTGGTGGCTTAAAACTCACGCCGGGCGCATGTGCGTGCGTGCCCAAGATCCCGAGAGGAGAATGGAGGAGAAGGGATTGCAGCATGGCCATCTCCCCTGGGGGGTGATTTCTGGCTTTCTGTCTCTCTGTCTCTCTCTCTGTCTGGTGAGCGCACGTACCCTATAGCAAAAAAAAAAAGAAACAAACAAACAAAACCTCTCCATAAAACTCCACCCTCACACCTTCCTAGAGGTTAGTTGGGCAGGACGAAAGTTCCAACCCTCTAACCCTCCAATCACTTAGTATTTCTGCAGACTGATGCCATCCTGAGGCTATCCGGAGGCCCTGACCTAAGCAACTTATTAGCTCAAACTCAGTTGTTATCATAGGGATTGATTATAAGTAACAAAAGACATTTTCAATGAGAAAATTCCAAAGCTATGACAGGAACCAGGGACAAAGGCCAAACATATTTTGTATCATACCATACTCACCCATCAGGTGTCCACCGGAAAAAAAAAAAAACAAAACCAAAGACCCATTGATTCCTCAGAGCCCCTTCCCATATGACCCAGAACAACTGGTTTTTCTTTTCCTGTAATAAGACCAGCCCTGAGCCCAATGATCTGGCATCTCCCCAAACCAAGGAGAGATTTGCTCAACCAACAGTGCACTTGGTGTTCCAAGGTGCCCAGGGGAAGCTGTGTCTGGCCTGCTCCCCTGGGAGCAAGGGGGAGCCAGGCCCCAGGTTGGGGGAGGGCTGACTGGCACAGGGAAGGCAGGTGGAGCTGGGAGCCAGGCTTGGTCAACTTGGCTCCCTCCTTCCACTCTGAGCCTCCTTACTTTCACCATTATCCTCTGTTTCAGTTGGAGGCCACTCACCTCTCTTCCCTTTCCCCTCCCCATCTAGACCCCTCTCCCTTACACTCCCCTCCCAGTGTCCCCTCCAAGCAAACCCTGACGCCCAACTGCTATATACCTCAGAGGGTGGCCACTGGCCCCTGCCCCTTTCCTCTCCCTCCCAGCCCACCCCCTGGCACAAGGTAGTGCTGCTCGCTGTCTGAAAGGCTGGACAGCTGCTGGGCTCTCTAATTAGCTGTCTGGCCGCAGTCCCAGAGCCAGGCATGTGTTACTGTAAAGAGCTACCTCACCTCCCCTTCATCAATAATCCCTGCGCAGATCCCATCAGGCAGCAGCCAGCGGCCCTGGAGTCCTGGTCACATGAGGCCAGCGAGCCTCCTCTTGTTAGCCAGAAAAGAAGAGGCAGTGGCCTCACAGCCTCACCTGCAAAGTGATCAGGAATTATCTGGCTCTCCCAATTACTGCCCATGTGCTTAGGGGGTCCTACAAAAGCAACAGGGATCCTGCCCCTTTGCTGCCTCCACAGTGGAGGCAGAAAGAAGCCCAGCAGTCTTTCAGAGGACAAGCCTGGACCGCGCAGCACTGTGACACTGTATGTGTGCCTGCTTTTCACAGCCTTCTGCAGTGAAGCCATCCCAGGGATCTCTAAACAACCAGAGCACCTAGTCCAAGAAGCCCTGTGGCAGCTGGTTTGTGTATTCAAGGTGTATTCCAGTAGTCAACAAATACTTCTTGAGTACCCACTGAAGGCCAGCCATGTCCTGTGTGTAAACAAGATGGAGCTCCTGCCCCTCTGGGGCTCACAGGCTGATGGGAGACAGACATTAAGTAAGCAAGCCAGTCCATACTATAATTTCTCATACTGGGGGCAAGGGATGGTGGGAAAGAAACTGGATGCTGGAGGGCAAGTCTGATTTCTCTAAGGAGGTGGCATTTGGGTGTAGATCAGAGAGATGAGTAGAAGCCAGGCAGAGGGCTTTGGGGAAAGCATTCCAGGCAAAGGTAGAAAAACATGAGGTAGGAGGGAGCTAACCAAGTTTGAGAACTAGCAAGGCCAGAGTAGCTGGAGTCAGTGTGGTTCTGATGTCACTGATACACTGCCTACTGGGGCCTAGGACATACGTTGGACCCAAGGTCAATCACAGTATCACATTCCCCTGGCTCCGTGACTGGTTCAAAGATAAACACATGCTCCAATCAGAGCCCATCCTGGAACTTCGGTAGGAATGCCCAGAAGAGCCTTTCAGTGAACTTGGAGCTGCAGGGATATAAGTCTGACGGGGTAAGAGTGAAGGCAGTCTGGGAGAAAGAGAGAGACCATGTCCCAAGGATATCTCCGTGAAACCCTGGATCCAGCTGATAGTGACAAACCTTGAGAAACTCCGTAAGTGGGGCTGAGAGCCCCTGACATTGCCAACTCATGAGTTTTCCCTCTAATTAGAAGTGAAGGGACCCTTGGCTGCTATTCTTAATCAAGGCGCTGCCAACTCTCTCTGAAAAGACTACATATCCACAATGAAGCAGGACCACATCTTTTCTTTGGGAATCCTGTTTGCTCGTTTCTTTTATATGTTTCCTAATTTAAAAAGATGGGACTAGCAGTTGGTGTAATGGCTATGTCGCTGGATTCCCATGTAGTTAACCATGGTTCAAGTCCCAGAACCAGAGGCTTAAACTCATGCCAGGCATGTGCACAAGCATGCCCAAGATCCCAAGAGGAGAATGGAGGAGAAGGGATTACGGTGTGGCCATCCCCCCCTGGGGGGGTGATTTCTCACGTTCTGTCTCTCTGTCTCTGTCTGTCTTTCTGGAGAACGCACGTACCCTATAGCAAAAAACACCTTCCCCCCAAAAAATAAGAGAGAGATATTTGTCCCTTTGCACCCCAAATAAATCAAAGGAATGCTATAATCTGATATCACTATAGATCCCCACAATTTTTGTCCCAGAAGAGCAATTACAGAGTTAAACAAGTTTCACCTCGTATTGCAAAAATCACCCTGCAGTCCTGACAATGCCAGGTAGGCCAGGGCAAAGGTCCCAGCTGCTAAATAAACATCAGTCAGCTAAGGATGTCCCTTGCAGGCAGGGGCTGGAAACTGTGGGTTCCAGGCAGCTGCACTTTGGTAAAATCCCTTTATTGATAGCCTGGAATTTCCATCTGTTTACAACTAAAAAAATCTAAGTAACTTTATGAGGTCTCAAAATACTATATCTAATCTAAGCGTTTCAGTTTAATGAGAAAGAAAATATTCCCTTTTACTCAAGTTGTTTTATTTTCTGTCACTTGCAATCAAGAAGATCCTGAACGGGGACAGACCGTGGTACAGTGGTAGAACATGATGGTCTACGAGGCAATCTTATGTGGTATGGTTCTGGGTTCAAGTGTGGAGATTTCCTTGAGTACACCAGGCATGTGTATGCCCATGATCCAGGACCAGCAGAAGGGAGAGGACAGTGTCAAGACCCTGTTGGGGATGCTGTCTCCCTCTTTCTCTTTCTTGCTTATGAAAATAAATAAATTTTAAAAAATAGGAAAATCCTGACTAACACAGTTGATTTTTTCCCCATCTGGACCATTATCCAGCTGGCAAAAGGATCACTTATCTCAACACCATCTGCCTCCCTCTGCTGCTATAAAGAACAATGTTTCTGCCCCTTGCCGACAGAAAGGGCAAGAACTGAGAATAAGACAGGTCACACCTTTAGCAGGGGTGGGTTGCTATCAGCAGGTGGCTATAGCTTCGAGGGCTCCAATCTCCCTTCTGATTGCTGCCCAGGCCTTGTCATTTTTCCTCGATTAGCAGAGAAAATGACTCAAGTGACCCTTGCCAGCAATTTAGCACACCTATTCTGCAAGTAGGACTCACCAGGAGCAGAGACAAAGCACGGCCAAGAGTAGGTAGTGTAGAAACGAGTAATTTTTCCTACAAACTCCAGGATGGCACTAGCCAATTTTTTAGTCACTAGCATATATAGATATCTATATATCTATATATGTACATATAGATATATATATTGGGTCATTGGGAAAGTTGTGACGCATTTTTGCATGGAAAAACATAGAAAAATATGTCATGACTTTCCCAATGACCTAATGGCTATGTTAATTCAAAGTATAATTAACTCAAGATGGATAAAGTAAAAATCCAGCTGTTCGATTGTACTAGTCACATTTCAAGAGCTCAATACTACCCGTGGCAAGTGACTACCCCATTAGGTAACAAGATGTAGAGCATTTCCATCATCACAGAATATTCTATTGGACAACATTATTCTAGAACTTACCAAGGGGGACCAGAAGGTTGCCAAACACATAGACCTAACATTGAGCTCCATTCCCTTGTTCTTGGAAATCCTCTTCTAAACAGATACAGTTGCCTTCCCTCTCTCCCTCAGCCTTAGGCCTAGTTAAACCAAGGTCACCACTGTGAGGTGAAGGGGATGGTTAATTCCTGTTCCGTGATAGTCTACTGTCTGAAGAGTTACTTCTTAATATATCCCAGGGGCCTGCAGAGGGTCCTGGGTGTTGGTGAAGGAGGCCAACCTCTCAGTCTCTGCCACAACTCAGATAAGCAGCTACTGCTAGGAGTGTCAAAAACCCCACTCCATTTGGTGTTACCCTTCCTTGAGCCAGACAGCTTCCACAGACATCAACTCACCAAGTCTCTTCTATGAGTCTGTGAGGGAGCCGTTAACCCCAATTGACTCAAGAAGCAAGAGAAACTCAAAGTTAAGGTTAAGGGATTTGTTTAAGGCCTGCTTTGGTTTGAATGTGTCCCTCAAGTTTCATGTGTTGAAAACTTAATCCCCAAATTCTTATGTTGATGGTATTTGGAGGTGGGGCCTTTAGGAGGTAATTAAAATTAGATAAGGTCATCAGGGTGGGGACTTTGATGGGACTGGTAGCTTTATTAAGAGGAAGAGAGATCTGAGCTGACACATGTGTGATTACCGTGTGACGCCTCCTATCATGACATAGCAGGAAGGCCCTCGCTAGATTCCAGCACTCGGAAATTGAACTTCCCACCCTCCAGAACTGTGAGCTAAATGGGCCTTTGTTCTTCATAAAATTGCCCAGTCTGTGGTAGCCAACCATAGCAAAAAAAAAAAGAAGACTTAGACAAGAACACAGTTACAAAATGGGAGGGCTAGGGCTACAGTCTTTACCAGAGCATTTTTTTCTCCTGACACCACTCTTGAGAGATGAGTTATGTGGATAGGAAACAGGAGTTCATGATTTACCTATGGCAATGGGCCACCTGGAATTGACACTTGGTTTTCATGACAGATAATTTCATGTGAGCTGCCCTCAGGGACATGGGAGAGCCGCCTTCCAAGGGTGTGCCCACCAAGATCCACTTCTTGAAAGACAGCACATCAGGACCATAGGGAGAACAGCACAGAAGAGAGACCTGGGAAGGTGGCAGAGCTGAGAACACAAACATGTGGCATTTTTCTTGGGCACAAAGGAGAGGAATGTGGTCCAAATTCTGTTTTAGAAATCTGTCTGGACTCTGAGTTCCTTATCTTTGCATCCTATGTCCTGGACAAAACTTGACACAGAACAGGGTCTCACTATCTATTTGTCAAATGGTGGAGGAGAGCAGACTGCAGGTCCTCTAAGAGTAGGGGAGCCTGGCCAAAAGAAGTCTGCATGGCAGATACACTCAGGAAAGACTGAGGGAGCCGTTACCGTCACTGTTTGTTCCCCACCTGACTCAATCTGGTATTCCCTTTCCTGTAAATAATGTCTCAAGGAAAGGCCAGCATACACTTTGGCTGGGCATTGACCCCAGCACCAGATACTTCCACAAGGAGCCTGAAGCCCAGCAACCCTGGCTCCTCGCTGGACAGCTCAATCTACTGAGAAGGCACTGAGTCTTGCAACATGCTCAAAATATGGCTCCCAACAGCAGTTAGGCAAGAGTAATTAAGGGAATGTTATCGCAGTCAGTCTCTCATTAGCCACGTAATTAGACTGCTGAAAATAATTAACATTCCTTTTGACAAAGGAACCAGAGGAGCCATTATATTCATTAGAACAGCCTCAAGCCAGAGTGGGGGAGGGGGAGAAGAGGATTTATAAATTAGACCTAAAGAGGTTCCCTAGCTATCTCAAAGTTGCAATGTCAGTAATGCCAGGGTCAGGATTCGAACCCACGTAATGTGGCTGTGTATTCCAATCTGTATCAGAAGAGTAGCTCTGGGGCTCCAAGTTTGGAGCCAGTAGATCCAGGCAGAGGAAGGGCCCTGAGTTGGTGGTTATTAGTTTTGAAGCAGCCTGGCCAGTTGCTCCCCCAGACACATCTCTTCACCAGGTAACAGGAAAATCTCAAGATACAAATGACAGGAACACGTAACCAAGGCTCACCCAACACCTGACAAAAAACAAAGCCATGCAAGAAGCACCACATTTAAAGACAAAAGTTCTAGCTAGAAAACAAAGTTAATATAAAATAGCCAACAGAATGAAATGTTTTAAAAACTATTTGGGGGGAGCTGCTTGATACCACATGGCTGATTGCACGGTTCAAGTCCCGGACCTAGTGGCTTGACAAACACACTGGGCACGTGTGCATGTGTGCTCAAAAGAAGGAGAAATGAAGGAGAAGGGATTATGGTGTGACTATTCCCCATGAGCAGTGCTTTCTCATTTTCTCTCTCATCCTCATGATTGTGCGTACCCTCTGGCAAAACTGAAAAACAAAACCCCAAAACTATTATTGGCCCAGCCACCGTGGTGCAGAAAGAACGCTAGCACCCTGCAGTGCTGAAAGTCATATGGCAACCACGGTTGAGAGCCCAGGTTGGCTTGACAAACACGCTGAGTGCACACAGGCATGGAAAAGAGGATCGTGGTGTGGCAAGACCCTATCAAGGGTGCTTTTTCTTTACCTCTCTCTCTTTCTCTCATATGCACAGATGCACTTTCTGTAAGAATAAAATAAAATAAAATAAAATAAAATAAAATAAAATAAAATAAAATAAAATAAAAACTATTACTGATATCCTCAGAGGAATAAGAGGGGCTACTAAATCCATAAAACAAAGCAAGGCTGTTAGAAAAAAAATTTTAAACATGAAACTATACCATGATTTACTGGTTATCTCCGGATTAAGAATAGAGTGACTTCATTTAGAATTACCTATATTTCCATTATTCTAAACTTTCTATATTGAACATGCATTTACTTTTAGAATTGAAAAAAAAATTTTTTTTAATTGTCCAGAGGTGAATGTGTTCGCCAGAGAAAGAGAGAGAGAAAGCACCCTCCAATGAGGTATGGCCATGTTTAAATAATTTTTCATCCATTCCTCCTTCATGTCAGGATTTTGAGTACACAGACACATGCACCCAGTGTGTCTTCAAGTTACCAGGGCTGGGATTTGAATCACAGCTGGTCATATAGGATCTGGCTCCCTTAACCACTGAACTCCAAGGTCAGCTCAGGAAAAGGTATTTTTTTAAAAAATGATTGCTAGGAGAGACGTGCATGATAAAATTTTGTTGAGTGAACTACTTCACAAAGCAAAAGAGACTAGATCCTGTCTTCTGCACAAACTCTTGGCCCTACCCAGCCTGGTCCACAACTCACTGTCCCCCAATCACATTATATAAGCTCCTGTCAGTGGGGTGCCCACAGGATTCCCTCTCCTAGAATGCCCTTATCTCTCCTTTCTGTCTACTCACATTTCCCTGTCCTTTAATGCCCACTCAAAGGTTACCCTTCCCCCCTTTTTAAAATGTTTATTTCCAGAGCGAGAGAGAGAGAGACAGGAACGCACAGGGACCCCCAGCAGGCTTTTGTCACACCATAGTCCCCTCCCAACTTTCCAGCCCACGGCGTGCCCAGCATGTTCCAGTGAACCAGAAACCGAACCCAGAGTCCCCATGTGGCTCCAGAATAGCGCAACAGCACACTCTACTTACCGGCACCACTGCAGCTGGGATGAACTGCCCTGTTTAAGGAAAGGTGCATCTTAAATAACCCACATAATCCCTCCTCCTCCTTCTCGTAACTCCTAAGAAAACCTAATTCTCCAGGGTCACTGGACAGCTCTGGTTGAGCTGTTCTGTGGAAACACTGTACTGACAACTTCATGTCCTTTACCTCTCAGTGAGTCCAAGTCTTGTCTCCCCAGCTCTGCCGCAGGCTGCTTAAAGACAGAGGGCAGTAGGCTTCTTTTTTATACCCCACTGGGCCCAAATGAAGCTGAGTTGCTTTCGCAATAGCATTCTTACATGTCAGATGACTGAATGACGAATGAGCACTCATTTCTGGTGGGAGTAGGAAGAGGCAAACAATTGTGGAGATGCGGTTACTCAACAGGGCTGGGCACAACAGTCAGGACCTCCCGTGTGGGCAATCCTCAGCCCCACACCCAAGGGGCCACCTGGTCCTAGAGAGCTTTAAACTCCTACTCCTCAGGCTGAGGATTTGGAAATAACTGCAAATCCAAAATGGATAGCTAGTAAATCTAGGGGCAAAATATTAATGAGGAATAGGATATTTATACAATTTTGAGGTGTCTCTCACAGATTGCTTAATAGTAGTAAAGGGGAAATAGTAAATATACTGTGGAAATTGGACAGCACCTTGACCAAGTGATCAGTCTTAGCATTACTCGCAAGGGGACAGCCAGTAGCTCCGGATTAATATACCAAAAAGGACACAGCATCACTTATAAATATTCCAGCCAGGTATGTGTAACCCAGAGCCTAAACATGAAGCAACAGCAAACAAATCCAAAAGGAAGGACACCATTTTTTTTTTAGGGGAAGGGGAAACCTATATTCTTCTAAACTATGAACATCACAAAGACAGACAAAGGCTTAGGAACTGTTATAGATTAAAGGAGACTAAAGAGACATGACAGCTATGCAGTTCATGGTCCTAGAGCAGGATCCTACACTGGAGAGGAAAAAATGCTATAAAAGACATTGAGTAAATTGACAAGCCTGGAATACAACCAGCAGACA
Organism: Tupaia tana; assembly: GCA_026018925.1. Taxonomy (NCBI): domain Eukaryota; kingdom Metazoa; phylum Chordata; class Mammalia; order Scandentia; family Tupaiidae; genus Tupaia; species Tupaia tana. The sequence continues at coordinate 232,697,291 of JAKSZU010000001.1, forward strand.
GAATAATCTATGTTCAGTTTACTCAAGATTACGTAAAAGAATATCCTTACCTTCAGGAAATATTTAGGGATATCTATGTTCAGTTTACTCAAGGTTATATAAAAGTACATCCTTATTTTTTTTAAGCTTTCTTTGCTACAGGGCACATGGGCTCACTGGAGAGAGATGGTGTAGGGAGGAAAGTGAGAAATCACTCCCTAGAGGGGATGGCCATGCCGCAATCCCTTCTCCTCCAGTCTCCTCAGGATCTTGGGTATGCAGGTGCATGTGCCCATGCCCAGCATGATTCTTAAGCTGCCGGGTCCAGCATTCAAACCACACAGTCGGCTATGTGGGCTCTAGAGCCTTAACCTCCACGCCACCTGCTAACTAAAACATTTAGGGATAGAGGGCTATAGTGTAGGTAACTTACTCCTAAATGGTTCAGAGGGGAAAAAAAAATTATCCAGAGAGCAAGAGAACACATATGATAAAGCAAGTGAGAAAAAATGTTAAAAATAGGTGAATCTGGATTAAGAATATGTGGATATTTTCTACTATTCTGGCAACTTTTCTGTAAATTTGAAACGACTTTCAAATAGAAATGTTAGAGAAAAATGCAACAACAAGGGAGGGAGAGGGGTGGGGGTGGGGGTAGGACAGACTTGGAGGGCAAATCAGAGGGAACGACACTGATTGGTCATCATGTATCTTCAGAGGCCACAAAAGTTCCAGCCCTGGCTTTCTGCCTGCCGTAATGGAAACATTTCCTCTTCCAAGTTGGCCCTGCCTTTTCTTGCTTCTCTATTGACTTACTACTTCTCAAAATCAGCAATCTCCAGGGGGACCACCATCCTAATGCCTGAAGACAGGGTTTAACTTTTGGGTCCATTCCTATGTATAGTCGATACTTTCTGCTGATGTTTGAACACCTGCTGTGTCCCTGAGCTCACAATAATGAGTCGGGCTAAACCTGCTAAACCACAGCCTTCTGGGTTTTATATGATATTCATTTCCCAAAACAATGCTGTTGCTAGCCCCATTCATACTGCCTGACTTAGGTCTTCAGGCCACATTCTTCCTGGAGATCATGCAGGCTTTCGAGGGAGGATGCTGCATTTCCAACACCCCACCACCAACACCACGGCCTACGTCCAAAGTAAGCCCCCTAGACACAGGAACAGTCCCCTTCCTCAGTTCACTGTCACAGCTGTGTAGGGTCACTTTAAATAATGGACAGCCAGACAGCAGTCCTCAAAGAGGTTCATGGAGAGCTAAAGAGGCTCAAGCAAACCATCATATTATACAAGTTCACTTATTAGTTCAGAAACCCTTAGATGCATCTTTTTTTTTTTTTTTTTCTAAATTGCCAGAAGTCACATGCACTCACCAGAGACAGAGAGATGCAGGTGTGCGGGGAACGCTCCACCGTGGGATGCAGTCACACCACAATCACTTCACCTCTCCCTCCTGTCAGGATTTTGAGCATGCGAACATATGCACCCAGTGTGTTTTTCAAGCTGCTGAGTTCGGGACCTTCACTGTGCAGTAGCCCATGTGGGATCTGGTTCCCTTAACCACTAGGCCACAGGCCAATCTCTGTATGCGACTTTGATGTGCAGACCACTGAATGCTAAGTGGGCTGGAGTATGGCTACTAGAGCATAGCAGCAGGGTTAGTTGTTTTGAAAACACTGAAAATAAAAAATCTCAGAAATTCTACTGCATCATTAACCAGCGAGCTAATGATAACTTACATTTGTACAGGTTTTTTTTTTTAAGTAAATGAGCCCTTTGAGGTTCAGCTCATTATTGACTCATTCATTCACATGTCTATTAAACATTACTCAGTACCTATTCTGTGCCACCAGGTACATGCAAAGACCACAGATCAAAGTCTCTCACCAGGTCAAAGGAAGTGACACCCTGCATGGTCCTGGGTTGGATGAAGCTTCCATTGGAAACGACATCCACATGCTTAGAGCAACCACCCTGCTCGGACAACAAAGAACATCACTTTATTTACTTATTTATTTTTATTTTTTGAGAAATGTTTGCTGTAAGGCATGTGCACTCACCAGAGTAACAGAGAGATAGAAAGCAAGAAATCACCACCAGGGGAGATGGCCACACTGCAGTCCCTTCTTTTTCATTCTCCTCTTGGGATTTGGGGCATGCACACATATATGCCCAGCATGAGTTTCAAGCCAATGGATCCAGGACTCAAACCATGGTTGGCCACGTGGGAGTCCAGCACCTTAGCCACCATACCACTTACTGGCCCCAAGAACATTCTTTTTTTTTTTTTTGAGATTTTTTTTTTTTTTTTTTTTGCTATAGGGCACGTGTGCTCGCCAGACAGACAGAGAGAGACATAGAGACAGAAAGCGAGAAATCACCCCCCAGGGGGGATGGTCACGCCGCAATCCCTTCTCCTCCATTCTCCTCTCGTGATCTTGGGCATGCACACACGTGTGTGAGTTTTAAGCCACTGGGTCCGGGACGTGAACCACGGTCGACTACATGGGAGTCCAGCGACATAGCCATTATGCTAACTGCTGGTTCCCAAGAACATTCTTTTAAACAAGAGGAGAGAGGATCAAAAAAGAGCTATTGTGGGTACAGCATACATACAAACTTTGTTGTTGTTAAAAACGCAGTTCACATTATAATTTAGAATTTTATTTATTTTTAATTACTCATGCGACCCTAATATCATCAGTGCTAAGGGCCTCAAAAGGACTTTTTTTAAGAATTATTTTTTACCTTTATTTATTTATTTATTTGTTTGTTTATTTATTTATTTAAATTAGACCAGAAAGGAGACGAGAGAGAGAGAGAGAAAGTGAGAAAGCTAGCCACCAGGTCCAGGACTCGAACTACAGTTGGCCATGTGGGAGTCCAGCACCTTAACCACACTACACCACCTGCCAGCCCCTCAAAAGGACTTTTTAAAAGTCCTTTTATTTCTTTCTTCCATGATCAAGAGAGACAGAGAGATAAAGAAAGAGAGACAGGCATTTCCAGCAATGATCCTCAGGCCTTGACCTATTCCTGGCTTTGGCCAGTCTTAGATCATGGTCACATGGGTGCCCAGTGTACTTGAGGAGGTCTCTGGACCCAAACCAGGAACCTTCCCATGTGGGTCAGCCTTGCAAGCTCTGCGTTACTCTGTGCCACTGTCCACCCCCTTCTAAAGTCTTAATCCAGGCTAAATAGTAAGTCAGGAGTTGCAGTCCTAACACCGACAAGGGACAAGCAGCCAATACAAATCAGTGAAGACTATGAAGAAATACCATACACATTAGTAAAACCAACACAAATTAGTGAACAGCCATTAAGAAAGCAGGACTGACGGGACTCGGTGAGAGATTTATCTGAAGGGCGAGTGAGAGGGAGGGCTTGAGGATGATCACCCCCCCCCATACACCCGCCAGAATTTTACCTTGAGCAATGGTGCCCAAAAGAGGAGATACAGGAAGAGATGTGAGTCTTGGGGGTCCATAGCGAGCTGCATTTCTGATGCTGTGCCCACAGGACACACGGGAATGCCTGCTCTAGACTGAAGACGTCTGGGGCCCTTGCTGAATGGAGCACCATGGAGGAGGAGCATGGCAGGGAGATATGGGTGGGGTGACATCTGGGGCTGGTGGAGGACGGGGCACTGTGGAGGCGCCTGAGGAAGGACCAGGGAGGTAGGAGGATACCCAGTAAAGGATCCTGGGATGCAGAGGCAGGAGAGTGCCAGGAGCCATGGTCAACAGCAGAGGCAAGTTGGACAGACTGGAAAGACAGCAGCACTGAGGTCACTGGTGACCATTTAAGGAGGAAGGGTGATCGCAAAGAGAGCTAGCTGAGACCATGTGTATGATGACTCTGAAGAAATTATCTGGTCAAGAAAGGAGAGAGAAGGGAACCAGCAGTTAGCGTAATGGCTATGTCGCTGGACTCCCACGTAGTCGACTGCGGTTCGCGTCCCGGACCCGGTGGCTTAAAACTCACGCCGGGCGCGTGTGCGTGCGTGCCCAAGATCCCGAGAGAATGGAGGAGAAGGGATTGCGGCGTGACCATCCCCCCGGGGGGTGATTTCTCGCTTTCTGTCTCTATGTCTCTCTCTGTCTGGCGAGCACACGCGCCCTGTAGTGAAAACCTCTCCAAAAAAAAAAAAAGAAAAGAAAGGAGAGAGAAGAGCTGCAGGAGGGGCTAGGTGGTAGTGCAGGGGTAACACAACTGGACCTACATGGAAAAGGTCCTAGGTCCAGCCCAGACCTTGCTCAGCACTCTGGGTGCGTATGTATGCCCATGATCCAGGCTGGCTGAGACTGGGGATGGATCACAGCATAAGAACCTGCTCAGGGTATGTGTGAGTCTCTCTCTCTCAATAAATAAATAAATTTTTTTTGAGAGGTTTTTGCAATAGGGCATGTGCACTCACCAGAAAGAGCGAGACAAGAGAGACGGAAAGTGAGAAATCACCCCCAGGGGGGATGGCCACGCCACAATCTCTTCTCCTCTCGGGATCTTGGGCACGCACGCACACGCACCTGGTGTGAGTTTAAGCCACCAGGTCCAGGACTCGAACCATGGTCAACTACGTGGGAGTCTAGCTACACAGCCATTACGCCAACTGCTGGTCCCTAAATAAACTTTTTTCTTTTTTTTTTTTTTTTGGAGAGGTTTTCACTATAGGGCGCGTGCGCTTGCCAGACAGACAGAGAGAGACATAGTGACAGAAAGCGAGAAATCACCCCCCAGGGGGGATGGTCACGCCGCAATCCCTTCTCCTCCATTCTCCTCTCGGGATCTTGGGCACACACGCACATGCGCCCGGCGTGAGTTTTAAGCCACCGGGTCCGGGACGCGAACCGCGGTCAACTACGTGGGAGTCCAGCGACATAGCCATTACGCTAACTGCTGGTTCCCAAACTTTTTTTTTTTTAAGAAAAGAAAAGTTACTGGAGAAGTAGAGTGAGGTGGTCGCATCCCTCACTCTTTCCCTCTCTTCTTTCCTTTCTTTCTTTAAATGTAAAAGAGACCTAAAGATGCTCAAATGCTAAGAAGAAACCACACTGAGGAAGAGCCGCGGATGGGATGTACATCAGGTGTACACACAGATGCCCTGAGCTGTCTGCAGTGGCGGAAGGAGAGCACAGTAGGCCACAACTCGAAGGCAGGCAGGACACGTGTGTCATTACAATACCCTTTGATTTTTATTTATTTTTTGTTTTTGTTTTTTAGAGAGATTTTTTGCTATAGGGCATGTGTACTCATCAGAGAGATAAAGAGGGACAGAGACAGAAAGCAAGAAATCACCCCCCAGGGGGGATGGCCACGCCACAATCCCTTCTCCTCCATTCTCCTCTCGGGATCTTGGGCACGCACGCACATGCATCCGGCATGAGTTTTAAGCCACTGGATCCGGGACTCGAACTGCAGTCGACTACATGGGAGTTCAGCGACATAGCCATTATGTTAACTGCTGGTCTCCCCAGCATGAGTTTTAAGCCACCAGGTCTAGGACTCGAATTGCAGTCAACTATGTGGGAGTCCAGTGACATAACAATTATGCCATCTTCTGGTCCCTATGATCTCCTTTAGAGAGGAAACCCAGCACATGAAGTTAAGTGTAACCTAGGTAACGTCATACTAACACCGAGATGCCCTAGCCTAGACCTAGAATGCAGCTTTCCCAGGTCCTGGTCCTGGACCCTTCTACAGAACCATTGGCAAGCAGGGAGTGCAGCTCTATCAGCACCCTAGAAGTCTGAGCCTGGGAATGCCCAGTGTTCTGCAATTCCCACATAACACACAAAATAACTCCCCCATATGACTCTAGAATGTTCCACTGGACATCACAGAAGTAAAAAGCCCATTTATAATTATCTGCATCTAGAAATTAATTCCCTCCCAGTAATAAACATGAGATATTTTTTACATGGTTTTGACAAATATGTTGAATTATCCAGGAACACTGCTAGAGTGTAAATTAAAGGGATACTATATTTTAAGTTCTTTTTTTTTTTTTTTTGGAGAGATTTTCACTATAGGGCGCGTGCACTCACCAGACAGAGAGAGACAGAGAGACAGAAAGCGAGAAATCACCCCCCAGGGGGGATGGTCACGCCGCAATCCCTTCTCCTCCATTCTCCTCTCGGGATCCTGGGCATGCACGCACATGCGCCTGGCGTGAGTTTTAAGCTACCGGGTCCGGGACACGAACCGCGGTCGACTACGTGGGAGTCCAGCGACATAGCCATTACGCTAACTGCTGGTTCCCATGTTCTTTAAAACTTTACCAAGGATGGGGACCAGCAGATGTCATAATGGTTACATCGCTGGACTCCCACATAGTCGACCATGGTTCAAGTCCTGGACCCGGTGACTTAAACCTCATGCTGGGCGCATGTGTGTCCAAGATCTTGAGAGGAGAATGGAGAAGAGATTGCAGTGCAGCCATCCCCTGGAGGCGAATGGGGGGATGATATCACACTTTCTGTCTCTCTCTGTTTCTCCAGCAAGCACGCATGTCCAATAACAAAAATCTCTCTAAAAAAAAAGAAAGAAAAAAACACATTACCAAGAATGTTCACCATTTTGGAAAATGATGTCAATCCTAGCAGTACCTCTCCCAATATCCGAGTCACCCACACCACACGCCTGTATCTCATGGGTATTTGTGGATATTACATTCACAGTGATGCTATGTAAAGGTTCAAGCATCTGACTGAGTCCTTCTGTCTTCTGTGTGGTTGTGCCCAAGCAGTTACATATTAGAATGCATGATACTGTATTATAGCTAACTTTCCTTTTAATTCTCTCTTTTCTGAGAGAGATTTTTTGCTATAAGGCACATGTGCTTACTGGAAAGACACAGAGAGAGAGAGAGAGAGAGAGAGAGAGAGAGAGAGAGAGAGGTGGGAAATCACCCCCTGGAGGGATGGGCCATGCTGCAATCCCTTCTCCGTTCTTCTCTCAGGATATAGGGCACACCTGCACACATGCCTGGCGTGAGTTTCAAGTCACCAGGTCTGGGACTTGAACTGCAGTTGGCCATGTAGGAGTCCAGTGCCTCAATCACTATACCACCTGCTAGTCTCCCTTTTATTTCTCTTTTATAGTACAGTTGAAGCATTAGGTTAACTTCTAAAAATGTAGTGTATGTCATGTTACCTATAATTAATTTTTTTCAAAGTAGAACCATTACAAATATTTGCTAAATAAAGGGCAGGGGGGCAAGCCAGCCAGTAGAGCAGTGGTTAAGGTTGCTGGATCCCATGTGGCTGACTGTGTGGTTTAAGTCTTCGACCCAGCCTCTTGAACTATACTGGGTGCATGCATGTGCGTGCATGCCCAAAATCCCAGAAGGAGAACAAATTACCATGTGACATCCCTCCTGGGGTGGGAGATGCTTTCTCACTTTCTCTCTCTGGAAAGGACACATGTCCTATAGCAAATTTTTTAAAAATAATAAAAAAAATAAAAGAGGGGCATGCTATCCCAGATTGTGTACTTCTAGAAACAAAGGAAAATGCAAAGGCAAGGGAGATGAAGAAGTGAGCAGAATTAGGGTTGCTTCATCTCACAGAATAGAGTGAATGGTTTTTGTTTTTGTTTTTAAGAGATATTTCTGCTATAAAGTGTGTGTGCTCACCAGAGAGACAGAAAGCAAGAAATCACGCCCCCTCCCAGGCAGGATGGCCATGCCACAGTCCCTTCGCCTCTCAGGGTCTTAGGCATGCACACACACATACCCAGCATGAGTTTTAAGTTGCGAGTCTGAGACTCAAAATGTGGTGGACTATGTGGGAGTCCAGGGACGTAACCATTACATCATCTGCTGGTCCTGAGTCAATGGTCTTTTACTGATACTAACACGAAGCTCCCAAATGACAGGTACACAGACCATGTGGCCAACTTACCCATGGCTTAAGAAAACCTTGTGGGACCAGCAGATGACATAAGGGTTACGTCGCTGGACTCCCACGTAGTCGACTGCAGTTCAAGTCCTGGGCCTGGTGATTTAAAACTCACACCTGGCCTGTGCATGTGTGTCTAAAATCCTGAGACGAGAATGAAGAAGGGATTGTGGCATGGCCATTCCCCCTGGGGGGTGATTTCTCGCTTTCTGTCTCTCTGTCTTCTCTCTCTGTCTCTCCAGCGAATACACATGCCCTTTAGACAAAAATCTCTCTAAAAAAGAAAGAAAGAAAGAAAAGAAAACCTTGAACACCTTAGGGAAATTTCATTCCCCTAATTAATTCAAATTATGCTCTATCTCAGCATTGTCCAGCATAAAAACAACAGGTAGAAGACCACAAGTTATCTGCAGGGGCCAAGGAAATGGTAAATGATTCAATGTCTGGAGGCAAAGATGTGTTTAGAGGAAGTCAAAGAAATAGATGCCAGGCTTGGTCTGTGGAATATCGTTCTTAATGGATGAGGAGATGAGTAAACAGTATGTAAGTGGATGCTTAAGGATATTTATGGAAAACACTATATAGTGAGGAATCTTGGACTAGGGATAGAGAAGTGATAATCCCAGGGGACCTCCCATAGGTTAAAAATGCAGGGCTAGAAATATTTAGGGCTTAGATTCTGTAAGGGGGTGGTTATTTAATGATGGGGAACAGACAGTCTAAATTCCCACAGGCATGGCCATCACTGCTAAATGGGACAAAGAGCAATCAAAGACAAAACTATGCCCTTCAGTGAAGAGAGAGAGTTGATTCTGTGTCCTCCATAATCTGAGGCTGCCTGGGGGCTGGGGAGGAAGGAAGGGAGCTCCTGGCTAGTGGAAAGTGCAGAAACAGGCTGGCCTGGCTTGGCCTGGCTCTTCTACTGACAACTGCAACCTTTGGCCGCTGCTCTTTCAGTTTCCTCACCCAAAAAACAAAGAAGGGGTCAGGAGGTGGTGTAGCAGTAATGTAACTGGACTCAAATGGGAAAGGTCCTGGCTTCATGTCCTAGGACCTCCCTGAGCATGCTTGTGTGTGCACGTATGTATGTGCGCACACATGTATCCTTGACGCAGACCACTGAGACTGGGGGTGGGTCATGGCATGAGGACCTTGTTGGGGTGGGAGAGGTATGGTGCCTATCTCTCTTTCTCTCTGTCCCCATCTCATGGAAGAAATAAACTTTTAAAATTTAATAAAATACAATGGAACACTTGAGATTCCATCATCGTACATTTTTGTATTGTTTCCATGCTTCTCCATGAGCATTTGTAGACACATCTTTTAACATTCTAAAACATGCAAAGTAGCTGTAGACATCAACCAGCAAATTGACTCTCAAAAGAGAAGCTGCATTCCCTCCCAGATGCAAGTAGAGGAACAAGGTTCATTTGGGCTTCAAAGAAACATTCAGATAGAGGAAATGCTTCCAGGAACCAGTCTACAAGCCTCTTTGCATGAACTGACTCAGCCAAGGGAGCAACGGAGCTCCACCCATGTTAAACCGAAACGCAAACCTCTAGCAGGTTATGCTCTATCTCAGCATTGTCCAGCTAACAACAACCCCCCCTACGCTGAGGACCACCAGCTAGATCCCAGCAACAACTGTGAAAAAGAGGAGACACCTTCTTCCTCTAAGAGTCATACAGGGATTGATCCACAGCCCAGGACTAGGGTGAGGCAAGAACTACATTTGACTCGAGCACAAATGTAAAGAGGGAAGGGGAGGTGCCCAAAACCTCAGGAATCAAGATATGTGATTTTTAAAGAAACATTTATTAATTTATCTGTTTATTTGTTGTGACTTTCAGGCCACCAGGTCTGGGATTTGAACTACCATCTGCCAAGTCGGAGTCCAGTGTCTCAACCCCCACGCCGTCTGCTGGCCCCAAGATATGCAATATTTTAAAAAATCAAATTAGGGACCAGCAGTTGGTGTAATGGCTATGTCGCTGGACTCCCACGTAGTCGACCGCGGTTCGCGTCCCGGACCCGGTGGCTTAAAACTCACGCCGGGCGCGTGTGCGTGCGTGCCCAAGATCCCGAGAGGAGAATGGAGGAAAAGGGACTGCGGCGTGGCCATCCCCCCGGGGGGGGTGATTTCTCGCTTTCTATCTCTCTGTCTCTGTCTGTCTGGCGAGCGCACGCGCCCTATAGCAAAATCCTCTCCAAAAAAATAAAAAAAGAGATAAAAAATCAAATTAAGGGGCTGGCAGGTGGCATGGTGGTTAAGGGCGCTGAGCTCCCACATGGCTGACCACAGTTCAAGTCCTGGACCTGGTGGCTTGCTTTCTCACTTTCCCTCTCTGTCTTTCACTCTGTCCCTCTCTGGTCAAATTAAAATAAATAAATAAAATTGTTTTTAAAAGTTAAATAAAATAATTCTTTAAAAAAATCAAATTGATAAACCACAGTCAAGGGCTGTAGTTATATTGAAACCAGGGCTAGGACTAGGGAGAGGCCAGTCGGGCAGGGTCCCACATGAGGTTTCTATGATGCTTGAAGAGTCCAAAGACCTGTCCCACTCTCAATGCCAACAGTATTTCTGTTGAGAAACAGGACATGGGATCACAATCCTTTATCCAAAACCCTTGAAATTTTCAAGAATTGATTAGGTTTTTTAAAAGGTAGTGTAGGGGCCAGCAGGTGGTGTAGTGGTTAAGGCACAGGACTCCCACATGGCCCACCGTGGTTTGAGTACCAGACCTGGCAGCATGCTTTCTCACTTTCCCTCTCTGTCTCTCTCTGGTCAAATAATAATAATAATAATAATAATAATAATAACAAGTGATAATAATAAATTAAATATAATAAATAATTCTTTTTTTTAAAAGATAGTGTAGAATACATACTGTAAATTACATAATCCCTACAGCAGGGTCTGGGTCAGCAACCCCTAATCAAATGATATGTCCGCAGTGACATGAATAGTCATGTCCTGTGGAATGAACAGACCATCAGTGGCCTTCTTTCTGTCCAGGTCGCAAGCTAAAGAAAAGCTGTTGGCTTTAGGATGTTTTAGATTTTGAAACTGTAGATAAAGGACTCTGGGCCTTACATCAGATCTCTTAAAGGGAAGAACTGCAAAGTCTTCGCTGGTGATCACCCCGAAGAAAGCAGTTTCGAAGCTAGTCAAGTCAGGGCAGGTTTCTGCAGTACTTCCCACGTGCTGACCAACTAGCATTAAATACCTTCTGTGTACAAAGCCTTGTGCAGAGTCCTGGATGAGCAGGACAGAACTGCAGCCCGCAGGAGCTTAAATGTTGGTGGGGACAATAAAGTAAACATAAAACCATAGACTATTAAAAACTGAAGTGCAATCCATACCCACAATTTAAAGAGGAAGAAACCAAGGTGCAGGGAAGTCGATGGCCTTGCATAAGGTAGCAACCGGCAATTAGTGCTACAGAGAGATAAGGACTGTTCACTGTCCTTTGCATCAAAGCACAAAGCAATTGCAATTTAGTGATGAAATATAAGAGGTGTTCAAAGATCCAGCAGCAATAGTTTTGGTCAAATAGACCTCTGCAGCAGAGATGGGCTGTGACCTTAAAAAGGACCATGATTCGGGTGGGCAGCAACATAGATAAGGGCCCCCAGGAGGGAAACAATGGAGCGGTGCTATGGTTTGAATGTCCTCCCCCCACATTCATCGGTTGACATTTGGTTGTGACAGGATTAAGAGGGTAAAGATTTAATCTGATTATGGTGTTGAAAGGTGAGGCATTTAGGAGATTAGGATTAAGGTCATTAGGGCGGGGCCCCCATAATCTATACATGGTCAGTTTATAAGGAGAGGGGATGAGACTCGAACAGACACACATGGACACAGATGTATGTTTCTTGCCCTCTGCCATGTGGCGAAGCGGCCAGGCAATCTTCACCAGATATGCCCCCGGATGTCTAGGCCTTCAAACGTGAGATGAATTAACCTCTGTTCTCCTCAATTACCCAGACTCAGGTATTTTCTGTTACCAGAATAGAATGGACTAGAACAGGCAGGATGGGGTGAGGCATGGAGGGTAGCTGTGCAGGGGAATTAGGCTCTGACAAAGGGCAGAGAAGGAATTGCTGGGGGGCAAGGGGAGATACATTTGGGGAAGCAGGTAAAGACAATGCACGGAGAACTTGAAATCAGCATGAAGAACTCACAGTGACCTCGAAGGCAGCATTTCCCAGTTACTTACATGTCATCTTCATGATGTGACATGGTTGCCCCTCCATCCTTGTGGGTAGGGACAGAGTACAGTGGTTTAAAAGCCCACACCCCAGACTCAGGTGCCTTCGATTGAAAATCTGACTCTGATGCCAATAATGTGATCTTGGACGAAATGCTTTGCCTCTCTTTGCCTCGAATTACTTGCTTGCTAGAGATCATACAATACCTCCTTTGCGTTAATGTGTTAATTGTATTAGACAATTAAATGAGAGAGCATGATTATTATCCTAAAAACAGTACTTGGCATTATAAGTACTCAATAACAGCTAGTTGTTGTTATTAATCATCTTTTTATTTAAGATAGGGTTTTTTTGTTTGTTTGTTTTGTTTGTTTTTTTGCCATAGGGCTCGAATAGCTCACAGGAGAGTGACAGAGAGATAGAAAATGAGAAATCAACCCCCAGGTAAGATGGCCACACTGCAATCCCTTCTCTTCTATTTTCCCTCAGGATTTTGGGCACACATACACACTTGCCAGGCATGTCTTTCAAGCTGCAGTGTCCAAAACTCAAACAGAGCAATCAGTCACGTGGGATCCAGTGCCTTAACCACCATGCCACCTACTGGCCCTTAAGGTAATTGGTTAATTAACTACATATTGTAGCCTTATCTTAAGCAATAATATCCACGAAATCATGGGCTTATTGTAGCTTATGCTTTTAATGACATTCATATAACTAGATGGTAATTCAGAAGTCTTAATGAAGACGCCAAGCTATTATAGGTATAATGCTCCCAAGTATGACACCAGACAAGGATGGGTGTTTTCAAAAGCAGTATATAAGAACCTCTCCCTCCACACATTGTGAAGGGACACAATGAGCAGACATCAAAGGAGAATCTTTGTGGAGGAATTTTAGGATTGCCGTTGGCGTGTTGTGATCTGACCCTATTTCCATAGAGTATCTGTCCCCAGGTCAAGCTGGTGAGAGGGCCTTCGACAGGACCATTCGGGAAACCTGATGTCTGTCTCCTGCAACTGGGAGGACAGGGTAGACTGGCATCTAACCACCACCTGTAACATTCAAAGAGTGAGACCCAGCCTGGTCATCCACTCTGAGAGGAGCCAAGGGAGATAACTGTTCTGAGGTCACCCTGCATTCTCAGGTTCACTGTGCCGAAGCACGAGTGACTGTTTCCTTGGACTAATATGGGCCACGCGCATGAAAGGGCTGGCCCGAGGTCAGAGCAGGTATTGTCCAAGAGGGCCACTCTAACAGACTAAAGGATTTTAGCCACAAGAGGCTGGAATGAGACATCGCAGCACAGGAGGAGAGGGGAGCTCTGAGAAACCTATGAACATGACACAGGAGAGAGAATTAGCATTAAATACCTGCCAGGCCCAAGAAGCCAAAAGGAAGCAGACCATGGTGCTGGCCACTGAGCACTCTCCTGCCTCTCCCAGTCCAGTGATAAAGGAATGGATGTATTAATTACTGAATTGAAATTGTTTGTGACTTAAAGGGATCCTACTGCCCGTGAATGACCAGAAGAGTTATAGAACCCGACTGAGCTTTCATCCCAGGGCAGGGAAAGAATGAATCCCACTAAACACAAAGAGACAGTGGGAATCAAAATGACGTTGTTTTATGAATACATTCCAGTGAGTCATGTTTCTTGACCCTCATTAGAAACACAGCTAGTAAAATAAAATATGTATCCCTGTACCAACTAAAAAAATCCTTAGACCCCAGTGCTATGGTAAGTACCATCTGAAATAACTGGAATAGGACAATAAGGAGCTGAGGCAAAAGTAAGATGGGCAGGGACACAAAAAGGTTGGTTTGGTGGGTTCGGTGAGAACTCATTTGCCTCAACTTTAAATATGATGAAATGAAAATAGAATATGTGCCAAAGAATGAGATAATTCAAGGGTCCTTGGACAGATGGTTTCACTCAAAGGGAAATTAAGATAACCCAATTCCATGAGTGAAGAAGCCATGACCCCTGAGTTCCTGAGCTGGGTTCATAGTTCAGTATTGCCCTTTCAGCAGAGTTACAGCAGCAGAAGAGGGAAGTTGTCACTGACACTGAGTCACCTTGAAAGCATAACTGAAGTTCTCGAGTCCTGGAGACCAGCAAGGTGGGGGGTAAGGGGTGAATCTGTCAAATCCAAGCACAGAATGTGAGACATATACCAAATGTACAACTTACTGCTGCCTCACTAGAGGGCTTCTCCCCCTGAGGATAATCAGAGATGAAGTGAAGCATATGTTTTAGACAAGATACAAGGGGTGCTCCCCATGGTGTAGGAAATGGTGAGTACAGGGTGCACAGATGCCGGGTGGAGCGATCCATGGAACAGTCAAAAGAAGAATGGCTGGGTCCAGTTCCCCTTCACAAGAAGGGACTTAGTCAAGCTCTAACTTTGTCCTTTAACTTCCAGTTTTGCCTCTTTTTCAATTCCACCTCTGTTCTCTCAGCTCTGACTTCCTGCAGTTCCAGACCAGCTGAGTTATTCCCTGAGAAAGACCAGAATCACTGAGAGCTCACTGGATCATCCAGTATTATTACTAGAAGAGACATCAGAGAATATGTCATCCAAACTTCTTATTTTATAGATAAGGAAACTAAAGGCAAAAAAAAAAGTCTCATACCCAGAGTCACTGAGCTGAGCTGAGAACCCAGGCACAGTGCTCCACTCTACAGCATCATGCTGGCTCTCAAAGAGGGCACAGCTCAGCTCTTTGGGCCTCCACTTTAACCCTCATCCCTCTTCCGCAGACACCTCAAAATGACAGAAGCTTGGAGTTAACCCACCTGGAACAAAGGATGGGGCTCAATGACCTGTCTGGTCACCTTTGAATGGAGCAATCAGTGGCTATAAATATTTTCTCAGAATAGAATGTTCTAATTCTAGCCATATTTTTCAAGTGTACCTCGGACCCCAGAGTCATAATCAGTGGTTGCATTATAAGATGGGCCAGGGACGACCCAGAGACTAAGTTGGATGACAACAACAAAAGTCAAGAAGCTTCTATGGGCCAGAAGATGGCATAGAGGTTAAGTGGCTGGATCCCACATGGCCAACTATGCATTTCGAGTCTTGGAAATCACACCAAGTGTATGTGCGCCAAAAATTGCGAGAGGAGAAGGGAGAAGACATTGCGGCATGACCATCTCCCCTGGCGGGGGGGTACTTTCTTACTTTTCCCCTCTCTCTGTCTCTCCAGTGAGTCCACAAGCACTATAGCAAAATAAAAAAAAAATTAATTAACAAACAAACAAAAAGATAGATTGCTATGACTAGTGGCAGTAGGGTTACAAAAAGAAAAAGGCTGTCCAGAGAGCCTGTTAAACAAGAAGAAAATTTTGGCATCAAAATAAAATGGGGTTTATGATGTACATTCCTATGCCAGGCAGAAAGCCTGTTCCCCTTATAGTAACTCCCAGGCCATCTGGTCTACTTCCCCACTGCAGGGTACAGACCTCGCTCTCCTTCCCGAACATTCATCAGGATGCTTCTTTTCAAACAAGAATCTGTACCCCCATTGCCTTTTAACTAGCTGTGTTTAATCCACATCAGTTCTCCCTCTTGAATGTTAACTAACAGTACCCCCACATTTACCCTCTGGCCCTCATTTGTTCCATCACACAACCCAAAGCTACAGAACACAATAGAATCACATAGATCTCAGTTCAAACCCCAGTCTGGCACTTTCCAGCTGTGTGATACTTGCAATAACTATAGCTTGCAGAGCCTGTCTTTCCAACTCTAAAATGGGGATAATTAGTAGGAGCTATCTCACTGCTGGGAGAGAAAGAGAACAAATGCAAAGTGCTTAGCCCAATGTGCGGCACATAACAAAGGGCTGCCGTCATTGTCAGTGCTATGATCGCAGAAGCCAGCTGAAGCTCCATTTGTGGAATTAAGTCTCAGAGACCTGAATGGTCTGGCAAGGTCACACAAGTGAGTCAGGGAGGGGTCCCAGATTTCCTGATTCCTGAAACCTTTGCCAACCATCAGCTCCCACATAAACGACATCATTGCCCAATGACCTAGAAATCTGGGTATCTGATCACATCCAAGTACCACAGCTGGTGATTTAACAAGCTCTCACCATGTGCTAGAAACCGTGCAGGCTGTATGGCAGCTTTCAGGCAGCTACAGGTCAGTACAGGAAGGTCGTTGCTATTGGCAAGCAAAAAGCAATACAAGACAAAAATCTGGCTGCTTGTGCTGCCCAGTGGTGACCATATTTCTGGTCCATATTAATTTTAAGAAGGTATAGATGAAAGTAAGACCAGTGTCCTGGTTGTCTTATTCCTAGTTTCAGAAAGGCTTTTTTAAAATTTAATTTTCTACTTATTTTTTTTATTGGGAACAAGAGGAAATGAGATCCTAAGGAATAGGAATTAAGATGGGGTATGGCCAAGGACAGCTGTGAAAAAGAGGCTAAACCAGTCCCTCCCTACTAGTGCTCTGAAGAATGGCCGTTATTGTCTGTAAGGTGGGCTTCTTGCTGCACCAAGGCCTGTCCTCCACAGACTGCACAAGCAAGGAAACCATGGAGCCCCAGGAAGCACATTTTATCTTCAAGCATGAATCACCCCTCAGAAGTCCAGAAAGAATCCTCTCTTTGTGGTCCTTCCATCTCCTTCTTGGCTGGCATCCATTGCTCCTCGGGGCTGGTGTCAAGGCCTTACTACAACTCAGGGTTTGTGACCTTTCTGACGAACCATTCTAGAAGCTCATGTGACGGGGTGCCTCTTAAAAACGGAAAGGAAATGATGAATGAATGAACCCACTAGACGGCATCCGTCATTCAAGTTCAACGTGAAAGCAGTCAGAAGTGGATCAGTGGGTATGTTCTGAACACAGGGGATCTGGGGAGGGAAGGAGTGGCAGAAAGTGCTCTCTCTGATGGTGTCCCCTTATACATTAAGTCCCCCTCTCCTAATTGAGAGGTGGGGTCTCTTACACTACCATGGTCACAGAGTATGGAGCGAGAGGAAGGAAAACTACCTGGGGACCCAAGTCCTGTTTACCCAGATTTCACAGATGTGATCCTTTCTACAATACCAGCCATAATGGGAGCCAAGAGGCCCGAAAGGATCTCAAACTCCCTGGGAGCCAGCAGAGTAAAGATGATGGGAAGTTGGATGCCCAGAAATGAGAACCGGTGATGACTGGTTATTCTTCAGATTGCCAGCCTGGATTGTGACCTACCCCCAAGGGAGAAGCCCCAACATCAGAGAAGAACAGAACATTTCCTTTCAGAACCATCCTTTGAAGGAGCAGGGGGCTGATAACACTCTGTGACCTCAACCCCACTAAATTCATACAGAGGGCAACTGTTGAAGTGTGCTGTGAGTCCAGCCTTGGAATGGAGGAGAACGTGGCTCCACGAAGCAAAGGTGAGGGAGCAGGCTCTCCATTTCATCCTGGGAATGGGGAGGGGTACTTACTCAACCTTGGTTTTACTTAGGGATGTGTGTGCCAGGCGAGAGAACCACTTCTTTTTCCTGGAATCAGCATGGAGCATCCCACGGCTCAAATCTGAGCAAATGTACATCAAACCAAACATGCGAGCACCTGAATTCTATCCGTGCATCTCTGTCTCATACCAGAGAAGTACAACCCATCCATCTCCTAGGATATTTGATTCTTACACTCAAATGCCAGGAGAGGAAAACGTCTCCAACACATGTATCCACACATACCACAGCCAGTATGCTAATGCTCAGGGTGACTTGGTTTCTCTTTAGGGGAAACTAAAAGTGCCCCCTTCCTGTCCCTTCCTCCAAAATCAGTTTACACTTTACTTTTCAAACACAAAGCCTCTAATTTCTGAGAAGTGGTGGGGACGAAGCAGAAGATCTGGCCAGAAAGGCTGAATTTCTTCCTGCGCAGAACACCAGAATCCCTTCCGATAGTCCCTCCTTGGCCAGGTGCTACCACAAAGGGAGTTGAGAGTTTGCCAAGTCAGAAATTATCCACACCTTAAAAGGAATGTTCCTGCAATAAAAAAATGAAACCCAAACCACTACCTTGTCTGTAAATCAGGGGTGGACGAGGAGGAGGGAGGAGGAGAGAAAAGGGATACAACTTTGAAAACAGCCAGGCTGTGGGAGGGTCAGATAGCCCTCCCTTCCCCTCAAGGACAGCCAGATCTGATATGGCTACTGAGAAGGCCAAGCTGCTTCACTTTACCGCCCTTACTCAGATCTCTTGTGACATCAGAGTCCCCAACACCCTCAGAGACCCTTCTCAAAGCTTGGAAAGCAACTGTCACTAGTATTCTGGCTGGACACCATCTACCAGGAAAAACTATACCATAAAGGATCTCCACCAGGTCCAGGAGAACAGAGGCAGACAGAAAAAACACTTGCGGCCTGTGTGCTGCAGCAAGGGCTTTTCTGATCAAAACCACACTTTTAAAGCCAACACCAAGCTTTCCTATCGCAAACGTTGTAACCTAGTCCTTTCCTGCAAAACGACACCTTTCTCTTTAGAAACAATATGTAAATCTGATACTACTGGAATAAACACGGCATAATGCTCACTAACTCATTTCATTCAAGGACCGAGGCTCTTAAATCACTTTATAAATGTAAAAATTCATGCCTCATCACTTTAAAAGAGAGAGTCAGGGGAGTATCGTTTTCCCATCTGACCGTCTGTACATCTGAGGAACAGTTGGGGGAAAGCTCTTTCTCTCACCACTGAGGGTAGGAGGTCAGGCCTCTATATTATTATCCTCAGCATGGAATAAATAGCTAGGAATAAACCCAGCGGGGGACTATAATCACCCCTGCCCAGTTGGAGAGGAAAGGGCCACGGGAGCAGAACTGGCTGTGTACTCTGGTCCAGCACCTGCTTCTACCCTTAGCCACAAGTTCCAGGGCCACAGATCTATAGCTCAGGGGACTTCATGTTCTCCTGCCACCCCTCACTGGTCCTGGAACCTCACTAGTCCTGTGCCATGAAGTGGCCAAAGTCAACAAGAAATCAACTTGTCATCTCTGCAAGGAGCAGCCCCTGCTATTTCTCCAGTTGCTCACCTCTGTCTCCAAACGCAAAGCCTTGGGGGAAGGGGGCTGGGCCTCATGGCAGCCCACCCCACCTAGAGTAAGGTGTGTTAGCAGGCCCACCCCCCGGCCCAGCCACTTGTATCATTAGGTTATTCACAGGAACAGGCAGGAGAGACACCCACTACTCTGGGTCCTCTGGCGCCTTCTGTCTTTACAGGCAGAGATGCAGCCCTGCCTCCCAGCCAGGGTGAAAACCTCAACTCCAAGGGCTGTCCTGCCACAGGATGGGAGCTGGTGGTCACATGCAGGCCTGCTTGGAGCTAGAGACACCTTGTTCCTGGAGATACAAGGTCCGGGACTGGGGACCTGGAAGCTGGCCCATTTGTTTTCTAGAGAGAAAACAGGGTACCACCCCAGGGCAGGCTGTTCCATCCTCCCCTTGACCACTCTTCCTGGAACCTCCAAGGGTGAAACCTAGGTCTCAGGGTGACCAAGTCTGAAGGCCAGAGTAACAGCTCATTCCGTCCTGGGGCGCTAACACAGGGACTTGGTGAGCAGAGCCCCCAAGGTTACCGGCAGGCACTCCCCTGGGGCCTGCTCTTTTCCTAGGGGAAGAACCTTAAAGCAGAATCAGAACCACCTGCCACCCAAGCTCTGCACCTGAGGCAACCAGACGTACCCCCCAAGGAAACCCTGAGGAAGAAAGGAGACAGTCCAGGAAGGAAGGAAGGGGGTCAGGTTCTGACTGGGAACAGAAAGAGGGAAAGGAAAACACCTGGGCAAGAGGCCAACGTCTCCCTGCCCTTGCCAGGAGCAGGGCTGAAAGGCTCCCATCCCAGCCCTGCATCTCCCATCAAGGACCAGAGATGAAGGAGAGCAGAGATAAGCAGGCTGCAAGGGGCTGGCCTGGGGCCCGGGTCGCAGACCTGGAGAGGGAAGGTGCCTAGGTGTGCGGCCCGCCTTCACCAGGTATTTTCCGCACACCCCGGGGGGGAAGGCAGGAGGGTCTTCTGGCAGGGTTTCCTCTCCTTCAGGGAAGTCAGTTCCAACTCGATAGGGTCCGTGGTGCCCACCCCCAGGCCCTGGGTCTCTAGAAACCAACCAGAAGGCAGCCCCTCTGCCCTCCCTGGTGCTCCCCGCACGGAGGAAGAGGGATGTCAACCTTCCGCTGCCCGAGATCCTTGGCCGGCCCCTTCCTCTCGCCTCTCCCCACACCCCTTTGTTTCAGGCGGGGAAAGTTGCCAACGTGCACCCCCTTCCCCAACACGCCCCCCTGTGCGCCCATCCCCCGCAGGGAATTCGAGCCCGGGCGCACCATCTAATCTGCCGCTCGCTCTCCAGCCGCGGGGCCGCTACGAAACCGAAAGCAAAGAGGAAGCGAGCGGGATCCGGCAGCGCCCCCAGCCCTGTCGCCCCGTCTTCCCCATCACAGCCCCCATCGCCTGCGTCCCCGGCACTCGGCGCTGCCCGCCCAGCGCGGTCACCTCTCCGGGCGCCGGAAAGGCCTCTTTGCGGGCATCGGGGGCACCTACCGGTGCGGGGCCAGGGCGGCGGGCAGGGGCAGGGCAGGGCCGCCCGCCTGTCGGGCGCAGGTGCCGCGAGGAGCGCCGTCTCCCCGGCCGGCTCCCACTCCTCCTCCCGCGCCGGGACTCGGGGCGCTCTCCTGCGCCGCCTGCTCCCCGCCCCCACGCCGGGCGCTCCGGCTCCCCCCGCGCGGAGTTGCCGGCCGTGCCTCCCCCACGCCGCCTGGCCCTCCCGCGCCGCGCCTAGTCCCGCATTGTGTGTCGGCGCCCGCCGCGGCAGTACGGGGACCCGCGGACTGTAGCCGCCGCTGCCCGGGAGGAACGGAGCCCCCGGCGGCGGCGGCGGCGGCGGCGGCACTCACCCATAGTACGGATGCGGTGCAAACTGCACATGCTCGCGTCTGACAGGCGCTCTGCCCCCGGCCCCGCTTAACTCCTTGCTCGCCCGCTCGCCAGCCGGGCCCGCTGCCCCCATCCATCCTGTCGCCTCCTGCCGCTTCCCGCAGTCGAAGGTCGGCCCCGCCCCGGACGCCTAGAAACTGGCCCCTCTCAGGCGGCGGCGCAGGTGGCTGCGGTGCGGGGCTCCTCGGCCTTCCCTGCCCCTGCCGCCCGCCTGCATTCGCAGTATCTGCCGGCAGGAAGAGCGGACTAACAGGGAAGAGAAGCATCACCCAGCTTGTAGGAGTTGTGGGGACCGCACGTACATGGCTACTCAGAGTATCATGCAGGCCCAGGCTAGCCGAACGTCAGAGTCCTCGTGGTGCTGCAGACCCACTATGTGCCAGCCTTGCATTCCGTGCAGTCCATTCATTGAAACAAACATGCAAGGTCATTTTCTATTATCCCCATTTCCAAGACGGAGAAACTGAGGCCTATGGAAGTTAAAGAATTTCCCTAAGGGAAGGCCTGAACCTGCAAGGTCCACAATTGCGTTTGTTTATTTATTTATTTATTTATTTATTTATTTATTTATTTATTTTTACTTCTTTTTTTTTTTGGAGAGGTTTTTGCTATAGGGCCTGTGCGCTCGCCAGACAGACAGAGAGAGACAGAGAGCAAGAAATCACCCCCCAGGGGGGATGGCCACCCCGCAATCCCTTCTCCTCCATTCTCCTCTCGGGATCTTGGGCACGCACGCACACGCGCCCGGCGTGAGTTTTAAGCCACCGGGTCCGGGACTGGAACCGCGGTCGACTACATGGGAGTCCAGCCACATAGCCGTTACGCTAACTGCTGGTCCCCACAATTGGGTTTACACTGCAGATTGAACAGAATGTGTTCTTTCTGAGGTCAATCTAGAGACTTCTTTTGGGAGATGGAAAATAGTGAATGTCATCTAGAATGTCTGGAAATCTGTGGCTGAGGCCCTGACTTGAGATAGGCCTCTCAGACCTGTCCTGGCCCTGCAGAAAGGCTGAGAAGGGAGTAGGAATGAAATCCAACCTCCAATCCCACGCCAATCCTGGGTCCTGGCACTGAGTGTCTTAACTAAAAGGAAAAACATTTTTTTAAAAGTTTATAATGCCCCCTGGGTGTACCCTTTTTTTTTTTTTTCTTTTTAAGAGAAAGATTTTTGCTATAGAGTGCACTTGCTGGAAAGACAGAGACAAAGTGAGAAATCACCCCCAGGGGGATGGCCACACCGCAATCCCTTCTCCATTCTCCTCTCAGGATTTTGGACATAGCATGCACACGCACCTGTGCGTGAGTTTTAAGCTGCCAGGTCCCAGATTTGAACTGTGGTCAACTACATGAGAGTCCAGTGCCATAACTATTATGCCATCTGCTGGTCCCGAACGGAGTGCTCTTTTCTAACTCTCACATGAACTCTGTGTGTGCAAGACCTGCTCTGAGGAGTCTGATGACTGCTTTTCAACCCAGAGGGAGAAGCAAAAGTGGGGATCAGGATGACAAGAGAGACCGCAGCCCTCAGCCTTTTGTACAACATACCTTTTATTTGTAAACCACCCACCCTGTTTTTTGGAGAGATTTTTGCTATAGAGCACATGTGCTCACTGGAAAGACAGAAATGGAAACAGTAAGAAAGCATTCCCCCATGCTGCAATCCCTTCTCCATTCTCTCAGGATTTGGGGCACACACCCACATGCGCCCAGCATTGAGTTTCAAGCCGCCAGGTCCAAGACTCGAACTGCAGTCAGCCATGTGGGAATCTAGCACCTTAACCATCACGTCACCTGCTGGCCCCTGTAAACCCTTTTTATAACATGCCACAGTGGCAAAGAGCTCTCAGAGGTCTGTGGCACCAGTCTACTGAGAAAAGGAACCTGAGGCTCATCCAGCTGGTCTTCCCCTACTCTGGGCAAGAAGCATGGCCGCTCTCCTACTACCCAAACCTGACCTGATAACGTCTCTTCCCCTAATTGCGAAATGGGGTCAAGGATCTCCCATAAATCTCCTATCCCTGGCCAGGGTATTCAAAGATTGACAAAGGTGCATCCCAAAACTGGGGTTGGGAAATATGGACAAGGAGTTCCAAGTCTGTCCCACGAACACCCACATCCTGACCTTGGGCTAGCCGAGTCATTATTCTCTCTTTCTCTCCTTTTTCTCAAAAGCTTATTTGTTAATTTCTTCCATGAGTGAGGAGAGGGACAGAGAGACAGGCACCCCCAGCCTCAGCCAGCCCAGCATGTACAGAGAGGCCTTGGGATGCACTGCAGAGCGTGGTATCACTGCTGGACCGTCGTGTGCACCACTGTTCTTCTCTTCCAGAGAGTACAGGGGGTGGAGAGGGCAGCGGATGGCATAGGGTGGCACCTTGGCCAACTGTGCTTCAAGTCCCAGACTGGGTGGCTTGAAATTCATGCTGGGCACACATGTGTGATGCCCAAGATCCCAGGAGGAGAATGGAGCAAAAGAGACTGCGTCATGGCCATCTCCCCGGGGGGGCGGGGTTATCTCTCACTTTCCCTTTCACTGTGTCTGTCTCTCTCTCTTCGAGGAGCCCACGTGCACCCTGGCAAAAATGTCTTTAAAAAAGAGAAAACGAGTTCAGGGTTCTGGACAGAGACACAAGGAGTTATTCTGTGTTCCCCAAACCAATAGAGGAAGCACACAGCCACGTGGTGCTGGTGGCGAGAACTCTTAACTTCCCTTAGTCTGTTTCCTCCTCTGTATAATGGAGATAATATCGCCTACTTCACGAGTGCAAATGCCCTCAGCTGAGGATGGAGTTGCTTTCTGATAAATTTTGCAAGTCAAAAACCTAGTCTATAGAGCAACCTAGCTCAGTCTAGCCCGCCTTAAACATGCTCACCATGCTTAATTAGACTGCAGTTGGGTAAAATTATCTAACACACAGCTATTTTATACTAAAGTGCTGAATATGTCATGTAATTTGTTGGATGCTATACCGAAAGTGAAAGAATAAAGACGGAGCAGTTGTACGGGTACTGAAAGTACAATTTCTGTTGAATGTGTTATCACTTTTGCATCATCATAAAGTCAAAAATTTGTAAGTCAAACCATCGTTAGTCAGGGACTGTCTGCATATTGTGATGACCCAGTGACACAATGCATGAAAGTGTTCCACACACAGTAGACTTTGGATAATGGGAAGCTGTTTTCTGTTGGAAGTAAGGCAGGGAGGAGTCTGATTACATGACGGCATCTGGGCTGTCCCTGAGACACTGTTAGGGAAGCAGGAGACAGCCCCTCCCAGGGACACCTTGGCGAGAATCTACTCCAGTGAGTCCAGGAGCAAGGTCCCCCAGATGAACACACTGCACTCCCATAGCACTCCCACTTTTGTTCTCTTGTCTGTGACTGGCAGCCGGCTCTGGGAGGCAGCATTGTGCAGGGGAAAGCAAGGTAGACAGGAAAAGTAGAAGATCCGAATCCCTAGCTACTTACCATTAGGCACAGTAGACAGGGTGGCCTGGGGCCCACAATAGTTTTAAGAGTCCATATAAATGTTTTAATTTCTTGGGGCTGGCAGGTGGCATGGCGGTTAAGAGTGCTGGGCTCCCACATGGCTGACCGCAGTTCTAGTCCTAGACCTGGTGGCCTGCTTTCTCACTTTCTCTCACTCTTTCCTACATTAGGGATCATTTCTTCCTAACAAACGTGCGTGCAATGCCTTACAACTGACATGTCTTCTCTCTTTGGGTAGGGCAGCTATTTTTATCCCCATTTCATAAATGAGGAAATCAAGGCTCAGAAAAGTTGTACGGTTTGGTCAAAGTCAGATTGCTAGTAAAGGTAAAATGCAGTTCAAACTCAAATCTTCCACCACCCCATTCAAGGTCTTTTCCACCTGTACCAAAAAGATTTCAAATAAAACCAGGCATTTACCAAGCAGACAGTCTGCTGCAGAAGCAAACCTAAAAATAGCATCTGGACCAATGAGTGGGCCCCTGGCTCTTCACCCAAAGAATTCTGGGACTGGTACACAGTGCTGTGGGCAGGGTTGGGGAGGGTGTCTCTGGATGCAGGTAGGCACAGTCCCTGTGGTTCAAGAATACATTGGGAACCAGCAGTTAGCGTAATGGCTATGTCGCTGGACTCCCACGTAGTCGACCGCGGTTCGCGTCTCGGACCCGGTGGCTTACAACTCACGCCGGGCGCGTGTGCGTGCGTGCCCAAGATCCCGAGAGGAGAATGGAGGAGAAGGGATTGCGGCGTGACCATCCCCCCTGGGGGGTGATTTCTCGCTTTCTGTCTCTATGTCTCTCTCTGTCTGTCTGGCGAGCGCACGCGCCCTATAGTGAAAAAAAAAAAACCTCTCCAAAAAAAAAAAAAAAAAAAAAAAAAAAAAAAAAAAAAAGAATACATTGAAGGGGAAAGGGCCTGGGACTAACCACGTCCCACTGGACTAACGAACACCAAAGGATGCCAGCCCCTCCTTTGCCTTCTTGTCTTACTTTGATAAGTGGAGCAGAACAGCAGAGTGGGGCAGACACAGGCTTTGCACAGGCAGACCTGAATTTCAGTTGAGACTTCACATCCTGGTTTGAATGTCTTAAGGCAGTTTATTTAACCTTTCTCAGCCTATTTCTTCATCTGCAAAATGCAAATGGCAATACTACTCAATCCAAGAGTTGTAAGAATTAGTAAGGTGAGGGACCAGCAGTTAGTGTAATGGCTGTGTCGCTGGACTTCCAAGTAGTAGACTGCAGTTCAAGTCCCGGACCCGGTGGCTTAAAACTCACGCCGGGTGCGTGTGCATGTGTGCCCAAGATCCCAAGAGGAGAATGGAGGAGAAGTTATTGCATTGTGGCCATCCCCCCAGGGGGTGATTTCTCGCTTTCTGTCTCTCTGTCTCTCTCTGTCTTTCTGGCGAGCGCACGTGCCCTATAGCAAAAACCTCTAAAAAAAAAGAATTGGTAAGGTGATACATATAGAGTGCACAGCACAGTGGTCCAGAAAGTATGTTTAAATAAAGAAAACAACCACGGGGGCCAGCAGTGGCATGGTGGTAAAGGCAGCTGGATTCCAGACAGACAACTCTGCAGCTGGAGTCCTCAAGCCAGCACCTTGAAAAACATGCCAGGCATGTGTGTGAGTGGGCCCAAAATCCCAAAAGGAAGGAGATGGAGAAGAAATTGCAGCCATGACCATGCCCCATAGTGTGATTTCTCACTTTTCCTCTTTCTGTTTCTCTCCAATGAGGATATGTCTTCTAGCAAATTAAAAAGAAAAAAAAAATTGGAGAACCAGCAGTTAGCATAATGGCTATGTCGCTGGACTCCCACATAGTGGACCGCGGTTCGCGTCCCGGACCTGGTGGCTTAAAACTCACGCCGGGCGCGTGGGCGTGAGTGCCCAAGATCCCGAGAGGAGAATGGAGGAGAAGGGATTGAGGCGTGACAGTCCCCTCTGGGGAGGTGATTTCTCGCTTTTTGTCTCTATGTCTCTCTCTGTCTGTCTGGCGAGCGCACGCACCCTATAGCAAAAACCTCTCAAAAGAAAAAAAATGGCAGTAGCTCCATGCCGTCATGTAAAGTAAATGCCACTGTAGGCAGTTGCTGAGAGTCCTCTTCCTCTCTCTACCTCTAAGCAGGGAAAAGAAGTCTTCAAGTGTCTGTGTCGTCTCTGAAGGACCTGGAACATGGTAGGTTCTTAGACGTATTTACTGAATGACAAGACCTTTTCTGCTCTTTCCCTGAAGCTCACCATTCATTAAAGGGGTTGCTCTTGTTAAGTGATTTTCTTGATGATTTTCTAAGGGAATCAGGAAGATTTCTTTATGCTTGTTAGAGAGGATCGGTTCCTGGGGGCTGCCCTCTGACTGCAAGTCAGGACAGATGTGGCTCAAGAGGGTGATTTCAGTGCCAAGACTGGGCTGCTGCCAGATCAGACAGGGTCTATGAGGAAGCCAATGCATGGAAAATGGAGGTCAAGAGAAGATCACATAGAGTCTGTCACAGATGCTGAATTACTATTACAGGAAAACAAGCTCAGTGAGTGAGAACTGGGAGGTTAGTCTTGATGAGACAAGGTCAAGGTAATATACTAGCATTTAAAAATGGGGGAGAAGCTAGCAGGTAGTATGGTGGTTAAGGCACTGGGTCCCACATGGCCGACTGTGTGGGTCGAGCCCCAGATGCAGTGGCTTGAGAACTGTGCTGAGCGTGTGTTCATGTGTGCCCAAAATCCTAAGAGAAAAATAGAGGAGAAGAGATTGCAGTGTAGTCATTCCCCCTGGAAAGTGATTTTTCACTTTCTCTCTCTCTCTTTCTATGTCTCTTTCTGGTGAGTGCAAATGCCCTATAGCAAAAACTAAAAGAATAAAGAATAAAAAAAAATAGGAGGAGTCTTTGCAATGACACTTTCTTGAAATAGGAAGGACTGGGGTATAAAGCTCCTAAGTGAGGTCCAGCCTCAGTGACATACTCAATAGCATGCTGAACTGCAGTGCTGGAAGCCACATGGTTGGCTGTGGGTTTGGATCCACAGCCTAGGCGACCTGAAACATGCCAGGTGTGCACATGTGCCAAAGGTCCTGACAAACTGGAGGGCTGGGGGAAAAGGAATGTGATGTGATTGGACCCTGTTGAGGTGCTTCTCTCTTTTTCTCTCGTATGTGCACATACATTGTCATGAATAAATACACTTAAACAAAAAGAGGCTAAGTGTGAACCTGTATCACTTAGGAAACTGAAACTGACTTTAGTTAACTTAAGTCTGAAAGGAATTCAATGGAAGGGGATGATCATTTGGCTCACAGATGTGGATAGAATCTTGGGAAACAAACTGGACGAAGCTCTGTAATGGGAAGCAATTGAAAATCTCAGTGATCTATTACCAGAAAAACTACACTCCAATCTTTGTTTTTTTTGTTGTTGTTGTTCTTGTTACTATTTTTTTAAATAATTATTTTATTTAACTTTCATTTATTTATTTATTTACTTATTTATTTATATTTGACCAGAGAGGGACAGAGAGAGGAGAGAGAGAAAGTGAGAAAGCAAGCTTCCAGGTCCAGGACCTGAACCACAGTTGGCCATGTGGGAGTCCAGTGCTCTTAACCATCATAGCACCTGCAGACCCATTTTGTTGTTATTTTTCTCCCCATTACAACACTCGTGGGTGCTGGGGATGATGAAATGAGCTTGCTTGCTTGCTTGCTTGCTTGCTTGCTTTCTTTCTTTCTTTCTTTCTTTCCCTAAAGATTTATTTGTTCATTTTATTGTTATTTGTTATTATTATTTATTCTTTAATTTGACCAGAGAGAAATAGAGAGAGAAAGAAAGAGAAAGTGAGAAAGCAAGCCACTAGGTCTGGGAGTTGAATCATGATTGGCCACGTGGGAGTCCAACTCCTTAACTACCATGCCACCTGCTGGCCCCCTTTCTTTCTCTTTCTTTCTTTCTTTCTTTCTTTCTTTCTTTCTTTCTTTCTTTCTTTCTTTCTTTCTTTCTTTCTTTTCTTTCTTTCTTTCTTTCTCCTTCCATCCTTCCTCCCTTCTTTCTTTCTCTTTCTTCTTTCTTTTTCTTTTTGCTAAAATATGAGTGCACTTGCCAGAGCAAAACAGAGAGAGAGAGGAAAAGTGATAAATCACCCCCAGGGAGCATGACCATGCTATAATTCCTTCTCCTCCATTCTCTTCTTGAGATTCTGGGCATGCCATTCTGCTGCTGCTTCTTCTTCTTCTTCTTCTTCTTCTTCTTCTTCCTCCTCCTCCCCCTCCTTCTTCTCCTTTGGTTTGTTTTTTAAGATTTTAGCCATAGGGTACATGTACTCACTGAAGAGTCAGAGAGAGACAGGGAGAGGGAAGGGGAGAAATCACCCTTCCCAGGGGGAATGGCCATGCCACAATCCTTCCTCCTCTGTTCTCCTGGGATGTTGGGCACGCCCTCACACGCACTGGGCATGAGTTTCTTTTTCTTTTTTCTGGAGAGGTTTTTGCTATAGGGCACGTGCGCTCGCCAGACAGACAGAGAGAGACAGAAAGCGAGAAATCACCTCCCACAGGGGATGGCCACGCCGCAATCCCTTCTCCTCCATTCTCCTCTCAGGATCTTGGGCACGCATGCACACGTGCCCAGCGTGAGTTTAAGCCACCGGGTCCGGGACTCGAACCGCGGTTGACTAAGTGGGAGTCCAGCGACATAGCCATTACGCTAACTGCTGGTCCCTCTGGGCATGAGTTTCAAGCCACCAGGTCTGGGACTCACTGCAGTTGGTCATGGGGAATCCAGCTGCCTTTAACCTCCATGCCACCTGCTGGCCCTGTTCTTCTTCTTTTAACTTTCTTTTTATTTTATTTTAGTAGATTTGATTTTTTTAGAGTAGTTTTATGTTCACAGCAAATTTGAGCAGAAAATAAAGAAATTTCCCATGTACCCCCAGATCCCACTTATGCATATCCTGCCTTGTTACCAATATCTAGAGTGATACGTTTAGTACAATCGATGACTCTACGTCGACATCTCGTTATCATCTGAAGTCCATAGTCTACATTAGGGTCCACTCTTGCACATTTTATGGGTTTGAGTGAATAATGATGATGAGTCTCCAATGGTACAGTATCACATGAACACTTTCACTGCTCTGGAAAACCTCTGTGCTCTGCCAATTTACCTCTCCCTTCCCATGAATCCCTGGCAACCACTAATCTTTTCACTGTCTCTCTCATAGAGTTTATACACTTTTCAGATTAGCTCTCCTCATTTAATAATTTTTATTTTATTTTATTTTTGCTACATGCCTTGTAAGGCTATTGTCTTTCTCTCTCTTGCCAGAGAAAAAGAGAGAAAGTGAGAAAGTACCCTCACCCCTATGCTTCAGTCCCTTCATTCTCCTCTTGGGATTTTGGGCATGCACGCATATGCATCCAACACGTTGTTCAAGCCCCTGGGCCTGGGATTTCAGCCATGCTGTTGGCCATATGAGACCCAGCTGCCTTAACCACTACACAACCAGCTGGCCCAATAATATACATTTTTCAAAATTTTTATTTATTTATTTCATGAGAGAGAGAAGGAGAAAGAGAGAGAGAGAGAGAGACAGGCATCTCCAACAGGTTTCTTCATGCTACAATCAACCCCCCTAGCCTCAGCCAACCAGGGCCACAGGCATGCCATGACCTGTGACCCTCCCATGTGGCTTTGGCATTACTAACCATTGTGTTACTGCTGTGCCACAGTGACTGGTCTAATAACATTTACTTAAGTTTCCCCTAGGTTGTTTCATGGCTGGGTAGCTCATTTCTTTTTAGTACTGAATAATATTCCAGTGTATGGATGCATCACAGTTATTTATTTATTCAAGGACATCTTGGTTGCTTCCAGGTTATAGCAATTAAAAGGAAAGCTGCTGGGCCTGCTCCATGGTGTAGCAGTCATGCACTGCTTAGGCAATGCCAGATCCATACTGAGGACTACAGATTTGGTTTCCAAGTTGACCTGTACACACTGGCTGCACAGGCCATGATTCTGGCTGGGGGGATTGCAGCATGAGACTCTGTTGAGGGTACTTGTCCTTCTTTCTCTTTCTTTCTCTCTCTGTCTCTCACTCTCATGAAAAAAAAAAAAAAACCTTTAAAGAAAAGATGTCATCATTTTTAAAAAATTATAAAGCTGCTATAGAGTGTGTGCTGGTTTTTGTGTGGATATAAATGTTCATTTCATTTGGTTAAACACCAAGGAGGGTGACTGCTGGATCACATGGTAAGATATGTTTAATATTATAAGAAATCTCCAAGGTGGCTGTACCATTTTTGCGCTCTCACCAGCAATGAGTGAGAGTTCCTGTTGCTCCACATCCTGACCAACATTTGGTATTGTCAGTGTTCTGGATTTTAGCCATCCTAAATAGGTGTGCAGTGGTATCTCATTATTGTTCCCTGTCAGGTTCTTGGCTATGAGGGAAGGTAAAGAGAGAAACAGGTAATCTCCAGAAAGTGGACAAAGGTTTTAAAAAGTACAAGGACCAGAAGACACAGATAGCTAAATAATATCACTTTTCATACTGGGTGACACATTATTATCAACCAAGTTCATCATTTACATTGGTGTAAGTTCATAAATTATATCGCAAAGGCAGATTTTATGTGGAATTCACACAGCTATAAACTCTGTCCAGAAACGGGTGAATTGTGGTAGGGAAAGCAAATGCAAAACATATTAAGGAGACCAGCAGGTGGCGTGGTGGTTAAGGGTGCTGGACTTACACATGGCCAACTGAGGTTCAATTCTTGGATTTGGTGGCTCGCCTTCTCACTT
This sequence comes from Tupaia tana, assembly GCA_026018925.1. Classification (NCBI taxonomy): domain Eukaryota; kingdom Metazoa; phylum Chordata; class Mammalia; order Scandentia; family Tupaiidae; genus Tupaia; species Tupaia tana. The sequence goes on from JAKSZU010000001.1 coordinate 232,728,630, forward strand.
CTCTCTCTTTGGTCAAATTAAAATAAATAAATAAAGATAAATAAAATAATCCTTTAGAAAAACATATTAAGTATGACCTTGAATGTTTGTAAAATATCACTGAGGGAAGGAAAGGGGCGCCAGAGGAGGAAGAAGAGGCATTAGGCCCCAGGGAAATGACCAAATCATTATTGGAAGGCTTGCTATCCATCTGTCCATGTGGGAAGAGGTATGTACTTTCACAGAGCTCTCAAAATAATGTGTCTTCCTACTTTGAGGATATTTAAAAGTCGTATCCTTTCTCTTTTTTTGTCATCAAAAGGAAAATGCAACAGATAAGGACTATGCAGTATTCATGACCACCTTGAGTCTGGAAATGAAGAACTCACAATTCTGTAATAACGTGAATTCATCCATAAAGCATTCAGACATATTAATGTGTGTGCACTAAGACAGCCTTGAAAATTAGTGCAGGTTCCTAAGATTAGCAGTAAATTAAGGGAGGAAAAGACCGCCGCTAAAAGAAAGCAAAGTGAGAATATGAACACACATTGAAACCACACCACTTCATATTGCTAAGAGTGGGCTTAACTGTGAAGGCAGAAAGTCTATTGGGGGATAGAGCTGACTATGAAACTTGGGAATTTGGGGGAGGGCACCATTCCTCAAACCCTTTCCCTCCACCCCCTCCTGTTCTTTTCACTCCCCCCTCAGCAGTCAGCCCAGGTGTCAGGGCAAATTTAAAAGAATTTCTGCCCTGGAGATTAAAAACCAAACTCCAAGCTGGTCACCTCCCGTCGGTGCCTCCCTTTGCCAGGATACAAGAAGCTTAGTCGTCTGAGGAGGGACAAAGGAGTATTGTTAAGGCAAAGCTAGTTATGAGAAGGCTTTGCAACTAAAAGCTTTTATGCTGCTATCTAAGCCATTCTGCCCCGGGGGACACTGTGTGCCTGTCCCAACTTCCCTGTATCAGTTCAAAGAGAAATTTTAGCCAGACACAGTGATCACAGAAGGAAATCTCAGGACTTGGCAACATTCATAGGTGAAGAATATCTATCACAGCATCTCTCCAAGGCCCAATTCCTGGCCCCACTATGTCCTGGGATGGGGTAGAATGAGAAAAAGCTCTCTGTAAATCTGAGTCAAAAGATTTCTCCCATGGTAGTCAGCTGAGAGGTAAGGGAAGGGTAAAACCCATCGCTACTCTTCTTACCCTCCTTGTCCTGGCCCTTCTGGGAGAACTCTGCCACCTTCAGGAAACACTGGGTAAACCTGAGGGGTTGATGCTATTAGGGACTCTGTCTTGCAGGAATTCATTCAATTAGTCTTGAATGCTAACTAATGAATAAAAGTCTACTTAGTGTCTTTGCTTGCCTAGTAATGTGCTGTTTTGAGGACTGGATTCTTTTTTATTTCTTTTAGCAACTATTTTATTGAACTTTATTTATTTATTTTAATTTGACCAGAGAACAGAGTGAGAGAGAGAGAAAGAGAGAAGGAAAGTGAGAAGGCAAGCCGCCAGGTCTGGGACTCAAACCGTGGTCAGGCACGTGGGAGTCCAGCACCCTTAACCACCACACCACCTGCCAGTCCCATAGACTGGATTCTTTTGCTATAGGGTGCATGCACATGCCAGAAAGACACAGAGAGACAGAGAGACAGAAAATGAGAATTCACCCCCTCAGGGGTGGATGGCCATGCTGCAATCCCTTCTCCTCCATTCTCCTCTAGGGGTCTTGGGCACGCACGCACAAATGCCCGGCATGAGTTTAAGCCACCGGGTCTGGGACTTTAACCGCAGTCAACTACATGGGAGTCCAGCAACATAGCCATTACGCCAACTGCTGGTCCCCCAAAACTAGATTCTTGACTTTAAGAAACTTGTTATTCAAGGGCCCAACCTCTGTGATGTAGTCAGTGGCATGCCAGACTGTAGTGTTGGAGGCCACATGGCGACCATAGTTTGATTCCCTGACTCGGATGGCCTGTAAACACACCAGGCACATGCCCATGTGCCCAAGATCCTGATGAGCTGAAGGACTGGAGAAGAGATAACAGACCCTGTAGAGGGTACCTCTCCCCTCCATGCACATACATGCACATCTGTTTTATCAGGAATAAAGAAAACAAAAGAAAAAAATTTTAGAGATTTTTGCTAGAGTATGTATGTGCACCAGAGAGACAGAGAAATAGAAAGTGAGAAATCACCACCTCAAGGGGTATAGCCATGCCATAATCTCTTCTCCTCCATTTTCCTCTCAGGATTCTGGGTACACATGCATACGCGCCCAGTGTGAGTTTCAAGCCACCAGGTCTGGGATTCAAACCATGGTTGGCCATGTGGGAGTCTAGCGCCTTAACCACTACATGACCTGCTCACCCCAAGAAAACAAAAGTTTAAGAAAGGAACATATTCAATCCAATGACAATGAATGTACCATGCACTGTGCTAAGGATCAGGATATACAGGTAACAAAGAATGAAACCTACGCATACGGAAGCTGAGAATAATACAAGATGGTCTATCATAAAGCGTTGCGCCATGCTCCACGAGACTGCTTTAAACTCTCCCCTCCCGTGTAGTGGAGGTTCTGCAGTTGTCTGTGTTCTGCAGTAGGGCTGTTTCCACGGCCAGACTTTACCTCCTCCATATTTTATTTGTGAACTCTTCGGTAGCGACGCGAAATTGACCAGTATTTATACATCCATACACTTCTTTTGGGCAGAGGACTCTGACCCTCTTTCTTGACAGCTTCTGTCAAGGTCTGCTTTCTCTTATGTCCTTCAGCAAGACACAGATTTGGGAAGGGGACAACGACATCTTCGGTAGAACTTTTTTTTTCCATATCATAGGCCGCAATGTCAGGTATATAGAGTTTTCACTACCCAGGAATCACAGTACAGGGGTCTGAGGTTAGAGAAGGAAGAAATGTGGGTTTCCACCGCCACACAGCAAGAACACAAAGGGGACAAGTCCTTCATTCTGGAACCGCGTGTATGTGTTCAGAGTGGATAGGCAAGAAGGTCGCTGGTTGCCTAGGGGTCCATCTTGACACTGTAAGTGTCTTGTAGTTGTACGATGGATTAAAACTCTCCACATCCTTGAGTTTTTGCTGTTTAAATCCAAATTCAGGGGGCTGGCAGGTGGCATGGTGGTTAAGAGCACTGAACATGGGAACCAGCAGTTAGCATAATGGCTATGTCGCTGGACTCCCACGTAGTCTACCGCGGTCCGTGTCCCGGACCCGGTGGCTTAAAACTCACGTCGGGCGCGTGTGCGTGCGTGCCCAAGATCCCGAGAGGAGAATGGAGGAGAAGGGATTGCGGTGTGACCATTCCCCCTGGGGGGTGATTTCTCGCTTTCTGTCTCTGTGTCTCTGTCTGTCTGGCGAGCGCACGCGCCCTATAGCGAAAATCTCTCTCAAAAAAAAACAAAAACAAAAAAAGAGCACTGAACATGGCTGACCACAGTTCGAGTCCTAGACCAGGCGGCTTGTTTTCTCTCGTTTTCCCTCTCTCTTTCTCCAGTCAAATTCAAAAATAATAATAATAGATGAATAAATAAATTATTGCTTTTTAAAAAATCCAAATTCACGTTCTAGGAAGACACTGGCTAGTGGCCCCAAATCCCTGTCCTGACTGCTAATTTTTCACCAGGCTGAATTAAACTGAGTGGTGCCCCAGAACTCTAAGGATGTCTCTGGTGCTGCAATAAGGAAGTGGGCAAACATGGGTGGCTGTGGAAAAGAGAGACAAAGGACAGGGAGGGAGGACAGGCTCAGGACTTCCTCCTTGCAATCATTCACCATGCTGCTCCCCCCAGAGCCTCCCTCAGTCAGGCCTCTGGGCAACACCCAACCAGCTTCACGCACCTTCTTTCTTCAAATGAAGAAAATGGCTGAATACGTGATTTCCTTTGCAGGATGAGAAATGGGCTTGGATTAGAAGTACGGGCCCAACATAACTTTGTCCCCAGACTTGTGTCTGCTCCTTCAAGACTTGGACAACCGCCAGACCACAAGAACATACTGTATAATAGGAATCCAGTAATGCTGTTGTGGTCATAGCTTAATTGCTTTGAGGAGATAATAGGGATCCAGACGACATCAAAAGCATCCCTCTGTCTGCACACTGATTCCCAACTCCCCCAGGTCCTCATTGCCATCGTCCTACCCAGCATCTTAACCAGCTGGAGGCAGGACTTAAGGGGTTGGCACTAAACCTGAGTGATGGGTGGTTTGGGGGATCATATTCTGGCTCTCGGATGGGTAGGTTGTGGCTTTATTGAACTAGTTGTCAACTCTGAATCTCAGCTCTCTGCCTTCCTCGTGAGATCAATGCTTTTAAAACGTTTTAATAGCTTTATTAGAAAAATGATTCATACACCTTGTAAAACATTCATATTATACAGAAAAGAATAAAACAAAGACTAAAAATGTTACATCAAATTTCTATACCCTGGGGCTGGCAGGTGATGTGGTGTTTAAGGACTCTAGAGTCGCACATGGTCTACCGTAGTTCAAGTCCCGGACCTGGCAGCTTGCTTTCTCACTTTCCCTCCCTCATGCTCTCATTCTGTCCCTCTCTGATCAAAATTTAAATAAATCAATAAATAAAGTTAAATAAAATTATTCTTTAAAAGAAAATTTCTATACCCAAAGATAATCACTATTAATGTTTGAGAAAAACTCTCCTATCTATCTATCTATATACCTATATGGACACAGTTTTACATAGATAATATTCTACATATTTTTCTAGAACTTGTTCCACTTGACACTAATGAATATATTTCCATGTCAATAAATATAATTCATCATAATTTTTAAAATAATTATTCATTTAATTTTATTCATTCATTTGTTTATTTTAATTTGACCAGAGAGAGACAGAGAGAGAGAGAGGGAAAGTGAGAAAGCAAGCTACCAGGTTTAGGACTTGAATCGAGATAGGCCATGTGGGCATGTCCAGCACCTTAACCACCATGCCACCTGCTGGTCCCATCATAATTTTTTTTAAAGTATTTTTTAATTTAACTTTATTTATTCATTTACTTTATTTTAATTTGACCAGGAAGAGAGAGAGAGAGAAAGTGAGAAAGCAAGAGGCCAGGCCTGGGACTTGAACCATGGTCAGCCATGTGGGAGTCCAGTGCCCCAAACCACTACACCACCTGCTGGCTTCTCATCATAATTTTGAATGGCTGAATAGTATTTTATTTCATAGATAAATCACGATAGTGATACTTTATGTACTTGGTCCGAATTGGTAGACACTTAGCTTGTATCCTTTTTTCCCTTTATTTTGTTATTATTGCTGCTATACATATTGGGCCACCTTTTATCCTTCTGCTAATATGAATTGTGAGAAATATTTTAGTAATGTAGCTCAAGAAAGGACACAAGAGTCATAAAGTGACAAATCAGTAAAAGCAGGGAATTGGAGTGGAGAAAGTTCTAGAAGAACCTTAGTGATCCTCACTGCTATAAATGGCTTCCGATCTTTTTTTTCTGTGGGGGGAGAGTTTTTTTTGTTTTGTTTTGTTTTGTTTTGTTTTGTTTTGTTTTGCTATAGGGCATGTGTGCTCGCCAGAAAGACACAGAGAGAGAGAGAGATAGAAAGCGAGAAATCACCCCCTGGGGGGATGGCCACGCTGCAATCCTTTTTCCTCCATACTCCTCTTGGGATCTTGGGCATGCACGCACAGACACCCAGCGTGAGTTTAAGCCACTAGGTCTGGGACTCAAACTACGGTCAACTACATGGGAGTCCAGTGACATGGCCATTACACTACCTGCTTGTCTCAATGGCTTCCAATCTTACGTGCAATACTACCATGTCCTTTATTCTACTAGTTTGAGTGGTAAGTATGTTTAGGACTATTTGTCTTGAATATTTCAATGGGTTTACTTCAACACTAAAAAAATTTTGCTTCCCAAAGAACCATATTCTTCAGGGTTATCTTTCGTTGCAGAGATCCTGAGCCCAAACTAGCAAGACCCCTGTACCTAGGAAATTCCTGCTTCCAGGATCAGACCATTGCAGAAGCCATCTGAGAGTTTTCCCAATGGCCAACAAGACGATGTGTAGTGCTCGGAAGGAAAGCAACCATGGGCCACTCCCACAGCAATGCCATTGGTTTCCCAGCCTCAGATTCTGCCTGTCCTGCCCTGTCACCAATCTCCCTTCTTATATGTGACACCTCTTATATGTGACACCTTATATGTGATTCCTTTGGGCGGGTACACTTTGTAAAGGGAAAAGGACTAGTATTTCCTTTCTAGACCTGGTTCAGGAATTCAGAACCTGGAAACACACTTCCATCTGAGCAAAGCTCAAGTCTGTGTGCACAAAGCTCCTAACACAGTATGAGTCAAACAGTCTGCTTCCAGCTCTGTGCCCTATCACTTTATCTGTGGTAGAGTAACGATGACCCTGGGCTCGTGTTATACCTTAGATAGAACTACATTGTTAGCTTAGCGTAAGTAAAGCCATTTTGTAAAGCACCACCATTTTGTGACTTATGACATGTAACAGCACCACCCTACCTAATCGCAGCACAGCACGGCTGCAAAACCACGATAAGGAAGCTAGACATGCCCGGATGGCCTATAAAGCCAGGGCCTCCACAGACACTGCTCGGAACTGTCACTTGGTCATTCCGAGTGGTCAGAACAGACTTTTCCCCTGAGAACTGGACCCAGGTCCTCCCTCGATCTTGAATTTCAAACTGTGAGACGGAGCTGAGTCCTCCCCAGCCTCACTTGAGACGGGGCTAACTGCGTCCTCCCCTAGTCTCGGATGCACCATCACTGGCTCCTTGGAACATCATCCCCGCCACTGGCTAGCTGGTAACAACGTTCGCAGGCTGTCTCCTCTGACCGCCTGCCTGCTTCTCTCCCATCGCGCCTACAGTCCGCTTCGGCGGAGTGACTCGGTGGGTGCTCCAGTGCGGGAACCGTGCCACAGTTTCCTGTCACCAGCTCACGACAACCCGTGCCCTCATCGATTCGTCCCCGACTGTCATAATTTGTGAGTGTAACCCACTGTGTGAATAAGTAAAGCTTTTGAATACTAATTCCGTGTCCATCTCTGTCAGTAGGATTCTCACGAGGGAAACTTTATTGTCCCTGACACTGTCCTGGACCGTAAGTCGCTATATTTTCACGTCGCACCTTACTCTTAATTCTCATTCTTTGCGACAGCCCAGCAGGTGACATGGTGGTTAAGATGCTGGTTAAAGCCAACAGCAGTTTGAGTCCAGTACCTGGTGGCTTCCTTCCTCACTTTCCCTCTCCCTCACTCTCTGCCTCTCTCTGGTCAAATTAAAAATAATAATAATAACAATAAATAGTATTAAATAATAATTTTTTTAAAAGATGATCCTTAACCTGAAGCTTGGACTTTGTGCAGAGGAGTCTCTTCCTGTGCCCTGGCCACGTGGCATGGCTAGGTGAGAGGCCCAAGCCCATGGCCTGTGTATGCTTCTTTGTGTAGAATGAGGAGGTCCACGTTGCTTGGAGCCAGATGCCTGGAGCTCAAAATGGAGAGAAGAATGTTCTTTCCATCTTTTCCTACATCACACTAGATATTAGTCACATAAGACCCTCAAGTCTTCCAGTCCCCTTCCCTGAATCCATGCAAACTTGAACAGGAACACAGTATGCAGTGTTTGAAGTCTCCACCTTAAATAGAGTTTAAACCGCCATTAACTCCACATTTTGAGGTAACCAAAGCATGCGGTGATCAGATTTGAAGGGATCAAATCCAGTCCTAGGTGTGACTGGAAGTCAGAATGCTGAAGCTCAGGGTCCTTCAAGGAAATACACAAGCCATCTGACCACTAGGTGGCGCTGAGAGACAGTCGCCAATCTCCTGATGGGGCAGGTCCAGGCCTTTGAGAGGGAGAACAGGTTATACCATCTGAGCTAACCCCCTTTTGCAAAGAGGAGCAGGCAAAAAGAGCTGCCACTAAGGAATGAGCCCTGACACTTCCGTAAAACCCTGGGCCTGAGCCCAAATGATCGCGAAGCACAAGAAGGGGAAGTCCTGACCCATGGAAGGAGATAACAGTGTTATGGTGGTTAGCGTTAGGGAATCCCAAGATCCCACATGCCAACTACGCAGTTCAAGCCTTGGACACAGCAGCTTGAAGAATACAGGTGTATGTGTGTGTGTGTGTGTGTGTGTGTGTGTGTGTGTGTGTGCTTGCCCAGAATCCCAAGAAGCGAATGAAGGAAAAGGGACTGTGGTGGGGCCTACCCCACCCACCACAATCAGGGATGCTTTCTCTCTCTCTCTCTCTCTCTCTCTCTCTCTCTCTCTTTCTGGTGAGCACCCTCTAGCAAATAATAAATAAATCTTTTTTTTTTTAAAGTTTCAGTCCCAGAGAATTAAGGGATACTTTATAAAAAGTTTAGCAGGTGCCTGGAACATAGTCAGCCTTCAGTAAATTGACTTTAAGCATTTTGTTTTTCAGTTAGGAGATTAGAGAGGTTCCACTTGTTTGCAGTGTCCTGGAACAGCTGGCGGAGTCCTGGGTACGTTTGCCGAAGTTCCCTCTGTTCCCATGGCAATTCTCACAGCAGTCAATGATGCGCTTTGTACTGCAGCAGCCCCCGCTCCCAAGATCATGGCCCTTGTGAAGTGTCCATGGACTCTCTATCCCCAACTGAGGAGAGCAACCATGAGAACTGTGCTACTATGTTACAGTTGGGCAAACAGAGGCACAAGGAGTTGCTGAAATTGTTCTCAGACCACAGAGCAAAGTACAGATAGTCCTGATTTAACAATAGCTCGACAGGATTTTTTGACCTTATGATGGTGCAAAAGTGATAAGCATTCAGTGGAAATTGTACTTCGAGTACCCATACACCGTTCTGCTTTTTACTTTCAGTACAGTATTCAACAAATTACATGAGATATTCAACATCTTAGTATAAAATAGGCTTTGTGCTAGATGATTTTTACCCAACTGTAGGCTAAGGAATGTTTTCTAAGAGCATTTAAGGTAGGCTAGGCTAAGGCCTGATGTTCTGCAGCTTAGACAAACAAGGGACCTTCAAAAATTTGTGGAAATGTGGAATTAAAGTATGAGTTTATTTTAGCTCAAAAAATATGAAATCCAGGCATAATTTTTTCATAATATACACTTACCACAAACTTTTTTTTTTGGGGGGGGGGAGATTTGCTATAGAGCATAGGTGATCACTGGGGAGAGACAGAAACAGGGAAAGTGAGAAATCACACCCCCAGGGAAGATGGCCATGCCACAATCCCTCCTCTCCTCTCCTCTAGAGATTTTGGGCATACACACACATGTGCCCAGTGTGTTTGGCAAGTTTCCAGGTCCAGGACTTGAACTACAGTAGGCTATGTGAAATCCAGTGCCTTAACCAATATGCCATCTGCTGGCACTCCACAAACTTTTTGAAGACCTCCCCCCAAATTACATGCATTTTTGACTTATGATATTTTCCATTTATAACAGGTTTGTAGGGACATAACCCCACTGTAAGTCAAGGCTCAAAACTCACATTCATGGCCCTATGTGTAGGCCCCTACCCACAACCTCCTCTGGCCAGGAAAGCAGGCCTCTCAGAGGAGAGGAGGTCACAAAGGAGCACAGGGAGGGCTTCCAAGGCCCAGTTGCCCTGGACTGAGCCACCTGCTCCTCCATGCTCTCCCTCTTCCACATCCTGGCCCATGGTGGACAGCCAACAAACATGTGTTGGATGGATGAAAGCAAGAATCCCAGCTTACCAAACTTCTTGCATTGTGAGTTCAACTCTGAGATGACCAGGTGAGGACTCAGACACAACTGAGTCTGGGGATAACAGAGTCAGAGAAAGCTTGGGTCTATCATCAGCCGAAGAGAGAATGATAACGGCCGGTATCTGAGTACTTATGAGGTGCCAGGAACTGAGCTGAGTGCCAGAGCTGGAACGTGGGGATTCTAGAGGGTACACTGTCATCCAGGGAAGTCATGGGTCGGGAGCTGCCAGACGTGTGCCGCAGGAGAGGAGCCAAGGGCCGTAGCTAGCTCCCTGCCTGGCCTGCATTTCTTCAGCTTCTTAGAAAGCTCCTGCCTCCCTGGGCTGATGTGAGCAGCCATTGTTTCCATCTTTGGTAAAAGCTGATGGAGACATAAGATAGCTGGTTTAAAAATGTAATATTGCGAGTTCTAAAATGATCTAGAATTACAGCTAGATGGCTGGATTTATGTGGTCCTCGTTCTCTGAACCCCACCAACTCCTGGCTCACCCTCTTTTTCTCCTCCCTCTCTTGACCCCATCCCACTGACCCCTCCTCAGTCTGGTTCCCTCTTGCCTGGGAGCCCATAGCTGCCCTGGGGCAGATCATTTTGCATTGATATATGTTGTAATTGCTTCAGGTCTGCTCCAGGTTCCCCTCTGGGACTGTCTTTCTCTGAGGAGATCATGAAAACATCAGAATATGACATATGGCACAACGGTCAATCTGGACACCCGATAGGTCCTCAGGGGTGTGAAAATACAGATGCTGGGCCTGCTAGGTCGAGTGGCCAGGGGTGGGGCCTGAGAGCTATATGTTCACATCAGGTGGTATACTGTGAGGCTAGATTTGGAATCACTGCCTTCTTCCTCAGTGGATCCTTCTTTTTTTTTTTTTTTAGAGATTTTTCACTATAGGGCGCGTGCGCTCACCAGAAAGACAGAGAGAAACAGAGAGATAGAAAGCGAAAAATCACCCCCCAGGGGGGATGGCCACGCCGCAATCCTTTCTCCTCCATTCTCCTCTCGGGATCTTGGGCACGCACGCACACATGCCCGGCATGAGTTTAAGTCACTGGGTCCAGGACTCAAATAGTGGTCAGCTACATGGGAGTTCAGCGACATAGCCATTACACTAACTGCTGGTCCCCTCAGTGGATCTTTCTTGACCAGGCTGTTCTCCCTCCCCATTCTGCTTTGTTAGCTTCCGAGTTCCTGGTCTTTGGGCGTCTTGTTAGTCCTTTATACTTTCATAGCTTCAAGTTCCCTCCTCACTTCATAAAATTTACTAGGTGTCTGTAACATGGCATGCACTGGGACAGGCTCCTTTATCCCCACCTTGATAGCAGCCCTCTGAGGGAAGAAGTCTGATGCCTGCTCTACAGATGAAGAACCCTGCTCCCTCCCTATCCACTGCTTGGCTCTCTGGCTCTGAAGCCCACAGCTGCACTGGCCACATCATTTGCTGTGATGTATGTGGTGACTACATCAGTTCCACCCATGCTCCGTGCTGGGAAGAGCCAGGACTCCAGGACAGGCGTGTCTCATCGTAAAGCCCGTGTCCAGAGCTCAATGGGTTACACACCCCTTGCCACACATCCCTTCCCAGCCTGGTTTCTGGAAAATAGTAAGTACTCAATAAATATTTGTTAGCGAGTAATTAAATGAATACAAGAAAGAAGAATCTACCTTAGTCAGGATACCTTCTCCAACTCCCCCCCACACACACACACACACATACTCACACACACACACACTCACACACACCCCCTCCGAATTTTGCTCTGGGCCATCTCAGTTCTTTCCTACCCTGCACTTCTCTGCAGGCCTAATCACTGCCTTTCTAGCCCCACTTGGATGATGACGCCAAGATTCTCTGACCCAGATCATGGCACCATGGCTGCTCCCAGAATCCAGCAGTAAATTACCTACTGGACACTCTGTGACCCAAGGGCTACCAAGCTCCTGAGGCAGAAAGCTGGGCCGGTACTGGCACTCAGGCTCCAGGGGTTCTGAGAATGTCTCCTCTTCCTTCTCCTTCCGCCTGTTTCTTCTCCTTCCAACAAACAGCAACGGAGAATCAGACCTGTAGGGTAGAAGGAGGGGCACTTTAATTTGGAGGGCTTTGGTGAAGCAGAAGCGGCCCCTCTGGGACCCAGAGTCCTGCTCAGAGAAAAAAGATGGGATTGAAAAGAGGAGTTTCTGGAAAAGGCAGGAAGATGAATTTCTAACATTTTGCCAATTCTCCTGGAGTTATTCCTGTCTCTCAAGCCATCTGCTCGTGTATTGTAATCTTGCAACCAAGAGCTCCTTGAGAGCAGATACTACTTCTTGACCATCTTTATGTTGCCCAAGGACCTAGTAGAGCATCTGGTAAACAGTAGAGCTCCGGCAAATATTTGTTCAAAGAGCAAACAACCAAAGTTACTGTTTATAGATCACTTGCTAATGTGCCAGGCATCATACTATCTCATTTAATCTTTCAATGAATCTAAGAGGTAAGAATTATTATTGTCACCACTTCACAAAAGAGGAATTAACTCAGAAAACTTAAGCAACTGCTCTATAAGCTGACTCTAGTTGGAGAACTTGGAGTGGTGAGTTAGCATCTGAAGTACTCTAATCAGGAATCTGCACTCCGGTTGGTTACATAAGCACTTCAAACAGCATCAAAATCTACACCCCAGGGCTTAATGTGCTTGAGGGATGCTAGAAATAATCTTTCATTGGCCAGAGAAGTGGTTTTCAAAATACGGAGTTGGCCAAGAAGGTTTTCTGGGCCCCACTGCTCTCATGTGAATGAGGTGTAAGATCCAGACCAGACCAACTGCCCAACTCCCTTGAAGCAGGTTGTGAGATTCTTTTGTGTCTATTTGCCAATATATATGTATTTGGAAGAATTGGGCCTTTGCCTGGCCGTTTAAGTTTTCTTCTTTCTTTATTTCTAGAGCGGGAGGTGCCCTTGACAGGGTCTTACCATGCTGCAATCTTCACCTCACACCACAAGCTTTCCAGCTAGCCAGGATCACAGGTGTATGAGTGCACCTGATGTGTTCAGGTCAACCCAAGATCCGAACCTGGGCCTTTTATGTGGCTTCAGTATTGTGTGGTGGTACCCCAACACTTGTGCCATTGGGTCTGAGCTGGCCTCTCTGTACAGGATTATAGGAAAGAGGACAAATGGCCTCTGCACACCTTACATGTCCCAAGGCTCCCAATACAAGAACCCAACAATCACCAAAGGACTGAATTCAAACCAGCTGACAATGGGTGCTCATCCCGGCCCCATCCTCCTCTCAGAAAAATGCCCTAACTGATATCCTTCCGTGCAGGACAAACAATGTCTTTCTTTCTCTCTCTCTGCTCCTTTCTCCATTCTCCATTGTCGGGCCACTTGTAATCACAAGCTAACGCCCAACAGGAATGAGCTTTGGGTGTGGTGGCGAGCACCACTCTTCTGGGGATCCTGCAGGGCTCTAGGGTCTTTCCAGAAGCCCCCACCTGTCTCCACTTGCTCTCTTCTGTCTCCCACCGTAGCACCAGCTGAAGATGGTGTCCAAGATGGCTCTTTGTTTACTTCAGCTTTTCAAAATGCCCCTTACTGTGGTGACTTTCTCCTTACTCTGCCTGTTTCTCCAACTCTCAGATATTCTGTCCTATTCTCAAATAACTGTCCTAGGATATAATTGGCCCATTTTTTAACAGGACAGGCTGAGGCAGGAAGCAAGGAGGTGGCTTATGCAAGCTTATCATTGGGGCATACAATAAAGTACCTGGAAAAACTTAAAAGTCAGCCAGCATATGGGGCCAGCAAATGGTACAGTGGGTAAGGCTCTGGACTCTCAAGTGGCCAACCATGGTTCAAGTCCTGGACCTAAGGGCTTGAAACTCATACTGGGCATGTGTGCATATGTGCCCAAAATCCCAAGAGGAGAATGGAGGAGAAGGCATGGTCATCCTCCCCAGCCCAGGAGATGATTTCTCACTTTCTCTCTCTGTCTTTCTCTGTATGTCTAGAGAGTACATGCATTCTATAGCAAAATATTTCTCTTAAAAAAGATAATAATAGGGACCAGCAGGTGGCGTGGTGGTTAAGGCACTGGACACTGCCATATGGCTGACCATGGTTTGAGTCCCGGACCTGGTGACTTGCTTTCTCACTTTCTCTCTCCCTCTCTGTCTCTCTCTGGTCAAATTAAAATAAATAAATGAATAAATAAAATTAAATAATTATAAAAAAAGATAATAATAAGTCAGCCACCATAAGGAAATGAATAAATGAAGGGAGGAAGGGAATAAGAGAGCGATGTCAGTGTCAGTGATGTTACTTTCTGAATTTGGCCAGTGAGAGTCTCAGTTCCATGGAAAGTGACATAGAAAGTGCTTTAAGAAAGAAAGGTGTGGGATCAGCAGTTAGTGTAATGGTTATGTCACTGGACTCCCATGTAGTCAACTGCGGTTTGAGTACTGGACCCGGTGGTTTAAACTCACACTGGGCACGTGTGTGTGTGCCCAAGATCCCGAGAGGAGAATGGAGGAGAAGGGATTGCGGCATGGCCATCCTCTCTGGGGGGTGATTTCTCACTTTCTGTCTCTCTGTCTCTCTCTGTCTTTCTGGCGAGCGCATGCACCCTATAGCAAAAACCTCTCAAATAAAAAAATAATTAAAAAAAAGAAAGAAAGGTGTGGAGAAAGGTCAGTGTTTGCCATATCCCAACCCTTAATCTCAGGGTTAAATTAGAGCTGGGCCAGCCTGGGGGTCCACAGGGATGAATCCCAGAAGGATCTAGGCCTCCTTGGAATCAGAACAGCTGTCCTTACTGATTGGGAACCACAGGGAAGGTGGAGGGGGGTGGGCAGGACACTCCTGGGCTGCCAGCATGGAGGATACGGTCAGGCAGAGCAGGCAGCCTTAGCGAAGAAGGCTGGGACAACCCCTACTGTTGGGTGGGAAGCTGTTCTGCCCCAGGGTATTCTTGCTGGCCTAGTTATTGATTACCTGAAACCACCAAAAATCCCAGGGCCCAGGTCTATGGGAAAGAGCCCTCCCGCACGCACCAGAGCACGCCCCATTTTCCTTAGCCAGTTATTCACTCCAGTGAGCACTAAGCAGAGACATAGTAATCTGAAGAGCTACAAAACAGAGCTACAAAGGACAGTATTGGCACAGCTGGGGAAATTCGAATATGGCCTGTGTGGTAGTATTATATCAGCATTAAATTTCCTGAATGTGATAATGTTAGGAGAATATCCTGTCCTTAGGGTACCTGCTGAAGTATTCAGGGGTGAAGAATCAAAATGTGTACAACTAACTCTCAAGTAGTTCAAGAAAAGATATGCATACACACACACACACACACACACACACACACACTTGGGGGGAGGTCTTCAAAAAGTTCACGGAAATAGTGTTATAAAAAAGCTACATGGATTTCAAAAAATTGTTTTTAACTTTTTTTTTTTTTTAAGAAAAGGAATTATTTTATTTAACTTTATTTATTTATTTTCAATTTGGTCAGAGAGGGACAGGGTTGGGGAGAAAGTGAGAAAGCAAGCTGCCAGGTCTGGGCCTCAAACTGAGGTTGGCCATGTGGAAGTCCAGCACCCTTAAACACCATACCAACTGTTGGCCCCAGATTTCAAAAACTTTTTTTTTTTTTTTTTTTTTTTGGAGAGGTTTTTTGCTATAGGGCGCGTGCGCTCGCCAGACAGACAGAGAGAGACATAGAGACAGAAAGCGAGAAATCACCCCCCAGGGGGGATGGTCACGCCGCAATCCCTTCTCCTCCATTCTCCTCTCGGGATCTTGGGCACGCACGCACACGCGCCCGGCGTGAGTTGTAAACCACCGGGTCCGAGACGCGAACCGCGGTCGACTACGTGGGAGTCCAGCGACATAGCCATTACGCTAACTGCTGGTTCCCAATTTCAAAAACTTTTGACAGCCAAATAAATCCATACTTTAATTCCATTTTTCCATGAACTTTTCAAAGTCTAAATGTTGCAAAATGTTAACCATCAGTACATCTACTTTGTGTTATTTATTTATTTAGTTAGTTAGTTTTGCTATAGGGTGTGTACACTCTCCAGAGAGGAAGTGGAGTGAGAAATCACCCCCTAGAGGGGACAGCCATACCACAATTCCTTTTCCATTCTTGGTATTTTGGTCACACGCGTACATGCTCACAGAGTGTTTTTCAAGTCGCCAGGTCCAGTATTCAAACCACAAAGTTGGCCATGTGGAATCCAGCTGCCTTAAGCACCACACTACCAGCTGACCTGCCAACAATTAGTAAATCTAGATGAAAGGTATATGGGCATTTAATGTTTTATTTCTGTAACTTCTGTAGATTTTAAAACTTCAAAATAAAAAGTAAGGGAGAAAAAAATAACTCATATTCCAGGCATTATTGGATGCCAAAATTTATGTACCTCCATGATCTGAGTTAATCTTCAAACTAACCCCAGAAGGAGCTGTTATGATTCTCATATTAAAGAGAAGGAAATAGGGTCAATAGGTGGTGTGGTGGTTAAGGTTCTGGATCCCACATAGCTAACTCCATGGTTCAAGTCCCATATCTAAAGTTTTGAAAAACAGGCCGGGTGTGTGTGTATGTATGCGTGTGCCCAAAATCCCAAGAGGAGAATGGAGGAAAAGAGATTATGGTGTGCCCATTCTCTCAGAAGATGATTTCTCACTTTCCCTCTCTTGTTGTCTTCTCTCTCCAGCAAGTGTATGAGCTCTATGGGGAAAAGAAAAAGGATAAGGAGTCCCTGAGAAGTTAAGGAACATGCTCAAATTTACAGAGTTAGGATTAAACTAGAGTTCAAAGCGAAAGTGAGTTCCCATGGAGGAGAGCTGCTGGGACACTGGCGGCTGATGCTTTTCTGTGCTCTTCTGATTGCTTCTAATGCTTTAAATCCTCCATGCAAATTAATTCATTTATTTTCTCCTTCCTAAAAGGTTAGTACTTTGTGGTATATCACTTCAGTGGTGTGGGCTGGAGGGCATGCAGGGATGCTCAAACACATTGGTAGAAGTGTAGGTTGGTGAAGTCTCCTTGGAGAGCCATTTGCAGTATCTATTGAAATTTAAAATCCACATTGTGTTTAGAGCCAGCAGTTCCACTTCTAAGTGTTAAGCCATAAAGACAGACATATGTGTGGACCAAGAGGCGCGTGCAAAGGTATTCATCATGCCAAAGACTGGAAACCTCTTAACTATTCCTCATTAGGAATACTAGAAAACTATTTCAAAAAGCAAGGCATTCTGGGGCAGCCCTCAGCCTCATGGTTAACGGAGCTCAGATCCCACACAGTCAACTGCACTTCAAATTCTACCTCTAGTGGCTTGAAAATCACGGTACATGTGTGTGCCCCAAATCCCAACAGGATGGGAAAATAGATAAGGGATTGCATGCCCCACTGGGGAGTATTTTCTCCCTCTTTCTTTCACTCTCTCTCTGTCCCTTTCTCTCTGGCTAGTACATATGTCCACTAACAATTTTCAAAAAAAGGCAGTTCTAAAAGTGTAAATACATCACATTTAGAGTCAACAAAGGATAAAACAAATGTTAATGTCAAGAGAAAAAAGTAGGAGATGCTTCTTCCTTAGTGCTAAAAGGTGGACAAAATACATATACATAAACACATACATATGCTTATGAGGATATGAATATTTACATATGCATAAAATATCTTTTATAAAAAGTTTATTTCTTCCATGAGAAAGACAGACACAGACAGACAAACAGACAGGTAGGAAGTCACCTCCAACCAGGTCTTCATGTCTCAATCTATCCCCCACGAGTACTCAGTCCCAGGCATGTACAGGGAGACCTCTGGACAGGGACCTGGGTGGGACCTTCTCTTATGGCCTCAGCATTACGGATTTATTATTATTTTTTGAATTATTTATTTATTTTTATTTATCATTATTATTTTTTAGTTTGCTATAGGACTCATGCACTCACCAGACAGAGAGAGAGAGAGAGAGAGAGAGGGAGAGGAAGAGAGAAAGTGAGAAAGCAAGCTGCCAGGTCCAGGATTCAAACTGCGGTCGGCCATGTGGGAGTCCAGCACCTTAATCACCATGCAACCTACTGGACTAGCATTGCAGATCTTTGAATCACCAATGCACCGTGTGGCTGGTCTGCGTAAAATATCTTAAAATTCACAATAGTGGGAACCAGCAGTTAGCGTAATGGCTATGTCGCTGGACTCCCACGTAGTCGACCGCGGTTCGCGTCCTGGACCCGGTGGCTTAAAACTCACACTGGGCATGTGTGCGTGCGTGCCCAAGATCCCGAGAGGAGAATGGAGGAGAAGGGATTGCGACGTGGCCATCCCCCCTGGGGGGTGATTTCTCGTTTTCTGTCTCTATGTCTCTCTCTGTCTGGTGAGTGCATGCACCCTATAGCGAAAACCTCTCAAAAAAAAAAAAAAAAATCACAATAGTTATCTTACAACAGCAGTTGTGTTTGGGGTGACCTGAGAGACAAGGGGCAGGATAGGAGGAAGACTTTGCCCTTCTCTTTGATTGGAAATGTATAGTATGTGCATGATTACCTATTCAAAGTCAATGAATGGGGGCTGGCAGGTGGCATGGTGGTTAAGGGTGCTGGACTCCCATATAGCCAACCATGGTTCAAGTCCTGGACCTGGTGGCTTGTTTTCTCACTTTCTCTCTCTCTCTGTCTCTCTCTATCCCTCTCTGGACAAATTAAAATAAATAAAGTTAAATAAAATAATTTTTTAAAAAAGAAAGAAGTTTGTCATTACATATGAATGTAAATTGATATAACGAACAAACAAAAAAGTCAGTGAATGAACAGCTGTTTCTTAGTGAAATCCAGGGGACTTGCTTTTGGACTTCCTTAGGTAACTTCTGGAATATTGAAGGGGGTAGCAGAGGCCAATGTCCCACAGAATGGGGCTAATCAATCCTAGTCTCTGCGGGCTATACAGCCATTGGTAAAACCTTGGAGTCTCACTAGTCCAGTTTAACTTTCACCCTTGGCCTCCTGTGCGAAAGGGACCACCTTTCCTTAGTTTTCCAGGAACACCTGCTGGGGACTTGTTAGATAGACAGGCCCCAACCCCAGAGATTCAGATTCAAACAGGTGGTGGTGATGAGGGGCAGGGGATTGTGTGCAGTGTCTTCCAATAGCCAGCGGAGAAACCGGCCCTAGTGTTTCCATTCAGGAAAAGAAAGCTCAGCACACCCAATTTGCATCTTCTTTATTCCCACCCAGCCCTATGGTGCTATATCCTCTTTGTATGTGGGAGTACATTGGGTGAACGAGGGGCTTGGAAATGTATGAGGGCAAAGGGCAGCCCGAAGTTACCTAGCAGTGTCCTGCTGGCCTTTCTGGCTGACTTTTTTCTTTTTGAGAGGTTTTTGCTACAGAGCGCATGCTCTCACCGTTAAGATAGAGGGAGACTGAGAGACAGAAAGCGAGAAATCACCCCCCCCCCCCCCCCGCGCCTCCTCTCCCCCTCCCCCCCCCCCCCCCCCCGGGGGGGGCATAGCCACGCCACAATCCTTTCTCCTCCATTCTCCTCTGGAGATCTTGGGCACACACGCACACGCGCCCGGCCTGAGTTTAAGCCACCGGGTCTGGGACTCGAACCGTGGTCAACTACACGCGGTCGACTACATGGGTGTCCGGCGACATAGCCATTACGCTACCTGCTGGTCCCATGGCTATCATTTTATAAAAGGATTTATTTATTTATTTATTTAAATTTGACCCAAGAAAGAGCGAGAGAGGAAAAGTGAGAAACCAAACCGCCAGGTCCGGAACTCGGACAGCTGTCAGCCATGTGGGAATCCAGCGCCCTTAACCACTACGCCACCTACCGGCCCCTCTGGTTGCTCTTTTAAATAAACAATACGTACATACAAACAGAAACAAGCAAGTTACTTTCTGGGCTATGGTGACTCTCCACGCTCCTCAGTTTCTTTCCTTCAAATGACAAAGGTGAACTTTTGGTCGGCCAGTGGGACAGGTTCCTTGAAACAAGGACTTCTGTTCCAAATATCCTGGCATTAACAGCTTTTACAGGTGGCCAGACAAATGCTGGGACGTCCTCCGGGGGGACGATCTGGTCTTATCTCCCATGCTGCGAGTGTCCCACGCTAGTTGAGAGCCAACCAGACCCTCCGCAGAGAGCTCAGGCCGCAGCCTGGGGACCCCTCCGCCCCGGGACCCCGCAGCCCTCCCCGCAGCCCCAGGGACGAGCCCAGCGGTGCGCAGAGGTGGGAGGCTGGAGCCTGCTGAGGTCATTTCCTGTGCCTCTCCGCGAGCTGCCTGGAGAGTCGAGCCCAGCGCTCTGCCTTTAAGGAGCGGGAGGGGAGCGGGCGGGAGGAGGGAGCCGGCCGAGCGTTGAATGGGGCGCCGTGAGGCACTGCCGGCCCGGCTTTGTACCGCGAGCCCACGGACAGCCCTCCCCGCCCCGCCTCTCCCCGCCCCGCCCACCGCGACCCCTGCGGCCGGGCAGCGGAGACCCGGCGGCCGCTCGGGACTCGGGAGAGAGCGACGCAAGGTCGGCAGCGGCGGCGGCGCGTCCAGGGCGCCAGGGTGCCGGGTGCGCGGCGGGGACGCCCGCGAGCTCGCTGAAGGTGAGCGGCCGCGCGCCGGGGCGGGCTCGGAGGTGTGGAGCGGGGAGGGCGTTTGGTGCCGCGCAGGGGAGCGGCGATCCAGACCCGGAGGGCAGTTCCGGAGCAGGTGCCTCCCTACCTGGAAGCGAGCTCCCAGCGGCCGGGAGCGCGGGGAGCCCGGAGACCCGCACCGCGAGACCGAAGTTGCCTCTCTGGGGAGGACTTGGAATTTGGGACCGGCTGGATTCAGCCGCGCCGGAGTCGGGTCCTGGGCGCATACGGGCGTCCACCTTGCTGTCTGTACTCTCTCGCTTTCGTCGGAACTGCGCTCCTCCCCGCCTCATCTTGGGGTATTTCTTCTGTGATTTCCAGGTAGTTTTCTTACGAGCTCTTCTGGATCAACTCCTAGGGGCAGGTCAGCCAAGCAGAAAACAGGTTTGGTGCCGAATGACAACAGGAGCTTTGTGCCCTTGTTGTCTTGGCGAGAAGTGGTCACCAGGGAGGGACCAGGGACCTTAGTGCGGGTGGCAGAGGCAGTGAAGACCCTCATCTGGAAGTAGAATCCTTTCTGTGTTGGGTTATGTATCTCCTCCAAGAGCTTTTACTGTGAATCCACTTCATGAAACTTCCAGACAGAGCTTGGGCTCCAGCTACAACGCTTGAAAGATCATATAAATAATTCTTGGACTGGAAAAGCCATCAGTTCCTACATCGAACTTTTTTGGACCGTCTTCTGTGTGCCAGATTCAGTGCAGTGCTGGTGACATCACCGAGCACTTTACAGGAAATCGATTCCAGTGTTTCTGTATGTTGTCCTCACTTTACAAAGGAGGAAACTAGAACTCAGGAAGCTGTGACTTGCCTAAAAAGACATATAGCTACAAAGTGGAAGAGGCAAGACTCAAACCCAAGCCTCCTGAGTTCCAAATGTGGGATTTGGTCCGCTACCCAACAATCTCCCAGAAAGAATTGGGTTTGGTAAGGTGCACCCTGTGACCCCAAACTCATTGAAACTAACAACTGAGATGAAAAGATGGGTCACCAGCTTTGGGAGAAGTGCGTCCCATTCTATTTCCCAAGGTACCTGCCTGTACGTTCCCCTTCTTTTCTCTGCTCTACTGTGTAGCTGTGTGGCCAGCTCTGCTCCTTTTGGTTGGAGAATGCTTCATACATGCAGGTGTTAAAGTGCCAGGATTCCCTCATCTGGCTCCAGGTGACTTCCCAGGCAGGCTGACTATGACCCAGCAGCTGTGCTCTCTGAGCTGCCCTGCTGAGCTGTCTTGCCTGTCTATCAAAAGTTACTTCAAAACTGACCTTCTCTGTGGGGAAACAGGCACTTATTGCTGACTGAAGTATGAATTAGGGCAGTCTTGGGGAGGGCACTTTGGATGATCTGGAAGGCTAAAATATATACCACTTAACCCTACCATTCTGTTTCTGGGATGTTAACCTTCAGGTACACTCTGATGTGTATGAAATGACTTACATCCTGGACTATTCGTTGCAGCCTTATTTTTTACAGCAAATGGTTGGAAACAACCCAAATGCCCGTCAATAAGAGACTCTTAGGGACCAGCAGTTGGCTGATGGCTATGTCGCTGGACTCCCATGTAGTTCACGGTAGGAGTCCTGGACCTGGTGGCTTGAACTCAAGCCAGGCGCATGTGCGTGCATGCCCAAGATCCTGAGAAGAGAATGGAGGAGAGGAGATTGCGGGCGTGGCCATGTGGGAGGCCTGGGTTTAATTCCTGGTCCAACCTAAAGGCCAGGTACTTATAATCCCAGGGACTCAGGAGGCTGAGGCAGAAAGGTAGTGAGTTCTAGGCTGGCCTAGGTAACAGCAAGACCCTGTGTGAGAGAACTGTGTGTGGTGGCACATGCCTGTGGTCCCAGTTGCCCCAGAGACTGAGGCGGGAGGACCTCTGCACAGTGAGACCCTGTCTTTAAAAGAAAAAAAAAACAAACAAAAAAAAACTTGACCTCTTCTCTGAGCTGCAGCGGGCAGTGAGCACAGCTATGGGCTGGCCATGCCTTCCCGTATGCTCAGGGAATGTTGGTTTACGTTTTGTTTGTTGGTAGCAACAACAGTAGTCATTTCTTGAGGCTTACTGCGTACCAGGTTTTGTACTATCTCTAATTTTCAAAAACATCCTGCATGATCTGGTCTATGTGCTATTTTTTTTTTCATCAAAAAAGGTTAAGTATTGACAATTTTATATGATTGAATCTAACATTATTGCCCTCATTTTCAAATAATATTGCTTTCCATTTCAGAATGGAACTGAGGCTCAGAGAAGTTAAGCAGAAGGTTTAAGGTCACAGGACTATTTAGTGCCTGAGCCAGTATTCAAACCCAGGTCTGTTTGATGCCAGAGCCTGAGATCTTATGTTCTGCACTGTTTCTTTTTACTGTTTTTGTTCTTAAGGGATGCTCCTGGTTGTCCGGCCCCTCTTTTGGTATTGAATCCCCAAGGCCTGGGACACTGCTCACATTTCCTTTGTGTTCTCCAATGGCGTGTGAAATGAGATGTATTCCCCCAGTAGAGGTCAAGCGTATGCTGTTGGCTTGATGAAGTGACACTGCTGAAACCTGAGGGAGGTGTCCTCTGTGTGTGCTCACGCCCTCCTCCAGCGCCACCCTGGGAAGCAGACACAAAGCTCTTCCCTTCCCACAGTGGGGCAGGTGGTTAGCCTAGTCCGACAGAGCAATTTAAAAAGAGTGGCAGCCTATCTTTGGCAAGTGCGAAATCACAAAGGTGACTTTGGCCAGCCATGGTGAGGTAACACCAGAAAGCTCAGTGTAAACTGAACATATAACAGAAACCCCCTTACCCTCTGATGCCCCCTGCATCTCTGCAAGATAAAAGTAGCCATAGTTCTGGGGCTTACAGTGACTTCTGATCTCTTTCTTTCAGGTTCCTATTTGGTTGGCTATTTTAGCAGGATATTCAAATGGTAGACTTGAGCCTCAAAAGCCACAGGCTCTCTTTATTCATCTTTAGGCCCCCAACCTTTCACACAGGAATCACTGAAAAGTTGGTTGAATCAAATTTAATCTTAGCACTTTGTCAATTTTTGGTCAAATACCCAAAGTTGCCAGAGATCCCAGGTCATGTTTTCTCTGACACAAGCCCTGAGACTGAAGTCACCTAATGAGTTCTGTGCCTTCTCACCACCCATTCTACCCCCCTGCCTCTGAGGCATGTCCCCTCTGACCTCTGTGGCATTTCAATCCAGGGTGTTGGAGGATTTAGAAAATTCCAAGGCAAGTGTCAAGGCCATGGTAATCATTTGATTCACCTGCTAGTCCAGTGGAGACAAGAGAACTAGGTTTTGCAAGAGTGGCCATGAGTCAATGATCATTGTGGCTGGACGCTGGACACGTAGGGATTTACTGTACTGCTCCACTTTGTGTGTGTGTGGAGCATTCCAGAATTGAAAATGAAAAAAAAAAAGTTGAGCTGAGTTTTATTCCCACCTCACTTCTCTCTCATTTCCCCATCTAGTTTTTAAGTTTATTTCTTCCATGAGAGAGAGAAAAAAACAACCCTAAGAGTCTACATGTCGTGTTCCACCCCCAGCCTCAGCCAATCCAGATCACTAACACACATGAGCATCTGGCATGTTCAGGGAGACTGCAGGATGCAAACCCAGGTCTTTCCCAGGCAGGTCCAGCATTGCAGTGTGGCACCACTGGCGCACCACTGAACGGACCCACCCCATCTATCCCTGCCATTCCTGTATTTGTATTAGGCTGGCCTGGTAGCGTGGGACGTCTGCACCACTGCTGAAGCATCATCATGCAAAGAGGACAGTTCTCAATGTTGGGAGGTTAAGATTTTTGGCCCAGTTCTGCTACTCCTTAGCTCTTTGTCTCTAAGCAAGTCACAGATGTGATGAATTTTCTCATCTGTTCAGTGTAAATAATTGCACTTGTCCTCTATCTCCAGGATATTGAGAGAAGTGATGTGCGTGTTGCTATACTTTGTGAAGTTATGACCCACATTGCACCTCGTGCAAATGTAAGGTATTCATTTCTGCTCATCCTTGTAAATCTCGGTGGAAGGCACAAGTGTAAGGAGACTCAGCAGGTGAGGCTCACCTTACTGGTGTCTTCTTTAATATCCCTTGTTTTATAGCCTATTGCTCTTACCACCTGCTTCTATCGGAAGAGCCTCTAGGCCTTGGACTTGGCAGCAGACACCTCGTTCCAGATCTGTTTCAAAACCTCTTAGCTCTCCTCACTCGCCAAGGCAAGCCTAGCACGAGTCCCAGCTTCCTTGGGAATTTGCCAGCATCCCCAGGGCAGGGAGAGGATTAACCAGACCACTTGCTTAGTTCTGAACAGTGATGTCATGAAGAAGCTTGATTGGGGAACACACTCCCTGAAGTCTAGTTATGGTCTCAGCTATTAGGGTTAGGCAGAGACCAATGACGTATTTAATTCCAAAATCCCTGGAGAGTTTGATAATTTGGGTTTTTACTCTCCCCATAGAATCTGAGGAGCAGCTTTGACAATCAGTAAAAGGAAGTTAAAATTCTTTCAACTATACAAAAGGATTGTTTCCTCTGCCTCTTGGTTTCATTTGGGTGCTTTTACTGTTAATTCTTAGCCCTGGTCTAGGTTACAAGACTCCAGGTCCTAGACTACACCACTTTTTCTGTTTATCCAAGGAAAAGCAAATCCCTTTGAAGGACAAAGAAAATCAAACATGAAGCCTCCCAGTCTTCTCTGGAGGCCCTACAAGGTTCTGTTTTGTCTTTTCAGCTGTGATCTTAGCTCAGAGAAGGTCATGTTTTGTTTTTGTCTTTTGTCTTCCTGCCCGTTCCAGTTGGTTCCAGTCTTTTGAGGTGGAGATTGCTGGGAGGTCACAATGTCGGGATTGTTTAGGAAGACAGTTCTGGGAGAGTAGGGCTGAGGTCATGTGCCCAGTGTTCCGAGAAGCCCAGAAGCAAAAGACTCGGACATTCAACCCATCACTGGTTTAATTGTTGGCCTTTCTCTACAGGTCTACTGGCTCTGTTTTACAATGAAAAGTCAAGACATGCAATGAGTATCTGTGATTTTAGAGATTATGGTGTTGGAATATTTGAGTCCAGGAGGCCTTGGAAATTCTGAAAGATTCTCTAAAATATTTCTCTCATTCATAATAGACTTCCTCACTCTTTGTGAACTTAGAATCCCCTCCCCCCCTTTTTATGGATGGGCAAAGAACACAGAAGTGAAGAAT
This sequence comes from Tupaia tana, assembly GCA_026018925.1. Taxonomy (NCBI): domain Eukaryota; kingdom Metazoa; phylum Chordata; class Mammalia; order Scandentia; family Tupaiidae; genus Tupaia; species Tupaia tana. The sequence goes on from JAKSZU010000001.1 coordinate 232,754,195, forward strand.
AAGGATTTTGGAACTAGAATTTGAACCCCACTATGTATTTGCTGTAGAGCTATCTGTATACATTACTCAGCCTTTCAGTTCCTCAGTGTCCTCATGTGTAAGTGTGAACCTTGGTACCTTCCTGTTGTCTCACAGATTGCTGTGAGGGTTAAAGAGGCTGCACATGTCTAGCATACAATAAGCACTTAATAAGTGATAGCTATTTTGTAGGGTATAATAGGGAAAAAAAGTTGTAAAAGTCAGATGTGAGGGGACTCTCTCCCATTAGAGAGTCCGCTATTGCCCTGTGGTAATATTTGGCAACAGCACAGGAGGTGGCTGGGTTTTCTGAGACAAGGTGGCTCCCAAGGAAGGAAAAGGGGATTTAAAAAAAAACAACAAATTGGCATTACAGAAAATTCCAGGCATATATAAAAAACTCCTATCTGCTATCACCATCTTCCAAAATTGTCAACATTTTTTTCTCTATTCATGATAGAGTGCGTGCATGTGCACAAGAGAGAGAGAGAGAGATGCACACCCAGTACAGGGTCACTGTGGCCCCCTCCTCCAGGGTCACTGTGGCCTCCCTTCTCCAGTCCTCTAGCCCGTTGAATCTTGGACACTCATGCACATGCCCAGCATATTTCAATCTAATGGGCTAGGGAGTTGAACCATGGTCACCATGTGGAATCCAGCTTCTCTTGAACAGTAAGTTACTGCTGTGCCAGAGCCAGCCCCAAATTATCAGCATTTCGAGAAATATTATTTCATACATGTCCATCCCTTGACTACTTACCATGGAGTATTTTATAGCAATACCATGCATTATATCATTTCATCTATAATGTACTTTTTTATTCTAAAGAAAAATAATTATTTATTTAATTCCATTTGTTGCTGTTTTTTAATTTGACCAGAGAGAGACAGAAAGAGGGAGAAAAGGAAAGGGAGAAAGCAAGCCGCCAGGTCCGGGACTCGAACCATGGTGGGCATGTGAGAATCCAGCGCCTTTAACCACCACGCTACCTGCCAGCCCCATTTATATATATTTCTAACAAATGACATTAAAAAATATTGTCAACCTGTGGTGTGCTGGTTAAGGTGGCTGGATGCCTCATGTCTGACCACAGAGTTCAAGTCCCAAACCTGGCAGCTTGAGAAGCACACTGGCTGTACATATGAGCATGCTCAAAGTTCCAAAAGGAGGGAGAAAAGGAGAAAGGATTGTGGTATGAATGTTCTCCATGGAGGGTGCTTTCTCACCACTTCTCACCTCTCCTGGCAAGTGCACACACCCTCTGGCAAGTTCTTAAAATATATATAATCAACCTAAAAAAATGAACAGTTATTCATTAAAATTGTCTAATACTAGGATAACCATATGTCATAGTTTGGGACAGACCAAACGTACTCTTGTTGCCAAGTGTAATTACTCATAATGCCCTAGAAGGGAGATTTAACAATCCTGATGATGGCTGTGTCCCTTTTCTCCTTTCTCCTTTCTCCTCACCCCATGCTGTATCTCCTCTCTCATGTACGCTAATACCTCCTTTTTCCTTTTCTCATGCGTGACCCAGTTTTATCTTCTCCAAAATGCATCCAGGAAGCATCTGGAAAAATTTCTCACCTGGGAATATTAGAGGTGTCCACTTGATTTGTTCTGAATTTGAAAGAAGTTTCTTCCTAAAGACTTTCAGCTTTCTCCAGGGGTTGCAGTAAAATCTGTAGCAGTTTTCTGGTTTGCATCTCATAACCTGAAGGAGAGAAGAAGGTGCGAATCTGCTTCAAAGCAGGATGATTTGATAATAACAATTGACAGAATTCTAACTAAACAGAAAATTTTGGGGCCAGCTCTGTGGCCTGATGGTTAAGGCAGCTGGATCCCACATGACCAACCGTACCATCTGAGTCCCAGACCACGAAACTTGAGAAACGCACAGGGCACACGTGTGTGCCCCAAATCCTGCAGTAAGGGAGAGGTATAGTAGAATTATAACTAAACTGGGGGCCATGGTTTGCCTCCACTTAAGCTGTGTGTCCTTAGATGAATCTCTTCTCCATTTTAAGCCTTCCCTAAACACCCCCATCCACAGGACAGCCCTCCCCCCTCCCCACTCTCATTTATCCACATATGGATTGGCAATTGTGACTACACTGTAGTTTTATAATTGGACTTTGCTTAGAGTTTCTTGTAAAACTCAAAGGCAGAAGAACTCTCATTTGCTTCGACATCTCCAGTGCCTAGAACAGTGTCTGGCACCTAAGTGGTTGCTGAATGGAGATACTTATTAAATGGATAGGGGCTGGATGATGGCAATAGCAGTAAAATGCGATGCTCTGCAAGGCTGACCCCCTCGGGAAGATTCCAGGTTCTTATCCAGCGACCTCCTAGAGTACATCAGGCATGCACCATGATCTGGGACTGGCTGCGGCTGGGGTGGATCAGGGTCAAGACCCTGTAAAACAAATGAGCCCTACTCTTCACACCTGTCAGAATGAGACTAGGTTCTCCTAAGGTGTCTCAGGTTTCACAGCTTTCTGAAGTCACTCAGCTAATTTAGGATGGAGCGTGACATTCCCAGCTCAGAAAGGTAGGAAGGAGACAGAGGGAGACCAGTGACTAACTTCCTTCCCCAGCCCTGTTTTCCGTGTCCTCCTTTGGTCTCCTCCTCCTCCTTCCCCACATAACTCCTCCTCACACACGTCTTTATCTTTTTTTCTCTGTGTGTGTTGGTTCTTAGGACTCCCTGGAATATCCAGAAGCTGATTCCATCATGGCAGAACTCAAGGTGGAGACCCGGGCCAGTGTGGACTGGCAGAAACGCTGCCTGGCCCTGGAAACCCAGCTTTTCCGGTTCCGCCTACAGGCCAGCAAGATAAGGGAGCTACTAGCTGACAGGGTGAGTCCTGAGGAGCTTGGCTGCAGAGGCCTTTATCAGAGAGGGAGAGTTGGGGAAGGTGAACTTTTAGTAGATGCTCTCCACACAAGCAGAATGAAACCCAAGGTCATTTTTTGTTTGTTTTGTTTTTGTTTTTTTGAGATCTGATCTTATTTATTTGTTTCTCTTAGAAAATCTTATTTTTGACTGGACTCAGACTTGGAAGTAGAAGCTCTCAGAGAGGACAGCCTGCGTCCCTTGGCAATCTGTTCTTGGCATTTTTCTTTTGCCTCCTTCATTCTCTTAGCCAAAAGTTTAGCATATTCTGCTGCTTCTTCCTTATTTTTAGTTCATTGTTTCTTGAGAGGAATAGTCTGGCGTTTGTGTTGCAGGACGCATGGAGTCACAAGACGCTGACTCTTAGGTGCTTCGGTCTTAGGTTTCTTACCTTTATTTAAGGACTTTTGTACAGCGTATCAGTGGCCATCGTCTCCTTTAGAGAGACTGAAAAGTTTTCGGATTCTGCTAGCTCTCTTAGACCCCAGGCGATGAGGCACTGTGGTATCAGTCAATTCTGGAATATCCTCCTCTCCTTCCAAAAAAAAAAATCCATCTTCCTTCCTTCCTTCATTTATTTATTTATTTTTAACTTGACCAGAGTGACAGAGTAAGAGAGCGAGAGAGAGGAAAAGTGAGAAAGCAAGCCTCTAGGTCCAGGACTCAAATCATAGTTGGCTGTGTGGGAGTCCAGTGCCCTTAACCAGCATACCACCTGCCAGCCTCTTTCTCTCTCTCTTTTTTTTTTTTTTTTTACAATAACCAAGTTGGGAACTTGTAAAAGCTCAGATTAACATCCACAATGCAACCCCAAACAGATTTGTGCTTTCTCCCTCCAGTTCTCCTTGGTCTATAACAGGAATATCCCTTACTCAGTAGCAGGCGGGCACAACCATGGGTCAAGACACCCTGCCTTATGGGGAAACTTTGTTTGTTGTTTCTACCACTGATTTGGACTACATAACCCTCCCATTCTTCACCCAAAGCATCAGCAGCAACTTCTGTGGTCATAACGCTTCATAAAAAGTACAAAGTTTGGGTTCATCGTTCATTTCAATGAGTTTCTGGTAGCCAGTGGCAGGGAAGAAGATATTCAGCTTCATCATGAAGCAGCTAATCTCCTCTCGCTTGTTTTGTTTTAAAACCAAACTCTGAGCAATTTACTAAGTTGTCATTTGGATTCTTCCCTGCTCTGCTCCTTCATAAGGCATAGTAAAGAAATGATTGCTCTATCTTCCATTACCTTTTGAGTGGTTTACACAGTGGAGGTCCTATTATTCCTTTCCCATTTCTTCTTCAGTGTGAGAAAGGAAAATATTTTAGGAAAGAATGCAAACCTACTGCTCTCCCTTTAGTAAACATATAAACTATAGAAGATGGCCTGGTTTCCTGGTGACAAGGACACAGGCTCTGGAGCCAGATCCACCTGGCTTTGCTACTTACAGCTACATGACCCTGGGCAAGTCCCTTTGCCCCTAAGGGAGGGACACAATGTCTATTTCTTGGAGATGTTTTGAGAATGATATCAGACCATGGATATACAGTTCTTGGCACAGAACAAGTCTTACATGGGAACAATTATTATCTTTACAGCTTTAGGTGGGCTAATCCAGGATGTGTTTAGTGTGTTTCTGTGGGAGGATACATTCTGAACAGCTGCTTTCAGAGGCATTTTGGAGTATAACCTATCGAGAGAATGGAAGACCTGCACTTAACTGGATTTATGTATATTTATCTTAAGTGAGTCAGCCATTCTCTCTATAATTTTGTTTATGATATCCATCTGCTTAGCAAACTCTTCTTTCATTGTACAAAGGTAAAAGTTACATCACCCTTCTCCAAGCAGTGTTGAAGTCTTGATTAGTAAAACCTGAGTAAATAACCTGTTTTATTGATAGCCGTTCAACCTGGAGTCCTGGAAGACTAGTCATTGGTGTCACCTCTGCACTGCTGTGGCTCTGAACTAGCCTGGACTAGTCCTCTTGAACCTTGGGTTTGTTGGCATGCTTTCTCCTAGTTCAGACTTTGCAACACAGAGACCTGCAGGGTTCTGTGGGTACCTGCCAGGTACTGCCAATAGAAAGGGGAGAATTCAGCCACCTCAAGGAAAGGGCAAACGGTGGTTCTTAAAAGTATGGTCAGAATCATCTTCTCAGAACCACCTAGAGTGCTTGTTAAACATGTATATTCCTGGGCCCAGTTCCAGTCCTCTTGATCCAAGTTTCCCGGGATGCTGCTAAAAATCTGCAAGCTCCCAGAAAATGGTTTTGGACAATTCTGTAAAGTGTGAGGACCTTGTACTGGCCCCATAATGCAGTGCTTAAGAGAGTAGGATCTCATTCAACTGACCACAACTCGAATCCTGGCCCCAGGGACTTAAAAACACACCAGGCATGTGTGCATGTGTGTCCCAAATTCCAACAGAATGGAGAAATGAATAAGAAGGGATTGTGGTGTGACTGTGCCCCACTGGGGAGAGGTGCTTTCTCTGTCTCTCTCTTCTCTGATGAACATGTGCACCCTCTGGCAATTAAAAAATGTTTGCCTCAGGCTATGACATTGGTGGAGGAGTAGGAGGGGAGGAAAGACTAAATATAGAGATTGACTCAGCCAGGTGGTCTGAAGCACATTTCACAGAGAAGGGACTTTTATTTCCGGTAATATAGACAACAAAATAACCTTAGACAACAAACAAACAAAAACTCCACTATGAAACACACAGAAATGCTGCATTAAATATTTTAAATGTCCTTCTAGATACAGAGCTGAACACTGAAAAAAGGAAGAGCAGTCCTTAGGGAGCAAAATGAGGAGGGAACAGGCTGGTAGGTTTCGTGGTGGTTGGTGTCGCTGGACTCCCACATGGCTGACCATGGTTTGAGTCCTGGACCTGGCAGCTTGCTTTCTCACTTTCCTATTCTCTCTTGCTCTGTCCCTCTGGTCAAATTTAAATAAATAAATATACAAATAAGTAAAGTTAAATAAAATAATTCTTTTTTAAAAAAATGAAGGGGGGTGCTGGCAGGTGGCATGGTGATTAAAGATGCTGGACTCCTGCATGGCCAACCATGGTTCGAGTTCCGGACCTGACGGCTTGCCTTCTCACTTGCCCTCTCTCTGGCTTTCTCACTCTGTCCCTTTCTGGTCAAATTTAAATAAGTAAAAGTTAAATCTCATTTTTTTTAAAAAAAAAAGTGAAGAGGGAAAAGCAAGAGTGATACTCGGCTGGCAGCTGAACGAGGTGGGGGTGTGGATGGCTTCCCTTAAGTAAAGTAAGGTTTATGGTTTCAATTTTAACATCTGCAGAGACAGAGGTGATGTCTGGCCAGATGGAAGTTGGAGCTGAAAATAAAACTTCCACATAAAGTCAAAACTAGGGCTTACCCTAAATAAAAAGATAGACAAAGAAAATTATTCACCAGCTCAAGGAGATGATAAGATCTTCTCAAAATTAAGGTTCTGGGGAAAAAGAGAGAGAGAGAGAGAAGAGAAAGAGGGCCAGCAGTTGGTGAGGTGGTTAAGGTACTGGATTCCCACATGGTCGACCACAGTTCAAGTCCTGGACCCCAGTGGCTTGAATATCACACCAAGTGCATGTGCCTTCATGCCCAAAATCCTGAGAGGGAAATGGGAAGAAGGGATTGTAGTATGGCCATTCCCCTGGGGGGGGGGGGGGGTGATTTCTTACTTTCTCTCTCTCTTTTTTTTTGAGAGGTTTTTGCTATAGGGCATGTGTGCTCGCCAGAAAAAGATAAAGACAGAAAGTGAGAAATCACTCCCCCAGGGGGGATGGCCATACTGCAATTCCTTCTTTTCCATTCTCCTCTTGGGATCTTGGACATGCACGTACATGCGCCCAGCATGAGTTTAAGCCACTGGGTCCAGGACTCGAACCTTGGTTGACTACATAGGAGTCCAGCGACATAGCCATTACACCAACTGCTGGTCCCTTTACTTTCTCTGTCTAGCAAAAACATGTACCCAATGGCTTAAACCTAAAAAATAAAGAGAAATAAAAGTCTCCCCTGTCCCCCCCTAAGAACCTGATAATACTATTGATTTAATATTAGGATTTATACAACCTCTTTGTTTAGGAAACCTAAGTTCTGGACCAATGATAACCTTGGCAGCCTTTTAGGAACAAGTATAAAACCTCTCTGGAGAAAATATCTCAACCCAGATAACACAGGATCCCCACAGAAAAAAGTGTGTTAGTGAGGATGAATATATAATCTAAAATGAGTAAATACTCAGAAAAGTCTACAGTGGTATCTACATACGCAACAAATGATTAGACTAGATCCCCAAGAACTTCTAATAGAAATTGGTGGCAAAAGACTATAAAATAAGTGAATTCAAAACTCTTGAAGACATAATGAAGAAATTTAAAACATAAGACAAGAAGAAGACACTATTTAAAAAGGTCAGGTAGGGGACCAGCAGTTATTGTAATGGCTTTGTGGCTGGACTCCCATGTAGTCAGTCGACTGTGGTTCAAGCCCCAGACCTGGTGGCTTAAACTCACGCTGGGCATGTGTGCATGCATGCCCAAGATCCCGAGAGGAGAATGGAGGAGAAGGGACTGCAGCCATCCCCCCGGGGGATGATTTCTCTCTGTCTGTCTGTCTCTGTCTTTCTGGTGAGCGCATGTGCCCTGCAACAAAAACTTCTCCCCCCCAAAAAAATACATAAATATAAATAAACAAAAAGGTCAGGTAGACTTGAAAACCAAATAAACTAGAAGTGAAAGCTTTTTCATTGAAATAAAATATTTACTGGATAGATTAAACATCAGATTGGGCATCATCAAAGACAGAATTAATGAATGGGAAGATAGACTGGAGAAAATCATCCAGAATGCAGCACAAAGAAGTCAAGATTCAGGGGCTAAGCTGTGGATGCTGGCATGAAAAGATTCTATATCCACCTAATAAGATTCTAGAAGGAGAGGCATTACTTGAAGAGATGATGGCTTAAAAATTTCCAAACTTGGTAAGAGATACGAAGCTTCAGATTCAAGAAACAGAATTGACATGGGATATCTCAACAACCCTAGGAGGTGGGTGCTGTCATTATTCTTTTTCTATTGAAGAAACAGTCACAGAGAGGCTAAAGCCACATCTGTAGATAAAGGCAGAGTTAGGTAACACAGCTTTAGCTCTTACTTACACCATTCTCTCCAGAGAGTGCAAAGCAGTGCTAAGAATGTCGGACCTTCTTTTCAAAGAGATAGTTGAGACCAGGCTGCTGTGGCTCTTAGCTCAGGCCACTGCTTGGTGAGGCAGGACTGTGCTGAGAGTGCAGGAGAGCACTTGTGGCCCCTGCCACCATCAGGCGGATATTTCACAGCCTCACAAAGTGTGATGAGGAGCTGTGGACATGGAGGTTAAACACCAGATTGGTGCCAAGTGTATTTCATCAGGTTGCAACAGCCAATTCTAGGGCAGCTGATGGAGTTTGTGTGTGACCAATGAAAGTGGATCCCTGTCAGCCATCTAAACCTGACACCTCTTTGGCTGGTGTGCCACCCAACACACACTAGAAGGACAGCTGAAGACACAGTCCTAAGGAACCCTCAGAGAAGAGGAACAGAACCCAAATCAAGGGTGGCCACCCATAGCTCCAGTTTTCCAGAGCTCCAGGTGTGGCACTGTAAGTGTGAAGGACAAAGATCTAGCCTCCTGAGAAGTGCTGATACTGGGATTAGAGTTTGAAAACTGGAAAAATGACTGACGGCATAGGATGCACCTGGGAGTTCTCTAGCAGAAAATAGAGAAATTTATTTTCATCAAAACGAGGTGGGACCAGCAGGTGGCATGAATGTTAAGGCAGCTGGGTCCCACATGGCTAACAGTGTGGTTCAAGTTCCTAAGACAGTGGCTTGAAAATCACTCCAGGTGCATGTACATGCCCAAAATCCCAGAAAGAGAATAGAGGAGAAGGGATTGCAGCATGGCCATCCCCCCAGGAGGTGCTTTCTCCCTTTCCCTCTCTTTGTCTCTCTCCAGCAAGCACATGTACCCTATAGCAAAACTAAAAACCAAAACAAAACAGAGGGAAACACAATGTTAAAAAAACTCTTTTCAAACAAGGACAGTGGAATGTTGGTCATTGTTGGAGCACAGTAACAGATACATGGATGGTCATTGCACTTTTCCCTTTATTTTTTTAAAAACATTCCAGGAGGGAGAAATGGAGAGGAAGGGATTATAACATGTTCATTCCCCACAGGGATGCTTTCTCACTTTTCCTTTCTTTTCTCTGGTGAGTGCACACACCCTCTGGTAAATTAATAATAATAATACTTTTAAAAAAATGCTCCTAGTCATTGCATTAGATTGTTTTTATGTAAGCAAAAAAGCAACAATAACTCTGGTGAGCTTAAGCAAAACAGAGTTAAAGGGTCCTGGGAGCAGTTCACACCCAACAACCATGACTTGAAGAAGTTCATGAACTTTCTCTTATGCAGGTCTTTCTCTCTCTCTCCCTCTCTCTCTCTTTCTCTTTCCAGAAGTCACATGTGCTTGTCAGAGAGAGAGAGAGTGAAAGCACGCCTCCAGCTGCAGTTACGCTGCAGTCTTCACTCCTCCGTTTCTCATCCTTCAGGATTTGGACACACACACACACATGCCTGGCATATTTTCAAGCTGGTGGGGCCAAGACTCAAACCACTGTCAGCCATATCCAGCCCTGTATGTGCAGGGCTTACCCAGTGGTTTGTGAGGCCCAGACCCCTGATTCTAGTCTCTTGATTGCTGATTTCAGGTTCCTGTGCAGAGAGAATTCGATTGGCCCAGTCAGATCTGGTGTTGAAGGGGAAGGAGTTCTACAAGGGGACTTAAAAATGTTTATGGAGGGACCAGCAATTAGCGTAATGGCTATGTCGCTGGACTCCCATGTAGTCGACCGTGGTTCGAGTTCCGGACCCAGTGGCTTAAACTCACGCCAGGTGCATGTGCATGCATGCCCACAATCCCGAGGAGAATGGAGGAGAAGGGATTGTGGCATGGCCATCCCCCCTGGGGGGTGATTTCTCGCTTTCTGTCTCTCTGTCTCTGTCTTTCTGGCGAGCGCATGCACCCTATAACAAAAACTTCTCCAGGGACCAGCAGGTGGAGTGGTGGTTAAGATGCTGGGCACTCCCATATGGCTGACCACGGTTCAAGTCCTGGGCCTGGTAGCTTGCTTTCTCACTTTCCCTCTCTCTCTCTGGTCAAATTAAAATAAATGAATGAATAAATAAAATTAAAAAAAAAAAAAAAAAAAAAAACTTCTCCAAAAAAAAAGAAAGAAAATGTTTATGGAAAATAGAATTAAAGTATAAGTTTATTATTTTTAAATCCATGCATAGTTTTCTTTATTATGTATATTTTCTATGAACTTATGAAAGACCCCTGTAACTAATCTGGTCACAGAGAGCTCCACTATGTATTAACCAACCCACCCCAGTAGAATCCTTTTGTGCTGGGCAGCAACCCCATAACTATAATACTGGTTTATTCTATGCTGTTATCTGCACCATAGCTGCACAACAACTGTTTGAAGGTCAAAGAACTCCTTTGAAGGCCTGAGGACAGTTCGATTTAGAAGAGTCCATCTGGCTCTAATTGGAGCCTCAGTCTGGCCAGATCCAACCCATCCAGCTTTAGGTGAAAGGTTCAATCATGATTATAAAACACAGTAGAGGAAAGAAAGCAGGAATGTTGGCCTCTCTGGTCTGAGCACCTGAATGCCTATCAAAGCTATCCTATTTGTTGGGCATTTTTGTCCTATGGGTTGTAAGTCTAGAGTTTTTACTTGGGATCTTCAGGTGAATGTAACCCCAATTCTCCTTCCAAGGCAGTGTGTACTGAAAGCACCTGTGTCTCAATCCCAGGAAGGAAAAAAATGGACAAGGGAAGGCCACCCTATGGAAAGACATTGCCTAGGTTTTCAAACATCAGCCGCTGCTCCTGTGTTAACTTTCCTTCGCTGTCCAGCACCAGGCAGGGAGCTCTTTTTCTTCCTTTTAATTAAGGAAAACAGAATTTTAGCAGAGAAGGTGAGAGATTGGGAAAGAGAAGAAACTGCTTAATTCACTGGTAAATATCAAGCCAGGGTCCAGGCCAAGAAGAGAGAATTGAGTAGTTGGAGAAAAAGCTACATCTGCAGAAGCGAGGTGGGCAAGGGCTGGCCGGAGCTTGGAAATTGAAGGGGCGCTGAGCCTGTGCAGCTCACAGAAGACAAGTCTTTCAATCTATATATAGTTGCTATATCGGCTTCCCTGGACAAGGCAGGTAGGGAAAGGAAGGAGCTGGCTCTAGCTGAGTCATGGCAGGTAGCGTTTGACCTGAAAGTTGGACGTATGACCTCTTCTGCTTCTGCAGGACCCCACGTGACGGTGTGCAGTTCGGATAGTGCATGGTAGTCCCTGGAAAGGGAGAATTAATGGAAGCTGACCTCCAGCTGCACTCCACTTGCTAAGCTCTGGTCTTGCAAAGGTGCAGAGATGCTGTGTAGGCCCTGGACCCACAAACAGCCCCTTAGGCCAGCTTAGATCTTGTACCTGGTGAGCCTCCATCTGCAAGAATATCAATCTATGCTCACCACACTTGGCATAAGATTCTGAAATCACTGTGGTCCTCAGACTTGAATGACACACTTCTCCTGGCAACAAGATAGAATTTTAAAAATGTATCTGAGACTCTCCTTCCCTTTCTTTAATATTAAAGCAATCAGGGGGGACCAGCAGTGGCCTGGTGGTTAAGGTGCTGGACGCTCCTATATGGTTGACCATGGTTTGATGCCTGGACCTGGTAGCTTGCTTTCTCACTTTCCCTGTGTGTGTGTGTGTGTGTGTGTGTGTGTGTGTGTGTGTGTGTCTGGTCAAATTAAAAATAAATGAATGAAAAAAAAATAGAAATCAGTAAGGTGAAACCTATGAATGCCATTGACAGGCAGAGGTGTCCATGGCAGTGGTTGAGGGGCATTTGTCCCCCGCCAGTGAGACTGTAGGCAGGGAGGAATATGTTCTTACTGATGACAGGCGATGGATTCGTATGGCAGCTGTTCTGTGCCGGGCACTCAGGAGAGTAGTGGCATGATACCACATGCTACCCAGTGTGAGAAGAGTGAGGCCTCTGAGAGGAGTGGAGGCAGAATTGGGGCAGGGTGCTCAGGAAGAATGATGATGCTGCTGCCCTCCCCGCTCCCTCCACGAGGGAGCAAGAGTTGGGTCATCACTCCCTCCACAGAGAGGACAGTGGCCTCGGGCTCCTCACCTGCCCCATAACTGGCATCAGGGAGGCCAGAGTTGCCATAAAATCTTTACCCTGACACCCTTGAACCGCCCGAGCTGGGCAGTTGGAGCCTTGCCTGTGGGCTGTGTCTGCACACATTGCTCCGGTGGCCTTGATGCCATGTTCACAGTAAGGACATGGCACCTACATCTCCCCTTTCTGACTGAGCAGATGCAGGACCTGGAGCAGAGGCTGCTGGAGGCAGAGCAGAGAGCAGAGGATGCAGAGACCCAGGTAACCAGGGTATGGGGCTGGAGGAGTATGCTGGGCAAGCCTTTCCCTGCCCTTCCCATGGACACATGTGGACACACTGCCACACGGATGAGCTCCTTGCCAGGACAAGGAAACCGAGCAGTTACGTGTTAGACCTGAACAGATTAAGGAGCATGGAGCTTTCTGTGGGAATGAAGATGCCTTTGCGTAAGGGTCAGTGCAGTGAGTGGTATTCTTAGTCCAAACAGGCTAGACTGCACTCTGGTGACACATCAAGTCCAAAATCCCAGTAATGTGTCATATTCAGTTCTCACTTGGGGCCCCTACTCATTGACAGCCGGCAAGTCTGCTTCCACAATTGTTCAGGGATCCAGGCTAACGGAGGCTCCCCTGTCTTACGGAGCACACAGCCTGCTTGGTTGCCATGGCAGGGAGAGCTGGATGCTCATGCACCAGCTTTTAAATACTTCATCCCAGAAACCATGTGCCATTTCCACTCAGGTCCCAATGATTGGATGAAAGACATGACCCATCTAATTATAAGAAGGCAGTGGAGTGTGGGGAAGCACCAGATATCCAGCAAGCAGTAAATACCTCTGCCACAGTGGGCTCGAGCAGTTGCCCTCCAGGGCTGCTTGTCCTGCCCAGCTCACCCCTCATCCCCCAGAGGTAGATGGCCCAACACCTAATGGCTTTTTTCTGCATAGCTAATATGAGGTTCTTCCTTGTCAGTTCCTTCCTCTGCCCAAATCAGGGCTTAGTAAATGGTCGTTTAATTGTCACAGGTCACCCTGGTTAGGGCTCTACCTGGGGGTTACAGGCTGAGGCAGCAGGAGGCATCCCACCCCCTGTCACTGGCCATTGCACACAGCGCATGAGAGATGTGAGACCCTGTGAGACGATTGGTACTTTTCAGGTGGGTGTGATGGAAGAGAAGGTAAAACTGTCCAATCTGAAGAACGTGGAGCCAGCAGGCAGCCTGCACAGGAAATACCAAGAATTGCTGAAAGCCATGCAGGGCAAAGATGAGCTCATCAGCCAGTTGGAGGCACAGCTGGAGAAGCAGGTAAGGGCAACGAGCAGCAGCCCCTACCCCTCTTTTCTTTCTTTCTTTTTTTTTGGAGAGGTTTTTGCTATAGGGCGCATGTGCTCGCCAGAAAGAGAGAGACAGAGAGATAGAAAGCGAGAAATCACCCCCCCCAGGGGTGATGGCCATGCCACAATCCCTTCTCCTCTTGGGATCTTGGGAACACACGCACACGCGCCCGGCGTGAATTTAAGCTACTGGATTCGGGACTCGAACTGCGGTTCACTACATGGGAGTTCGGTGACAGCCATTATGCTAACTGCTGGTCCCCAACCCCTTCCCCTCTTCTGCATCCGCACCAACTGGCCCCCAGCTTTTTTTTTTTTTTTTAAGGAGTTATTTTTTATTTAACTTTATTTGTTTATTTTAATTTTACCAGAGAGGGGTAGAGTGAGAGAGAGAGGGAGAAAGCAAGCCACCAGGTCTGGGACTCAAACTGCTGTTGGCCATGTGGGAGTCCAGTGCCCTTAACCACCATGCCACCTGACGGCCCCAGCTTCTCAATCTCTGAGTCTCGAGTGATTGTGGAGCTCACTCTCTGTTGAACCTGTTCTTTTCTATGGAGATTTAATTATTGGAAGTCTTTCCTTCTCACATCTGTTCATGAGAAGCCAGCAGGAGCTATAGTCGTAAAGGGACCTTGGAGGCAGATGAATCTAAGATCAAATCCCACCTGTAGCACCAGCTGCTCTCTGACTATGGACAGATTGCTTAAGTTGCTGGTTCTCATTTTACACATTTTATAGCACAGGGGTTATATGGTATCTCCTAAGGCTGTTGGGACCATCAGCTCAGATAACCTGTGCATGGCATCAGACACGTGATGATGCTTGCTAAGGAGAGCTCTTCCTTCTCCATCCTGATCTTATCATGCCCTGCCAGCATGTTGCACATGATACTTGTGGTAAGACCAGAGCAGCACAGAGCTGGACTGTCCACCTGGGTCAGCTAGCTGCCCAAAGTTTCTCAATGAACCTAAATAGGCAGAGACCAAAGTTGCTGCCTCCTCTGAAAATTGGGACTTCCCCTCCTAAGCACATGGGAGCCCAGGACAGGCCACTGCCTGGCATGACAGCTGTAGTTAACACCTTTGCCAGGACTTCTGGGACATCCCCCTGCCAGTTACTCTGCCTGGTCTCCTTCCCACTTAGTCTTACTAACCTCATCCCAGTTCTGCCCCTCCCCTCGACCTTTGGCTTACCTATCCAACTTTTCCCTGGTGCCAGAGATCCATCATTTCCAGAAAAGACTCCATAGTCAAGTCAAATATGCAACACAAATGACATGCATAGAGCTAATGTGAAATGAACAACCCAGTGAATACATGCAAATGATATGAACAGGAAATCAAAAGAAATAAAGATAAAGAAACCCTTGAAAAGCTATTCAACCTCAACCATAATTATAAGAATGCAGATTAAAAATAAGACATCATTGGGGCTGGCAGGTGGCATGGTAGTTGGGATGCTGGACTCCCACATGGAGACCACGGTTTGAGTCCTGGACCTGGTGGCTTGCTTTCTCACTTTTCTTCTCTCTCTCTTTCTGGTCAAATAAATAAATAAGTAAAAATAGATACTGTATTATTTTTTAAAAAGATCATTTTTCTCTATCAGATGAATACAATTTAAAGTAAATTAATACAAATTTAAGTTTGATGTTTCCTCAAATTGTCAAGAATGTTGGGAGCAAACCATTTTATACAAATTGGCAAAGATTTGGGGGGGTATAATTTGATAACATCTGTCAACATTTTAAATATCCATGTTATCGATCAAATAAAGCCACTGCTCAGACATCATTTGTTGTAATATTATTTGAGAGAACAACATAAAATAAAAATCTCAAAACTGGAGATAGTCTCAGTGTCCACCAGTAAGGGATTGGTTAAATAAATACAGCACACCCACATGATGAAAGTAGGATGCTATGCTTCTGAACACGGAGACATTCTCAGGGAAGAATGGTTGAGTGACGAATAGAAATGAAGGATTGGGGACAGAGGAAAATTAATTATTTTTAATTTTCAACATGTATATTCTCCAGATAATCCTGCTCCAGCTAATTCTGAAAGTATTTTCTAACCATAATGTGCAAATTCATAATCACTTGTCAAGATTCATTGACCGTTCTCTTAGCAGGTGTGCTTTTGCCTGCTCTAGGGCACTGTGTTCCTGGAAAATCATAGGAAATGGAATTTGGACACATGGAATTTCTAATCAAGTTCCCATTGATTTTGGAGATACCTTATCTCTCTTTTGAGTAGCTTATAGTTAGAAATGGCAGCACCCTGGGGATTAGTGGGCAAAATGGCTCCTGCTAAAGCTCTTTAGATTAAAAAAAGAAGAAGAAGAAGAAATTTTACAGTTAAAATCAATAGGTCAAGATCAGACTAGAGAGAATGCTGTTCTGTGAGTCAAGAGACCTGGTTTTTGTCTCCGCTGTGTCATAAAATGACAGCGGTAAGTCATTTCACCTCTCTAGGCCTCAGTTTCCACAGCCTTCTAAAGAGGCGATTAAAGTAGGTTAGGGGTAGCCAGTTTTTTCTTTGAAGGGCTAGGTACTGAGTATTTTAGGCTTTGTGTGCCACACAGTCTCTGCTGCAGCTGTACAGCTTGTCGTTGTAGTGTGGAAGCAGCCACAAATGTCACGCGAACGAACGGACGTGGCTGTGCCCCACGCGAGTTCATTTACAAAATGAGAAAGTGGGATTAACAGTGGACTGGATTGGGCCTGATGGCCATAGTTTGCCAACCTTTAAGGTTTTTCAAACTCTGAAGTACTGAGTCTGACATTTTCACATTCCCATCATTTCCACAGACTCCCCCATTTGGAGCTTGCGTCCATCATCTTAGCATTTTTCCCTACAAGTATAACTAAAGTCATGGTTGCTGGTTAAACCACTCAGTGTAACCCGTCATCTCCACGCATTTTATAATAGATCAGGCATGAGTTCTCAGTGTAGAGCTGGTGGATATCTATGCTTGGGCACTGAATAGTACACTTTCTCTCCCTTAATCATTGCATTGGTCCCGTTATAGGCCTGGAAGGCTTAAGTTTCCTGCCCAGTGTCTCACAGCAAACAAGTCTCACATGGGGGCCAAGTTGAGGCACTGGACTCCCACATGGCCTCAGTTTGAGTCCCATACTCAGTGGCTTTAGGATCAGGCCAGGTGCATGTGTGCGAGCCCAAAATTCTGAGAGGTAAATGAGGAGAAGGGATTGCGGCATGGCCATGCCCCCTGGGGATGATTTTTCATTTTCCCTCTGCCTCTCAATCTCTCCATCTCTCTACGGTGAGTGCAGGAGCCCTATGGCAGAAACCTAAATAAATAAATAAGCCTCACATGTAGTTTCAAAACTATTTTTTACTCTAGTCTAGGCTGATGTTCTTTTTTATTTTATTTATTTTTTTTTTCTTTTGAGAGGTTTTTGCTATAGGGCGCATGCGCTCGCCAGACAGACAGAGAGAGACAGAGAGATAGAAAGCAGGAAATCACCCCCCAGGGGGGATGGCCACGCCGCAATCCCTTCTCCTCCATTCTCCTCTCGGGATCTTGGGCACGCACGCACACGCGCCCGGCATGAGTTTAAGCCGCCGGGTCCGGGACTCGAACCGCGGTCGACTACGTGGGAGTCCAGCGACATAGCCATTACGCTAACTGCTGGTCCCTAGGCTGATGTTCTTTAGATACAACTCCTTTTCTTTTTTAAGTTATTTCTCCCATGAGATAGGGAGAGAGGGGAAGAGAGAGGAGAGAGGGACTCACCACGGATCTTCCTGCCACCATCCTCCCCCAGCCTTAGCCAGCCAGCATCATAAGCATACAAATATCTGGCATGTTCAGGGAGGCTTTGGGCTGCAAACCAGGACCTTCCCATTTGGTCCCAGCCTCGTGGAGTGTTTAGTTACTGCTGTGCCATAGGGCTGGCCACAAACCTCCTTTCAATCATTTTCTAATCTTGATTATTTTGAGTAAATACCTCACTTAAGTGCTAATTTAACCTCAGTTTTTGTTTTTAACTATAAAGGTAATACATGCTTATAGTAAAAAGATAAAAAAAAATACCAGAAAGGTATAAAATGACAAATAATGTTTTCCTATATCCTGAATCCTTTGTTTCCACTTCTCACTGTTACCCATCGTTCACTGTGAACCTTTTGTTCTGTGTTTCAAAGCATAGCGTTCTACTTTCTTTGCTTTCTTGTTTAATTGCTAGAGGGTGTATAGGCTCGCAAGAGAGAGAGAGAAGGAAAAGGAGAGAGAATGCAATCTCCTCATGGTGTGTGGTCATGCTGCAATCCCTTCTCCATTTCACCATCCTGTCGGGGTTTTGGACACACACTTGCATGTGCCCAGCATGTTTTTTAAACTGTCAGGGCAGAGATTCAAACCATGGTCAGCCATGGTTCTCCCATGGTTCTCCTGTGGGACCAGTTCCTTAACCAGTAGGCAATGGGCTAGCCCTGTCCTATTTTCATTGTAGATGGCCCGTGTTTATTTAACCAACCCCTTATTGGTAGACAATTAGACTATTTTCCGTTTTGGTGTGTGTGTGTGTGTGTGTTGCTTTCTAAAATAATATTGCAACAAATGATTGCTATGCAGTGGCTTTATCATGTCAATGTACATATATTTAAAGTTAACATGTATTATCAAATTGCTCCCAAAAAGGCTTTGCCAATTTGTAAGAGGGGCCAGCAGGTGGCAGAGTGGTTAAGGTGCTGGGCTCCCACATCACTGACTACAGTTCGAGTCCTGGACCTGGTGCTTGAAATTCATGCTGGGCATGCGCATGCATGCCCAAAGTCCGAGAGAAGAATGCAGAAAAAGGGACTATGGTGTGGCCATCCCCCTGGGGGATGATTTCTCACTCTTTCTCTCTCTGTCTCTAGTGAATGTAACTTAGAGCAAAAATCTCTCTTAAAAAAAAAAAAAAAAAAAAAAAAAAAGAGGGGTTGCACCCAACAGTTTTGGCAGGGTGGGGTAACATTAAACTTTTAAACGATGTTAATATGATAGGGGAAATTATGCCTTGTTTTTGTCTGTAGTCTTAAAGTTATACTTGGGGTCGAATAGCTTTACAGTAATTTTTTGCCTTTATTTTTATGTTGGTTTCCTGTTCATATCCTTTGCATGTATTTATTGGATTGTTCATTTTAAATTAGGCCTTTGTACATATATTCATTTATTTTGCAAATCCCTTCCCAGTTGGTCTTTCAGTTTTGTTTACGGAATTTTTTTTTTTTTTGCTTTGGTCATTCAATAATTTATAGTAATGATATAGATTCATTAGTCTTTCCTTTGTGGCTTTTTGGGATTTGTATTATTCCTGGGAAGACCTTTTCTACTTTAAGAATATTTTTAAAGGGACCAGCAGTTAGCGTAATGGCTATGTCGCTGGACTCCCATGTAGTCGACCGCGGTTCGAGTCCTGACCCGGTGGCTTAAACTCACGCCGGGCGCGTGTGCATGTGTGCCCAAGATCCCAAGAGGAGAATGGAAGAGAAGGGATTGTGGCGTGGCCATCCCCTCTAGGGAGTGATTTCTCGCTTTCTTTTTTTTTTTTTTTTTTTTTCTTTTCTCTTTTTTTTTATTATTATCCATTTTTTGTTACATTGAATTACATATAACTTTACAGTGTATTACATTGCTTTTTCAAAAGGGAATGCCATACATGTCAGTCAGTACAGAGACATTAATCTCCCCACTTCAACATTCAATATCTTTCCTATGTATCCCCCAATCATTATTATTATTATTCTAATTATTTTTTATGATAAACATGATTTTTTTTTTTTTCTCCAATTATCAGATCATAAAGTTCCCAACAAGAGGGAACGTAGACTCCACTCAGGGCTGGACCAAGGGTGGGTCTCGTGCAGCCCCACAAATGTAGGTGAATCTCCATGGAACACAGTTTCAGGAATGCGGCTCAGGGAAGCAGAGACGGCCATCAGCTGATGCAGCACGCGAGGCAGACCCCAGCCACGGCTCGCGGGACAGACCCCGGCCACGGCTCGCGGGGCAGGCCCCGGCCACGGCACGCGGGGCAGGCCCCGGCCACGGCATGCGGGGCAGGCCCCGGCCACGGCTCGCGGGGTCAGAGCCCCGGCCACGGCTCGCGGTGCAGGCCCCGGCCACGGCTCGCGGGGCAGGCCCGGGCCACGGCTCGCGGGGCAGGCCCCGGCCACGGCTCGCGGGGGCAGACCCCGGCCACGGCTCGCGGGGCAGGCCCCGGCCACGGCTCGCGGGGTCAGAGCCCCGGCCACGGCTCGCGGCGCAGGCCCCGGCCACGGCTCGCGGGGCAGGCCCGGGCCACGGCTCGCGGGGCAGGCCCCGGCCACGGCTCGCGGGGCAGACCCCGGCCACGGCTCGCAGGGTCAGAGCCCCGGCCACGGCTCGCAGGGTCAGAGCCCCGGCCACGGCTCGCGGAGCAGGCCCGGGCCACGGCTCGCGGGGCAGGCCCAGGCCACGGCACGCGGGGCAGACCCCGGCCACGGCTCGCGGGGCAGACCCCGGCCACGGCACGCGGGGCAGGCCCCGGCCACGGCTCGCGGGGTCAGAGCCCCGGCCACGGCTCGCGGTGCAGGCCCGGGCCACGGCTCGCGGGGCAGGCCCCGGCCACGGCTCGCGGGGCAGGCCCCGGCCACGGCACGCAGGGGCAGACCCCGGCCACGGCACGCAGGGTCAGAGCCCCGGCCACGGCACGCGGCGGCAGGCCCCGGCCACAGCACGCGGGGCAGGCCCAGGCCACGGCTCGCGGGGGCAGGCCCCGGCCACGGCACGCAGGGTCAGAGCCCCGGCCACGGCTCGCGGGGCAGGCCCCGGCCACGGCACGCAGGGTCAGAGCCCCGGCCACGGCACGCGGGGCAGGCCCCGGCCACGGCTCGCGGGGCAGACCCCGGCCACGGCACGCAGGGTCAGAGCCCCGGCCACGGCACGCGGGGGCAGGCCCCGGCCACGGCTCGCGGGGCAGACCCCGACCACGGCACGCAGGGTCAGAGCCCCGGCCACGGCACGCGGGGGCAGGCCCCGGCCACGGCACGCGGGGGCAGAGCCCGGGCCACGGCACACGGGGCAGGCCCAGGCCACGGCTCGTGGGGCAGACCCCGGCCACGGCTCGCGGGGCAGACCCCGGATTTCTCGCTTTCTATCTCTCTGTCTCTCTCTGTCTGTCTGGTGGGCGCACACACCCTATAGCAAAAACCTCTTTAAAAAATATATATATATTTTTTAAATATCATACTTGAATTTATTTTTTTCTGTCAGGTCACCCCCAGTCAGGCACTTAATATTTCTTTTCAGGGGTTCTCACCTCTAATTATTCATACTACTGGTGACCGTTGTGATTAACTAAAGGCCTTATCTTTCTTGCAGAAGCAGATGAGAGCTGAGGAAGCAAAAATTGTTCAAGAAAAAGCTGCAAAGATCAAGGAATGGGTGACATTAAAGTTAGCAGAGGTAAGCTGAAAACTCATCTTGTGGGGATAGGCCTGGAGCTGTGGCCGAGGTGGTCTTCAGCCCCGTGCTCGGCTCCCTTCTTCTGCAGGTAGTGCCTTGACCAACCCTCACTGTGTTAAACATTTGTCCTTCATTCAGCTGAAACACTTCCCTGTCCCTGTCCTTTGGTCGGGGTCTGTTTCTCTAGAGCTCCTGACTAGCTTCACGCTGTATTTAAGGAGAAGGAATGAGTCTCATTTCTGAAAAGGCCCCCCAGTTTCCTTCTGGGGAGTACACACAGACCACCATCCATTCTTTCTGCTTTCTCCACTGTCCTCTCTATTCTTTTAAACTTTTTAAAAATTGTGGTAAACTCTACTTGAAAGATTCCATTTTACAGTATACAATTCAGTGGCATTAAGCATGTTCACAGTGTTGTATAACCATCACTGCTATCTTTTTCTTTTCTAGAGATTCTTACTATAGGGCACATGTACTTGCCAGAGAGCCAGAGAGACGGAAAGCGAGAGCTCGCCCCCTGAGGGGATGGCCACACCACAATCCCTTCTCCTCTTGAGATTTGGGACATACATGCACATGTGCCAGCATGAGTTTCATGCCACTAAGTCTGGGACTCGAACCATGGTCAGCCATGTGGGAGTCCAGCGACATAATCATTACGCCACCTTCTGGTCCCACCACTATCTCTTTCTAAAACTTCTCACCCCAAACAAAAACTCTGTACCCATTAAACACTAACTCCCCATCCTGTGTTCCACTTTCTCTATATATACTAGTTTATTTTTGTAGTTTATCACTTGCTGTGGCTTTATTTAGGACAGGGTAGAAGCTATAGTGCTACTAGCAAAAACAAAACAAAAGGCCACCTGTTTCTGGGCCAGCGGATGGTATGGAGGTTAAGGTGCTAGATTTCACGTAACTGACTGTGCGTATCAAGTCCTGGACCAAGTGGCTTGAAAAACATACCAGGCGGGACCAGCAGTTGGCGTAATGGCTATGTCACTGGACTCCCACATAGTTGACTGCGGTTCAAGTCCCAGGCCTGGTGACTTAAACTCATGCCGGGAACGTGTGCGTGCATGCCCAGGATCCTGAGAGGAGAATCGAAGAGAAGGGATTGCAGTGTGGCTATCCCCCCTGGGGATTGATTTCTTTCTTTCTATCTCTCTGTCTCTCTCAGTCTTTCTGGCGAGCGCACGTGCCCTATAGCAAAAACCTCTCCAAAAAAAGAAAGAAAAGAAAAGCACACCAGGCACATGTGTGTGCATGCCCAAAATCTCAAGAAGAAAATGGAAGAGAATAGAGTTAAGCTATCCCCAGGGAGTACTTTCTCACTTTCCTTTTCTCTTTCTCTCTATCTTTATCTCCAGAGAGTACATGTACTCTATAGCAAAAAAATAAAAAAAAAAAAAAAAAAAAATAAAGACAATCTATTTCTTTTTTTAAAAAAGGAAAGAGATTTGCAGTTTTGAAAGCATGCGTCTCCTCTTCCTCTGTCCTGCTGAGACAAGTGGTTTACACCCACAGGAGGGGGTTGGCTCAGTTTGCTTCTCAGGTTACCTCCTACACTGCAAGTTCTTAGGGATAGAATTGATGCTTGTTATTTCTGTATTCCCACAGTCCTGATTCTTGCTTAAAAAAAAATGCTTAATAAAAGGGTAATAACCTCTTTTTAAAAAAATACTTAATTTTATTTATCATTATTGTTATTTTTTAAAATTTGCTAGAGGGCACATGCTTTTGAGAGAGAGAGAGCAAGAGAGGGAAAGTGAGAAAGCAAGTCATCAGTTCCAGAACTTGAACTGTGGTCGGCCATGTGGGAGTCCAGCGCCTTACAACCATGCCACCTGCTGGTCCCTAAAGGGTAATAATTTCATTTAAATGTAAATTAAAGGAGGGTGGAGCTCATGGGCCAGCTAGCCACTGAGATGTACATACTATATAATTCTATTTATCTAACATTTAAAAATGGGCACAATGAAACCAATGTGTGGGATGCATACTTAGATGGTAGAACCCACAAAGCAAGGACATGAATAAACATACAGTAGTGGTTACTTCAGCAATGAGAGAGGGACATGTGTTTGTGAGGAACAAATGAGGGAGCTGTGTGGACCTGGGTGGTGGTCACATGAGGATAAACTTCAGAATCATTTGTTAAACCGTTCATGGTGCTGTCTTCTGTGTTTCTTAGTCTGTTTTGTGCTACTATAACAGAATACCACAGATGGAAGTCCAAAAGTGTGACACTGGCATCTAGCAAAGGCTCTCTTGCTGTGTCATCTGTGGTGGAAGGCAAGACATGGGCGCTATTGCAGTGCAGAACTCACAGCCTATTTTTTTTAATTTTTTGAGAGATTTTTGTTAAAAGAGATTATGCATTCATGAGAGAGACAAGGAGACAAAAAGTGAGAAATCACCCCCCCCCCCCCCAGCAGGGGTGGCCACACCGCAATCCCTTCTCCTTCATTCTCCTCTCAAGATCTTAGGCACACACACACACACACACACACACACACGCCCAGTGTGAGTTTCAAGCCATCGTGTCTGGGACTCTAACCTCATTTGACCATGTGGGAGTCCAGTGCCTTAACCACTACACTTAACCTGCTGGCCCCCAGCCACAGCCCTTTTATAACTGACTGTAATCCATTTGTGAAGGAAGCTCTATTGTGGCCTACATACTTGCCATGAGGCCCTGCTTCCTAGCATTGTTGCGCTTTGTAGACTAAGTTTCCAGCATATGCTTTTTGGGGGACACATTTAAACTACAGCACTGTGCATGTGGTATGTTTCACAATTTTTTAAAAGGTTAAAAATAACTAAAAAAAGAGAGTACAAGGGCTGCCAAATGGAATTTTATCCCAACCAGAACCAGTCAGCACAAGGAGAGAGAGCGGTCAGGGCTCCTTGGAAGGGTCAGCAATGAATGTGTAAGGCACCTCTATTAGATTATCAGGAAATTCATGATGTGTTTTTCTATGCAAAAATCTGTCACAATTTTCCTGACAACCTAATATAATCTTATTTTGAATTATATGCCTAAACCTGTAGGCTGGATATTCTGAGTCTTTTTTTGTTGTTGTTCAGCTTGAGATGGAAAATCAGCACCTGAAAAGCTGTAAGCAGCGCCTAGAGGAGCAGGTGGGAACTCTTCAAGATGCGCTAGAAGGTAGGCAGACCCGGTGTGCCTGTGCATGTGGTGGAGTGTGGGACTGAATTGAGGGAGCTCTCAATATGCCTATTTTTGCCCCAACCACAGCTCTTCAGATGGCACCTTCAGGAAAGCTGCTGGTGGCTCCCCACAGAGTTCCAGAGCAGGATTCTGTCTCTTCAGGGCCAGGTGCCCAGCCTGTGGGGCAGGGCAGTGGCCCCCAGGCCCAAGATTTGAAGGTGGCTATTCCTGCACCTTCTCCAGGTGCCCTGCAGAGCAAGGACTCTGTTTCTGAAGCAAGAAGCCCGAGGGAGGATTTCAGTTCCAGCATGGCCTACTCCAGGGAAGTAGCAGAGGCCAAGTCCCTTCAGCCTCATCCAAGAAGAGAGGGCTCTCCAAGTCATCTGTGTGTGTATGTTCCTCATGCTCCCAGACGTGGTTCAGCTTCCTGGGGTGAAGGCCTGGCCACTGTTCATGGAGGGATGCTCTCTGGGACCAAGACCTCTGCCAGAGAAGATGGCCCCGGAAGCAGCCTGACCTTGCCGAAGGTGCGGGCTCCTGGCATCCCCTGGAATAGCATCCAGGGGGCCAAAAGGCACCACAGCCAGCCCCAGGTGGGCCCTGGGCACTTTGACCATGTGGTGAGCTTTGAGATTGGGGCCCTCTCAGCCCTTCACCTCTCTGGCCTTCCTAAGCTGAAGGCCCAAGCTGAGTTCCCAGAAGAACCAGAGAAAATGGAGATGGAAGAGCCACCTGCAGCAGGGAAGAAGGAGGAAAGAGAGAGCCTGAAGCCCCCTGGAGCAGATCTGGAGGAACTAGAGCTGGGGACCAAACCACCCACGCCCCCCCTGCACCAGTTTCCATCGTGGGTAAGAGGCAGCCTCAGGGCTGGGCAGAGGGGCAGAGCCAGTGACAGAACTGCCATTCACTAAGCACAGGCACACCCTGAGCATGAGATGAGGCTGTTGTCTTCTCACAGCTCTGGGAGGCAGGTACCACAGAGCCTTCCTAGGCCCCCAAACCAGTGGGAGGCAACGCCAGAATTTGAATTGACTTGAGGTGCTGGCCGTCATCTCCGGAGCCCTCACCATGTGCCACACACCAGGCTGGGTGCTGTGTGCATATTTTCTCTTTTAATCGGTGACTCGTCTGGGTGGTATGTGTGGTAGTAAGAGCACAGGTCTAAGAATCAAACCACTAGGGCTTACTT
The DNA here is from genome assembly GCA_026018925.1 of Tupaia tana. Classification (NCBI taxonomy): domain Eukaryota; kingdom Metazoa; phylum Chordata; class Mammalia; order Scandentia; family Tupaiidae; genus Tupaia; species Tupaia tana. Next base: position 232,779,521 of record JAKSZU010000001.1, read on the forward strand.
GCTACCTCTGTGACCCTGGGCAAATGACTAAACCTTTGTGCCTCAGTTTCCCCCCCTGTAAGCTGGGGGTCACAGTACCTACTTTCTAGGGTTATGAGGAGGAAGTGTCAGTATTAAGTGCTCACAGTACTGGTTCACAGTGAGTGCTGGGTAAGTGTTGCTGTCGATTTCTGACCTTAGATTCTCCACCTATAACCCTGGAGATGGTGGCCTGATGGTTGATGGAATTGCTTCAGAATCTGGGGTTGGGGTAGGGGTTACGGATGAAACAAGACTGGCCAGACATTAATCCTTGTAGAGCTGGGCCATTGGTACATGAGGTTATTGTTTATACTATTCTACTTTTGTGTCAGATACTTTCCATGATAAAAAGTTGAGATAGGGCCAGCCAGTAGCATGGTGGTTAAGGCAGCTGGATCCCACATAGCCAACTGTGCAGTTTGAGTCCTGATCCCATGGCTTGGAAAACATGCTGGGCACGTGTACATGCATGCTCAAAATCCTGAGGAGAAAATGGAGAAGGGAGTGTGGCACGGCCATCCCCCTCAAGTGTGCTTTCTCATTTTCCCTCATTCTCTCTTACTGTCTTTCAAGCACATGCACTGTATGGCAAAAATAAAAAACAAAAACAAAAAGGTTAAGATAAATGCGGAGTGGGGCGGGGTGGAGTGTCAGTAATGTCTTCGGGGTCGCTGGTGAGGAAGACATGAGGATATAGATCAAGGCTCTCAGCACTGAGCCTGGCGTGTGCAAAGGGTCTTTCCCTGTGCAAGGAGTTGAAGGCTGTTTTCCCCTTTTCTAGATTAGGAAGCTGCCATCCCTGTAGACTTAGCAGCTTGCCCAGGGTCATGTAGTAGTTAATGAAGGAGCCAGGCTGCCTCCAAATCCCAGCTTGCTGCCATTCAGCAGCAACGTGCAGGGTCTCCTGAAATGCTAGTTGTGGAGGCTCCCTGCCATAGGCTTTCCAGCCAGGCCCCTTAGCAGTGACTGCTGACTGGCCGCTGAGTACCTGGGAAGCTGGAGACACAGCAGGTTCTCGGAGCAGGGCAGGAAGGTTGACTGGGGGCTCCCCAAGGCCAGCCTGTCTCAGACCGAGGGCCACTGGCCCACCTCATGTTCATCATTTGTTGTCTTGCTCTGGAAAAGCAAGCGGAGAGTGAGGGCACATTCGAGCAAGCAATGGGGTGAGAGTCCAGCCAATGTTTCTAGAGAGAAGTAGTGCTCACTTCTGCCATTTTACCAAAGTCCTGCCATCCGCTGCGATGGTGAAGAGTAATTCTGATGTTGTGCCTGTACAGGGTGGGGTGGCGGTGAGGACACAGGAGGGCGAAGAGGCACAGAGAGGTAGACAGGAGAGGCACAGAGAGATGGACAGGAGAGGGTAAATACATAAGGCACATCTGATATGCGGCACACATGAACATCAGCTACACCCTAGGGGAGCATCGGGCCTTTCCAAAGAGTCTTCCTGCCCTCAGCTGGGCCCCGTGGACCCAAAACCCAGCCAAAGCAGTTAAAGGAGAATTTGCCTCCTGTTCACAGTCCTCTTTGAAAACAGGACACAGTGCCAGCTGCATGCCAAGTCCTGAGGCAGGGTTGCTCCTGTCTGGAGTGAGCTTAGGAAACCACGGGGGCCAGAGAGCCCAGCCTCTGCTTCTCAGGCAGGACCAACTGGGCAGGAGCCATCTGGGGAAAACAAAGACAGGGTTCAGAGGACTCAGTCTGTGGGGGTCAGATGTACTTATTTGCCATTAGAGTGTGTAGAGCCCTTTTTCTGTTAATCCTTGAAACAACCTTGTGAGTTCGGCATTAGATAACCTTTTGTCAAACAGTCCTGTGTTTTGTTTAAGCTAAATTCCTCAAGCTTCAGGGTTTTTGGGGTTTTTTTTCCTGCCTTTCTGAAGTTAGAGGCTTGTCCTTGGGTGAAGTCCATGACCACCACATACAGAAATAATCATTTTTATGTCCGGGTCCAGTGTACCTGCTCTCCATATGCTCAGAAGGGCCAGCCAGGTGACAGGGTTATTAAAGGAGCTGGATCCTACGTTGGGACCAGGAGTTGGTGTGATGGCTATGTCACTGGATTCCTATGTAGTCAACCATGGTTCGAGTCCTGGACCCAGTGGCTTAAACACACACCGGGCGCGTGTGTGTGCGTCCCCAAGACCCCGAGAGGAGAATGGAAGAGAAAGAATTGCAGCATGGCCATCCTCCCTGGGAGATGATTTCTCACTTTCTGTCTCTGTCTGTCTTTCTGGCGAGCACATGCGCCCTATAGCAAAAACCTCTCCAAAAAAAAAAGAAAAAGAAAAAGAAAAAAAGGGCAGCTGGATCCTATGTGACTGACTATAGTTCCAGTCCCAGACCAGTGGCTTGAAAAAAACACGCTGTGCGCGTGTGCATGCATGCCCAAAATTCCAAGAAAAGAATGGAGGGGAAAGGGCTGCAGTGTGGTCATCCCCCTTGGGGGCTAATTTTTCACTTTTCCTCTGTCTCTCCCTGGTGATCTCATGTGCCCGATAGCAAATTAAACAATGACAACAACACAGGAATTCCTCCTGGTCTGTCCCTCCAGTAGTCTCAGTCTCTTCCCAGCACTCGCCCACTCCTCCCCTCACCGTCAGGTGCCCTGTGCTGCTGCTCCCCGCAGAGTACTACCCCAGTGTGCACCCCATGACCTGTCCAGCCCCACCCCCAGCCCAGCTGGCCTTGCTGGTGACAGGACACCCAGCTGCCTCCCTGAGCCTGGCAGTCCTCCGAATCCTGGCCAACCTCCCCGAGCCAGTCTTTCTGGCTCACCCACCACCTGAGTGAGCCTTTGTTTTCCCTTTAGTGTGAAAAGAGAAAACAGATAGGGAAATCTTGGCAGGACCTTGTGGGTGTGGGATTAATCAAAGCTGTTAGAAAAAGTTCCCTAGACCTGTGGACTTGCTCTACCTCAGACCCAGGGGCACCTTAGGATGGGCATTCTCCCATAGAAGAGTCTTCTACCTTGGAGTTCTAGAGGCCTGTTGGCCCTGAAGTCTAGTCAGGATATAACAGATATTGCTGGAAGGGAAGAGCGGGTCCTAGGGTCCAAATAACTGGCTTACAAAAGAGCACGCTCTTGTCCCTGATCGTGTGGCTCTGATGTCCTCACTGTCAACAACCCCCACTTCCGGGGCCAAAATCCTGATACCCCAGGGTCTCTAAAATGAGTAAACTTAAGAGAAACAGGTTGCTGACCTGGTCTCCTCCTGAACCCTCTTTGTCCCAAGGGGAAGGATGGAGAGGGAGAATGGATACTATATACCCATTTTCTTAAAAAATAATTATTTTATTTTCATTTATTCATGCATTTATTTTAATTTTACCAGAGAGAGAGACACAGAGAGAGAGGGAAAGTGAGAAAGCAAGCCCGCAGGTCCAGGACTCAACCATGGTTGGCCATGTGGGAGTGTCCAATGCCTTAATCACCATACCTCCTGCTGGCCTCCCCTGTGTAGCCATTTGATTTGTTTACATCAATCATTTCCTTTGCTTTTCACAGCAGCCTGAAAGGTAAGTCTTGTTACCTCCATTTTAGAGCTGAGGAAAATAAGGCTCAGAAATGAAATATTAGGTTGTCGGGAAAGTCATGATGTATTTTTCTATGCAAAGATATGTCATGACTTTTCCGATGACCCAGCAACTTGCCCGAGATTCCTCAGCTAGGAACTCTTTCCCCGAACTCCCCAACGGGTATTGTCCTGGGCTTGCCTGCCTTCAAAGCCAGGAGGTAAGGGGCACAATCCTGGGCCCTGCCCTCCTGGGGCCTGTCATTCCAGGAGAGCCGGATCTATGCCGTGGCCATAGCGGGTATGCAGCTGTCAGACGTGTCTCCTGGAAGTGATGCTGCTGGCTACCGTGAGTCCCCAGCAAACCTTGAAGGGACAAATGCCCGTGGTGGGCAGGGTGGGCAAGCGGGAGAGAAGACCCCGAGCAACACCCAGGGCCAGGGCCAGCACCTCGTTCCTGTCCCCAGGTGAAGTTCAGGAGAAATCACACAGCAAGGGCTCCCTAGGAGGTACAGGTTCAGCTCATCACCGGGCGGGTCAGAGGGGAGTTGACAGGGTTGTAGCCCATCACAGAATTGGAAGGGACCTTCAGCCCAGCCTCACCAACTCTCCTGCAGTGCCAGGGCCCTGGGTGGGAGGAGCCCCATCCACTGGCTTCTGAGTCATCAGACAGCCAGAGTCCCCTCCCATGGTCACCTGATTTGTAACTCACCTCAGCAAGACTAGGACCCAGTTTCAGCTTTAGAGAAGATAAAATGGTGAAAGGGGAAGACTTTGGTATTTCCTTGTGGTGGATCCTCTACCATATGGGGATCGTGGTTCTCAAAGCCTGGGGAAATGGATAGAAGGAAGAGAAGAGGAAGAAGAAGAGGAAGGCTTTGGGTCCCATCCCGAGATCTGGCACCTGGTCTGCTAGTTTGTTCCTCGAGGGCATGCTGTGTCCATAGTTCTACCCCTGCCCCCATTTGACCAGTTTTCTGCCTTCCCCATGCTCTCCCTTGGCTGGGTTATGCCATCTGAGTTGAGTTTTTGGTTTGTTTTGGTTTTTTAGTTTTTTTTTTTTTTTTTTTTTTTTTTTTTTTTTTTTTTTTTTAGTGTTTGCAATAGGGTGCGTACACTTGCCAGAGTGAGACAGAGAGAGAGAGAGAGAGAGTAAGAAATCGCCCCGCCCCCCCCCCCAGAGGGGACAGTCACATTACAATCCCTTCTCCTCCTGTCTTCTCTAGGGATTTTTGGTCATATACAAACATGCACCCTGTGTGATTTTTCAAGCCACCAAGTCTGGGACTCAAACCATACAGCAGACCATGTAGGGATCCAGCAGCCTTAACCTCCATGCTACCTGCAGGCCCCTCCTAGTTCATCTTATCTCTCTTTTCCCCCCTCAGCCTCAAGCCCTCCTGTGCACGCATCCCCTGGGCCTTTCTCTGGCCTTGTCTACAAGAATATCACTGTGCCAGTCTACACAGCACTGAAGGGGGTAAGAAACTACTATGCAAAGAGGTGGTGTGCCCATCAGAAGAGGCCCCTGGTCTCCATATAGATGACCGGGGTGAGATTGTAGGGTCAGGTGGCCCTTCTATGGAAGGTGGCCCTGGTCAAGGAGCTTAGCACATGCCATTTTGTTCTGTTGGGTCGTCAGAAAAGTCATGATGTATTTGTTCTATGTTTTTCTATGTAAAAATGCATGATGACTTTTCCAACAACCTTTCTCTTGCTTCTCCCCATCTTGCTGGAATTTGGGGCACACAGGCACACATGTCCAGAGTGTTTTTCAAACCACCAGGGCTGGGATTCAAACTGCAGTCAGACATGTGAAATCTGACTCCCTTAATCACTGGCCATGGGACCAGCCCACAATGTGATATTATTATACACAGTTTTATCTCTTTGCTATTTTTTTTTTTTTTTTTTGAGAGAATTTGCCATAGGGTGCGTGTGTTCGCCAGCTACAGAAAGCAAGAAATCACTCCCCAGGGGGGTTGGCCACGTCACAATTCCTTCTTCTCCAGTCTCTTCTCAGGATTTGGCATCTGGCATGAGTTTGAAGCCATTGGGTCTGGGACTTGAACCGTGGTTGACCCTGGGGGAGTCCAGCGATGTAACCATTACATCATCTGCTGGTCTCTGCTTTGGTTTTAAAATCATAATATTAATACCTGACAAAAACTTTTTATAGAAAAATAAAAAACAAAAATGAGATTTCTGCTCACATTGCTTTTCCCCAGTTCCTGCCCCCTGAGGCAACTATCATTAATGGTTTGGTGTTTATCCTGTAAGGACCTCTAACGGGTCTATAAGTGCGTTTACAAATATGTACTCGCTCTCTCTCTCACATGCGAGCATACACACAAAGGGGAGCATATGAGACATACTGTTCTATACCTGAAGTTCCTCACCGCATGTCAGCTCGTCCTTACCTCCCTGCTCACGCACAGCTCTACCTCTGCCTCACGTGGTCATACCACAATCCCTTGGTACGGAGGCACCAGAACCACCTTGAACTTTTCCAGTGATTACAACTTAATTTGTCCCCCATTTTTTTCTTTTCTTTTTAAACCTGCTATAGGGTGCATACACTTGCCAGAGAGACACAGAAGGAGAGAGAAAGTAAGGAAGCACTCATAGGGGGGACGGCCATACCACAATCCCTTGTCTTCTAGTCTCTTGAGATTTGGGGCACTCATGTACCCGCACCCAGAGTCTTTTTTCAAGCTACTGGGTCTGGGATTTAAACTGCATAGTTGGCTATGTGGGATCCAGCCTCTTTCACCACTATGCCACCAAGCAGGCCCTGTTTTTTTTCTAAAATAAATGTTTCAGTGTACATCACTGTGCAAATATATCTTTGTTCACATATACGAGGGATCTTTATAATACTTGTGGAAAATGCATATTATAAAAAAATTGCATGGTCCAGCCAGGTAGCATGATGGTTAAGGCGCCTGGATCCCACGTGGTCAGCTTAATAATTTAAGTCCCAGACTTGGCAGCTTGAGAAACACGCTGGGTGCACATGGATGTGTGCCCAAGATCCCAAAAGGAGAATGAAGGAGAAGGGATTTGTGCGTGGCCAACCCCTGATCACGGAGGGTGTGTGGGGGGGTGATTTCTCACTTTCTCTCTCTCTCCCTTTCTGTCTCTTTCTGGCAAGTGCACATGCCAAAAACAAAAACAAAACTGTGTGTGGATTTTTGCACCAAAATAAACCTGTACCGTAATTCCATTTTTCCATGAACTTTGTTGATGTCTTCTCTTATATACATACTTCTGTAAATTAGAGTTCTAGAGGTGGAGTTTCTGGGCAAATTGCAGGTTTAAACAGGTACTGCCAAATTTCCTTCTAAAACTGCTTTGTCCCGCAGGAGTGTCCTTCCCCCCACAGCCTCCCCATACTTTCACCCACAGTGAGATAATCAGTCTTTAAATGTTTGCCAGTTGAGATTTCTCGCTGTTTGTTTCAGTGCTCCCGCACATTTTTGATCTCCTGTCCCACACTTGGCCTGTGTGTGGCTCTCTGGCCTGCTAGTGGCAGGAAGCAGAGCTCACATGGGCAGGTGCTCAGTCTGACTGGGAACAACCAAAGATGGTGCAGGGGGGTGGGGGGCCCAAAGAGAAGCCTAGGGGTAAGGAAAGCAGTGAGGTCAGGAAGGGACCTTACACTGTTCAGAATGCTTGTGTTTTGGGCCCCGGCTGGGCGATGGCCTCAATGCTGTCCCAGACTGGGTGCTTAGAGCTGGGGTGCAAGCTGCAGCGGGGGAGAGGGTCTGTCTTGCAGAGAGCCACACAGATCAGCAGCGTGCCCTTTGTGGACGAGTCCTCCGGGTCGGATGATGATTGCAGCTCTCAGGCCAGTTTCCGCAGTTCAGTTCCCTGCTCTGAGTCCAGGAAGACCAGCGGACTAGGCAGCCCCCGGGCCATCAAGAGAGGTACAGAAAAGGGGAGTAGGGGTGGGTGGAGCAACAAGGGGCCCCTCGCTTTTTCCCGGGGGGGCGTTTGTACACTGGGGTCCTCACTTGATCTATACCCGTGATCTCTAGCAGCTCATTCCCAACCCAGACCTGGGGACCCAGGCGAGTGAAGGCCCTATAGTTCCTGGGCTGTGTAAGCTGGCAGAGGAGGGACCCGGCCCGAATTCCTCTCCCCGGCCAGGTGTCTCCATGTCCTCACTGAGCTCTGAGGGTGACTACGCCATTCCCCCGGACGCCTGCTCCTTGGACAGTGACTACTCAGAACCTGAGCACAAGCTGCAGCGTACTTCATCCTACTCCATCGATGGGCTGGGCCTAGGCGGGGTGAGCTAGACACAGCCCCACACCCTGACAGGGGCCAGGGGGTCAGGGTGCGAGCAGACTCCCAAAAAGGCTACCTGAGGCCCTCAGCATGAGACTCAGGCAGCAGCTATATGAGGTGAGGGCCCCTGGGTTTGTGAAGGGAAAGAGGGGCTGTGGGGAGTGGGCTGGGGGTGGTTCAGTTAATAGAGTCAGACATACACAGACTGTAAGGAAGGAAAGAGGGAGCCCGTGAGCTCCTTGGCATACCAGGAACAGCCTACCAGGCCCTAGGAATTGTACTTATATGACCCTGTTTATCTCCTCCCTGACCCTGGAAAGCCAATGTGAGCCAACACTTATTGGTGCTGTGTTCCATGTTCTTCGTGCATTGTCTCATCTGTCCTCTGGCCCTCTCAGGATTATTAGCCCATTTGGTGGACAAGAAGTCCGAGGCTCAGAAATGTGCTACTGTGTGCCAGGGCTCCACACCCCTCTGCTGCCCTGTCGTCCTCTCCCCGGCTCCACAAACCCTCCACCCCAGCTGGGCAATGTGCCCTTGGTCCCCAGCCCTGCCTTGCCCTCCCTCCCTTCTTTGCTACCTGGTATGGCCTTCCTCCTCAGCATTCTCTGAAGAAAAGGACATTTAGATCCAGCTCGTTCCGGAAGCCCTGCCGGCTAACCTCCCCCACTCACATCCCCAGTTTGCCATCTTCTCATGGCAAGGTCCTTCCCAACCTGTATGGGAACCCCTCCTTGCCAGGACCACCATGCTATATTCGGTCTTCTCTGAACCCTCAGCAGGGTATGGTGTCCCGAACTACACATAGTAGGTGCTTAATTTTTTTAAACAAGCAGATCACAAAGTGGTGACTCAGCTGGGCCATTTGGCCTCTGACATCCAGGAGCCCCATTGATTTCCTCTTTCTGTCTCTCTCATCCTTGCACCCTTTTTACCCCTCAGGAATCACTGGAGAAGTCAGGCTACCTGCTGAAAATGGGGACTCGGGTGAAGACGTGGAAGAGGCGCTGGTTTGTCCTGAGACAGGGACAGATTATGTATTACAAGTCTCCAGTGAGTCTCCTTCACCCTCTGAGTACCCCCAAGCCCACCCCAGGCTCAGAACTGTGTGAGAGGGGCTGGAGGAGGGGCAGTATGTGGCCTGAGGCCAGAAGGACCAAGTTCTGGCAGGTGGGGAGAGAAAACCTGATGGCACCAGAGGCTTCAAGCCACATATGGGGACCATGAGGCCAGTTGCAGTTCTCATAATGACACAGGCCTCGGGGCAGTCCAGGGCCACTTATTTGCCGTACTTGATAAAGGATGTAGTAGAAAGAATCCAGGTGCATTATAGCTTAGTAATAACCTGGCAACTTCTGACCCTTTTTTTTTTTAAGTTTTTTTCTTCCATGACCAAAACGAGAGAGTGAGAGAGAGAGACAGACAGCACCCCTAACAGAGTCTTAATACCACGATCTACTTCCAGCCTTCAGCCAGCCCCAGGTCATGGGCAAGCGTGTGCCTGGCATACTCAGGAGGTCTCTGGACTGGAACCTTCCCATGTGGGATTGCCTCACAGAGATCCTATTTTATTTCTGCACCACTGTCTGGTCCTCATAACCCAACTTTAAAGGCTCACTCTGTCTTTTTTGAGGCCTGAGTCAGAGGACTTATAATCCTAATTATTGCTAGAACTTGTGTCTAGAGCAAGTTGCCCATCATACCATAGCCAGGGAAGCTTGGGAATCACTTTCCCTTTGCCTGTGACCTGGAGTAAGATAATGAGCATAAATGATGTGCATGGGAAGGTGCCGCACTCTGACCACTCTCCTCCCTGTTCCTCCCTCCAGAGCGATGTCATCCGCAGACCTCAGGGTCAAGTGGATCTGAACTCCCATTGCCACATTGTTCGAGGGGAGGGGGCACAGACATTCCAGGTGAGCACACTTCTAGCAGCTAGTGCTTTAGACAGAGGGGTGCTGGTTGGATGTGGCCATGACTGAGATAAAGATGGGACAAAATGAGCATGAACAAGACTTTACATCAAGGAGGATATGATCCTAGTTTGTGAGTACGAAAATGGAAGAGGAGGCAGAATGTAAGAGATGGAGTGAAGGAAGGAAAGGCAGGGAGAAAAGGATGAAGAGGAAAAGAAGGCAGGGAGCAATAGAGCAGGAAGAAGGAAGGCCGAGAGGGCTCAGTTCATGACCCCTCAGAGCCAGGTCCGGGTTACTCCATTCTCCTATCTTGCTGCCTCTGTTCCAACCCCTCCGCTACCACAGCTCATCTCTGAGAAGAAAACCTACTACCTGACTGCCGATTCACCTAGCCTGCTGGAGGAGTGGATCCGAGTACTACAGAGCCTGCTGAAGGTGCAGGCCACTGGGCCTTCTGCTCTGCCTCCGGGTGGCACCAAGCCGACCGTGAAAGGCTGGCTGACCAAGGTACAGTGTGGGGCTCAGGACAGGAAGGTGGGCCACCTGAGAGATAAGGGAGCCAGGAGTGGCAATCCCAAAGGGTGTGGTGCATTCCCTCCTTATACACAGGTTCTTTCTCCAGGAACATCCTCGTACTCATTAGCTGCCGACTCTTAACATGACCTGACCACACAAGGTGATGGTGAATGATTCCCTAGAAACAGAGATTGGGGTGGTTAGGACAGCAACTATTCCTGGCGCTGGCAGGTGGTGTGGTGGTTAAGGGCACTGGACTCCTATGTGGCTGACTGCGGTTCGACTGCGGTTCAAGTCCCAGACCTGGCTGCTTGCTTTCTTTTTTACTTTCCTTCTCTCTTTCTCTCTCTCTCTGTCCCTCTCTGGTCAAATTAAAATAAAGTTAAATAAAATAATTGTTAAAAAAAATAGCAACTATCCTCAAGATAGAGGGAAAAGACAGTATTCTACCTATTTTGAGATCATTAGGTGTCACCCCCTATCCCTACCTTGTACCTACTATGCCTCAGTATAGTGAGACAAACAGACCTAGGTGGGGTAGTCAAGGACGTAGTGTCCTAAGCCTACCCTAAAGACATTTTAGTTGGGAGGCCAGCAGGTGGTGTGGTGGTTAAGGGCTGGACTCACACATGGCCGACCATGGTTTAAGTCCTAAACCTAGTAGCTTACTTTCTCACGTTCCTTCCCTCTCTCTCAGTCTCTGGTCAAATTAAGAAATAATAATAATAGCGGGGCCAGTAGTTAGTGTAATGGCTATGTCGCTGAACTCTCATATAGTCGACTGTGGTTCGAGTCCTGGACCCGACGGCTTAAACTCATGCCGGGCGCATGTGCGTGTGTGCCCAAGATCCTGAGAGGAGAATGGAGGAGAAGGGGTTGCAGCATGGCCATCCCCCCGGGGGGTGATTTCTCACTTTCTGTCTCTCTCTTTCTAGTGAGCACACGCACCCTATAGCAAAAACCTCTCAAAAAAAAAAAAAAGAAAGAAATACTCATAATAGGGACTGGCAGGTGGCATAGTAGTTAAGGGCACTGGACTCCCACATGGCCGACCGCGACTCAAGTCCTGGACCTGGTGGATTGCTTTCTCACTCTCTATCTCTCTTGCTTTTTCTCACTTTGTCCCTCTCTAGTCTAATTAAAGTAAACAAATAGGATTGAATAAAATAATTCTTAAAAAAAAGAAATACTAATAATAAATAAAGTTAAATAAAATAATTCTTTTTTAAAAAAATAAAGAATTTTAGTTGGACTTTTCTGGTTGCAAAGAACAGAGAGGCACTTTTTTTTTTTTTTGGAGAGGTTTTTGCCATAGGGCGCATGCACTCGTCAGAGACAGAAAGCGAGAAATCACCCCCCCAGGAGGGATGGTCACACCGCAATCCCTTCTCCTCCATTCTCCTCTCGGGATCTTGGGCACGCACGCACACGCGCCCGGCATGAGTTTTAAGCCACTGGGTCCGGGACGCAAACCGCGGTCGACTACGTGGGAGTCCAGCAACATAGCCATTACGCATAGAGGCACTTTTTAACCCCAAGAGAAGGGATGTTATCAAGGAAGCACATTAACTACATCAGAGCACCATCAGGAACCAAAATACCTGTGCTCAGCAAGCTCCGTGTTCACAGGCTCTGCCGCTGCTTCCCCATTCAGTTTGTGTTTATGTTCTTCCCTGCCTGTGTGCGTTTTCTGTTCCTTCATGATTTATGGATTTTGAAGAGTTTCGACCTGTTGTGGCCCTTAACTCCCTCATGGCATCCTGATAACTAGCAAGTTCCTCCCATGTTTTTATTCTTGGAAGAGACATCTGATTCGCCTGGCTAATCTTTTTTTTTTTTTTTTTTTTTTTTTGAGAGATTTTCTCTATAGGGCGCTTGCACTCGCCAGACAGACAGAGAGAGACATAGAGACAGAAAGCGAGAAATCACCCCCCAGGGGGGATGGTCACGCCACAATCCCTTCTCCTCCATTCTCCTCTCAGGATCTTGGGCACGCACGCACACGCGCCCGGCGTGAGTTTTAAGCCACGGGGTCCGGGACGCAAACCGCGGTCGACTACGTGGGAGTCCAGTGACATAGCCATTACACTAACTGCTGGTTCCCACTAATCTTTTTTTTAAACAGAGTCTATTATGATTCTCCTGCCTCCGTGTCCCTGCTGGGACTATGGACACATGCCACCATGCCTGGCTTTTTTAGACAAGGTCTTCCTGTGTTGCCAGGCTAGCCTAAAGCTTGTGAGGAGGCTGAGGCAGGAGGATCACAGGCACCTGCCATTGTGCTAGACCTAGTAGGGCTGGGAATTGAACCTGGGCCTCCTTTGTGGTCTCAGCCTGCAGAGCACAGTGTCTTAGCAGCACATGTTACCATGGCTAGGATGGACATGACCTTGTTAATATTTTTTTAATAAAATATGACAATTTTATTTATTTATTTATCTATCTGCTTATCTATCTATCTATTTATTTTAGAGGTTTTTTTTTCCTTAGGGTACATGCACTCACCAGGGGGAGAGAGAGAGACAGGGACAGTGAGAGAGAAAGTGAGAAATCAGCCCCCCTGGGTCAGGGGATGGCCACACAGCAGTCCCTCTTAGGCACACACATGATTTTCAAGCCACCAGGTCCAGGACTTGAACCATGGTTGGCCACTTGGGAGTCCAGCGATGTAACTGCTACACCATCTGCTGGTCCCCTTTGTTAATAGATATTTTTTTTTCTGAGAGGTTTTTGCTATAGGGTGCATGTGCTCACCAGACAGAGAGAGACAGAGAGACAGGAAGACAGAAAGTGAGAAATCACATCCCCAGGGGGATGGCTACATCGCAATCCCTTCTCCTCCATTCTTCTCTTGGGATCTTGGGCACGCAGGCACACGCGCCTGGTGTGAGTTTAAGCCACCGGCTCCAGGACTTGAACTGCGATTGACTACATGGGAGTCCAGTGACATAACCATTATGCCAACTGCTAGTCCTGCCCCTTGTTAATATTTTAATGGCAGGTATTAGGTCACCAAGTAGCCTAAGGTTGGTGAGGATGTCACATGGCACACAGCATGGCCCCTTCACTGTGAAACGTGTGGTTCCATCAGTGGGGAGTCTGGGTAGCCTCTCTACCAAGGGCTTGAGTTCGACTAGGTCAAACCTGTCTCCCTGTGGCTTCTCTTTTCCAGTCCTGGATGTATTTCCAGGGTCACTTGGTCCCAGTAATCTGGTTTATTTGTCAAACAGGTAAAGCATGGCCATTCTAAGCTGGTGTGGTGTGCTCTTGTTGGGAAGACCTTCTACTACTATCGGAGCCATGAGGACAAGGTACTTCCTCTGCCTCCCGGTTGCACCACCCTCCCCCAGACCACATTGCTGTGGTTCCGTGTACTGATGGAAGTCTCCAGCTACTCTATACCACCTAACCTCACATAGACAAAAGCCAGTGGGCCAGATCCCTCCAGAGTGCATGGCCGACGTGCATGCCCAGCACATTCTGCCAGTATGGCCTGTGAGTGCTTCTCCAGGCAAGCTTCGTTCTGCTCCCAGCCTAGCTGGGGTGCTGCACTCTTCACCTCCCCACCCCATCTTCCATCCATATCCATTAATCCCAGCCCTACAGAAACTAAGGATTAAGAGAGTCCCTTTGACCCCGCTGGCTCTCCCATTCATGGAAAGTTCATGTCCACAGCGACCCCTCGGCCGTCTGCCTGTGCGGAATGCACGCATCGAGGAAGTAGATCGGTCTTGTGATTCAGACGAGGACTATGAGGCTGGAGGAACTGGACGGTTGCTTTCCTCCCACTGCACACTGGTGATCCATCCCCCAGAGCAGAGCCCCACCTACCTCCTCATTGGCACCAAGCGTGAAAAGGTAAGGGAGGGGGCTGGGCATTTACTGCCATGCTCAGACCTGGGCTTCTTAATCTCCCTTCTCTTTCCCCTGAGCTTCCCAAAATTCAAGTTTATTTCTCTCCTGGGCACTTTGGCAACTAATATTCTCTGAACAGGAATTTCCTTTGTATTGAGTTCACTCCTAATAACCAGCATCTCTTCACTGGGGCCATGAACGGGAACTGCAAATTTGGAAACTTGGGTTTTGTGTTCACCCAATCCTGAACCTTCCTGTTAGAGACTGGCTGACTCCCACCATGGACTTGGTCCCTTCGAGGAACTCTCCTTGGAGCTCTGGAGACTGGAGGGCTCTGCCTCTAGTCTTACCCGTCCTTATCTGATGATTTTTCACCCTCTTTCAGGATACATGGCTCTACCACCTCACAGTGGCTGCAGGTGGCAGCAGTGCCAAGGTGGGCACTGCCTATGAGCAACTCATTGGAAAACTGATGGATGGCGAGGGAGACCCAGGTAAGGCAAAGGTGGCCATCAGTACGTGGGCTGCAGGGTGGTGGCTGGGTGACAGTTACCCAAGACCCCAAAGAAAGCACTGGTGTTCCCCGAAGCTGTTTTTAAAATGTCTAAGCCACAGAAGGGAGTTCCCACCCCAAGCTCCAGGGCCCTTTTATCTCTGGCCAGTATACTGAAATGACCACTCTATATTCTGCAAGAGCTCATCTGGGAAGCTGACTTCCCAGCTACATGGGTAAATATTTTACTTTGTTCTACCAGCAGCTTTGCTGGTTGGGCAGAAGGTTGACGAAGGAATGTAGAATGTAGCTGGTTAATCCATAGTTAAGAGTTTGTTAATCAATAAATGAAGCCTAAATTGGGATCAGGCTAACCTAAGCTTAAGCTGTTCGGGGGTCTTTATTTTGATAGGGAGACCCAGGTAAGGCAAGGGTAGCCATAACTGTTGGGTTGAAGGGTAGTGGCTGAGTGATTGTGGGTCAGTAAGAAAGTGCTATAGTATTCAGATACTGTTTTAAGAACAGTTCAAAACCCTGGGAACTAACCAACCACAAATACCCCTTTACTACTGCTCTGAGACTTATTTCAGGCTAGTATGTTCACTCCTCCATCCAGACCTGACACTGTAAGGAAGAGGCCCCCCCCTGCACACATATGCTTGCACTCACACACCCACAACCATGCACTCACTGCTTGAACAGAGCAGTGGCTGCCTTCTTGTACAGCTGTGCTTGTGAGTGTGCCATTGCAATGCACACCTGTGTACCCTACTCTAGGTATACAGCTACGGTACGGGTGACAAACCCAGCACAACCCCTGTGCCCCGTTAAACCATTGCCTTCCCACAAATCACAGTTGAGACTGGGTGGGAGGTGAGTTCCTCCTTGGTGACCGCTGCTGCTCCCCGGTGCTGTGCTTTGGGCAGATTCTCCCCTCTGGAGGCACCCGATGCTGTGCTACACCAAAGATGGGCTGTACAGCTCCCTCACCACACTGCCCTCCGAGGCTCTGCAGACAGAGGCCCTCAAGCTTTTCAAGGTAAAGTGGGGACATGCCCAAGAAGGATCCAGGATAGGAAGGCAAAGAGATTCTTACAGGGTGCCCACCCCTCCTTTTAAGGCAGGAATGTGATCCTCTCACTGGGTGGGAGGCAACCCTGGGGAAATGCCAGCTCTCCCTTAAGGAGCTCCCTCCTTCCTGTAGTTACCAGCAGGGAAAGTCAGGTTTATTTTGCTCCTGGATCTGAAAGATTTGTACTTATTTTAGAATGCTCTTTGTGCCCATCTGAATTTTCTATCTTTAAGAAAAAACGGATGTGCCATGGTTGTGTATCTGTCCTTTAAAGGCAGAAAGATTTTTTTTTAACAATTATTTTATTTATTTGTTTATTATTTTCACTTGAGTTTTGCCAGAGAAAGACAAAGAAAGAAAGATTGAGAAAGCAACCCTCCAGGTCCGGGACTCTAACCGCAGTCAGCCATTTGGAAATCCAGCGCCTTAACCACCATATCACTTGCTGGCCCAGAAGGAAAGATTTTTATCCCAAAGTTTCCTTTCTTAGCAAGCTTTGCTCTTCTCAAGCAGTTGCAGGGCTCCTTAAAAAGTGCTGCTACTGGCCAGCCAGTTGCATGGTGAGTAAGGCAGCTAGATTCCACATGACTGGCTGCATGGTTCAAGTCCTGGACCTGGAGGCTTGGAAAAAATAAACAACAACAAAACACTAGGTGCATGTGCTTGCATGCCCAAAATCCCAAAAGAAGAAATGGAGAAGGGACTGTGACATGACCATCCCCCATGGGGGTTGCTTTCTCACTTTCTCTCTCCCCCTTCTACCTGGTGAGTGCAGGTGCCCTCTAGCAAATTTTGAAAAAGAAAGTGCTACTTGTTTGTTCACTTACCCAATTGGAGTTGGAGACACCATTCCGCTGTCAGAGGATAATAATCACGGGCTGTCGGCCTGCCTGTGTCCCTGTCATTTCCCTCCCAGTCCTGCCAGCTCTTCATCAATGTGCCTGTGGAGGCTGCCTCAGTGGACTACCATGTGTCCCTGGCCCAGACGGCACTGCAGGTCTGCCTGGTTCACCCCGAGCTGCAGAGTGAGATCTACTGTCAACTCATGAAGCAGACTACCTGCCGCCCTCCTCAGAAGTACTCCCTCATGCAGGTGGGCACCCCCAGGGCAGAATAGCTGACAGGAGCCACTGGGAGGGCTGCCGGGAGGTGGGAAAGGTGAGAGAGGGAACTGACAGGTATGCTCTGAGCGTGGCCTGTGGGCAGCCTCTGCTCCTCAGTATGGCTGCCCTGTCTGTTGCGCAGGTGTATGGTCCATTCTGGACAAAGCCTCACCAGGTTAGCCATCCTGGTAGTAGAGAAGGTTGGAGTCCCTGGTTCGGGGGAGTGCTACAGACTGTAGCTCAGGACTGTGAGAATGGTGGTGCTGCAGACCCAGCACTCACCCCATGCTGCATGTCCCCTGGCAGTGCTGGCAGCTCCTGGCTCTGTGTGCCCCACTGTTTCTTCCTCAGCATCACTTCCTCTGGTATGTCAAACAGCAGCTACGGCGCCATGCAGATCCCAGGTGAGCGAATGCCATTCCTCTGCCACTCTACCACTATGGACTGGGGCTTGATTGAGAGAGACGGGGGGGGGGGGGGGGGGGTCCAGGACAGATTGATCACCCCTTCCCCTGTGATCACTCAGTGGTCACGGAGATTTTCCTCACTGTATACACCAATGGGCATGTGGTGATCTGGGTATGCCTGGGCTTCTCCACACACCAGCCCACATGGCTATGGATGCTTTGTGGGGTCTCTCATGTGAACCCCCCAAATGTTCATCCTGTTGCTGCATTTCTCTGCTTCTGGTAAAGATCCATGCCACAAACCTGCCGCATACAGAACCTGAATGAAAGATTAACCCCTCCAGGCCAGGGCTTTCCTCACAACCTGCCCCAGCTTTAGTTTGCGTCCTAGCTAAGTCTCAGTAGGGACTAGGGTGCCAGGTGGCAGGGATGAACAGGCCCCTATCTTTTTAGAAATGAAACCGGCCAGTATGCCACTTACTGCCAGCGGGCAGTGGAGCGGACCCTGCAGACTGGGGAACGGGAAGCCAGGCCGTCCCGCATGGAGGTGGTGTGCATCTTGCTGCGTAATCCCTTCCACCACTCTCTTCCCTTCAGCATCCCTGTGCACTTTGCCAATGGTACTTACCAGGTGAGGAGGCTTCTCCTATCACTGCCCCAGGGGAGGACACCTTTGGGCCAGGTGGGTGCTAAGCCTTGTTAGGCTTGGCAGATTCATAATCAAAAACAGCCAAAGGGATAGGCCTAGGATCTGGGGGGGGGGGGGGGGGTGGGACAGGTTAGTGCCAGTGCGTAGGAAGAAAAGAATTTGAGTCACAAAAGTCCTGCAAGATTTTTGAACCCACTGAATGAACAGAGAAGCTAACTGACCAAGGAAGTAGCATGAAAAGAACCTGCAAAGATGAGTAGTAGAGACTCATCTGGTGTCTGATTGTAGTTACTGTAGGCAGACCTCTGTGCTCTGGTGGCCCTGGGCATATGAAAACGAAAAGCATCTTGCTCTGGCCTCTGTACTCAAACTTCTCCACCAGCCCTAGTGCACTCACGGCACACCTCTGCCCCCAGGTGGTTGGTTTTGATGGCTCCTCCACAGTCGATGAGTTTCTCCAGCGGCTGAACCAGGAGACAGGCATGAGAAAGCCGTCCCACTCTGGCTTTGCACTCTTCACGGACGATCCTTCTGGCAGGGACCTGGAACACTGCCTGCAGGGGAGCGTCAAGGTGATAGCCTCCCCACTAAGCTGACAGCCCCTCCTGAGCCACCTGTCAGCTTGGGGATAGTTGGGGTGGGGAAAGAGCCCATCTGGTAGGTGCCTGGCTGTTCAGGAGCCCCTTCAATGCTGAGCCCAGGTGCTCTGCCAGGTCAGCATTTCTGGGCTACCCTAAGATGTACCTGTGCAGGCAGAAAAAAGCTGTCATATGGCTTTCTTTCTGGAGACAAGACCTGCACTCTCCTGTCTCCCTCAAGTGACTGCAACATCCAAGGGAAGGCTGTTCTCAACTCAGTGTAGGGGAACAGGGAGGCCCCTGAGCCTGCCACCCTCACAGGCAGACAGCTATATGCCTGGACCTACAGGGCACTGTGCGGTACACCAGCACCTTGCCTTTACCGTGTCTGCCAGGGCCAATGCCATATGTATAGGTTCAACCACATTTTAAGAAAGTAGGTCCTTATGGTGCCTCTGTAAGTAAAGATCCTTGAATGGGACTTGAGATCAGTTTTGTACTGTGGTCTGGAGTTAGTGCTGTGGAGATGGTTAAGTGTCTGTGGGAAAGCATGGGAACCCTTTGGTGAGTGTGAGTATTGTGTCTACTTTAAGACAACAGGACAAAGGTTTCTATAGCCTTTTACTTACTGCCTGGCAAAACTATGCCACATATCTGTTTAGTAATTGTCTGGGCATCTGTAAGGCTTTGTTACAGGGAAGGCCTTTGGGTGTATTTGCTGAAAAGAACAGTGGTTGCTAGAATGGAAATGGAGTCAAGGTTTTTTACTGGGGTCTGCCTAGCCTCCAAAGGACCCCTTGGTGGTTAAGGCTGGTGAAGACTGTGTTCCTTGCTTTGGTGCTCTCCATGCCGAGAGCTCCTTCCACCCATTTTTCTACTGCTGAGAAGTTGCAGGCACCTCAGAAGCATGAGGCCCTGCAGATCAGCTCTTGATGGGAGGACCTCACTCAATCTGCTCTGTTCTGCTCTGCCCCAGTCAGTCCTGGGTGGACTTTGTTTTCTTCACAAGGGACTTTCCTGACCTTCTTTTCCCTCTTCAAGATCTGTGATGCCATCTCCAAGTGGGAACAAGCCCTGAAGGAACTGCACCCTAGAAAATCTGAGGGAGGCACACGCGTCGTGAAGCTGATGTACAAGAACAGGTCCTGAGCACTGCCTGAGGGTGGGGCCCACCAGTTCATCCTCTCCCCAACTAGCTGGCCTCAGACGAGCAGAGTGGCTGCATAGAGAACATGGAACACCTCATGGCAGTCTTTAGCTGGGGCAGGCTGACTACTCCTGATCCTCTGTGTAACCCTCAACAGCTCAAGTTGCTATCCACCTTCCCTGTACCGTGTCTGTGTGTATGAATGCATGTGCACGTGCACGCATGCATGCACACACCCACACACACAGACTTGCCAAGGAAACAGACCAACCTCATAGAATGGCTACATGTGTTAACTTATGAGAGTCCAATTTTATATTGTTACCAGGTATTTAAGGTTAAAGTAGTACCTACACTGATTTCAGGAAATGCAGAACTAGACAGAAAAGGGGCTAGCAGGTGGCATGGTAGTTAAGGCCAATCGTGGTTCAAGTCCTGGATCTGGTGGCTTGAAAACCTCGCTGGGTGCATGTGCATGCATGCCCAAAATTTCAAGAGGAGAATGGAAATGGGACTGTGGCATAGTCATCCCCCATGGGGGGGGGGGGGGATTCTCACCTTTTCTTGTCTCTCTCCAGCAAGTTCATGCACCCTATGGCAAAAATCAAAAAATAAACAAACAAACAAAAAAAAACAGAAAGTTAAAAAGACAGGAAATATAGAAATAGACATCTTGGATTTCCTAGCAATTTGAATAAGAAAATTCTTTCCCAGTATATCTGCAGGCAAACAATTTCTATTAATCTCTTATGGTCTTAACTCATCCAATTCCCTAATAAACTGATTCCAGGTGTTGATCCCTCAGCAAATCTAGTATAGTAAATCTAAACAGTGTGTTCAGATGACCCGCATGCTACAGCTGGTCTAAGATCTGCATGACACAATAGCTGCTCTGTGTCATCTTTGGCTATGTGTTTCTGGAGGCAACAAAAAACAGGCTCACAAATTGTATAAGCTGTTATTTTGGAAGTGAAGATACACAGGTCCAAAGAAGCCTCATCCTGGTTTAGGATCCGAGCTGAGTTCTGGCATCTCACCCCTCCCTAGGCTGTACTTTCGAAGTCAAGTCAAAGGCGAGACAGAACGAGAACGACTGCTGCTTGCCTCCCAAACTAGTGGAGAGATAGTGGCAGGGAGGTTTCCTGTCAACAAGGAACTGGCTCTTGAGATGGCTGCCCTGATGGCCCAGGTAAGGTCCTGTCTGGAAAGCAGAAGGTAGAATGTCTCACACGGCCTGAAATGGGAGATCCTGATCCTGTGGTGCCCGGGATCAGGTGGCCTTGCTGCCCCTGGTGTGGAGAGCACCTAATCAGCAACTCCCTTGCTGCAGAGACACAGGCTACCTGCAGAACTTGGCCACTTTCCCACTGCGAGATCTCAGCCAAGTCACTTTTACCTGCCCATACTTTAGTTTCCATCTCTGTAAATTTAAAAGAATAATAGTTCCCAGTCTGCCCCACAGGGTTGTGCTACCATATGATACTTGGGGAATGCGTATCACCCAAGAGATACATATAGGATAAAATGTGTAAGTCATCGAATATTATCAATAGAATTAGGAAGAGAGGGGCCGGCAGGTGGCATGGTTAAAGACTCTGGACTCCTACGTGGCCGGCCTCAGTTCGAGTCCCGGACCTGGTGGCTTACTTTCTCACTTTCCCTTTTTCTCACTCTGTTCCTCCCTGGTCAAATTAAAAAATGAATAAATAAATACTTAAATAAAAATTCTTTTAAAAAAATTAGGAAGAGAAACCCATATTCAGTCCTTCCTGTTTCCTGTAGGAGATAGTCTTGCCACAGGTATCTGAAATACTTTCCTAGTTTCTCTAAGAGTCTAGATCTACATGCTGGAAAGGAAGGGGAAGTAATAATGGTTGATCTTTATAAGCATCAGTGTGACTACTCTGTATTAGGTTCTGTGCTGAGCATATTATATGTATTGTTCCATGTAGTTCTCATCCTCACTTACTAGAGGAGAAGACTGTAATTTAGAAAATTTAAGAAACTTGATCCAGGACACAAGTCAGTAAATGGCAGAGCTGGCCTTTCAGCCTGTCTGATTCCTATGACCACGTCTAGAACCCTCTGCTATACTCTACAGTCTGTAGCATCTTCAGTCCTTCTCCCTTATTCCTTGACTGGAAGCCAGAATTTCTACATGGTTTTTCCCTTGGCCACCACTAAAGATCTGTGTCTTTGGATAAGACCTCAGCCGTAAGATGAAACTGAGTTTAGAAAACCCCTAGGATTCTAGGACCCTAAGGTTGTTTGTCTATGAAACTTGAGCTGAGACGTCTGTTCACAAGTGTTTTTCATGTCCATTCATACTCCCCCCATAAGGTAATAATTATGGTTTATCCCACTTCTCTAACAGTACCCACCTGGCCTCATCACCTCCAGTTGCTTGACTGGTTTCATGTGCTTCCACCACAGGTGGAATACGGGGACTTGGAGAAGCCCATCCTGCCAGGCCCTGGGAGCGCACCCCCTGCCAAAGCTCAGCATCTCCTCCAGCAGGTTCTAGACAAGTTCTACCCAAGGCGCTACAGATATGGGGCTCCCCCAGAACAGCTGAAGTGAGTAGGCCACAGGTTTTGCAGGAAGTCACTGTGGGAGACCCTGACAGCTGCAATGAAAACATGTTGGTACTTCAGTGACACCCTTTTCTCCACTGCCCAACCCAGGCTCCTGACAGATATGCTGACCACAAAGTGGGCAGCACTGCAAGGCTGTTCTCCTTCTGAGTGCATCCGCATCTACCTGACCGTGGCCCGGAAATGGCCCTTCTTCGGAGCTAAGCTTTTTGTTGCTCAGGTAGGTGGAAGGAGCAGAGCAGTCCACACCTTCAGGAATGCCTTACGTTTCTCCTTGGAGCTGCCACCCCATATGGTCACGTTTGAGTAGGTTCAGTCTGCAGCTCACACTAGTAACCACCAGGGGTTGCTATCTCTCCACCCATTTCTACTGCAGGTGTTCATGGTCCAGAGCCGAGGTGGAATTTACTGCTTATGTTCAACTTTCCTTTATTGATTTCTCAATGCTATCCCTGAAAGAAAAGATAGAATCAACTAATTTACACAGAAGAGATTCAGGGCTAGCTGAAGCTGAGGGGTGGATTGCAGTGTCAAGACCCTATTAGGGTGCTGTCTCTTGTTCATGGAAACAATAAATGAACTTGGGGCCAGCTGGTAGTATGGTGGTTGAGGGTGCATGGCTGCCTGTGGTTCGAGTCCTGCACCTGGCAGCTTGCTTTCTCACTTTCCCTTTCTCTCTCTGTCTCTCACTGGTCACAGGAGTCAAGCAGGCTGAAAATCCAGCTCTATCATATACTGGCTTTGTATCCCTGATCAAGTTTCTTAAACTCTCTGAGTTTAAGAAGCAAGATACAACTCAGCTACAAGAGTGCAGGTGGAATACTATGTTTCCAAGAATTAGGAGAAAACAGTCTGTTCCCTATGTCCCTAACAGCATCCAGGGCTGGCCTCTCTTCTGCAGCACAGAGCTTTCTATCTGGTTTATTGTGCAGGATGGGTTCTAAGTACGCCAAGACAGTGATCCCCTTCACCCTTGTGATGGTTAGCAGGTGGCCAGAGTCCCAAGGCTAGATGCCTCCTGCCACAGCCAGCCTTCCCTGATACTCTGTATGCTGTCAGCCACCATCCTCTATGCTGTCCAGGATGAGGTGTTGGAAATCACTTCCCGGCAGATCCCTGGATGTGCCTTTTTCCTCAGAAAATTCCAGTTCACAATCTCTAACTGTGGCATGTTGTTTCCCCAGCCTGCCCAGCTGTCTTCCAAGGAGAGCACACCGGTGTGGATTGCTGTGAATGAGGACGGTGTCAGCATCCTAGACCACACCACCATGGTATGAAAAGATGAGGCCAATTCCTTGACCCTTCCTCCTAAACATTGCCTCTTGCTGTCCTTTGGACTCAAAGGCCTGAATATGTAACCATGATTCCCTTACCCCTGCTCCCCGCCCAAGCACTGCTGTCTCTAGTCTAGATACAGCTTGGAGACATTCAAGACACAGATCTCCAAATCGTGACCACTTTGGAGTTCTCCCTTCTTTGCTAAGACTACCTGTACATAGAAGTGACCGGGGATGCTGTTTGCTAGCTCAGGGAAGATGGAAAGTTTTCCCAGAACTAACTGGCTCCTTTCCACAGCAAGTGCAAGTCACTTATCCCTACTCTTCAGTGACGACCTTTGGTGGCTGCAGGGATGACTTCATGCTTGTGATTAGATCCCTTCCAGACCAGGGCTCTGGAAAAGGCCACATTGAGAAGTTGATCTTCCGGATGGCTGCTCCTAAGGTAGGTCTGATGGCACTAAAGCATTTTATTCTGATCTGCTATGATGTGGTGGGCTTTGAGCTTAGAGAGGACATAGGTTATGACCTAAAAGGGCCCTGACCCAATGAGAGGGAGGGCTTCAAAAAGTTTATGGAAAATGTGGGAGCAAGAGAGAAAGAGAGTGAGAAAGCAAGCTGCCAGGTCTGGAACTCAAACCGTGGTTGCCCATGTGAGTCCAGTGCCCCTTCCCACAACCTTTATGAAGTCCCCTCATACACTGTGTCGGACCTTGTCTGTAATCAGTACTCCCACAGGGTTCAGGTGGAGTTGCACCTCCGTCATTGTTGAGCTAGTAGGTAGAGGGGCTAGTTGGGAACTAATTCTGGCCTAGCAACTACTATAGTCTTCACTTAATCTTTTTTAATTCCCTCAAGGCCTAGCATTATGTAGGACTGAGTTAAGTGCCCACTTGCCCTTCTCTTCCTTGCAGCAGTCCCAGGGCAAAGAACCATCTTCTTTTAAGACCCTCTCACCTTATCCCTGGGTTCTACTGTCCCAAACACTAGCACAAAGTAGGACAGTCTTCACAGTGCTCCCCGTTCTAACCCCAGTATAAGATATGTTAACCAACAAGGGTAATAATTACAAAGGTTCAGAAACCTAAGTTCTGATTATTGTTCCAAGCCTCCTTCTGAAGGTATACTTAGGTACCATTTTACCTCATGAAAAAATATGTATGTATCTTGGGCCAGCAGGGGGTGTGGAGGTTAAGGCAGCTAGACCCACATGGCTAATTCTACAGTTTGAGTCCTGGACCCAGCGGCTTGAAAAATCACACTGGGCGTGTGTGTGGGTGTGCCAAAAATCCTGAGAAGAGAATGGAGAAAAAGGGATCATGGTGTGGTCATCCCCCTGGGGGGGTGATTTCTCTGTCAAGCACATGCACCTTATAGCAAAAACTAATATATATATACACACACACATATATACACACACAAATACACATACACATGTATATATATATACGTGTATATTTATATATACTCTTGTTCACATTTAATCCTAAAGCTGGAGTTTGCCAAACCTCCTCCTTTTAATACCACTTTGCCTGGGCCAGCAGGTGGCATGGTGGTTAAGGCACTGGACTCTCACATTGCCAACTTTGGTTTGAGTCCCAGACCTCACTTTCTCACTTTCCCTTTCTTATTCTCTCTGGTGAATGCAAGTCTTAAAAAAATAATAATAAATAAAATTAAATAATTCTTTAATACCACCTTGTCAAAGAGGACATTACAGACCCCTTTCCTGAAAAGGTCCCGTTCCTGGCCATGGCAATAACCAGAGCAGAATGTTGGTCCTCCTCCTTTGGGAGGGTTCTATGCATCCCAGAGGACCCTCAAGCCAACAGGTACCCATTTCCCTGGGCCTCTGAACCTCACAGTTATGGTCCCTTTTGGACATTTTCTCCTAGGTGGGTATTTTAAGAGATAAACTAGAGCCCAGGAAGGTTATATGCCTTATATAACAACTAGTAAGTGAGAAAGGTAAGATTCAAGCCAAGGCTAGTTCAATTCCTTTGCTTCTCTGACCTCTCCTTAGATTGCAGAAGCTACCTTCATCATGGCCAGCTACATGAACCATTGCTCTGGAACTGTGAACAACTCCACCAGCCTGGCTGCAGCCCACCACCCATGGGAACTGGATGGACGACAGTTCTTTGCTTCTGTTCCCTGTGCTACCAAGGGGCCAACGTTGCTGTGAATACTTCTACTCCTTTCCCTACCACCACTGGTGCCTCCAGGATGAGAAAGATATATCCAGGAGTATGATACTACTGTGATGGGTCTAACAGCCCCAACTCCCTGTTTGTCCTGTGAAATGTATATTTCTGTGTCTATGAAGCCTTCACTCTCTAGATGCCTTATAATATTCCAGGGCCCAACCTCTAAAAATCCAGACCAATACAGAAACTACTTACTCTTTTTTCCACAGTACTGACTCTGGATGCTTTCTGATTCTAGACATAGACAGGGATGGCCCATCGTGATGGAGGGCATCAGTGCTCTAAGTCAGGAATGTCTGCACTGATACTCTCAGGGAAGTTCATAGTTTTTGTACTACACATGGTCTTTCTGTGGGGATTTATACTTGAAGTTTTCTGAACATCCCTGAACAGAATAGGACTAAAATTTCTAGTTCACCTGAATTCTGAAAAAAGCCTAGAATTCACTAACACTGGACTTCTTTTCCCAAATGAGAAAGGTGTTGGCAGGGCCAGAGATAACAGAATCGACTCAATTTTGCCATGGTGAGTAGGCATTTGCAGTGCTCCTCTGGGGCAGCAGGTCCTGTCTTTGCAGGACAACACGCTATCCCTGCTAAGATTTGAGCTCTTTTCTTTCACACTGGACTATAAGCTGAACTCAGAACCACACACTGTCCAGCCAAAAGCAGGTAGTAGGTTTAATCTCATCCTAACAACTGGACAGGGTTCAGTGATCTCTATACACAATACACGCAATGCTGTAGGTAATCATCGTTTCCCCATCATTTGAACGACTAAGCAAATGCACTCTGCTTTTTGCTGCTGAGCCTACCAAGGAGGAGTTAGGAGCACAAGAGACTCCTCCCCAGGCTCATGAGCCTGGGTGTGCTCCTCAAGACTTCTGGCAGACTTCTGCCGGGAACTGCTTTGAGAGCAGAGGCATGCATGTAATATCTGCCCTGGCCTTTTGCCTTCCTGATAACGCTGTAATACCCGCCTCAACTCAGACATAATTTGAGTGCAGAGGAAATGATCTTGTCTATACCATTTTGTAACGAGGTTGGTGGGGGGACGAAAGAGTTCATACTCTGATTTTCTAATATCTGAGAAACTGAGTTTTATTTCAAAGCTCTAAGGCAGTCTTTCCATTTGTCACTGAAGTGCTACAACCTGTATGGGGTTAGCAGTATTATCCAAGAACCAAGGCTTTATCCCCAGGAGTGTGTGTGCTGTGCACTGCGAAACTGTAAGGCTGGAACTAGTTTATCTGAACACCTCAGCTGATGAAGTGTCCTCTCTCTCACTCTTTAAACCGACAAGCATGATTAAAAAAAGGAGCACACCAGAGTCTCTGCCTCTTTTAAATGAACTTGACTTTGGCAGGTAGATTCATAGCCATTTCTCTTCCTGCCTCTCCCCTCCCTCTAGGATTTGGGGATCTACCTATGACCTTTCTACCTCAAACACATCACATGGACCACAGGCTCCTGGATACCCCTTCCAGAGCTGGTAAAAAAGGCAGCGATCATAGTTCTGATTCTGTTAACACTTGAGTATCTCTGAGGACATATATGCTCTATATACCCAGGGAGGTGTTTTTTTTTTTTTAATTAGGATTCTGGAGCCAGCAAGTGGCATGGTGGTTAAAGGCACTGGACTCCCGCATGGGTGACCACAGTTTGAGTCCCGGACATGTTGGCTTGCTTTCTCTCTTTCCCTGTCTCTCTCTGATCAAACTGGAGAATAATAATAATAAAGTTAAATAAAATAATTCTCTTTCAAAAATTACGATTC
This sequence comes from Tupaia tana, assembly GCA_026018925.1. Classification (NCBI taxonomy): domain Eukaryota; kingdom Metazoa; phylum Chordata; class Mammalia; order Scandentia; family Tupaiidae; genus Tupaia; species Tupaia tana. The sequence goes on from JAKSZU010000001.1 coordinate 232,806,940, forward strand.
TAAAGAAAGAATAAGCAAGAATGGAGTTGTGTTCACACTGAATCTGAGGGTCAGACTGCTTCCTCCACCGTCTTTCTTCCCAACCATTCAGGAATCTTCCCTTAACTTATTAATTTTATACAGAAGAAACTGCCCTGAAACAAAGGCTTCTATAATTTGCTTCTTAATCTTTCTTTAACATGAGAGTTCCATGTCTGGAAACCAAAATCAAATTTCTGTGTGGCCTTTTACTCATCCTTGTTGGCAAAAGTGGCTTTGAAGTGACAGAAAATCCTGAGTAACAGGAAAGTGTTAATGTGCTTGAGACCTATGACTGAAATGCCATGATCATGTTCATCAATAAAAAGCAGCTACCTGTGAATCAATTACTGTGTATGTTTTAGAAAGAGATCTGTTTATTAAAAGTCATAATAAATTAACCTTGTACAGAACACAAGAGTTAGGTAGGTAGAGACTAGTCTTTTGTAGGTTATTTCTTCTGGCTAATCAATACCTGAAGGTCTTGACTACTTTCCCTTAACTTTATAAAAGGTTACTAGGCAGGTGGAAATTGTACCTTTCTCAAGAGATCAGATGTCAGTTTCCCATTGTCTTGCTCCACAAATTTCAATACAAAATAAATTTGCGTGTAACTAGAAATTTCACAATGTACACCTTGCACTTTACCTTAACAGTGTATCAAAATCTTAAGGTCTCCCCCCAGTTGGTAAAGTAGGTAAAACCTGACAGGGTGAACACTTTAATACACAGAAACACCTTGGGTTAGATTTCCAGTCACCTGCTCTCTGGCTCTGAGATCCACTGCATTCACACTGGTTCCTAGGACTGTGCCCACCTGATGGTTCAGAGTGCAGAAAATAAACCAGCCACTGAGGCTTAGGAGCCATCTCCCATGGTAGACAACACTGGCCTTCTGAATGCTGGGGCTCAGGGGCTTGCTGATGTGGCTTTCTGGTGGGCCAGGATCTCCTGGCAGCTCCTGTACACTTCAATCAGGCAGTCCAGCCGGGGCTTGGCACTCTGAATACCAAAGGGGAGAAATGCAGAGTCAAGGTGAACACCAGAGTGCTCAGTGGTGCTGCATCCACCTGCAGCCTCAATCTCTCACCCACACAAGGGTCTACGTGGCGTTCAGAAGCAGGAAGTTCAGGCCTCAAAGCACCTTGCTGGGAAGAGTCCCAAGCAGGGCCAAACCCAGGCTGTGAATAATGTGAAGAGGGAGATTAAAAGACTACTTTTTTGGGGCCAGCAGGTGGCGTGGTGGTTAAGGAGGCTGGACTTCCACATGGCTGACCATGGTTCGAGTCCCAAATCTGGCAACTTGCTTTCTCACTTTCCTTTTCTTTCTGTCTCTCTATTCAATTCTGCCAATTTCAAATAAAATAAGACTACTTTTTAATTTGTCTAAATGTCATGACCTCCTGGGACCAGCAGTTGGCATAATGGCTATGTCACTGGACTCCCATGTAGTAGACTGTGGTTCAAGTCCTGGACCTGGTGGCTTAAACTCATGCCAGGCACGTGTGCGCATGCCCAGGATCCCTGGAGGAGAAGGGATTGTGGCGTGGCCATCCTCCTGTGGGGATTTAATTTATTTAAATTGCTACATATAGTTTCCCCATATATGGCTTTCCTTTTGTCTTTTTAAATTGCCAAAGGGCATGTGTACTTGCGGGGATGGGGGAAAAGCAACACCCCCAAGGTGGGTGTGGTCACCCATTTCTTCTGTTTCTCCATCCTTTCAGAATTCTGAATATACATAGGCATGTGTACATCTGATATGTTTTTGTGATTTTTTGTTTTGATTTTGGTTGTGTTAAATTTCACTATATAGGGACCAGCAGTTAGCATAATTGCTATGTCATTGGACTCCCACGTAGTCGACCGCGGTTCACGTCCTGGACCCGGTGGCTTAAAACTCACGCCGGGCGCGTGTGCATGCATGCCCAGGATCCCGAGAGGAGAATGGAGGAGAAGGGATTGTGGCGTGGCCATCCCCTCTGGGGAGTGATTTCTCGCTTTCTGTCTCTCTGTCTGGCGAGCGCACGTGCCCTATAGCAAAAACCTCTCAAAAAAAAAAAATTCACTGTATGAAATAATTTTCAAACTTTACATATAAAATTGCTCTTATCTCTGAAGACTATTTAACAACTTGTGATACTTCTCGAGTGTCCATCCGTGTTATTCCCCTTGCTTGTTTTATTTTTAAAGTTTTATTTTTTATTATTTTTTAAGGTCTTTATTATATGTCATGTGCACTTGCCAGAAAGAAACAGGGGCAGTGAGAGGGAAAGTGAAAAATCACCCCCAAGAGGGATGGCCATGCCACAATCCCTTCTCCTTCATTCTCTTCCTGAAATCTTGGGCATGCATGTACATGCACTCGGCGTGATTTTCAAGCCACTGGGTCTGGGACTTGAACCACAGTTGGTCGTGTGGGAGTCCAGCGAGGTAACCACTATACCATCCCTATTATTATTTTTAATTTGACCAGAGAAAAAGAGTGAGAAAGCAAGCCACCAACTCTAGGATTCAATCCACAGTTGACCAAGTGGTTAAGGCACAAAGGCCAGCACCTTAACCATCACACTGCCTGCGGCCCCCTTCTTGCTTGTTCTTAATGAGTTGAAGGTCCTGAAATTTTTTTTTTTTTTTTTTTTGGGGGGGAGAGGTTTTGCTATAGGGCACATGCGCTCGCCAGAAAGAGACAAAGTGAGAAATCACCCCTGGGGGGGATGGCCACGCCTCAATCCCTTCTCCATTTCCCTCTCAGGATCTTGGGCGGGCACGTACGCACGCACGCACGCACGCGCACCTGGCAAATTTAATAACTTTAAAATGTCTTTACATATGTAAAAAACAAACACAAATTCCCAAAATGTAGCAAAGTTTGCCAATCTCTGAAGCCCAATCTTAAACACTATATAAATACTTTAAAAGTCTATAAAATTGGGCAGGTAGGTAGTGTGGTGGTTAATGTGCTGGACTTTCACATGGCCAACTGTGGTTTGAGTCCTGGACCTGGCAGCTTGAAGATTATAACAAACAAACAAGCAAACAAATGTTTTAAAAAATTGATAAAAACTATTAATAAACTTTAATACAATATTTTGAATTATAATATAAAATAATTTTTCTTTAATCTTGTGACAACCAAAGTTTCTGTTCCTACTGAACCTAAGTGGCAATGGATGTGCAGGATTTTACTAAAGAAAGGCAAGTGTTCTGTGCTCACCTGGAAGACAGGTACTACTTGGGATATCCCATGAGGTTCCACTGGATCCTTCAATAAAATGCAGAGGTAGTAAATTACCTTCTGCTGTAAGAAAATAAACCAACAGCACAGGTCTAAGTGAAACTCATTCTCTTCAAGGATGAAAACTTTTTCATAAATCATACTCTGAGTAGTAGAACACTAGATAGGTTCTAAAGAGGAGAATAAGGAGAGTCTTGTTCTTTAAATTAAAAAAGGCAAAAAACGGGACCAGCAGTTAGTGTAATGGCTATGTCGCTGGACTCCCATGTAGCCGACCGCTGTTCAAGTCCCGGACCTGGTGGCTTAAAGTCACGCTGGGTGTGTGTACGTGCATGCCCAAGATCCCGAGAGGAGAATGGAGAAGAAGGGATTGCGGTGTGGCCATCCCCCCCTGGGGGGTGATTTCTCGCTTTCTATCTCTGTCTCTCTCTCTGTCTTTTTGGCGAGCACACACGCCCTATAGTAAAAACCTCTCAAAAAAAAAAAAAAAAAAAAAAAAAAAAAAAAGGCAGAAAAGAGGGACCAGCAGATGGTGTAATGATTACATCGCTAGACTCCCACATAGTCCAACACGGCTCAAGTCCAGACCCAGTGGCTTAAAACTCACTCCAGGTGTGTGTGTGTGTGTGTGTGTGTGTGTGTGTACGTTGTGTGCCCAAAATCCTGAGAGAGAATGGAAGAAAAGTGACTGCAACGTAGCCATCCCCACGGCGGGTGATTTCTCGCTTTCTGTAACTCTGGCGAGTGCATGCACTCTATAGCAAAAATCTCTCAAAAAACAAGACAAAAAGAAAGAAAAAAACACAAAAGGGATGATTTTTCAAATAATTATTTTATTTTATTTTATTTATTATTTAATTTGACCAGAGAGAGAGAGAGTGAAAAAGCAAACCACCAAGACTCCAACAGTGGTCGCCATGTGGGAGTCCAACGCCTTAACCACCATGCCATCTGCCAACCCTGCATAAGGGATGATTTTGAAGTTGGGCCAGAAGATGAAGTTGAAATCTTGACTCTCTATCTATGAAAACCTGATACATCTCTAAAATTATAAGCACTGACCCAACCAGAGTAGTGTACTGGTTGTGGTAGCCTGTGCTGGTTGGGATGTGTGCTGGATGACACTGCTACACAGCAGGCTGAGGCTACATGGGATATCCAGGTTCAACTCCCAGCCCACCTTAAAGGCTAGGTATGCTGGCTTGTGTCTGTAGTCCCACCTACTTGAGAGGCTGAGATAGGACAGAGACACAGCAAGACCCTGTCTAAAGAAAGAAAGAATAGACTATAATAGAATAGAAAAATAAATAAAATCTTCTCAATACAATTTTCTCAATATAATTTTCGCTTTTATAGTTTACAAACATACCAGTCAAAAAAAGAAAGCACTATAAGCACTGGAACAATACGGTGTCCTCAAGTTTAATTTTGTGATTATCAAAGACTATTAGACATTAAAGCTCAGTTTAAATACAAGAATGTCCCATGAACTGGCTACCTCCTCCAGAGAGACCTCTACACTTACCTCTTAAATACTTACCATGTAAATGGCCTCATTAATGACAACGTCCTTGACCTTGCCCATCTCTATGAAGGTGGTGCTTTCTTTGCCTGAAGCGTAAGATGAAGTCATCTGGATACCAAGGGAATCAATGATTAACAGACTCTCCTGGTCAATCTTCACAAAATGGAGGTAACCCAGCAGGCCTAAGAGGGTGATGAAGATGGCAGCAGACAAGATCATGCTGTTCTGAAGAGAGAGCCAGACACTGGCAGTAAGATTACCAAGTGGTCCTCTGCATATATATCTGTACAATGATCAACTCTTGGCAATGCTAAAAAAAGCCTTTGTTCTGTGAAACAGATGAGGGGAGCATGCATGGAGGAAGAGGAAATCACTTCTATCTGCAAGTATTATGAAAAAATATATATAGTGATACTGGGAACTAGATATTTCAGGGCACAGGCGAAATGAAGATTTTCTACTCAAATTCAGCCTCCAGCAAGCAAAGCTAGTGTGGCAGGAGAGTTGAGCCTCTGAGAAGATTCCACATGGATACTGGGAACTAGATATTTCAGGGCACAGGCGAAATGAAAAAAATTCAGCCTCCAGCAAGCAAAGCTAGTGTTCTTCTAGAACACCTCTGTCTGCTTGCTCCTGAACATTGAGGCTTAACTTCAAGAATTTGAAAGAAACAGCCATTCATCAGATGACAAGAAATCACCGGGATCACGAGAAATATGGGGAAAACGAGAAAATACCTCTCCTCCAATGCATCCACAAACAGTTCGGTGAAAGTCATGAAATGTCTGATAAGGAATTTAGAGCATTCAATGTCGAAGCTAACAGAGATGGAAGAAAAGAGAGATAATGAACTGCTAAAGAGAAAGGAGAAAGAAGTTGCCGAGTTCCAGGGATGAGGAAATTCTTGCTCTAAAAGAAGACTAAACGGAACTGCTAGAGATCAAGTCTATAAAAAGAAGTATATATAGCAGACTAGATCATTCAGAAAATAGAATCTCAGATGTAGAAGAGAAAATGGCTGGCTTAGAAAAGTCCACCACGAAGACTGAGAAAATGGCTGAGAATGATATGCGAGAAATACTGGATACCATCAAACGTCCAAATATCCGGATAATTGGCATTCCAGAAGGTGAAGAGACCCATAAGGGCATTGATAATCTATTCCATGAAATCCTGCAAGAAAACTTTCCAAACCTAGAGAGGCATTCGAAGATCCAGTCCCAGGAAATACAAAGACCCCAAATAGAATCAACCCAAGGAGATCTTCTCCAAGACACATTATAGCCAGGTTGACCAAAACCGCAGACAAAGACAAGATACTAAGATTGGCAAGAGAGAAACATCAAGTTACCTACAAAGGACATCCCAGGCTAACAGCAGATCTCTCATCGGAAACAATGCGAGCGAGGAGAGAATGGGAAAATATATTCAAAGTGTTACGAGAGAAACAGTTTCAGCCAAGAATACTGTACCCGGCAAGATTATCTTTCAGGTGGGAAGAAAGGACATTCTCAGATAAACAAAACCTGAAAGAATTTACCAGCACCAGACCAGATCTCCAAGAAGTACTCAAGGGTGTGCTTATCAAGAAAATTAAACACAGACACACGGAAATAAGAGTCCAAAAACTATGAAAGTGGCCAACTTAATCAGAGGGACAAGTCTGAATTTGAATATTATATCCCAGAATTTAATCAGGAAAATTGAACCAGAACAGAAGATAAAAGTACATGAGACTGATAGGTTCATGTTCCATTTGAACAGAATCCTAACTTGTTTCCTGGCTTTAAGCAAAGTTCCTTGGCATTTCTTTGAGTTAAGTTAAAACTGGTTTTCTTAGTAGTAATGAGTGAACTCACCATTGAAAGTAGTTAGATTATGTAGGAAATTGTGTGATCAATGCAACGTGGGTGGGAAGGGAATGAAGGACAATTGTAGACACCGGAGGTGGTGTGAGAGGAGGGTGGGAAGGGACAGAGGGTCAGAAAGAGGGGTGGAAGTAATTCTAGGAACTAGTAATGGAAAATTTTTTGTAATGTGCATGATTGTATCACTATGCAGTGTGTACTGGATGGGAGATTGCATTTTGTATGCTGTGATGAAGCTTAGGGAAGGAATGTAAATTGAGTTACAAAAAAAAAGTTTCAGAAAAAAAAATATTTATATATTCAATGACTGCAGTAGGATATGTAGCCACAGCTAGGTGCTACTTTATAGGATGCGTAAAGTAAGACTTGTGTTCATGGAAATGTGGGTATCACCTGTGTTTGCTATGAGGGTATTTGGATTGATTAGGGTCTTTGGCGTTACAATAAAATGTGAGGAGAAAACAGTATAGAAAGCAAACATAGATACCAGAGACTGTGGGAGGAGAGTGGGAGATGGCAGAGGGTAAGAGATAGAGAATCTAGGATGGGGGAAAAAAAGCAAAACATACAGAAGACAAGAAATGGAAGATCATTTGCTGACAATAACATGCTTGTTGATGTGCTTGATTGAGACAATATATAGTGTAATTTGGATGGGAAAAAAAAAAAAATATATATATATAGTGCAAAAGACACAAACAGCAAGTGGATCGGTTGGTAGGGTGGACCTCCATCAACTAAATCTCTTCATACCAATCTTAAAAATTTTTCTTCCAAAATTGCAACTTAAGGGCCCAGATCTTCTCTCATGGTCCCTCAGAAGAAAATATATCCCACTCCTTGACACCATACATATACACAAAAGGATATATAGAACAAAATCATAGACTGGGGTCAGCCAGTGGCATGGTGGTTAAGGCAGCTGGATCCCACATGACAAACTGCATGGTTCAAGTCCTGGACCCAACTGTCTGAAAAGCACATTGGGCATATTTGCATGCATGCCCAAAATCCTGACAGGAGAATGGAGGAGACAGGATTGTAGCATGGTAATCTCCCCTGGAGTATGCCTTCTCACTTTCCATCTCTCTTTCTCTTCACCGTTTCTCTTTAGCACATGCACCTTATAGCAAATTTTTCTTTTTTATTTTTTTTGGCCAGGAAAAACAATTTTATTCTTATCACCATTATACAATTCAGATCAGATTACATAGTAAAACAATTCTATAAAACACAGCTGCATGTAGCTTAATGGGGATAAGTTCTGAGAGACACGTCCTTAGGTGGTTTCACTGCTACAGGAACTTCAGAGAATGCATTTACACAAACCTAGATGGTACAGCCTACTGTAATCTCACAGGACCACCATTTGGTATATGTGGTCTCATTGACTGAAAAGTTACCTGGCACATGGCTGCAGTATATTTTCAACAATTTCCTGTTGAGGAATATCCCTTCCCGACCTTTCATAATTCAGCAATTTTTAACCAATTCTAAACTATAGCAGTTCTATCACTGTCCTATAAGTTAGAGAAGTGCATCTGCAAGAAATTTCAATCACTGTAGTGTTACTTAATGCAATTTTCATTCTCCTATAGCTGATAGTCTTCAGGTGGAGACCACACTCTTGAGAAAGCCTCTATCTCTTGTGTGTACTCGTCTAGACGTTTGGGTACTTTTCATGGTTGAGGTAGCTCTTCCACTAAATTCTTCAGAATATCTTCTGGAATATCCTCATCAGGGAAAAGATGCAACCTTTGCATCAGTGTTCTGTGAAGGTTTTCTGGCAGCACGTCATAAATAGCTAGTTTTACATTTGCCACTGGATCCCTTTGGTTTGAGCAGCTATTACTTGTCTAAATCTACCCAAGTAGCCAGTATGTGAGGAATATACTTTTTGCTCCCATTTGTTTCCAGAAAATGCAATGTGTCTTGTGTTCATTATGACAACATGATCCCCACAGTAACTCAGTGGATGGTACACAGGTTTATGTAATCCCTCAAGCTTTGTGGATGCCATAACAGCAAGTTTCCCAGGAGGCTGCATTTTCCCACCTAAGAGATACCATACTCAAGCAAAAGTGGCCCACTGCTGGGGCGCCCTAGAGAAACTCAACATACTTCCTCTTGGCAGTACTGTGCCCCTTTTCTTTTTAATTTTTATTATTTAAATACTTATCTATTTTTATTTGACCAGAGGGGGACAGAGTAAGAGACAGAAAGAAAGAAAGTGAGAAAGCAAGCTGTCAGGCCCAGTACTCAAACCATGGTCAGTCATGTGGGAGTTCAACACTCCTAACCACCCACCCCAATAGCAAATTTTTAAAAAATAAAAAGAAATTTAAGGCCAGCAGGTGGCATGATGGTTAGGGCTCTAGACTCCTTCATGACTAACTATGGTTCAAATCCCAGACCTGGCAGTTTGCTTTCTCACTTTCTTCTTTCTCTCTCTCATGAGAGCATGTACCCTACAACAAATTAAAATATAATCGTAATAAGTAGAATTAAATAATTAATTCTTTTTAAAAAATTCATTAATTGAAACTCATTTCTTGAATGCAAAAAGTGTCTTCTGGGACCAGCAGGTGGTGTGGTGGCTAAAGTGCTAGACACTCCCACATGACTGACCACAGTTCGAGTCCTGGACCTGGTGGCTTGATTTCTCACTTTCCCCCTCTGTGTGTGTCTCTCTCTGGTCAAATTAAAATAAATGAATGAATAAATTAAATAAACATATATATTTTTTTTTAAAAAAGAAGTATCTTCTTATTCTTTATACTGAAAGATGATTTCCTTGACCAAACTCTAGTCAGGCTCCTGTAGCCTTTTAGGCCCCAACTACGGCATCTGTTTTTGTTGGGCTGGCATTGCCCAGTTGTCGTAAGAATCTTGCTGAGTCAATTTAAAGAGAGTCCTCCAACTCTTGGCATTTGATCATCTGGCCTTCAGCAAGGATCCTGTCAAGTCGAGTTAGTCAGAATCCCATCTTGCCCCTGATATATCCTTTTAGTTATTTTCCATCTACTGACCCTTCCCCGCTGCTTCTTGACTATATATTTTCACTTGTCCATGCTGTATTCAGAATTGAGGTCAATTCTCACTTTCTCCCTATTGCAGCAATTCATGAACTAAATCTGTTTTACCATTTTATTTACTAACTGGTTCCAGCATTATTATAGACAGTACCTTTCTACTTTATCCCTAAAACTCAGTAAGTGTTAGATCAGGGATCTGCACATTGTTTGGGCCTATGGTCTGTTTTAGTCTGGCCTACCTTAAGCAAATAATTATTTTAAAATTTTTTTACAGGGGCCAGGAGGTGACAAAGGGGTTAAGGCACTGGACTCCCACATGGCAACTCTGGTTTGAGTCCAGGACCTGGTGGCTTGAAACACACACCAGACTCATGTGAGTGTGTGCCCAAAAATCCAAAGAAGAGAATGGAAGAGAAGGGATTGTGGCATGGTCATCCCCCTGGGGAGTGGTCTCTCTCTCTTTCTGTCTCTGGTGAGGGTACATGCCCTATAGTAAAAATTTCTCTTGGGAAAGAAAAAAATTTGTTTTACAGGTTATAGAAAGAAAAAGAAAAAAAATTATATGCAGCAGTAGTAAAATAATTACTACTCAGTCTGTTAAAGAAAATGTTGGGGCTGGCAGGTGCTGTGGTGGTTAAGGGCACTGGACTCCCACAGGGCCAAAGGTGGTTCAAGTTCCAGACCTGGTGGCTTGCTTTCTCTTTCTCTCTCTTTCTCCTCTCACTCTCACTTTCACTCTGTCCCTCTCTCGTCAAAATTTAATAACAAATAAATAAAAATAAAGTTAAAGAAAGAAAATGTTTGGGGCCGGCAGGTGGCAAGACAGTTGGGGCACTAGACTCCCACATGGCCAACTGCAGCTCAAGTCTTGAAACTGATGGCTTATTTTCTCTTTCCCTTTCTCTCTCTGGTCAAATTAAAGATAATAATAGGGGGACCAGCAGTTAGCATAATGGCTATGTCACTGAACTCCCATGTAGTTGACCGCGGTTCGAGTCCTGGACCCACTGGCCTAAACTTATGCTGGGCGCGTGTACATACATGCCCAAGATCCCAAGAGGAGAATGTAGAAGGGATTTGTGGCGTGGCTATCCCCCCGGAGGGTGATTTCTCGCTTTCTGTCTCTCTGTCTTTCTGGCGAGCGAACGCGCCCTAGAGCAAAAACCTCTCCAAAAAAAAAAATAATAATAGGAACCAACAGGTAATATCATGGATATGTCACTGGACTCCCACGTAGTTGAATGCTGTTTGAGTCCCAGACTGGCAATAATTTCTCTCTGTCTCTCCAGTGAACACATGCGCCCTGTAGCAAAAATCTCATAAAAGAAAAAGAAAGAAAGATCTTAAAGCACACAAGAACATCTCATGAAGACTTCAAGGGCCAGCTGCTATGTATAGCAATAACTCAGTACTCCACAGTGCCAAAGCCACATGGGAAGGTCCTGGGTTGCTGCACATGTTCATGCCCATAATAGTGGCTGGCTGAGGTTAAGGGTAAATCAAGATCTGACAACCCTGTTGGGGATACCTGTCTTTTTCTCAGAAGAAATAAACTTAAAAAAAAAAAACAAAAACAAAAACAAAAAAACTTCAAGGGTGTATGATTTAATTGGTACAGAGGAGGCAATAGTTATTGACAGATATACTTAGTTGAAATATTCTAGCTTGGAATAAATAAGGTAAAAACATGGAACTTTGATAGAACTGTGAATTCAAAACCAGGAAGGAATGAAGCAAAGAAGAACAGTAAATACTGAGGGGTTAGAGCCATGCCAGCTTTTTGGTAAGGTAATCCCTACCCAAAACTTCACTAATCCTTGCATTTTTTCTGTATACTTCATTATTCTGTCTAGAATTCTAACAAAGGAATGTGGAAATTCCTTGGATTGGGGCTAAGTTATGTATCTGACTGAATTCCTTCAACCAAATTTCTTTTCACTACAGACATGTATTACTCTCATGAACAGTTATAATAGGAAGAAAGGTAGGGAATTTGGGTACACAGAGGCCTTAGGAACTATTGCCATGAAGTCTAAAGGAAGATGAGGTCACTGAATCCCAGCCCAGGCACTTGACTGGGGAAAGTGGGATACACCAGGATGAAAGAGGAGCACAGAAGACAGCTGGTATAAAAACAAACTTCTGGGGCTAGCAGGTGGCATGTGGTTAAGGCACTGGACTCCCTCATAGGCAACCAGAGTTTGAGTCCTGAACCTCGTGGCTTGCTTTCTCACATTCCCTTCCTCTCTCTTTCCCTGGTCAAATTGAATAATAATAATAATAATAATAATAATAAATAAATAAATAAATAAATAAATAAATAAATAAAATAAAACAAAACAAATAATTCTTTAAAAGAAAAACCTTTCGGAGGTTGGCAGGTGGCATGGTGATTAAGGGGTTGGACTCCCACACGGCCAACCATGGTTCAAGTTCTGAACCTGGCAGCTTGCTTTCTCACTTTCCCTCTCTTGTTCTCTCTCTCTCACTCTGTCTCTCTCTGGTCAAACTAAAATAAATAAATAAAGTTAAATAAAATAATTCTTAAAAAAAAACTTCTGTTTTAAAATGCGGTCTGACAGTATGACTAAGATCAGTTATATCATAGTATAATGAAAAACAAGAGGCTTCAGAGTCAGACAGCTCTGAGTTTGAAGTCCAGATCGGCCATCTACTAGCGTCGGGACTTTGAGTAAGTTATTATTATTCTTTTTTTAGTTCATTTCTTCTATGAGAGAGGGAGACAGAAAAAGATGAGGAGCTGGGGAGCCAGGCACCAGAATAAGATCCTCACACTGCAATCTTATCTCCAGCCCCAGCCAGCCAGGATAACTGGCACATATGGGCTTGAGCAGCACTATATAACAAGACCTTGGGAAGCAAACCCAGGACCTAATGTGACCTCTGCATTGTGGAGTGTTGTAACCACTGCGCCAACATAGCTGGCTGTACCACTGTTTCTGAGTCATAGTTTTCTTCTAAGGAATTCAGTAAAGCACCTGGCACTCAGTAGGCATTTAATAAATATCTGTTCCCTCCTCTTCATAGGACCACACATGGCTAGAACTCAGGCTAGTATTAAAACTGAACTGAAGGGATCAGAAGATGGCATAATGGTTACGTCACTGGACTCCCACAATGTTGACCAAGGTTCAAATCCTAGACCCGGCGACTTGACATTCATGCAAAGTGTGTGCTTGTGTGTCCAAAATCCCAAGAGGAAAATGGAGAAGGGTTGTGGTGTGGCTGTCTCCAGCGGGGTGGCATGGTGATTCCTCACTTTCTGTCTGTCTTTCTGCCTGTCTGATGAGTGCAAGCACCCTATAGCAAAAAAATCTCTCTTCAAAAAAAAATTATTCTGGACCAGCAGGTGGTATGGTGGTTAAGGTGCTGGACACTCCCACATGGCTGACCACGGTTCAAGTCCTGGACCTGGTGGCTTGCTTTCTTACTTTCCCTCTCTCTTTCCGTGTCTCTCTGGTAAAATTAAAATAAATGAATAAATAAATAAAATTAAAATAAATAATTATTTTTAAGAATGTATTCCACTGGGACCAGCAGTTAGCGTAATGGCTATGTCGCTGGACTCCCACGTAGTCGACCGCGGTTCGAGTCCCGGACCCAGCGGCTTAAACTCACGCCGGGCGCGTGTGCGTGCGTGCCCAAGATCCCGAGAGGAGAATGGAGGAGAAGGGATTGCGGCGTGGCCATCCCCCCTGGGGGGTGATTTCCTGCTTTCTATCTCTCTGTCTCTCTCTGTCTGTCTGGCGAGCGCACGCGCCCTATAGCAAAAACCTCTCCAAAAAAAGAAAAAAGAAAAAAAAAAAAAAAAAAAAAAAAGAATGTATTCCACTATATTATCAATTAAATTAGAGGGGAGGTCTGTCAAGTCAATTTAATCATTTCAACTGATTTATAAACAAAATTTTTTAAACGGTTTTTGCCTTAGGGTGGGTACACTGGCCAAAGAGAGGCAGAGACAGAAAGAGGGAAAGTGAGAAGTAAAATACAATTTAAATTAAAATACAATTTAAATACAATTTGGTACAAATCAAAACCATCTTAATTCTTCTATTCCTACGCTAAATTATCATGCTCTGAAATATACTTTAATGGCAAAAAAGCTAATAGATGCAATAATCAAAACAATATCCAGGGAACCAGCAGTTAGCGTAATGGCTATGTTGCTGGACTCCCACGTAGTTGACCGCGGTTCGCATCCCGGACCCAGTGGCTTAAAACTCACACACCGGGCACGTGTGCGTGCGTGCCCAAGATCCTGAGAGGAGAATGGAGGAGAAGGGATTGTGGCTTGACCATCCCCCCTGGGGGGGTGATTTCTCGCTTTCTGTCTCTATGTCTCTCTCTGTCTGGCAAGCGCACGCGCCCTACAACAAAAACCTCTCTAAAAAAAAAAAAAAAAAACAATATCCAAATGACAGAAACAAATAGTCCTGTTGTACTGAGGTCTGGTCAGATCACTTTTGTTTTTAAAGAATTATTTTTTTATTTAACTTTATTCATTTATAATTTTTAATTAGACCAGAGAGGGACAAAGCGAGCAAGAGAGAATGAGAGAGGAAGCCACCAGGTTCAGGACTCAAACCATACTGGCCCCTGTGGGAATCCGGCACCCTGAACCACCACGCCCCCTGCAGCCCCCTAGTCAAATCACTCTTGGAATAACATACTCAATTCAGGGCACTACAGAGGAAACTAGAACTCACCCTGACAAGGGTACTTAGGGTGGTTCTTTTCATTTGGGCGCTGTCAGAAAGTTACTGCACCCTCACAATACTGTGACGTTGGTACGACATATATTAATCTCACCTTAGAGATGTGAAAATTGAAGCTCAGGGAAAATAGAGATGAGTCTGAAATTGAGCACAGGAATCACTCATGTCTGAAATTTCGTAGTTCTTTAGAAAGTACCGGACATTGGGGAAGGACTTAAGAACAGAGAGAGTCTGCCTTGAAAGACAGAGATGAGGAAGAATCATACGCTGTACCCATACACAGTACACACGCTCACTGACTCGCGGGGCGGTCCGTTTCCGGAAGACGACATAAGGTGCTGTCACAGGGATACCTTTGAGGCACCGTAAGCGATGGAGGCGCACGGACTACCTAACAGTTCTCGAACTCCTGAAATTAAATTACTACGCGCATCACTACATAGAGTACATGCAACTGAAAAGCTGTAGGCTGCCGGGCCAGACCTGGACGCACCCGGCGTCGGCACAGGGCGAAGCAGCGACCCGGGAGGGGCTTCACTTCCCTAAACAGGGAGCGCGTCTCCGGACCGGCTAGCTCCCGCGCTCCCGGCCTACGACCGTAGGAGGGTCCCCCACCAGGTCCAAGCTCGACACTCCCCTAAAGGCTCTCCCAACCAGCGCCGCCCCGTCCGAGTGCCGCAGGGCCCGGGGTACCTCGAAGAGAGTGAAGAGCCCGTAGGCCGCCAGCCACACGGTGCAGGTGGCCGCGGTGAGCGAGCGCAGCGACAGCCGCGGGCAGCTGAGGCAGAACTCCCTGCAGGACGGGGAGTAGTAGCGGCGATGCAGGGCCAGGCGGCCGCCGCAGATATCCGAGTAGCTCCGCTCGTCCTCCATGACCCGCTAGCTCGCCAGTCAGCGCCTTCGCCCCGGCTCCAGACCGCTTCCGGCAGCGGGGTCAATCCCGCCTCTCCGCGCAGCCGCAGTAGCGCGCCGAGAGCCGGGCAGGTGTCTTGGGTTAAGTTCAAGTCCCAGTGTTGCTCGGGTTCTCTGATGATCCTCTTCCAGAGACCCGTAGAGGGTCCGACAATTCAGAGGACAGATTAAAGCCGCTGTTAACGTGCTTCGTCTCGACATACTGATTTCTGTTTCTAAGCCAGTGAGCCCCAAGGAGACAGTGCACAGGTACTCATTCATTCATCTCTCTGCTTAGTAGTTGTAGGTGCTGAGGATGCAGCGGTGAAGAATAAGAACAAGGTCTCTGCCTTCGAGTAGCTTCCTTCCTAGCAAGAAAAATGCTGTGGAAGTGACTTCAGAGAGTGTGTTTGGCAGTAATATACGGAACTGGCAGGGATGGACTGGCAGTCAGGATAGGTATGTCTGAGTAAGAGACCCTGGACTTACGAGGATCCCAAGCCAGACAGGTCTGGGGGAGCCATGGAAGAGGAATTTGCTAGAAAGCAGGACCAAGAAAGACAAATACCCTGGAGCGAAGCAAGGTTGGCTTATTGGAGGGATCAAAAAGCAAGAGAGGCTGGCTAGTGAGGAAAACAGTTGGAAGCTGGGGAAGTAGGGTGGCGGTCAGATCCAGGAGGCTGCTGTGGGGCCTGGTAAGAAGCTTCAATTTCACTGCTTGCGAGTTCTCTCTCCCAGACCACTGCTTAGAGCATGAAGTCAGCAAACAAGTCCTGACTGGGAGGTAAGCAGGGGTGGGAGATGCAGAAGTTACAGACCATACAATTTCAAAGCTCCTGGGTAATAGTGGCCTGTGGGCGCACTTTTTACTTCAGGTGTGGTCCATGAGTGGCTGAGGGGCTTGTTAAAACAGTTGGGGTTCCTCAGCCCTGAGTCAGGATTATGTATTAAAGAGTTGATCTCGGTCCATCCTGGGTGGCTGGGTCTGTGTGTGGTCATCTGCTGTACTGGAGGCCAACTGAGCACTCGGATCTCTGGCCAGGTCTACCTGGACCGCACCTGGCTTATGTACCTGGGATCCTGACTGGGTAGAGGGTATAAGGGCCAGATGGGAACCTGCTGAGGATGTTTCTTCTTTCTCTTGTAATTGCATGTACTGTCATGAATAAAATAAACTTTAAATATATAAAGAGTTGACCCCATTTTGAATGAGGGTAAATGCCAAAGGTTCTGTGATGTGATTTAGGCAGAAGGGCTCTGCTATGTGATATTGGAACCATATGGGAAGGCCAAGTTTGCAATCGTGTTCAACCTGAACACCAGGCAGGCCCATGATCCTGGCTGGCTGCAGGTCTGCAGAGGAAAATCTCAGATGACAAGACCCTAGCAGGGATCCTTGTCTTTATCTAAAAGGAAAAAAAAGGGTGAATTACATAAATATCTTACCACCTTTGGGCTCTTGGATGACAGTCAGGTTCAATATCTTCATCTTCGTGCAGGATTTTGTGTTTCCTAAAGTATTTTTCTTTTTATCTCTTTCTTTTTTTTTTTTTTTTTTGAGATAGATTCTTGCTATAGGGCATGTGCACTCACCAGAGAGAGACAAAAAGCAAGAAATCACCCCCTGGGAGGATAGCCATGCCACAACTCCTTCTCCTCCATTCTCCTCTCGGGATTTTGGGCACACACACACACACACACACACATGCACTCCCAGCATAAATTTCAAGCCACTGGATCCAGGACTTGAACCGCTGTCAGTCAGGTGGGAGTCCAGCGATGTAACCATTATGCCATCTGTTGGTCCTAGAAAGCAGGACCAAGAAAGACAAATACCCTGGAGCGAAGCAAGGTTGGCTTATTGGAGGGATCAAAAAGCAAGCAATACTTTCTAAAGTATTTTCTTCTAGTATTACTCGCACCACTTTTGTCTCTGCCCTGAATCTGACCAAGTAATATACCCCTTTTATTTTTGTATATATAATATAGTTTATAATTATGAAAGTGATATTTGCTTACTGTGGGAAATTTGAAAAATACAGAAAAAAAAGAAAACTTTTAACCACCCATCTTTCCATCACTCACAGGTAAGCACTGTTAATGTTTTGGAGGAAGCTCTAATCCTAGAATTTTCTTTTTTTTTTTTTTTTTTTTTTTTCTTTTTTTGTAGAGGTTTTTGCTATAGGGCGCGTGCGCTCGCCAGACAGACAGAGAGAGACAGAGAGATAGAAAGCAGGAAATCACCCCCCAGGGGGGATGGCCACGCCGCAATCCCTTCTCCTCCATTCTCCTCTCGGGATCTTGGGCACGCACGCACACGCGCCCGGCGTGAGTTTAAGCCGCCGGGTCCGGGACTCGAACCGCGGTCGACTACGTGGGAGTCCAGCGACATAGCCATTACGCTAACTGCTGGCCCCATAGAATTTTCTTTTTTTTGAGAGGTTTTTTGCTATAGGGCGCGTGCACTCACCAGACAGAGAGAGACACAGAGACAGAAAGCGAGAAATCACCCCCCAGGGGGGATGGTCACGCCACAATCCCTTCTCCTCCATTCTCCTCTTGGGATCTTGGGCACGCACGCACACGCGCCCGGCGTGAGTTCTAAGCCACCGGGTCCGGGACGCGAACCGCGGTCGACTACGTGGGAGTCCAGCGACATAGCCATTACGCTAACTGCTGGTTCCCTAATCCTAGAATTCTTAATCTGGGCTTCATGGATAGAACTAGGGCTTCATTTTCAGTTTTATAAGCTTCTTTTTTTTAAAGTTTATGTATTTTTTTCCATCCGTGAGATACACTTTCCCTTTCACTATCTCTGTCTCTTTCTGGTGAGCACACATGCCTTATAGCAAAAAACTAAAAAAAAAAAAAAAAGTACTCTTTTGTCCAGCAATCATATTTCTCATGACTGTCTACTCTTTACCATAAATATATATGAATTGGGGCCAGCAGGTGGCGTGGTGGTTAAGGGTACTGGACTCCCATGTGGCTGACTGCAGTTCGAGTCCTGGACCTGGCGGCTTGCTTTCTCTCGCTTTCTCTCTCGTGCTCTCTGGTCAAATTTTAAAAATAAATAATTAAATAAAGTTAAATAAAATAAGTTATATGTGTGTGTGTGTGTGTGTGTGTGTGTGTGTGTCATTTTATATATATATATATATATATGAATAAAATAAACTTAAAAAATATAAAGAGTTGACCCCCTTTGTATTAACTTACTGTAGTTTATTTACTATTACCCTGTTGTTTCCTAATCCAGTGAAAATGGCTAGTAGTTCTTTGTATATAATTTTCTTTTTTCAGAGAAGTTTTTGCTATAGGGCTCATACTCTCGCCAGAGACAGAAAGACAGAAAGCAAGAAATCACCATCCCCCCCGGGGAGTTGACCATGCCACAATCCCTTCTTCTCCATTCTCTTGGGATCTTGGGCACGCACGCACATACACGCATGCCTGGCATGAGTTTAAGCCACTGGGTTCAGGACTAGAACCACGGTCAACTACATAGGAGTCCAGCAACATAGCCATTACGCCAACTGCTGGTCCCTCTATATGATTTTTTTTTCATTGCTAGGGGTGCATGTGCTAATCAGAGAAGGAGAAAGAGGACACCTCAGTGGGGTGTGGTCTTGCCACAATCCCCTCTCCTCCATCTCTCAATTCTGTTGGGATTTGGGGCTTTGCATGTACACATGCCAGTGTGGTTTTCAGGCTGCCAGGGCTCGGACTTGAACCACACTGTCAGTCATGTGGGACCTGACTCCCTTAGCTACCAGGCAGGGGCTATATACTAAATAAACTTTTTTTTTGGAGAGGTTTTTGCTACAGGGTGCATGCGCTCACCAGAAAGACAGAGAGAGACAGAGAGAGAGAAAGTGAGAAATCATTCCCTGGGGGATGACCATGCTGCAACCCCTTCTCCTTTATTCTCCTCTCAGGATTTTGGACATGCACACACATACGCCCGTCATGAGTTTTTAAGCTGCCAGACCCAGAACTGTGGTCAACTACATGGGAGTCCAACAATGTAAACATTACACCATCTGCGTAATGAATAAATGAATAAAAAATTAATTAATGAATGAATAAAATTAAAATAATTTTTTTTTTAAAAAAAGAAAAGAAAATCATGTCAGGTGTGTGTGCATGCATGCCCAAATTCCCAGGAGGAGAATGGAAGAGAAGGGATTGTAGTGTGGCCATTCCCCCCTCCCCCAGGGAGGGGGTGTAATTTCTCTCTTTCTCACTGTCTTGTGTCTTGGGAGAGTGTAGTGCCCTATGGCAAAAGAAAAAAAGAAGAAGAAAAAAGAAAAGAAAAAAGACCTTTAAGGGATCAGCAGTTAGCATAATATCTATGTCACTGGACTCCCATGTAGTCGACTGTGGTTCGAGTCCCGGACCTGGTAGCTTAAACTCACTCTGGGTGCATGTGTGTGCGTGCCCAAGATCCCTGGAGGAGAAGGGATTGCGGTGCGGCCATCCCTCCTGTGGGGGGTGATTTCTCTCTTTCTCTCTCTCTGTCTTTCCGCAAGCGCACATGCCCTATAGCAAAAACCTCTCAAAAAAAAAAAAAAAATTGTTAGGTTTTTCCTATTTTGTACTTCTAGGATCACAGGTATGCCTTTAGGCAGGCCTGGCAAGTTTAGGTTGATCTGGGGTCTGAACCCTGAGTCTCCCCATATGGTTCCAATATCCCATCACCTGTGCTATGGACAGCAGCCAATCCGAGAAAACATAGTGACCTTTAGATGCATTCAGAAACATGCTTCTGTGAGTTTTATTAGCAATGGCTATGAGAGCATTTGCATACAAAAACACTATCTGCCTTTTGTTGTTGATACACAAGACCCAATGCTGCAAGGCAGTATTAGGCTAAAGGAAGCCACATATGTTTATCAGATTTCACCCCAAAAGATCAGAGAAATTACATGGTACCAGTGTTTTCACATCTTCAGATGATTTACATCCTAAAGCAACTAGTTTTGCATTCCATTTTCTGTTCCCCCACGTTTTTGCCCTTTAAAAGAATAAACCTGAGGCTAGTTACTGGTCACAGTTTTTCTCATTCACAGAAGTCAGGCCCACCCATCACTTTTCTATACTTGTGCGTCTTTATTTTTATGTTTATTTCTAATCCACAGCCTCCCCACTCAAAATTTGTGTTTAGCTAAGCAGGAACCAGCACTGTGCCACATGGTGGTTAAGCCAGTCAGGCTTCTGAATTGTTTGCTAGTGCTTCCATCTCAGTGCTTCCTTGTAAAATCCAGTTTTAGCAAAGAACCTCAATATCTGATCACCCTCCACCATCCTCCA
Organism: Tupaia tana; assembly: GCA_026018925.1. Classification (NCBI taxonomy): domain Eukaryota; kingdom Metazoa; phylum Chordata; class Mammalia; order Scandentia; family Tupaiidae; genus Tupaia; species Tupaia tana. The sequence continues at coordinate 232,827,564 of JAKSZU010000001.1, forward strand.
GGTAATGTCTGATTGATTATTCTGGCCTGACTTCAACAAGAATCCTGTTAGGTGGATTTAGCCAGAATCCTTCTTACCCTCAATGTTTTCTCTTGGTAATTTTCCATCCACTGACCCTAATCTACTCTTTGGCTAAACATTCCCACTCGTCCAGACTGTGTTTGGACTTGAACCCAATCTCTTGCCCTTACTGAAAGACCCTGTTCCAGTAGTGCCTATACCTATCATGATGATCCTGAATGAAGTCTTCCTTATTGTATTTTAACAGTATCAGTGAAGGGGCCAGCCTATGGTGTAGCAGTTATGTCACTGGACTCCCACATGGCCAACCATGGTTCAAGTCCTGTTCCCACTGGCTTAAAAATCACACCTGGCATGTGTGCATGCATGCCTAAGATCTCAGAAGAATGGTGGAGAAGGGATTGTGGCATGGCAATTCCCCCTAGGGGATGATTTCTCACTTTCCCTCTCATTATCTGTCTCTCACTCTCTGGTAAGCACATGTACCCTAAGGCAAGAAAAAAAATTCTTCTTTAACAACATTGTTTTCTGAAAAAATATTTTTTTCCCAGATTTTCACTGTAAAGTGTGTATACTCACCAGAGAGAGAGAGACAGAGAGAGAGAGAGAGGGAAAGTAAGAAATCATTGCCCAGGGAGGACAGCCATGCCATAGTCTCTTCTTCATTCTCCTCTTGAGACTTTAGGCATGAACACACATGTGCCTGGCATGATTTTCAAGTTACCAGGTCCAGGACTTAAACTGCATTTGACCATGTAGGAGTCCAGACTTAGCCACCATGCCACTGATGGCCCCAATTTATTTTTTTTGTCTTTTCCAGAAGAATATCAGCACTGTCAGTTATGAGCTATTATCTGTCTCCATCTCTATTAACAATGCTTTGCATATACTAGGCACTCAGTAAATACTGGCAAGGAGTGAATAAGTGCTTTTTTGTTTGTTTTCTTTTGCTATAGAGTACATGCGTCACTAGAGAAAGAGAAAGAATGAGAAATCAACTGCCAGGGGGATGGCCACACCATGATTCCTTCTCTCCCATTCTCCTGTTCGGGCCCTGGGCACACACACACACATGCCTGACGTGATTTTCAAGCTATCAAGTCCAGAATTCAAACTGAGCAGTCAGACATACGGGATATAACCTCCACTCTACCTGCTGGTCTGGTGAACACATTTTATTTTTTTAAGGTTCTTGCCATAGAATGCATATACTCTCCAGAGAGAGAGAGAGAGAGAGAGAGAGAGAGGGAGAGAGAGAGAGAGAAGAAATGAAAAATCACCCCCTGTGGCTATGGCCACACCATAATCCCTTCTCTTCCATTCTCCTTTCAGGATTTTGGGCATGCACACACAAGTGCCCAGTGTGATCATCAAGCCACCAAGGCCAGGATTCAAACTGTGGTTGGCCATGTAGGAGTCCAACACCGCCTTAACCATCATGCCACCTGCTGGCCCCACAATCTGCCAATTTAACTTAAGAAAACGTATTAAAGGGGTAAAATTGGATAAGGTGATAGGTAATATAAAGGAAAATAGCAAGACAATATCTGGCAGGCCAGTGGTGTGGTGATTAAAACTACTTAATCCCACATGGCCAACTTCATGGCTCCAGTTCTCCAGGACAGGTGGTTTGTAAAACATGTCTGGTGCATGTGCAAGCATGCCCCAAATCCTGAGAACAGAATGAAGGGGTTGTGTTGTAACGGTCCCCCAGGGTGGTAGTGGGGGGGGGGGTGATATCTCTCTCTCATTTGTTTTTTGCTGCTTTTCTCTGACAAGCACATGTACCCTATAGCAAAAAACTAAAAAAAAAAAAAAAAAAACTAAATAAAAATTCAAATATGTTGTCATATTTGAGTTTTAATAACTAATCATCTCATTATTCAGATAAATTATTGAAAACATCTATTTAGAAAACAATTGTTTTGTAAATCTTAACCTCATTCAAAATACCTGAAATCTTGGGGAACCAGCAGATGCAGATGGCATACTGGTTACATCGCTGGACTCCCAGGTAATTGACGGTGGTTCGAATCTTGGACCCAGTGGCTTAAAACTTACACTGGGGTATCCAAGATTCCTGGAGAATGGAGAAGGGATTGAGGCATGACCATCCCCATGATTTCTTACTTTCTGTCTCTGTCTCTCTGGAGAGTACACGCGACCTACACCAAATATCTCTCGCAAAAAAAAAAAAAAGAAAAGAAAAGAAAAGAAAAAAGAAAACCTGAAGACTTAACGAGTCCAATCTATATTTGATCTCCCAACCTTACACACCCAGCGTGAGGCAAGAGTGTTTCCTGGTGGAACAGCAGGTGGTGCTGGTAGTGAAATTGCTGGATTTCCACTTGGCTAACCTAAATTCCAGTCTGGACACACCAGCCTGAGAATCACACTGGGGCGTGTGCGTGTGTCCCAAAATCCCAAGAAAAGAAGGTGTGGTCATTCCCTCTGCAAGGTTTTTCCTTGCTTTCCCAGTCTCTCACCGGCAAGCGCTCGCACCCAGTGGCACAAACCTTTAAAAAAAAAAAAAAAAAAAAAAAAAAGAATGAATAAATTAAATGTAAAAAATAAATCTTAAAAAAAAAAAGGTGTTTCCTGGACTTTGAGCTTTGAGATGGAACGGAGCAGAGGAATGCTGGTTTTGTCTAGGCAGCTGAACTCATGTGGGGTCCAGCCATACCAGGCCCAGCCCAGCTAGCCCTCCCGTAGAAGAGCACCTACCCGGCGCGGACGCCTGTGTGTGAAGACGCGAGTACAGACGCTGCGTCCGCTCGGTGTTCAGCCGAGTTGGCGAACTTGGCAGGCCCGGGGTCGCTTGGCTCGAAGAGACACACCTGTCCTTTACCGCGCCCTTATTGGCCAGCCCCAGTACCCGCCTTACGGAGTCAGCTGCAGGGGCGTGTCCCCGGCGCCGAGCTCGGGCCGGGTAGGTGACGTCACTGGGGGCGTTCCCCGGGCCTGGGGAGCAGTGGGCGGAGCCTCCGGAAGGTGTGCCGGGGGCTGGTCGGGGGCCCGGGCGGCGGGGTCGGGGCGGGGCCGGGGCGGGGGAGCGGCGCAGCGCCGAGGTAGCTTCCGCGCGGAGGAGGGCGGTGGCGCTCACTGAAGGCTTCGAGCCGCAGCCGCACGGAACAGCCTGTACTTCTGCGGTTCCCTGCGCTGCCGATCATGTCTCTGAGGAGCCACCTCTCGCGTCTCCTCCGGACGCAAGTGCATTCCGCCTTGCAGAAATCCGTCCACTCCGTGGCTGTGATCGGAGCCCCGTTCTCACAGGGACAGGTGAGAAATGGGAGCTGGCACCGCGGGCCAGGATCCCCCGGCCCCGAAAGCCTGGAGAAGGCGGCGGTGGGTGACAGGCCGGGAGGCGAGGAGGGAAAAACCGCAAGGGGAAGAGCTGGCGTGTCCCGGCGACTGGGCACCGGGGGAGCACATGGCATTTTCCCTACAGAAGATGGAGAGGGGAGGTGGGAGGTACCCTGTATGCCACGAGGGCAGTTGGCAGCGATTTGAGAGTTTCTGGGGCCTCCCCAGAAAGAGCGAGAGCGCGGTGGGTCCAGCTTGAGGTGGTAGAGGCGAGCGGAGAGAGGATTCTATGGAGGGGCTGTTGGAGGAGAAACCAGAAACCCCGGGGAAAATCGACAGAAGCAGTCAAAGCGAGCGGCCGAGGGTTTATGGTTTCAGGATCCATCGAAGGAAGCTGGCTCTGCCCTCTCCAGCGGCGGGAGGGCGGGAGGGCGGGAGGAGCTGTTGTGCTCGCTCTTCAATGAAAGAAAACCCCGCGGTCGGGGGAGAGGGCTCACCGGTCTAGAGGCCCTCCCTAACCCAGCCACACACACACCCCAACCACCAGACCCTAACCCGGTTCAGCCTCTCCCCTGTCTTGGCCGTGCTCATCCTCTCACAAAGGGGCTTAGGAGGGGGGTTCACGCCAGTGATGGGGTTGTTCTCCCTCTACTGCAATTGTCTGATGAACAATTGGATGGAAGGGCCGGTGCACACTGTCACAGGTTTTCAGAACTAAGTGCAATGTAGCGTACTTCTGTGTTTTTGTGAACCACAGTGATTTTTCTCCAGTGGTCTTTCTTCACATCTAATGCTGTAACTTGTCTGACTGACAGAAAAGAAAAGGAGTGGAATATGGTCCAGCTGCTATCAGAGAAGCTGGTTTGATGAAAAGGCTCTCCAGTTTGGGTAAGTGCCTGGATTTTGGATATTTGTGCAGGTCTGGGAAAAGATCAGTTTGGAGTCTTAGGTCTTTCAACCAGGGATGCAGTGTCAACTGTATTCTTGGAAACAATCGGCCACATTTCTCATCCTCCTTTGATCTCATCTGCAACTTAAGATTCATCCGGGAGTTGTCTTGCTGCAAGTGTAAGTGTGTGGAGGGTAAGGAGGTAGAGGGAGGCAGAGCTTGCCTCATCAAGCTGCTGGTGAAGGTAGGGTGGAGCCAAGAATGTAGTTTTCACTTTAATCACAGACTCAACCTTTTCCCCCTAACATCCTAGTTCTCCTAACTCAGTCATGAGGTGCTTATGATTCATCAGTCTCACTGGTTTCCTCTCTTTGAATCATTCATTTCCTCTCTATGGTTAATGGCTTTGTATTACTGTAAGCAGGGATTAGATCTGTGTGGGTTATTGGGGGGGGGGGGGGTGCCACAGAGTGTTTGCGTTCAGCAGAGACAGAGACAGACATAGAGAGGGAAAGTAAGAAACCACCCCCTGGGAGGATGGTCACATTGCAGTCCCTTCTCCATTCTCCTTTTGGGATTTTGGGTGCACATGCTCACATGTGCCCGGTGTGATTTTCAAGCTGCTGTTTGTCAGGTCCAAGACTGAAACTGCAGTGGGCCATGTGGGAATTTAGCACCTTAACCACCATGCCACCTGTAGCCCCAAGTCTGTGTTTTAAAAATTTACTTGATTATAAAAATCACCTGAGTTACTGATTCAAATTCCTAGGTTCCTCCATGGAAAGGTCTGGTTCATTAGGTCTGAGGTAGGACCCAGATGCGTGTATTTTCACACACCCACCAGATAATCACAGGCAAAGTTGCATTCTTGTAATTAGAATAGTATTCTAAGATTTTAGGACCAGAAGTAAGTCTGATCAAAAGATAAATGCCATTTTTATAGCAGTAGAGAATTCTTTGAGGAACAGGTCACCAAATTTCTTTTTTTTTTTAGTTGTTGTTTTGTTTTTGTTTTTGTTTTTGTATAGAGCATGTGTACTCACTGGAGAGAGAGAAAGTGAGAAAGTACTCCCAGGGGGATGACCACACTGCAGTACCTTCTCCTCCATTCTCCTCTCAGGATTTTGGGCACACATGCGTATGCTCCCAGGGTGTTTTTCAAGCCTATGGGGCTGGGACTTGAACCACACAGTTGGCTATGGGGGATCCAGCCACCTTAAGCACCATACCAACCTGGCTGGCCTATTTTAATACCTTTATAAGTATTAAAGGTTCTCCCCTATGTCTAACCCAAATATCTCTCACTGTTGTTCAGGGCCATTCATGTACCTTTTCTGGTACTATAAATGCCAGGTGTGAGGCAGAAGGGATGTCCTGGAGATAGCAACACAGAATCTAGGTGAATTATAAATCCCCTCCCTGCTCTTGCCCTGAAATCTCCTCTGCTAACCTGAGGGTAAGTTTTTTCCTTTCAGAAAACACAAGAGAATAATGACGTCACTTAAATCACCTTAAGTTGAAGTGTCTTTCATATACCTTCACCTACATATGGATGTGGTGACTTGTATTAAATACTCAAAAAGGGAACAGCAGATGGCGTGGTTGGTAAGGCACTGGACACTCCCACATGGCCAACCATAGTTCGAATCCTGGACCGGGTGGCTTGCTTTCTCACTTCTCTCTCTGTGTGTCTCTCTCTTGTCAAATTAAAATCAAGGAATGAGTAAATAAAATTAATAACAAATAATTCTTAAATACTCAAAACTCTTTTCTCTGTTCAGTAATTGTAGTTCCATCTTCAAAAAGGTCTCTTTCTTAATCATTTTAGTAACTCTCCAAGTTTACCACCAAAGATGAAAGAGAAAGTTGCTATGATCTGGTCTTTTATTGCATCACAAGTTTCCTAATAGAAAGTTTTTATCCTGTTTACAAATGAGGATACTATCCCTTACAATTTTGTGTACACACTCTGCCTTTTTAGAAGAATAATTTTACATTGAGACAGCAATCTCTGGTAATTGGTTTTGAAATACTAGAGCAGCCCATCCGATTAACTGGGCCAGGCATTACTCAAATTGCTACACTGCCTCTAGATTCTGCCTTAAGAGATTTGTGACAAGAAGCAGTTCAGCCTTGTACAGAGGAAACCTTTATAATATTCAGCAGAGGCAGCCTTGTACAGAGGAAACCTTTATAATATTCAGCAGAGGCTGCTGAATGAGGAGGATGGGCAGACTTGTAACAGCTTCTCTTACTCAGGCTTTGTAGACCTCCTTTCCTGTCTCAGCTCTTGGTATTTTTCCACTCCAACCTGGGGGAAGCCATTCTCATTTAAATACTATTTCCTCTACTACTGTTTCTTTAAACTTCTAACCGGAAGGGAGAATGAAGCTTCAGCTTATTTGGTCTTCTCTTTCATTTTCTCCAAATATTTTTAGTTGTACAGTTATATCCTTGCTCTAGCTGATTGGTAGCCCAGTATCACCAGCTGTCTGAAATAGAATCTCATTGCATATTAATAAGATTGTGGCACTCAGCAGATTTCTAGCACATGGCTTTGGCTAATCTCCTGGAATATATTAGAGAAAAGTACCAAGAGAAGCTTTAATTGCTTTATTCCTAAACAATACCAAAATAAGTCCTTCTGCGCACTTTGAGTTAGGCAGCACATGTCAAATTTCAAGAGAAAGAAGACTTGCAGAAAGGTAACTTTCCTGAATCCTTTGTTCCTTGCCTTTTGCTCTAATGTCACAGGCTGTCTCCATGTTGCCATGGTATCAGCTACCTTTCTGTTTTTTTGAATGAATGATTTGATTTAGGGTCTGTGCTTTTTCCATTTCCCTGTGCTGAGTAAGGACACTTAGTGGTTCTCTCAGGTAACCATTTATTGTAGAATATGTGAGGGGTCTTCAAAGAGTACATAAAAAATGGGAATCATGAAAAACCTATGCATGGATTTAAACATTTTTTGCACCAAAATAAACCCTTATGTTCGTCTAACTTTTTCGAGAACTTTTTGAACTCCACCTTTTTAAAGAAAAAATCATTATTATTTTACTTTTTATTTGTTTTAATTTGACCAGAGAGACAGAGAGAGAGAGAAAGTGAGAAAGCAAGCCACCAGGTCCAGGATTTGAAACATGGTTGGCCATGTGGGAGTCCAGAACCCTTAATTACCATGCCACCTGCTGGCTTGAACCCCCTCTTTTTAAAAAAAAAAAAAAATTATTTTATTTATTCATTCATTTATTTTTTAATTTGACTTGAGAGAGATAGACTTTAAGAGTGAGAGAGAGAGGAAGCGAGAAAGCAAGCCACCAGATTCAGGACTCGAACCCTGGTCGGCCATGTGGGAGTGTCCAGCGCCTTAACCACCACGCCACCTGCTGGTCCCTGAACCCCCTCTTAAAGAGGGCCTCAGAGAAATGAATTGCTCTGGCAAGGCACAGAAGCAGTGTATCTGATTCTGGTTAGCTCTGATAGCCGTGGTAACGTGTCCTTATGGTAATTTGACACTGCTGTGGTATTGAAGAAGTGACAGCCACTGGGGCAGCTGTTTACATGGACTTACCACTGTGACCAGTCCAAGAGTAGAGTTCAGGACGCCATCTGGAAGCTATTCTGGTTCCTCGCAACCAGGCTAAGGACATTTATTCTTTCTGTTCCATTTGGTTCTCTGTCAGATAGTAAAGCAGGAATCTCTTTGGTTGATACTGAGACACAGGAATCTGGTTTGCTTTTGCAACAACTGCTGATCAAGGACCCAGGATAGTGTTTATTTTATTTATTTATTTATTTTTAAGGATTATTTTATTTAACTTTATTTTTAAGAATTATTTTATTGAGACCAGCAGTTGGCGTAACGGCTATGTCACTGGACTCCCATGTAGTTGACCGCGGTCAGAGTCACAGACCCAGTGGCTTAAACTCACGCCGGGTGCGTGTGCATGCGTGCCCAAGATCCCAAGAGGAGAATGAAGGAGAAGGGATTGTGGCATGGCTACCCCCCGGGGGGTGATTTCTTGCTTTCTGTCTCTCTCTCTCTTTCTGGTGAGCGTACGTGCCCTATAGTTAAAAAAACTCTCAAAAAACAAAGCAATTATTTTATTTAACTTTACTTATTTATTTATTTATTTATTTTTAATCTGACCAGAAAGGGACAGAATGAGAGAGAGAGGGGGAAAGTAAGAAAGCAAGCCACCCGGTCCAGGACTTGAACTGCCGTTCGCATATGGGGTCCAAAGCTCTTAACCATCACACCACCTGCTGACCCGAAGGCTTTGATATTTGAATCATCATGTTCCTTAACTTGACTTTGGAAAATAGCAGCATCAAGTTTTTTTAGCTTAGAGTTATTTTCAAGTTTTAGGTATCCCTGTCTGTAATAAATAGACATACCTTAATGTGTTACCATGACTTAAAAAAAAATCACTTTTTGTGTTCTATATCTTGAGAATGGTGGCGGTTACAGAACTGTATATGTTGTCAAAACTCGTTGAATGAATTAATATCAAAATTAATATGAACTCGTATCAAAGCTGTTTATTTTCAGGTTTATTTTTCTCAAGAACTGCTGTTAGTCACTATAAACAGTAACAAGTTTATTCACTCACTGATTTGTAGGTATGAATTTATAATTGAGTAATAAGTTCCAGGTGCTGGAAATAGAGTAGTGAATAAAGCAGAATTCCCTGTTATGGAATTCTTGTTCAAATGACAGGTGATTGAAATGGACATAAAAGAAACACACAGCATGTCCAGTGGTGATGAATGCCATAGAATAAATAAAAGCAAAGGTGGAGGAACAGCAAGTGCCAGGGATGGGGTAAGCATTTGCATAGGTAGATGGGGAGGCCTCACTGAGAAGCTACTAGGTGAGCCGACTTTTGAGAAATGGAAAGGAGCCTGTGACTGTCTGGGAGAACAGTATTTCAAGTAGGCAGCATGAGTGCAAAGACCTTGAGTCAGAAAGGTGTTTGGAATATTCAGGGAACAAAACACCATTACTAAGGTCTAGCCAGTGGTTGCCTTGGGAAGGCAGGCATAGGTCATCAGCTCAACTCTTATAGCTCCAGTTTTTTTTTTTATTATTATCTTTTTTTTTTTTTTTTTTTTTTTTTTTTTGAGAGGTTTTTGCTATAGGGCACGTGCACTCACCAGAAAGACAGAGACAGACAGAAAGCGAGAAATCACACCCCGGGGGGATGGCCACGCCGCAATCCCTTCTCCTCCATTCTCCTCTAGCGATCTTGGGCACGGACACACATGTGCCCAGCATGAGTTTAAGCCACCGGGTCCAGGACTCAAACCGGGGTCGGCTACATGGGAGTCCAGAGACATAGTCATTATGCCAACTGCTAGTCCCTTTTTTATTATTATGACATATATCTTTACAGTGTATTACATTTCTTTTTCCATTGTGATTACCATGCATGTGAGTGAAGACAAAGACCTTACTATCTATATCATCATCATCAAACAGCTTTTCATCATTTTTTTCAGATTATTATTTATTCTCATTATTTTTTTAAACATTCAATCACTATATATCATTTAGCTTGTAAAGAGAATTTACCCAACATGAAATCTTTACATTTTTAAAAATTTTTATCTTTTATTTTACAGTTAATGTATCTACAGGGGTTTTTTAAAAGAATTATTTATTTAATTTTATTTATTCATACATTTATTTTCTTTTGACCAGAGAAAGACACACAGAGAGAAGGAAAGTGAGAAAGCAAGCCACCAGGTCCGGGACTTGAATTGTGGTTGACCATGTGGGAATGTCCAACACCTTAACCACCACACCACCTGCTGGCCCCATAATGTATCTACAGTTTTTGTTCTTTTTTTTTTTTTTTTTTGAGAGGTTTTTACTATAGGGTGCATGCGCTCGCCAGAAAGTCAGAGGCAGAGAGACAGAAAGTGAGAAATCGCCCCCCCCCCAGGGGGGATGGCCATACCACAGTCTCTTCTCCTCCATTCTCCTCTTGGGATCTTGGGCATGCATGCACATGCACTCAGCGTGAATTTAAGCCACAGGGTCTGGGACTCAAACCGTGGTCGACTACATGGGAGTCCAGCAACATAGCCATTACGCCAATTGCTGGCCCCCATATCTACAGTTTTTAAAGAAAAGCCAGAAATCTATATTTTGACAGGGGAATTTAAGTTGTTTTAAGACAATATATAGTGATTTGTTTTTTGACATTTAGACCTAGATGTAATCTTTTTTTTCCTAATATATTTTTAAAAGAATTATTTAACTTTATTGACTTAATTTAATTTGACCAGAGAAGGACAGAGAGAGCAGAGAGGGAGTGAGAAAGCAAGCCACCAGGTCTGGGACTTGAACCATTGAGAGTCCAGTGCCCTTAACCAGCACGCCACCTGCCAGCCTCAACTAGATATAATCTTATCTTATGCAATGGGGCAAGGTCTCTGCCTAATGGTCCCAGATGGTGTTAGCCTCATTTCTGGCAGCAGGATGGAAGAATGAACAAAGGGGAGGATAAAGGGAGAACTTTCTCTTTTATTTTTTTATTTTTTCTATTTTTGGAGAGGTTTTTGCTATAGGGCACGTGCGCTTGCCAGACAGACAGAGAGAGACAGAGAGAGAGAAAGCAGGAAATCACCCCCCGGGGGGATGGCCACGCTGCAATCCCTTCTCCTCTTGGGATCTTGGGCACACACGCACATGTGCCCGGCGTGAGTTTAAGCCACCGGGTCTGGGATTCGAACCACGGTCGACTACGTGGGAGTCCAGCGACATAGCCATTACGCTAACTGCTGGTCCCAAGGGAGAACTTTCTCTTTAGGTTGCTGCAGGACACATCTGTTCGATGGCCAGGACTGGTCACATGGCCACATTCATTATAAGGGAAATTAGTAGATTTAGTCTATTCCAAGAAGTAAAGCTCCCAGCTAAAAATCATGTCCAAGGAAGAAGGAAAGAACAGACTTTGGGCAACTAACACTCATTCACACTATTTCCCTATGATCTAGGTTCCTGTCCTCTTCTCAGGGTCCTTGTTCTAGCTATTCCCTACTATCTCCTTATATCTCAAGTTCCCTCTACTAACCTGTCCCTCCTATAATAATTAAATATGCATATTTGACCCACCTGCCACTCCTCACCCCTTGGTCTCATGTAGCCAGCTAGCTATTGTCCAGTCATTCTGTTGTCCTTCAGTTCTGCATTCCTGGCTTCCTCACTGTCTTTCCACACTTGAGTTTTCTATAAATCTGGCTTCCTGGGTCATCAATTCATCAATTGCAGTGAAATGGGTTTGGCTGAGGTCTCTATCCCCCACCCCCTTAGGTTTTTTCCATAGGGTGTGTAGGCTTCAAAGACATATAGGAAAAGTGAAAAATCACCTCCCAGAGGGGACGGCCATGCTGCAATTCCTTCTCCACTCTCTTCTTGGGATATTGTGTATGCACATACATGCACCTGGCATGATTTTCAAGCCACCAGGTCTGGAACTCGAACTGTGGTCAGCTATATGGCAATCCAGAACCTTAACCAGTATGCCACCTGCTGCCCCCCCCCCCCCCACCTACTTTTTAATACAGTGGAGGATGTAACTTTCACTTTAGTTGATAGTGTTAGCCACTCCTTCCTTATTGAAACTGATGCTACTGTCTTCTGGTTTTAACTCCGGAGATTAGATTTGCTTGCTCTTCTTTTTTTTTCTACCTACCCCTTACATGTTGGTGTTCCCAGGACTGGCCTTGATCCTTATACTATACTGTCTTGGTTGGCAGTCTGTCCATTTCCATGTCTTTACTGTCAGTATGCTGATGCCTCCTAAAGCTTTATTTCTAATACTTATTTCTCCTCAGAAGGTCCTCCAAACTTGTATATCACATGTCTCTCATTTATCTTCTCTCTTTAACTTTTATTCTGGAAATGTTCAAACATAATAAAAGTAGAGACAGTAATACAACCAACCTAGTGAATCCATCACCCAATGTCTATCGCCTGTACATGGCAATGGTTTTCACCTCATCTCCAGACCATTTTGAAATAAGTCACAGACATATTGTTTCTTTTTTCTTATAATTGCTAAAGGAGCTCCCATACTTGCCATCTAAAATAAATTCATATCAAACTCCAGTCCTGGGTAATGTCCCAGAATCTTAGCATAGAAAACCTCTCCATGGGGGCCAGCAAATGGCGTGGTGATTAAGGGCGCTGGACTCCCACATGGCTGACCATGGTTCAAGTCCCAGACCTGGTAGTTTGCATTCTTACTTCTCTCTCTGGTCAAAGTTAAATAAATAAATAATAAAAATAATTCTTAAGAAGAAAAAAAAAAAAAACACCTTTTCACAAAGGTAGTAGAAAAAAGTTTTATGATTGAATGTGTTAAACTAGAATAGGATGTGCATCACAGGCAATCTTCTAAAAGATTGCAGAGAAAGAAATCTCACTCTTTTACATAGCCAAGCAAGGGAAACTCACTGCACACATGTTTTCAGGGGACTTTTATCACACAGAGTTCATCCTAAGTTTTTATGAAACTTGGAGAGACTGTGTGTGTTAAAAGCCAAAGTTGACACAGAAAGTAGTTTTGCAGATTGGAGCAAGATCCTTTATTGCTTATCCTCAGGGAAAGTAGACTCTTCCTTTCCAAAGGGATCTGTAGGTTGGGGTCCTATCTCCCTAGATATTTACATTTCAAAAAGTGGCTCCTGGGTCCTTGAGGGAAAACATTCCTGGATAGTGAGACTGGCAGAAGACTGACTTAGTCATTCTGGAGAGTCTCATAAATTTGAGAAAAGCAATTCTGAAACAGAAAAAGGTAAATGTCTCTTTCCATATTTTCAACAGGGAAATTAAGCCTCTTAAGTGTTTGTATCTGTAAACATTGACTGATTGACTTACAGTTTTTGGTAGTATTATCCTCCCAAATTTGAATTGGGATTTAAATAAATCTCCTATTGATGGATATGTTTTTTTTTTTAATTTATTTATTTGCATTCATTCTCTGAACATCATTACAGCATACAAAATGAGATTTTCCATCCAAATTACACTATATATTGTCTCAATCAAGCACATCAACAAACATGTTATTGTCAGCAAATGATCTTCCATTTCTTGTCTTCTGTATGTTTTGCTTTTTTCCCCCCATCCTAGATTCTCTCTCTCTTACCCTCTGCCATCTCCCACTCTCCTCCCACAGTCTCTGGTATCTATGTTTGCTTTCTATACTGTTTTCTCCTCACATTTTATTGTAACGCCAAAGACCCTAATCAATCCAAATACCCTCATAGCAAACACAGGTGATACCCACATTTCCATGAACACAAGTCTTACTTTACGCATCCTATAAAGTAGCACCTAGCTGTGGCTACATATCCTACTGCAGTCATTGAATATATATATATTTTTTTTTTCTGAAACTTTTTTTTTGTAACTCAATTTACATTCCTTCCCTAAGCTTCATCACAGCATACAAAATGCAAACTCCCATCCAGTACACACTGCATAGTGATACAATCATGCACATTACAAAAAATTTTCCATTACTAGTTCCTAGAATTACTTTCACCCCTCTTTCTGACCCTCTGTCCCTTCCCACCCTCCTCTCACACCACCTCCGGTGTCTACAATTGTCCTTCATTCCCTTCCCACCCACGTTGCATTGATCACCCAATTTCCTACATAATCTAACTACTTTCAATGGTGAGTTCACTCATTACTACTAAGAAAACCAGTTTTAACTTAACTCAAAGAAATGCCAAGGAACTTTGCTTAAAGCCAGGAAACAAGTTAGGATTCTGTTCAAATGGAAGGTGCATGAACCTATCAGTCTCATGTACTTTTATCTTCTGTTCTGGTTCAATTTTCCTGATTAAATTCTGGGATATAATATTCAACTCCAGACTTGTCCCTCTGATTAAGTTGGCCACTTTCATGGTTTTTTGACTCTTATTTCCGTGTGTCTGTGTTTAATTTTCTTGATACAGCACACCCTTGAGAACTTCTTGGAGATCTGGTCTGGTGCTGGTAAATTCTTTCAGGTTTTGTTTATCTGAGAATGTTCTTGTCCTTTCTTCCCACCTGAAAGATAATCTTGCCGGGTACAGTATTCTTGGCTGAAATTGCTTCTCTCGTAACACTTTGAATATATTTTCCCATTCTCTCCTCGCTCGCATTGTTTCTGATGAGAGATCTGCTGTTAGCCTGATGGGATGTCCTTTGTAGGTAACTTGATGTTTCTCTCTTGCCAATCTTAGTATCTTGTCTTTGTCTGCGGTTTTGGTCAACCTGGCTATAATGTGTCTTGGAGAAGATCTTCTTGGGTTGATTCTATTTGGGGTCCTTTGTATTTCCTGGGACTGGATCTTCGAATGCCTCTCTAGGTTTGGAAAGTTTTCTTGCAGGATTTCATGGAATAGATTATCAATGCCCTTATGGGTCTCTTCACCTTCTGGAATGCCAGTTATCCAGATATTTGGACATTTGATGGTATCCAGTACTTCTCGCATATCATTCTCAAATTTTTGAGCCATTTTCTCAGTCTTCGTGGTGGACTTTTCTAAGCCAGCCATTTTCTCTTCTACATCTGAGATTCTATTTTCTGAATGATCTAGTCTGCTTTTAATACTTTCAAGGGAGATTTTGACTTCTTGTATTATAGACTTCATCTCTAGCAGTTCCGTTTGAGTCTTTTGTAAAGTGTGTAATTCCTCTTTTAGATCTTGCAAGAATTTCCTCATCTCCTGGAACTCGGCAACTTCTTTCTCCTTTCTCTTTAGCAGTTCATTATCTCTCTTTTCTTCCATCTCTGTTAGCTTCGACATTACGAATGTTCTAAATTCCTTATCAGACATTTCCATGACTTTCACCGAACTGCTTGTGGATGAAGGAGAGTTACTCTTTTCCATTGGAGGAGAGGTATTTTCTCGTTTTCCCATATTTCTCGTGATCCGACGGTGATTTCTTGTCATCTGATGAATGGCGTGTTTCTTTCAAATTCTTGAAGTTAAGCCTCAATGTTCAGGAGCAAGCAGACAGAGGTGTTCTAGAATCTGATTGCCGTTCTGTTGTGATCGCACACTAGCTTTGCTTGCTGGAGGCTGAATTATGAGTAGAAAATCTTCATTTCTCCTGTGCCCTGAAATATCTAGTTCCCAGTATCCATGAGGAATCTTCTCAGAGAATGGCTCAACTCTCCTGCCTGGGAGAAAGGAGCAGAAGGGATTATTAACAAAACAAAAGATGGAGCTGAGAGCCAGAGAGAAACTCTACCTTTAAAAAAATCGTAAAAAGGAAAAATTACCAAAAAAAAATGAGGAGACAGGAGCAGAGAGAGACAGAGACCTCAGAGACACAGAGACAGAGATAGAAGGCCAGAGGGGCTCCCTACCACACTAGCTTTGCTTGCTGGAGGCTGAATTATGAGTAGAAAATCTTCATTTCTCCTGTGCCCTGAAATATCTAGTTCCCAGTATCCATGAGGAATCTTCTCAGAGAATGGCTCAACTCTCCTGCCACACTAGCTTTGCTTGCTGGAGGCTGAATTATGAGTAGAAAATCTTCATTTCTCCTGTGCCCTGAAATATCTAGTTCCCAGTATCCATGAGGAATCTTCTCAGAGAATCTTGATGGATATCTTTTAAGTCTTATAGGTTCCTCCTCTTGAAGCAGGCGAGAATCCATCTTGGAGGAGTGTCTCCATTATAAACTATTAAATCCCTATGACTAGTAACTCAGGGCTGATAGCTGTCTAAGGTTTCTGCCCTCCAGCAAGTTTACTGCCCCTCCCTGACGCTACAGGTTAACCTGAAAACCTTGGATGGGTTAGTACCTTGAATAGATTAGTACCTCGAATGGATTAGTTAGTACCTTGAATGGATTAGTTAGTACCTTGAATGGATTGGTACCTTGAAGAGATTAGATTTTCTGCTTCTCTGACTCTTCCCTTTGACACTAGGATCTGAGCCCAATCCCCACCTGTTCCCCAATTTCCCCATAAAAGACCGTGTCCAACCCCCAGTCGTGTCCAACCTCCAGTCGGGGCGGAGATTTTGAGTGTTAACTCCTCCGTGCCCGCTGGTGTAATAAACAGTTCTCCTAGTCTCTCCGAGTGCTGCTTTCCATTCCTCAGTGTCTGGTTTTCTGCAACATTTTATCTGTCGTGTGTGTGTGTTTCTGTCTTCGTTGCATTTTATTTGTAGAAGAATCTAGGTCATTTTGCAGAATTTCTCTCAGTCTGGATGTTGTAGATCACAGCCTCCTGGTGTCCTATGACATGTTCTTTGTCCTCTGTTTTTCCTATAGACTGGGAGTAGATCTGTTTTTTTTGTTTTGTTTTGGCAATACTGCTTCATAGGTGTACACTTCCCTCAGGAGTGACGTACCAGCTATTGAATATTGCCTAGAATTGATCCACTAACTTATCTCTCTGTCTTGTCTTTTTTTTTTTTAAGGAACTGTTTGTTTATTCTATTAGTTATTATTATTTTTAAAACTTTGATTAGAGAGAGAGAGACAGAGAGGAAAGTGAGAAAGTAAGCCACCAGGTCCGGGACTCAAACTGTGGTTGACCATGTGGGAATCCAGCGCCTTTTTCCACCACGCCACCAGCTGGCCCCTCACTGTCTTTACAATAGGATCATCTCTAATACCTCCATGTCAACATATCCAGAACTGAATTTGCCATCAGTCACTCCCTTCCTCCATGTCTTTCTCTGGCTGTAGCAGAGCCAGAGAGCAAGCTGGAGGGCAGAGGTTATCTGTCCTTCATGCTCTCTAATTTTTTTTTTTTTTTTTTTTGAGAGGATTTTGCTATAGGGCATGTGTGCTAGCCAGAAAGACAGAGAAAGACAGAGAGACGGAAAATGAGAAATCACCCCCCCCCCCCCCATGGGGGATGGCCATGCTGCAATCCCTTCTCCATTCTCCTCTTGGGATCTTGGGCACGCACACACACGTGCCTGGCGTGAGTTGAAGCCACTGGGTCCGGGACTTGAACTGTTGTCGACTATATGGGAGTCCAGCGACATAGCTATTATGCCATCTGCTGGTCCCTTTGCCCGCTAATCTTACTGTCCTCTCCCACTGCCTTGTTAAGCTCCTCCTGGGGCAATTCTTCTCCAGGCCAGCCCATTTTCTCAGTGCTATCTGAGGACTCACCTGAAATGCAGATTTTTTTTTTTCTTTTTCTTTTTTGGAGAGGTTTTTGCTATAGGGCGCGTGCGCTCGCCAGACAGAGAGAGACAGAGAGACAGAAAGTGAGAAATCACCCCCCAGGGGGGATGGTCACGCCGCAACCCCTATCCCTTCTCCTCCATTCTCCTCTTGGGATCTTGGGCATGCATGCACACGCGCCCGGTGTGAGTTTTAAGCCACCGGGTCCTGGTCGCAAACCGCAGTCAACTACGTGGGAGTCCAGTGACATAGCCATTACACTAACTGCTGGTTCCCCTGAAATGCAGATTTAATTTGTTACTTTTTGACTGGGAAACCCTAGTTTGCCCCACTGTGTTTAGAATCTGTGCCCTGTCCCCTCCTCCTGTGTCTTATCGCCATAGTCCTCTGGATAGACTCAGGGAAATTGTGGATTGTTCACTGGAGTTGGAGATATTATATCCTCTTTGGTAAGCACTTCTCCCTCCCTTTTTATTCTTGGTTGGTACCTTCTGGAGTCAGACTTTTTGCCTCTTCAGAGAAGTTCTCCTGATTCTTCCCTTGCTGGGTTTCCTCACATCACACCCTGCACACAGCTGTGTCATCGCAGTTAGCACTGGGCTGGACTGCCACTTGCCCTGCTGTCTTCTCACCAGGCAATGAGCCCCTTAAGGCTGCAGCCATTCTGATCTCCATATTCCCAGGGCCCAGCAGAGCACTGGGCACACAATAAGCACATAGAAAAATTTCGAGGAAGGAAGTGGGCAAAACATCATAGCTTTCCACTGTAAGTACATTCACATCACAACCAGTTCAGTTGTTTCCTCTCTCAAAATTATTTTCTACTCAAAAGCCATCTGGTTCCTCAGATTTTTAAGAATGTATGAATCAGAAGATATGTCACATCAAATTTTAACTCTTGCAAGGTGATTGGGCTACAGCAAAAACCTCTCCAAAATATAAATAAATAAATAAATAAATAAATAAATAAATAAATAAATAACTTAATCTTTCAATGAATTTACTTGTTCCTCTCTAATAATGAACAAACTCTATTGAGGCTAGGTATAGCAATGTGACTCTTCCTGGCTCCCTCTTCCACCTAACAGAGAACTACTGAATAGGAAACGAAGGAGCAGCACCTTCCTGTGTGGCCTAAGAATTGAGTAAGAGCGGGGTGTGGTACTGTGCTTAGGGCTTTCACAGAACTGGTGTTCTAAGATTTAGTTGGCCTTGCCTTTTTATTCTTTTATACGGAACAGAAAATTCAAGCTGTGTGTAAGAGCTGGACTCTTTAGGATCTATTTCAAAAGAGAAATCTCGGAGTCTGTGCTTATTTGCTACTTCTCACCAAAAACTGTTTTCATCCAGATAACATAGTCCTATTACAGGTTTGGAGAAGTTTTAGGTTACACCATCAGTTTTAAGGAAAAGAAAATAGATATAATGGGAGAAAAACCACAGAGTTGCTTCATCTAGTGGAACTAATGTCTAATCCTTAGCATGTGTCAAGCCTTCCCTTGTATCTCATTTAATCCTCATTATCTCATTTAAACAATCGTATGAGGTGGGAGGGGTTTAGAAATGAACTTGGTTAGAAATCTTGACTCTTGGGGCCGGCAGGTGGCATGGTGGTTGAGGCACTGGATTCCCACATGGCCGACCCAGATTTGAGTCCTGGAGCTGCAGGCTAGCTTTCTCACTTTCCTTCTCTCTCTCTGGTCAAATTAAATAATAATAATAATAATTAATAAAATTAAATAATTCTTAAAAAAAAAAAAAGGAAAAAGAAATCTTGACTCTGGTAGGAAGTTAGGAGCAGAGGCAGGAATTTTCTTTTTTATCTAGTGTGGCACTCTGGGCCTTCAGCCCACAATAGTGTGGAATGCCATCTGAGTCGAGATTCCTTCAGCAGGTTTGCAAGGGCAACCCACCAGGGAGCTGCACATCACGACTGATAAATGGCAAAACTACACTCACCAGCCAGTTGTTTCTCCCTTCAAATCCTTTCTAGAACTAGGTACATAGAGTACAAATAATTTTTTTAAATGCTATAAAGTGGGAGCTGGCAGGTGGCATAGTGGTCAAGATGCTGGACTCCCATGTGGTCTACTGTAGTCCAAGTCCCAACCTGTTGACTTGCTTTCTCACTTTCTCTCTCTCTTTTTCTCTCTGGTCAAATTAAAATAATAATAATAATTATCTTTTTAAAAAATGGTATAAAGAGCAGTACTTTATCTTTAGGAGTTGTTGCTCTCTCTTCCTCTGGTTAGATATTTGAATGCTTGACGTTTTGTCAATATGTTAACAGTAGCAGATCTGTAGTTTTCAGATAAGCTCAGCAGTTGTGTTTTGACTGAGAAAAAGTGGCTATATGACTCATGAAGCTAGAGGAATCCTCTTAGCTCGAACCCTTGCCTGTGCCAAAATCAGGCTGCTAGGGTTCCATCAGCTGACACTGTCTGAGAAGCCTGACCTGGCTCATCATGATCTGGAGGTACTTAGGGGGTTGGCATAGGTTTGGTTCAGGACAGCCCACATTACTAAGCTTGTCTCCAAAAGATGATACCACGTGTCCTCCTTCGACAAAAAGAGCATGTGTAACTGGAGAACCAATTAGCCAAAAACATATCACTGATGTTGTAAGTCATCTCAGTTACTATCTTGAGCTAAATTTGATCTTTTTTCTTCTTCCTTTTTTTTTTTTTGGCTAGAGGGTATGTGCACTCACCAGAGAGAGAGAGAGGAGAAAGCACCCAGTAGAAAATGGTCATTCCTTCTTCTCCACCTCTCCCTCCTTTTAGGACTTTGCGCACGTATACACATGTACTCAGTGTGTCTCTTGAGCTGCTAGGTCTGGGATTCAAATCAATGTCGGCCATGTAGGATCTAGCTCCCTTAAATATGAGGCCATGGAATAAGCCTGTTTCATTTGATCTTGAGCTTCACTCTGATGTATGTTATATGGACAAGTCTGAAGTGACTGACATGGATCCCCAGGGTCACCTTCTAGCTTTGAGCCCGCGTACCACTACCCTTGCCTGTCTTTCTCAGTCGTGGTCTTCACTGTCTCTGAGAATACCTAGTTGTTGCAGAGTGAACAGAGTAGAGCTGGGAGGAAGGAGATGTTAAGGCTAGTTGAGCAGTCTTCTCTGGAATTTGAAGAATGGAACTAGAGTGAGTATGTCTACTTGCATGATAATGGCTTCTTTCCTTAATATACATTTATTTATTTATTTATTTGGAGAGGTTTTCGCTATAGGGCGTGTGCGCTCGCCAGACAGAGAGAGACAGAGACAGAAAGCGAGAAATCACCCCCAAGGGGGGATGGTCACGCCGCAATCCCTTCTCCTCCATTCTCCTCTCGGGATCTTGGGCACGCACGCACACGCGCCCGGCGTGAGTTTTAAGCCACCGGGTTCGGGTCGCGAACCGCGGTCGACTACATGGGAGTCCAGCAACATAGCCATGACGCTAACTGCTAGTTCCCAATATACATTTTTTTAGAGACTAGGTCTAATGTGGCAAAGAGCTGATTGTTTGGTCTCAAGACATATGGTTCCTGAAATGCAGCCTTTGGGAGTTAAATTCACTAAATAAAATTCAGATTGCTGCTTTTTATTGGTGGTAACCAAATGAGTTCATGGTCTCTTCAAAGGTTATTATCCAAGTAACATTTTAGGAATAAGAGAGCAGTTTTGCTTGCTTCAAATGTCCTGAATTAATCCCCCCAGTTTTTTCCTAGTTTAGATCTGTAGCAACGCTGTAACTTTGTTTTCAATAAGTTTGTATTCCAGATCCAACTTTGAGGTTCTAGGAATTAGCAGGTGCATTTGCTTCAAAATACCAGGAATACCCTTTGCATGAGGCTAAATCTGTCACGTACAACATGTGAGTCAGTAACTTTAAAAGCCTTTGATGTCTTTTCAACATCAAATGAGATTGAAGTCTTTGTTTTTCTCCAGATTTCACTGACTTGTTATTCCCATCAAGTCATGAACATTTCCATGCTGTTTAGGGGTAGTTTGAAAAACTGCACAGCAAGGTCTCTAGCTTTTCTCCAAATCTTGTTCTGCCAAATGGGCTACCTGTGGCTCTGCAGACTGTCTGGTGCGGCAGCCCACTCTGAAACCCATTTCTGTTGACTGGCTGGGAACCTTGGTACCAGGTGGAGCCACCTAGATGTGTAAGTTAGAACAGAAGGCAAATGGGCACCTTCATGCTGTTGGAAAATACCTGCTCACTCCTAACACTGGCTTCTGTGAGTCCCCAGCCACAGGAATGATTCAGACTCACTCTAAACACTGCAGCTATTTAACTTTGCTCAGTTTCTTCCTTTGCAGTGTGTACGTAATGATTCCAGTAGAGGAATCATTAGCAGCTAGGAAAGTGCCCAACATAATATGGTATGTGGAAGCAGACAATTACGTCCGTTTCCTTCTTGTCTCTGGCTACTTTCAGAGATTGACGCACAAGCCTTGAAATAGAACTGCTACTCTATTCAGATGGGGTAGTTCTAGCTAATTCAGATATTGCTAAGGTCAGGTAGGGCTGTTTTGATGTCTTCCCCACTGCCTGATTGCATCATTTTGTTGATGCACTTGTGTTCTTGTTCCGCTCTGGTGGAGCCTGGAGAGGTTTATCAAGGCCAAAGGTAACATCTGGGTCTTAGTATTGAGTGTATTTTATTACTAGCACTCAGGAGAGAAGCAATGTGTCAGCAGATAAAGAGCAAGTGAAAAGTAAGAGTGCTTTCACATTGGTTCCAAATCTGACATGTGAGCTCCTTTGAAGATTCAGGCTCACCTCATCCTATGGTGCCTTTTTTTAAAAAGAATTATTTATTGGGACCAGCAGATGGTATGATGGTTACATCTCTGGACTCCCATGTAGTCAACCATGGTTCAAGTCCTGGACCCAGTGGCTTGAAATAGGCGGGTGCATGTGTGTGCATCCCCAGAATCCCAACAGGAAAATGGAGGAGAAAGGACTGTGGTGTGGCCATCCCCCCTGGGGGGTGATTTCTCAGTTTCTGTCTGTCTGTCTCTTTCTGTCTCTCTGGGGAGCACATGTGCCCTATACCAAAAATCTCTCTCAAAAAAAAAAAAAAAAAAAAAGATGATAAATAATATTAAAGAGAAGAAAGAGTTGGCAATGAAACACTAGGTCTCACCTGACCTAGACTTGCAGATGAGTTGACCTGAAGCACAGAGTTAGAGACAGCTTCTTCAAGCATGGCAGGCAGATATTCTTTCTATATTACAATGTTTGCTCTTTTTATTATAATAGTACTCTAAGATTCTTTACAAACTGGTGAACGCATTTCTTTCCTTTTTTTTTTAAGGTTTTTTGCCATGGGGTGTGTACTCACTGAGAGAAACAGAGAGAGGGAAAATGAAAAATTTCCCCCGTTATACCTTTTAAACTAGAAGAATTTGCCACAGCACTCTTATAAAGTACTAGTTTTAAGATTACTCAGTTTATCCTGCTCTTAGAAAAATTTAACCTCCCAGCAGCCTCTCCTTTTCCAAAACTGTAGCGTATGGGTTATAATTTATGTTCTCTGCAACCTCATAGCATGTTACTCCAATATTCAAACTTCTCATTCCTATTAAATTAGTCAACTATTTCCAAATACGGCCCGTGTATTTCTTCTTTCAGGACCCTGTTCATCCTTTAGAAACCATCCCTGGGTTTCACTGTACCAGTCCTTTGGGTGCCTCAATGCTGCTGGTTCAGTGGGCCTTAGAGAGAAAGATCTTAGGCTTCATCACACTGGCATAACGTATTGGCTGATTCAGCTCTATAGTAAATTTGAATAATGAAAAATAATATAAATATGCAGAGAAACATAATCTTTCATATTTTGAGGTTTTTAATCACTTAAATGTTATGACAGTAGGAAAAAATAATCATTGTGGCAGAATTGCTAGCTGTCCACCAGAATTCATTCTTACCGTCTTTGGAATATAAGCTCGACCTATATTTGTAGGCCAGTGCCACAAGAACAGCAGTGATGCACCACTTTTGCCTGGCTTTTTCTTTTTTAAAGAGGAGGTGTGCCTTTACAAGGCTCGCTTCCCTTCACAATGGTCGGTTCCCTTCCCACTGCCTTGAACCTGGGAAGACCTAGCCTTAGCTACACAGATGACAGAGCCGTAAGTTTAGGGAGGGGATGGAGACTTCCATGATTATACACTTCCTTGTTCAATTCTACACAGAACTTCTATTGCCAGTAAGGGAAGAGGAAAAAAAAATAGCAAAACAGTGCTGGTAACAACTTTACTTGTTGCATGAGTCCTTTCTTAACTATCCTGATCCTCTGAACTTACTCTGATTCCTTTAGTGCTCTTTGTCCCTAAACTTGACCTGGCACTTAAGTTGTGGAAATTAAAGAGCAGAGTTGGAAGTCATATGGCTAGCCACTGAGGCAGAACTTCCCAAGATTAACTCCTTCAAGGGGGCTGGCTCTTGGATTGTGTTGTGAAGAGGTAAGAGCTAACAGTGACTTGAAAGTAAGGTAAATTTTTTTTTTTCATTTTTTCATTTTAACTTGCCAGAGTGCACACATGCATTCTGGAGACTGGGTGGGGTGGGGACAGGAGGGCTCAGGGGTGAGTGAGAAAGCACCCCCTATATGGGATGGTCATGCCACAATCCCTTCCTTTCCTTTTTTTTCCTCCTTTCAGGATTTTGGGCATGTATGCACATGTCCCTGGCATATTTTTAAGCTGCCAGGTCTGGGATGAAAACCACAAGAGTCAGCCCCATGGGATCTAGCTGTCTTAACCACTGTGCCACAGGCTGGCCCATGTTTTGTTTTTCTTTCTTTTTATTTTTTAAGAATTCTTTTATTGAACTTTCATTCTTTATTTATTTTAATTTGACCAGAGTGAGAGGGAGAGAGAGAGAGACGGAAAGTGAGAAAGCAAGCCGCCAGGTCTGAGACTTGAACCACGGTCAGCCATGTGGGAATCCAGTAACCTTAACCACCATGTCACCTGCTGGCCCCTTTTGTTTTTGTTTTTCTTTTTTTTAAAAAATAAGAAATTAGTTAGTTTTTCATATGAGTTTTGCCAGAGAAAGACAGAGAGAGAAAGAAAGCAAGACTTTAGGCTGGGACTCGAACCACGGTCAGCCATTGTGGGAATTCCAGCGCCTTAACCATCACGTTACCTGCTAGTCCCCTTTTGTTTTCTTAAAAGTTCATTCCTCCCTTTCCTTCTTCCCCTTTCCTTTTTTTTTTTTTTTTTTAAGATTTATTTAACTTTATTACCATTTATTTATTTATTTTAATTTGACCAAAGAGGGATAGAGTGAGAAGAGCACAAGAGAGAAAGTGAGAAAGTAAGCCACCTGGTCTGGGACTCAAACCGCAGTCAGCCATGTAGGAGTCCAGTGCCCTTAACCATCATACCACCTGCTGTCTCCCCTTCTTTCCCTTTCCTTTCTTCCACCCTTCTTCCCTTCCTTCTTCTCTCTTTCTTTTGATAGAGATAAACATCCTCTACGTGACCTTATGTCTAGATCTTCTCCCAGCCTTTCTTTTTTTTTTTAAATATTTCATTCAATTTTATTTATTCATTTATTTATTTAACTTGACCAGAGAGAGACAGAGCAAGAGTGAGTGAGAGAGAGAGAGAGAAAGCAAGCCGCCAGGTTTGGGACTCAAACGGCAGTCAGCCATGTGGGAGTCCAGCATCCTTAACCACCATGCCACCTGCCGGCCCCTCCCTCCAGCCTTTCTTAGCCAGCCAGGATTACCTCCCCACCAGTGGGATGTACAGGTAAACTTGCAAACTGAATCCCCATCATCCATATGGCTTCCAGCATGGCAGAACTACAGCTGGCCCTATCACTAATTTTTTTTTTTTTTTTTTTGGAGAGGTTTTTGCTATAGGGACTGTGCGCTTGCCAAAAAAAAAAAACAGAGAGAGACAGAAAGCAAGAAATCACCCCTCAGAGGGGATGGCCATGCTGCAATCCCTTCTCCTTCATTCTCCTCTTGGGATCTTGGGCACGCACACACACGCGCCTGGCATGAGTTTAAGCCACCGGGTCCGGGATTTGAACCATGGTCACCTACATGGAAGTCCAGCGACATAGCCATTACACCAACTGCTGGTCCCTCAGATTGACTATTTATAAAAAATATTATAACACAAATTTTTCTATGTATTTGTTTTAAATTAATGGTACTTAATTTTCTTTAAATCCTGTTTTTGGTTTTTGGAATTTTATTTCTACCTCTGGGATATCTGAGGTCTAATAGCTACCAATTTTGTGACTGTTAAGTCCATTAACATCTCTAGATTTCATTTCCAAAGCCCAGCTCCTGCAAAATGGTGTTTGCGATAAGATCTACTTCATAGATTGTTGGAAGAACCCAGATAATACTGCCACAGTTGTGTGACATTTTGAATTTTATTGTGACAAAACAAGAATGTCATGCGTCTGTTGTGACCTAGGCCAGGAAGAATGGAAATAACACATACTTGTCATTTTCATTTGTTTCCAGGCTGCCACCTAAAAGACTTTGGAGATTTGAGCTTTACTCCAGTCCCCAAAGATGATCTCTACAACAACTTGATAGTGAATCCTCGCTCAGTGGGCCTTGCCAACCAGGAATTGGCTGAGGTTGTCAGTAGAGCAGTGTCAGATGGCTACAGCTGTGTCACAGTGGGAGGAGACCACAGGTAAGCTGGGAGCAGGGTGTGGTGAGGAGCTAGATTATAGGCTGCTTTGAGCTTTTCACTTAGCTTGTCTCCGTTTTCTTATCTGGAGAAAAATACCTTACAGAATGTTTAGGCTATGAGATACTTAACAGCATGTAATGGTCTGAGATCATGAGCTGCTGGGGGCTCTGCGTGGTTTCTCTGTATGACACACTGGAAATAGTAAGAGGACATGTACACTCAGACACAGTAAGTTCAGGAGCATATAAGCTAGGTTTTTAGGTAGTGTGTTTCATGCTCACCTCATGGAAAGCTTTTTTCAGACTTTCTTATGACTTTGATTTGGCTATATTGGAGATTTAGAAGGATTCACTGACTGAATTTTTAAAAATTTTGCTGTAGGGTGAGTGTGCTTGCTGGAGAGAGAGAGGAAGTGAGAAGGCACCCCTCCCTGCCAGGTGAGGATGACCATGTATAATTCTCTATCCTCCATTGTCTACTTGGGATTTGGGGCACACATGTATATGTGCCCAGTATGTTTTTCAAGCTGCCAGATCTGATACTTGAACCACGTAGTTGGCCATGTGGGATCCAGCTGCCTTAACTGCCATGCCGCTGGCTGGCCTAAATATGTTGTTTTTTTAGTTTTTGCTATAGGATATGTGCGCTTACCAGAGAGAGAGAAAAAAAAAAATCATTCTCCAGGAGGGTGGCCATACGACAGTCCCTTCTCCTCGTCTCCTCTTGGAACTTTGGGCAGGCACACATGCACACATGCAATTCTGGGACTTAAACTACACAGCCAGCCAACACTTTAACCTCCACACTACCTGCTGGCCCAAATATGGGCATTTTTGTTAGCATTTCTGCTAACAAATTTGTTAAAAAAACAGCCTTTGGTATGTGAATATATTTCTACCTCCACAGTATGGACCTGCCCTAACTAATGCAAACAATCCTTTGTCTCTTAGTACATCAGCATGTACTTTATTTTTTAAAGAATTGTTTTATTTAAATTTATTTATTTATTTTTAATTTGACCAGAGAAACACAAAGCAAGAGCAAAAGAGAAAGAAAAAGTGAGAAAGCAAGTTACGAGGTCTGGGACTTGAACCATGTGGGAGTCCAGCATCCTTAACCACCACATCACCTGACAGCCCCATCAGCATGTACTTTTTTTTTTTTTTTTTTGGAGAGGTTTTCACTATAGGGCGCGTGCGCTCGCCAGACAGACAGAGAGAGACAGAGAGACAGAAAGAGAGAAATCACCCCCCAGGGGGGATGGTCACGCCACAATCCCTTCTCTTCTATTCTCCTCTTGGGATCTTGGGCACGCACGCACACGCGCCCGGCGTGAGTTTTAAGCCACCGGGTCCGGGACGCGAACCGCGGTCGACTACGTGGGAGTCCAACGACATAGCCATTACGCTAACTGCTGGTTCCCCATCAGCATGTACTTAATGAGCACTGTTCTGATGTTTTCTGAGCAGTGTTGGGAATTATGGAAAATTTGTGATGTTTGGACCAGGTGCTTAGGACTAAATGGAATGAAAAATAAATATATAAAATATTGAATTCTATAAAATTTCAGACAAGAGAATCAGTCAAATTTCAAAGGGGAGTGTGATTTGAACTAAGTAATGAAGGTTTTTGGAGAAGGAAAAAGGAATTGATATAGTAGGAGTATCAAGCACTTTATACCCAATCTCAGTTAATCCTTCTAGCAATGCCATGAGGTACATATGGCTTATCTCATTTGTTGCTGGAAGTACTGATAAATTATCCAACATCTAAAACCAGGAAGTAGCAGAGCTAGAATTTAAATCCAGTGTGACCCTTGTGACAATTAACTTCTTTTCAGATCCAATCTAGCAATTTTCCTTGAGGTGTCCAAAGAGTTTTCAGATTACTGAACAGAAGTTCAAGCTTTGTTATAGGTGTAGAGCAGGTGAGTTCCTAATTAGGAATAAAAATTCTGGGAGAGTGAGAGAGTAGTATCAGACCCAGGTCCTATACTGAGAGGACTAGGCCATTCAAGTAAATCACCCAGAGAGTGGGTGTCCTGCCTCCTCGCTCAGTGCTGTCTCCAGAAGCTTGCTTTAGCCTTTTTTTCTGGTTACAGTCTCGCTGTTTGGGCACTTCTTATCCATGAGACTACCTCAGTCCTTGGTTTCTCTTTTGCCTCTAGCTATCTACATTGCAGCCTTAACTGGTTACCTAATTCCTATTCAGTGCTAAAACCTAGGCAGTCTAGGAGATTCTTAAAAGAAAGAGACAAGTGAAAAGCTGTTGAACATTTGAAAGAGGCATTTTTAGGTCACAGCTCCTTTCACATAGTACAACATGTGCCATCACTTTAATCATCAAACCAGTGCTGATGTAGCAGGCCAGGTATTATCCTTATCTTACATAAAAGGACACTTAGGACTAGAGAAATTAGATGATTTACCTTTGGTCACAGAATTCTTCCTGGATGAAAACTCCAGTGTTCTGAATTAAGCCACAGCCTTCAGCACTAGACCATGCTCTCTCTCAAAACAGCCCAATGTGGGGATGAGGGCTAAAGCTGTCTCATGCTATGCAGACCAAGAAGGATGGCTGCAGTTAGTTCTAAGGCGCTTAAGCTGCATTTCCCACCTGTGTCAAATTCCTTAGTTACTGGGAAGCTAGGCAGCTTTCTAACCACGATCTCATCAGCTATTGGGTCTCTGGTAAAGTCATGATACATTATTGCATAGAAAAACATGGAAAAATAATTCATGACTTTCCCAACGACCTAACATATCCCTACAGATGAGAGAGAACACTGGCTAATGTAAGCAGAGCCCAAACACAAGGAAAGACAAAAAGAGAAACACTTAAGGACATCTGAGTGCCATGCTAATGTATATAAGGTAACACGTAAATTAACATTTATTTTATTCAGTGCTCTAAATAAGATCTTTAATTGGGTTGCCCTATTAATTTCTTTCACAATTTCGACTTTTCAGAAGTATCATGTAGAAGTTTTCTAAAGAGCTATAATACTCCATAATTTTTATCTTTAAAGACTTAGTATGACTTAGCTCAGCCCTTGTTGCCTGTTGGTTAAGGGAACCAGATTCCATAGTGGCTAACTGACAGGTGGAATCCAGGCCCTGGCAACTGGCAAACATGCCAGGCACATACACGCACGCCCAATCAAAACCCCAACAGGATGGAGAAACGGGGAAGTGATTACTGCATGCCCATGCCCTACTGGGGCGTGTGCTTTCTCCTCCCTGTCAAACTGGTGAGCACATACACCCTCTGGCAAACTTAAGAAAAAGGCCTTTTGCCAGTGGCGGCGAGAGCGCCACGAAGGCCTCGGGCATGCTCGAAGAGTACAAGGTGGTGGGGCGCTACCTGCCCCA
The DNA here is from genome assembly GCA_026018925.1 of Tupaia tana. Lineage (NCBI taxonomy): Eukaryota > Metazoa > Chordata > Mammalia > Scandentia > Tupaiidae > Tupaia > Tupaia tana. The sequence goes on from JAKSZU010000001.1 coordinate 232,856,988, forward strand.
CCCGCAATGCAGCACGCCGCCCCTCTACCGCACGTGCATCTTCGCTCCTAACCACGGGGTCACCACGTCCTGCTTCTGGTACTTCGTATCTCAGCTGAAGAAGTCTTCCGGGAAGATCGTCTAGTGGGCAGGAGTTGCAGAAGTCCCCGCTGAGGGTAAGAACTTCGCTATCTGGCTGCGCTACGACTCCCGCAGCGGCCCCCACAACATGGACCGCGAGTACCAAGACCTCACCACAGCCGGTGCTGTCCCCCAACGCTACCGCGACGTGGGCGCCCAGCACCGCGCCCACTCCCACTCCGTCCAGATGATGAAGGTGGAGGAGATCGCGGCCAGCCAGTGCCGACAGCTGGCTGTCGAGCAGTTCTACGACTCGCAAGATCAAGTTCCCACTGCTCCACCGTGTCCTGCCATGCCAGCAAAGACTCATTTCATCACCAAGAGGCCGAACACCTTCTTCTAGGCCCACTGTCCCCCAGGGCAGCCCAAATAAACTCAGACCAACCAGTAGGGGAAAAAAATTAAATATGACATATGACTGACTTTTTCTTTTTTTTTTTTTTTTTTTTTTTTTGAGGTTTTGCTATAGGGCTCGAGTACTCCCCAGAAAGACAGAAAAGTGAGAAATCACTCCCCAGGCGGGATGGCCACACCTCAATCCCTTCTCCTCTCGGGATCTTGGGCATGCACGCACAAGGCGTGAGTTTAAGCCACCAGGCCCAGGACTTGAACCCATGGTCCACTACATGAGAGCCCAGTGACATAGCCATTATGCCAACTGCTGGTCCCAAGTATGATTGTCTTCTTTTGGGGGGGATTAGATCTCCCGTCTTTCTTAAGAGGCACTAAACATCATTTTTGTGAATTATTATGTATGGACCACATCCTCTAACTCCATTTCATTCACTTCAAATATTTGAGGTCCTTTTCCAGGCCAGGGCTACTGGGTCAAATTACATGGATGGGGGGCAGTAATATCTGTTACACTTCAGGGATTGCCACTCATCAGCTTTGAATCTTTAATTTGTATAGCTCATTCCAGATTCATCTTTGAGAACTGAAACCCCACAGATTACCAGCTCACCCAAACCCAGCCTTAGCCTAGGCTCTGACTTTGCCCTGAGGACAGAGTGTAAGCTGTGCTGGCTAAGGGTATTTGTTATTGGTGATGTTTGCCAAGCAGAAGGCCTTGAGGATTATTGTATTTGTTCTTTGCAGCCTGGCAATTGGTACCATTACTGGCCACGCCCGGCACTGCCCGGACCTTTGTGTGATCTGGGTTGATGCCCATGCTGACATCAATACACCCCTCACCACTTCATCAGGAAATCTCCATGGCCAGCCAGTTTCATTTCTCCTCAGAGAACTACAGGACAAGGTCAGTGAGGCAAAATGAAAAAGTGAAGGGTTTGCAGAATTCAGTGAAGAATGGGATGATTGTGGCTTACCACTCCTTCATTTGTTCAATAAACCCTATTATGGGCCAGGAGGGCTATAAGATGCTAGGGTGTAAGGATGACTGGGACATGGTCCCTGTTCTTAGGGGCAATCATGATCGTGTAAGAAAGATTGGGCTGGCCCCATAGTCCTGTGGTTAAGGAATCTGGATCCCACACGTCCAACCACAATTCAAATCCCAACCCAGTGGCTTGAAAAACATGCCGGGCATGTATACATGTGTACTCAAAAATCCTGACAGGATGGAGAAATGGAGAAGGAATTGCAGTATGACCACACTTCATTGGGTGGTGCTTTCTCCCTCTCTCTGGTACGCTCTCTGGCAAGCACACACATTCTCTGGCAACTTAAAAAATAAGTAAAGTGATAATGGGTAAAAACTTTAGTGATTGATATTCCCACAGTCTGAGGACTTCTTAGTTAAAGGCTGTTTGTTGGGCCATACACTCAAGACACAATGGTCTGGAAGACAAGTAAAACCATGGTTGCCTCTGGGTAATATTTTTCTGAGCTTGTCAGAAACCAGGGAGCCCATGTTAGGCATAGACTAGAATCTGTATATCCCTCCCCTCAGTGAGGGACCAAGTTAAACCAAGACAGTACAAAGATTACTAATTAGGCTAATTCATGTTTTTGCTGATGGCAATTTAAGATAACTGGATTATGCTTCAAAAACCAATCTGTAAACATTCAGAATTGTGCAAAGAAATGGAAAACCTTTAATTGGCAGTGTTCCTGCTACTTAGGTTAGTTAATAAGAAACCTAGATTACCTTAGAGAAAGTGGGTTTTTTTTTTAAGTCTTGAGAAAACTATATTGTGTCCTCTAGCTGCCCTTTTTGTATCTGTTATCTTTTCTAGATCTTGTGTGTCTTGTGTTGCTTCAAACATATCCTGTGGGTAGGAGGAAAAAGCAGACCATATACCCTGAGAAGCACACAGTGATTACCTTGGTTAGAACCTAGAATTATTGATTAATCCTGTTCATTCCTCTCTTCATAGGTACCACAACTCCCAGGATTTTCCTGGATTAAACCTTGTATATCTTCCCCAAGTATTGTGTATATTGGTTTAAGAGATGTGGACCCTCCTGAACAGTAAGTTCCTGCATTAAGGTTAAACTTTGGGCCTGACCTACCCACTTATGTTGATGCTTGACATAATCAGTTCTAGGTCACTATAAAGGCAAAGTTCCCTAAATACAGATTTGTTTAAAATACTTTTTATATTAAAGACTCCTTCCATTTTATCTTACCAGTTTTATTTTAAAGAACTATGATATCCAGTATTTTTCCATGAGAGACATTGATCGTCTTGGTATCCAGAAGGTCATGGAACAGACATTTGATCTGCTGATTGGAAAGTAAGTAACCACAAAGGATGTCTACTTCTAGATCCCAAAGGGAACAGGCAACCCCCCCAAAAGCAGACTGTAGCCTATCTCTTGAGGATAGCTGTACTTTTTAAAATCAAGGTAAAGCATATACATATAAAAATTACAAAAATAATAGTTCAGAAAGGCATATTCGGTTGTCGGAAAGTCATGACATGATTTTCTATGCAAAGATGCATCATGACTTTCCCAACAACCCAATAAGAAACACAGGTTAATATTCTTCCTCTAGTGATGGGAGGGGTTTCCTTAAGTCATTACTCAGATCCTTTATCTCTCTTGAATTTCTCTTTATCTCCATTTTAATGCTTACCTTTGGAGATAATGAATGTCCCAGTCTTCTAAGCCTCATTATTGCATCATCTGAATTTCATATTAAACAATTCTTGGTAGTGCAGAAAGATGGCAGATGACTGCTAATACCAGTTTTATTATTATTGTTTAACTTTATTATTATTTTAAAATTTGATCATAGGAAGACAGAGGGAAGGTGAGAAAGCAAGCTGATAAGTCCAGGACTTGAACCACAGTTGACTGTGTGGGAATTCAGTGCCTTAACCAACAAGCCACCTGCCAATCCCACTAATACTAGTTTTAAAAGCATTTCCCCATTACTATGTCTTTAATTCTGGGTGATTAATGTCAAAACTGCCATCTAGTAGTATGTTATTTCCCAAGGTGCTAAGGAATTTACTTTGGGAGAAGGCTGTTGTACTTTAGTTTCAGCTACTGAAGACCTGGACTAAACTGAAGTAAAAATTGAAAGATAAGGCTGTAAACATAAAATCAGAGTTAAGTTTGGCCGCTGTTATATTTAGAGAGTAACAGCAATTGTAGTCTAGATCAAGCCAACTTTAATTAGAATATATATGAACCCAATCTCATATGGAAGTGAAGAATCCCCTCTATTAACACTTATTAGTGTGACAGATTTTAATGTCCAGGATAAGCCAGAAATACCGACTTAATTTGTCTGAGGCAAGCAGAACAAATGGCAGTATCCGAAGTGGCATATAGGAAGCTAGTATGCTGATCTCAGTAACTTCCAGGAACAGGAAACCTGGAAATATGCTGTATTAACAAAGTACCAGGGGGCCAGCAGGTAGCATGGTAGTTAAGGCACTGTACTCCCACAGGTCTGGCCGCAGTTCGAGTCCTGGACCTAGCAGCTTGAAAATCATGCTGGGTGTGTATATGTGCATGCATACTCAAAATCCCAAGAGGAGAATAGAGGAGAAAGAATTGTGGCATGGCCAGTACCCCTGGGGGATGCTTTCTCGTTTTCTCTCTCTCTCTCTCTCTTTAGTGAATGCATATGCCCTATGGCAAAAATCTTTTGGTTTTTTTGGAGAAGTTTTTGCTATAGAGTACGTGCACTCGCCAGAAAGGAAGAGACAGAAAGCGAGAAATCACCCCCCTGGGGAGATGACCACGCTGCAATCCCTTCTCCTCCATTCTCCTCTCAGGATCTTGGGTAGGCACGCACACGCGCCTGGTGTGAGTTTAAGCTACCAGGTCTGGGACTCAAACCACGGTCAACTACATGGGAGTCCAGCAACATAGCCATTATGCCAACTGCTAGTCCCAGCAAAAATCTTAAAACACACACAAACACAAAAGCACCAGGACCAACAGTATCAAAATCAAGGAGCTGCAACCATGGGAAGGATGTGTTTAACTATAACCAAATAGGTATTCTTTTATCATCTTTTTTGCAGGAGACAAAGGCCAATCCATCTGAGTTTTGATATTGATGCCTTTGACCCTACACTGGCTCCAGCCACAGGAACCCCTGTTGTAGGGGGACTGACCTATCGAGAAGGCATGTACATTACTGAGGAGATACATAATACAGGTATGTGGCAGCCAGGTTGGTAATGTGTTAACTATACAAGTACATACACTGAAGTGTCTTGCCTGCAGGGGCTCTTTCCAACTATTTCTTGTCACTGCAGACTTTGATTTTGCTTTAATTTTTATTTTATAGCTAGAAGACATATGGCCAAGACAGTAAAGAATTTTTTTTTTTTAACTTGCACGAGGGTATGTCTATTTGTCAAAGGGAAAAAGTACCCTCAATGGGGCATGGTCATGCTGCAATCCCTTTTCCTCCATTTCTCCATCCATAGGGATTTGGGACATGTACACACACATACCTGGTATGTTTTTCAAGTCACTGGGGCTGGGATTCAAACCATGTGGTCGGTCAATGTGGATCTGGTTTCCTCAACCACCAGGCAACAGAGCTGACCTAAGTTATAGGCCTTTAAAAAACCCTTTTGACATGTTTGGACCTGGCTTATACCAAAGTATGCTTAGATAACACTGAATAAAAAAACCCTTTTTATCTACTTAAATACTTAATAAAGACAAGAATAAATTGCCAAAGTAATGCAGTTCCTTGTGTTCAAGTTATCTAAAGGCAGATGATTAAGGCAAGCTCAGGTACCTATCATTTTATTGTTGAAAGAAGAGTTCACTTGGAGTTGATTATTTGGAAGTCAAACAGATCTCTTAAATGTTTGCAAATGGATAATATCTAGAGTCCCTGTATATATGATAAGTCCTATACTAGAACTTGTTTGATAAGAGCTTTAATAAAATGGATCCAGGTAGATAAATGTTTGACAGTAGTAAAATGAATTTTAGATCACCTACAATCTAGAAGGGGTTACTGTCCTCAAACTCATACTTGCTGGCAGTTTCCATTTCTGTTAGACACCTTCTGGTTTTAAGGCTCCTTTAAATGACTTTTCATTTAAAAATGTAAACAACTACCACATGATGCAGCTTTAGTAACCATCTCATAAAACTGTGCTGTAGACAGCACCCTTGATATGGTGATATATAAATGGAGACTGAGAAATGGTTTCCTTGACTCAAGAGTCTGCTAGAAGCTGAGGCAGTACCAAAAGGAAGCCAGTGCTTATCTCTTCTATCTGATAGCAGCAAGACACTCTTATGACTTAACAATCTCAGCTGCTGCCAGTGGAACCTGGGTTAGTGGCCAGAAAACCTGGGAATTTAATTCTCCACTTGCTTCCCAATAACATCACTTAGCAGAAGTTAGTAATCTACAGCACTTAGAAGTGGCATTGGTCATGTCTTACCCCTCTCTTCCTGTTGCAATATTATTGGGTGTCAGAAAAGTCATGGCAGGTTTTTATGTTTTTCTATGCAAAAAGGCATCATGACTTTTCTGATGACCCAGTATTTCATTCCGAAAGACTGTGATGGGGGCCAGATGGTGGCTTACATAGGCAGGTCCTCGGTTTACGTCCCAGGGCCACCCTATAGACACTGGGTGCATATTCATACCTGTGATTTGAGTTGGCTGGGAGTGGATCAGTGTGTGGCTCCTGTTAGTGGTGACTGTCTCTCTCTCATGAAAGGGGTAAATAAACTAACTTTACAAAGAGTAAGACTAGGGCCGGCTCTGTGGCACAATAGTAATGCACTGCTCAAAAGAAGCTGGGTCCTATAGGCGACTTCCTGGTCAGCCTGAAACACACTGAACATACATACAAATAGTGCCCAAGGTCTGATGAACTGGAGGACTGAAGGAAGAGGATTGTAGTGTGGCCAAAGCCTGTGAAGGATGCTCATCTCTCTCGCTCTCATAGGTGCATACACATTGCTTTATCAGGAATAAAGAAAAATATTTTTAAAAGACTGTCATGATACCATCCACAAGTTACATAGAACAATTTGCTTAAACTAGTTTACAACGTGGCAATAGTCTGAGAACACAGGTAATATATATTTTTTGGGGGGCGGGTAGGTTTTTGCTATAGGGCGCATCCGCTCGCTAGAAAGAGAGAGACAGAAAGACAGAAAGCGAGAAATCACCCCCCTAGGGGGGATGGCCATGCTGCAATCCCTTCTCCATTCTCCTCTCGGGATCTTGGGCACGCACGCACACTCGCCCGGCGTGAGTTTAAGCCACCGAGTCCGGGACTCGAACCGTGGTCAACTACACGGGAGTCCAGAGACGTAGCCATTTACACCACCTGCTGGTCCCTATATTTTTAAGAGTGCAAACCCTCTTGATGACTACTTGCTCAAGGTACAGGTTTAGTGAGTAGATATCAAAGAGACATAATGAAGCTAGCTGGTAGTGTGGTGGTTAAGTCTCAGACCTAGCAGCCTGAGAAACATGCTGGGTGTATGTGCCCAAAATCCCTAAAGAAGGGAGAAATGGAAGAGAAAGGATTGTGGTATGACCATCCCCTATGGGGTGCTTTTTCTCTGGTGTGTACATGCACACTCTGGCAAATTAAAAAAACACACACATCATCAGGAATACAGAGCCATGTGCAAGAAATGATAGAGATGTTACAGTAACATGCCTGTCCACTGCAATTTTGCACAGAATATGTAGCCATGCATTACTAATAAGGAAGATACACTGAAATGTATGTAACGGCACTGAGCATATCGTAAACTAAAATATCAACAAACCATAGGTTTAGTCACTCATCTTTCCACAGTTTATGGTCACCCTAAATAATCTCAGATGCTTGTATTCTTGAATACTAGTTCATTCAGATGACTCTGGAAGAGGTAGATTAACTTCACCCAGAAAAACCAACTACAAAGAGAAGTCAGGGTGTGAAGGTATAGGGCATGGGAGTGGAGGGCAGGTCTGGAAAGGGGTTCTTCTAGTCTATCTTCCCTTACCCTTAGCCTGATCCTGGGCAACAGAATGGTGCTGAGACCTTTGACACACATTCTCAAGCCATCAGGTGACAAGACTCCAAATTAAACAATTAAGATGTAACTGAATCTTCCTTTTACCAAGTGGAAGCTACCAGGTCTACTAGAAGACAAAAATATAAAGTGTGTCTAGATGTGGAATCTGCCCTCAGCTCAGGCTTGTAGGGTGATGATAATATTTGTAATATCTACATTTAAGGGTATGTGGTGTGATGCTTTAAGAAATATAGATAAGGGGGCCAGTAGGTATATGGTGATTAAGGTGCTGGATTCCCACATGGCTGATCACAGTTGTGAATTCTGGACCTGGCAGCTTGAAAATCACACCAGGTACATGTGCATGCATGCCCTAAATCCCAGGAAAATGGAGAAGGGATTGCAGTGTGGCCATATACCCTAGGAGGTACTTTCTCACTTTCCCTCTCTCCGTGTCTCTCTCTGGCAAGTATACACACACTATACCCCCCCAAAAAAAAAAAAAAAAAATTGGGTTGTCAGAATTTCTTCATAGAAAAACAGTGTCATGACCTTCCCAACAACTATATGTATATATTACATATACATATATATATATATAAAATATATATATACACATACACACACACACCATATATATGGCATTAGAGTTCAAAAGTGGGAATGGAGCTCTGATTAATGGGAGATTTCCTCCGCCTTACTATGTCACCATTTCTAGGCAGGCCAGCCATTTTGGAGATGGCACACATTTTCCCAGGCAACCAGGTCTTGCCAGCCCTTTCCTTACCCAGAAACCCTGAGAACTAATGCCTATCAGGTCTATTTATTTCATTACCTTAAAGGTTTCTTCCCATCTCACTCTAGCATATCAGCATTTAGCATTTAACTTAAAAATTCATAGCTGAGAGGATGAGGTACAAGGAGCTTTCTGATAACAGATTATTTTATAGTGGAAAATAACTCTTGAGTTTTTTAGTTTTTTGTTTTTAGTTTTTGCTGTAGGGCACATGTGCTCACTGGAGAGAGAGAGAGAGAGAGAGAGAGAGAGAGAGAGAAGAGAGAGAGAGAGAGAGAGAGAGAGAGAGAAAGTGTACCAGCGCATCCCTCAGGGGAATGGCTATGCCACAATCCCTTTTCCATTCTCATCTCGGGATTTTTGGGCACACATGCACGTGCACCCGGTGTGATTCTCAAGCTTCTGGTTCTGGGACTCAAACTGCACAGTTGACCTTGAGGGATCCAGTGCCTCAATCTCCATACCACCTCCTGGTCTAGAAACTCTTGTTTTTAGCTTGGCTTATTCTCCCTGTCCAGGTGGGACAACCTTCACTGAAAGCTGCACCTATGGGATTTCTGAGGTTTTTGTCTTGTTTTCTTCTCCCAGGGTTGCTGTCAGCATTGGATCTTGTCGAAGTCAATCCTCGGGTGGCCACTTCAGAGGAAGAGGCGAAGGCTACGGCTAGCCTGGCAGTGGATGTGATTGCTTCAAGTTTTGGTCAGACAAGAGAAGGAGGACACATTGTCTATGACCAACTTCCTACTCCCAGTTCACCAGATGAATCAGAGAATGAAGAACGTGTTAGAATTTAGGAGCTACTGTGCACCAACACGTTTCACAATGGGCATTCCAGAGCTGCAACACATTTGAGGGGACAAGATAGTAAATGGTTGTCTGGGTCGGTATTGCCTTAATCAGAACATTTGCACATTCTCACGGTTGTAAAATTTCCATTTTGGTGACCAATACTATCATAAATGTGTTTGCTTTTTTTTGCAGTTCACAGAGGATTAATACGTTGTAGTACTATGTAAATTTAAGGAAGTCATAAACAGCCTTTATTACCTTGATGTTTATGTATATATATATATATCTCTCTCATATTGGTCTTGTTGCTGTTGCTTCACATTTAAGTGGTGTCCCCCCTTCTCAAAGTCTAGGTACACAGTGCGTTCTGGAATTGTCAGCCCATAGCAGCATCCTGCTAACTCATCCCTAACACCATTCACAGGGTCAGAGTTCTGGTCCACAAACCCTTCCCTTTAGGAAGTTCAATGCTTGGAAAAAAACTTGTAATAAACTACACCTCCCAGGATGGCTATCTCCAGCAAGATGACGATGGAAAGCAGCAGCTTGTTGGTTATCACTCTACAAAGAGAAGCAAAGTAGGGAGCAGTCAGAAGTCTGATACCTTATTTCTTTCTTTTCTTAATACTTTGACCTGGGGCCAAGGTTGGATATTGTGAGGCAGTATAATTAATCCAGTGTGTTTGATCACATAGCCACTTAGCAATAAGTACTTGCACAATTCTTTAGCTGATATGTGACAACCTACAAGCTTCTTTACCTGTAACTTAAAGATAACACTGTCTACCTCACAGAAATGTTGCAAAGTAGGACAATAAATACCGAAGTATAAAAATGGTTCCTTGATCAAAATTGTCTTCAATAGTACTTACTTACTTTAAAAAATAGCTTTTCTAGAAGGAGGGGTTAATTAGGGAAAAAATTTATTTATTTGTTCATTTATTTATATACTCGGAAGTATTTCCAAAATCGGGTTGAGTCATATTTCAAATAACAGAAATATAGGATCACTCCCTAGCCATACAGAGCTGCATCAATTACATTTGTGGGGATATGCTGGGAAAGGGGCTTGGGGCAGCCTCTCCAGGATCAAAGTCCAGTTCATAGATAGGTGGGTCCTGCTTTAGGATAAGTAACCAGAAGCTTGGGTAACGCCTTTCAATCCCTGTAAACTTCTCTTCTTACTTTCTCTTCCCTATTCCACTCTCCTCCCCTCCAGGTCTTCTGTCAACCCTACTGCCTTACATAGAGGATCCAATCTTCCATTCTCATGTGCACTTTAGTTTCTCCCTATTCTACAGGGATTTAACACTATTAGGAAAACTCGACCTGTCCTGCCAGTTCCATGACTGGATTGCATGTAGCTTCCTTTTATGCAGCGCTACCTGTGTCCAAGGCCAGCCCTCTACCCACTTACCACCCTTCAGCCCTGCTTCTGTTGCAGCCAGCACTCACCTTACTTAAGGCTAGTTTGTTTTTTAAAGTCTACTTGTTAACAAGACAGAACTTCCAGAAAAGGGGCTGAGTCCCATGAAGGGCAAATAGAGCTAAAGGCAAGTACTGATTAAGTTTGTGCAAAATACATTTTAAGAAATATAAGACTCTTATTCCCATGTGCTGCTTCTCTAAGGAATGAAGTTTGGGATTAAATATCCTTTCAGTGGACAAGTTTTCCACTGCTCCAAGTCAGAGCAGTTTATACTTCAAACATCCCAGGATTTTATCCTGGGATATTTACTTATAAAAGACCACATTCCTCTATTTCTTCTAATCTTCTGGATGGTACTGAGTACATGTGAACAATTAATTTTGTGACTGTTTTTGAAACTTACTTTCTGGACATTGAACGAAGAATCTTTCGACTTTTGCTCAAGTTTTCACTTGTGTTTACCAGCTGAGAAGAGAAAATAGCAATTATTTTCCCCTCCTTTAAAAAACACACATTTGTATAATTTGAGTATTCCTAAACTAACAGTAGATATTAAGAGATAAATGTTGAGAAACTCCAAGAAATCAAACCAGTTTAAATGATGGCCTCTGAGTATAAGTAGAAGAACCTGGAAAGGACTAGATGCTTTAGTACTTTTCAAGTCGGTTTAGGAATCAACAGACCCCAAGACCGCTATGGGTTCTGGGACTGAGTTAATCCTCTCCCATGGCTTCTCACAACAGGAAGACTTCAATATACTCACCCAGTGACTGTGAAACAACTTTGAGTAACTTAAGATCTGAATTTCAACAGCCATATTTCAGGAGAGCCTCCTGGTTTGGTACTGCTTTTGTAGGCTGGTAGCTCACCATTTTTGGGATCTTGTTATTTTCTTCTTTGAACTGTGTTACATTGAATTGTGTTAGGAATTAATCCCAGTGAGCCTTTCTTTTCAATGATCTGTTACTAATCTACTTGGCACCTGTTCCTAATCCCCAGTGGCCTTGATAAATTCACCTCAGCTCATTCCTTGGCTTTTAAACTCAACCAATTCACCGGATATACTCAAAAATCAAACCTCACACAATCATTTCATTCTCCATATCTTGCTTTTGCTCTGAATTTAGTACTTCAGTGAAGGGCATTACTGTGATTTACTGGGGGTTTTTTTGGTTTGCTTTTTAGAGGTTTTTACCTTAAGGCATGTGTGCTCACTGGAAAGAGAGACAGTGAGAGGGAAAGTGAGAAGTTACCCTCCCAGGGGAGGATGACCACACTGCTATCCATTCTCCTCCCAGGATTCTGGGCATGCACGCACAAGAGCCCTGTGTGAGTTTCAAGCCACTGGGTCGAGGACTCAAACCATCATCAGCTGTGTGGGAGTCCAGCAATGTAACTGCTATACTATCTGCTGGCCCCACTGTGATTTATTTTAAGAATGGAGAGTAGCGGGGGACCAGCAGTTAGCGTAATGGCTATGTCGCTGGACTCCCATGTAGTCGACCGTGGTTCGCGTCCCGGACCCGGTGGCTTAAAACTCACGCCGGGCGTGTGTGCGTGTGTGCCCAAGATCTACAGAGGAGAATGGAGGAGAAGGGACTGCAGTGTGGCCATCCCCCTGGGGGGGTGATTTCTCGCTTTCTGTCTCTCTGTCTGTCTCTGTCTGGCGAGTGTACGCACCCTATGGCAAAAACCTCTCCAAAAAAAAGTAAAAAAAAAAAAAGAATGGAGAATAGCAGCTTTTCTCAAATCCCTACACTGAGCTAGTATTTTCCTATCTAAATCTTGGCCATAACATCTGTATTTCAGTTTGAATTTGCCTCTATTTTTTTTAAGAGGTTTTTGCTATAGGATGTGTGCGCTTACAGAAAGACAGAGATAGAGAGATAGAAAGCAAGATATCACCACCCCCCCCCAGTGGGGATGGCCATGCTGCAATCCTTTCTCCTCCATTCTTCTCTTGGGATCTTGAGCACACATGCACATGGGCCCAGCATGAGTTAAGGCCACTAGGTCCAGGACTCGAATCGCAGTTGACTACATGGGGGTCCAGCGACATAGCCATTATGCCAACTGCTGGTCCATGGATTTGCCTCTATTAAGAATAGAGCATCCCAGTGGCAAATTGTATTTTAAAAATTCCTGTGTAGATTAACTTTTTTATGCAAAGGGAGAAATTAGTTTTTTTATTTTTCAGAACCTTTTAAAATAATAGAGTAGATCAGAAGTTCCAAAAATAGTCGTCGTTTGGCCTAGTATTTGTTTTGTTCCACAATGATCCAACTCATCTTATCTAAAAGGTTATAGTCCAGGATTGAACTGTAATTTATAAATTATAGACTGTCAATGGTACTATTTTGTGACATGTGGAAAACAGCCTTGGCTCTAAATGATGGTCTTAGAAGTAGATAATGCTTTGGGACCAGCAGTTAGCATAATGGCTATGTCGCTGGACTCCCATGTAGTCGACCACGGTTTGCGTCCCGGACCTGGTGGCTTAAAACTCACGCCGGGTGCGTGTGCATGCGTGCCCAAGATCTAGAGAGGAGAATGGAGGAGAAGGGATTGTGGCATGGCCATCCCCCCCCCCCCCGGGGGGTGATTTCTCGCTTTCTGTCTCTCTGTCTGTCTCTGTCTGGTGAGCGCACGCGCCATATAGCAAAAACCTCTCCAAAAAAAAGGATAATGCTTTAATGAGAATAGCAGAGTATCCCACTAGATGTAGGAGAAATTAAAACCTCAGATTGGTGGCTTTGAATCTTTGAGTGCTTTCTGACATACCATTCTCCCGCCCAGAAGTGGATAATACAAGGAATTAAATCAAGGAGAGGGATTAATTAGGATGGGTGACTATGACCTATGAATTCAGGAATCTCATTCTTCCAAGTCTTTTTTCCTTGACTAAAACAAAAATTTCCAATGACATCTACATTTCAGGGCTAAAATTACTTCTATGGGAGATCTTCAGTCAGATAAGCAAAGTAAAAATTAAGAAAAGCCTAAGAACCTAAGAGGTTATTCCTTTAATTCAGAAGCTTTGAGGCTGTGGCCTCGTGGCAGTTGAGGGTAGTGGGCCCCTTTACCTTCCCAACTATGCCCCTTCCCCCACCTGTCCGGACTTACTCTATTCTTGGTACGTTCCAACTGCTCCCGTTGCTCCCCCAGCTCTTCTATGATTTCTGAGCCGATCTGGTCAGTCTCTGTGGCAATCCGATGAGAACGCTCAATACTTTGGGTGGCCCGGTTCAAGCTTTCAGTTCCTTGCAGAAGCAATGCCCTTTGAGATTGTAGCCGATTCTGACAGGAGTATGGAAGGGAAATGTTAGACTGCTTCCATTTAAAATTGCCAATGCTTTCCTTGTGAACTTCCTTGTATAAGAAGGGATATAGTAAGCAATAATTTTCAATACTTTTAAGACAGAACTTAAGGTGCTAATGAACTATGAGATTTTATTTGAGGTCACGGGCTAGAGCAGAACCTGGAATCCAATTAACAGGAGCAAAATACCTCCCATTCCACTGCTTATTACATTTAAGCAAGGCAAAAAAGGGAAGGATTGAAAGCATTGGAGCATTTCCCCTATGTCTGGTATGAATCTGAACTGGCCTATGTGCTTCCTAGATTAGCAAGTCTGAGAGACAGAAGTCTGGAGTTGTGAAGTTCAGAAATGACTCATAATACATATAGTCTGTACCTTTGATAGTGCTACAGGCAAACCAACTAAACTCTACAGCCCGAGAAAAAGATTAATGCGGGGCCAGTAGGTAGTGTGGTGGCTGAGGGCACTGGACTCCCACATGGCCAACCGTGACTTGAGTCCTGGACCTGGCAGCTTACTTTCTCTCTCTCCTGTCTCACTCTTGCTCTGTCCCTCTCTGATCAAATTAAAAATAAATAAAAAGTTAAAAGGTTAATGCAAGGGAGATTCCTACTTGACTGGTACTGAAGACTGAGGGGCCATGAGTAAGCTATTCTTTTTCAGCACATAAAGAAATCATTTAAAAGTCTGAGATACTACCACATTCTGGAAAACCCTTATGTAGCTACACTCTTAGTAAGCCCAAAAAGAATTTTAAAATTAAGTTTAAAGAATTTAAAATTAAAGAATTTTAACTCAGGTCAAACACAAAAACAAAAACTCTGAAGTTGCCACACTGGTGGTTTGCTCATGGAAGGCAGGATCTGGAGCTCGAATAAGCTACCCTAATTTCCTAAATGCGCTCATTTTCTAAATTCCCACTGAAGTTTTATTCCACCTATAATCCTAAACACAGACAGCACGAAGACTAAAGTAGCCTCTGTCGGGTCAGAATTTTCAACTACTGACAGAAATAGGTACAGCTCACCCAATCTAAAGGGGTCCAGTTCAGAGAGGCCTATGACGGCAGGTGACTGTCACCTGCATTAGGACACCATCGGGGGCCAAAAGACGGGTGCCCAGGGCAGAAGTAACAAGAAGCAATTTCACATAATAAATGGCATACAGACCAGTAGATGAGGAAACCAGTGAACAGGGTTCAAATAAACCTAGTTACTCTGACCAGCAGATGGCATAGCAGTTACGTTGCTGGATTCCCGCAGGGCCAACCATGGTTCAAGTCTCGAACCCACTGGCTTCAAAATCATGCTGGGTATGTGAGCCCAACCAAGATCCCAAGAGGAGAATGGAGAAGAAGGGATCATGGTGTGGTCATCCCCCTGGGGGGGGGTGGTTTCTCACTGTGTCTATCTCTTTCTGGCAGCACATGTGCCCTAAGGCAAAAACCTGTGTGTGTGGGGGGGGGGGGTGGGGGTGTGGGTGGGGGTGGGGGGGTGGAGCCTAGTTACTTAGCTCAAAAGAAGAAGGAAAAATCTTTTTCCCAATAAAACAAGCATATTTTCAACTTCCTGTCTCTCCACTCTCATTAGCCTAATAAGATCACATAAGTCAACCTCACACAGTTGGGAACAATTCTACTAAAGGTTGACTGTGTATCTAAATTGTGTTTTTATAATTTTTGAAACTAGTAAAGTTAAAGCAAAATTATTGTTTGGGCTTGTTGCACCAGCACCACCCTACCCATTTATGGTAACAAACAAGACTACCTTTTCAACTTCCACTTACGCTCCACCTGCCTGCTTTTTCTGGTCTCCCTTTACAAAAAAATCTCAACTTGATGCAACCATCTCCTGTGCATCTTTTAGAAAATTTTACATCAGTCTCAAGTACTCTAGTTTTGACATTAGCAATATCAAGACAATACCATTTCCCTCCTAATTTGCCAGAGGTCACATGTGCTTTCTGGACAGGGAGAGAGAGAGAGAAAAAGTAAGAAAGCACACCCCATGGGAAATGGTCATGCCACAATCCCTTCTCCATGTCTCCCTCCTTTGGGGATTTTGGGCATGCATGCAGATGTACCATGCATGATTCTCAAGTCACAGGATCTGAGACTCAAACAACATGATCAGTCGTGTGGGATCCAGTCACCTTAACCACGAAGCCATAGGATGGCTTACCGTTATCTTTTTATTTTAGAGGGGGAGAGGTTTTAGCTATAGGGCACGTGTGCTTGCCAGAAAGACAGAGAGAGACAGAGAGACAGAAAGCGAGAAATCACCTCCCAGGGCGGATGGCCACGCTGAAATCCCTTCTCCTCCATTCTCCTCTTGGGATCTTGGGCATGCATGCACATGCACCTGGTCTGAGTTTGAAGCCACCGGGTCCAGGACTCAAATCACGGTTAACTACATGGGAGTCCAGCGACATAGCCATTACGCTAACTACTGGTCCCACCATTATCATTATCATTTTTGAGGGTCTCTTAAACTACAATCAGGATGCATCATGAAGTATAATTTGTTGGTTTAAAATTATCTTACTATCCTTTCTACACATGGTCAGTCTGCGTTTATGGGCACCTTTCCATCTCATCCACTCTACTTGCTAGCTATTTCTACTCGGACTGTGTGTGTGGGATATAATTCAAATGCAGCACATAAAATTCCATCTTTGCAAAGTTATCTTATTCCTTTAACTGTCTACCTGCTTTAGATGACTTCAGAACACAGACTTTTTTTTATTAATGAGTTCAACTTGATAAATCAGAACATTGAAGGCTAGAGGAACAATATGACTCACTTCCCATTAAATTAGAATAAGGTATTAGGGCTGGCAGGTGGCATGGTGGTTAAGGCACTGAACTCCCACACGGCCGACTGGCTTGAGTTCTGGACCTAGCAGCTTCCTCTCTCTCTCTCATTCTGGTCAAATTAAAAAATGATAACAATATATGATTCTTTTTATTTTTTTTTTTTTGAGAGGTTTTTGCTATAGGGTGCGTGCGCTCGCCAGAAAGACAGAGACAGAAACCAAGAAATCACCCCCGGGGGGGATGGCCACACCACAATTCCTTCTCCTCCATTCTCCTCTCGGGATCTTGGGCACGCATACACATGCACCCAGCGTGAGTTTTAAGCCACCGGGTCTAAGATGCGATCCATGGTCGACTACATGGGAGTCCAGTGACATAGCCATTATGCCAACTGCTGGTCCCAATAAATAATTCTTTAAAAGGAAAAAAAAAAAAAAAGAGTAAGGTGTTAACAGTCCAGCAGGTGGTATGAAGATTAAGACGCTTGATCCTACTCAGCTGACTCTATGGTCCAAGTCCTGGACCCAGCAGCTTCAAAAAATCACACCAGGCATGTGTATGTGCATGACCAAAATTCTGAAAGAACAAAGGAGAAAGGACTGTGGCATTGCCATCACTCCAGGGGGGCATTTTTCACTTTCTTTCTCTATGGCCAGTGCGTGCACCCTAGAGCAAAAAAGAAAATGAAAAGAAAAAATAAATAAAAGAATAAGGTGTTAAGAAGCTCCTTGAGGGAACCAACAGTTAGCGTAATGGCTATGTGGCTGGACTCCCACGTAGTCGACCGCGGTTCGCGTTCCGGACCTGGTGGCTTAAAACTCACGCCAGGCACGTGTGCGTGCGTGCCCAAGATCCCGAGAGGAGAATGGAGGAGAAGGGATTGTGGCGTGACCATCCCCCCTGGAGGGTGATTTCTTGCTTTCTGTCTCTATGTCTCTCTCTGTCTGTCTGGCGAACGCATGCGCCCTATAGCGGAAAAAAAAAAAAAAAAAAAAAAAGAGCTCCTTGAGAAGCATCCTGCATACTCTGTTGTACCTCAGTTGTTGAGCCATCTTGATATTAAGTGAAAGAATGCTTCGATTATTATTTTCTTTTTCAGTTGTGAAATGAATGTTTATTCTGATATTTCTGTAGTTGTACAACTGACTTATCACAAATTACTGGATTAATTTTACTTTTTCAAGATGGGGGTTTATCTATGATTTCAAATTTGTGATCTTCAAACTTGAAGTTAGGGAACATGTTCATGTCAGCTTTACCATACATTTGCTTAAGCTTTAAAAGCTCTCTGTCCAGATCTTGCTGATATTCTGGGCCAGTATCAACAGGTGCACCAATTGTCTGTCATTTAGATTTATATTCTCTAATCTTGTCCACACAAAGTTTCTGTACAGGATCAAGTTCCTTATTAAATGCCACTGTTGTAACACCAATGTTTTTCTGCAAATGGACTGAGACTGCTGACCAAATGACAGAGGAGAACCTGAAGAGCCTCTGGAGAAACATGATGATTCTTTGTTACTTGCACTCAGTCCCAAGCTGCCAAAGCTACCACTGTGACCCAAGCTTGGATTAATTTTGTAGCAATATTCTGATAAATTAAAAACAAAACTAGGGACCAGCAGGTGGTGTAATAGCTACCTCTCTGGACTCCCATGGAGTTGACTGCAGCTCGAGACCCGGGCCCAGTGGCTTAAACGCATGCCAGGCACGTGTGCATGCCCAAGATCCCAAGATCCCAAGGAGAATGGAGAAGAAGGGATTGTGGCATGGCCATCTCCCCAGGGGGTGATTTCTCGCTTTCTGTCTCTGTCTTTCTGGCAATCGCATGCGCTCTATAGCAAAAACCTCTCAAAAAAAGAAAAAAAAGAAAAAAAAAAAAACACCAAACTGAATTTTGGAGCATAATATTTATTTATTTATTTTTTTTGCTACAGGGTGACTGTGCTTGCTGGAGAGACAGAGAGACAGAAAGTGAAAATCACCCCCGGGGGGCGGGGGGCGGGGATGGCCATGCTGCAATCCCTTCTCCATTCTCCTCTCAGGATTTTGGGCAGGCACACTCATGCACTGGTGTGCCGCTGGGTCTAGGACTCAAACCATTACAGACCATGTGGGAGTCCAGCCCTTTAACTACTACACTACCTGACAGCCCCTTAAAATTTAGATTTAAGGAGACCAGCAGTTAGCGTAATGGCTATGTCACTGGACTCCCATGTAGCCGACCATGGTTCGAGTCCCGGAACCGGTGGCTTAAATTCACGCCTGGCGCATGTGCATGTGTGCCCAAGATCCCGAGAGGAGAATGGAGAAGAAGGAATTTCGGCATGGCCATCCCCCCTGGGGGGTGATTTCTTGCTTACTGTCTCTCTGTCTGCCTGGCGAGTGCATGCGCCCTATAGCAAAAACCTCTTAAAAAAGTTTAGATTTAAGAATAAAAGCAGGAACCAGCAGTTAGCGTAATGGCTATGTCGCTGGACTCCCACGTGGTCGACCACGGTTCGCGTCCTGGAGCCGGTGGCTTAAAACTCACGCCAGGCGCGTGTACGCGCATGCCCAAGATCCCGAGAGGAGAATGGAGGAGAAGGGATTGCGGCGTGACCATCCCCCCCTGGGGGGTGATTTCTCGCTTTCTGTCTCTCTGTCTGGTGAGCGCATGCGCCCTATAGCAAAAACCTCTCCAAAAAAAGAAAAAAGAAAAAAAAATAAAAGTATAAGAAGTTGGATTAATAGGTTAGAATACAGAGTTCAGATATAAAAACAGTGGGTAACACTTCTATACCATTACACACCAAGCTGTTTTTGTTTGTTTGTTTGTTTTTTAATTTTATTATAGGGCACATGTGCTCGAGGTGAGAGGAAAAGTCGGAAGGAAGGTGTGTGAAAAATCATCCCCCAGGGTTGATGGTCATACCACAAATCCCTTTCTCTCCATTCTCCTCTCAGGATTTTGGGAACACACAGACACATGCCTGGTGTGCATAAGCTACAGGTCCCAGACTTAAGTTGGTCAGGTAGAATCCAGCACCTTAACCTCCACACCGCTTGAGGGCCACCTGACGGCCCCCAAGCTGTTCTTATACATATTAAGGACACAAAGAAATCTAGATAAGCATATGGCTTGGAGAGACTTGCATTGAATATAATATGGGGGGGGGGGGGGGGATTTTAATAGAAAAAAAGGTTAAAGAGGAAAAACAAGAGTCAAATATGCACTGATAACATGACCTATATTCCACAACCTGGTTAACTCTCATACTACATGCCCTTAAGGAAGAAAAAAAGTTAATGCTTACCATGTGCTCATTCTCTACAGCATATGTGCCATATTTCATGTCTGCTCGGCCACCAGGTATGGCTGTCAAAGGTGTGCTTCTCACCTCCCTATGGAGTTTGGCAAGGTCCTTCCGGTAGTTTCGAAGCTTAGACATCATAGGGTTACGGAAAGATAGGGGTGCATAACGTAGTTCATCCTCCATCTCTGCCAACTGGGAAGGCAGAAAATAGTGAATAGATTGTCTGGGTCTTCCGTCTCTTATCCGGGTACATGCCTAGTTTGGATTAATCAGACCCAGGCTACCCCAAATACATACTCAACCATATTTATTACTCTAAGAAGACAAGTTCCACTTCTAGCATGCTCACCTCATTTATTTCAAGTGCCTGGCGTAGTGTGTAGCAAGCACGGAATAGGCACTCCAAAAAAAAAGTTATGAATGAGTGGAGAGACTGACAGAAGTACCTTAAAACTTTTTAACATTTTTTTAGGTTGTTGGGAAAGTCATGACACATTTTTGCATAGAAAAACACATCATGATTTCCTGACAACCTAATACATGCATTCTCAATTAACCTTCACAACAAATCAATAAGGTAGAAAATACTTTCTCCATTTCAATGTATAAGACTTAAAGAAACCTGCTCAAGATTACACAGAAGAGGGACCAGAAGTTAGCGTAATGGCTATGTCGCTGGACTCCCACGTAGTCGACCACGGTTCGAGTCCTGGACCCGGTGGCTTAAACTCACACCGGGCGCGTGTGTGTGCATGCCCAAGATCCCGAGAGGAGAATGGAGGAGAAGGGATTGCGGCGTGACCATCCCCCCTGGGGGGTGATTTCTCCCTTTCTGTCTCTATGTCTCTCTCTGTCTCTCTAGCGAGCGCACACGCCCTATAGCAAAAACCTCTCCAAAAAAAAAAAAAACAAGAAAATACTTTCTCCATTTCAATGTCTAAGATTTAAAGAAACCTGCTCAAGATTACACAGAAGAGGGACCAGCAGTTAGCGTAATGGCTATGTCGCTGGACTCCCACGTAGTCGACTGCGGTTCCAGTCCTGGACCCAGTGGCTTAAACTCACGCCAGACACGTGTGCGTGCGTGCCCAAGATCCCGAGAGGAGAATGGAGGAGAAGGGATTGCGGCATGGCCATCCCCCATGGGGGGTGATTTCTTGCTTTCTGTCTCTCTGTCTCTCTCTGTCTGTCTGGCGAGCGCACGCGCCCTATAGCAAAAAACCTCTCCAAAAAAAAAAAAAAAAGAAGAAGATTACACAGAAGAGAAGCAGGTTTCAAAATTTTCAAATTCCCAGCTCTTTCTGATATACCAAGTTTCTAGCTTTTAGGTTGGCCTCCAGGAAATTTTTATTAAAGAAAAGCCACATGTTAACAGACAAGCAGGGCTGGCTCTGTGGCCTGGTGCTTCAGGCAGCCAGATTCTGTATGGGCAATGCTTTGGTTCAAGTCCCAGACCTGGCTGCTTGAGAAATGCACTGAGCACAAATGTACATGCCTAAAATCACAACAGGATGGAGAAATGGGAGAAGGGATTGTGATGTGACCACTTCCCATAGAGCGGTGTTTTCTCCCTTTCTCTTCATCTCTTTATCTTGCAAGCACATGGGCCTTCTGACAAAAATTTTAAAAAGAAAAAAGAGAGAAGAGAAGCAGTTGTTAAACTGTACTGGCTTCTGACAACCTTTGGGTCTTGACTGAAAACTCATCCTGTTCACGCATGTCTTGTCCAAGGTACTAAGTCCGGCTGCTATGCTGCCTTTTAAAATCAAAGTGGGAGGGCTGGCAGGTAGCGTGGTGGTTAAATGGCTAACTGCGGTTTGAATCCCGGACATGGTGGCTTGCTTTCTCTTTCCCTCTCTCTCTGATCAAAAACTGGAAAATAATAACAACAATAATAAATAAACAAAATAATTCTTTAAAAACAAAAACAAAACAAAACGAAGTTGGGCTAGCCCTGTGGTCTAGTGCTTAAGAGGGCTAGGTCCCACATGGCCAACTGCATGGTTTTAGCCCTGGATCCAGTGGCTTGAAAAACATGCCAAGTACATGTGCATGTTCCAGATTTCGACAAGATGGAGAAATAGAGGGGTAGGCATTGTGGTATGACTACTCCCATTTAGGAGTGCTTTCTCCCTTTTCCTCTCTGTCTGGTGAGTGCAGAAGCCCTCTAGTGATTTTATTTTTTAAAAAAGGGAAAAAACACTTTAAAAAGACCACACATGTATAAAGTCTGAGTGCGCTTGCTATCCACTTCAGGAACATACTAAAGACTCATATTTCAGGCCAGTCTTCAAGCTTTATCCATTTGTGTTTGACAACCCCCTTCAACACCCATCTCTATCAACTGGTCTCATTTAGAACAAAATGGTCGAAAATCAAGGTCAACAGATGGGAATAGTTCATCTATGACCAAGTCATAGTATTACTTCTAGAAAAGACCAACATCAAGTCAAAAAAGAAACAGGACTTGCTTCTTGTTCTTACCGTTTCATTTGCTTCCTGTTGTTTTTCATCAAAATCTCTAATCAACTTTTTCTTCTCTTCTGGAAAAGACAGACAAGGTTCAAATGCTTTTACTACATCCATACATTTGTGGAGGCCATTCCTTTAGCTTAGAATAAAATTCCCATTTCTTCTATGGTAGGGATAGCATTACTTAATCACTCCTAAAGGCATTTAGAAATGTATGGAAAGGTATCATGATGACTGAGGGGAAGAGGAGAGGAAATAGTACACAGAAAACAAGAATATCCATTTGGGACAGTACTGAATAACAATTATTTGGTCTCAAAAGCCAATAGCACCTCTACTAAGAAACGCTAAGTTAACCATGGATTAATCATTAAGTTAACCATTCTCAACCTTCTCTCTTCCCCCATTCTATGTTACAGACCAGACATACTTTCATCAATAAGAATGTTGCTAACCATGGTTCTCTGAAATCCTCGTCCCCACCTTCACACACAAGGTGTTATCATTTCTATTGATACCCTTATCCATGACACAAATTAAAAATCCACCTGTGCTCACTGAAAGGCTGCAATGATATGGTTTATTTCTCACTAGTAATAGCCAAGAGTAATGACTTGCACAGTGAGAACATCATGCCCCTTTCAGTTTTCTTTCAGCCCTTCCCATTATGTCTTTTTTGTTTGTTTTGTTTGCTATAGGGTACATGCACTCAAGGACAAGACAGAGAGACAGGGAGAGAGAGGGAAAGGGAGAAATCACCTCCTGGGGGGATGCCATGCCACAATCCCTTATCCTCCATTCTCCTGTTGGAATTTGGGGCATGGATACACACCTGACCGTTGTGTTTTTCTTTTTAAAGAAAAATTTTTTATATTTAATTTTATTTATTCATTCATTTATTTTAATTTGACCAGAGAGAGACACATTGAGAGAGAGAAGAGAGAGAAGGAAAGTGAGAAAGCAAGTCACCAGGTCTGGAACTTGAACCATGGTCAACTATGTGGGAGTGTCCAGCGCCTTAACTACCATTCTACCTGCTAGCCCTAGCCCAGTGCGTTTTTCAAGCTGCAGGGACTCAAACCACTCAGTTGGTCATATGGGATACAGAAAAGTCATGACAGGGGACCAGCAGTTAGCGTAATGGCTATGTCGCTGGACTCCCACGTAGTCCACCGCGGTTCGAGTCCCGGACCCGGCGGCTTCAACTCACGCCGGGCGCGTGTGCGTGCGTGCCCAAGATCCCGAGAGGAGAATGGAGGAGAAGGGATTGCGGCGTGGCCATCCCCCCTGGGGGGTGATTTCCTGCTTTCTATCTCTCTGTCTCTCTCTGTCTGCCTGGCGAGCGCACGCGCCCTATAGCAAAAACCTCTCAAAAAAAAAAAAAAAAAAAAAGAAAAGTCATGACATATTTTTCTATGACTTTTCCAACAACACAATATATAAATCAAGTAAGGAGTGAAGTGGCAGCCCATAGAACCTCTATTCCTTTCATCATCTTCCCTCCATGATTTTGTTATTCTCAGCCTTTTTGGAGTTTGGATGTTTCACTTTGTACATGATTTCATAAAATACACACTTCCTCTTATAAGTGTACTACAGCTTATATGAAGGAAATACACTCCTTAAAAACAACTTGAACTTGTATTTATCCGTTCCTTTATGGATTCCTAAGATGTGAACAAAACAAAAGCCTTTGAAATCATTCCTTCTAATAATGAAGCCAAGCAGGCAGATTATTTAAAGGTTTGAAAAAGGCTAGTCCCAACCCATCTCAGAGGAGATCGACAGTTGCTTTTTTGTGCCTTTGTCTCATTATCATGAAACCAGTGGATGTCAGAGCTGGGACAGATCTCAGAGATCAGCTAGTATAACCTTCTCATTTTACAGCTGAGAGAATTAGAGCCTGGGGAAACTGGGTGCCTCCCCAGGGTCACAAGAGGACCAAATATGTGGCAACACTAGTTCTGGAATACAAGTCTCCCGACTCTCAATCCCGTGTTTCTGTATATCACAGTATATAACTAAGAGGCATTTTTGTGCTCCCAGGGTATAGCCTTATGACAACTGGTAAAATCCATTAAAACAAACAAAACTCTTACTTTTTTAAGGAGTTAGAATTAATGTTACAATAGGGGACCAGCATGTGGCTTGGTGGTTAGGGCTCTAGACACTCCCACATGGTTGACCACAGTTCG
Organism: Tupaia tana; assembly: GCA_026018925.1. Classification (NCBI taxonomy): domain Eukaryota; kingdom Metazoa; phylum Chordata; class Mammalia; order Scandentia; family Tupaiidae; genus Tupaia; species Tupaia tana. The sequence continues at coordinate 232,881,642 of JAKSZU010000001.1, forward strand.
AGTCCTGGAACTGGTAACTTGCTTTCTCACTCCCCCGCCCCCCTTTATTTCTCTCTGGTCAAATTAAAATAAATGAATGAATAAATAAAATTAAATTTAAAAATAACTTAAAAACTTTTTTAATCAACTACAAAACAGCAGGTCTGCACACTGGATGCACTGGGCACTGAAAATAGCAATAAGCCACACCAAATGCCACTGTCTCTGTTGTCCTCATCTCCTTCCAAGTACCTATGGAAACTAGTCATGTATGAGGGACTCACTGAGACTAATTTTGTCTTGTCTGATAAACTAGGTTGATGGTGGCACCATCTCCTGAACAGAGAATAAAGCGGAAAGAGCCTGCTCTGAAAAACAGAGCTAGAGAAAGCCTACCTTCATCTTTGATCAAAGTGGGCTGCTTTTCTTCCTGATGGAGGTTTGAACTACCAGCCCAAGAATGACGAATTGTGGCCCACTGGAATTATTTACTAAAAATACAAACTTTTACCCACCATCTTTTTCATCACTGGAAATAAAGTCTTGAGTTTCACCAGGATCTCAAAAAAGATGTGTGGTTCATTTGCTTTTGGATTATGTCACCTCACTGTGGCATTTTCTATTACTTATGCCTGCTATTTGTGATCTCACACTATGTGGGAAGTAAATGTATTAGAACTCTAGCAGTAAGCAAAATTTTAAACCTGTTTCCTCATCTGTAAAGAGGGACTATAACAGTACTGACCTCATACAGCTGTTTGAAAGGGTTAAAAAAGACAATACACATGCCGGCAAGTGGCATGGTGGTTAAGGATGCTGGACTCCCACTTGGGACTCCCACAGGGCTGGCCACGGATTGAGTTCCGGACCTGGTGGCTTGCCTTCTTACTTTCTCTCTCTCGCTCTCACTCTCACTCTGTCCCTCTCTGGTCATATTAACACAAATAAATAAATAAATAAAGTTAAAATAAAACAATTCTTATAAAAAAAAAGACAATACACATAACAAGTGCTTAGCAAGTGACAGGCACAGGAAGAGTTCAATATATAAGAACTATTAGTTTTGGGACCAGCAGTTAACATAATGGCTATGTCACTGGACTCCCATGTGGTTGACCGCGGTTCGCGTCCCGAACCTGGTGGCTTAAAACTCACGCCAGGCGCGTGTGCGTGCGTGCCCAAGATCCCGAGAGGAGAATGAAGGAGAAGGGATTGCGGCATGGCCATCCCCCTGGGGGGTGATTTCTCGCTTTCTGTCTCTCTCTCTCTCTCTGGCAAGTGCACACGCCCTATAACAAAAACCTCTCAAAAAAAAAAAAAAAAAAAAAAGAACTACTATTAGTTTTGAAAGTAAATCCTTATGTAGGAAACCTAACAGCAAAAACAAAATTCATCAAAGAATATGAAGAGAGTTAGAATAACAAAAAATTTGCAGTCTGTGAGCAATTGGTGTTTAACAGTCTAGCTTCCAAAATAATGGCATCTCACATATAGATACTGAAATTTAAATAGCTTAAAACGGGAACCTTTAGGGGCTGGCAGGTGGTATGGAAGTTAAGGTGCTGGACTCCCACATGTCTGACTGTGGTTCAAGTTCCAGACCTGGAGAGTTTTTTTTTCTCTCTCTCTGACCAAATTTAATGATAATAATAATAAATAAAATTCAATGAATAATGCTTAAAAAATAGGAAACGTTAAACTTTACACCACTTATTTATTGTTTTAATTATTTTAACTTTATTATTTTTTTTTAATTTGACCAGAAAGAGGGAGAGGGAAAGTGAGAAAACAAGTTGCCAGGTCCAGGACTTGAACTATGGTTGACCATGTGGAAGTCCAGTGCCTTTAACCACCACACCATCTACTGGCTCCTACACAACTTATTAAGACATTTGGAGGACAGAAAATAGGGTAGTGGTTAAGGCACTGGACTCCCCACATTTTCCACCACGGTTTGAGTCCTGGACCCAGGAGCCTGTAATTCACACGAGGCATGTGTGCATGCATGACCAAAATCCTGAGAGAAGAATGGAGGAAAAGAGATTGTGGTGTGGCTGTCCCCCAGTTGATTTCTTGCTTTCTGTCTTTCTTGGTCTCTCCAGCAAGTGCACGCACCCTATAACAAAAAAATCGCTTAAAATAAACATGACATTTGGGGAGATTTCTTTAGTTATTATAAAATGCAAACTAGAAATCATAACTATATAGGCACTTAAAATATTAATTATGGGGACCGGCAGTTAGCGTAATGGCTATGTCGCTGGACTCCCACGTAGTCGACTACGGTTCGAGTCCCGGACCCGGTGGCTTAAACTCACGCCGGGCGCATGTGCGTGCGTGCCCAAGATCCCGAGAGGAGAATGGAGGAGAAGGGACTGCGGCGTGGCCATCCCCCCTGGGGGGTGATTTCTCGCTTTCTATCTCTCTGTCTCTCTCTGTCTGTCTGGCAAGCGCATGCGCCCTATAACAAAAACCTCTCCAAAAAAAAAAAAAAAAAAAATTAATTAGACTAAGAAATTACAGCACTCAGGTATGTGGTATTCAGTTGTTGAAAAACCAAGGCTAGAAATTCTGGCTGAAGGTTTTCAATGTAATAGTAAATTGGATGAATAATTACTGTATATGGCAGGACTGTCACTGCCACAAAAATTGCCTAAAATATGGGAACCAGCAGTTAGCGTAATGGTTATTTCACTGGACTCCCACGTAGTCGACCACGGTTCATGTCCCGGACCCGGTGGCTTAGAACTCACGCCGGGCGCGTGTGCGTGCGTGCCCAAGATCCCGAGAGGAGAATGGAGGAGAAGGGATTGCGGCGTGACCATATGTCTCTCTCTGTCTGTCTGGCGAGTGCACGCACCGTATAGAGAAAAACCTCTCAAAAAAAAAAAAAAAAATGCCTAAAATATAACATATTGTGTCTGCTATCCTTCATAGGCAGAAACTGCATGTAGACTATACTCTGGGGAAATAAAATTATTTTATTTTCTCTATCTATCTATCTATCTATCTATCATCTATCTTTGTGCCAGAGGGCACGTGTACTTTCCAAAGAGAGAGACAGAGAGGGAAAGGAGAAAACATGGAGAACAGTCATGCTACAATCTCCTCCATCACTCTCTTTTGGGATTTTGGGCAAGCACACATATGTATCCAGGGTCTTCTCAAGCTGCTGGGTACATGACCCAAACTGTGCATTAGGCCCTGTGAGATCCAGCTGCCTTAACTACTAAGTCAAAGAGCCAGCCCTATTTTTGTTTTAATATGTGTATATATCCATTTTAAAAGTAATGCAAATGTTGGGATCAGCAGGAGGTGTGGCGGCTAAGGCGCTGGACACTTCTACATGGCCAACCACAGTTCGAGTCCCAGACCTGGCGGCTTGCTTTTTCACTTTCTCTCTCTCTGTCTCTGTCTCTGTCTCTCTCTGGACAAATTAAAATAAATGAATGAATAAATAAAGCTAAATAAATAGTTCTTTTTTAAAAAAAGTCATGCAAATGTGAAAAACACAGTAGACTAGAAATAAATCACATTTGGTTTCAACACTCAGCCATGCATTATCAATATTTTGTTCCCAACCACTTACAGTATTTACCTTCCATCTTTCAATAAGTATTTACAGAAAGAACACCTAGTATGTTTTAGATACTGTTCTAGCTGGTTAGGATACATAATAATACAAAATATTCAGCTTATATTTCTAGTTCAGCTGCTTTCAATCAGAAATCCCTTAGAGAGCTGTTAGAACAGACAGCTTTCTAAAATAGTTTCTGGTTCAGTAGATCTGAAGTGGGGCTGCCCCAGAACCTGTATTTCTAAGTTTCTAGATGCTACTGCTGATGGTGGTTCATGGACCACACTTTAGAACCACTAAAAATTTCATAAATATGTAGTGTCTAGCATGTTAGACTATAAGTCTTCTGCTCAAGAAAAGGAGAGCAAGGTAAGGAAAGTTATATACAGACCTGTTATTCTTATTTTTCACTTAAATAAAATATCCAATTTCTCATATACTTGTACTAATAACAACAGATCTTGAGGCTGGCAGATGGCATGGTGTTAAAGGTGCTGGACTCCCACATGGCCGATCGCTGTTTAAGTCCTGGACCTGGCAGCTTGCTTTCTCATTTTCCCTTTCTCTCTTACCCTGTCCCTCTCTGGTCAAAATAAAACAAAAAAATAAAAACAGTTAAATAAAATAAGTCCTTTTTTTTTTTTTTTTGAGAAGTTTTTGCTATAGGGCGCGTGCACTCGCCAGACAGACAGAGAGAGACAGAGAGATAGAAAGTGAGAAATCACCCCCCAGAAGGGATGGCCACGCCACAATCCCTTCTCCTCCATTCTCCTCTTGGGATCTTGGGCACGCACACACACGCGCCCGGCATGAGTTTAAGCCACTGGATCCAGGACTCGAACCGCGGTCAACTACATGGGAGTCCAGCAACATAGCCATTACGCTAACTGCTGGTCCCGAAATAAAATAAGTCTTAAGAAAATAATAGCAATGGCTCTTACTGTTGTCAGATAGTATTCTAAGAGCCTTACATATGTTAACTAATTTACTCCTCACAAAACCCTAAAATGTGAGTACTATGATTTATCCTCATTTTGCTGAGGAAACTATTAGGTTAAAGTAACTTGTCCAAGGTCATAAAGCTACTAAGAGGTAGATTGGAACCCAGGCAGGCAGACTCTAAAATTCTCATCATTAAATATTACACTATTCAGCAACAGCACAGTGTATTATGCTTGCCTTTCAATTTACATGTGTTTTCCCTAACATTTTTTTTAAGGTTTCTGTCATATGGCATGTGTACTTGCTGGAGAGAGACAGTGAGCAGGAAAGTGAGAAATTACCTCTGCTGGGGGTGGGGGGGTGGCCATGCTACAATCCCTTCTCCTCCATTCTCCTCCTGAGATTTTGGGCATGCACGTATGCATATGTGTCAGGCGTGATTTTCAAGCTGCCAGGTCTGAGACTCGAACTATTGCCAGTCACGTGAAAGTACAGCGCTTTAACTACCATGCCACCTACTGGCCCCCATGTTACTTTTAATGGCAGGAGAAGAAATATTTTGTCAGGCTAGAACAGACATATCTTATGATCTCAATTCTTCAGGTACCCTCAATGTTCTCATCCACAACCCAAAAAGTCTGCTTCTAATATTTAAGCTCATCATTCAACCAGTTGACCAAGTAAGAAAACACCTTCGAATCTTTCTCTCTCACTCCTTATATCCAATATGGTTCATTTCTGCCTCACAATCATCTCTTAGATTTACTAGATTCTCTCTCAAGAAACAAACAATTAAAGGGAGAAAAGGATGGAGGAGGAGAGAAAGGGAAAAAGTTAAAAAAAAAAATCCTTCACTTGAAAATCATGCCAAGCGGGACCAGCAGTTGGTATAATGGCTATGTCGCTGGACTCCCATGTAGTCGACCGTGGTTCGAGTCCCAGACCCAGCGGCTTAAACTCATGCCGGGTACATGTGCGTGCGTGCCTAAGATCCCGAGAGGAGAATGGAGAAAGGATTGCAGTGTGGCCATCCCCCCGAGGGGGTTATTTCTTGCCTTCTGTCCGTCTCTGTCTGTCTTTCTTGCGAGCACATGCGCCCTATAGCAAAAACCTCTCCAAAAAATAAAAATAAAAAAATCATGTTGAGCATGTGCATTCATGTCCAAATCGCAGGAGAATGGAGAAGAGACTGCAGTGTGGCTGGAGAGGTGGGCAGGTGATTTGTCACTTTCCCTCTCATTGTCTCTCTCTGGCAAGCATACGTGCCCTATGTGACAAAAACCTTTAAAAAAAAATTCTTCACCCATTCTCCATATCAAGTCCAAATGTCTCTTTTTTAAAAAATTTTTTATTATTTATTATTACTTTTTAATTTGACCTGAGAAAGACAGAGAGGGGAAATGTGAGACAGCAAGAACCATGTCTGGGATTTGAACCATGTGAGAATCCAGTGCCTTAACCACCAAGCTACCTGTCAGCTCATCCAGTCCAAGTGTCTTAATGTGACATATAGGTTCCTTCATGATCTGGCTGACTCACTTCCTTAATTTCCTACTATCTCCTCACACAGATGCTAAGCTCCATAGTTGAAAAGTATTAATTTTATTCCTTTGTTGCCTCTTCCCATTTTCCCTCTAGCAAACTCCCATGCAACCTCTTATATTCCATTTGAAGATATTTCTGTAACCCTCCTTCTCTCCCTCCCTTGATAAAGTTAGCTTTATGGTCTCAGAGAACTTCATTTTAGGACTCATCACGTATTTTACTGTACATGTGCTTCCTCTAAAGACAAGAATTCTCAGTTCCCTGAGGCCCAGAACAGTGGCTGTTCCATCAAGATTCTCCATGTTCACTGAAAAATGATTGAATTTAATTACAGAGCATAAGCTATAGGCAAGGCTGTGCTGGGCGACAAAGCTCTGGAAAGTTTATAAACTGGTCTCTGAACCAGAACAAGGATTGTTATAAGGCCCCCTGTGTTTGCTTAAATAATTTCAATTTATTAAACAAATATTTATTGAGCAGTATGAACACGTAGTGAATAAGGAGATAAAGCTGTTGAGATTCTTATTCTGGGGATACATATATACTTCATTTGCTTAGCCATTAAACAGCTAAGTCTGTTATAGCAACTTAGAGTATTTTATGCTTGAGTAGAAATTCATACTTTTTTAAAAAGAATTATTTAACTTTATGTATTCATCCACTTATTTTAATTTGACCAGAGAGAAAAAGAGAGGAAAGTTACCAGGTTCAGGCCTTGAACCGCGGTCAGTCATATCGGAATGTCCAGTGCCTTAACCACCATGCCACCTGCTGGCCACAGAAATTCAGACTTTTCTGACTGCCCTTTTTACAGGAATGAGAAGGTCAGGTAGACAACAAAGGGATGTATAGCTAAGTTTTCTAGCTTTCAAAATAGAATACCTATTTGTATTATTTAGCCTAGCAGAAAGAAGCACTGCAAAATTTAATTCAGTGTCAGGCTAAAAATGCAGTCTATTTCTGAACCATGCAAATCAGATCATGGTATGCTCTTACTCAATTCCTGTAACTATATCCCATAACATTCAGAAAAAGATGCAAATCTTGCACCATGGTCTGCAGGCCCCATTTGCCCTGATCCTGTGGACCTGGTCTATGTTCACTCCATTCCAAACACACAGATCTTCCCCTAGGTCTCTATAGTTTGCAATATTAACTAGAACCTAGGACAGCGCCAGGCACACGGCAGCCTCTCAATACAGATAAAAACACAATGTATGACTTTCCAAGCTGCATAGAGTCACTAAATTCATATAACCATAGGTAATTCACAGAGCAAACACCCAAGCTCTGACCCTTAAGTAAAAACAATAAAAGAGTTCACCTCTACGCATCAAGGTTTATTTGCCACAGACCAAGAACTATAGTGGGTCTTCCTATGGACTTGAAGCTGAAAAACTGGGGGCCAGCAAGCGCCCTTGTGGTTAACGGCGCTGGACTCCCTCATGACCAATAACAGTTCAAGTCCTGGACCTGGTGGCTTGCTTTCTCACTTACTTTCTCTCTCTCCCTCCCTCCCTCCTTGCTGATTAGATTTAAATAAATAAAGTTAAGTAAAATATATATAAATAAACAATGCTGAAAAGCTCTAGCTTCTCCAGGCAGTTGGCAGCTAGCTCGAATCTTGAAACTAAGAAGCAGTAAATAGTCTAAGTGGTAAAGCTTAAAGAGGTAAAGCTCAAAACAGGACATCTAAACGTCACAATCCTGGTTTTAAAGATCGACTCCCCCTTGGGAACAGCAGTTGGCGTAATGGCTATGACGCTGGACTCCCACGTAGTCGACCACGGTTCGCATCCCAGAACCGGTCGCTTAAAACTCACGCCCGGCGCGTGTGCATGCGTGCCCAAGATCCCGAGAGGAGAATGGAGAAGAAGGGATTGCGGCGTGGCCATCCCCCGCTGGGGGGTGATTTCTCGCTTTCTGTCTCTCTGTCTCTCTCTGTCTGGCGAGCGCACGCGCCCTATAGCAAAAACCTCTTAAAAAAAAAAAAAAAAAAAAAAAAAAGATCGACTCCCCCTCAACCAGTATTTACCAACCTCAAAAGTTATGATTCATTTTTCTTTTTAAAAAAGTATTTATTATTTAGCGCTCTAGATCTTTGGCAAAAACTACGGACCTCTTTGAGAATGTTTTAAAATGTATTTAAAACAAAATTCTGAGAGCTACGAAAGAAACCCCTTCCACTAAAACAGACAGCAGACTTAAAGAGTCCCTGCCACAGTGGGGAAAAAATACTGAGGATCCTAGGGGGACGACACCTCGACGTCCCTGGCACGTCCCTGTCCACCCTAAGTTGCAGAAAGGAGTCCTTGGACGCCGAGACTCAGCGAGCCCCAGGGGGTGTGTCAGGCCGAGCGGCCTGAAGAGGGACCGGGAATGGGAGAAGGATGGAGGCACTCCCTCCAAAGCGTGCGGCTGCGAGTTCCCCGCGGCTTGGCCATCCCGCTCCTCACCAGTTCCTGCGGTTCCCAGCAGCCGCTCCGGCACCCTTTGCAGGTCTTCATGAAGGCCGCGGAAGATCTCATGCAGCTTCTCGAAATGCTCCGACGAGGCGGCGGAGGAAGCCATGGCGCAGGCCGCGGTCGAGCAGCTGCCGCCGAGATTTTTTTTCTGGGCGCTCGGCCCGCTCCTAGCCCAGCTATCAGCCGCCCAGCCCAGCAGCCATCACGGCCACCGCCGCGGTCCGCCGCCCAGGACGAGGCGTTTCCGGGGCCGCGACGGTGTCCTCCCGAGCCCAACGCCCAACCCCCGCCAGCCTGTCACGGCGGGAGCGCCGGGCGCGAAAGCCTGACGGAAAGTCGGGGGGCTGCGCTGCCCGGACGACTTCAGGGAGCGCAGCGCCACTTCCGGAGGAGCGGCGTCCCAAAGCCCTGCGAAAACTCGGTCCGGGTCTCGAGAACGAGCCACAGCGCAAAGGCCAGAGGAGACCCACCGGACGGGCAGCGTGGCCGTCTCCCTCCCGGGCCCGCCGGCCATTGAGGGGCGGACGTTGCAGTGCATGCCGGAGTTTGTAGTTCCGCGCCGAGGATGCGGCCCACTCGGCTGTCACGTATGGTGGTGGACAGTGGTTCCGCCTGCGCCGCGGCCCGCCTAGGGTAGTCTCTGTTGCGCTGTGGTAGTTATTTCTAAACGCCTAGATGTCTTCTTCCCTGTCATCGTACTTTGCTGTGCCATCCTGACTTCCGGTCCGCCTGCTGTTTAACCGCGGCTTTCAAAAAGTGGGTCTCGCTTGATCTTTTGTAGAGCACTTTTACTGTGCCGAGTCACACGCTTTCAAAAGTGGAATCCGGGTATTGAGTGTGACCCCAAATATGCACTCCTAACCCCTGGAGCCTGAGCCTGCCCTAGTGCACTAGGCCACCTTGTGCATTCGTTTAGGACAGGTGTTAAGTGTAGACATTGTGCAGGGATCTGGGCATAATAGGTTGATGACCAAAGCATTTACCCTTTGCCCTAGGGGATTTATTATTTTATTTTTAAATTTTTATTTATTATTATTATTATTATTATTATTATTAAAATTAGCTCACCAGAGAGAGAGGGAAAGTAAGAAACCAAGTTGCCAGGTCTGGGACTCCAGCTGCCTTTGGCCATGTGGGAGTCCAGCCCCTTAACCACCATTCCACTTGCTGGCCTCCCCCTGGAGTAATTTATATTCTGGTGTAGGAGCTCCTGGCTTCAGGTCTCATCTGCTACTAGTGGACCGTGTTAATAATTACAAAGTCATTTCTTGCCTTCCATGGATGTAAATAAGTATTTTTACTGGTCTCCTGGTTTGCCTAAGAAATCTGGTCTCAAATGTTTGCTTGAGAGCCCAGTATTTAAACTGCTCACACTTATTAAAAGGTGAAGGTGACCAGCAGACTGGGTAATGGTTATGACACTGGACTCCCACATGGTTGACTGCACTTTGAGTCCCCAGAACCCAAGGTTTGAAACTCTTGCAGGGTTTGTGCACATGTATGCCAAAATCCTGAGAAGAGAATGGAGAAGGCATTGTGGTGTGGCCATCCTCCCTGAGAGTGATTTCTCACTTTCTGTCTCTCCAGCGAGCGCACCTGCCCTATAGCAAAAATCTCTTAAAAAAAAATAGATATAGGATGTTGAAGAAAAAATGTTTTGGTGGGTTTTATTATTATTAGTCAGAGTTCATTGACCTTTGATTCAACAAGCTATTATATTTGAGCTCTTAGTATGCTCTAAACATAGAAAGACAGAGACAGGCTCAACAGATCACAGAGGTTAGGACAGCTAGATCTCACATGGCCAACTGGGCAGAGTCCAACTTCTCCAGGCACGTTTGAGGGGCATGGAGGAGAAAGGATTTTGGTGTGTATACCCATTGTGGGGAGTGCTTTCTCACTTTGCCTCTCTGTCGCCATTGAACGTGTGCACCCTATTGCCGAGTCCAGCACGGCTAAACGGGTTTTTCTGAGTGGGAGCGGGGATTGGATTAGAAATAAATGTAACAACAAGCACACAAAGACACACAAGTAGAAAAGCGAGGATCAGGTGGGCCTGACTTGAACCACCCTCCATCTTCTGACTCTTTTGGGTGAAATCTGAATAACACATGTGGCATCCATAGACTGCTTTGCAGTATCAGCAATTAGCATATTTGTATTTTTTAAAAAGAATTACTTATTTAATTTTATTTATTCATTTATTTTAATCGACCAGAGAGAGAGAGAGAGAAAGTGAGAAAGCAAACCGCCAGGTCCAGGACTCAAACCATGGTCAGCCATGTGTGAGTGTCCTGTGCCTGAACCACCATGCAACCTACTGTCCCGCATATTTGTATTTTAATACTTTCAAAGGTATGCAAATGAAACTCAAAATAGTGTTGCTGCATATGTCTGAAGGTCACTGTGTTTGTTCAGAATGGTTGCTCTCCACACCCTGTAACAAAAACAAACAAAAAAGATGACAGAATCTGAGGGTGGTGGTGGTGTACCATGTTAAGTCCCACACACTGAGTTGGAGAAAGAAGAGATAGGTACAAAGAGGAAATAACAAATAGCCTGGAATGATCGAGTAGTGTATAAATAGCAAAAACCTAAAACACACACACAAAAGTCTTTGTGTTAGAAATCCTTCTCCAAAAAATATAAATAGTGATCTCTGAACAGTGCTAAAATAGATAAGTAGAAAGCAGCTGAATAAATCAAATTATCACAAAATGCAATGAAATTCATTTAAATTGAGATTGTATTAGGTACCTAGACAATGGACAAATTCTCCTTTAGAATTAGAAATAATTGGGCCAGGGACTAGCAGGTGGCATGGAGGTTAAGGTGTTGGATCTCACATGACCGACTGTGTGGTTGGGTCCCGGACCTAGTGAAATAGGTGACAGGGCCTCTAAAAATATAGTTAGGGTATAGACCCAAAATGGCCAAGTTTTAAAATGGAAACAAAGCAGCTTGGCTGCTTGCTCCGGTGGCTCAGTGATGGACTTGCACAGCATTATCTAGACCTAAAACGAAGGCTTTTCTTCCAGGCCCCACCACGTTTCAAAAGAAAATGATTTTTATGGCCCAAAGCTTCTAGACGAAGAATCTCTTGACCTTTCTACACCCTCCAAAATTAGAATACCTGAACCTGTCCAGCACATGCCCCGCCACCACCATTACCACGAGGAAATGCATGCTCAAGCTTCACCTAAAGCCTTCCTGACCAAGATAAAACCTTTCCCTCTCCTTTGATAAACTCTCCACTTTCTCCTCTCTGTGTCCCATCTCTAAGTCTTCCTTACCATGAGACAAGAACCTGTGTCCTACTGCAGGTCCTGGGCCCAATCACCCCTGTACCTCTGCATTCCTGTGTCACCAGAGGCTTGAAAATCACACCAGCAATGTGCGTATGCAGGTCCAAAATCCTGAGAGGATGCTGGAGAAAGGACTATGGCATGGCCTCCCCCCCTGGGGAGTGATTTCTACTTTTCCTGTCTTGCACATGTGCCCTGTAGCAAAAACTAAAAAAATAGTAATGATAATTTTGCCAGTCCCATAGTACAGTGGTTAGGTGCTGTGCATAGGAAACCAGACACCACATAATCCACCCCAGTCTGACCCTAGTGGCTTAAAAGACACGCTGGATACACGGGCATGCGTGCCCCAAATCCTGACCAGATGGACAAATGGGAGAAAAATGATTGTGAAGAAAAATGACATGACCCTTCCCATTAGGGTGTGCTTTCTTGCTCGCTCTCTGTAGAGTGCATGTAACCCCTGGCAATTAAAAAAAAGAAGGATTGAGGCCGGCAGGTGGCTAAGGCACTGGACTCCCACATGGTCGACCAGAATTTGGGTTCTGGATCTGGTGGCTTGCTTTCTCACTTTTGCTTTCTTTCTCTTCTCTCTCTGGTCAAATTAAATAATAATAATAAATAAAATTAAATAATTCTTTAAAAAAAGGATTAGAAAAAATTGCATACCCATAAAAATTGTTTCCTTTTGACCATAAATGAACTTTCCTTTAATTCTTATCATTTTTATTCTGGTAAATAAAACATGATAAATAATCAAAGAGAATTTTTTTATTTGTTATTGACAGTTAAATATAAATTAAGTAAAATAGTAATTCATTTGTTTTACTGCAGTACTATCAAAAGTTTTCCAACTTTCCATAAAATTACCATTTCTGAATATATAGTTAATGGTCAGAACAAGTTCAACAGATTAATTTACAAATATGAAAAGACTGGGGTCCCATTACTCTTCTCTCCATCAACGTTAAGATATAATTATCAGTCCAAAAAAATCATAAATTCTATTAGAATAACATACTCCAAACAAGTAATGAGAACATTACCAATTCCTAAGACTTCCTTTAACATTGGTTCTGATAAAAATTTCTCCAAATAAAATACAGAATTTTAGCAGACATTCTAATCTTGTCAAGATAATAGAATAAAATACCCTGAAAGATTATTGACTATAATCTCAGTCCTTAAGATAATTATTTTGGAAGGGAAGTCGCTGTCACCAGAGTCAGAGCTGCTGCCATCCCCGGAGCCCTCGGGACCCTCTGCCCCACTGCCACCACCCAGCTCCCGTGCCATACCATTGGAGAAGACCTTCAAGCAGCGTCGCACCTTAGAACAGAGAATAGAAGATGTCTGACTTATCCGAGAGCAGCATCCCACCAAAATAACAGTGATAACAGAGAGGTACAAGGGTGAGAAGCAGCTTCTCGTCCTGGATAAGACCAAGTTCCTGGTATCTGACCATGTCAACATCAGTGAGCTCATCAAGATAATTGGAAGGCGCCTACAACTCAATGCTAATCAAGCCTTCTTCCTGGTGAATGGACACAGCATGGTGAGCGTGTCCACTCCCATTTCTGAAGTATATGAAAGTGAAAAGGATGAAGATGGATTCTTGTACATGGTCTACGTCTCCCAGGAGACATTTGGAATGAAACCATCGGCATAAGACTAGAAAAAGGCTCTAAAATTTTAAAACCCTTACCAAGGAAAAAAAGGGATATTACCAACTGAGATGATCATGATCAAGTTCATCTAGTCACAGATCATCAAAACAGTAGTGTTCCCACCTAGGAGTTTTAGGAAGTTGTTTTTGTATTTCAAGCAGAAAAACTGAGCTCCACCTTTGGAAAACTCTATTATTTAACCTAGACCACCTTGTTTTAAAACTTTAAAGGTTTAAAAATAAAATACTTTGCATTCAAAAAAAAAAAAAGATGATAATTTTGAATAAAAAAAACTTGGGGTTTTTTTATTTTTCCTGCTACACTCATTGATGGGTGTTTGTTGAGATAGTGCCTTAGCAGTCTTGCTAACTCAGGTGCTCGCCCTCAATTCTTTGTACAACAGACAATATGGCTGTATGGCTGTGTATGTTATTGCTGTTTTTTTAAATCCTGAACAAGTCCCTTCATTTCATGTATTATCTTCCAGTTTTCTTTAAAAAAAAAAAACAAACAAAATAAAACCAGAGTCTCACCACACTGAGATCCTCCTGCCTCAGCCTCTCAGCTGGGACTACAGGTGTATGCCCCCAAGCCTAGCTCATTTTTAGATGAGGTCTTACTGTTACTCATTCCTGCCTCGAGCAAGCTGTCTTCTTACCACAGCTTTCAAGTTGCTGGGACTACAGGTGCCTCAGAATCACACTGGGGCCTCCCATGTAGTAACAGCCTATGGAGCACGGTGTCTGTGCCACCGTGGCTAGACTGCACCTCTGTGCTTCTTGGTGGCTAGTTACCAACATACGCAGAGTCTGCTTCCCTTTGCAGCTCCACTCATCTGTATCAAAGCCTGAACTGATTTGTTCTCTCTCTGATCACTGACTTGCACCAGGATCTGGTTTAATACTGTTCCCTTGTGACTACTTTTAATTTTGAGAAAATACTCCTGGCTGCATAAATACACAAGAAGACATGCAAAGATATACATAATGACAATGGCCAAAGAGCCTTTTTTCTCTTTTTGTTACCCTGAAAGAAACTAAGGCACAAAAAGGAGGCCTCTGTGGGTCTGGGGTCAGTAACTGATGTTGAGTGGCCTGTCTTCTCAGTGCTCCTTTCCCCCTTGCTGATCTGAGAAACATCAGGAAAATGACAGTTTAAACTTGACTTTTATTTCTGCTCTCCCCCACATTTCTGCCCCCCCCCCAATTCCCACAAACTTCTTAGAAAAGAAAGTTCTTCTATAATCTAGACATAAAAACATGTCTTCACAGCAGTGGCTTCGGGTTGTCAGAGATAAGGCCATGCCATGATCTAGATTCAGTTAAGAATTCCTGAAAAAAATCCAGATGTAAATGCCAAAAGGTGAGGGGTAAGACTTGTTCTTGAGCCAAGCCAATGAGATTCATGGAATTCACCTGAGGCTGGTATGGCCTTCTTGAAGTGGAGATTAGTTGGTTGGGAGGAAGTACATTGTGAACAAAGAAGGAAAAAGCTAGTCCAAATTCTCACAGATGAGCTCTGCTGTAGCTTAGATTCTCCTAGATGGAAGGTCTCAGAAGGGAAACATGAGCTATGCAAGTCATATGAGGGCCTTTTGATCCTGTGATAGCTCTAGTAATTCTGGCAGTAAGAGGAGTCAAGTAAATCGGGACAAGTGAAAAGGCGCTGAGATGAATCTAGTAGAAGTCTGGGTTTTAACAGGACTCCAGATAGGAAAGGCTGGAAGGATTTGGACACCTTGCAGGAGAATGATTTTGGCAGGGAGTGCTGTGCAGTCTGCAGTCTTCTCTGAGTCCACCTGCCACCACCTGTCAGTCCACTGGGAGGCCCAGCAGGTCACAGCTGACGTCCCACAGCCGCCTTGCTACAGTCTCATTACGAGCCTGGGCAGAGACCCATGCCACATGGCAGTCACTGGAAGAGAAAAAGAGAGGCTTGACACAGGGTTCAGAACAGTCTGCTCTCTGCCAGAGATAAGGACTATGATAGGAAAACAACCCAGGGGTCACAGCCACTTTACAGGGCCAATGTTTGTCCTATCTCTATATTCTCCTCTGTAACCCAGAGAAAATATAATTACCACTTTTTATCTCCTTGATAGATCTCTTCTGATTACCAATTTTTCTTACTAAAAAATTGTTGTTCATCCTTTTTCTTTCCAAAAGATATCTTTTTTTGCATTTAATTACTGTAAATCATTAGAACACACAAAATGAATTTTCCCAGCATGAATACACTGTTTATTAGTCCAGTTTAAGTGTTATTTGTTTGATATATAATGCATATCATTTGGTCTTTAAATCCCCCTTATGTATTGGGTTGTTGGGAAAGTCATGGCACATTTTTGCATAGAAAAACAAAAAAAAAGTACGTCAAGACTTTCCCGATGACCTGATATATATTCAACAGTAATATCACTGCCTGCCTGAACCTGTGTTATATCCATCTTCTTCAAATAAGTCCACAAGGTCTCTTCTACAGGGCCTTTGAGACAGGGACATGGGGCTGAGCTCTTGCTGTTCACATTGGTCACAGATGTTTAGAGTGGTAAAAGTACTTTTGGACTACCTGTAGTTACAGCTCTTTCTAAACTCATATGACAAATAATATAAAAATAAAACATGGGACCGGCTCCATAGCCTGGTGGGTTAAGGCAGCTGGATCCCACATGGCCAAATGTGCAGTTCAAGTCCTAGACCCAGCAGACCAAGAAACTCACAGGGCACCTCTGCGTTCATGCTTCAGAGCCTGAAAGATAGGAGAAATTGAGAAGGAATTGTGGTGTGACTAGTCCCCATGGGGAGGCTTTCTCCCCTCCCCCTCGCAAATGCAAATACATGTGCTAACAAAAACAAAAAAGAAAAAACTGATAGGAAAAAATGGTAACAATAAGGTACCAGGTGTTTTATATACCTTCTCATTGCTGTAATTTCAAGTAGTTTATGTACCTACTAAATGCAGGAGAGGTATCCTAACTCTACACCACCTGGAAAGATTTCAAGGGCAGTTCTCTTAGGACAAGTTCTCTTAGTCATTTTTAAATTCTCTATTTTTTTTTTTTTTTTTTTTTTTTGAGAGGTTTTTGCTATAGGGCGCGTGCGCTCACCAGACAGACAGAGACAGAGAGAGAGAAAGCGAGAAATCACCCCCCCAGGGGGGATGGTCATGCTGCAATCCCTTCTCCTCCATTCTCCTCTCGGGATCTTGGGCACGCATGCACACGCGCCCGGCGTGAGTTTTAAGCCACCGGGTCCAGGACGCGAACCGTAGTCGACTACGTGGGAGTCCAGCAACATAGCCATTACGGTAACTGCTGGTTCCCGATCCCAATCATTTTTATATTCTCACACATAGTACACAATATAAATTCAATGAAGGTTTTTTTTAAAAAATTTAAGCATCTTCAGGACATTATTCAAGACTTTTTTTGAATTATTTATTTAATTTTATTCATTATAATTATTATTATTATTTAATTTGACCAGAGAGAGAGAGAGAGAGAGAGAGAGAGGGAAAGTGAGGAAGCAAGCCTCCAAGTCTGGGTCCCAAACCATGGTCGGCCATGTGGGAGTCTAGTGTGCAAACCACCTCGCCACCTAACAGCCCCATGTTTTGTTTTTGTTTGTTTTTTTTTTAATATGTGATTGAGTGGATAGCGATTTTTTTCTTTAAATTGTCAAAGGGCATATGTGCTGTCAGAGAGAGACAGAGAGAAAGGAAGAGGGAGAAAGCACCCCTTAATGGGATATGGTTACGCTGCAATCCCTTTTCCATCTGTCAGGATTTTTGGCATGCACACACATGTGCCTGGTATATTTTTCAAGCCTAGGGGCTTGGATTTGAACCATGTCGTCAGCCATGTGGGATCCTACTCTTTTAACCACTAGCCCAGAGGGCTGGCCTGGGTTGTAATCTTTGTAGCAAAATGAGAAACGATTTTTTTTTAAAGAATTATTTTATTCAACTTCATTCATTCATTTATTTATTTTAATTTGACCAGAGAGAAAGAGAGAGAGAGAGGAAGCGAGAAAGCAAAGCAAGCTGCCAGGTCAAACTGTGGGACACCACCTATTGGCCCTGAGAAACAATTGTTTTTAATTACCAAAGGATGTATGTGCTTGCCACAAAGAGACAGAGAAAGGGAAAGAGTACCTTGCAGGTGAATTTGATCATGTTGCAATCTATTTCTCCTTCCCCTCCTTCCCAACAGGATTTAGGGCACACACACACATACGTTGCCTGTGTATTTTCAAACTATGAGAGCTGGAATTTGAACTGTAATAAACCATGTGGGATCCACTCTCTTAACCTCTAGACTATGGGGCTGGCCCAAGAAGTGCACTATATATGTGTGTGTGTGTGTGTGTGTGTGTATTATTATTTTTTTAAACAGAGATTTTTGCTACAGGGTGGGTGCCTTTGCTGGAGAGACAGACAGGAAAGTGAGAAATCACCCCCCATGGGGGATGGCCATGCTACAATCCCTTCTCCTCCATTCTCCTCTCAGGATCTTGGCCACGCACGCACACGCACCTGGCATGAGTTTTAAGCCACCGGGTCCAGGATTTGAATCATGGTTGACTACCTGGGAGTCCAGTGACATAGCCATTATGCCAACTGCTGGTCCCAGGCCCAAAATCTTGAGAGGAGAATGGAAGAGAAGGGATTACAGTGTGGCTATAGCCCCTGGGGAGTGATTTCCTATTTTCCCTCTTTCTCTCTCTGTGAGTACAAGTGTCTTTAGCAAAAACTAAAAAAAAGAAAAAAGAAATGCCATTTCTTGGGTCACCTGGTAGCATGGTGATTTGGTGTCTGGATTCCACATGGCTGACTGCATGGTTCAAGTCCTTACCCAGAGACTTAAAAAACGTGTGTGTGTGTGCATGCCCAAAAACCTGAGAGGGAGAATGGAGAAGGGACCATGGCATGACTATCCACCTTGAGGGCTCCTCTCTCACTTTACTCTCTCTGTCTCACTCTGGTGAGGTGCACACACCCTAACACACCCTATAGCATATTAAAAAAAAAAAAAAAAAAAAGCCAATCCTCAGGCCCTGCTTCAGACACATTAAATCAAAATCTCTAGGGTTAACATCCAGGAATCTGTTTTCATCTAGTTTCTAGATTTCCAGAATATTCTTGGGCACACTGAAGTTTGAAAAACACCAATTAAAAATATCTTCACATTGGGACCAGCAGATGGCATGATGGCTACATCGCTGGACTCCCATGTAGTGGACCAGGGTTTGAGTCCTGGACCTGGTGGCTTAAACTCATGCCGGGCATGTGTGCATGCATGTCCAAGATCCTGAGAAGAGAATGGAAAAGGGAGTGTGGTGTGGCCATCCCCCCGAGGGGTGATTTCTCACTTTCTGTTTTTCTCTTTCTGATGAGTGCACATGCCCTATAGAAAAAAACCTCTCAAAAAAAAAAAAAAATTAAAAAAAAAACACTTCACATTTATTCTTTTTTTTTTTTCTTTTTTTTTTTTGGAGAGGTTTTTGCTATAGGGCGTGTGCGCTCGCCAGACAGACAGAGAGAGACAGAGAGATAGAAAGCGAGAAATCACCCCCCGGGGGGATGGCCACGCCGCAATCCCTTCTCCTCCATTCTCCTGTCGGGATCTTGGGCATGCACGCACACGCGCCCGGCGTGAGTTTAAGCTGCCGGGTCCGGGACTCGAACCGCGGTCGACTACGTGGGAGTCCAGCGACATAGCCATTACGCTAACTGCTGGTCCCAACACTTCACATTTATAATATAAGCATTAAAAGCCAAAAGTTAAGTAGTTCTGTTTAAGAAAACAGCAGCACAACCCACACAGCTTACCATTTCTGAGTGAAATGATCATTACCAAGAACCCAAAGGCTCTATATCCCTCTTTGGAAATAATCTGGCCTGTGTAAGCCTCTGCACCCTTTACTGCACACTGCCTTACACTCTGTAAGGTTACAGTGAACAACGTGATGGATGGGAAAGTGCCTTCTAAGTTATGACTTGCTAGAAACATTATCAAGCACTATAGTAAAAGCTACTTAAGTGTGCTTATGGCATCAGCATTGACGCGGTGCTGGTATTCCCAGTGGAACTTGGGTAAGTAATAATCATTGGGTCATCAGAAAAGCCATGATGTATTTTTCTGTTTTTCTATGCAAAAATGCTTCATGACTTTTTCAACAACCCAATAGTATAGGTAAAGGACTGAATGATTTCAAAACCACTGCAAAGCTATAGCAATTAAGGCAATGTGAAGGTGGAATAGTTGTACTGTGGTCAAGTTCAAAGTTCTCCAAGACTGAATTACATGGGAAGGTTCTGGGTTCACATCCAGAGACCCCTCAGTACACTGACACCCATGTGCCATGGTCTGGGACTGGCTGAGGTTGGGGTGGTTGGAGGCATCAGGACCCTACTTAGGGTGTTTTCTCTCTGGCTCTCCCTCTCTTGCTCATGAAAGGGAAAAAAAAAAAAAAACTGAAAAAAAATAGACAGTGTGGTACTAGCATAAATAAATGAGCACTAGCAGAAATAAAAGTATAGAAGTAAACTCTTAGATTTATGATCAATTGATTTTCAACAAGGCTACTGTTATAGACTGAATTGTATCCTCCCCAAACCTATATACTGAAACCCTAACCTCCAATGTGACGATATTTGGAGATACAGGTAAAGTTAAATGAGGTCATAAGGGTGGGGCCCTAATTCAATAGCATGTGTCCTTGTAAGAAGATACAGCAGGAGTGTGTGCACAGAGAAAAGACCAGGTGAAGACACAGCGAGAAAGCAGCCATCTGCAACCCAGGAAGAGAATCCTCACTAGAAACCAGTCCTGCCAACATCTTGATCTAGGACTTCTAGCCTCCAAAATTGTGAGAAAAATAACTTCTCTTGTTTAAGTCATCTAGTCTGTAGTATTCTGCATGGCAATCCAAGCAGACTAATATGAGGGTACTTCAAAAACTTTGTGGAAAAAAAATGGAATTAAAGTATATTTTGGTACAAAACAAATTGAGATCTATAGTTTTTTCATAATATGCATTGTCCATGAACTTTTCGAGGACTTCTTGTACAGTTATCAAGATGAGTTAAAGAATAGCCTTTTCGGGGACCAGCAGTTAGCGTAATGGCTATGTCGCGGGACTCCCACGTAGTCGACTGCGGTTCGCGTCCTGGACCCGGCGGCTTAAAACTCATGCCGGGCATGTGTGCATGCATGCCCAAGATCCCAAGAGGAGAATGGAGGAGAAAGGATTGCAGCGTGACCATCCCCCCTGGAGGGTGATTTTTCACTTTCTGTCTCTCTGTCTCTCTCTGTCTGTCTGGCGAGTGCACGCACCCTATGGCAAAAACCTCTCCAAAAAAAAAAAAAAAAAAAGAATAGCCTTTTCAACAAATGGTGTTGAGACAACTGAATATCCAGATGCAAAAGAATAAAGTTGGTTGTCCAATCACATGTCATATACAAAAATATTCTCAAACTGGCTCATAGACCTAAATATAATGTAACAATAACACAGAAGAAAAGACGGTAGTAAATCTTTGTGACATTGGGTAAGGCAATGATTTCTTTTCCTCCTATTTTTTAAATTATTTATTGAATTTTATTTATTCATTCATTTATTTTATTTTGGCCAGAGAGAGACACACAGAGAGAGAGAGATGGAAAGTGAGAAAGCAAGCCACCAGATCTAGGACTCAAACTGTGGTCAGCCATGTGGGAGTGTCCAGCACCCTAACCAACACACCACCTGCTGGTCCCTCTTTTCCTTCTATTTTTAATTTGGTATAGGGAACGTGTGTGCTCACTAGAGAGAATTGGGGTTTGGGGAGGAGTGAGAAATCACTTACTGGGGAGGTGGCCACACTATAATCCCTTCTCCTCCATTCTCCTTTTGGGATTCTGGGCATACACACATATGTGCCCAGGGTGTTTTGCAAGCTGCCAGGTCCAGGACTCAAACCATATAATTGGCCATGTGGGATCCAGCCACCTTAACCTCCATGCCACTTGCTGGTTTCTCAAATTAGTTTTAATGTTAAAATATATACACACACACACACACACACATGCACATATTTTATACGCATACGTATATAATATAAAATATATGTATAAATATATATTAATACTATATATAATATATGTTATATATAATATTAAGTTGCCCTATAGCAACTTGAAAAAATAATAATGAATAAAATCAAAAAAACAATTCTTGGGGAAAAAAAAAGACAATCTGTCTAAAACAACTTCATTAAAAAAAATTAGACTGACATAGCAAAAGAAAGGAAAAAGAGAAACAAACAGCATAATTATCATTACAAAGATAGCAAGAGTGAGGCCGGCAGGTGACATGGTGGTTAAGATGGTTGGACTCCCACATGGCTGACTGCGATTCAAGTCCCGAACCTAGCAGTTTGCTTTTTCACTTTCCTTCTCTCTCTCTTTCTCTGGTCAACTTCAAAAAAATAAAAAAAATTAAAGAATGACAATGAATAAAATTAAATAAAAAATAATTCTTTTAAAAAATGTATTTCAGGGACCAGCAGATGGCGTGGTGGTTTAGGGTGCTGGACACTCCCATATGGCCGACCATGGTTTGAATCCTGGACCTGGCGGCTTGCTTTCTCACTTTCTCTCTCTCTTTGTGTCTCTCTCTGGTAAAATTAAAATAAATGAATAAATAAAATTAAATAATTTTTTAAAAATTTATTTCAGTGTCCAATTAGAAATGAAAATATTGCTTAAAAAAAAAGATGGCATGAGTAAACCAAAACATAGCAATTCCCACAAAAAATATAAATGGGGGGGACCAGTAGGTGCGTGGCGGTTAAGGTGCTGGACACTCCCACTGGCTAACCACGGTTCCAGCTCTGGGCCTGGTGGCTTGCTTTCTCATTTTCCCTCTCTCTCTCTCTCTCTCTCTCTCTCTCTTTGTGTCTCTCTCTGGTCAAATTAAAATAAATGAATGAATAAATAAAATTTTTTAAAAAATGCAAATGGGTTAAGTTCTTTTCTTTGTTATCGGGTGCTTGTACACACAAGAGAGAGAGACAGAGAAAGATAGAAAGAGAGTGAGAAATCACTCCCTAGGGAGGTGTCCATGCCATAATCCCTTCTCCTCCATTCCCCACAATGGATTTTGGGCATGCACACATACACATTTGTCATGTTTTCAAGTCACCAGATCTGGGACTCAAACTACTTAGTCAGCCATGTGGGATGCAGCCACCTTGACCACTATGCCACAGGCTGGCCCTAAATTCCTCTGTTAAAGGGCAAAATCCCTAGAGAGTCAAAAGACCAAAGCTCTATTTGACAATGTATTTTTTTCTAAATTTGATTTATTATTATTGTGTTTTTAATTTGCTATGAGGCATTTACTGTTACGAGAGACATAGAGAGAAAGTGAGAAAGCAAGCTGCCAGGTCCAGGACTCTAACCATGGCTGGCCATGTGAGAGCCCAATGCCTCAACCACCACGCCACCTGTTGGCCCGACAATGTACCTTTTTTTTTTTTGAAGAGGTTTTCGCTATAGGGCACGTGTGCTCACCAGAAAGACAGAGAAACAGAGAGATAGAGAGCAAGAAATCACCCCCTGGGGGGATGGCCACACCTCAATCCCTTCTCCATTCTCCTCTTGGGATCTTGGCCATGCATGCACACACGCCTGGCGTGAGTTTAAGCCTCTGGGTCTGGGACTTGAACTGCGGTCGACTACATGGGAGTCCAGCAACCTAGCTATTATGCCAACTGCTGGTCTCCAAAGTACTTTTTTTTTTTTTTTTTAAAGAATTATTTATTTAATTTTATGTAGTCATTCTTTAAAAAAAAAAAAAAAAAAAAAAAAAAAAAAAAAAAAATTGACCAGAGAGAGAGACAGGGAAAGTGAGAAAACAAGTCACCAGGTCTGGGGCTCGAACCACAGTTGGCCATGTGGGAGTATCCAGTGCTTTAACCACCACATCATCTGCTGGCTCACAACAATGTACTTTTTTTTTTTTTAATAATTATTTATTTTTTTATTTTATTTATTCATTCATTTATTTTTTAATTTGACCAGAGAGAGACAGAGGGTGAGAGAGAGAGAGAGGAAGTGAGAAAGTGAGCCACCAGATTCAGGACTTGAACCCTGGCCAGCCATGTGGGAGTGTCCAGCACCTTAACCCACCATGCCACCTGCTGGTCCCAACAATGTACTTTTAAAAATGGGTATGATACACCAGAAAAACCCAAATTATTTCCTTTGGGCAATAAAATCACATATCTGTAAACAAATACATTCATACCTGAAATGTTTCCCACTTAGAACCTCAAGACCTTCTGTTAAGGCACAATACAGACTGGTCTGGGCTCCCTGCTGAGGAGTCTTGATGAAAAAGGAGAAAAGCTGCCACATCCATTTCATGAAAGAAGAGTGCCGAATCAGTTCAGATTTGACTGTGCCAGGATGTACAGAATACGCTGTAACACCAGAGCCTGGTCGGGGGTACCATGTGGAGAGAGAAAGACAGGACTTGATTTTGCTGAACAGCCAGAGAATAAAGGTCATAAACAAACACATGACTCTCACATGTGGGATTCCCTGCCTGTGGTAACAGCACAAGCACTGCTCATAATAATTTATAACCTCCAATTCAAACATTGGAAAAAAAAAAAAATTGGAAGCTGGGACCAGCAGTTAGTGTAATGGCTATGTCACTGAACTCCCATGTAGTTGACTGTGGTTCAAGTCCTGGACCCAGTGGCTTAAACTCACGTCGGGCGCATGTGCATGTGTGCCCAATATCCCGAGAGAAGAATGGAGGAGAAGGGATTGTGGCTTGGCCATCTCCCCTGGCAGGGGGAGGTGATTCCTCGCTTTCTGTCTCTCTGTCTCTCTCTGTCTCTCTGGCAAGCACACATGCCCTTATAGCAAAAACCTCTCAAAAAAAAAAAAAAATTGGAAGCTAAGGTTCAGAGAGGTTAACTGTTGTAAAGCACAGAAACGACTTAACCTCTCAGCAGCACTTCACGTTGCTGACCAACAACTTCTTAAAGTCTCTTTCACTAGTTGCTATTACCCCACACCTCTTATGGTTTTCCCAGCCTTTTCAGTGGCTTTGTCTTAGTTTCCTGGACCAGTTCATCATCTTCACCTTTTTCAAAAAGTTACTTATTAACTTTATTTTATTTATTATCATTTTTTAAATTTGCTATAGGCACATGTGCTCACCAGAGAGAGATGGAGAGAGAAGGAAAGTGAGGGAATAAGCCACTGCGACCAGGCCTCAAACCACAGTAAGCTATATGGGAGGCCAGCACTTCAACCACTGTGCCACCTGAGGGCCTCCAGTTCATCATCTTCTACACAAACTTAAAATGTTAGAGTTCTCACAACTCACTAAATTTCTTCTCTATAATTTGAAGGCAGTCACATTTTAATCTACCAGTCAAACTGCTTCTCTGTACTCTAGACTGCTAGGTGAGCCAGCATACTGGGGTAGCTAAAGGCACGGGTAGCCAGACTGCCCCATTTCAAATCCCAGATCCACTCATTAGCTGTGTAATCTTGGACAAGCTCCTGTTTTTGTGATTGATCTCCCCATCTCTAAAACAGAGATAGTCATAATATCTGTATCTCACAGGGTTGCTCTAAGCAAATTTCTCTAAATGAGTTCATATATGTAAAAGAGCTTAGAATGGTGCCTGGTACATCATATGTGTTAAAGGACACTTTTGCGCATGCCATTTTAGGCCCCCAATCCTTTTTTTTTTTGAGAGGTTTTCGTTATAGGGCATGTGCGCTCGCCAGACAGAGAGAGACATAGAGACAGAAAGCGAGAAATCACCCCCCAAGGGGGATGGTCAGGCCGCACTCCCTTCTCCTCCATTCTCCTCTCGGGATCTTGGGCACATACGCACATGCGCCCGGAGTGAGTTTTAAGCCACCAGGTCCGGGACGCGAACCGTGGTCAACTACGTGGGAGTCCAGCGACATAACCATTACGCTAACTGCTGGTTCCCTAAGCCCCCAATCCTTTACTGGAAACTTTAAGACCAGAAATGTTCCAATTTTTTTTCTGATTTTAGAAAGATACTGTGAAGGGGACAGAAGGTGGCATGGTGGTTAAAGTGCTGAAAATTCCCACATGGTTGACCACGTTCAAGTCCCATACCTGGTGGCTTGCTTTCTCACTTTCCCTCTTTCTCTATGTCTCTCTCTAGTCAAATTAAAATAAATGAATAGATAAAATTAAATAAATAATTCTTCAAAAAAAAAGAAAGATACTGTGAATATATAAATACTATAGATTATACTTTCTATTACTTAATCTCCCTAGTACAGGAGAGATTTTGCTAGAATGATTCTTGGGTGTCAAGTTTACAAAAAAAAAAAAACAAAAACAAAAAAAAACCACACAACACATAATTTCCAGGTCTTTATGTAGTTCACAACTGCACACAGAGGTAGCCTGTGTTATTTCCAGCTACCTATTCAATATCTACTCTAGATGTCCCACATTAACAGACTCAGAGGTCCAAAACTGACCCCCAGGCCCAACATGATTCTTCACTGCTCCCATCATGTCTAATCAGGCACATGAGAACAGTTCTTGATGATTCCCCACCTCACCATGCATATCCAATCTACAGCCCATGGTTTTCACTTTCTAAATATCTCTCAGGAATGTCTACTACTCTCCATCTCCACCACTCTAGGACAAGATAACCTAATTTCTGGCCTCAACTACTGAAATTCCCTGCTGTATCCACTCCTGCCCCCATTTTCATAGGCACTCATTTAAGGTTTCCTGATGCTCTAAGAATAAATACCAAAACCCTTACTGTGATATCTACGGATTTGGCTTCTGCCTACCCCACCAGTCTCAGTTCAGGCTTCTATTCCTCTCGCTTTCTACATTCTAACCATGGCAGCTTTCTGTTTCTCAAACTGAACACAGATCTTCACACATTCTCTTTCTGGAATATTCTTCAGCCTCCTTACCCTGTGACCCTTTTAATTTCTGATCCTTCAAGGCTCAACTTACAACTCCCTTTCTCAGAAAAGTTTTCCCCTAAACTCTGAGACTGAATAAGGTCCTTAATCCCACTCAAATCCATTATAAGTCCTTACGCTTTTCTTTCAAAAGCTTTTTTTTAAAATAATTATTTTTAACTTTCTTTCTTTTAATGTGACCAGAAATGAACACACACACACACACACACACACACACACACAGAGAGAGAGAGAGAGAGAGAGAGAGAGAGAGAGAGAGAGAGAGAGAGGGAAGTGAGAAAGCAAGCCGCCAGGTCCAGGACTCGAACTGTGGTCAGCCATGTGGGAGTCCAGTGCCTTTAACCACTATGCCACCCACCGGCCCCCATAAGCTTTTTTTTTTAAACATGGTTAGAACGCAATATAATTTATTTTATGATTTATTATTTGAAAAACATTAACTAATCTTTGAATTAATTCTTATGATCCATTGTTGCAAAAAAACATCAACAGTAATAGGAGACATTATAATTGGAGATTGTGATAGACAATGGGAGATTTATCACAATTATAATCAGATAGCAACAGCAGAAAGGAAACAACCTAGATGTTGAGAAAATGAATAAACTAAGGCATATCAGTATTAGGAAGTAAGATACAGTCAACAAAAGGAATGGGGTAAATCTACATCTACTACATGAAAAAATCTCCAAGATACTGTGGTAGAGTTTTAGTTTCTTGTGTATAATACATAAATGCACAAGAAAGGGGCACAATAATCATTAACAATGGCTACTTGGGGACCAGCAGATGGCGTAATGGCTATGTCGCTGGACTCCCATGTAGTCGACTGTGGTTCGAGTCCCTGACCCAGTGGCTTAAACTCACTCTGAGCACGTGTACATGCATACCCAAGATCCCGAGAGGAGAATGGAGGAGAAGGGATTGCAGCGTGACCATCCCCCCTGTCTCTCTGTCTCTCTCTGTCCTTCTGGCGAGTGCACGTACCCTATGACAAAAACCTCTCCAAAAAAAAAAGGTTACTTGAAGGGAGAAAAGTGAGAGGGAGAGAGAGGAATAAAGGAAAGAAGTTTCTCACCTTTTATTCTGTATATTTTTATATTATTTGAACTTTTTACAATGAGAATTATTCAAGTACTACTAGACCGATTTTACATATGACAGTTGTATATACTTGCTAATCTCTCTCCCCTAGTAGACAAAAGCTAAATCAAGGGAGAGACTGCTCCTATCTTGTTCACCTCAAGTCCCTCCCTTCTACAGTCTCACTCTGAGTAAAACATCTTGACTTGATCACAAGGCCTGAATTCTCTGCCCCAGTGGATGGAATAGCATGGGCACTGAATGTGTGTCTGTTGAATGAGTAAAGCTCTATCCTACCAGGGTTCTTACACAAAATTATCAGGGTTACCTCCCTTCTGGATACTTTGCTTTAATCTGAATCTCACCACTAAACCCATCCCTCCACCTCCAAGGCCACCCTAGCTCCCTGACCAAACCGTTGGACAGTTTTCACCATCGAGTTACCCTCTTTACGCTGAGCTGATAAATATCCATGACTGGGCACATGGACTGAGCTGACCACCAGCTTCCTTCTATCCCATCTCACAACTGTCCCTGTGGTAGAACCATCCTCTTCCATCCAACAACAGGGCTCCTACGCCCAAGTCCCTGAGCTTCAATTCTGCTTGCCTCAACTCCAAAGCATGGACCATCCCACACTTCCTACTTGGAAATTCAGAGAGGACAGCAGTGCTCAGGACCTTAGTCTGTTTGTGAATGAAATCAAACATTTACACATACATTTCCCTCTTACTTGATCCTTTGCTGTTAGGGAGAGCCCCTCCCCCACATATTTCTAGTATCTGTTTTATCCTAATGGCTATATCTAGTGCCAGTTCAAGTCCCTCCCTTCTACACAGTCTCACTCTGAGTAAAACATCTTGACTTGATCACAAGGCCTGAATTAATTATGGCAATAAGCTATGGAGTAGTCCCATTTTGCACTAAGTCTTGAAAAGTTAAGTCCTTTGCTGTAGATCACACAATTAGTAAGTGATAAAGCCAGGACTTCAGACTCAAATCAGAACCTCCCTGTCCCTGAGCAGCCATCTCCAATATTCAGCAGTGGGCTGCTTAACTAAAACTGGCAGGTTCTGTCAACATGGTAGGTTCTGGAAAACAGTTTGTATCCCAGTGGCTTTTAGCTACCTACCACTAACTCATGTTTCCACACTCATTTCTTCCAAACCCACCTTTTAGCCTCCGGGCCAGCTCCTGAGTAAAGAGAATATTGGCCAACTTGCTGTGACAGTAGGCCAGAGCTGCGCTATAGAACTTCTCGCCCTGCAGGTTATGGAAGTGGATCCTTCCTAGGTGATGTGCTAAGGAAGACACATTCACTACCCTTGATGGGGCTGATTCCTTTAGTTTTTCTAATAGTAGATGGGTTAGGAGGAAGTGACCTGTTGGAAAAATGAAAACAAGAATTAACAGAGCTCAGGGCCAATTTGGGGGTGAGAGTAGTGGTGAGTAAGGCAATGCAGAGAACTCAGGAATAAGGTCCTTTGCAATATCGTATTTCAATTTTTAATTATCAACAAGAGTTCAATGAGGTTTCAGGGAAATCAGAACAGCCAAAGACTTGAGACATCCTCACATAAGGTAAGCCTGGACCATGTGAATGTGAAGTTCTGTTACGCTCCACCTTTGGTTAAAATCACTCTTTAAAGGGGCCAAGCATGGTGGTTAAGGCGTTGGACTCCCACCTGACCGACTGTGGTTGACCCAGACCTGGCAGCCTGAAGATCACACCGGGTGCATGTGCATGCATTTCTAAAATCCCAGGAGGAGGGTAGAGGAGAAGGGACTGTGGTGTGGCCAACCCCAGGGAGGATGATTTCTCACTTTCCCTCTCCCTATCTCTCTCTGGCAAGTGCATGTGCCCTATGGTTAAGAAAATAAATAAAAAATAAAAAAAGCAAGAAGTGAATAAACAAACAAAAATACATGCTTTAAGAGCAGATGGCCTTGGACCAGCCTGTGATATGGTGGTTAAGGTAGCTGGATCCCACATGGTCAACTACATAGTTCAAGTCCCACACTTGGTAGCTTGAAAAACACAGCAGGCACATGTGGATATATGCCCAAGATCTCGAAAGGAGGAAGAAAAGGAGAATAGATTGCAGTGTGACCATCCCCCACAGGGGGTGCTTTCTCACCACCTCCTCCCCCCATCTCTCTCAGGTGAGTGTATGTACTCTATGGCAAAGTTTTTTTTTTAAAAAGGGGCCAGCAGATGGTATAATGGTTATATCACATGGCCAACTGCAATTCTAATCCCAGACTTGGTGGCTTGAAAATCACGCTAGCTGCATGTGTGTGTGTGCGCCCAAGATCCCAGGAGGAAGATGGAAGAGAAGGGACTATGTTGTGGCCATTCCCCTGAGGGTAATTTCTTACTTTCCCTCTCACTGTGTCTGTCTCCTTCTCTCTCTTGGGCAAGCACATAAACCCTATGACTAAAACCTCTTTAAAAAAATTTTTTTTAGGGACCAGCAGTTGGCGTAATGGCTATGTCACTGGACTCCCATGTAGTTGACCGCAGTTTGAGTCCCAGACCCGGTGGCTTAAACACACCGGGCGCGTGTGCATGTGTGCCCAAGATACCAAGAGGAGATTGGAGGAGAAGGGATGGCGGTGTGGCCATTCCCTCTGGGGGGATGATTTCTTGCTTTCTGTCTCTCTGTCTCTCTTTCTGGCGAGCACACACGCCCTATAGCAAAAACCTCTCCAAAAAAAAAAAGTGCAATGGGACCAGCAGTTAGCACAATGGCTATGTCGCTGGACTCCCATGTATTCGACTGTGGTTCGAGTCCTGGACCCGGTGGCTTAAACTCACACCAGGCACGTGTATGTGTGTGTCCAAGATCCCAAGAGGAGAATGGAGCAGAAGGGATTGTGGCGTGGCCATCCCCCCGGGGGGTGATTTCTCACTTTCTGTCTCTCTCTTTCTGGCGAGCACATGCGCCCTATAGCAAAAAAAAAAACTCTCCAAAAAAAAAAAAAGTGAGCAAAGCCAGAACAGGCCTCAGGTTTACCCCTCCCCTTTCAGGCAGAACCAAACCATTTTCATTCACACATAATAGACCTCAGGGTCTGTAACAGCCCTGAGTTCCAATGACACTACAAAGAAGGTTTAATCTGACTCCCAAGTTTTCTAAGGAGAATTTTAGGTTTCCTGTAACTTTGTGATAGGATAGATTTCTTACCTAAATGGTTGACTCCCATATGCATTTCAAAGCCATCTGCTGTCTTAGAGTAGGGGCACATCATCACTCCTGCATTGTTGATCAAAATGTGGATATGCTTTTCCTCTGCAGGAAAGAGAAGACAGAGCATGCACATGGCCAGTTGTTGCTGTTACATCTTAGGAACCTGCCTTGGGGGCTGGCAGGTGGCACAGTGGTTAAGGACACTGGGCTGACCATGGTTCAAGTCTCAGATCTGGCAACCTGCTTCCTCTCTCTCTCTCTCTCTCTCTCTCTGTATTTCTCAATTAAAAATAGATAAATAAATATAAATAATAATAAAGTTAAATAAAATAATTCTTAAAAAAAAAAAAAAAAGAAATCTGCCTCACTCACAGCCAGGCTTTGAAAGCAGGGATGCAGGACTTCGATCATTCCTCCATTTTCTTTCATACTTATTTTGTATTGTTTTTTACTTTAGTTGATCCTACTTACTTTTAGCTCCAGTGCAAAATTCCATTTTACACTACCAAATGACCTTTCTAGTCTTTCTGGTTCAGATGCTACTTACTACTTTTGAGAAGTGCTCCATCTACCTATCCTAACCAGACTTTTCAAGCTGACTGAAAAGATTCCAAAGCATAAGAAAAGAGGATGTTGTGGGACTGATCCTATGGCCTGGTGGTTAAGGAAGCTGGATCCCACGTGGCCGACTACACAGTTCAAATCCTGTCTCCAGCAACTTTAAAAACACACTGGACAAGCGTGTGTATGCTTGCCAGAGACAGAGAGAGAGAAAGAGAGACAAGGGTGGAAGCAGGGAGAGAAGACAGCATGCCCGATGGGGTATGGCCATCCCACAACATCTTTCCTCCATTTTTCTATCCTGTTGGAATCTGGGGCATGTACAGACACTCAGTGTGTTGGTTACTTAATTGTTTTGCTTTGCTTTTAGTTTTTGCTATAGTGTATAGTGTGCTCTCACTGAGGCAGAGAGAAAAGAAAGAGGGAAAGTGAGATATCACTCCCGAGGGCAGATGGCCATACCACAATTTCTCCACTCTCCTCTTGGAATTCTGGACACACATGCACATACGACCAGCATATTTTTCAAGTTGTCAGGTCTGAGACTCAAACTGCAGAGTCAGCCATGTGGGAATCCAATACCTTAACTACCACACCACCTTCTGGCCCCTGGGGTTCTAATTTCTTGCAGAGATACATGTCCTAAAAAGATGTAAGCTTCTTTGTCACGTCAGCAAGTTGGTGACCAGTGTTTTGTAGGGGCTATATTCATGGACCAGATGGCTCTTTGTGGAATTGTCAACCTTTGTGGAACCTGAGATATCACTCCACCTCTCAAGGGCCTCACACCTCATGTCCTAGCCCTGTATGGGTGGTTACACCCCAGATACTAAAAGCCCATACTGAATTCCGATACTTCATGACATTTTGTCATCAGCTCTTGCTCACTGCTATGGCTTTTTGAATTCTCTTTCTGCTTTTGTTTCTTGAGAAGGTCCTTTTGATATAAATCACATCCCAACAATCATAATGAGTTCAGCTATGTACCGAAAGTTTGGGTTATAGTTTATCCACCATTTCTATGTATTAGGAAAGAAGGATCTCTTCCTTTTAGCTAAGTCTGCCATGTTGAGCTTAACTTACAACATAGATTTTGATTCTATACTCACCTGCTAAGAAGCCCTTTGCAAAGGCTCGAATAGACTTGGTATCAGCTAGGTCCAGTTTCCGTACCAACACCTGCTGGTTCCCTGTCATGGTCTGGATCTCTCTGGCCACCAATTCCCCCTTTTGCACATCCCGGCATGCTAAATACACACGGGCTCCTGTCAACCATCATAAAAGAGAGACACTGTCAGCTGTATTTTTCAGTAGGCATTATAAGCCTAATACTGATATTGAATGTTATTTTCTACTAGTTTTTGTTTTATTTATTTATTTATTTATTTATTTATTAATATAAGAAGTATCTGATGAGAAAATCAAGAAAAAAATAAATCGAAAATATTATTTAAGTGCCTTTTATATGCAGAGCATCATACTAGGTTCAGACTAGATAGTCAATGAGGCACTTGGAATGTTCTTGAATTTCAAGACTAGGAAAAGACCATGAGACTGATCATCACTGGAGGGACTCGGAAGCAGATGAACTTGCCTCTTTTAGCCAAATCTTTTGCCGTCTCCTTCCCGATACCTGTGTTAGCTCCAGTGACCACAACTACCTTCCCAGGAAGCTGGACAGTTGATGTACACACCCCACTGGACAGAAGTTTCCTGCACACAAGGAAAAGGAGCGCATCAATTCTTCATCTCATCTCAGCCAGAGGTTCCTACAATTCCCTGTCCTCAGATCCCAGGACTGAGGTTTGCTTTGGTTCCTTCCACTGTTTTCCTTTTACAAGGACGTTTGGGGGAAAGAAGACAAAAGTTTCCTATTCTTGCTCAAAGACAGAAGTGATTCTTTTGGGCAAAGGGCAAGCTTAGAATTGGTCCCTGCAGTACAAGAACTGGATGGATATTGATTAGCCAGGCACCTGACTTCAGCTTGAGATCTCCTAGGTATTTTTGGCTTAGGAAATCACAAGACTCAGCCCAGAAGAAGAAAAAATTGGTCTCTGTATGTCAATCTGCCCACTTATGGCCTTGAGGAAGTCTAATCCAATACAAAAAGTTAGAATTATGAACTTGTGAACCTGAGACAAAAAAACAAAAAACAAACAAGAAAACAACACACACACACACACACACACACACACAGGAACGACAAAGAAAAGATGCAGAAAAGTAGGGGAGAGGGGAGCTGGGATTCAAGTCCTAGTTTGTCTAATTAGAGTCTTTGTTCCTAAGCCTTTCATTCATTTGCCTTTCCAAATGAATGAATGCACAAATACGCATTAGCATTCCTCAGATTGTTTTTTTGGTTTTATTATTTTTTTTCCTCTTCTCTGCAATCTTGGGGCCCTGGTTAAAAGAATCTGTTGACCAGGAGATGCACTTTTAAGGATCGTTTTGGCCTTTTTCATTTAACTTCCATTGAATGGTAAGGTATATAATCCTAGCCACTGAAGACACCTGCTTACTGAAAAGAAGTCAATAAGGAGGCAAACTAATTCATGGTTTTTGGCATTACCTCCCTCCTCAGAAAATAACCCTCTTTTCCCCGTTTCCCATCTCTCTTCAGCATTAGTTCCAGGAGCACCAGCTTACAGGGACCTGTACTGAGTACAACCAGCCTGAACGAAAGAGACAATCAACTATAAACATCCACGGGGGCTGGCAGGTGGCATGATGATTAAGGATGTTGGACTCCCACATGGCCGACTGCGGTTCGAATCCCGGACCTGGTGGCTTCCTTTCTCACTTTCCCCCTCTCTCTCACTCTTGCTCTGTTCCTCTCTGGTCAAATTAAAAATAAACAAATAAATAAATAAAGTTAAATAAAATGTTTATATATATATATATATGGTGTGTGTGTGTGTGTGTATATATATATATATATATATATACACACACACACACACACTATAAACATCCAACTCTGGGCTGGCTCCCTTGACCTAGCCAAGTTGGGGATACAGCCCTTGGAGTATAATCTTCCTCAGAAAAATCTCACTGACGTACAAATACCATTCGCAGTTCAGTTCCAGCTTTTCACAGAGATTGCTGGTGGATAAGAGGACAGTGTGGTGAAAAAAGATAAAAAGCAGTGATGTGTACCCAGAAGTGGGAGCACTGAGTGTTCACAAAGGGCAAAATACAACTG
Source organism: Tupaia tana (assembly GCA_026018925.1). Classification (NCBI taxonomy): domain Eukaryota; kingdom Metazoa; phylum Chordata; class Mammalia; order Scandentia; family Tupaiidae; genus Tupaia; species Tupaia tana. The sequence continues at coordinate 232,916,162 of JAKSZU010000001.1, forward strand.
GAAGAGAGGCACCAAGGGAGGGAAGGGAACATAAAAATAAAGGAATAAAGGAAAGAAGAAAGGGAGGAAGGGAGGCAGATGAGCTTGGTAAGACATGACAGAGGGTGACTTAGCTCGAAATTGAACTATAACAGCCCAACCTGTAAGAGTTGGTCTCTTCAGTCACTGGTCCACCGTCACTCCTGGTGACTTAACTCAGAACCAATCAGCAGGCTGCTGTTGTAAACCACCTACGGACTCTGAGGCACTGGGCCAGCCTGGGCTGCTGTCACAAGGTCGAGACCACCAGCCCCCTTCTCCCCGTCCTCCTCTTCCCTCCCCATTCCCCAGCACATTATTCAGATCCCCCAAGCTCCGGCCCCAAAGGCAAGGTAGGTTCATCACACAACTCTGGTCCCCTTCACTCTCTCCTTTACATCTGCCCAGAAGAAAAGTGACCCTATCAGCCATAGGACAGCCAGCGACCGGGCCGCGACGGCAGGGTTCCCATCAGTCTGAGGGGCAAGGGAGGGATCGCTCCTTCCTGACTCAAAAGCTGGGAACAAACAGCTAGTAAGGGCTGGTTCAAGGCGCGGGAGTTAAGGGAAAGAGGTGTTGGGGAACACATCCTATTCTAGGGTCTCAACCTCGCCAAGCTGTAAACTTAAGCGCTTGAAGAAGCCTGGCCTTTGGAGGTTCTCTGGAGCTGGAAGGAGGGGGTGCTTAGGTGAAAAAAGAGAGGACTCGGGAAGCACAGCAGGCTGCCCCGGACTGCAGCCCCTTCCCACGGCCCGGGGACTTGGGTCTCACCCTCCCCGCAGCCAGGGCACCCGAACCTCGCCTCTAATCCACCGAACCCCGAGCCTCTGCCATCTTGGAGCCCACCCCCACCGCCCTGGGAGTTTTCCTCTGTCTTTTTATGAAGAAGAGAAAAGGCTTCGGCGAGGACTCACGTCTCCCCGAAAAGGCTTCGCAAGAGAAGGCAATTCATTTGCACAGACCTGATTTGGGGTGCAGCCAGGTACAGGAGGAAGGGGAGGAGGAGCAGCAGGAGCAGGAGCCCCACCATCTCCGCGGGCAGCAGCTGCGGCGCACACAGATGCCCCAGCGGTGCTGGCGGACTATGGCTTCTCCTCCTGGACACGCCCCAGCGCAAATTGCCACAGCCCCGGAGCAGCGCCCTCTGGGAGTCGTAGTCCACGGTGTGGCGGCGGGGACAGGCTGCCGGGCGACGCTGCGGGGGCGGTGCCCGCAAACCCCACCGCCCAGCGCGCAGCGCGGTGGGATCCGCCAGCCTTCACAGCCTCTACCTGCAGCGCCTATTGCCTCCTGTGAAATCTCCCGCGGCCCACGTCCAGTGCTCAGCCATAGTTAACCAATTACCGCATTGTGTCCCCTGGAGATCAGATACCGGCTTCTGGGAAACCTAAGGTCGATAACAGCAGAGGAACCGTTGGTGTCTGACAGTTGCGGCGGTGGGGGGCGTGTGAACCTCTTCCTCCGCAGGCATTCCTTCGTCCAGTGAAGAGGAAGCACTAGGGCTATTTTGAATTATGATGGTAGCCATCCTCATTTTTCGGGTGGCGCCGAGTGTTAATTGGTAATACAGTTTTTCTGGTGATTTGGGTTACTTACATATTCATTCCTAGGGTGGCAATGAATTTGGTCGTGGTTGGTTTTGTCAACTCATGAAAGTATGTAATCCTGTCTCAAATTAAGGCCATGTACGTGTTCTCTGGGAATAAGAAGTTTCCCTGTTCAAGCATTCCTTTCATCTAAGCCTACTTCCTGGGGGTGATTCTGTGGGTTGTTTTATCAAGTCAGTATCTGTCCGAGTCCTTGACGGCACACACTATTATTTTCTGGTTGGGCTTTTTGCAAAATCATTTCCATTTGATTGAAAGACACATGTTCTAAGGTCACTTTGAATCAATATATTTTATAGCAATACAAATTCCTACCAATTAACTTTCTTTTTTAAAAATTTATTTTACGTTTTAGTATTTTTAAAGATTTATTTATTTATTTATTTATTTATATTATTTTAATTTCACCAGAGAGAGAGAGAGAGAGAGAGGGAAAGTGAGAAAGCAACCCACTGGGTCCAGGGCCTAAACTGAATCCACCATATTGGATGGAGTCCAGCGCTTTAACCAACCTGCCTTCTGATGGCCTTCCAATTTAACTTTCTCTCTCTCTCTCTCTCTCTCTCTCTCTCTCTCTCTCTCTTTTTTAAGGAGGTTTTTGCCAGGAACGGCAGATGGTGTGGTGGTTAAGGGCACTAGACCCCCACATGGCTGAAGTCCTGGACCTGGTGGCTTTCTTTCTCTCTCTTGCTCTGTCCCTCTTTGGTCAAAATAAATAATTATATAAAGTTAAATAAAATCTTTTTTTTTTTTTAATAGGTTTTTGCCTTAGGTTATGTGCACTCACTGGAGAGACAGAGATAGTGAGAGGGAAAGTGAGAATCACTCCCACTCCCCCTCCCCCCAGAAAAGATGACCATGTCATAATCTCTTCTCCATTCTCCTTCCTGGATCTTGGGCACATGTGCACACACACTCAATGTGATTTTCAAGCCACCAAATCTCAGATTCAAATCATGGTTGACGGGAACCAGCAGTTAACGTAATGGCTATGTCGCTGGACTCCCACGTAGTCGACCACGGTTTGCGTCCTGGACCCGGTGGCTTAAAACTCACGCCGGGTGCGTGTGCGTGCGTGCCCAAGATCCCGAGAGGAGAATGGAGGAGAAGGGATTGCGGCGTGGCCATCCCCCCTGGGGGGTGATTTCTCGCTTTCTGTCTCTATGTCTCTCTCTGTCTGTCTGGCGAGCGCACGCGCCCTATAGCGAAAATCTCTCAAAAAAAAAAAAAAAAAATCATGGTTGACCATAAGGGAGTCCAGCAATGTAACTGCTATGCCATCTGCTGCTCTCCCCTCGTTTAACTGTCAATCATCTAATATTTATCAGATTTTGTCACATTGTCATTATGTTACCTATTATTTGAACATGATTTTAAAAAACTTTATTTATTGGGACCAGCAGTTAGGGTAATGGCTATGTCGCTGAACTCCCACGTAGTCAACCGCTGTTTGAGTCCCAGACCTGGTGGCTTAAACTCACGCCAGGTACGTGTGTGCGTAACCAAGATCCCAAGAAGATAATAGAGGAGAAGGGATTGCAGTGTGGCCATCCCCCCAGGGGATGGTTTCTCACTTTCTATCTCTCTGTCTCTTTTTCTATGCGCCCTATAGCAAATAACTCTCAAAAAAAAAAAAAAAAAAAAAACACTTTATTTATTTATTTATTTTAATTTGACTAGAGAAGGATGGAGCGAGAGAGAGAGAGAGAGAGAGGGAAAGTGATAAAGCAAGCTGCCAGGCCCGGGACTTGAACCAAGGTTGGCCATGTGGGAGTCCAGCACCCTTAACCACTATGCCACCTGATGGCCCTGTATAGGATTTTTTTAAAGATTTATTTAACTTTAATTATTATTATTATTCTTTTAAAATTTGCCATAGGGCACGTGCGCTTACAAGAAAGAGAGAGAAAGAAAGAAAAAAGAGAGAAAGCAAGCTGCCAGGTCCTAGAACTCAAACTACACTTAGCCATGTGGGAATCCATTGCCTTAGCCACCACACCACCTGCTGGCCTTATTTATATAGGATTTTAGAACTTCATAAAAGTCACATGTTTTGTTCCTTCATTCACTCATTCATTTTTTGCAAATGTTGATGGTATCCCTACAGTGTAGCAGGCACTGTACTAAGGTCCGGTAGGGAGTCTTGACCTCTGCCCTCGCGGAGATATTTTGTACCATCTGGTAGACTTTAAATAAGTAAGATCATGGGCCCAGCCAGTGGTGTTAGCGGTTAAGGTGTTGGACTCCACCTGGTTGGCCATGTTGGGAGTCTTGAAACCCGCAGCTTGAATCTCACGCCGGGCATGTGTACATGCATGCCTAAATCTTTTTTTTTCTTTTTTTTTGGAGAGGTTTTTCGCTATAGGGCGCGTGCGCTTGCCAGCCAGACAGAGACATAGAGACAGAAAGGGAGAAATCACCCCCCAGAGGGGATGGTCACGCCGCAATCCCTTCTCCTCCATTCTCCTCTCGGGATCTTGGGCACGCACGCACACAAGCCCGGCGTGAGTTCTAAGCCACCGGGTCCGGGACGTGAACTGCGGTCGACTACGTGGGAGTCCAGCGACATAGCCATTACGCTAACTGCTGGTTCCCCATGCCTAAATCTTGAAAGGAAAATGGAGGAGAAGGGATTGCGATGAGGCCATCCCCCTGGGGGATGATTTCTTGCTTTCTCTGTCTCTACAGCAAGTGCACATGCACTATAGCAAAAATCTATAAAAAATAAAAAGTAAGATCAGAGTAAGTGAATTTTGATGAGAGTTATGAAGGAAAATAGAGAAAACTTCGGAGCTTACAGTAGGGAGGCCTTTTTTGGTCTAGATATCAGGAAAGGCTTCTTTGGGAAAATAATATTAGAGCTGAGGCCAGAGATAATATTGGCAGGCAACTCACAGGCAAGAGTGCCCCAGTAGAGGAAAGAGCCTACCTTAAGTCTTGCAGAGAGAGCAGGCTGCCCTAGAGCAACAGAAATTGGTCTAGTTTGGGCCCAGGGGCAAGAGGGAGTGCCAGAAATGACAATGTTTTTTTAATTGCCAGAGGGCACATGCACTTGCCAGAGAGAGACAGAGGGGAGGTGAGTGAGTAAGAGAGAGAAATCCCTCCCTAAAAGAGAGTGGTCATGTTGCAAACCCTTTCTCCTCCCTTTGTCCATCCTGTTGGGATTTTGGTCACATTCACATACTGCTTCTTATATATTAACTTAATGAATTCCCATAACAACAGTATTAGGTGAGTGCTATAATTTTTTCCTGATTTACAGGTAAGGAAATTGAGGCAACCTGAGGTTAAATACGTTGTACTAGGTCATAGTGGCTGAGCTGGGATTCAAACTTGACCAGGTTGGGGGCCGGCAGGTGGTGTGGTGGTTAAGGGCACTGGACTCCAACATGGCAAACTGTAGTTCAAGTCCTAAACCTAATGGCTTGCTTTCTCACTCCTCCCTCCCGCCCTCCCGCCCTCCCGCTCTCTCGTTCTTTCTCTCTGTCCCTCTCTGGTCAGAAAAAAATAATAATAAATAAAGTTAAATTAAAAAAAAAAAAAAGTAACCAGGTTGTATCCAGTCTTTATGCCCTTAACTACTGGGCCATATTGCCCGAAGATAAAGCAGGAAACTTTCTCTCCATATGTAGGCATATTTGCATATCTACACAAAATTTGCATAGGATTTCAAGTAGTTTATAAATACACTGTAGTCATCCATGGAGCTCAGATTAAAAACTATTGGTGAGCCAGTGAGTGGCGTAGTGGTTAAGGCACTGGATCCCCACAGGACCAACAGTGGTTTGAGTCTGGGACCTGCGGGCTTGAAAATCATGCTGGGCGTGTGTCCGCGCATGCCCAAAATCTCAAGAGGAGACTGGAGGAGGAGGAATTGCAATATAGCCATCTCCCCTGAGGGGGTGATTTCTCACTTTCCTTCTCTCTGTCCTCTGGCCAGTACATGTGCCCTATGGCAAAAACCTAAAAAATAAACAAACAAACAAAACAAAAAACCATTGGTTAAACCTCATAATTGAAGGGACCAGCAGATGGAGTAATGGTTATATTGCTGGACTTCCACATAGTCGATCGTGGTTCGAGTCCTGGACCCACAGGCTTTAAAACTCACGCCAGGTGCACGCAAGTGTGTGCAAAATCCCGAGGAGACTGGAAGAGAAAGGATTGCAGCCTCCCTGCAATGTGATTTCTCGCTTTCTCTCTCTCTGTCTCTCCCGCAAGTGCATGTGCCCTACAGAAAAACTCTCTAAAATAACAACAAAAAACCCCTCATAATTGAAGTAGGTAAGCAGGTGAGTTGCTTATAGAGCCTGTTACAGAAACTAGAAGAGAACCTTGAGCAGCACTAATGTTATAGAATGCTGAAAATTGATTGGGACCAACAGTTAGCATAATGGCTATGTTGCTGGACTCCCACGTAGTTGACCGCGGTTCGCGTCCCAGACCCGGTGGCTTAAACTCACGCCGGGCGCGTGTGCGCGTGTGCCCAAGATCCCAAGAGGAGAATGGAGGAGAAGGGATTGCGGCGTGGCCATCCCCCCTGGGGGGTGATTTCCTGCTTTCTGTCTCTCTGTCTCTCTCTCTCTGTCTGGCGAGCGCACGCGCCCTATAGCAAAAACCTCTCCAAAAAAGAAAAAAAAAAAAAAAAAGAATGCTGAAAAGGGGCCAGAGAAATTAGAAATGGATCAGACTGGTTTCATTAAGGAAGGAGAGACCACACAGTAATTTGAAAAGGGAAAGGTTTATATAAATAATTACCATGGTCAGCCAGTGGCATGGTGGTTAAGGTGGGTGGCTATCACATGGCCAATTGTGTTTTGAGTCTTGGACCTAGGGTCTTTTTTTTTTTTTTTCTTTTTTGGGGAGAGGTTTTTGCTATAGGGCGCGTGCGCTCGCCAGACAGACAGAGAGAGACAGAGAGATAGAAAGCAGGAAATCACCCCCCGGGGGGATGGCCACGCCGCAATCCCTTCTCCTCCATTCTCCTCTCGGGATCCTGGGCACGCACGCACACGCGCCCGGCGTGAGTTTAAGCCACCGGGTCCAGGACTCGAACCGCGGTCGACTACGTGGGAGTCCAGCGACATAGCCATTACGCTAACTGCTGGTCCCGGACCTAGGGTCTTGAGAAGCATGCCATGTACATGCATATGCATGCCCAAAATTTACAAGATAGAAGGTGGAAGAGAAGGGATTGCAGCATGACCATGTTGCCATGGAGAGTGCCGTCTTATTTTTTTCTGTCTCTGAATCTTTCTCCCTCTCTAGCAAGCACACATACCCTGTGGCCTAGTGGCTAAGTGAGTCAGCTGCCTTATGGTTGTCTCTGCAGTCCAAATCTTAGCCGTAGCAGCTTGAAAAACCTGCTGGGCATGTATGTCCATGACAGGATGGAGAAACGGAAGAGAAGAAATTGTGGCGTGACCATGCCATTGGGGAATGTTTTCTTCCTCCCCCTCCATCCTGTTCTGTCTCTATAGCAAGTACATGTGTGCCCTTTAGTAATAAAAAAAATATTAACTATAACATGGGTTTGGAGTAATGAGGGGTTGACTAGAATGGGAGTTGTTAAACTTTTCCGTAAGGAAAATAAGTATCTTGGACTTTGGGGCCACGTGCTCGCTTCTGCAGCTATTCCACACTGTAGCATAAAAGCACTCATAGATAATATGTGAACAAATGAGCATGACTGTGTTTCAACAAAACTCTGTTATAAGAACATACAGAGAGTTAGGTTTGACCTGCGAACCAACCTGTGGACCAGAAAGAAAAAAGAAAGATTTAAGGAAGATTTAAAAAGAGCAGATATAATAGCTAACAGCTAATGTAAAGTTATTATATTGAGTTGTCAGAAAAGTAATGACAGTTTTGTTTTTGTTTTACAAATTGGACATTTTATTGGTCACTATTTTTAAAATTATTTATTTTAATTTTATTTATTCATTCATTTATTTTAATTTGACCAGAGAGAGAGAGAGAGAGAAAGGGAAGGTGAGAAAGCAAGCCACCAGGTCTGGGACTCAAACTGTGGTCAGCCATGTGGGAATGTCCAGCACCTTAACCACCATGCCGCCTGCTGGCCCCTACTGGTCACTATTAAAAGTGAACTTTAAACAGATTCTTGGACTGGTGGTTCACATCCATCAGCTTGTTCAACTTTGGCGCCTGTCTCATCCCCAGTAGCTTTTCCAGAGCTACTACCTTTACCATGTAGCTCCATGAGTTTTCCCAATTCGAACTTGGGCTTCTTCTGCATTTTTACTTTTCTGACAAGACATCATGGAAGGATAGATGGACTGACAGGCACTTTCTATGTCTTTTTCAATACTGTCTGGAATCAGTTTATTGACCACTTCTTTCAAGCCATTTGTCTGCACCTCCTGGGTCACGATCATCATCTTCTTCCGGATTTAGAGAACCTCCTGATGCTGGGCATAAGAGATCTTCCATATCTGATTGTTTTGTTTTTTTAGCAAACACAACACAGAAAAGACGAAGCAAATAACCATCCTTAGTCTTGACATCAACATGAGCTTCAATCATGGTCTGCCATTTTTTCACCATGGAACACATTTTGTCACGGGTGAGAGCCATGCCATGGAAGTACGTCAGGCAGGTTTTGCCCTGAACATCCTCAGTAATTAGCTTGAATTTCCTAAATGTGACTTCATCATTCTGCAGATCTGCAAGGCTCACTTCAAACACATGGGCCTTAAGGCTGTCAGATGCAATTTTGGTTCCTTGAGTTCCTTGAGTCCTGGTAACTAGTGTTTCCCACTGTTTCTTATGTTGAACATGGCATGGATCGACCACATCTTGGCTCTCTTTTTGCCGCCTTTCTTAAGGCATTTATTTTTGCCAACCCCCACAGTGCTACTCAGAGAGCCAAAAGGGCTAACAGATTTTTACGAAGAAAAAATGTGTCAAGACTTTTCTGACAATCCAATAATATATAATAACCACTACCTAGAGTTGAGAGAGCTCCCGAGGAAGAGCTCCTTCCACTCCTGGGCTGAGGCCCAGATCTTGGGGGAAAAGGCACAGGGCCGAAATGCTAAAGGTAATTTTGATGGGGCATCAGTGCAACTTGCTGGAAATCCACTGTTGAGGGTAGCCGGGAAAGCTGTTCACAGGGATGCGTCTCACTGGAGTCACTGCTACAGAACCACTGGACAGGGAACCAGTGCTGGGTGGGGCCCGGCCCTGGTCTTGCCACACCTCTCCAGTGCCATCTATTGGTGGTGCTTACTATCATGCAGATGCCAAAGAAAAATAAATACTGAGAAAGTCAATATGGTTATGATAAAAAAAAAAGTCAATATGGGGGGCTGGCAGGTGATGTGGTAATTCGGGGTGCTAGACTCCCACATGGCTGACCATGGTTTGAGTCCTGGACCTGGCAGCTTGCTTTCTCACTTTCCCTTTCTCTCTCTCTTGCTCTTTCTTACTCTATCCCTCTCTGGTCAAATTAAAATAGATAAATAAATACAGTTAAATAAAATAAGATTTTTAAACAAAATAATTCTTAAAAAAAAAAAAAAGAAGGGCAGTAGGTGGCGTGGTGGTTAGGGGCGCTGGGCTCGCACATGTCCGACTGCGGTTCGAGTTCCAGACCTGGTGACTTACTTTCTCACTTTCCTCTCTCTTTCTCTCACTCTGTCCTTCTCAGGTCAAATTAAAAATAAATAAATAAATAAATAAATAAATAAATAAATAAGTGAAGTTAAAATAAAATCATTCTTTAAAAATATAATTCTAAAAAATAAAAGAAAGCAAAGGTCAGTATCAGGCCTAGCAGATGGCATAATGATTACATCACTTGACTCCCACGTAGTTGACGGTGATTTGAGGCCTAGACCAGGCAGCTTAAAACTCATGCTAGGTGGGACCAGCAGTTAACGTAATGGCTATGTCGCTGGACTCCCATGTAGTCAACCGCGGTTTGCGTCCCGGACCCAGTGGCTTAAAACTCACGCCGGGCGCGTGTGCATGCGTGCCCAAGATCCTGAGAAGAGAACGGAGGAGAAGGGATTGCGGCGTAGCCATCCCCCCTGGGGGGTGATTTCTTGCTTTCTGTCTCTCTGTCTCTCTGTCTGTCTGGTGAGCGCATGCGCCCTATAGCAAAAACCTCTCAAAAAAAAAAAAAATTCATGCTAGGCATGTGCGTGTGTATGCCCAAAATCCTGAGAGGGGGATGGAGAAGGGATTGTGGCATTGCTATCTCCTCTGGGGGTGATTTCTTGCTTTCTCTCTCTGTTTTTCCAGCAAGTGAACTTGTCCTATAGCAAACATCTCTCTTAAAAAAAAAAAAGAAAAAAAGATCTATCTCTGTTTTTACAGACAAGTACAGTCTAGGTAAATTAGGAGCCAGCAGGTGGTGAAATAGTAAAGGCTCTGGACTACTACATGGTCCACTGTGTTTCGAGTCCTGGACCAGTAGGCTTGAAACTCACACCAGGCATGTGTACATGTGAACCCAAAATCCTGGGAGGAGAAGGGGTTGCGGTGTGGCTTCCCTCCTTGAGGAGTGATTTCTCACTTTCCTCTCTCTGTTTTCTGGTGAGTGCACGTGCCCTATAGTGAAAATCTCTTTAAAATAAAAGGACATATTGGAGCTCAGAGGTAATAAATTGACAACTTGCACTGGAAGGAACCCAAAGAATGTGATGTAACACACTGCATTTTAAAAGTATTTCAGGAGGAGCCAAGAAGTGTCATAGTGGTTAAGGCACTGAACTCTCACAAGGTCAACCACAGTGTGAGTTCTGAACCTGGTGGCTTGAAAATCACACTGGGCACATGTATGTGCATGCCCAAAAATCCCAGGAGGAGAATGGAGAAGAGATTATGGTATGGCCATCCTCACTGGGAAGTGATTCCTCACCTTCCCTCTCACTGTCTCTTTCTGTTGTTCTAACTGCGTGCGCCATATGGCAAACATCTTAAAAAAAAAAAAAAGGTATTTCAACGGGACCAACAGTTAGACTAATGGCTATGTCGCTGGACTCCCATGTAGTCGACCGCGGTTCAAGTCCCGGACCCAGTGGCTTAAACTCACGCCAGGTGCATGTGCGCGCGTGCCCAAGATCCCGAGAGGAGAATGGAGGAGAAGGGATTGCAGCATGGCCATTCCCCCTGGGGGATGATTTCTTGCTTTCTATCTCTCTGTCTCTCTCTGTCTGTCTGGTAAGCGCACGCGCCCTATAGCAAAAACCTCTCCAAAAAAAGAAAAAGGCAGTGGAGCATTCCTGTAGTCTTGGCTTCTCCAGACGAGGCATCAGGATCATGGCACTGTAAGACCTTGTCTGAAACACCGCACACACACACACACACGCCACACACATACACACACACACACATACACATGCCACACACACACACACATACCACACATGCCCCTCCACCACACCCCCCCCACACACCACACACACACATACACACACACACACACACAGGCCATATACACGCCCACACACACACACACACACACACACACCACACAAACACACACGCCACACACACACACACCACACACACCACACACACACCACACACACAGGCCACACACACACACACACACACACGCCACACACGCCACACACACACGCCACACACCACACACACACACACACACACGCCCACACACAATAATAAGTATTTTAAAAGGCACCTACAACACTCAAAACATGATTAATAGAAGAAAAAATTGAAGTTAGACTCTATCAGAATTAAGAACTCTGTGTTCTGAAAAATAACAGAAAGAAATCACAGACTAGGAGAAAATATTTAAAACTATTTGAAAATTATATATCTGAAAAAGAACTTGTAGTTAGAATATATACATACCTATGTGTATATATGTGTGTGTGTGTGTGTGTATATATATATATATATATATATATATATATATATATAGTTTTAAAAATTTACTAGCGTACGTGTACTTGCTGGAGAGAGAGAGACAGAGAGGAGAAGTTACCCGCTGGGGGATGGCACCCTGTGCCTGTTTTCAAGCTGTCAGGTCCAGGACTCTAACTGCAGTTAGTCATGTGGGATCCAGTTGCCTTAACCATTACGCCACCAGATGGCCCCAGAATATGTATGTTTTACTTTTAAAAAATAGTGGTTGAGGGGGCAGGCAGGTGGTGTGGTGGTTAAAGGCCCTAAATTCTCACATAGCCAACTGCAGTTTGAGTCCTGGACCTGGTGGCTTGCTTTCTTGCTTTCCTTTTCTCTCTCTCTGTCTCTCTCTGGTAAAATTTTAAATAGTAATAATAACAAATGGAATTAAATAAATAAATAAATTTTTAAAAAATGGTGGTTGAAGGAGAGAAAAATAAAAGGGAGAGTCTCATCCCTAAGGACATAAAGTCTTAACAGGACAAGATCCAGAAGTGGTTTCCAGTCTTCATGAGAGTAGTCCATGAGAATTTTTTTTAAAGAATTATTTATTTGAGAATTTTTAAAGAATTATTACTTTATTTATTATTATTATTATTATTATTATTATTATTACTTTTAATTTGCTAAAGGGCACGTGTACTCACCAGGGAGACACACAGAGAGAGAGGAGAAATAAGAAAGCAAGCCACCAGGTCCAGGGCTCGATCCTCAGTCAGCCCTGTGGGAGTCTATTGCCTTAACCACAACACTACCTGTTGGTCCCTATTTTTAATCCACTTCAGTTGCCCCATGTCAGCCAGCTGAGAAACAGAAAAAAGGATGAAAATAAGAGAAATAGAGAAAAGGAGAGTTTCTTACCCCTAAGGACTGAAGCCTTATGGGCCGTTCTGGAGGCGGTTTCTAGCCGTATATGAGAGTTCTCAAACCAAGAGCTATCCACTCTGCCTCAGTTGGCCAGCTTTGGCAGAGCGACTCAATGGAAATGAAGATGCAGATGACAAAAAGGTTGAGGAATGAAGTAGAGGGGGTCCCCAATTAGGGGCTTACCTCCTGGTCTGGCTCTACATAATATTTATTGAAGGATGGCTCTCGGTGATATCCAGGTTCTTGGTCAGGCCAATAGCAAAAGGAATGAGTAGTTTAATAAAAGTGAAAGTACACTCCTACTGAGAGTTAGGAGCAGGGCAGAGTGGAGAGAGAAAGAGAGACTCAAGGGCCTATTTTTTCTCTTTAAAATTTTTTTTGTGGAGGCTGGAGGGCCATACTCTTGCCAGAAACAGAGAAAAAGGGAGAGGAAAAAGCATTCCCTGTGCCTTGGAGAATGGCCACACTGCAATCCCTTCTCCTCCATCTCTCCTTCCTTTCAGGATTTTGTGCATTGCATTCACATACACCTGGCATGTTTCTCAAGTTGCTGGATCCAGGATTCAAACCACACAGTAGCCATGTGGGATCTGGCTAACTTAATCATCATGCCATGGAGCCAACCCCAGGATATGTATTTTTTTCCTTTTTTTTTTTTTTTTGTTTTTGTTTTTGTGTGTGTGTGTGTGTGTGTGTGAGAGAGAGAGAGAGAGAGAGAGAGAGAGAGAGGTTTTTGTCATAGGGCGCATGTGCTTGCCAGAGAGAAAGAGAGAGAGAGAGAGAGAAACAGAAAAAGTGAGAGGGAAAGTAAGAAATCATCCCCAGGGGGGATGGCCATGCCATGCCTCAATCCCTTGTTCTCCATTCTCTTTCTGGGATCTTGGGCACGCTCACACATATGCCTGGCATGAGTTTTAAGTCACCAGGTTTGGGACTTGAACTACTGTCAGCCATGAGACATGTCGGTCCAGAGACATAACCACTATGTCATCTACTAGCCTCCCAGAATATATTTTTAAAACTCCACAAACTGGGGCCAGCAGGTGGTATAGTGGTTGAGGTGCTGGACGCCCACATGGCCAACCATGATTTGAGTCCTGGACCTGGAGGCTTGAAACTCAACACTAGGTGTTTGGGTGTGTGTGTGCCCAAAATCCAAAAGGAAAATGGTGGAGAAGGGATTGTGGCATGGCCAGTCCCTCTGTGGGGGGTGATTTCTCACTTTTGTTCTCTCTGTCTCTCCAGCGAGCACATGTGCCCTATAGGAAAAAAATCTCTCTAAAACAAACAAAACTCCCCAAATTTAGGATTAAGAAAGCAGCTAGCCCAATTTTTAAAATGATTAAGTAATTTGAACATATACTTCACCAAAGATATACAGATGGTAAATAAGCACATGGAAAAATGGTCAATATTATTAGCCACTAGAGAAATTAAAATGAACCACAATAATAAGTTCTTATACACCTACTTAGAATGGCTAAAATAAAAAAATACTGTCCACGTCGTGTATTGATGAGAACGTGGAGCAACTGAGACTCTAATATAGTGCTTTCAGGCATGTAAAATGGTACACCCATTTCAGAAAGCAGTTTGGTGATTTCTTAAAAAGTAAAATATAAGTTAAATATACACCTATCACATGACTCCCAGATAATTTTCTACAAGAAATGAAAGTTTATTCATATAAAGACTTGTGCATAAATTATCATAGAAGCTTTGCTTGTGATCATCAAAAACTATAAACAACTCAATGTTCATCAGTAGATGAATGAATCAACGATTGTGATCTATCAAAGCAATGAAATACTACTGAGCAATAAAAATAAAAAAAATAGATTTTTGACATATGCAACATACTGAAGGAATTGCCAAGTAATTATGCTGAGTAGAAGAAGCCAGAACAAAAGTATGGGCCAGCCCTGTGGCCCAGTGGTTAAGGGAGCCAGATCCTGCATGGTTGACTGTGGTTTGAGTCCTGAACCTGATGGCTAGAGAAACACACCTGGCATGTGTGTTTTGTGTTTGCCCAAAATCTTAGCAGCATAGAGAAATGGAAGAGAAGGGATTATGGCATGACCACACCTCACTGGGATGTGCTTTCTCCCTGTCTGCCTCTCTCTGTTGAATGTATGAGCCCTCTTGTAATTAAAAACATATGATTACATTTATATACTTTTTCTTTTTTTTTAGGTTTTTGCCATAGGATGTGTGCACTCACTGGAGAGAGGCAGTGAGAGGGAAGTTGAGAAATCATCTTTCAGAGAAGATAGCCATACTCTGATCCCTTCTCCTCCATTCTCCTTCCCAGATTTTGGGCGTGCATGCACACACCCCCGGTGTGATTTTCTCTTCTTTTCTTTTCTTTTCTTTTCTTTTCTTTTCTTTTCTTTTCTTTTCTTTTCTCTCTTCTCTCTCTCTTTCTCTCTTTCTCTCTTTCTTTCTTTCTTTCTAGAATTATTTTATTCAACTTTATTTATTTATTTCAATTTGACCAGAGAGGGACAGAGAGAGAGAGAGGGAAAGTGAGAAAGCAAGCTGCCAGGTCTAGGGCTCAAACTATGGTCAGCCATGTGGGAGTCCAGTGCCCTTAACCACCACACCACCTACTGGCTCCTACCCAGTGTGATTTTCAAGTCACTGAATCTGGGACTTGAACTGTGGTCAGCCATGTGGAAATCCAGTGCCCTAATCACCACAACACCTACTGACCTCTAGACTCCGATTCTATCCTTGAATGCGGAGATAAGAATGTGCATCTTTAAGCTGTTGGTCAAACTATGGTAACTAAGTTGGATCTTAAAAAATGATAAAAGATTTCTTCAGTTGAAAAAATTTCCGTGCTATTAGAAAGTTTTTTTTAAAAAAGGGACCAGCAGATGGAGGAAAGATTATGCCACTGGACTCGCACATGGTCAACCACAGTTCAAGTCCTGGACTTGGTGGCTTCAAACTCAGGCCAGGCACATGTGTGCCCAAGATCCCAAGAGGTGAATGGAAGAGAAGGGACTGTGATGTGGCCATACTTCTGAGGGTGATTTCCTGTTTTCTGTCTCTCTGTCTCTCTGGCAAGCACACATGCCCTATAGCAAAAATCTCTTCAAAAAATAAAAAAATAAAAATTAAAAAAAGTTGAAAATCTTTGTCTGGGGACAGTTGTGGTTGTTTCAAGGAAGTACTATGCTACAGGTGTCTTAGTGGGTAAAGGCCAGGGGTGCCGTTAAACCTTCTCCAATGCACAAAACAGTCTGTCATGAGAAAGAAACAACCAGGCCAAATGTCAGCCATGCCTGCTGTAGGTTAAAGGTGAGGGTTACTGACCCACAGGGGGAAAATCAATGGAAGCTACATAAGAGCCGCAAAAGTCTTCTTTACTTTTTTTTTTTTTTTTTTTTTTTTTTTTTATCTCTGTCTCTCTCGGGACCAGCAGTTCGCCTAATGGCTATGTCGCTGGACTCCCACATAGTTGACCGCGGTTCGAGTCCCGGACCCGGTGGCTTAAACTCACGCCGGGCGCGTGTGCGTGCGTGCCCAAGATCCTGAGAGGAGAATGGAGGAGAAGGGATTGCGGTGTGGCCATCCCCTCTGGGGGTGATTTCTCGCTTTCTGTCTCTCTATCTTGCATTTTCTGGCAAGCGCATGCACCCTATAGCAAAAACTTCTCAAAAAAAAAAAGGGGAGAGAGAGAGAGAGAGACAGAGATTTTTTTTTTTTGGAGAGGTTTGTTGCTATAGGGCGCATGCAACTGGATTCCACATGGCCAACTGAGCAGTATGAGTCCTGTACCCAGCAGCTTAAAAAACATGCCAAGTGCAGGTGTGTACGTGTCCAACATCCCAAGAGGAGAATGGAGGAGAAGGATGGCAGTATGGCTACTCCACCTACCCCATCAGGTGGTGATTTCTCACTTTCTCTGTCTCTCTCTGATAAATGTACACATTCTATAGCAAACTAAAAGACAACAATGAAAACACAAATATGTCAATATATTTCAACTTTTCATTCTAAAATGTTGTATTTGATTCTCTATAAGAGTAGGTATGTGTATGTATATGTGCTTGTGTGCCAGCATGTGTGTTTCCAACATCTGAATCTAAAAAAAATTTAAGCATTTGTAAAATCTTAAAGAATTTCATGGTATACATCCATATATCCATCACTTAGATTCTATATTAACATTTTCATATACTTGTTTTTATCAGATATAAAAAATATACAGTAAAATACCTGTTTTACTCCCTTCTATTCATTTATCTTATTGCATTTCAAAGTAAATTGCAGACATCATTACACTTTCCTTCCAAAACCTTCAGCACATATATCACTAACTAGAATTCAGTATGTATGTATGTATTTATTTATTTATTATTTTTTTCTTTTTTTGGAGAGGTTTTTGCTATAGGGTGTGTGCGCTCGCCAGTCAGCCAGAGAGAGACAGAGAGATAGAAAGCGAGAAATCACCCCCCAGAGGGGATGGTCATGCCCCAATCCCTTCTCCTCCATTCTCCTTTCAGGATCTTGGGCACGCACGCACACACGCCAGGTGTGAGTTTAAGCCACCGGGTCCGGGACTCGAACCGCGGTCGACTACGTGGGAGTCCAGCAACATAGCCATTATGCTAACTGCTGGTCTCAAGAATTCAGTATTTATTTATGACTTTTTCTTTTGATATAAAATAACCATAAAATAAAATGCCCAAGTCCTGATGCATCATTGCAGATCAGACAAATGCATAGACCCCTGTAACCCGACCCTTATCTAGACATACAACATTCCCATCACATCAGCAAGTCATTGACAAGAGGTTTTTAGGTATATGAGAGCACAGATCCCAGCCATAGAAGCCTAATGGAGTGATCAGAGGGAGACAGTATTGAACTGGGAGAAGGTAATGTTTTGAAGGGCAAAAGGATTAGCAGAGGGCCAGCATCCCAGAGCCTGACAAGGTATTAGTAACTTGCTGTGGACAGTAAGCAGGTTAGCTCGGTCGGAGCTGTGTCACAGGCATGGGATACCAAGTAAAACATTACCATGCTCTAATCTTTTTCAGTAATACACACACAGGGTTATCCTGTAGGCCCTACATGCTGGAGGGCAATGGCTCCCAAGTGGGGGTGATTGTGATCTACAGTGGACAGTTGGTAATGTCTGGGGACATTTTTGGTTATTTCAAGGAAGTACTAGTACCGCAGGTGTCTTGGTGGGTAAAAGCCAGGGGTGCCCCGAAACCTTCTCTGATGCACAACACTCCCTCACGAGAAAGAAACAACCAGGCCAAATGTCAGCCGTGCCTGCTGTAGATGAAAGGTGAGGGTTACTGACCCACAGGGGGAAAATCAATGGAAGCTACATAGGAGCCGCAAAAGTCTTCTTTGCTTGTTTTGAGAATGATAATGTGTTTATTTCCCCTTTCATAAATGAAAATAGGGGACCAGCAGGTGATGTGGCAGTTAAGGCACTGGACCCCCACGTAGCTGACTCAATAGTTCAAGCCCTGGATTTGGAGGCTTGAAAATCATGCTGGACATGTGTATGTACGTGTCTAGAATCCTGAGAAGAGAATGGAGGAGACGGGATTGTGGCATGACTATTCCCCCTGGGGGATGATTTCTCACTTTCCCTCTTTTTGTCTCTGTCTCTTTCCAGTGAGCATCTGTGCCCTATGGCAAAAACATAGAAACAAACAATCAAAAAACAAGAAAATGGAATACATCATTACTACTGGGCAAAACAAATAGAAAAAGAAATGTGCTTCTATTATGGTGCCTTTTGGGGTAGGGACATGGGAAGGGGCAGCGAGTTCTTCATGGCTGGAAATGGAAATAATGATGTAGTGCTGTATAAGCTTTTTTTAGGGAAGTGGGGCAGGGTTTGCAGCAGAAAGATTAAATTTGTGACTTTCTACATGGCTCGTCTGGCTTCCAGAGTCTGTGATTTAAAGACTAGTGGACAGGAAAAGGAGGGAGAAAGGAAGGAAGGAAGAGGAGAAGTTTACAGTTTTTCCTCCTGCCCTAATTCTTTTTTTTTGTGGAGAGGTTTTTGCTATAGGGCGCGTGCGCTCGCCAGACAGACAGAGACAGACAGAGAGATAGAAAGCGAGAAATCACCCCCCAGAGTGGATGGTCACGCCGCAATCCCTTCTCCTCCATTCTCCTCTCAGGATCTTGGGCACGCACGCACACGCGCCCGGTGTGAGTTTAAGCCACCGGGTCCAGGACTCGAACCACGGTCGACTACGTGGGAGTCCAGCGACATAGCCATTACGCTAACTGCTGGTCCCATCCTGCCCTAATTCTTAAAAGGCTTCATCCTGAGGAGGGTATTCCCCACTCAGGACAGGGGTAACCAAACGGCCACTGCAGTGTGACTCCACTTGACGAATTCTGACCAAAGGTCAAATCAGCCAGCAGTTTCCAAGCTCTGCTTCATTGCATGTGATCTCTATGGAGCCCTGCTTCAGCCCGGAGAGGACGCTGACCTGGGAGGCCGACCCCTGGTTAACCTGAGGTGAGGCAAGAGGAGGACCCCCTCAGAGATGTTACAAGCAATGATTGCTTTGTCATTGCTCAATTTCAGGTCCATTCCTGCGCGTGTGCCCCTGTGTGACTTCCATTTTTTTCTATGACTTACACCTATGGCTGTCTCAGAAGGAAGGAAAGCCCTAAAAATGAAGGTATTGGTTTGGTCCATGGGCTCTTTGGTGTTTATTACAATGATGAATGGCTTTGCTTACTTGGTAAAGTAAATTTAAGATGGTCTCAAGGGCCAGCAGGTGGCATAGTGGTTAAGGTGCTGGACTCTCATATGGTCGACTGCAGCTTGAGTCCTGGACCTGGTGGCTTGAAACTCATGCTGGGCGCTTGTGCATGCACATGTGCCCAAAATCCCAGGAGAAGGGGTTGTGGTGTGGCCATCCCCTGGGGTGTGATTTCTCACTTTCTGTCTCTCTCGTTTTCCTGGTGAGTGCAAAAATCTCTCTACAGCAAAAATCTCTCTCAAAAAAAAAAAAAAAAAAAAAAACAACCAACCAACCAAACAAAAAAAGCCCACTCAGTATTGGTCTGAGAAATAGCTTTATTTTTGATACTGCATTAATTGAAAAAAAAAAGTTTAATTTCAAGGTGATTAAGGGCCTTTTTACCCCAACCTTTTTCTTTTTCTTTTTTTTTTTTTAGTTTTTGCTGTATGGTGCATGCACTCGCCAGAGAGAGAGAGAGAGAGAGAGAAAGTAAGAAACCACTCCCCAGGAGAGATGGCCATGGCACAATTCCTTCTTCTTCATTTTTCTCTTGGGATCCATATGCACCCAGTGTGATTTTTCAGGACTCAGACTGCACAGTCAGCTATGTGGGATCCAGCACCCTAACCTCTATGCCATTGAAAACTTTAACTTTTTTAGTTTAACTGGCCCTGAGAACTTTAACTTTTTTTTTTTTTTTTTTTTGAGAGGTTTTTCGCTATAGGGCGCGTGAGCTCGCCAGACAGAGAGAAACACAGAGACAGAAAGCGAGAAATCACCCCCCAGGGGAGATGGTCACGCCGCAATCCCTTCTCCTCCATTCTCCTCTCGGGATCTTGGGCACGCACGCACACGCGCCCAGCGTGAGTTGTAAGCCACCGGGTCCGAGACGCGAACCGCGGTCGACTACGTGGGAGTCCAGCGACATAGCCATTACGCTAACTGCTGGTTCCCTAACTTTTTTTTTTTTAAGTTCTTTTGTCATAGGGTGCATGTGCTCACCAGAAAGAGAGAAAGAGACAGAGAGAGGGAAAGCGAGAAATCACCTCCTGGTGGATGGCCATGCCACAATCCCTCTCTTCTCCTTTCAGGATTTTGGGCATGCACACATTCCTGGTATGATTTTTTTTCTTTTTTTTGGGAGGGGTTTTTGCTGTAGGGCGCACGCGCTCACCAGGAAGACAGAGAGAGACAGAAAGCGAGAAATCACCCCCTGGGGGGATGGCCACACCGCAATTCCTTCTCCTCCATTCTCCTCTTGGGATCTTAGGCACGCACGCACATTCACCCGGCATGAGTTTAAGCCACCGGGTCCGGGACTCTAACCACGGTCAACTACATGGGAGCCAGCGACATAGCCATTTACTCCAACTGCTGGTCCCACAGTAAACTGTTATTGAATTAGGTTGTTATTTTTTGTCTTTTGATTGGTAAGAGTCTTTTATATACTAAATAAATTAGAGTCTTGTGTATGATACAAGTTGTTATAAGGGACATGCATTAGAGAGAGAGAGAGAGAGAGAGAGAGAGAGAGAGAGAGCACCCCCAGGGGGATGGCCATGCTGCAGTCTCCTCCAGTCTCCTCTCAGGACTTTGGGCACGCAGACACATGGATGTGATACAGTTTTCAAGCCTCTGGATCCGAGACTCAGACTGTGCAGTCGGCCATGTGGGATCCAGCACCTTAACCTCCACACCACCTGCTGCTCCATGTGTATGTTGCTTTTTTGTCACAAAGACTTCATTATTATTTTTATTATTATTTTGCCAAAGGGGTGTTCACTTGTCGGAGAGACACAGAGAGAGAGGGAAAGTGAGAAATCACCTGCCGGAGGAGAGGGTCACACCACAATCCTTTCTCCTCCATTCTTCTCTAGGGATTTTTGGCGTGCATAATCACACTCTTGGCATGTTTTTCAGGCCATAAGGTTTGGGACTCAAACTGTGGCGTTGGCCATGTGGGATCCAGCAATTTAACCACCACACTGCCTGCTGGACCTGTCATGTAGATTTAAAATTTTTTATTTTATTTTAAAATTTTTATTGTTATTATTTTTTTAAAGATTTGATCGCTATACATCATTTGACTTGTAAAGAGAATTTACCCAAAATGAAAAACATCTCAGACCAACTCAGTTGAGAATACTATACATGTTATCATCAGCAGGTAATAAACCATTTCTGTGTCCCACAAATACCTTGCCTCTTGATTTTTTCTCCCTGATTTCCTTCCCTATACTCTTCCCTTCTCCCACCCTCCTTCCAAACTGTCTCCAGCATCCATAACTATTTTCAGTGCTTTTATGTCCTCCAATCATTCAGTCTCTACCATGAGTGCAGACAGTGTACGTTAAGTGAAGACATACAATATCTTTCTTTCATAGCCTGGCTTGCTTCACTCAGCAATAAATCTTCCATATTTGACCACTTTCGATCAAATGCCAGGGTCTTGTTTTTTATGGCTGAATAGTATTCCATAGAGTATATGTGTCACACTTTTTCAGTCCATTCATCTGTTCGTGGATATTTAGATCGGTTCCATGTCTTAGCAATTATAAATAATGCTACAATAAACATTGAAGTGCAAGCACTTTTCCGCCTGAGCATACTCCTGTCCTTTAGGTAAATACCTGGAGTGGGATTGCTGAATCACATGGTAGTTCCATCTGTAGTCTCTGAAGTGTCTCCATATAGTTTTCCATAGTGGTTGGGCCAATTTATATTCCTACCAGCAGTGTAGGAGAGTTCGTTCCCCTTTCACCACAATCCCACCAACACTTATCATTTTCTGTGTTTAAATCTTAGTCATTCTGGGATTAGGTGGTATTTCGTGGTTTTGATCTGCATCTCCCTTAAGAGATATCACCTAAAGGGAAAAGAAAAAGTATATGATTCAACACAGTTTCACTAAGTGAGTGCACTTGTGTACTAGTATCTAGGTCAAAGAACAGAACACCAGCCCTGTGGGAGCTTCTGCCATGTCCCCTCCCAGTCACTAAGCACAACCACCCTTCCTCACTAAGCACAACCACTCTTCTGACTTTTACCACAGTCTTCTGGAAGTTTCGTTTTTATTTTTCTATTTTTTTTTTTTTTGAGAGTTTTTTGCAATAGGGCACGTGCACTCGCCAGAAAGACAGAGAGAGACAGAGAGATTGAAAGTGAGAAATCACCCCTAGGGGTGTGGCCACACCACAATCCCTTCTCCTCCATTCTCCTCTCAGAATCTTGGGCACACACGCAAATGCGCACATGTGCCCGGTGTGAGTTTAAGCCAACAGGTCTGGGACTCGAGCCGTGGTCGGCTACATGGGAGTTCAGCGACATAGCCATTATGCTAACTGCTGGTCCCTATTTTTCTATTTTAATGGCGCATATATTTCAAGCATTATGGGGGCTCTGTTCCTAAAGCTAGAATATTCCATATTGTAGGAGTAGACGTGGGGGTGGTTGGAAGACCACATTCCCTAGATAAGAGAAGTAATTGAAGGTGGGAGAGTTAGGGGGCAGTTACTCCAATTTCCCTACATACTCTTTTCCAGTAAGTGAGAGTAAGGCTCTGATCTTTCCTTCATCCACTTCCCCCAGGACTACATCTCCCAGCAGGCTGTGCTCTGACAGCTCTTGGATTTAAACAGGATTCTGGGCTGTGCCGAGAGCCAGGCTGTTGCTGAGCACCCAGGAGCAAGAGGAGCGAGAAGCAGCTAAGAGTTGGAGCCAGACCAGGAGCCCAGGCCATAGTTGAGGCTGAAGGTGGAGAAACAGGAGCAAAAGCAGCAGGACCGAAAGAGGTTGAAAACATGCTGGTTACATTGGGATTGTTCACCTCCTTCCTTTCTTTCTTGTACGTGATAGCTCCATCCATCAGGTTTGTCTTAATTCAACAACTTCTAACAATAGTTTACAAATTCCTGCCTT
Source organism: Tupaia tana (assembly GCA_026018925.1). Lineage (NCBI taxonomy): Eukaryota > Metazoa > Chordata > Mammalia > Scandentia > Tupaiidae > Tupaia > Tupaia tana. Next base: position 232,939,212 of record JAKSZU010000001.1, read on the forward strand.
GGGAGCAGGTTCTCGGCTGCTGAAAAAAAAGAGAAAAAGAAGGAGGCCGAGGAAGAGAAAGTTAGGGCAGAGCAGGCAGGAAAAGAGGAGGGGTTATGGGTAGCATGGTGGAAACTGAAAAGGAAGCACCTAGGGCTGGGTAAAGGTGGGGCGGATTTGAGCTCTGTTGCCTATGCAGGGCTGAGTGGATGGTTAAGTTAAGTAGCTCAACAGACAGCTTAGGTGGGAAGGAGTCCTTGCTCTTTCACTCCATTCCCTTGGGTTTCTCTGAAGATCTCCCTTTCTTCTCTGTCCCTAGTCAAAGTGACCCAGCTGGGCTGTTGTGGGTGGTCCTTGTTGAGTGACTCATTGTGAGTACCAGGCATTTTGTGAATAAACAAGGTCTCTTCAAGTCTCTCCTCAACTAATGTTTTTTTTTTTTACATTTAAATTTAACTTTATTTGTTATTATTTATCTTTGTTTTAAATTGACCAGAGAGAGACAAAGAGAGAGAGAGAAAGGAAAAGTGAGAAAGCAAGCCACCAGGACCAAGACTTGAACCACTTTGAGTCATGTCGGAGTCCAGCATCACAACCACCATGTCATTTGCTGGCCCCTCAACTAATATTTTGAGATAGCTTTTTTGCTGTGGGATTTCTGGAGGTGTCAAAGAAATGTGTATTCTGAGTGGAGAATGTTTAGATTGCCAATGATTAAAAAAAAGGACTAAGTGGATTTAACAGAGATGGTGTATTCTAGGTCCAGGTATAGAGACTTAGGTTCACATTCCAGTTCTGTTACCACTAGACCTAGATAGAATGTTGTTAAGCCTCAGTTTTCTCCAGTATAATGTGGAAATGATACTGGAGTGGTCGAGAGGATTAAAGTGTATTTGTGTAAACGTGCCTAGCCCAGTGCCTGGTAGTCAGATGATGCTCAGGAAATAGTTCTCTACCCCTCTGGCCTTCATTTTTGGAACTTATGTAGCCAACTTCATGTTGTCTGTACAGAGGTCTGAATAAGGGAGGGTTTCTCTCTGTGCACCAATGGCCAGACTGAACTCCTAATAGGATGGCAGAAAGTCTCTGAAGATGCCTTGATCTCTCAAACTGGAGAGACAGCCCAAGAAAGGTGTTTGTGTTTGCTGCCTGCCAGAATGCTGGTCATCATTCACAGTGAAGTCCTAGGGCACAGGATCACTGATCCCACTAATATTCATCACAGGTATGTTTCCACACAGTTAGAGGAGGAAGCTGACTCCCAGGAACCTCTAGAGATAAGTACTGGGTATCTCTGTTATCGATTGAATAACAAAGAAGGTCCTCATTGGCCCTGGCTCAAGAGCACTTACTCTTTCCTGATGATTTGTAGCTTCTGGGCACATGATCTACCAACCTATGCTGATGAGGGGGGACCTTGTCTAGTGGAAAAAAATGTTATCCCATGAAGACAATCTTCTTTGGGTCTCCTGATTACAAGTTAGAGATATCCCTCTTTGAGGCTGGATGGCTTTTACTTCATGAGTCTCAATATGGTTGGAAAGAATGGTGGTGATGCTCTTGTTTCCCTTGCTGACAGGAAGTTCTTTGCTGGTGGAGTTTGTAGAACAAACGTGCAGCTTCCAGGGAAGGTCGTCGTGATCACCGGCGCCAACACAGGCATTGGCAAAGAGACGGCCAGGGAGCTCGCTCGCAGAGGCAAGTCCTTCCATGAAGGTCTCCACAGGCCGTGCCTCCTGCCCTTCTCACTGGGAGCTCTGCCCACGTTTCCTGGACTTTATTCCTGGGCTTGGAAGCTCTGATTTCAAGAAACCTAGGGTTCACATCCAGCTGTGATGACAACTTCAACAAACCTTCCTTCCTCCCCACTCCTTCCGCGTTACATAAGTCAGAAAAACAATGATGACCATGCATAATATTGATCAGGTCAGTTATTTTGAAAGGAGATACTAAAGCAACATTAAGTATTAGAGTATAAGTCAGGGTTGCCAGTCTGGAGCTAAGTTGACCAACAAGAAAATTACCTGACACCAAGTACTACTGTAAGACTCCTGAAGTGGCAACATGGTTACTCCACTGTTCAGGGCTAGCTGGGAAAATGCTCCATCCACCAGTTCCAAGCTCACTTACTATACTTCTTTTCAGCCCAGCCTCTAAACACATTCCCCTCTTTGTTTTGGCTCCAGGAGCCCGGGTATACATTGCCTGCCGAGATGTACTGAAGGGGGAGTCTGCAGCTAGTGAAATCCGAGCGGATACTAAGAATTCCCAGGTACTGGTTCGGAAACTGGACCTATCTGACACCAAATCCATCCGAGCCTTTGCTGAGGACTTTCTGGCAGGTGAGGACCTAGTAGGTAACTAGAAAAGCAGGAAAGTGGGTAAAGGAGTGACTGCTCCACCCTGGACCATCTATGGCCCTTACATCAGAACCTCCATTGAGCCTACTGGACAGGTTCTGCCACATGAACTAGCAGGACTGGGGACTGGGAAAAGGATGGTGGGTGGACAAGCTGGGCAGGATCCTTATCATCTTTTTGCCTCAGCAATGGGAACGTTGGAGGTGTCATCTTCCTGTCTGGGCTTGTACCTTGGCATCAAGGTGTGGCCATAATGCCATTCTTCTTTCATCCTGAGAATCAACCTTTTGTGGCCATTGGCACTAGATGAGGTTGTGATGCTGCTAAAATTCTGCTGGGTCTTAGAAATGACCATCTTCTATCAAGGTCTACATAATCCATGAGGGACAGGGACCATGTCTGCTGTGTTTTACCACTGGTTCCCAGTGGGTTGGGCCAGCCAAGAGCTGGTAGTCAGTACACATTTGCTGACTAAATGGATGAACAGTGTCCAGGAAGTATGATCACTAAAATAAAAAACTCAATGCCAATGGTTGAGTATCACTGAGATAGGTCCCAACAGGGATAGTTACTGACTGCTGGGCAGTATCTTGTCTTCAAAGAATGGAATAGAGTGAACAGCTCCCATCAAAACCTTGCCTGTTGGGCCAGCAGGTAGTACAGTGATTAAGACACTGGATTCCCACATGGCTGACTATGGTTCAAGTCCTGGGCCCAGTGGCTTAAAAAACACAACAAATAAGTAAATGTTTAAAAAAGAAAATTTAAGAAAAAATACAAAACCTTGCCCCAACAAACAGAACTCACAAAGGAGAGGACTGTAGTAGGCAGCTAGTGGGCTCCTTGCTAACTACTGGGTCTCTTTGGTTGTGGTCTATAGAGGAAAAGCAGCTCCATATTCTGATCAACAATGCAGGAGTGATGATGTGTCCATATTCCAAGACAGCTGATGGATTTGAAACCCACCTGGGAGTCAACCACTTGGGTAAGTAAGTTTGGGTGACTGAAAAGTGAGACATACTCCACTTTGTTCTCCATAGCAAGATGGCCCGATACCAGTGCTGAGATTCCCCAGTGGTCCTCATAGAGCTTAGGTTCCAACAGACTGGGTACATTGGCTTGCTGTTCACTGTTCCTCTCCTGACCAATTCAAAAAAAGGGAGACCCTTCTACCCATACCTTTAAGAACCCCCAAATCTCAGGAGATACTAGAGAGAAGAACATAATTCTTGGAAAGGCAGTGATAGTGCAGGCCTAAAGTTCTGGTGGTATAGGAATCATTGTTTACCTAGAGGGGTTGCATCCAAATGAGGGCCAATCAAGTGAAGGATTGATCCATGGAGACAGGCAAACTTGAAAATCTGAGGTATGTGGCAGGCTAGGATTCCGAGTTCAGGGTGACGGGTCTAGGGAGGAAAACATGGAACATGTTTTCTGATCCTAAGTGTATGCCATTTTTCCTGACTATCCCATCGTTCCCTCTGTACATGAGTGTACCTGGGTCCACAGTTGTGCAATCATGGTCAAAGGGCGAGATGGAAGCCAGTGGGTAAGTATTTCTCATGACTGGGGGAAAGAAATAAATATAGATTATAGATTAAGTATACTTACCTTATCTTCAGTCTAGTTCTGGCCCTTGCTTTGAGGAATTCTCTAACTCAGACCAACTTACTGTTAGCACTGAGTTACTCATAGCATCACAATTTGTTCACACCCAGGGACCAGCAGTTAGCGTAATGGCTATGTCGCTGGACTCCCACATAGTCGACTGCGGTTCCAGTCCTGGACCCGGTGGCTTAAACTCACGCTGGGCATGTGTGCGTGCGTGCCCAAGATCCCAAGAGGAGAATGGAGGAGAAGGGATTGCGGTATGGCCATCCCCCCTGGGGGGTGATTTCTTGCTTTCTGTCTCTCTCTGTCTTTACGGTGAACACACACGCCCTATAGCGAAAACCTCTCCAAAAAAAGAAAAAAAAAAAAATACAACAACAACAACAAAAAAGAATTTGTTTACACCCAGAAGATAGTGAGCTAAAGCTGAAGTCCTGTTATTAGCTTCCACAACGAGAGCCTGGACTGCCATTTCACTCTTCCATCTTTCCTGCTGGCTCTCCTTGTAGGTCACTTTCTTCTCACCTACCTGCTCCTGGACAGGCTGAAGGAATCTGCTCCTGCACGGGTGGTGAACCTGTCATCGGTGGTTCACCACATTGGCAAGATTCGCTTCCATGACCTCCAAAGTGAGAAGCACTACAGCAGGGGTTTTGCCTATTGCCACAGCAAGCTGGCCAATGTGCTTTTTACCCGTGAGCTGGCCAAGAGGCTTCAAGGTAAGTCTAGAGAAAGTACTAGGATTAAAATAGTAAAAACAGGGTCCTCAGTCCAGATTAGAGGTTCACAGAAACCTCTGAAGCCAGGCTGTCAAACATCCACGTTTAAGTAGTATCTCAGTTCACTGAGAATGAGGTTATAAAGAGGATAAAAATAAAGTCAATGCCCCAGGGATGCTTAAAGCTGAATAGGGTTAGGCATCTCGCAGTTACCTTGGATTTATGGCACGTTTTATTTGAACTCTATTATCTCATTGGATTTTCACAGCAACCCTCTGTAATAGACAGATATTATTATTCCTGTTATTGGTCAGAACTAAAGACCAAGGAACAGCTCAAGGCTATATGGCAAAGGAAAGAGAAATGGAATGTGGGTGCTCTGCTTTAAATCCAGGGTGCTTCCTTCATGTGTCCTTTGCCGAGCTCCATATACTGATGAGAGGTCACCGCTGGGAGTCAGGGTGCTGGGGCTGGATTTCATAATCCTGGGTCCAGAATTTTGGTCTGCCACAGACTGGCCTCGTGTGTATGTGGACATGTTCCTTTCACCTCCCTGGCTTCACCCTCTCAGCCGTAAAAGGAGGTGAAGCTGACTGAATCCATAATGACCATGTGCTTCCCTGGAGTTTTGGGTTGAAATGCGGCTCTGATATCTGAGAATCTGGAAGGTCATTTGTTACAGTGAAGAATGCAGAATTTGGGAACAATGGTGTTAATGTCAGAATGCCAAAGGTGGAAGAATAGGATAATCATAAAAATAGATCTTAGTAATAAGAATTGGGAGTTTTATGTGTGCCATACAACTATATGTCTTAACTTATGTAATACAACATTTCTGTGAGGTAGGTGCTGTTATTTCCCCTCCATGCTACAAATGAAGACACAGCACAGATACATTAAAAGATTTGCCCAAACAAGTTTCCTAGGATTCAAATCCAGTCTAACTTCATAATTCATACTTTCTTTTTTTATTTTTTTTAAATTCTCTATAGGGTGTATGTACTCAGTGGAGAGAGACAAAGAGGGAGAGAGATAAAGAGAGAAAGCACCCCAAGGGAATATAGCTACACTGCAGTCCCTTCTTCTCCATTCTTCTCCTGGGATTTTGGGCACACATGCGCATGCACCTGGCATGTTTCTCAAGTTGCTGGACTCAAGACTCAAGCCGCACAGTCAGCCATGTAGGATCTAGCCACTTCAACCATCATGCCACCTGGCTGGCCCCAGAATTTGCACTTTTTAAATGTTTTTCTTTTAGAGATTTTTGCTGTAGGGTGTGTGTGCTCACAGAAGAGACAGAAAGAGACAAAAAGACAGAAGGTGAGAACTCACCCCCCTCATGGGGGATGGCCACACCACAATTCCTTCTCTAATCTCCTCTCAGGAATTTTGGGCTCAGCATGTACACATGCCCTGTGTGAGTGTTAAGCCACTGGGTTCAGGACTAGAATCATGGTTGACTACATGAGAGTCTGGCAACATAATCATTACACGGTCTACTGATCCCCAGAATTCACACTATGTCAGGGTTCAGATCTTAGCCCTGTAGTCTTTAGGTATGACCTTGTTGTTCACTATACCTTTCTTGACCATTTGAAGAAGTGAGATCCTTCTACTCATACCTTTAAGAAACCCCAAATTGAGACCAGCAGATGGCATAATGGGCATAATGGTTACATTGCTGGATTCTGGCATGGCTGAACTCGGTTTGAGTCCCAGACCTGGTGGCCTGAAACTCATGCTGGACATGTGTGCATGTGTGCCCAAAATCCCAACAAGAGAATGGGAGAGAAGGGATTGAGGCATGGCCATCCCCCCGGGGGGTGATTTCTCACTCTGTCTCTCTGCAAAAATCTCTCTCTTAAAATAAGAAAGAACCCTCAAATCTCAGGAGATACCAGTTCACTTAACCTCTCTGTGACTTAGTTTCCTCAGCTATAAATGGGCATCTTAATAATTTTTTTTTTTCTATAAAGCATGTGTGCTTACCAGAGGGAGAGACAGAAAGAGAGAAATCACTCTAACAAGGGAGATGACACACCACAGTCCCTTCTCCTCCACGCTCCTCTCAGGATTTGGGGCATGCATGCATATGCACCTGACGTGGTTTTTAAACTACTGGGTCCAAAACTCAAACTACAGAGTTGGCCATGTAAGATCCAGCTGCCTTAAATTCCACATCACCTGCCGACCCAAGGGCATCTTAATATTATCCACCTCACAAGCCTCTTTAAGAATTAAATGAGGATCCAGCAGGTGGTGTGGTGGTTAAGGTGCTGGACTATCACATGGCCACCTGCAGTTTGAGTCTTGGACCTGGTGACTTGCTTTCTCATTTTCCCTTTCTGTCTCTCTCTAGTCAAATTAAAAAATAACAATGACAAATGGAATGAAATAAATACATAATTCTTTAAAAAAGAGAATTAAACGAGGTCATGGTTGTAAAGCATGTAACACAGCTGTTGCACTTAATAAGTACTAAATAAAAGTGGTGGCACCAGGTGTCACGTTCATTAACCCTCCACAATCTCCATCACCCTTCACTCTGCCCCTCATAAAATGCATCCTTCAGGCAGATGTAACTAAAAAATGTCCTAGCCCAAACCTTCCAATGAAACTGTTAGCCCTAAGCCCCTTCCAAAAGAAATGGTAAAGATACCACTGTCAATAATTGATCATTCTACTTGTTTTTGTTAGTATTACTTAAGCCATAGTATCAATGTGACATTGAAATAGAAGGGCCTTGAACGAGGCAGCATTTTTAGAGCATGAAAGGCTGAGACGGCTTTAGATCTTTCTGGGTAAGATCAATAAACTACTAATCAGATTCTGCTAGTTTAGAGTGGTACCTTCTAAACCCAGGAGCTGTGTTGCCAAATCCCTTTTCATCTATGTATTTTGCAACAAGAAAGAGTTTCCCTGGCCTCAGAGGGTATTCCTGGTCTCACTGTGCCCTCTTTGCCCTAGGCACGGGAGTCACCACCTATGCAGTGCACCCAGGTGTTGTCCGCTCTGAGCTGGTCCGGCACTCCTACCTGCTGTGCCTGCTCTGGCGGATCTTCTCCCCCTTTGTGAAGTCAGCACGGGACGGGGCACAGACCAGCCTGCACTGTGCCCTAGCTGAGGGTCTGGAGCCCTTGAGCGGAAAGTACTTCAGGTATGTGACAGCTGCAGGTTCTCTCCTCCACCTGCGTTGCATGTGAAGCCCGGGTCTCCAAGCAGCTGAGTTTGTGCCTGACGATGGAATCAGGTTTGGGCTGGTACTGCAAATCAAGTGCTGTTAATTTTCCAAGGAAACTTACATTAGGAACTTAGGTTAGAAAGAGTTGTTTTTTAGAGCTCTATTTTATTTTTAAATTTTAATTGAACATTTTCTTCTTTATTCCTGATACAGGCATGAGAGAGAGAAAGTGACTGAGAGATACAGGACTCCATTCATGCCACAGGCCCTGGCTATGCTATGATCCCTTCTTCCAGTCCTCTAGCCTATTACATCCTGAGCACTCCTGTGGGTTGCCTGGCTTGTTTCAGGTCAACCTAGCTGGGGACTTAAACCACAGTTATCACGTGGGATCCAGCCTCTCTGAGCAGTGTGTTGCCACCACAGCACCGAGAATGGCTGTTTTACACCTGGGTGCCACATTTCCATGTACTTTGTAGCTTTCTGAAAGCAGTTAAAGAAAACTGTCCCCGCTGGTTATGCTGTGGAAAGAATGTTACCAGGCCCTCTGGATCCTTTTTCTCATCTAATCTTTTGGCTGATCCGATTCATGAATTCTTTAATACCACTTAGCACAAAGTGCTGGAGGAAGGTCATTCTCTCCAGAGTAAACTCTCTCTCCCAGTGTCACCAAGATCAGCACTATTCGTTGGAACAGAGAAATACTGGGTCGTCTGAAATGTCATGATGCATTTTTGCATATAAAAATGTAGTAAAAGACATCATGACTTTTCCAATGACCCAACAGAAATTTCTTTTTTTTTTTTTTTGGAGAGGTTTTTGCTATAGGGCGCATGCGCTCGCCAGACAGAGAGAGACAGAGAGACAAAAAGCGAGAAATCACCCCCCAGGGGGGGATGGCCACGCCACAATCCCTTCTCCTCCGTTCTCCTCTCGGGATCTTGGGCACGCACGCACACGCGCCCGGTGTGAGTTTTAAGCCACCGGGTCCGGGACTCGAACCACGGTCGACTACGTGGGAGTCCAGCGACATAGCCATTACGCTAACTGCTGTTCCCCAACAGAAATTTCTATGCGCAGTTTTAACACAAACTCAGTGGGCAGCCGGAGTTTGGGAATAAAAGAAAGCCCAGGATTAAATTTCCTTCCCATTTACCTCAGCGTCCAACAATGGGGGAATGGATAAGTGATAATAACTAATGTTCCTTGAAATGTATTTGCAGTCTTATGTGTTTTGTGTGTATTAGCTCATCGAATCATCACAACTCTGAAAGGGAGGTAATATTATCCCCCTCTTTTAGATGAAATTGAGGCACAGGATAATCTAACAACTGGCTCAGGGTCATATAGCTTGCAAGTGGGATGTAAACCCAGGCAGTCTGGCTGTAAAACTGTGCCAGTCAATATGGTTGCCACTAGCCCCGTGTGACCTTTGAGCACTTAAACTGTAGCTAGTCTAAATCTGTATGTGCTGGTGTGTAAGCACACCCGATTTTGAAGACATAGTATTAGAAAAGTGTAAAATATCTTATTAGTTGTGAGACTGATTACATGCTGAAATAATTTGTCCATACTGGGTTAAATAGAATTTACTACTATTAGGTCATTGGGAAAGTTATGACGTATTTTTCTTTGCAAAAATGCATCATGACTTTCCTGATGACCTAATAAGATTAAATGTATCCACTTCTTTTTTTTTTTTTAATCTCTCTCTTTTTAAAAAATTATTTATTTGGGAACTAGCAGTTGGTATAATGGCTATGTCGCTGGACTCGCATGTAGTCAACTGCAGTTTGAGTCCTGGACCTGGTGGCTTAAACTCACGCTGGGTGTGTGTGTGTGCATGCGTGCCTAAGATCCAGAGAGGAAATGGAGGAGAAGGGTTTGTGGAGTCACCATCTCCCCGGGGGGGTGATTTCTCACTTTCTGTCTCTCTGTCTCTCTCTGTCTTTCTGGTGAGCATATGCGCCCTATAGAAAAAAACCTCTCCAAAAAAAAAAAAAGTATTTAATTTTATTTATTCATTCATTTATTTTAAAATTTGACCAGAGAGAGAGAAAGACGAGAGAGAGAGAGAAAGACAGAGAGAGGGGGGGAAAGTGAGAAAGCAAGCCACCAGGTCTGGGACATGAATCATGATTGACCATGTGAGAGTGTCCAGCGCCTTAATCACTATGTCACCTACTGGCCTCTCCCCATTTCTTCTTACTTTTTAAATGTGACTACTAGAAAATTTAATGTATTTTTTTTCTTTTTGGCGAGGTTTTTGCTATAGGGCACGTGTGCTCACCAGAAAGACAGAGAGAGACAGAAAGACAGATAGCCATGCTTCAATCTCTTCTCCATTCTCTTCTTGGGATCTTGGGCATGCACGCACATGCGCCCGGCGTGAGTTTATGCCACCAGTTCTGGGACTCGAATCGCGGTTGACTACATGGGAGTTCAGTGACATAGCCATTACACTAACTGCTGGTCCCTAGAAATTTTTATATGAGGTTCATGTTCATGATTCGCACCTTTCTTTTTTTTTTTTTTTCTTATTTGTCAGAGGATGCATGTACTCACCAGAGAGAGACAGAATGAGAAAGCACCTCCCACAGGGAATGATCACACTGCAACCCCCTCTCCTCCATTTCTTTCTCCTTTTGGGATTTTGGGTGTGCACATACATGTGCCTGACGTGTTTCTCAAGCCGTCAGGTCTGGTACTTGATGCTGATCTCAGGGCCATGTGGGATCTAGCCACATTAACCACCATGTCATTGGCTGGCTCTCATGTCTTATTTCTATTGGACGATGCAACTCTTGAGTCTGAGTGTTTAATGTTACTGCCTTAAATGCGTGATAAAATGTTACACAGTCATTATATGCATCGTTTTCAAATAATAAATTAATGGGAAAGGGTTCTCAGAGTCAGGCTGAATGTGTAGGGGGATTCTAGCTTTTATTCAAAGTATTTATTATTTTAAAAATTTTAGAAGTTCATCTATTTATTATCTGTATAATTCCAAAATATATTTTGGGCCAGCCCCATAGCACAATGGTTAAGTGCTGTGCAGTGGAAGCCAGCTCTCACATGGTGGACCAGTATGTGAGTTCTGTCCTGGTGGATTTTGCGCTGTGTGTGCACACACATGTTCAGGATCTCAATGGAATGGAGAATTGGAGGCAAAACGATTATGGCATGACCAGGCCCATGGGAGGGGGTACTTTCTTTCTCTGTCTTCTCTCTCTTTCTCTACATGCCCAAGCCCTTTGCCATAATAATAATATAGAAAAATTTTTTTAAATTTTGCCAGAGAGGGGGCCGGCAGGTGGCATGGTGGTTAAGAACGCTGGACTCCCACATGGCTGACCACGGTTCAAGTCCTGGACCTGGAAGCTTGCTCTCTCACTTTCTCTCTCTCTTTCTCTCTCACTCTGTCCCTCTCTGGTCAAATTAAAAAAAAAATGAAATAAATGAATGAATAAATAAAGTTAAATAAAATAATTCTTTAAAAAAAATTTGCCAGAGAGCACATGCCCTCACGAGAGAGAGAGAGAGAGAAAGATAAATTACCCCCAGTGGGTGCCACAATCCTTTCTCCTCCGTTTCTCCATTCTGTTGAGATTTTTAGGCACACATGCAAATGTCCACAGTGTGCTTGTTTTTTAGAGTTTTTTTTTTGCTATAGGGCATGTGCACTTGCCAGAGAGAGACAGAAAGTGAGAAATCACCCCCTGGGGGGTGGCCACATCACAATCCTTTCTCCTCCATTCTCTTCTTGAGATTTTGGGCACACATGCACACGCACTTGGTGTGAGTTTTAAGCTGCTGGATCCAGGACTCAAACCACGGATGACTATGTGGGAATCCAGTGACATAAGTAACCATTACACCATTACGCCATATGCTGGTTTCCTCAGTGTGCGAGAGGTTTTTGCTATAGGGCACGTGTGCTCGCCAGAAAGACAGAGAGAGACAGAGAGATAGAAAGCGAGAAATCACCCCCCGGGGGGATGGCCATGCCGCAATCCCTTCTCCTCCATTCTCCTCTTGAGATCTTGGGCACGCACACACATGCGCACCCGGTGTGAATTTAAGCCACCGGGTCCGGGACTCGAACCACGGTTGATTACATGGGAGTCCAGCGACATAGCCATTACGCTAACTGCTGGTCCCTCACTGTGCCTTTTTTAAAAGAATTATTTATTGAGGCCGGCAGGAGGTGTGGTGGTTAAAGGCGCTGGACTCCCATGTGGATGACAGTGGTTTGAGTCCCAAACCTGGTGGCTTACTTTCTTACTTTCCCTCTCTCTCTCTTACTCTGTCCCTCTCTGGCCAAATTAAAATAAATATATAAAATAAAGTTAAATAAATAATTTAAAAAATTATGTGGGAGTCCCGCGCCCTTATCCACCACACCACCTGCTGGCCTTCCCTCAGTGTGTTTTTAACACTGCTGGGACTGGGATTTGAACCATGCTATCAGCCATATTAGATCTGGCTCCCTTTACCACTTGTCATGGACCAAAAAATTTATTTTTAACAAGAGAAAGATATTCTTCTCAAATTTAATATCAGGTTTGTATAAAAGGAAGAAAAAGAGAAAGACTACATCTGCTTATATATGAGTGAACAAACAAAACTCTAAGGAAAAAGCAACTAAATGTTAGACTTTCTTCTTTTATCAGTGCTATGTTTTTCTTTTTCTTTTTTTTTTTTTGGCATGAATACACTGTATATCAGTCCAGTCAAAGATATTATCATATATGGGGCTAGCAGGTGGCATGGTGGTTAAGGTACTAGACATTCCCACATGGCCGACCACGGTTCAAATCCTGGATTTGGTGGCTTGCTTTCTCACTTTCCTTCTTTCTCTGTGTCTGTCTTTCTCTGGTCAAATTAAGATGAATGAATGAATAAATAAAATTAAATAATAAATACTTCTTAAAAAAGATATTACCATATAAATTATCATCAACAGATAACTTTCCATTTTTGTGTTCATTATAAGTTTTGCTTTTTTTCCCCCTTGATTCTCTCCCTCCCACCCCACCCCCACATTGTCCACCCTCCTCCCACACTGTCTCTACTATCTAGAGTTGTTCTCCATACCTTTATACCTTCCAATCTTTTGCAGTACTATGTTTTTCAAATGTTGTAAAAACATTTATAGAGCTGGCCCTGTGCCTAGTGCTTAAAAGAACTAGATCCCAGATGGCTGACCACAGTTCGAATCCTGGCCCTGACAGCTTGACAAACATGCCAGGCACATGTATGTACATAACTCAAATCCCAGCAAGATGGAAATGGAGAAATGGAGATGAGATTTGGAATAACCAAGTTCCACTGGGGGTTGTTTTCTTTCTCTCCCTCTCTCTCTCTCTATCTCTGTCTCTGGCATGTGCCCTCTGGCAATTAAAAAAATTTAATAATAAAAAATATAACCATTTAATAAAGCCACTGCGAGAACGGCACTCTACCCCAGCCCCTATTCCTCTGGTACCCAGTCCCTCCTGCTCACTCAGAACAAAACAGGGATGCTTAGTGGGAGTTTATAACACACAAGCAGGTCTGTGGATAGAATTCAAGAGGTCTGTGAGCTTTGATGGGAAAATAATTTCACTAATCTCTTCTAAGATTTAGCTTTTTCTTCCATTGCGAATGTAGGTAATGAATCACAGTAGTAGCAGTGATACTCATGACTTTTAAAAGAAATAATTATTTTATTTTTATTCATTGCCATCATTTTATTTCTTTATTTATTATTTTTTTGAAGTTGACCAGAGAGAGACAAAGAGAGAGAAAGAAAGTGAGAAAGCAAGCCGCCAGGTCTGGGACTCAAACCACAGTCAGCCATGTGGGAGTCCAGCCACCTGAACTACCACACCACCCACTGGCCCCACCTGTGACTTTGTCACCAACAACATCGTAAATATTTTCACATCATATGGCAGTTGTTATAAATATCTCAGAATGTCACTTCTGCTCACCACTACTTTGAAATCTGCTGGTTTTTAGAAAGTCACTTATGTAAGGCCATATTTCATATTTGTTTTAAGAATACTTTAAAACTGCATTTCAATGTACTTAGTTTCCTTAAATTTATTTTACATTTATTCTATTTAGACCTATTATATTTAAACACTTAGAAATATATTCTGAGAAAGAGACTGCACATGCTGCCAGACTGCCAGTTCTCACCCCTGGTATTCACACTCTTTCTGTGTCCTCCAGTGACTGCAAGAGAGCCTGGGTGTCTCCAAGGGCCCGAAATAACAAAACAGCCGAGCGCCTGTGGAACGTCAGCTGTGATCTTCTAGGAATTCAGTGGGAGTAGCTGGTGGAAGAGGCATAGCGTTATCAGGCCCGATCCATACCATAGTGAAAGGGGACCAAGGAGAAGGCCAAGTCTGAGGACTGTCCTCCTGGCTGACTGCTGCTGCAATCCTGCCTGCCCTGATTCTCCTGATCAAACTGGAATCCTTTGCACACCCAACCCTTTTGTGAGGCTGACTCAGGTTGGAGACATTGACAGATACAGAGAATTCTTCTCTAAGACTTGGAGAGTTGGCCAACTGCTGGGGGCAGGAGGACTGGGCAGATCCCTGGCTGGGCATGGGGTAGCAGGCAGAGGAGCCTGGGATATTGGGTCAGTTTTGTCACCAGCATCAGAAACATCAGCCCACATGCTCAGCTGAGGTGACAGGAGCATCAGCATTATGTATTTCCAAGAACTGTCGACTCAAATTCTAGATTGACCTCTTTTCCTACTTTAAGTACTAGGCACAACCCTGGAGTCTGGATCAATTCAGGAAGGTGTTGGCTAACTTTGGCTGAATTTGATTCCTTCCTCTGAACATCCTGGAGCCACTGCATGAAGATGGACCTCCCCATCATGCAGATTTTTCCCCCCTAGAGTTCCCTTTACTTCAATTTTTAGAGAAATAAAGACCGCACATTCATCCTAATGCCTTATTTATTTTCTTAGGGAAGCAAAGGAGAAATGGTGCAAAGAGGGGAAGCCAATCTACCAGTGAACAATATCCTACGCATCCACTATAACCTTCTTAGAATATTACATCTGGGTGCAAAATAAGATGGACCAACTGTGTGTTTGCTAAAGTTTCTCCCACTGTTAACACTGTATTATCTAGGACCAGCAGATGGCATAATGGTTATGTTGCTGGACTCCCACATGGCCAACCACAGTTCAAGTCCTGGACCTGCAGGTTTGAAACTCACACTGGGCGAGTGTGCATGCATGCCCCAAATCCCGAGAGGATAGTGGAGGAGAAGGGATTGTGGCATGGCCATCCCCCTGGGGGGTGATTTCTCACTTTCTGTCTCTTTGGTGAGCATATGTGCCCTATAACAAAAATCTCCCTTAAAAAAACCCAAACAAATGAAAAAACAAACAAACAAAAAACCAAAAAATTGTATTATCTCACAAGTGATAAGAGTGGCTTGAATTATAAATATTTACATATTACGTACATGTATCAAAGTATCACACTGTACCCCATATATTTGTACAATTATTATTTGCCAATTCAATTTAATAACAAGTGCCCAACCTGGTGGTCCAGTTTGTTGTGCTCAATCTACAAGGGAATTTTTCAAATAAATAAAAGTAGAGCAAATAGAATTATGAACTCTTGTGTACCTATCATCTAGCTTCGATATTATTATTATTTTTTTCAAGACTTATTTACTTAATTTCCATTGTTTATTTTAAAATTTGACCAGAAAGAGACAGAGAAAGAAAGAGAAAGTGAGAAAGCAAGCCACCAGGTCTGGGGCTTGAACCATGGTTAGCCATGTGGGAGTTCAACACCTTACCCACCATGCCACATGCCGGCCCCCAATATTATTATTTTATTATTATTATTTAAAAATTAAACTCATATTTAATTTTTAAAATTTGCTAGAGGGTTGTATGCACTTGTTGGAGTGGGGGGTGGTAGGAGTGGGGAGTGAGAAAGAACAGCCCCTACCCATGGTGGATAGTCACGCTGCAATCCCTCTCCTTCACCTCTTCCTCCTTTTGGGCACGTACCCACACGCACTTAGTGCGTTTTTCAAGCCATTGAGTCTTGGACTTGATCCCACCGTTGGCTATGTGGGATCCAGCTGCCTTAACAACCATGCCACCAGCTGGCCCCTAGCGTCAGTATTTTATTAACATTTTGTCAACCTTATTTTGTTTATTTCTCCCATGATAGGTTTTGGGGGAGTAGGAGGAGATATTTTGGGGGAGTAGGAGGAAATATTTTAAAGCATATTGTAGATATCATACCTTCACTCACAAATGTGTGTTTTAACGCATATTTCTCACAAGAGCTATTGATTTTTACAAAATCATAACACCATGATCACACCTAATAGCATTAATAATTTCTGAATATCATTTAATACTTGGAGTTTCCCTGTTTGTCTCACAAATACCTTTTTTTAAAGTTTTAGTTTATTTACTTTACATTGATTCACTGAACATCACAGCATACAGTATGTGATTTCTCATCCAGAATCACAAATATTTTTTACTGATGGTTGCTCAAGTCAGGGAAAGAGGAATGGTCCTTCTGAGAAGAGAGAAGGCTTTTGTTCCAGAGGCCCCAGCAAATCCCCTGGAGCGCATTAGCCTGAGCCGACAAGGGAGCTGCCTCCTGAGGCGATCTCTGTGGTTAATATGGACTCTGTTAAGGGACTTAAGCCAGTGGCTGTCCCACCAAGAGCTGGGGTCTCTCCCACCCTCCTAACCCGGTGGGGAAGGAGAGCAGCTAATATAAAGCACTGATGTTAATTAGGATTAGATAGCCTCATTAGATACCCTGCACTCTTAGGAATCTGCATGCCCTACTGCTCCCCCCTATGGAGGAAGTGGAAAATTCCAACAAGGGAAAATCCAGGAGCTTGACCAGGCAGAGAGGAAGCGGTACAGGAGAAGCAACCAAATCTGTTCATTATTGGGACCTGCTATCTGTGGCTTACAGGCTGTTGGGCCCAGTGAAAAGGCTAGTGAAGAACGAAGAGAAGGGACCAGCAGTTAACATAATGGCTATGTCATTGGACTCCCACATAGTCGACCGCGGTTCAAGTCCCAGACCCGGTGGCTTAAATTCACTCCAGGTGCGTGTGCGTGCGTGCCCAAGATCCCGAGAGGAGAATGGAGGAGAAGGGACTGCGGTGTGGCCATCCCCCCTGGGGGGGTGATTTCTCACTTTCTGTCTCTCTATCTCTCTCTGTCTGTCTGGCGAGCACACGTACCCGATAGCAAAACAAACAAACAAACAAACAAACAAAAACACCACTACCACCACCACAACAAAACAAAGAGAAGAAAGAAGAGGGGGAAAGAAAATAAGAAAAGGCAATGCAAGAGTAGGAGACAAGGCATTGGTGATGATTCCAGATGCTTCCCTCCTCCAGGCTGGACAAACAGAAAATTAGGAGCCTGAAATGTGGAAGGCAAGCCTGTCAGGCTGCTCTCTGTGCAGCAAGCGCAATATGAGAGCGAGGATGCACACATGTACCAGGCACGGTGCCTTTCCAGGTGATAAGCAGAGCAGCTAGTGACACAGGAGGGTAGGCGGGGTCTTTACGCCTATCCGAGGGGCTGGCTGAAACAAAAACATGTGGGCTGCAAGGAGTTGGCTCTGGCTGCCCAATCATGCGTGCGGCATCATGCTGGCCTTGGTATTGGTGGCATAGAATTTGTGAGTAATTCTCGTAAGGCCAGATTCTCCACTTCCACACATTCAAATACAGCCATTTTTATTAAATTAGAATCTTCTTTTTGTAGAACATCTTTTTCAGGGACAAGCAGTTAGCGTAATGGCTATGTTGCTGGACTCCCATGTAGTCGACCGTGGTTTGAGTCCTGGACCTGGTGGCTTAAAACTGTCACCGGGCGCAGGGCACATGTGCATGCGTGCCCAGGATCCCGAGAGGAGAATGGAGGAGAAGGGATTGCGGTGTGGCCATCCCCCCGGGGAGTGATTTCTTGCTTTCTGTCTCTTTGTCTCTCTCTGTCTAATGAGTACATACACCATATAGCAAAAACCTCTCAAAAACAAAACAAAACAAAACAAAAAACATCTTTTTCAGAGGGAAAAGGAATTCTAACACATTCTAAAAGAGTATCCCATATTATATACGGAATCCTTGTATTATGTGTTTGGAATCCTTTGGGCTTTTATAAAATGTTGTGACTATGGCAAGTTCACTCCTAGTCTCGATTTGTGTCAAACATCTGAAAGTCCTCTTTGTATAGTCTCTAAGATATTCAGAGACCTTGGGAACAATTTCTGGGGGTCAATGGTTGGTAACCTAAGACGGGTACAGATCTAGGCAGCAGGCCTAGAATTCAGGGCAGAGACAGCAGCTGGGATGTAGCATCGTTAGGGTCTGTAAATGTTGAGGGAAATTTACTAAGCTGAGGAGACAGATGAAAGCAATCTGAGTGAGAATCTGGCACTCAAGAGGGAAGGACTTTACCCCTCCATAGCCTAATGGCCTAAGGGACTTTGAGGGTTGAAGGGTTGACCTTAATTAAGGTCATGGTATTCAATAAAAAGCCCTTCCCCTTGGGTTTAGGGGGTGTTGGTTGTTGTATTATCCCCATCTCCCTTCTTCCTGAAGTATAACTCCACTCATAGCATTTATCATGTATTGCCATCCTTGACAAGGGCCCCAGCTTGGCCAGCTGACAACAGTATGGGCTAGGGATGCTTACTTCTAACCACAGTGCTATCCTACTTTTTATTTAAAAAGTTTTTTTTTTTTTTAATTTGATTATTTCTTTCATGAGAGAGGGTATGCATCTGAAAGGGGGAGAGAGAGAAATGGATGGGCATCCTTTTCAGAGTCTTGTCATACCACTATCCCCTTCTTCTAGCCCTCCAGCTAGTCTGGATCTTGTGTGCATGCATGCCAAGTGTGTTCAGGTCAACTCAGGGTCCAAACTCATGGTCAGCCAAGTGGCTTCCAGTATTGCAGATCAGTAAGTTACTGCCTGCACCAAAGTGGCTGGTTCTAAGGAAGTTTTGTGAATGTTCTTTGGCCAGGGAAAATAACAAAGTTGTTTCCATTGTTTAGATTCGAGACGCCATCATTTCTCATGGTGTTCAGGTGTCCCCAGACATGATCTCCTTGGCACTACAAAATTGCGTGTACTCAGGCTGCCACATCTCACCTCCCTACAGTTTCCCGTCGAACACCAGAAATATTGACCAGTGTGCATGGCCTGGGTAAGGAATATGTACCAGCTTTGGCCTCTTGTGTTTCCAGAAAAGACTTGTCCCAAGTTTACAACTGAGCAAGGAAAAGGCGTTGGCTCTCTACAAGCAACACTGGGAATCTGTGTGTATCTACCTTGAGTCTATCTTGGCTCCCTTTCTATCTTGTCCCTCTCTGTGACACAGAGGCTGTTTATCATCCATTTTCTTGTGCTTGATATGGTGTTCCTTAAATACAGGAAACAAGACCCTGGATGAGAAGGGCTCAAGGATTACAGTTGTCACAGACTTCTCTCCGAGGTGCTTCTCTAACTTCCCTTCTTCCATTGCCTTCATCATTGCTGGCTTCTCTTAGTCTCTGAGACCCTTAGCAAGCCTAGCCCAGGGGTGGACAAATTTTCTTTCCCTTTCCCAAGACTGTCCTACATTTCTTAAAATATCTCTTGTAAGTTAGCTTGTACCAAGGTAGTTAAAGTAGCCAGATCCCACATGGCCGACTGCCTCTGTCTTTCCGGCGAGCACATGAGCTCTATAGCAAAAACCTCTCAAAAAAAAATTAATTTATTCATTCATTTTTTAAAATATTTTAAATTTCATTTTCTTTTATACATTCAATCACGTTATTTAGCTTACAATATGTGACCATTTCTCCCTAGTCCAGTTGATAAAACTATAAAATTAAAATTATCTTCAACAGATAATACCTGGTTACTGTGACTATTGATATTTGGTTGCTTACGTATTAGGGGCTTAATATCCTCTGATCTACTCTGCTTAAGCTCCAGCCAAAGATATCTGGTAACTTTGGAGTCTCTCAGGTTTCTAAACACAGTCAGCAATCATCTACTCTAGCTTTGGATTAGTTGCTCCAATTTTCCGTGTTGTAACACATCTTTGTAACATGTCCACACCAGGTGTTTTCAGTTCTACTTTCATCATTGCTATTTTTTTTTTAAGGTTGTGTCATTTTCTTTTTTTTTTGAGTTGAAGAGACTTCCTTCTTCTTTTTGTTGTTGTTTTTGTTTTTACAGTTTGTTTATTTCCTGGGAGACAGAGGAGAGAAGAGAGAGAGAGCCACCCTCCACAGGGTCTTCACGCTGCAGTTCTCCCCCAAGCCCCACAGCCAGTCAGGATCATGGGCACACCAGGCACGTTCAGGCAGACCCAGGACATGAACAGCCTTCCCATAGGGTTTCAGTATTGCACAGCAGCACCCTACTGCCTGAACCCCCTCGGGTAGGTCAAAGCTGCATTTTTAATGAGAAATCAGATGAGATCATGTTTCTGGGGAAAGAAGATGATTACAACAATGCTACTTACTGTCCAGGGTTCACATATCATACTGCAAACACACGCCCTTAGAGGGTAGCAAGAAAACAGTTTAAGCTAAGTTTGAGTTCTGGTTTCCCCAAAGACCCTAAGCCTGGTTTCAAAGACTGATGATTTGGCTAATTTGAAGAGACATTTAGAGTTTAAAAAATGACAAAGAGGGACCAGTAGGTGGTATGGTGGTTGAAGCGCTGGATACTCCCACATGGCAGATCTTGGTTCAAGTCCCGGGCCTAGTGTCTTGGTTTCTCACTTTCCCTTTCTCTCTCTCTCTCTGTGTGGCTCTCTCTGGTCAAATTAAAATAAATGAATGAATCAATAAAACTAAATAAAATAATTTTTAAAAATGACAAAGAGCTTTTAAAAGTTTCAGAGTACAATTTTCCACCCATCAGACTAGCATAGAACTAGAAAGTATGGTAACAGTTGGGACAAAGGTATGGAGAAGCAGGTAATCTCTACACTACTGTCAGGAGAGTTCACTGATACAACCTCATCAGAAGATAACTGGCAACACTTCCTTCCTGCTTCTTTCCCTTCCATCCCTTCTTCCTTTTCTTTCTCTTTCCTTTCCTTTCTTTTCCCTTTCCTTTTCTTTCCCTTCCTTTCCTTTCCTTTTTGCTACAGGGTGCATGTTCTGGCCAGAGAGAGACAGAGTGAGAGAGGGAAAGTGAGAAAGAAATCACCTCTAGGGGACGAGCAGATGACGTAATGGCTACATCGCTGGAGTCCCATGTAGTCGACCATGGTTCAAGTCCCGGTGGCTTAAATTCATACTGGGTGTGTGTGCATGCATGCCCAAGATCCCGAGAGAATGGAGGAGACGGGATTGCGGCATGGCCATCCCCCATGGGCAGGGGGTGGTGATTTCTCGCTTTCTGTCTCTGTCTTCCTAGTGAGCTCACATGCTCTATAGCAAAAACTACTCGAAAGAGAAGAAAAAAAAAAAAGAAAGAAAGAAATCACCTCTACTGGGGACTGTGACACTGCAATCCCTTCTCCATTCTCTTCTGGTTTTGGGTACACATGCTCATGTGCCTGGCATGTTTCTCAAGCCACTGAGTCCAGGACTCAAACCACAGAGTCGGCCATGTGGAATCCAGCTTCTTCAGCCACCATGCACTGGCAGGCCCCACTTTAGTTCTTAATGTGTAAAGTAGCTGTGGAACCACACACTAGAAACTGGTAACACTGGTGGCCTCTGGAGAAGACATGGATGGGAGGGATTTTTCACTTACTTTCTAAGACTTACACATTTATTATCTATCTCTACCCACTACCTCAACTGAAATGAAAAATAAAGCTTTTTGGTGATAAAGGGTACACTAATAGTTTTGAACACATAGGACACATAGGAATCTTGAAACTAATCCTAATCAAAGACTGTTAGCCATTATGGAAATCAGTTTGAGAAAGTTTAAGAGTTGAAGGCCACTGGGACCCATAGGTGGCGTGGTGGTTAAGGTGCTGGACATTCCCACATGGTCAACCAAGGTTTGAGTCCCGGACCTGGTGGCTTGCTTTCTCACTTTCTCTCTCTCTGTCTCTCTGTGTGTCTCTCTATGGTCAAATTAAAATGAATAAATAAAATTAAAAAATTTAAAAAAAAAAGAGTTGAAGACCATATACAGAAAAAACAAGATGAAAGGATGGGAAAGGTTAAGAACAAGGCAGTACAAAGAAGTGACGAAGGCCAAAACTTGCCAGATGGACATTTTATTGTGGCTTGCTTGTAGTAAAACATTCAACCTTTCAATGTGTACATTTGTTTGTTTGGATGTTGTTTTGTTTTGCGGGAGACCACAGTGCGATGCTCAAAGGCCTTCAGCCTCACTTTATGTCAGTATACTTAAAGGTTGCTTATTTTATAGTTCAACTAGTTAGAAGGAAAAGTCAGGAAAATCTGATCTTAACATCCCAAATGAAGGGCTGCAAGATTTCCAACCCATTCGTATAAAGTGCTAACATTTAGTGCAAAAAGGGCAGACTCAGATGGGCAAGCTGATGCTATTGAATGACGTTTCTTGGACTAGGTGTGTTCTCTGACGCAAGGAAAGAAAAGTTACTTGTCAAGCTTTACCCCAAAGGATCTAGTATTTTCCTTAAGGTCTTTCTCTTCTCTAATAGGACTAAAACTTTTAATCTGATAGATTTCCATATAGTCATTAACCTTACTATTAAGAATCTTGGAGGCAAATCCACAGGGTTTCTTAGCACCAGAAGCTGACTGCAGCTTCCAGTTCCTGCTTGTCTCAGCATCAAAGGTGAACAGGCTGAGAGCTCAGACTGGTGGGAGGGCTCAGAAATGCAGAGCTTTCCTTTATGCCTTTTATGTGCAGATCCAAGTGACTGAGTATGGGGCCCCCATTCTCAAACACTGTCACATCCTGGGTGGGAAGACAAGTCAGTGCTGATTAAAACAACACCTCCTCTACTTTTCCACCAACTGGATGTGACCTATGTATTGGGTTGTCAGAAACGTCATGACACATTTTTGCATAGAAAAAATACATCATGGCTTTTCCAATGACCCAATATTATCCCGCTGTTTTGACTCTTGTCCACAGGCCTTACTCTGAAGTCGAATCCTACCTCTCTCTGTTAAAGAGAGAAAAAAGTGCACTGCCTTCTCCATGACTTCAGGTGTCTGCAGGTCTATCCCGCTGCCCTGAAGAGGCTGAAGGGACATAGGAGTGAAGAATAAGCTGTTCCTGACCAACCTGAGTGGCACACACAGGACCGTAACTCAAATAGGGAGAGTCTAGCCATTCAGTCCTGGATGCTGGGACCATTTCTCTCCCCAGACTTTCAGAAAAGGAGCCACATTCTCTCACCCATCAGCCCTGCAGCTCTGTGCCTGTGAGCAACTCGCCTGCACCGTTTGGAGAGGTTCACCTTTCTCTCTCCTCTGCCCTAGTGAGATCAGGTCCCTCCAGCCTGCGTCGGCCTCCCAGACTGGATGGGTTATATATGCAGCCACAGCTTTCAGATGGCAGGATCTGAAAACCCTTCTACTCAGATGACCTTCCAAAGACTCACATTAGCTCCGTGTGCTTGTAAGAGATGTCCGGAAAACAGCTGTATCCCCCACGTAGCACTTGCCCAGAATCCACCTCTGCATTCTGGGAAGGAAGGAGGGGAAAGGAGGCAACCCTTCTTGTGGTGCTCTGTAATTCTCTGTAAACCCCTCTAGTTAACAGGAGCTACGAAAATGCCTCCACTCGGAGGGGACTGTGTACAAACAGGATGACCCGGGGTAAGAACCAAAACGCAGGGGAGGTTTCTAGACTGGCAAAGTCTAAGGGAACGTGCCTCTTTTGAATGGAGGAGTTTCATTTGTTCGGAAATGCTTGGGCGTAAACATAAGTGCATAGGAGCATGCACACATGTGCACGTGCACACACACACACACACACACACACATTCATTCACTCTGAGGTAGAAAGAACTGGCCATCTCCAGACAAACACACACTGATTCCACACTTTTACAGAACATGGCACTTGTGTGAAAGATCCTGTTCTTGCCAGAGAAGGCAAGTAGGGCCTGATCCAGCTCTTTCCGACCCGGACCGAGCCAGAGAAGTCCCACTCCACAGAAAGAAAGAGGTGGAGGGCATCATCGTCACTCCTGTTGCTATGGTTCTCAGGCCACGTTTTCTTGGCCCTGCTGCTGAGGGTCATTTCCTGGAGACTGAGCCATGGGCACCCCGGGGGTGGCTTGTCAGAAGCCACTGGGCACAGATGTCTTGAACTACTGCGTCCCCGCTGCTCTTGGCGGCCTGTTGCACCTGCTGGACGAGGGCTGCAGCCCTTGAGTGTTCTTGCTTCACGGCAATCAGGTAGGCAGAACGCAGCTTGCAACACGTCAGGTAGGCCTGAACCTGGCAGCCAGATAAGGGGTGATGAAGGAAACCAGCACTGCTGAATCACAAAAGCAGTTACAGAGCTACATCAAGCAGCAGCGCTTTTCAGCTACCAAATGAACACTTGGGTTCCTGGCTTTTATAGTGTCACGGCAGTTCTTTCAACAGTCTGGATGCTAAGCTATTAACTGTTATTTTACAGTACAAAAAATTATTACAAAAACCTTTTTTTTTTTTTTTTTTTTTGCTAGAGGGCATGTGAGAGACAGAGACAGAAAAGGAGGGAGAGGAAAAATCCCCCCTCCATGGGGAATGGTCATGTTGCGATCTTTTCTTCTTTTATCTTTCCCTCTTTTCCGGATTTTGGGCACATGTGCCTAGCATGTTTCTCAGGCCACACCATCTGGGACTTGAGCCACATGGGTGGCCTTATAGGATCAGACTGACTTAACCACCAGGCCACAGAGCTGGCCCAAGGTATGAATTTAAAAAGAAGGAAGCAGACAGGAAGAGTCTGACCTCTGTCTCTCCTTCTGAGACTGCCTCCTTACTACCTGGGCTCTTCAGCTTCCTTGGCTTCAGAGCTAGCACTGTGTTGCCCACAGGCTATGATTTTGCAGTTATTTGGGTGATCATTTGATTGATATCTGTCTCCTTGGCTAGATTTTAAGCTCCATAAGAGCAGGAACAGTGTCCTTGTATTTCTAGTGCCTAGCATAGGGCCTGGTACCTAGTAGGTGTTTAATAAAAGTGCATTCCATGGAGCCAGCAAGTGGTGTGGTGGCTAAGGTGCAGGGCATTCCCACATGGCTGACCATGGTTCAAGTCCCGGACCTGGTGGCTTGCTTTCTCACTTTCATTCTCTCTGTGTGCCTTTCTCTGGCCAAATTAAAATAAATGAATAAATAAAATTAAATAAATAATTCTTTAGGGGCCGGCAGGTGGTGTGGTGGTTAAGAGCGCTGGACTCCCACATGGCTGACTATGGTTCGAGTCCTAGACCTGGTGGCTTGCTTTCTCACTTTCTCTTTCTCTTTCACTCTGTCCCTCTCTGGTTAAATAAATAAATAAAGCTAAATAAAATAATTCTTAAAAAAAATAAATAATTCTTTAAAAAAAAAAGGTGCATTCCATGAATGAATGGATGAATAAACCTTCACACCTCTTTACTACAATGGACACAGGTCCCCCCTTCTCTATTTTTTGGTTTTAAACCTGCTGAATTAAAAACATTCTAACAGGAAATTTGGGAAGGAAAATACATACACACAATTGAGAAAAAGTCTAATTAAGGTCTAATACTACAGTCAGTCCTGACAGCTCCTTCTGTTTGGATTGAAGGCAGCTCAGTTTTGGGCTATGTCTATCCCATACTCCCTGTCTCATGGATCCTCAGCTTGGTGGAGATGAAAGCTCCTTGTTCCCTGTCCCTGGTCTTGCCAGCTCCTCCCAGGTGCATGGCAGACCTCACAGCTGCCACAGCCTTGAGGCTGCCATAGCTACCTGTCTGCTCCAACAGCCCCTCCCGGTTAGTGGTAGGGACTCTCCTTGTTCCCAAATCAATAGGCCATCTTATTTTATCTTAGTTGCTAACAGGTTTCTTTCCTACGCTCAATACAGAGACTCTCCTGCAGCTGGAAGATGTCTGGCACATTCTGAGCTCACCAAGGTGACCAAGTCCTGCTGTTGGTCTCTACTTGTTGGCCTAATCTGTCAGCTCTCACCCTGGCCTTCTGCTCCACTCAGCACCTCTGTGTGCTGCACACAGTCAGCAGGCAAAACCCCTACTAAGAGAAGTAGCGTGCTGTGCTAGAGCATGGAATAGGAACTGAAGGAAGCCAGTTTATGGCAGGACCCATGGCCTGAGATCGCTTAAGTATATAGAACAGCTTCTGAGAGGACAAAAAAACGTGGAAAAGTAATAGTGATGCTTTAGGTTCTGGTGTGTGTCTTTCCCAGGGACAAAGCCTCTTTTAGAGTGCGAGGCTCAGTGAAGCCTTGAACAAAATAATCTAGTATGGGAATCAGGAGACTTGGGTGTTTGTTTCAGCTGTTGAGTTCTTATTCTAGAAAAGCAATTCTCCACATTTCACAATGTCAGAATTTCATCCTTTCCAAAGAGCTCATTAGGATGTTGCAGAAATAAATGAAAAAATGTTTAGAATGTGTTCTTATCTCTCAATTGACAAATGCCCTGCAAATTCAGCCCAGAGATTAGCAACACTGCCATGGGGCGCAGCTCCATGCTGCTCCTTACACAAGAAGCTGTTTGCCTGACGTTAGTTTTCTTTTTTTTTTTGGAGAGGTTTTTTGCTATAGGGCGCATGCGCTCGCTAGACAGACAGAGAGAGACAGAGAGACAGAAAGCAAGAAATCACCCCCCAGGGGAGATGGCCACGCCGCAATCCCTTCTCTTCCATTCTCCTCTCAGGATCTTAGGCACGCATGCACACGTGCCCGGCGTGAGTTTAAGCCACCGGGTCCGGGACTCGAACCGCGGTCGACTACGTGGGAGTCCAGCGACATAGCCATTATGCTAACTGCTGGTCCCTGACGTTAGTTTTCATCACGAGGGACTCAGCTGTCAGAGAGCCAGGGAAGCTCAGCCTCGCTCTGCTCTCACATCCTCTCCTGGGCTGGGGGCCTTCCTATAGATGGCAGGAGGATCAAGCCCATGGTTAGCCTCAAACAGGGGCAGCTGGGAATACTTTCAGCACTTCTACACAGGCAATGTGGAGTAAAGGTTTACTAATTGCTGAAATAGAAGACCTTATTGGTCACAGAGGAGAGACCTGTTTTGGAGATTGAGACATCAGTGGACATTGTTGGTCAAAGGGTTGAGTGAGGCTTTTTCTTACAGTACACTTTTTCCTCCAGGACAAAGAAATACCTGCCCAGTTAGGGAACTTCATTCAATCTGTTGACCTAAAGATGGAAATGAGGGATTTCCTTGGGATCTCTGAGAGAAAACTGATAAAAAACAAAGTCAAGAGACCAGCAGTTGGTGTAGTGGCTATGTTGCTGGACTCCCATGTAGTTGACGGTGGTTCAAGTCCCGGACCCGGTGACTTAAACTCACCCCGGGCGCATGAGCATGCATGCCCAAGATCCCAAGAGGAGAATGGAGGAGAAGGGAGTGTGGCCATCCCGCCTGGGGGGTGATTTCTCACTTTCTATCTCTCTGTCTTTCTTTTTTTTTTTGGAGAGGTTTTTTGCTATAGGGCGCGTGCGCTCGCCGGACAGACAGAGAGAGACAGAGAGACAGAAAGCGAGAAATCACCCCCCAGGGGGGATGGTCACGCCGCAATCCCTTCTCCTCCATTCTCCTCTCGGGATCTTGGGCACGCACGCACATGCGCCCGGCGTGAGTTGTAAGCCACCGGGTCTGAGACGCGAACCGCGGTCGACCACGTGGGAGTCCAGCGACATAGCCATTACGCTAACTGCCGGTTCCCTCTCTCTGTTTTTCTGGTGAGTGCATGAGCCCCACAGCAAAAACCTCTCAAAAAAACCCAGACAAACAAACAAAAAAAACCCCAAAGTCAAGAACAGCACAGGACAAGTTTGTCTCAGGGCTAAAGAACTGGCAAGGCAAACGGGTAAGTGTGGTCAACATGCACCTGTTCCCTGTCTATCCCTCCCTTCTATTTCCCTATCCATGTCCCAGCTCCATCTCTAGAGAATAAAGAGGCTGAAATATAGGTCTTACGGGCTTGTGGACAGGCAAGCCCAAGGTGCTGCTTGTTAGCATCACCTGGGGCGGGAGACAATGCTGCTCACCTTGTTGTCATCACTGTGTATCGCCTGGATCAGGCCCTCCAGCTCCTGCGCAGAACAGAAACACAGCAGTTATGAGAGACAGAAGAACCCCGCATGGGAACCAGGACCCAACTAGCACTGGCTCAGCCATTCTGACTCCAGGGTGGGGACACCTACCTGACTCTTCTTTTTAAACTCATTTCTGCGATAAGAGAAACAAAGAAACTCTAAAGATAATATTAAGCTTGGGAATCTGGGGGAGGACGGAATAGCTCCCAGGAGACCTGTCCTTGGCCTTCACAAGTGGATGTGACTCTGTTTACCCCACAAAAAAGCCACAGGGGGATAATTCTGCACGCAACATCTTGACCCCCCTCTATAATTGCATAGAGTTCAGCTTTGTAAACCCACAGACACTTTCACGTACACACGGCAGTAGATAACATGCTTACACCTTCTGGGTATAGAGGTCATCACCACTAATTTTCTTTACAGGGAAAGAGTTGATTAGAGTGAGGCCATTGTTGCAGAAGTGTTAGAAATACGAAATGCTCTTGGAGAATTTCAATGTGAAGACATGGCACTAGGAGGTGGGAGGTGTGGGAGACAGTGTACCTGGGGTGGAATTCTCTTGAACGCTTCCAGGCAGTTGAGGAGGATGGTGTCCCCGTCACCTTTGGTTGCCATGCCTGACTCGCTGACACACTTGAGCAGTTGTCGGATCTCACTGTACTTCTCCTTCTCCACCAGTTGCCGGGCAGCTCTGCAGTAGGTGGCCGCAGCATCCAGCTGGAAGTCCTAGCACAAAGCATGGGATGAGGGGCTCAGGGGACTGCCATGGCGGTGGGGGAGGAGGCAACATTCCAAAGCTCCTGTTGTGCTTGGCATAGATTGTAGTCATGATAGGAAACAAATACAACAAATGGACAGACCGAAAATGAGCAAAAAGTTCCTCTCTGGAGTTAGGCAGAAATTTAGGAAGCATCTGAAAAAACTGTAACTTTAATATCTGCAATGGTGCCTCTCACTCGCTGCTGTGGCACTCTCTGAAAATATTCTAATCAAACTCCCGAGACCAATTCATTCTCTACTGGATTACTTTCCCTTGGGAAATCAGTGTTGTGGGCTGGTATTTGCTGCCCTGGACACATGGTGCTCTGTGAAGAGATTCCTTCAGAAATAGTGTTGAGAAATAGACCAATGCCTAGGACCAGCAGTTGGCATAATGGCTATGTCGCTGGACTCCCATGTAGTCGACTGCAGTTCGCATCCCGGACCTGGTGGCTTAAAACTCACACTGGGTGCGTGTGTGTGCATGCCCAATACCGAGAGGAGAATGGAGGAGAAGGGATTGTGGCGTGGCCATCCCCTCAGAGAGTGATTTCTCACTTTCTGTCTGTCTCTGTCTTTCTGGCGAGTACATGCACCCTATTGCGAAAACCTCTCCATAAGAAAAAAAAAGAAAAAGAAATAGACCAATGTCCAAGAAGACTATGTGCTGAAAACTGCCAGACAGATACCTTCAATCTGGATTAGAATAATCCTTATACCATGGGGCCTGCCACAGGCATTTCTGTGTGTTGGGTGACTCTTCAAACAGGTGGGAAGAGAGAAACCTGACTGATTGTTTACAAAGACACTTGTCCTTGGGACATGTACAAAGCCTGCCGGTCAGAGCAATAATGCTCTCAGTTCGCTCCTGAGAGTTCTGTGGTGGTAGAGGGGTCTTTCAGGGTCCTGCTCCAGCCCCTGCTCCAGTGCCACAGCAGCAGCTTGTCCTTTTATCACAAACAACAGGAAACGTACTCCCAGAGCCAGCTCCTGTACAGAGGACCCAGGGGCAGCCCTGGTGACTCTGGGCTCCTGCAAAGACAAGCAGTGGCTCTGCAGGGAGATGGCTCGGGGCAACTGTCCTTAGATCTGGCTTTGGTATTTGATAGCTTTGATGAGTTTGTCATTGGTTACTTGGCTTTTGACACAGTGGCCTACAGTCTTGAATGTGAGTGACCCAGTTTTTTAACAGCCACCTCCCTGATTTCACCCCTGATGTACATATAAATCTGCTTTTCCTGGGATAAAAATTTTCCAAAGAATAATCTCTCACAGAACTGTGGTCAGGTGCTGACTGCACTCAGCATAATCTCTTGTAAGCCAAGTCATACCTGCAGAACGCGAAATGCGATGCCAAATCCATCTTCTACATTTTTCCCTCCTAGCATGACCTGAAGAGGAGAAGGAAAGGTACTTAAAGAAGTGATAATTACTGGTGTAACCCCTCAGTCATGAATGAGGGCCTCCATTTATTCAATTCTTCTGCAAATTTTGTTGAGACCTTACTAAATTACTAGGGGTACAAAAGCAGTCAGAAAGGAAGTGACCCTCAGCTCTCTGAGACTCATAGTCTCGCAAGGGGGCAGCCATCAAGCAAAGGACCAAAATACCTAGATAACTGCAGTCATGATAGATGTTCTGAAAGATGTGAATATCTGCCAGAGGTCTGAAACACTGCCCATACCTTGCAGGCAACATCCATTTTCATGTGGTTATTTCCAAACAGGGTTGGCAGAGGCAAAGTGGTGATTTGAGAGGTCCCAGCACTTTCGCACCGATGTAAGAACCTGGTCACCTCCATTTGCAGCTGAAGTGTATTCATGTGCCTAAGGTGACAGGATACACATAGTCCAGCCTCAGGAGGGGATTCAGGAGTGAGGAGACAGGACTGAATGACTGAGAAGTCATGATAAGAAGAGAGTAAAAAAGGCAAAAGCAATGATGTTGAAGGGAAAAAAACCCAAAATACCCCTGAGCAGTTATGACAAGTCGAAAACAGGTGTTCTAGTGCCCCACACAGACTCACAATAGTAAAGGTGCATGACAGATCTGAATAAGGTCCAGTCATTGAATGAGACAGTATTTCTTGAGTGCCCAGGTACCAGAAACAATGGAGGTCAAGAGAGATATGGACCCTGCCCTTACAGATATGATTATTCAGAGGAGAGATGAATAGTAAACACATAAAGTATGTAGTAATTAGACCTATGAATGCATAAGCGGCTGTGGCACAGCACTTGCTTTAGATATGCTCTGAGCAGAAGCCTGAAAGCTGGGAGGAAGAAAGGACCTGGTGCATGGAGGAACCCTCAGGAGGCCATGGACTGTTTAGCAAGGAAGAGAGTAGCAGAAAATGAAGACACAGATGGGGCCAGCTGGTTGGCATGGTGGTTGGGGGAGTTGGGAACGACATGTGTGGTTCAAGTCCCAGACCCATCAGCTTGGAAGATGCAAGGTGTGTGCGTACATGCGTGATAGACACTCATTCAGGCACAATCCCTTTAAATGATCTTTTTTCCCAAGGGTTCAGGGAATGGCCAAGAGCATCTTCATTACCAACAGACACACAGTTCCAGCCTCTTTTTTTTTTTTTGAGAGGTTTTTCGCTATAGGGCGCGTCCCTCGCCAGACAGACAGAGACAGAGACAGAAAGCGAGAAATCACCCCTGGGGGGATGGCCACGCTGCAATCCCTTCTCCTCCATTCTCCCCTCGGGATCCTGGGCACGCACACACATGCGCCTGGTGTGAGTTTAAGCTGCCGAGTCCGGGACTTGAACCGCGGTCAACTACATGGGAGTCCAGCGACATAGTCATCACGCTAACTGCTGGTCCCAGTTCCAGCCTCTTGGTTCTGCATTAATTATTCTCTGGGCCTCAGATTACCTTGACACGTCAGCTGCACTCATCTTCTTTCGGAAGAAGGTGGTTTTCTTCCTCCCAGAGCTGCGGGATGTTTCTTGGAGGTAGATCTTCAGGTGGTCCTTGGCCTTAAGTAGCCATGAGAGCTTCTCTCCCAGCTCCGTATATGAGTTTGCTTTGTGACTGAAGAACCGAATACAAGTCATGGCAGCCCGGACTTGATCCTAGAAGAGGAAAATGATTGTTCAGGTCAAAGATCAGGAATGCTGGTGTGTGTGGGTGTGGGTATGTGTGTGTGTCGTGTGGCTTGTTTGTGTCAGTTACTCAAGGCCTGAGGTATCCTAAAGTGAATTGAATGGCTGAGCTCTTGGGTAGGACATTATTCTACCACTGAAGAGATAAAAAAAAAAGGATACTTCTGATTTTTAGTAAATTGGCTTCACTCTTTTTTTTTGGAAAGCTTTTTGCTATAGGGCGCATGCGCTTACCAGAGAGAGAGACAGAAAGCGAGAAATCACCCCCCAGGGGGGATGGCCATGCCACGATCCCTTCTCCTCCATTCTCCTCTCGGGATCTTGGGCACTCACGCATATGTGCCCTGCGTGAGTTTAAGCCACTGGGTCTGGGACTCAAACCACTGTCAACTACATGGGAGTCCAGCGACATAGCCATTACGCCAACTGCTGGTCCCAAATTGGCTTCACTCTTACTTTGGCATTGAATAATTCAATTTAGTATGGGCAACTCTCAGCCAAGTTGGAAGGAATTTGTTCCTTCTCTCTTCAAGGATTTTCTCTAAAAACACTTACTTTTCCATCATTCCATATGATTTTTTTTTTTTTTTTTTGTTATAGGGTGTGTGCACTCGCCAGAGAGACAGGAGAGAGACAGAGAGACAGAAAGCGAGAAATCACCCCCCAGGAGGGATGGCCATGCCGCAATCCCTTTTCCTCCGTTCTCTTCTTGGGATCTTGGGCACACACGCCCGGCGTGAGTTTTAAGCCACCGGGTCCGGGACACGAACCGCGGTCGACTACATGAGAGTCCAGCGACATAGCCATTACGCTAACTGCTGGTCCCCACATTCCATATGAATTTTGCATTCATACTTCATGCTCATCTTGAAACTATTACACATTTCTTTTTTATCTTTACATTCCTTGAATTATTTTTCTTCCTTTTTTTGGAGAAGTTTTTGCTATAGGGTGTATGCGCTTTCCAGAAAGAAAGAGACAGAGAGACAGAAAGAGAGAAATCACCCCCTGGGGGGATGGCCAGGCTACAATCCATCCCTTCTTCTCCATTCTCCTCTTGGGAAGCTGGATCCCACGTGGCTGGCAAGGGTTCAAGCCCCATTGACTTGAAAAACACACCACATGCATGAGCACATGTTCAGGATGGAGAACTGGAGGAAAAAGAATTGCATCGTGACCAGGCCCTGTTGGTAGGGGAAGCTGCTTTCCCTCTTTCACTCTCATGTTCTTTCTTATACTTATGTGTGTATCCTCTAGCATTAAAAAAAAAAAAGTCTGCCTCTAAATTTAGATTTAGAGGGATTAACCCAGTATCATTGGGTTATAAGGAAAGTCATGATGCATTTTTGCACAGAAAACCAGAAGAATATGTCATGACTTTCCTGGAAACCTAATACTTAACCATTATAGACAGCAATATGGACTTATCAACAGGGTCAATCAAACAGCAATGCCAGGGACGAAATGACGGTCTCGTTCCCTCATCTTCCACACCCTTCCTGCAGGGTCAGCATCAGCAGCAGAGGTAGAAAGCTAGATGGGGCTGCTAGTACCTTCATAAACTGCTGCAGCTCATACAGAATGTGGTAGTAGTTCTTCTTCTGTAAGTGTTGACAGGCAGCAATCAAGTACTTTCCCCAGCTCTCCAAGGTCGGATCAATAGATTCCAGCAAGTTTTCCAAAACGTGTAGCTTCCCACTTTTATAGCTTGGCTGGAAAATACCTTCTATGAAGACTTCTGGAGGACTCTCCTGTAGCAGGACAAAGACACGAGGTCACAAGTCTTGAGCCTGGTTCTGGCACTGTCTGGCACCCACTCTGCATGTCCTTCCAACCACTACCTCCAGCATCCTCCTATAGCAGTGCTTCTTAACCTTCTGTGCATCTCAGATACTGTGACACCCCACTCTAGTGACTGCTTCACCTTTCTTTTCCCTTTTACAAAAAAGTTCCTTGGCAGTGTTATTTACACTGTCTCTAATTTCTCTTCTCTGATTTTCCCTTATTCTCACTCTAATCTAGCTCTGCACACATAACTCTACTGAAACTGCCTCTTAGGTCACTAGTGACCTATAAACTGTTAAGCCTAAAAGTTACTTCTTGGTCCTAATTTTCCATTTGATCTTTTAGGGGCTGTTCATGTACTATCTTGGTATTCTTCATAGCACTCTCTTGCTGATTTCACCCACTCTCATGGCATTAATTACTACTAGCTGATGGTGCCTAAATCCCTGTCTCTAATCTGTTCATGCCCCCTAAACTCCAGAACTATATATTCGACTTAGATTCAATTGCTTACTGAACAAATCCTCTTAGATATCTAAAAAACTTAATACAGCTAAAAGAACATTTCTGATTGTTCCTCAAAATGTGTTCTTTCTGCTATCTTTCCTTTTTCAGATGGCAACTCCATTGTTCAAATTATTTAGGCCATAAACCTCCAGTCATCTTCTTCCTCATACTCCAACATCAAACTCATCAGCAAATCTCACTGGTTCTACCATCAAAATACACACAGAACCTGACCACTTCTCACCACTTCACTGTATCACACTGGCCCAAGCCGTCACCAGTACTTGCCTGGATGATTGCAAGGGCCTTATCCTTGAGCCACCATCTTCCACT
Source organism: Tupaia tana (assembly GCA_026018925.1). Lineage (NCBI taxonomy): Eukaryota > Metazoa > Chordata > Mammalia > Scandentia > Tupaiidae > Tupaia > Tupaia tana. Next base: position 232,973,808 of record JAKSZU010000001.1, read on the forward strand.
CCTGCCTCTTTTCTGTCTAGTACTAATAAATCAACCAAAGTGACTCTGTCAGCTTAGGTTATAACTTTGCTTGCAATATTCCAAAAATTTCCTTTCTTATTCAGCGTAAAGTCCAAGTCCTCACGATGTCTACAAGATGCTATGTGATTTGGACTGTTACCTTTCGGACCTTACCTGCTGCTACCTCACTCCCAGCTCTTTTTGCTCCTGCCATCTAGGCCTTTGTATTTATTCCTTCGTCAGAATTGCGCTCGCCTGCACACCTGAGTAACTCACTCCCACATCCTTCAGCTCTCTACTCAGATGTCAACTTCTCTGGATGCTTTATCTCAAATGTACAATCCTCTGTTTCGCTTCCCTCAATGCATGTTATTCTTATTACCGATCATCTACATTGTGTATTTTATTTACTTGGCTTATTGTTTCTTTTCCTGCTATAAATACATTAACAGGTATAATGGTGGTACGTGAAGAAGGGACTGGCACTACTTGAGTGCTCTGTGAATGCTTCAAAGAGAGAGTATAAAAGGACCCTCGAAGGAGAAACAGAAGTTTTCTGAGAAAACAAGGAGGGCTAGGGAATTCTAGGTAGAGAGAACAGCACATGAAGACTTACAGAGATAAAAGAGTGCACAGTACAATTAGGAAAATCTAACTTGATCAGTTTGGAATATAGGGTTCAGATAGAATTTGTGGCTGAAATACACTAGAGAGATAAGGGGGGACTGATCCTGGCAGGCCTTGTAGCATGCTAAGGAATTTGGACTTTGGGGCCCGCAGATGGTGTGGTGGTTAAGGCGCCAGACTTCCACCTGGCTGACTGGTTTGAGTCCTAGACCTCATGGCTTGGCAATCACAGCAAGTGCTTGTTCATGCATGCTTAAAGTCCTGAGAGGAGAATGGAGGAGAAGGGATCACTGCTTGGCCATTCCTCCTAGGGAGTGATTTCTCACTTTCCCTCTCTCTGTCTCTCTCCAATAAGTGCATGTGCCCTATGACAAAAACTTAAAAAAAAAAAAAAAAAATTGCACTTTATTCTATGGCTGTGGGGATCTACTGAAGGCCTTTTAGGGAGGAGAATAACAGGAGCACATATATGTTCTAGAAAGTTCACTCTGGGGACAGTGTGGTCAAAACACAAAAGTGTTGATGAAAAAGCTAGGAACAGGGGCCGGCAAGTGGTGATGTGGTTAAGGCACTGGACTCCCAGATGGCCAACTGCAGTTCAAGTCCCAGACCTGGCAACTTGCTTTCACACTTTCTCACTCTCTGGTCAAATTGAAAAATAAATAATAACAAATAAAATCAAACAAATAATTCTTTTTTTAAAAAGGCTATGAACAGAACACTTCTCATACTCTAAACATTCAGGTGTGACTTTTGTGTTTTTTTTTTTTTAAAGAATTATTTTACTTAACTTTATTTATTTATTTATTTACTTTAATTTGACCAGCAAGCGTGCAAGAGAGAGAGAGAGAGAGAGAGGGAAAGTGAGAAAGCAAGCCGCCAGATCTGGAACACAAACCGTGGTCAACCATGTGGGAGTTCAGCACCCTCAACCACCCCGCCACCTGCCGGCCCTGATTTTCATGATTTTTTTCCCCTCCCTATTGTTCCTATATGCTTGAGAAAAAGGGTAAAATATTTCAGTTCAAGGGGAATCGTGATTATAGGAGATGAAAAGAAGTCTTCTTTCCTGGCGCCGATGAATGTAAAACAGGTGCACTGCTGTCGTCAGCTTACACCAAGATAACTAAGTAAGCCGCTTAACTCTCTGGACTGGGAGGGAACAGAACTGGGTGACTTCCATTCTCAGTTTGTGCTTGGGAGAAGCATCTTTAGCTTCATTCATTTGGAAATGGAGGAAAATGGGAAAAGTTGGCAATTAAACTCTAACAATGACCTCTGCATTATCCTTGAGCCTGGATTAGTAGTTATGACACAGTTAGTGGCTAAGCAGTGGTGAATACATTTCCCTTCCACTGACCTCTAGGGGCATGGATATATGAACTGCTGATTTCTGTGAAGTGTTGATCTCACCTGGCACACCCCTACCAGATATACCTATTTGTGAACTTTCCTTGGCTGCTGTTTTGGCTTAGGGTGGTAGAATGAAATTAAAGTTTACTTTGAGTTCCTTTAATAATCTATGAAATTGGTACACATCAGCCAATTTCTTAAAAAGTTATCATGGGGCTGGCCTCAATGCCTAGGGGTTAAGGGAGCCAGATTCCACATGGCTGACCATGCAGTTCATATCCCGGCCCTAGCAGCTTGAAAAACACATTGGGTATATATGCGTGTGTGCCTGAAGTCTGCTTATTCCATAATAATAAAATCATGAAAATCACACCTGAGTGCTTAGAGTATGGGAAGTGTTCTGCTCATAATCTTTTTTAAAAAAGAAAGGGAGAAGGAATTTAGGAGTAACCATTCTCCAATGGCAAGTGCTTTCTACCCCTCTCTCTCCGTCTCCCTCTGGTGAGTACATGAGCCCTCTTGTAAATAAAAGCTAGAGAAGGAGGGAAGGAGGGAGGGAGGGGGAGAGAGAGAGAGAGAGAGAAATTATTATGGAATAAGCAGATAAAAAAGCAGTGCCAAGGGGCCAGATGCTGGTGCAATGGTGAACACGATGCTCTGTGAGGCTGAGTATGCCAGACACATGTGTACTCCTGATCGGGGTTGGCAGAGGCTAGGGGTGGATGGTGATATCAAGACTCGGTCAGAGGCACTGTATTTCTGTCTCCTTTCCTAATGGAAGAAATAAACTGGAGGAAAAAAAAAAACAAAAAACAAAAAACAGGAAATGCTCAAAGAGGTCGTGGTGAAATGGAGCCTTGACTGCTTATCAGAGGCTACAAAGAATTCACACACTTCAGTGGGAGTTGGGCAAAGGATGCGAGAGGAAAAACACAGAGCACATTAGGTATTTGGGGCCCAAGTATTGAATCTGTGTCATGGTGCTTGTGACCCTTGTGGTAACAACTCTAAATGGATATTGTCCCTGGCTGAGTGAAGAGAAATGTGGAAACAGAGAGAGGTTAAGCAATATGCCCAAGGTCACACAGACTCACACCAGGCATCTCACTCTAGAGACCAGGCTCCTAACTATCGTTTAATTCTGCTCTTTGTTTTGGAAGTAGGAATGACATTTGTCATTGCCAGTTAGGAGATGAACTGAGATCTAGGTTAGGACTTGGTACATGCTCGTCAAATAATGACTGTGGAGACAGGGTCTTCCATTTTGACCTGTCTGCATGTCCCACCTTGTTGAGGAGGTGCAGCAGGGCTTCCCGCAGGCAGCTGTGCCTCATGTAGAAGCTGATGATAGCCAGGTTGGTGCTATAGTTATGCAGGTAGAAGAGGCATTCCTGGTAGTAGATATTGTTCATGATCTTTCCTTCAGGAATTACTTCTAGAGAGAGGCTCTGGGTCCGAAGGGTAGCTTCGAGTTCCTTCAGGGTGGCAAGGTACTCATCATCTTGCTGACAGGAAAGGAGAGAGCGCAAGAGAACAAAAACTCAGTAAATGACCAGCAGTCACTAACAATTCTTTCTTTCTTTCTTTTTGGTGAGCTAGTATTTATTTTACATTAAGTTTTTAAAAGGTTTTTGCCAGAGGGCATGTGCACTCACCAGAGAGAGAGAGAGAGACAGTGAGAGGTAAAGGAAAAAAATCACTCTCTAGGGAGACAGACATGCTGCAGTTCCTTATCCTCCATTCTTCTCTCAGGATTTTAGGCACACATGCCCGGTATGAATGTCAAGCCACCAGGTCCAGGATTTGAATCCCAGTTGGACATGTGGGAGTTTAGCACCTTCACCTCCACAATACCCACTGGCCCTAGTCTTTTTTTTTTTTTTTTTTGATAAGTAGGAGTACACTCTAAAATAACAATGAAAGTATAGTATAGTAAATATTGAGTTGTCAGAAAATTGATGACATATATTTTCCATGCAAAAATGTGTCGTGACTTTTCTGATGACCCCATACATAAAATACAGCTTTCAAAATTTAACAGCATGTGAAAATGCTCACAATAAAGTTTTTTTTTTTTTTTTTTGGAGAGGTTTTTTGCTATAGGGTGCGTGCACTCGCCAGACAGACAGAGAGAAACACAGAGACAGAAAGCGAGAAATCACCCGCCAGAGGGGATGGTCACGCCGCAATCCCTTCTCCTCCGTTCTCCTCTAGGGATCTTGGGCATGCATGCACACGCGCCCGGCATGAGTTCTAAGCCACCGGGTCCGGGACGTGAACCGCGGTCGACTACGTGGGAGTCCAGCGACATAGTCATTACGCTAACTGCTGGTTCCCAACAATAAAGTTTTAATGTTATAAAACGAGGCAGGACACAAAATTTACATATGTATATTTATACGTATATAATATATATTTTTGACAGTTTTTTATAAACTTTATTTTATTTATGATAGAGAGCACATACATGAAAGAGAGAGAGAGAGAAGCACACTCAACAGGGTCTCGTCTTGCCCCCATCACCTTTCCCTGGCCCTCCAGCTAGTCAGGATCTTAGGTACATGTGCATATGTGTTTTCAAGCCAACTTCGAGTTTGGAACCCATAGTCAGGCATGTGGTTTTCAGCACTGCAGTTCAGTTTGCTACTGACTGCACCTAAAATTCTACATAATACAGTATAACCCCAATGTCATTAAAAACAATATAGTGGGATCAGCAAATTGCATAATGGTTATGCTGCTGGACTCCCACATGGCCGGCTGCAGTTAGAGTCCCAGACTCGAGGCTTGAAACTCATGTCAGGTGTGCATGTATGCTTGCCTAAAATCCCAAGAAGAGAATGGAGGAGATGGGAGTGTGGCATGGCCATTCCCTGTGGGGGGATTTCTTGCTTTCAGTCTCTCTCTCTCTCTCTCCAGCGAGTTCACACGCCCTACAGCAAAAATCTCTCTCAAAAAACTAAAGCAAAACAAAAACAACACAGAAAATTTGCTAAAATCTTAATAGTAATGAGTCTGGGATTACATGTGATTTAAAAAAATTTTTTTCAGAGATCTTTGCAATAGGATACAAGCACTCGCTGGAGAGACAGAGAGAATCAGAGAGACAGAAAGCTGAAATATCACCTCCCGGGGGGATGGCCATGCCACAGTCCCTTTTCCTCCATTCTCCTCTAGGGATCTTATGCATGCATGCACATGAGCCTGGTGTGAGTTTTAAGTCTCCAGGTCTGAGACGTGAACCGTGGTCATCTATGTGGGAGTCTAGTGTATGTCATCTGCTGATCCCCTGTGATTTTTATCTTTTAAAAATATTTTCTGTATTTTCCTTTTTGTTTGATTCTGTATTACTTACCTAACCACATACAGTTGCTTATCTAACTACATGTAGTAGAAAAAAACAAAATATGAACCCATCAGCTTCTGAACCAGGGCTGACACTGTTAGCTAAGTTTAAACTGATCCTTTCCTGGGTTATTAGTAGTCCTGGGCCTCCCTCCCTTAGCTAGGCACTCTGCCCACTTTTTTCTTACCAAAGAGATGAGGGGCCTCACTGTAGACTCTAGGTAATCGACCACATCCTGTACCAGCCCTGAGCCATGACTCAGCTGATTGAGGTCAAAGGGGGGCTTTAGGCAGCGACTGAACTTCTCCCGTGCAGCAGTGAGGTTACCAGCTTTGAGGCAGGCCATGCCCCAAGCATGCCATGCCCCCGTGGCATCAAGCCCAGTCTTTGTGGAAACCTGGAGGAAGAAAAATAATCTTTTTAGTGAGAGGTAGCTACACGAAGGCCTGAGTGTCCCAAAAACCTATTCTATTCCCTTGCTGCCAACCACCTCCCTAGCCCACTGCCAGTATTCCAACATTGGCAAACTGGTCATGCCCTAGGTACTACCCCATGGTTAGCACAACTGGGAGAGGGCAATATCTGTGTGCAAAGCTCAGCAAAGGAAATTCATAGCAGTGGAGCAAAAGTAAGCTTTGTCTTTGCCTTACCTCAACACTCAGTTGGTAGTATTCAGCTTCCAAAAGCTGGTTCCTCAGCCTGGTTACTGCGGCTGGCTGTAGGATCTGGTCCAGAGATGGCACGTGGCGATAGGCAGCAGCTACTAAAATATTCAGCACGTCTACCTTGCTGATGTAGCTACAGGAAAGAAGACGGTAGGGCAGTGAGGTCCTGTGGAGTTTCACTAAGAGCAGTTGCTATAGGGCCGGATGGTGGTACAGCCATAAAACACAACACGCTGCAAGGCTGACCCACATGGGAAGGTTCCAGATTCACATCTGGAGACTTCCCTGAGTATGTTGGGTGCATGTGTGCTTATGATCTGGGCTGGATGAGGCTGGTGGTGGACTGCTATGTTAAGATCCTGTTGGTTGTTCTGTCTCTCTGGTGAGTACATGCACTCTATAGCAAAACTTAAAAAAAAGAAAAAAGATAAAAGAAAAAGGCAATAATCCAAGTTAAAAGGCTTAGGATAGTGTTGACTTTTTTTGAGAGGTTTTTGCTGTAGGGCATGTGCGCTTGCCAGACAGACAGAGAGAGACAGAGACAGAAAGTGAGAAATCACCCTCTAGGGGGGATGACCACGTTGCAATCCCTTCTCCTCCATTCTCCTCTCGGGATCTTGGGCATGCTCGCACACGTGCCTGGTGTAAGTTTTAAGCCACAGGGTCCGGGACTTGAACCGCGGTCGACTACGTGAGTCCAGCGACATAGCCATTACGCTAACTGCTGGTCCCAGTGTTGACTTTTTAAACACTCATTAAATATCAGATACTAATGTTTGGTGTAGGGACGCTCATGTCTCTGAGGCGAGACCTTTCCAGAGACAGTTGGGGGGCATACAAGTTACCCGTTTGCCTTTTGGTCCTTTTGAACTCTGCCTGCTTGGGAAAAAGCACAGACTCGATATTGATGGCTGTGCTCCCAGTTAGTACAGAGGTTACATTAGGTCACATTGCTAGCATTCTGGAGGTGCTGCTGAGTATGGGCCTTCTGGCCACTCACTCACATTCTCCCTGGGATAAGGATGGGCCTTCACTACAGCCTACTAGGACCGCCATCTGTGAATTTATTTCTGATACCTGATGGCTATAAAAACCTTATAAAGAAAGAGAGTCCATAAGTTGGATCGTTATGTTCAGTGCTGTCTGAGACAAGCTCACATCTAAGGCTCCTGAATTGTGTCTCCTAATTCCAGCAAAAAACTGGATCCTGACTTATCCATGAATTTCCCTGGAATGAGATTCTGCATATTAGTATTCCTTCTTTTCTCTCCTTTTTTTTTTTTAACAGTGATTTTTGCTATGGGGCGTGTGTACTTGCCAAAGAGAAAGAAAGAGACAAGAGACAGAAAGCGAGAAATCAATCCCCAGAGGGGCTGGCCACATCACAATCCCTTCTCCTCCATTCTCCTTTCAGGGCTTTGGGAACACATGTACACATGCCCAGTGTAAGTTTTTTTTTTTTTTTTTTTTCGCTATAGGGCGCGTGCGCTCGCCAGACAGACAGAGACAAACATAGAGACAGAAAGCGAGAAATCACCCCCCAGGGGGTACGGTCACGCCGCAATCCCTTCTCCTCCATTCTCCTCTCGGGATCTTGGGTACGCATGCACACGCGCCCGGCGTGAGTTTTAAGCCACCAGATCCGGGACGCGAATCGTGGTTGACTACATGGGAGTCCAGCGACATAGCCATTACGCTAACTGCTGGTTCCCATCCCAGTGTAAGTTTTAAGCTGCTGGGTCTGGGACTCGAACTGTGGTTGACTATGTGGGAGTCCAGCGACATAACCATTACACCATCTGCTGGTCCCTTATCAGTATTCTATTTTTTTAAGAACTTTATTTTATTTTATTATTTATTTATCCTTTTTCTTTTTTTTTTCTAACTGACCAGAGAAGGACAGAGTGAGTGAGTGAGTGAGTGAGTGAGAGAGAAAGTGAGAAAGCAAGCCCAGGTCTAAGATGCAAACCATTGACCACATGGGAGTCTAGCACCCTTAACCACCATGTCACTTGCTGGCCCCATCTCATCAGTATTCTTTTCCCCTTTTTTTTAAAGATTTATTAATTTTATGTATTTATTAATTTGTGTTAATTTGACCAGAGAGACAGAGAGAGAGAGAGAGAGAGAGAGAGAAAAGTGACAAAGCAAGCCACCAGGGGGCATGGCCATGCTGTAATCCTTCTCCATTCTCCTCGAACCATGGTTGGCCATATGGGAGTGTATGGCACCTTAACCACCATGCCACCTGCTGGGTCCCTCATCAGTATTCTTTTTTTTTTTTTTTAAAGATTTATTTAATTTTATTTATTCATTCATTTATTTTAATTTTCCAGAGAGAGAGAGAGAGAGAGAAAGTGAGAAAGCAAGCCACCAGGTCTGGGACTAGAACCATGGTTGGCCATGTGGGAATGTCCAGCGCCTTAACCACCACGCCACCTGCTGGCCCCCAGCTCATCAGTATTCTTAATGCAGTAGGGATGGTATATGGGCAAGTACAGTGTATAAAAGCACTAGTACTATTTTCTTTTTATTTATTTATTTTTAATGTTTTTGGTGTAGGGTGTGTGTGCTCACCAGGGGGAGACAGAGAGAGGAAGGTAAAGTGAGAAATCACTGCAAAGGGGATGACCATTTCCTCCATTCTCCTCTAGGGATTTTGGTCATGCATGCACACACACTTGGAGTGATTATTTTTTTTAAAGAGGTTTTTACCTTAGGGTGTTATGTGTTCATCAGAAAGAGAGCAAGACAGAGACAGAGACAATGAGAAGGAAAGTGAGAAATCATCCCCCAGGGGGGATGGCCATGCTGTAATCCTTTTTCCTCCATTCTCCTCCTGGGATTTTGCGCATGTACACACATGTGCCCAGTGTGATTTTGAAGCCACAAGGACTCAAATCATAGATCCGCCATGTGGGAGTACAGCAATGTAACTACTATACCATCTGCTGGCCCCCAGAGTGATTTTTTTCAAGCTGCCAGGTCTGAGACTTGAACTGTGAAATTGGCCATATGGGATCCAGCAGCCTTAACCTCCGTACCACCCGATGGCCCCTGCTGGTACCATTTTATGTTTGTACATTTGGAAAATGAAAACATTTAGAGGAGGTGAAATGAGTTTTGTTCCTAAACATATATTTAATTTTTTGTTTATCTACCACAAGGGGGTCTAAGTTAAAAACAGTAGAAAACACTGTTCAGGGCTGGCCCTGTGGTCTAGTAGTTAAAGGAACCAGATCCCACATGGCTGACTGTGGTTCAATTGTAGGACCTACGGGCTTGAAAAACACACCTGGCACATGTGCATGTGTGCCCCAAATCCTGACAAGATGGAGAAATGGAATATGGATTACAGCATGACCCCGCCCCATTGGGTGGTGCTTTCTCACTTTCCCTCTGTTTCTGTCTCTCTCTGGAAAGCACACACAACCTCTGGCAAAATTTTTTTAAAAAGAAGAAAAGACTCTGAATCAGGAGCTCTTAGATGAATCCACTCTCATCAGCAAACTGATACCCAGGCATGATTCTCTACAGTGAGTGGTGCATCTGGAAGCAGGACGGGTGAAACAAAACTGCATAATTTAAAACCATGCTGTAAGCTGTCAGAGAAGCCCACAATACTTTGGGGTGAATGAAAAAAAATTTTAACTAATAATTATTTATTTAATTTTATTAATTATCATTATTGTTGTTATTTTTAAATTCACCAGAGAGAAAAAAAGGGAAAGTGAGAAAGCAAGCCACTAGGTCCAGGACTCAAACCACGGTCGGCCATGTGGGAGTCCAGCACCTTAACGCCACCTGCTGGCCCCAAGGGTATTTACTAAGCTATTTACTAAGGACTTTTTTTTTTTATTACTGCTGTCCTCAAGCTGAAGAGCAGAGTTCTTTCATCTACATGAGATTTTGAAGGCACTATAGGACTTCGTATTAAATTTGTCCCCCTCAATCTTCGTATCTTTTCCTTTAAAAAGTATATTTCATCTCATTTACATTACTGATATATGAGATGTATTTGGATATATTTTTGGTTTTGTCTTACATCCCTTTTCATGTCTCCTTTCTTTTCTACCTTCTGCTACATGGAAGTGTTTGTTTTCTTCCTTTCTGCCCATCCCTTTCTGGTAATTTGACAGATTTTTGGTTTTCTTCATGGTTACTTAGCAAACTTAACATATATCTATTTCTTCATTTATGAACTTAGAAAATAATATAGAATCTATTGCCTCAATTTAAAAGTGGGAAATGAGTTCTTTATACTTCCTTCTGTTTTCTGTCCCTCCTCCATGTGCTTATCTTAACTGTTTGGTTTTTGTTAATAAAAAATGATAAAAATAACTAACATTCTTGGAGCCTAAAATATGTATCAAATTAAGTTCTTAGACCTTCATATGGATGATCTCAATTTATCCCGATAATAGCTCTATGAAATAAATATTATTATTATCCCCATTTTATAGAGAAGGAAACTGAGGTCCAAGGGGATTAACAGACTTGTTCAAGGTTACAGAGCCAGGAACTGGTGAAGCTAGGATTCACGGCATTCTAAGATGCCTGGTGAGTCTAGTCTGTAGGCAAGTATTCTGGACAATAGTCTGAGAGGTGTTCACACTTCAAAGAAAATTATGTTCATTGCTCCCAAATATAGTTAGGACTGAGTGCTGGGAACACACAATAAGTCACACACTTGGGTGGATAAGCAGGAAATTAGTTCTCATTGTCAAGTTAATGAATGGAATCAAAGCAGGTTGTGCAGGAACCAGAAGAAGGTCTAATCATACCTTCCCATAGACACTTCTGCTTTATGACTCAGATTCCTACGGATGACACAGGGACACATCATTCCATAAGTTGCTTTCATGGATCTATTATGGAGAACTCCCTGAGGTCACAGTCTGCATTTGATCAAGATTGGGTAGAATTTTGTGCAATTTAGAGAGAATATATTCTCTCTAAAAGCCAGAAAGTTCCAGACACTAAAGTTTCACAAATTCATCTTCATCGCTGATTAACCTCTCAAGGTCTTTACTTTGTTTTCTGAGCGGGTATTGTTAGAGAAAACTTTGCTTTGAGGATTCACTCTGGGAAAGAAAAGGACGCAGGCTGTCAGCATAGCGTGAGGAAAACCGCTCGTGATCTGGTGACAGAATTTCAACATTGAACCGAAATACAAAGCATTTCAGCCTGTCTTGTCAGAGAATATGGTGAAATGAAGAATCATAGTAAGAAAAAGGAGCTGGATAGAAATCACTGGAGGGACCAGCAGTTAGCGTAATGGCTATTTCGCTGGACTCCCACGTAGTCAACCGTGGTTTGAGTCCCGGACCCGGTGGCTTAAACTCACGCCGGGCGTGTGTGCATGCGTGCCCAAGATCCCGAGAGGAGAATGGAGGAGAAGGGATTGTGGCATGGCCATCCCCTCTGGAGGGTGATTTCTCACTTTCTATCTCTCTGTCTCTCTCTCTCTGTCTGGCGAGTGCACGCGCCCTATAGCAAACCCCCCCCCCCCCCAAAAAAAAAAAAAAAAAAAGAAATCACTGGAGAGGCCCATTTCTGCATACCTGTCACAAAGAGCCAAGTCCTGGCTCTGGCCAGCCTTGACAAACATCATCTTGGCGCTGAAGAGCAGCTGCTTCATGATGTCTATGAGCAACCCCGCATCCACCTCTGGGTTGGTGAGGCCCTTGGACAGCCTGCAGCAGTGCTCGATCAGCTGGTGACCACAGGTGGTGCTGTCCCGGTGCAGATTCAGGATAGCAATGCACAAGGAGGCGCTGGGAGCCTGGCCGAGGGGGAAGGGGGGAGAAACACAATGAGTTCAGGGACCGAAGCATTCTCTAAATACAGCAGGATGAAAGAAATTATTTTTCCCATTTCAAAAAGTTGAGAAACACTGGAGGAAGTAGTCTAAAATTCCACAGCAAAGCAGAAGTAGAACTAAATACATTTCAGATGTTCTAAGTAGCACTGCCTAAGCTCTGGCTGCTAGGTTTGTCACCTTACTAAAAAAGGCTTGTCGCTTGCTACCTACTTCCTGGGAATGTCCACAGATTCCCTCCTTTTTCTGGTCTATTACCCCATCAATGAAAGTCTTCCTTATTGGGGCTTGGTCTACAAAAATCACCGCACTTGTCTAACTACCTGGAGGAGTCTCTATTTCAAGGACACAGGACTGCTACGTCAATATTCTTAAGGCATCCTTGGAGAACTTTCACAGGTCCCTGATGCCTACTAGTCTTCCCTTATCTGTGAAAGATATGTTCTGAGATTCCCAGAGGATGTCTGAAACTGTGGAGAGTTCCGAACCCGATCTGTACCATATTTTTTTCTATAAATGTATAGCTGCAATAATGTTTAATTTACAAATTAAGCACAGTAAGAGATAAACAATAATAAAGATTATAACAACATACTGTAATAAAGGTTATGTGAATGTGGTCTCTCTCTCAAGATACCTTATTGTACTGTACTCACTTATTTTTGGATCATGGCTGACTGTAGGTAACTAAAACCACAGAAAGCAAAAATGTGACTAAGGGGATTCTCTTGTAGATATACTTTATTGCAGAATTCAAGGCCCTGAATAGAAACTGTCCTTTTCAATCCTTTTACTACCTCTCTATTAACACTCCCTCCAAATGAAACATCACTTTTTTTTTTTTTTTTTTGAAGAGGTTTTTTTTCTATAGGGCATGTGCACTCGCCAGAAAGACAGAGCGAGACAGAGAGATGGAAAGTGAGAAATCACCCCCAGGGGGGATGGCCACGCCACAATCCCTCCTCCTCCATTCTCCTCTCAAGATCTTGGGCACGCATGCATATGCATCCGGTGTGAGTTTTAAGCCATCAGGTCTGGGACTGGAACCGCGGTTGACTACATGGGAGTCCAGCAACGTAGCCATTACACCAACTACTGGTCCCCCAAATGAAACATCTTCTACTACCCCAATCATGCCCTGAGTTTTTTTTTTTTTTTAAAGAGCGATTTTTGCAATAGGGTGTGTGTGCTTGTTGGAGAGACAGAAACAGAGAGACAGAAAGGGAGAAATCACACCCCCCCTCCAGGAGAGATGGCCATGCTGCATGCAGTACCTTCTCCTCCATTCTCCTCTCGGGATTTTAGGCATGCATGCACATATGCCTGGCATGAGTTTTAAGCAGACAGGTCCAGGACTTGAACTGTGGTTGACTATGTGGAAGTTTAGCGGCGTAATCAATATGCCATTCGCTGGTCCCATGCCCTGAGATTTTTGACACTGTGCTTTTGCTCAGATGTTTTAGTTTTGTACTTTGTTTTTCCTCTATCCTGTCTCCCTTCAAAACCCCCAAATTTCTGCTTCTCACACGCTTCCCACTCTTCTGAGGCTCATTTTACATGCTGCCTCTTTCATGAAGTCTTTCCTGATTTTCTCTTGTGTATTTCCCAGGATCTTATTTTCTGTCTTCACTGGTTTAATTGCCTTAGTTCCTATATTACTACACCATAAACAAGTACTTCCTACTAACACTACTATTCATCATAAAGAAACTTAAATGACCATCACATGTCATTGTTATTACCTGCTCATAGTAAAATTCACTCCGCACCAGCTCATTCTCATCTTCCTTCAGATCCAAAATCCATTCCACCTCATCTGCTTTAGGGACTCTCACCACAGCACAGTATGGAGGGCTTTCAGTCTCGGAGCTGTCTAGTGCTAAGAAGAGAATTGCCATTCACGCATCAGTCACTGCTGGCAGTTGTCTAGCCCAGCGAGCTAGTGTGTTGCAGACAGACATTTGCCTGATATCTGAGGACCCCCTTCTTTTCCCTTGGTCCCTTTCTTTCCTTCAGAATGCCCTATTAGTCACCTCAAGCCTTATTCTCCTGGGATGAATCTGTTACACAGCCTATTGTTTTACATGAGAAACCGCCCCCCGAAAGTGCATGTTTTTCAAATTCATGGCTGATCCACTGAATACTCTGAAGACTAACCTGATTATGAAAGATACAAGTCAAACTGTTAACAGAGATTACCTAGGAACAGGAAGGAGCATTGGGAGATAGTACAGACATCTAACAAAGAAATAACTTACTACAAGTTAATCACCAAATTCTTTCATTGCTAGCCTTCCTAAGGTTGGAAACTAATGGATGAGTGCAATAGGTTAACACAGTGAACTTCAGGGGAAACAGGCTGATCGAAAAAGGTGCAGAATTTTCTTAGGCAAACACGTTGAGTTGCTATCAAAGGTATCAGCTGCAGCTGATATGCTGAAGATAGAGTCAACCTAAGCACAGAAGCAGTCACAGAGAATGTGATTCAGCCTACCTTCAGACTGTCCTTGATTCTCCTCTGGTACACTGGGAACAGAGAAAAAGTAAAACGCTTGAGTCACTTTTGTTCCTCTTTATTTTGAGCTTAGTGTACAGGTTGGCATTTGTTCTGTTATTCAAGTGAGATATCAGAGGATCATCCATCATGCTTTTCTTTCCTTCACCGTCACAGTCACTCTCTCACCATATCCTGTCCATTCCATCTCCTAAGTGCCTCTTAAATGTGCCCACCTCTCTTCATCCCTGCCTCAGTGAAGGACCTTGTCATTTATTGCTAGGGTGTGTGATAGCTTTCCAATTGGTCTCCTTGATTCTGTCAACCTATTCTCTACTTTGCAGCTACAATAAACTTTCAAAAAGGCAAATCTGGTCACATTATATTCCTGCTTACAAATTTCTCAGGGTAGACCAGCTGCTGGCATGGTGGTTAAAGCAGTCAGCTTTCATGTGGATAACTGCATGGTTCGAGTCCTAGACCTAGTGACTTGAAAAATGCTGGGTGCACATGCACTCCAAATCTCAAAAGGAAAAAATGGAGGAGTAGGGACTGTGGCATGGCCATCCATCAGAGTAGGTGTTTTCTCAAATTTTTTTAAATTAAAAAAGTTATTTATTTTGTATTATCATTATTATTCTTTAATTTAACCAGAGAGAGAGAGAGAGATAGAGAAGGAAAGTGAGAAAGCAAGCCAACAGGTCAGAGACTTGAACCATGGTTGGCCATGTGGGAGTCCAGCACCTTAACTACCACATCACCTTCCATCCCCACTTTATCACTGTCTCTCTCTGGTAAGTGCATGTACCCTATAGTAAAAAAAAAAAAAAAAAGAAAAATCAGGGTACAAATAACCCACACTTGCTGACAAAGCCCTTTATGACTTGGTCTAACTACCTCCTGAAGCCATCTCCTGACCTCCATGACATGTGTTAAAGCCATAAAAAAGTTCTTCTGTCACGGTCCCTGGTCAACCTCAACTGATGCCACCAAATACCAATCTCAATGATTCAAGCCAGAGGTCAAGACTATCCACCTGCACGGTCAGCCCTAGCTCATGACACCAGAAAGTAAGCCTCAAGCCTAAGTCCTCCTGGCTCGGCTGCCAAAACTAAGGACATTGCTGGTCAAGACATTAGCCCATCGCTGACCTATTTACAACTCCTCAAATGATACATGGCTTTCCTACTCCCACCTTTGCAGTGGTTACTCCTGCTTCGGGGAGTTACATCCCCATACTTTTTTGGCTTCCTTTCCTACTACCTCCTCATCCTCTAGGGTTCAGACAAGGTGCCAACCTCTAGGCAAACCTTCTGACCATCCTGGTGAAATTGTGTGGGCCCCTACCACTTACTTATCCAATGGGCTTCTAGTTAGTTTGTTGGTTTTTTGCCCATTAAAATGGAGGCTCTTTGAGGGCAATGTGATTATTGCCTTGTGGTTGTTGAATCAAAGAGTCACCATTGGGACCAGCAGTTGGCGTAACGGCTATGTCACTGAATTCCCATGTAGTTGACCACAGTTTGAGTCCCGGACCCAGTGGCTTAAACTCATGCTGGGCACGTGTGCATGTGTGCCCAAGATCCTGAGAGAAGAATGGAGAAGGGATTGGGGTGTGGTCAGCTCCCCTGAGTTTCTCACTTTCTGTTTCTCTGTCTCTCTGGCAAACATATGAGCCTTGTAGCAAAAACCTCTCAAAAAAAAAAAAAAAAAAAAAAAAAAAAAAAGAGTCACCATCAACATTACTGCTCACTTCAAATCTCAGCAGTATGGAATATGGGTAATTCTTGTCCCTACCCCGAGGGAGGCAGTAGAATGTCAGGGACACAGATAGCATAGAGTAAGAATGGTATGTCCTCCTTCCTACAAGATCAACAATCATCATGGTAAATAATCATTGGTAAAAAATGTTCATTGTAAAACAAATGAAAATGCTATTGAGCAGAACGCAAAATCTATTTCAGCCTATAAGTAAAACATCGGGAGTTCAAAGTAATTCTGCTTTTGGATAGTTGCTTTGGCTCATATTCCTAGATATCCTATGAGTCTTAGTTTTACATTCCTTCGCTGTTAGAAGTAGCAGGAAAAAAATGAACAATTATGAGCTAGCAGACATGGTCTTTTTTTGAGAGTTGGTTTTTTTATTTTTTTTGAGGCAGACATGGTCTTGATCTGTCTTGCCAGAAAAATGAGCAATCTCTGAAATCTGTCACCAGGTGAACTATGTGTAAGAAAGCGTGGGGGCTCTTCTAATTGTGAGTAATAAGCCAGGATAACTGGCAGATTAGTGCTGACGCAAGCAAAGCCCAAACATCCGACAGGTGTGAACATGTCCCTTTGAGTTCAGCTGAGACCACTGAGGCAAGAGTGACTGGAAGACAGGTGAGTTGCCAAGTTAAGATTAGTGACCTCAGTCTGGGGAAGAGCTAAAGAACCAGCTGTCCTGATTTCACAGAGAACACCATGTAAGAACCTTGAACACCACCTCCTCTCACCCCTGCTTCCTCTCTCAGTAGATTCTCTGACCAAGGTCGGCTGATAAACATTTCCACTGCAGAGTGAACAGCATTTCAGTATGAATGCTACAGTAGACATTTTTGCAAGTGTTCCCAATTTAAACTCTTTCCGTACTGAGACTCGTTGGACCTGGGAGAGGATGACAACAGTCACAGTCCCACTGTAGGGCACTCACTCTTTGTTGTAGTAACTATAGCACTGGTCACACACACGAGCGGGGTTCTCTCTGCAGCCTTCCACCACCATTTTCTTGGTGGAGCAGGAACTGCACACTAGCCGGCCACAGCGGCGACAGTGATGACGCCTGTTAAACTGAGGAATGCCATCAGGAAGAGAAGGAAGAGGGAGGAAGAGAAGGTGAGATGATCATTATTTCACTTACGCATGGTATTAGCCATCTATGGCTTAAGAACACCAGGTCCTTGGGACCTCCTTAACAGTACACACCACTCCTTGCCCTTAAAAAGCTGACATGGTAAGATATTTCTTAGCCGACGGGCAAAGGACCTAGTCATGGTTGGTTTTGTAGTAAGTTCTACTAGTCTGTGGGGACAATGTGGACAGAGAGAGCAATGAACAGCAGGGAAGAAGTGACTTTGTCAGCCAATGAAGACCACATTTCTATACAGTATTAATGATAATGATGATGGGGTCCTTTCTTAACATGCTTTTATGAGTACTGCCTCATTTTATTATAATAAATGAATTATACTTCTTTTATCGATGAGGAGGAAACAGAACAGGGAACTTACATCCCCATCACTTCCATCAGCACTGAGCTAAACATGCCAGTCAGGTACTGTGTTAAGTATGGTAACATTTTACTGTATTTAGTTCTAACAGCTACATTAGCAGGATAACGTATCACCCCCAATGTATGAGACTGAAAAAGTTTACAGTCACATTGCTATGAAGGGGCAGAGCCAGGAGTAGAACTGGGTCCTCTGTCTCCTAAGCCAGTGCATATAATCACTACCAGGTCACCTGTCTTAGCGTGAAAGACATGATAGCTAGAGATAAGATCGCCTGGCCCTGGCTGACTCTTCCTGACTCTTTTTATGATCTCATTAAGAATAGCAAAGATTTTAGAATTTCAGGCTAAATTCTACTCCCTGTCCAGATCCAGAAAATACATTCTGGTCAAGTCAAAGAGAAATCCAAAGTCTCAGGTTTGATGGTTCTTCTCAATATACCAGTATCTTCTTGGGGACAGAAGGTGACTATAAATTCAGGATCAAGAATTGAGTCTTCCGTTATTTTCCCCTGCAGTGAGACTGGAAACTGATGGTGTGCTTACCATGGTGAAATGCTCCCTGCGGCAGACCATGCAGATGCTCTCTGTCTCATCTGGTACCCACTGGTGCCTGGCAGGGGGTGTCGCTGGGGGCACAAATTCCAGTGGGTGTTGACTCTGTGGGACACTCTTCTCCCTCGAATTGGGGGAATGTACAACGGAGACACCTGGGAGCCAGAGCCAGAGGTCAGAGTAAAATCAATATTCCAGCTCATCAATAAGGAGGGGATGACCGAATTTCGCCATTTGACAAATCCTTACTGAAATAACAGATCCAGTTAATGATCAACAATGGTTGCTTCTACCACAAAAGAGAGACAACTGGACATTATGTGCCTCCTGATGGAAATGTATATCACCACCTCTCAAATAGTCTTACCAAAATGTTAAGCCTGTAACACGTCATGCTTCTAGATCTAACTACCAGTGTATTGAAAATTCAGGGGACAGAGAACTAGATCATCTTAGGAAGGCAGTCAGCAAAATCCAGCATGTAGAAAACTCTGGGAAAAATGATTTAGTTTCTTCCACAAATGAAATACAGAAAGAAATAAAAAAAAAAAAAGAGGGGGACATGGAACCTATCGATTAAAAGAGATTTAAGACCATTTAAGCCAAAATGCTGTGTGAGGATATTATTTAGATCTTGACTTTAGAAAAGCCAACTGTAAACATTAAAAGAAAAAAAAATTTCAGGGCCAGCAAGTGGCTTGGTGGACTCCCACATGGCCGACCTCTGTTTGAGCCTGAGAGCTGGTGAATTGCTTTCTCACTTTTCCTCCCTTTCTGTCTCTCTGGTGAGCTCATGTGCCCTGTAACAAATTAAAAAAAAAATAATGATAAACAAAATTAAATAATTCTTAAAAAAATATTTTATTGTCAGAAGGTACATGTGTTTGCCAGAGAGGGAGAGAGAAAGATAAGGCTCCTTCAATAGGGCATGGTCACATCACAATCCTTTTTCCTCCATTTCTCCATCTCATCAGGATTTGGGGTGCATATGCATACTGGCCTTCAAGTTTTCAAGCCACTGGGGCTAGAATTTGAAATGCAACTAACCATGTGGGATCCAGCTCCCTATGCACAACACTTAATTGCTGCACTTAAGAGTTGGTCTCAGCACCAGCAGATGGTGTAATGGTTACTCCCATGTAGTTGACCACGGTTCAAGTCCTGAACCCAGCAGCTTAAAACTCATGCCAGGGGGACCAGCAGTTAGCATAATGGCTATGTCGCTGGACTCCCACTTAGTTGACTACGGTTTGAGTCCAGGACCCGGCGGCTTAAAACTCACGCTGGGCACGTGTGCATGTGTGCCCAAGAACCCGAGAGGAGAAGGGACTGCAGCGTGGCCATCCCCCTGGGGGGTGATTTCTCGCTTTCTGTCTCTCTGTCTCTGTCTGGTGAGCACACGCACCCTATAGCAAAAACCTCTCCAAAAAATCAAACAAACAAACAAAAAACTTATGCCAGGTGCGTGTGCGTGCACGCCAATATCCCGAGAGGAGAATGGAAGTGAAGGGATTGCAACATGGCCATCCCCCCATGGGGTGATTTCTCGCTTTCTGTCTTTCTCTCTCTGGTGAGCACACGTTCACTATAGCAAAAATTTCTCTAAAAAAAAAAAAGAGCTGGTCTCTAGGGGCCAGTAGATGCCGTAGGGGTTACATTGCTGGATTCCCACATGGCCGACCATGGTTTGAATCCCAAACCCAGTGGCTTGAAAAACACTCCAGGTGCATGTATGTACATGCCCAAGATCCCAGGAGGAGAATGAAGGGGAAGAGACTGCAGCACGGTCATCCCCTCAGGGGGTAATTTCTCACTTTCCTTCTCACTGTCTCTGTCTCTCTCTCTCTCTGGCATGCACACATGCCCTATGGCAAAAACCTCTTAAAAAAAAAAAAGGTAGTTTCTAAAAAAATCTTTATGAAATGTCTGGGGAAATTTGAATACTATTGGATATTTGGTTATAATAAGAAATTGTTATTCATTTGTTTTTAAGTATGACATTGTTTTTATTCAATAAAAGGCCTGACTTTTTAGAGATTTACAGTGAAATATATATTTATAAATGAAATTATATGATAGCTTATATTTGTTTCAAAATGATCCAATAGAAGGATGTGGTATAGTTTAAATAAGAATGGTCATGAGATCATAATTATTGTAGCTGGGCATATGAGATTTTATTATATTAGTCTCTTTCATGTATTGCTACTTTTCCAAAAGTAGCACCCTAAAATATTTATATATATATATATATATATATATATATATATATATATATATACACACACATATATATACATGCACACACAAATATATATATATATGTTGAAAAAAATTGTGAAAAATGTAATTGAAGTATAAGTTTATTTTGGTGCAAAAGAATTTAAACACCCATGCATAGTTTTCTCATAATAGACATTTTCATGAGCTTTTTGAAGATCTCTGTATATGCGTCTCCAGGTGTATGTGTTCATATGTGTTCATGTATGCGTATCTGTGTATATATAAATGCCAAAGCTGTTCAGGCTACCTTATACAAATAGATGAAGCTGCTCATATACTTGCCAGTCTGAGCCCTCCCCTCAGGTCTGCTGTATTGTGAGGCATGACTAATTCTCAAAATATGGCCAGGAATTGCTTTATCGTATCTAAGGAGATTTCTTGTCACCCAGCAGAGCAATACTGACTGGTCACAAAAAGAGAAACAAAAAAACACTGACTCTTAGCAGCACCAGAACAAGAGACCCCCAATCCTACTCCTTTGATCATTTGGTAAAACAAACATCTGCCGAGTTTCCCCTGAGTGTGATCCACTGTGCTGGTGACCTTAGTACGGAGACAGGAGGAGTGGCGAAGACAGTAACCAAGATATGGCTGAGGCCTTCAAGGATTCTGTGTCTAGTGTGGATGATAGAATGAATAAGAGGACTGGGACCAGCAGTTAGCGTAATGGCTACGTCGCTGGACTCCCATGTAGTCGACCATGGTTCAAGTCCTGGACCCGGCAGCTTAAACTCATGCCGGACGTGTGTGCGTGCGTGCCCAAGATCCCGAGAGGAGTGGAGGAGAAGGGATTGAGGCATGGCCATCCCCCCTGGGGGATGATTTCTCACTTTCTATCTCTCTGTCTTTCTGGTGAGCGTATGTTCCCTATAGCAAAAACCTCTCCAAAAAAAAAAAAAAAAGAAAAAAGAATGAATAAGAGGACTAACTATAGTCAGCCCTCATTATTAGCAGATTCCATATTTGTGTATTTGCCTATTCACTAAAATTTATTTGTAACCTCAGAATCAATACTCCTGATGTTTTCATGGTTATTTGTGAATTTGTGCAGAGTGATGAAAATTGAGCCACTTAACACTCAGGTTCTTGGCTGAGGTTCTTCCAGCTCTCATGCAGTGATGACCAGAGGAGAGAGACAGGAAGGGCAGGGCAGACAGTGTAAGAAGCTCCAGTTCTGGGGCCAGTTGGATGGGGTTAGATGGTACTCATTAGTGAAGTGGACTCAGACAAGTCACTGAATACTTCTGAATACTTTCTCTTTTATAAAATAAAGAAAATAGAATGTACTCGTATAAGTTGTTTTCATAATTTAAGACTATAATCAATCTACATACCTATCTATCTGTATATGGACATAGTTCCCCTAGGAGCAATAGTTTAGATTTGCTAAATCAGTGTTTGCAGAAACTTTACAAACATACTATCAAGAATAATGAGACTTGTCTGTACATTAAATCTTTTGTAGTAAACAAAGCGAGGGTGAATACAGAAAAAGAATAATGTCATACTGGAAATGAAAAAAGGACCAAAAACCAGGTAGTCAGAATGGGGGTAAGATTAAACAGAAAAGACCAACAGATGGCGTAATAGTTATATCACTGGACTCCCACATGGCCTACTGTGGTTCGAGTCTCACAGATCCAGCGGCTTGAAATTCACAACAGGTGTGTGTGTGTGTGTGTGTGTGTGTGTGTGTGCTTGCCCAAAATCCTGAGAGGAGAATGGAAGAGAAGGGATTGTGGTGTGGCCATCCTCCCTGGGGGGGCGGGGGGGTGATCTCTCACTTTCTGTCTCTCTGTTGAGCACATGCACCCTATAGCAAAAAATCTCTTAAAAAAAAAAAAATTAAATAGAAAATGGGTACTCTCAGAAGTGGCCCTTACCAGGAGGAGCAGTAGGAGAGAACTCCACTGATGGTGATCTAGACAGGGTCTCGGAGTCTGAAGCCTGATGGACAATTTCCTGGAGGTGAATCACAGAATCTGTAGGGAGGGAAAATGTGGACAAAATATCATCTTTTAAGTGCCTTCATTCAGTGCACAAGGCATTTAGTTCAAAGCTCTGTTGGCTTTGCTGTCATTCCATGGTTCTACTAAGTACTCAGAGAATGATAGGGGTACTTCTAACCCAAGATCATGAGTGTTTCCTAAACTCTTTAAAAAATAAACGTATTTAGGTACATGAGATAATGAGACACTAGGATTTTATAAAATAAATCTAAAAACACCCAGAGGGAAGTAGAAGACATTTAAATGGTGCTCCTGGCAGGTAAAGGATAAGAAAAAAGAACTAGCTAGGAACATCGATCCATGTATTTCACTTTCTTATTCTAGAAGAAGCTGAGTCAGGTCACATACGAGTGATATCTGCTGTGACCCTGGGAATAAAGCATTACTTTCAATACAAAATGATGGCACCCTAGATCCGTTACATCAAGGCCACATAGAGGCAATTTCCAGTGTACTTCATTTCCCAGACTTCCTGTATAATGCATGCAGTGGTTGTCTACCACCCTTTCATTCTGGTTAGCCTGCAGCTTCCTCCAAGACCAAGATCTCTTATACAGCTCTTTCTCTTGCAGTGTATTTTTTTCACTCTTGATCAACCCGAAACAATAAAAAAGGAGATTAAAAGAAGAAAAGCGTCATGGTCTTTTTTCTTCCATGTAGACTCCCATCTAGGATGCTGGCAGTTACCTGATCGTTTCTCCCTCAGAGGGTAAGGGAAGTCCAGGGCTTTCCCTGCATATCTGGAAAGCAGCGAGTCAACTTCATCCATGGTGAAGCCTGTCTCCTGCCCGGCCAGCAGCTGGTGCAGTGTCTGCACAGCCACGGTGGCCCAATCCACTTTCATGTTCATAAGCAGCTGCTCCAGCATGAGCAGGGGGTTGGAGGACAAGTGGGAATAGCTAGCCCGGTGTGGCTCAGGCAGGGTCAGCAGAATCTGTTGGTTGGGTAGATTTACAGAGTAAAGAAAACAGTAGACAAATTTCAGAAGAATCTTAAAATTCTCCCTAGGAAGGGGAAAGGGAGAATGTGCCAGAGACCAAAGGCCATAGGCAACTATTGAAACTGGTCAGTCATCTTTTAGGAAGCAGGGCTGAACTCTTATCTAAGTCCTCCAGGTTGGGAAGTACTCCAGATGAGGGGGGTCAGTAAACTTTTTCTCTAAAGGGTCAGATAGCAAATATTTTAGGCTTTATGGTCTATAAGATCTTTGTTGTAACTTTTCGATTCTGTGAATGTAGCACAAACACAGTCAATAGACAAATATGTAAGTGAATGGATGTGCCTATGTTCCAGTAAAACCTGACAAACCAAAGCAGGATGCTGACCCCTCCCAGACCCTCTAGGCATGGCCGAGCTCTCTCTGACCCTTAGTGCCACTGCTCTACCTGAGACTTTGTTTACAATAAGCAACACAAAGTGATGTCAGTGGGCCGCTATGTCTAATGCCTCCTGTGTCCTGCAGGTAAATGTCCTAAGGTAAACTGTCCTACAGGTAAATGATGAATCTGAACTCTTTCAGAGATTGTGATCATTAGGCTTGATATATTGGGCCATTGAGAAAGTCATGATACATTTTGCATAGAAAAACTGGGACCAGCAGTTAGCGTAATGGCTATGTTGCTGGACTCCCATGTAGTCAACTGTGGTTCGAGTCCCGGACCCGGTGGCTTAAACTCACGCCGGGCGCGTGTGAGTGTGTGCTCAAGATCCCAAGAGGAGAATGGAGGAGAAGGGATTGCGGCGTGGCCATCCCCCTGGAGGGTGATTTCTCGCTTTCTGTCTCTCTCTCTCTTTCTGGTGAGCACATGCGCCCTATAGCAAAAACCTCTCCAAAAAATTTTAAAAGAAAGAAAAAAAAAAAAGAAAAACATAGAAAAATAAATCAAGACTTTCTTGACCACTTTCTACGTTTGCTGGCCCTAGTACGTCCACTGCCTCTGCTCATTGCCAATTTTCGAGGGTTCCTCCATGTAGAATACAGTGCATCCAAAAGGAAAAAGAGGCATATCTTTTTGAGGAACACTTTATATAGTTTGACTCTTAGCAACTGAGCCAGTGGTTATATTCCTGGTTCTCTGAGCACCTTTTCTATTTGTAGGGAGCATATACAACCGCCAGTCAGAATAATTAGAAGAGTGTCAGAGGATCCCATCTCTCCCCACCTACTCCTTCACTGAATTGTTTTTTCTTTTTCTTTCTAAAGAATTATTTTACTGGGAACGAGTAGTTAGCTTAATGGCTATGTCGCTGGACTCCCATGTAGTCGACTGCAGTTCGTGTCCCGGACCTGGTGGCTTGAAACTCACGCCAGGCACGTGTGCGTGCGTGCCCAAGATCCTGAGAGGAGAATGGAGGAGAAGGGATTGCAGTGTGACCATCCCACCTGGGGGGTGATTTCTCGCTTTCTGTCTCTAAGTCTCTCTCTGTCTGTCTGGCGAGCGCACGCGCCCTATGGTGAAAACCTCTAAAAAAAAAACCCAAAAAAACAAAAACAGAATTATTTTACTTAAATTTAATTAATTAATTTAATTAATTAATTAAATTTGACCAGAAAGGGACAGATTGAGAGACAAAGTGAGAAAGCAAGCCGCCAGGTCTGGGACTTGAACTGCAATTGGCCATGTGGGAGTCCAGTGCCTACAACCACCGTACCACCTGCCAACCCCAATGAATTGTTTTTTCTAACTCATAATTTTTTGTGTCTCCAAGGTTACACATAAAAGGTAAGAACTTATTATTATATCTAATTACTCTAACAAACCTCTTTCATCAGTACAGACTAGTCTATCAAGCAATATATATATATATATATATATATATATATATATATATATATATTTAAATTATTTTATTTGTGACCAGCAGGTAGCATGGTGGTTAAGGTGCTGGATGCTCCCACATGGCTGGCCTGTGGTTTGAGTCCCAGACCTAGTGGCTTGCTTTCTTACTTTCTCTCTCTGTTCCTTTCTAGACAAATTAAAATAAATCAATAAAGTTGAATTAAAAAAAAAAAAGAAAAGAATCCCTTTGGAAGACATACAGTCCCTATCCTAAAATCAGTTTTCACTGATAGGGGGTGGAGGTGAGTTGCTGGTAGTAATTCTAATATATGGTCAGAATTGAGAAGCACTGATATAGCAGACATCATGGAAAGCCCAAAGACAGTTTAAGGAGACCAGGCAGCATTCACTTTGGAAGCAAGAAAATAATAGGATGGCAAGTACTAGTAGACTCAGCCAGGATGTGGTGGGCTGCCTGAATAAACATTCCATATAGTACAAGCCAAGGATGGCAGAGGCCTGGCAGGAGCCAACTGAAAGGTCACGTTCTGAAATGGGAGCTGGGCCCACGGTTTCTCCCGCAGGCATACTTTCCCAATACTCTCCTCCCCCTTACCTTGGATCCCATGTACAGTGCCTGGATTTCACGGTGTCGGGCAGCAGTCAGTTCTCCATAGAAGTGGGTAGTGAGGTAGTTGGCCAAGAAGTGAGAAGTGGCCAAGCTTGGGTGCTGGTCAAGGGACTGCTCTGTGACTTCAAGGCACATGGTGGGGTCAGAAATCCTTTGCAGGAGCTGTTGCAGAAGGCAGAGGAGGAAGATGAGGCCTGGAGAAGTACTCTGAGGCTACCCTAGCTTTGTTAGAGAAAGCAATGTTTAGATTTATTTAATTTAGACTAACCCTTTTCTACACTCATTTTTCCCCCCACTACTCCCATAGCTTTATAAATGGCTTTGTGAGGACCTGAGTTTAGCAGAATCTGAGACCTAGCTGCCTTCTCCTGGACCTAATGTAGAGCTTATACTCAAGATGACTATAACCAGCTCCTAGAGGACCCAAAGGCACAGAGCTAAGATAATAAATACTTAGCGTGGGTTTCAGTGTGAAAAAAATCCATGTGATTTGACTAACCTTCTTGTCCCTCTTCAAAAGAAAAATAGGAAGAACCAGAGCCTTACTTGCAGAGCCTTTTCATGATCTCTTCTTTCTAGAAGGTGGAGAAGGTGCTTTTGATGTAAGCTGATTAAATGTTCTCTTGAGATGGGGTACAGGCAGCCCCACTCCTCACACAGTCCGTACTCCTGGAGGAAAACACACATGACTTCAATTTTCTTAAATTAGGCCCTGTTGGGACCAGCAGTTAGCGTAATGGCTATGTCGCTCGACTCCCATGTAGTCGACCGCGGTTGGCATCCCAGACCCGGTGGCTTGAACTCACACCAGGTGCATGTGCGTGTGTGCCCAAGATCCCGAGAGGAGAATGGAGAAGGAATTGCGGCGTGGCCATCCCCCCTGGGGGGTGATTTCTTGCTTTCTGTCTCTCTGTCTCTCTCTGTCTGGCGAACCCACATGCCCTATAGGAAAAACCTCTTCAAAAAAAAAAAAAAAATTAGGCCCTGTCAGCCATGTAACTTTGGGCTGATTTTTCTCAGCAGATTTGATACTGCTAAGTCCCAGAAACATTTAGAGAATGCTCATGGGAACTTCACTATGGAATTAAGGTGAAATCATCAGCTCAAAGGACTAGAGTGGCAAGGTAAGGTATGCCAATGACTGACGCAGGCTTACTGTTAATATCACTTCCCTCTTAGCTCTAACAAAGGAGAGCAGGTGACAAGTGGTGACTGACACAAGTCAGTACTGGGGAGGTAACAAGGAAGGCAGATAGCACCCACTCCGCTCTGATTATTGCCATACAAATGTGCAAGCTCAATGTTGTCAGATTTTTAAACATTAAAAATTTTTTAAATTAGGATTTTTTTCTATTTTAAAGTTTTGGCCACAGGGAGCAGCAGATGGCATAATGGTTATGTCACTGTACTCCCACATAGTCCAACTGCCCTTTGAGTCCCAGACCAGGAGGCTTAAAAACTCATACCGGGCTTATGTGCATGCACGCCCAAAATCCTGAGAGGAGAATGGAGGAGAAAGGATAGGAGGTGGTGGTGATTTCTTACTTTTTGTCTTTCTGTCTCTCTCTGCTCTCCAGTGAGCACATGTGTCCTATTGCAAAAATCTCTCTTAAAAAAAAAGTTTTGGCCATGAAGTCCACAGGACAAAACAAAAATTCTGTAAGCCAGTACTGTACGGGACAAAAAAACATGCTGGGGTTTAGATTATACCCATGTCTCCTCTCACTACTTCCCCATCCTTACTTTGTGACCTCTAGATTAAAATTTCAGAGACTGGAATTCCCAAGGCTTTGTCCACATATTCCATTCAGCCCAGTGGTATCTATAATGCCTCCAGTAATAGCTCTGCCTGGGCTGCCTTCCTCAGCATGCTTCTCTGTTTCTCAGGCTGTTAGCTGCCCTACCTGAGTTCCCAGGATCTAGGCTTTCTCTGTCACTGACAAATTATGTTGCTATCACCTAAGGATTGTTCTACATCGAATCCTCCACAAAATGTGAGCCACTTCAGGGGAAGGTTTAAGCTTTTTTTCTTTCTCAAAAGAATTATTTATTTAATTTCATTTATCATCATCATCATTATTATTATTTTTTAATTTGACCAGAGAGAGAGAGAGAAGGAGAGTGAGAATGCAAGCTTCCAGGTCCGGGACTTGAACCACAGTTGACCATGTAGGAGTCCAGCGCCCCAACCACTGCACCACCGGCCAGCCCCAGGACAAGGTTTAAACTTAATTGTCTTTGCTTCATCACCATCCTACATAGTGTCAGCAAATGACTGGCATTCAATGGGTATTTCCTGAGTGTATGATCATTTGGATGAGCATGTACATGTTTTTTTAATTATTTATTCATTCATTTATTTTTAAGTTTGACCAGAGAGAAACAGAGGGTGGGAGTGAGAGAGAGAGGAAGTGAGAAAGCAAGCCACCAGATTCAGGATTTGAACTCTGGTCGGCCATGTGGGAGTGTCCAGCGCCTTAACCACCATGCCACCCGCTGGTCCCAGAGCATGTACATTTTTTTTTGAAGAAAGTTTTTGCTATAGGGCGTGTGCACTCGCCAGAAAGACAGAGAGACAGAAAGTGAGAAATCACCCCCCTGGGGGCTGGCCATGTTGCAATCCCTTCTCTTCCATTCTCCTCTTGGGGGATCTTGTGCACGTACGCACATGCGCTCGGCCTGAGTTTAAGTCGTAGGGTCCAGGACTCAAACCATGGTTGACTATGTGGGAGTCCAGTGATATAACCGTTACACCATCTGCTGGTTCCTACATTTTTAAAAAAGGAAGTATTTAATTTTATTTGCTATTATTATTATTATTTTTTTTTTGGAGAGGTTTTTGCTATAGGGTATGGGCATGTGTACTCACCAGAAAGAGAGACAGAAAGCGAGAAATCATCCCCTGGGGGGATGGCCATGCCGCAATACCTTCTCCTCTATTCTCCTCTCAAGATTTTGGGCACACATGCACACACGCCTGGCCTGAGTTTAAGCCACCAAGTCTGGGACTCAAACTACGATAGACTACATAAGAGTCCAGTGACATAGCCATTACGCCAATTACTGGTCCTGTATTTTTTTTTTTTTTTTTAATTTGACCAGACAGAGATGCAGAGAGAGAGAAAGAGAGAGAGAGAAAAGTAAAGTGAGAATGCAAGCCACCAGGTCTGGGCCTTGAACTCCAGTTGGCCATGTGGAAGTTCAGCACCCTAACCACTACAGTGCCGGCCCCGAGCATTTTCATTTTGATCTATGATACATCAACCTTTTAAAAGGTAGATAAAATTCTATTTAGTACTTGAATGTCCAAGAAACACATGAAAGGATATCAAAATTCATTAGTAATCATGGCAACGTAAATTAAAATAACATTGAGATACCATCCTATTGGCAAAATATAAAAAGGTGGCAAAGATACGGAGCAATAGGAACTATTAGTCCAAGTATAACCGGGGCAACGAACTTGAAGAGTGATTTGGTAACATGTTAGCAAAGGTGAAGATGTTCATGCCTGATGACATAGCAATCCCATTCCCAGGTACTTTCTGTATTGAGTGTATACAGTGTAGAAAATCTCATGGGTTAGATCAAGGGTGACAGTACAAAACTGACAGTTGTATTATTCTCTATGTTTATCTGTACGTTGGCGAATCTCACAAGAAAGAAAAAAAAAGAATATGGTGAACACTGATACATGGAAAGGAGTCTAAACAACCAGTCAAGGAGCTATAATTCTGAAAAGAGGATGAAGGAGAATACCATCCAGGAAAATGGTACCTGTGCTTCTAGAATCATGTTCATGACAGTCGATGGGTCCTCAACACAGCAGCTTCTCAGTGACTGCCAGTCACACCAGGCTGGGGGCGTCTGCAAACCTAGAATCTAAGGAGACAGAAAGATCCATTAAACTACGCTATAGCTTCTCCTTCCACGAACAAGTCATTGGTGCATCCAGGGATGGGCCACCTCTAGATCTCTGTCCCAAAATCAATCCACAGAACTTGCCAGGAAAGATGAGGAGAGCAAATGGGACAAAAATTGTTTAGAGGACAGTGAGCTATCGAGACATACAGTCAAGAAGCAAAGGTGAGTGGGAGGTAAAGTTTGGGTCTTTCGCTGGTGAGGACAGTTCTCAGAGGCCCCTGTGCTTTACAGTTTGCCCAGCCTTCTGGGGTCACTGTTGTGATGCTCCTTCATCTCAAAATCCCACCAGATATTCTCCTGGCTTGAATGCTATGTGGGATCTCCTTTCGTGCAACATCTTAGCTCTGCATAAAAACTGCTGAGGAGCGAGGGAAAAAATCGTTTTCATCTTTCATTTTCACTTTCTCTGATGGGGTTCTGAACTCTGTTCTGCTCTAAGGACACGTGGGAAAAAATAGCATATAATTTATATGTTATCTAGCTGTGCCACCTAAATATGTCTTCCTGTCTCTTCAGCTTGACTATAACACATATTCTATTTTCTTCTTTCATTTTTGAAACTGTCACTGTTATACATCCTTTTAAAATGGCTCTTAACATTTAGCTGAAATTTAAAACAATCTTTGAAAAAGATATATATCTTTTGGCATGTTCTAGTTTCTAGAATAGTGCTTTTTTTTCTGGAGAGGTTTTTGCTATAGGGTGCATGCACTCGCCAGAAAGACAGAGAAACAGAGAGACAGAAAGCGAGAAATCACCCCCAGGGGGGATGGTCACGCCGCATTCCCTTCTCTATTCTTCTCTCGGGTTCTTGGGTATGCACGCACATGCACCTGGCATGAGTTTAAGCCATCGGGTCCAAGACTCGAACCGTGGTCGACTACATGGCAGTCTAGCGACATAGCCATTACACCCACTGCTGGTTCCTAGAATAGTGCCTTAACATTACTCCTGAGCTGTGACAGGAAGCTCAAGGCAGTGCTCCTCACCAATACCTTCAGAGAAGTCAGTTCATTAAAATAAAAGGCTGGCTGATGCTTAAGAAAATTACTGTAACCACCAGTTACTTGTTTGCTGCTGTCGTTATCTATGCCTACAGATAAGTTATTTCGTATTTTTGAATAAAAAGACATTTGTACATTCCTGATACTGGGTGCAAGAGCCATGTACCAAAGTACTGCTTTCAACTTGAATCACTAAAGGAAGCCTTTCACTTTTTTTTTAGAACATCTTATATTTTTCATCCTTTCTTTACAGGTTACCTAGAGTACTTTTGATTACGACAACTGTAGAAAGTTAGTAACCGCCACAAGCCAACGCCAGGCGGTGGCACGTGTCAGTTTTCCACAGAGCCCTGCTTAGTGGGCTCTCTGAATGCTCTGCTCGGGGTCTCTGCTCACAGTTGCTCGGATGGATTGTGGCAGATTTTAGTCCACAGGTAGCTTTTCCCATATTTTGTTGTAAACTCCTTCGGTGTTTTTACAGAATTTTTTGTAGTCCTAAGAGTATTCTTCAGTTGGGTCAGTCTGGAGGCGGTACTTGGGCTGGGGGTCATTCACCGGTGTCACGAGGGATTGAATTATGTGGTCGGTTTTGGTAGCTGGCTTCCAGTATTCCGCACTAATTACTGGCAGACAGACCTGCCCCTTTTCATCGATGTTTGGGTGATAGATCTTTGTTCTAAATGTGATCTTCAGTGGTTTGAATGGGTACTCTGCTGCAAGGTTGATTTAGATTCTGAAGGCCCCCTTGTCATATGGAGGGTTGTCAGGAACAATAAACTCTTGCCAATTGACTTCATCATTCCACACTTGAAGATTTCTTCAAGCTCCTTCATCAGCCTCCTGCTGGCATCTTGAATCTCCTCACTGAGGCATTTTTATTACTACTCTGTTAAAATCAGAATTATAGTGCTTGCCAGCCCCACATGAGAAGTTAAGAAGCAGCCTTTCCATGGGAGAGTAAGAATAACTGTGCAAAGTGGAAGAATATCCAGTTATGTGACAGACTTTATATAATAAAAATTTATTTAAAATTATAAAAAAAGACATATATAAAGCATACGCAAAGCTCATGTGAAAATGTGAGCTACATGTGAAAATGCCTTCAAGGACTATAAAGTAGCATTTCAATGTTAATTTTGTTATTTTTATCCTGGCTTGATGCATACATATTTAAAATAATAGGAATAAACAACACAAGAAACAGATAGGAGGCCTCCTTGCAGTTCACCTGAGAAGCATATGCAGAGCAAAAGTCAGGCCTACATTTTCTGTTTCTTAAAATACCTCATCATCCAAAAAGAGACTGGAATTGGTAACAGGGTGAGCAGCCTGTTTCCTCTCTCTGGATGCCAGGGCCCCTACCTTCTGATACACCTGCAACTCTCCCAGCTTCCTCTGCAGCTCACACTTTAGTTCTTCTTGGACAGTTGGGTCTGAAATGCAGTAGGCCAGGATCTCCAGGCAGGATTCCAGGGGCCACCTGTCCACAAACTTCAGGGCCAGTTGACTTCTCAGAGATGCATCTTTCACAGGAAACAGGTATTGCCAACCTTCTTTTTCTATAAGACAAAAAAAAGATGGCTAGAGGCTGCAAGCCTGGCACTGGAAGAGCTCAGGACTCCAGGTTACTTCTTTTTTTTTTTTTTTTTTTTTAGATTTTTACCATAGGGCATGTATGCTCACTAGAGAGAAATAGTGAGGCAGAGAGAAGGGAAAGTAAGTCAACCCTCCTCTCCTGCCATCCCAGAAGGGATGGACATGCTGCAATCCCTCTTTTCCCAGTGTCCTCTTAGAATTTTGGGCATGTATGCACACACACCCAGTGTGTTCTTAAAGCCACTATATCTGGGATTCAAATCACAGAGTTGGCCAGGTGGGATACAGTACCTTAACCACCATGCCACCTGCCTGGCCTCCAGGTTACTTCTTAAGAGAAGGGCTTTGGGACCAGCAGGTGGCGTGGTGGTTAAGGTGCTGGACACTCCCACATGGCCGACCACAGTTTGAGTCCCAGACCTGGTGGCTTGTCTTCTCACTTTCTCTGTCTGTGTCTCTCTCTGGTCAAATGAAAATGAATGAATGAATAAATAAATATTTAAAAAAAAAAAAAAAAGAGAAGGGCTTTGTTCAATTTCGTAAAATAGGAACTTTGGAGATCCTTAAGTGCCATGTGACCTTAACTAGTTTCTATACTTCAGATGGTTATATAGTAAGGAGAATGCTTTACCCCTGTGTTTCCCTTTATGTGAAAATTACCTAGGTCATGGGATTTTCAGAAGGGAGAGAGGAAAGAAGAAGAAAGGAGAAAAGAAAAAAAGGAAGGTGACTCAGTCCTGCAGCCTAGTAGTTCAGGAAGCCAGATCCCACAGAGCTGACTGTGGTTTGAATCCTAGCCTTGGTGGCTTGAAAAACATACTAGGCATGTGTTTATGTGTGTCCAAAATTTTGACAGGTAGAGAAATGGATGAGAAGCTCTTTCCCACTATACATGATGGCAAGTGAAAAAGCTGCAAAGCAGGATACTAAGGAGAAGAAACCTGAAGCCAAGAAGGCTGATGCCAGTGGCAAGGTTAAAAAGGGTGACCCCAAGGCTAAAAAGCCCAAGAAGGGGAAGCCCTATTGCAACCGAAACCCCGTCCTAGTCCAGGTCATCAGTAGATACTCCCGGTCTACCATGTATTCCAGGAAGGCCATGTTCAAGAGGAAATATCGGCCACTAAATCCAGGATCGAAAAGAAAAAGGAGAAGGTTCTTGCAACTATCACAAAACCAGTTGGTGGAGACAAACTGTGGTCAGACATGTGGGAGTCCAGTACCCGGGTGGTTAAACTGTGCAAAATGCCTAGGTATTATCCTGTTGAAGATGGGCCTTGAAAGCTGTTGAGCCACGGCAAAAAACCCTTCAGTCAGCATGTGAGAAAGCTGCGAACTAGCATCACTCCTGGGACCATTCTGATCATTCTTACTGGACGCCACAGAGGCAAGAGGGTGGTTTTCCTGAAGCAGCTGAGCAGTGGCTTGCTACTTGTAACTGGACTGCTGGTTCTCAATAGAGTTCCACTGCATAGAACACACCAGAAATTTATCATTGCCACCTCCACAAAAATTGATATTAGCAAAGTAAAAATCCCATAGCACCTTACCGATGCTTACTTCAGGAAAAAGAAACTGCAGAAGCCCAGACACCAGGAAAGTGAGATCTTCGACACAGAGAACGAGAAATACAAGATTTCAGAGCAGTGCAAGATTGATCAGAAAGCTGTGGACTCGCAAATTTTACCAAAAATCAAAGCTGTTCCTCAGCTCCAGGGCTACCTGCGATCCGTGTTTGCCCTTACAAATGGAGTTTATCCTCACAAATTGGTGTTCTCAATTTTTTGCCAAGAACCTAATTAAATAACTGATCATAAAAAAAAAGAGAAATGGATGAGAAGAGACTGTGCCATGACCGTGTCCACTGGGTTGTGCTTTCTCCCCAGCACCCTACCTCTCTGACAAGTATACATGTCCTGTAGCAATTAAAAAATAAAAGAAAGAAAAAAAGGAAGGAAAGGAGGGAAGGAGAGAGTGGGAAGGAGAGATGAAGCTCTGTGTATGTGTTGGCATGCTGCATGTAAAGTACTGTTCAGATTGACCTTGTTAGTGGACTTTTAGTTTTCTCTGCAATTTCTACTCTGCATATGTACTTAAAAGTTATTTCAGGTAAGCTAGTTTTACTCCCTCGATATTCACCATTAACTAGTAGGTCTCTCTTCCACACCCATTTCAAAGATGTGATCTTGGAGATAAGAAAAACAGTCTCTAAGCAACCAAGACCACATAGCTAGTCAGAGGATTTCTCCATGTTCTCAAGGAGGGATTTATCTCCATCTTAATAGAGAGCAAAATCTTCTACCCGAAAGTTTTTCCTTAGAGGACACCAGACTTTTGCTCTCCCCCGTGGAATGTTGTAGTTCAATGGTGTCCAGTCTAGTAACATACTAAAATCTCTCAGGAAGCTTTTAAGGCAGGAGTCATCAAACAGACTCAAACTCTGTTTTTATAAGTTTTAGAATATAGCCTTGGTCACTCCTTTATGTACTGAGTGCTTTCATGCTGTAATGGCAGAGTTGAGTAGTTATGACTGAGACCTTATGGCCTACAAAGTCCTTTATAGAAAAAGCTTGCTGACCTCTGTTTTAAAGTAAATATCTGCTTGAGCCCTCATCCCAGACCTCTAGGGTAGAGTCCAGGTATTTGTAGTTTATAGATAGCGATTTTTGCAACCAGGATTGATATCACTAGAGAGAGAGAGAGATAGAAAGTGAGAAAGCAAGCCACCAGGTCTGGGACCTGACCCGTGGTCAGCCATGTGGGAGTGTCCAGAGCCTTAACCTCCATGCCACTTGCTGCCCCCATGAGTATTTATTCTTAAGTCAGATAGACTTGGGTTCTAAGTTCTACTCTGCCACTCCCATCCTGGGCAAGTTTCCTAACCTCTCTAAGCCTTGGTCTCCTCTCAGTAACAAGAGATTATTGTGTACTTTTCTCTGAAGTAATTGTGAAAATTAAATGTGACGTCATGCTTGCTAAATGTTATTATTACCACTAGTGAAAGAAGGAGCATAGCCTTCTGCTTACCGCAGGCCACAGCACAGCTTAGGAGTGCATCCTTTATGCTGCTCAAATCGTCCATGTCTCGCCCATACACTTCAGTGAGCTGAAGGGCTCGGGGCCAGTCTCTGGCCACCAAGGCTTCCTCGAAGGCTTCAGTCAGTATGTCCAGGGCATTGGGAGCATGCAGGCCCAGGAGGACAGTGGAAAGATTGGCTCGACCACAGAGACTAGCTGCCAGACTCTGCCTTTGCTCAGGGGACCCTTGTAGCGGCTCCCAGGCAGCTAGCAGGAAGTCCTGAAGCACAGGGAATTGTTCCAGAAGGCGCTCACACTCCCGGACTACTTGCTCTGCCGTCAGAGGTACCTCCCTGCGGCCACGAAGCTCCTTCCATGACAAGCTGGGCTTGGTGACCTTTAACCCCCGCGAAGCTCCCAGGCAGGCGACTGTAGCCAATAGTTTTGAGCGGGATTTAAGAAAGGCTAAGGCAGAGGAGGTGAAGGCTGGGGCTGATGAATCCCTTGGAGAGGACTGGGGCTTGCTCTCCGATGTAGGATTTTCACTTGGTGTTGGGGAGCTTAGAGTAGAAGGTGGGAGGTTATCCAGGCAGTGGGAGGAGTACTGTTGGGCCAGGAGGCCCATGTGGGTCAGAAGGGATGACATCTGCTGGTTTTGCCGTGAAGAGCAAACAACAAGAGGTTCACAGCAGCAGTTGATGATGACCTGTGGCACACTTAGGGTGAGACGCTCTCGGGCCACAAGGGCTGCCAGCCTGGAGAGAGAAAAGCAGAGGGCATGCAAGGCCTAAATCCCTACGCATCATCACTCAATCTGACAATTTCTTCATGCCTATATAACAAATATAAATAAAAGTTCTTATTTTTTACCCTTTATCTAAAAAAAAAAGAAACCAAACACATATTTCTTTGTCCCTTGCTTTTTCACTAAATAACATGTGAGAAATTTGTCCTAGCCTCTACAGAGAAAATTTAAATTAGTCTTTTTTCTTTCTTTAAAGAATTATTTTATTTAACTTTATTTATTTATTATTTATTTATTTATTTATTTATTTATTTATTTTAATTTGACCAGAGAGGGACAGAGCATGAGAGAGAGAGAAAGTGAGAAAGCAAGTCACTAGGTCCGAGACTCAAACTGTGGTCAGCCATGTGGTCTAGTGCCCTTAACCACCACACAGGCCCCCAAATTCCCATTAATTTTTACAACTGCACAGTATTCCATTATGTGGATGAATCATAACTAGTCTCCTTTTAGGGAAGAATGTATTTTTCTGATTTGTTATATACCATTATATACAAGGCTATAATAAAATGATTTTGCACATACATTGTTTTTCACATTTGTAATAAAGTTGCAGGATAAATTCTCTAATGTATTACTACACTGCAAGGTCAAAGAGCATATGAATTCCTAATTTTATTTTTTAAAATTTTGCTAGAGGGCATATGACAACAGGTGGCATGGTGGTTAAGGGGTTAGACTCCCATATGGCTGACTGCAATTTGAGTCCTGGACTGGTGACTTGCTTTCTCACTTTATCTTCTTTCTCTCTCTCTGGTGAGTACATGTGCCTTATAGCAAATTAATACTACTACTGAATTAAGTAAAATAATTTTTTTTTTTTTTTTTTTTTTTTTTGCTAGCAGGCACATGCAGTTGCTAGAGACAGAGACAGAGAGAGAGAGAGAGAGAGAGAGAGAGAGAGAATGAGAAAGCACCCTTCATGAGGTATGGTCCTTTTCCATTTCTCCTTTAGGGATTTTTGGCATGCACATGTACATGCATGTTCTTCAAGCTGTTGAGTCTAGAACTCAAATTGCACCGTTGGCCATGGGGGATCTAGCCACCTTAACCACCATGCAACTGGCTAGCTTCAAATTTATAATTTTACTAGATACTGACAAGTTGCTTTCCCATAGATGTTGTTCCAACATATCCTATGAGCAATTTCTTTTTTTTTTTTTCCTATGAGCAATTTCTGAGAAGGCTCATTTTCCTACAGCCTAACCACTGTTGTGTTATCAAACTTTTGGATTTTTGCCAGTCTGTAAGTGAAAATACACCCATTAATTTCATACTTGTAATACAAATATTAGAGATGATGAGAGAGATAAAGAAAAGATGCACAATGCAGTTTAACAAAGCTGTATAGGAGTAAATGCAAATTAAGTACAAAGTCTGAAAGAAATCCCTACTGTCTGTACTGAACCCAAGCACAACCCCACTGAGCCCTTGATTTCCTTATTGAAACAATTGGGGAGGCCCATGGCTGACTTCTACAAAGCGAGCTCCTACCTGTCTGGGGGAACTTGTCTCTCAAACAGGAGATGTGACACCAGCTGGGAAGAATTCTGTTGCAGGAGAACAAAAGGATTTCCTACGTTGATCTCCATGTGATCTGCAAAGGTAGAGAAAATAATCTTTGTTTGTACCACTGATTGCAACAGTTCACACTTGTGTTTCCCAGAATTAATAAAAAGCATAAATGTTGAGGCCAGATGGTGGTGCATGATAACACAATTAGAGCCATGGGGGAAAGATTCTAGATTTGCATCTGGAGACCCCCCTGAGTAAGTCAGGCACCCCGCTTATGATTAGGTTGAGACTAGGGGTGGATTATGGTATGAGGACCCTGTTGGTGATCTCTCCCCCAATCTCTCATGGAAGAAATAAACAAACCTAAAAAATAGTACAAAATCAAAACTAGGACAAAATTGGGAGGCCTTCCGTTGATTCATTCTAGGCAAAGGGTATTCTCAACATGATTCTAACCACAAGTTGACCTCTACCTGACAACTGCTCTAACAACTTCCAACCCCAGATAAACTTCAGTAGGCAGGTCCAGCCACAGTTCACTCCTGCTCTCTTCAACCTGACTTAAATGCATGCAGATCTCACTCAGAAGGCTCAAGTAAGAATTTGGTACTCATATTAGAGGCTTGGTTCCTCTGCTCTGTCCTCAAGTCCACAATGGACCAAAGGTCTCACAGATATTTCGGAGTCACTAATTCCATGACAATTTATTGAGTATTCTCGTGTACTGTACAACCGAACTAGCGTGAAGGTGAATAAAACTGACAGAGATGAATAAGAGAGGAGGAACTTACTGTCTGATGTTGCTGGCTATTGATGTATCAAAACCTCTGAATTGAATGTCTTTCCTCTTCCTTGCCCGAAACACTTGTAGGCCAGTCATGGCTTCATTTCCTTGTTCATGCTACTTACCAGGCTCAGAGCTCAAACTCCGAAGGAGAATGGTGGCCAGGGTGCTGCAGTAATTGAAGAAGGTACCCACATAGTCAGTCTGTCTGCTGCCTACTGGGGTCTGTTTGTCCAGGTTCTTCTTGAGGAGCTGAGTCTGGATGTGTACAGGGTGGGCCTCTGCCTCAGGAGCTTTCTGGGTTGTCTGCTCCACCAGAGAAGAGAGTGGAGTACTCCTGGGCTCTGAGAAGAGTTATGGCAGCAAAAAAAGACAGGTTTTAGTCTGTACATCCAGCGTTGGGTCAATTTCTGACCTAACAGGTGAATCGAGATTCCCATGTACTATATGAGATATCCTACAGTTGGGGCTCTACACTTACAAGGCAGATATAAAGCCTTAAGTCAATCACCTGGACAAGTGATTCTCAACCAGGAAGAGTTGTGTTTATAGAGAAATCAGGGTGTAAAATTCCATTTTTACCCTGGTGTTTCTGGGATGGGATAATTTTACAAATAGCACAGGGCTCTTTTGGGAAA
Organism: Tupaia tana; assembly: GCA_026018925.1. Taxonomy (NCBI): domain Eukaryota; kingdom Metazoa; phylum Chordata; class Mammalia; order Scandentia; family Tupaiidae; genus Tupaia; species Tupaia tana. Next base: position 233,012,921 of record JAKSZU010000001.1, read on the forward strand.
GAATTGATCAATATTTACAGAGTATCTGCTAGAAGTATTTCTCACTAACAATGAGAAAACGTTATCAGTTAACGGAACGTTACACATCCTTTTAACTGTGGGGTGGGGAAACGGGAAGGGACGTTAAATTAGGAGACTTGCTCTGGCTAACCACAGTGCTGGGAGTGCTCTGTTCTGGAGCTCTGCTCTGCTCCGTTCTCTGAGTCTCTGCTCAAAGTGTTCCTTTACTCTCAGGGGCTTCCTTTCCCCAGTTCAGCCCTTAGCTGTTCCTGAGCACTGTACCTGGAAGCTCTAGGGCCTCTTTCAGTGACTGGAGGACCTGATCCAGCTGTTGGGAGAGGCTGGTATGGCTGGCAACACAGTCCTCGGTTAGGTTGGGCCAGCACATCTGAAGCAACTCAGTGATACTGCACCGCAGAGGGCCTCCTCCCTTTTCTTCTACACTCTCTATGGCAAGCAGAAGAGAAAAAAAAAAAAAAAAAAGTCTGTCGTTCACCTAATGCTCTAAGTCCTGGAGGAAAAAAGGGGAGAAAAACAACTCACCTGATTTAGTTTGTCCAACTGACATAAGTGAATAATTGAGAATCTTACTGATTTGCTGAAGAACAACTGGAAAACCTCGAATGCCATCAGCATTGAGGAGCATGTGGTCTAGCCGCCGACCTGGAATACAGAAAAAAACCAGGTACTTTCACAGACTGATGCTCAGTCTTACATTTATTTGTAAAAATTTATCTTCTCCAATATTAAGGAGGAAATAGAAGCTGTGTCATATGGAGTGATAACCAGTATACCAGGCTTATTCCATGCCTAGGGTTCCTTGACTGCTTATCTCTGACAAGATGCCTTGAACATCTTGATGTCAACAGCAACAGATTCAGGATCTCTGCCTGTGGAACAGCTGTCCCACGCTAACTGGGCCCTGCCTGTGGAACTGCCTTGGTACTGCCTCAGACAGACTTGAGCTGGCATCAAATCTGCCTTCTCTAATTGCTTTAAGTAGTATCTTGGTACTCTGACTAAATTATATACAACTTAATAGACAGGTACTATTTGTTATATCTTTCTCGTACCACCATATACTTGAGATAATCTGAAAACACAGTGGATGCTAAATTGATTCCTTACTGATTGATAGGAAAACATTTTAGCTACTAACAGATCGAATAACCTCTTTTTTTTTTTTTTGGAGAGGTTTTTGCTATAGGATGCATGCACTCGCCAGACAGACAGAGAGACAGAAAGCAAGAAATCACCCCCCTGGGGGGATGGCCACGCCTCAATCCCTTCTCCTCCATTCTCCTCTCGAGATCTTGGGCATACAAGCACACGCGACACCAGGTCCGGGACTTGAACCGTGGTCGACTACATGGGAGTCCAGCGACATAGCCATTACACTAACTGCTGGTCCCTCGAATTAACCTCTTTTTAAATTTTAGAATATAAGTATTATTGAGGGGGAGCCAAACTGTTGGCTAAAAACAGCATGTATATGCCACAGTATTCTTTCTTAGAAAGGCTATATGGACATTAAAGAGCACTTTAGGGGCCAGCAGATAGTGTGGTAGTTAAGGTGCTGGACTTGTACATGGTAAACCACGGTTTGAGTCCTGGACCTGGTGGTTTGCTTACTTACTTTCCTTCTCTCTCTCTCTCTCTCTGGTGAATGCATGTGCCCTATAGCAAATTAAATAATAATAATAATTATTATAATGATAAATAAAATTAAGTAAAAAAATTTTTCTGAGAGAGATTTTTGCTAAAGGGATGTGAGCTCGCCAGAGAGAGAGACAGAAAGACAGAAAGTGAGAAATCACCTCCCAGGGGAATGGCCACACCACAGTCCTTTCTCCGCCATTCTCCCCTTGGGATTTTGGGTAGGCACACACACACATGTGCTCGGCGTGAGTTTCAAGACACCCAGTCTGGGACTCAAACTGCCATTGGCCATGCGGGAGTCCAGCAATATAACCATTACTCCATCTGTTGTTCCCAATAAATCATTTTTTTTTTTTTAAATAAAAAAGCACGTTAGCCAACAGTTCAGAATGATTTGGAGGACTGTGCAGAAAGAGTTAACACAGTGGCCCATGATTGCTCTTCTTAGAAGGCCTGTAGCATGGCTGGCCTTTGGCTGGCATCTGTGGACCTGACTGGTAAGTAGTTTCCTACACCGATATACAGCTTTCCCTAAATGATGAGAGTGGCTCACTGTGCCTAAACTGTTTCTATGATGTGGTTTATGCTGACACTTGCTTTCCTTCTGGGAGACTGGAATTTTGGTACATGCTAGGCAGAGGGTGGCTCTGTCAGCAGTCCCCAGTAAGACTCTGGACACTGGATCACTAAGGAGCTTCCCTGCAGACAACATTTGGCAAACACTGGTCATACCCATCACTGGGGGGAACAAGCACGTCCTGTGTGATTCCACAGGAAAGGATTCTTGGAGGCTTGGCCTGCTTTCCTCCAGACTTTATCCCATGAGCTGATTTTGCTTTGTTTCCTTCGCTGAAATAAATCTTAGCCATGAGTCTGACTATAGGCTAAGTCCTGTAGGTTTTTCTGTAGAAGCACTGAACCTGGAGGTGGTGTTGGGGATCCTAGACACAAGGGGCTACTCATAACCTAATTACTCACCATTCCTTCCTTCATGTTCCTGAGTAGAACACGCTCCACTGCAGTCTTTCCAATGTTTAGTGAAGAGAGCCAAGATGGGTGGGGAGTGAGATTTTGCCTAATTCTCTCTTCACATATCGCTAAACCTTTACATACCTGATTCCACTAATTCCATATATACCTTTTGGGACACTATTAACCTCAAGGTATAATTTTTCATCTAACTGGGATTCACTAAATTTTCCCTTATATCTGGTTTACAAATTCAAGATGGTCCCCAGTTTTAGGTGAAGTGAGGTTCACCAAGGAGGGGGCATGTAGTCTAAAGGTAAACATTTCATCTGTACCATTTTTTTTAAAGAATTATTTTATTTTGGGAACCAGCAGTTAGCGTAATGGCTATGTTGCTGGACTCCCACGTAGTCGACCGTGGTTCGCGTTCCTGACCCAGTGGCTTAAAACTCACACTGGGTGCGTGTGCATGCGTGCCCAAGATCCTGAGAGGAGAATGGAGGAGAAGGGATTGCGGCGTGACCATCCCCCCTGGGATTCTGTCTCTAATGTCTCTCTCTGTCTATCTGGCAAGCGCACGCGCCCTATAGCAAAATAATCTCTCAAAAAAAAAAAAAAAGAATTATTTTATTTAACTTTATTTATTTTAATTTGACAAGAGAGGAACAGAGAGAGAGAAAGTGAGAAAGCAAGTCACCAGGTCTGGGATTCAAATTGCGGTAGGCCATTTGGGAGTCCAGCACCCTTAACTACTATGCCACCTGCTGGCCCCCATCTATACCATTTTTTAAAAATAATTATTTAATTTTATTTACTATTATTATTTTAAAATTTGGCTATAGGACACATGTGCTCATCAGAGAAAGAAAGAGAGACAGAGATGGGACCAGCAGGTGGCGTGGTGGTTAAGGCGCTGGACACTCCCACATGGCTGACCACGGTTCAAGTCCTGGATCTGGCGGCTTGCATTCTCACTTTCTCTCTCTGTGTGTGCTCGGTTCTAGTTCCAGACCTGGCAGGTTGCTTCCTCACTTTCTCTTTCATTCTCTCTGTCTCTCTCTGTTCAAATTAAAAAATAATAACAAATGGAATTAAATAAATAAATATTAAAAAAAAAAGGAAAGAAAGAGAGAGAGAAGAAAAGTAAGAAAGCAAGCCACCAGGTCTAGTACTTGAACTGCATTTGGCCATGTGAGATTGTACTATGCCACCTATTGGCCCAACATCTATACCATTTTTGCAGAAATTTTTATTTTTAAAAATGTTGCATTAATATATTCTTAGTTTTGAGTAGTTTATTGGAGCTTCCTTAAATTGCTTCCAAGATGAATGCCTTACTCATTTTATACTATTCCCAGTGTTATTACTAAACATTGATACCGTAGGAACAGAGGATTAAGTCCATAGTTTTAAAAAGTAGGGGATTAGAGCCAGCTGGTGGGCCTCTACATGGCTGGCCACGGTTTGAGACCCAGACCCAACAGCTTGAAAATCATCCCAAGTGCATGAGTGTGCATGCCCAAAATCCCAAGAGGAGAATGGAGAAGGGATTGTGGCATGGCCATCCCCACTGGGGTGTGATCTCCCAGTTTCCTTCTCACTGTCTCTCTCTGGTGAGTGCACGTGCCCTATGACCAAAAAAAAAAAAAAAAAAAAAGGGGGGGGGTGGGATTAAGTTACTGCTATGGTTTGAATGTACTCCCACCCCATTCATGTGTTGACATTTGGTGAGCAATTGTGGCAATATTGAGAAGGTGAAGACTTGATCCAGTTGTGGGGTAAAAGGTGGGGCCTTGGGGAATGATTAGGTAATAGGGTGGGGTCCCCATGTTGAGTCCTGGTGGCTTTATAGGGAGAAAGAATGAGACAGACAGATACATGCTCTGCTCTACGAGTGCTCCTACCCTCTGCTATGTTGTGAAGTCTTGTGACTTTCCATTAACAAGAGTGCCCTCACCAGATTTTGGCCCCTTGGCCTTGGACATCTAAGACAATAAGATGAATGAACCCCTGTTCTCTTAAAATGACCTGGATTCAGGTATTTCTGTTATTAGCAATAGATAGGACTAGAACAGTTATAAAGGCAATTTAGGGAGAGGCAAAGAAGATGATGTTATATGTGCTATATTTTATGATCGTAGCATAAACCCAAAGGTAATTACAAGAAACAAAATCAAGAAATGCATGTCAGTATCTCACTTAGTAATTTCTTAGAAATTAGAACTTAAATTCTAATGGTTACATGCCCAAAATTCCAAGAAGGAGAATGGAGAAGGGATTGCGGGATGGCCATCTCCTCAGGGGGTGGGAGGGTATGATTTCTTGCTTTCTGTCTTTCTCTCTGGTAAGTGCACATACTCTATAGCAAAAATATCTAAGAAACAAACAAACAAAAAACCAAACAAACCTAATGGGTTCAAGTAGATGCTTTTGAAGATGAAGAATACTTGCTGTTCCTTATAAATCTGCCTACAGTAATTTTAAAAACGTGTGTGTGTTTATTATTTCGATGAGGGTAATAATAGAACAAGAAAGACTAGTTTCCAAGACCTTTAAGAATTGCTGGCTTATTGGGACCAGCAGTTAGCGTAATGGCTATGTCACTGGACTCCCATGTAGTCAACCACGGTTCATGTCCTGGACCCGATGGCTTAAAACTCACACCAGGCACGTGTGCGTGCGTGCCCAAGATCCCGAGAGGAGAATGGAGAAGGAATTGCGGCATGGCCATCTCCCCTGGGGGGTGATTTCTCGCTTTCTGTCTCTCTCTGTCTGACAAGCGCACGTGACCTATAGTAAAAAACCTCTCCCCAAAAAAAGAATTGCTAACTTATTAAGAAAGAAAAAAAAAAAAAACACAAAAACACAACCCCCCCAAGTTTCCTCCATTTATACCATTTTTTGAATATATATTTCTTTCTTAAATTTATCTATAAACCAATAAATCAAAAGAATTTCTCCCAATGACTACACATTGTTGAGTTTATTAAGAAGGTAACACTTTCTCTTTTTTTATTTAAGAAATATTTAACTTTATTTATTTATTTATTTTTAATTTGACCAGAGAGGGAAAGAATGAGAGAGAAGGAGGAAAGTGAGAAAGAAAGCTGCCAGGTCCGGGACTCGCACCGCAGTTGGCCATGTGGGAGTCCAGTACCCTCAACCACCATGCCACCTACTAGCCTCAAGAAGATGAGACTTTCAACAGGTTCTATTTATTCCATCAGATTGGATATAAGGAAATTTTACCAATAACTCTCTCCTTCTTCCCCCTCCTCTTATGACTTATCAAGTCGTTCAGAAACACAGCTCCTCATGAGAATTAAGGGATAACACCACACTCACCTCGGCTCTCAAGGCTACTGTTCAGACGCCGTTCAGCTGTTTCCAAGAGTTGCTTACAGGTTTTCCAGAGCTGGCACTGAGAGCAAGCCAGGTCAAATGCAGCCATGGCGGAGGGACTGAGATCTTCTAGAACTTCTCTTAGAGGTGCTGTGGGCTCCACCAGGGCACTGTTTATCCAAAAGTCCTCCTGGAGTGTGGGAATGGGGTCTCCAGAAGTGCTGAGCAGCTTGTCGGTCACATCAGAGATAGAATAAAATACCATCCCTGCACACCCAGAAGTGGAGTAAAATGCAAGGAATTAAAATGATTCTTACTACTATTGTTATAAAAAGTAGTTATTTAAAACATGTCTGAAGTTTGGGCCAGGAGGTGTTACAGAGATTAAGGCATCTGAATCCTACATGGCTGACTGCATGGGTTTGAGTACTGGACCTAGTGGCTTGAAAAACATGCTGGGCATGTGTGCATGCATGCCCAAAATCCAGAGAGGAGGATGGATTTCAGTGCGGCCATCCTCCCCTGGGTTGCTGCGGAAGGGGGCACGATTTCTCATTTTCTTTCTCTTTCTCTGTGAAGCACATGTGCCCTATAGCAAACTTAAAAAAAAAAAAAGTTTGAGGTTCTTCTGCACAGGGTTTCTTTTATGCATATTAGTACCTTCATCACCAGCTACTCTACACCATCAAAACAATGGCATGGGGGCTGGCAAGTGGCATGGTGGTTAAAGGCGCTGGACTCCCACATGGCCGACCACGGTTCAAGTCTCGGACCTGGTGGCTTGCTTTCTCACTTCCTCTCTCTTTCACTCTGTCTCTCTCTGATCAAACTGGAAAATAATAATGATAATAATAATAAATAAAGTTAAATAAAATAATTCAAAAAAAAAAAAAAAACAATGGCATGAAGAAGACAGAAGAACTCTAATGGCTGAGGTGAGGGAGGGCTTCTTCCCAATGGAGTTCAAAAGTAGGAAAAAAGAGGTGGCTCTCTCTGTGCTAATGGGAAAAGATCTCTAGCATACATTGCCACAAAAGCAGGATAGACAATAGTATTTGTTGTAAGAAACCATTTAGATTAAAAATAAAGGGTGTGTGTGTGTATTTTTTTAAAATAGGGATAGAAAATTTCTAGAATACATAAATAGCAATATGTGATGGCCACCTGACGTATGGATCCTAGAGCTGTGAGTGTGAAAATGTGGGACAAGATTTCACTTTCAAGGAATAGTGAAAGGGATAAGCTTTTTTGCAGTACGGTTAGTAATTGAGAGCTGTGAATCCCAGGCCGTTAATGTTAAGACACTTCTTCACTTTATGGAACAGTTAAGTATTGACTTGTCAGAAAAGTCCAATGCATTTTTGCATAGAGAAACAGAAAAATATGTCATAATTTCTCTGATGATCCAATAACATGGTATATTCCTGAATAATTACAAGGAGAGGAAATAAACTTCTAGCCATTTCCTGAAACCTGAGATAGTGGCCATCAAAGCACCTGGTGGTGGGCCGGCCCTCAAGGGCAGTGAGTAAGTACTGTGTGTTGGAAGTTGGATTAAAAAAAAAAAATTAAAAATAAACAAAACACAGCCCATTGGAAATCACATTCACGCTCTTTGGTTTAAGTCGCACAGGATAAGCTTGATAAAGTAGCTGAAGTTCATAGGTACGTGAACACCGTGGTCAGGGAGATTGGGTGCAGTTAGAAAATTACTTTGTTCGGGTTACTGTTTTTCAAGGCAGGTGTCCTGCTTTGGCTTTCTGTGTGCTCTGATGAAGAGCCTAGAATGTGGGCATTTTCTCCCCTTACAGCCCCCTTCCCCAGCTTTGTCACCACCTGCATAGGCAGCAGAGAAGCCCTACCTGCCGCAGCCGCGCTGCCAATGGCCTGCAGTGTTGAGCGGCCACTGCCAGTTCTCCGAATGGTATTGCTACCCCCGTCTGAGTTCTGGTTTTCAATCTTGTGTTCAACTCGGGCTAACTCTTGAATCACCTCCTGGTAGCGCTCCACAAACATCAGTTCCCCTGAGCTGGGTGAGGACTTCAGGTTGAACATGAACACCACCTGTCAAGGAAGAGGAAAGAGTGAAGGTTACAGAGGGACCACAGAATTAGGGACTGTCTGAGATAGGAGATCTTGTCAATTATTAGCCCATGGCCCTAAGATGTCTGCTCTGTAGGGTCAGAAGAGCATGAATATTAGAAGAGTAGCTCAAATACAAAAATAACTTGTAAAAATCAGTAAGAAAACCACCAAAGCCCCAGTAGAAGATATCTAAGAGATGTGGACAATTTCAGAGGAATTACATATGTCTAATATATCAATAAGAAAATGTTTCTCCTGGACCAGCAGATGACGTAATGGTTACATTGCTGGACTCCCACGTAGTTGACCGTAGTTCGAGTCCCAGACCCGGCAGCTTAAAACCCATGCTGGGTGTGTGTGTGCATGCCCAAAATCCTGAGAGGAAAATGGAGAAGGGAATGTGGCGTGGCCATCCCCCCTGGTGGGTGATTTTTTTGCTTTCTGTCTCTCTGTTTCTCTGGCAAGTGCACATACCTTATAGCAAAAATCTCTCACAACCGCCCCTCCACCAAAATAAAAAACCCAGCTGGGAACCAGCAGTTAGCGTAATGGCTATGTCACTGGACTCCCACGTAGTCGACCGCGGTTCGCGTCCCTGACCTGGTGACTTAGAACTCACGCTGGGCGTGTGTGCGTGTGTGCCCAAGATCCCAAGAGGAGAATGGAGGAGAAGGGATTGTGGTGTGACCATCCCCCCCTGGGGGGTGATTTCTCGCTTTCTGTCTCTATGTCTCTCTCTGTCTGTCTGGCGAGCGCACGCGCCCTATAGCAAAAAAAACCTCTCCAAAAAAAAAAAAAAAACAAAAAAAAACCAGATAATTTTATTTTAACGTGAATGCTTTTGGTATTTAAAAAAAAAAATGACATATACAAAATATGTACAAAGTCTCTTCTCCTCCATTTTCCTCCTGGAACCCTGGGCATGCACATGTGCCTGGTGTGAGTTTTAAGCTACTGGATCTGAGACTCGAACTGCAGTCTACCACATGGGAGTCTAATGGCTTAACTACTATGCCACCTGCTGGCCCCAGAACACTTTACTTTTTAATTTTTTAAAATTTTATTTATTTTTCCTGTGTGTGTGTGAGAGAGAGAGAGGGAGAGAGAGCACGAGAGACTTCTCTAATAGCGTCTTCATGCTGCTACCCAGCCTCAGCAGCCCAGATCATGGGCTTGCACATGTGTGCCTTGCATGCTCAGGGAAGTCCCAGTACATAAATCTAGGACCTTTCTCATGTGGGTCTAGTTGAGTTACTGTTATGCTATCACCTGGTTCCTGCATCATGAATTTTTTTTTCTTTGCCAGAGAGCATGTGTACTTACCAGAGAAAGAGAGAAGGAGAAAAAAAAAACCAGCCCACATAGAGAATGGTCAAACTGTAATCCCTTCTTCTCCATCTCTCCCTCCCTTGGGATTTTGGACACATTTGTACCTGTGCCTGGCATGTTTCCCAAGTTGCCAGGTCCAGGATCTGAACTGTGTGATCAGCCATGTGGGATCTGGCCACTTCAATCACTAAGCTACAGAGCTAGCCTCGTGATTTTTAATATAAAAAGACACATGTGTTCAGAGAAGGAGTACAAGGAAAGCAGTGAAAATATTTAATATATTTGAAGTAGTGGGATTGTGGCTGAATATTTTCTTTTATCTCATTAAAGCAATGTTTCTGTTAAGAACACAATTCAATGTCTATAAGCCTACGATACTGAGGACTAGGCCTGAACATGTAAAAACCCCTTTTGCTTTTTCTGGTCAAGGTGGACCCCGTGTATTCCAGAGTACTTTGGCTACGTGTGCATCTAACTTGACCTGAGGCCCCATGGACCATCTCCAGCCAGGGGCTGACTTAGCATTGTACTAAGACAATTATAGACTAGGCCCCCTCACCTGGTGGGCTTCTACGAAGTTTCCCCGCAGGATGCAGGATGCTAGCAGTGACTCAGGTGGGGAGAACATCATGGGGATGAGTGAACTTTGAGGGTGGGACTGCAGCCGGCCATTCTGCTCATTCTGCCCAGATATAGCACTCAGACTTCCCTCTGTTGGGACATAAAAGTATGAGGACCAGGGAAGCATAGCAACTGAGGAAAACCATGCTGTTGCCACCTCCCACTAAACCCTTGTCTCCTCAAGGTCCTGCTAAAAGGTCTGTAAATGGGTATTGAGTTTTCCTTGAATGGAGGGCAAACCTATGCTATCTTCAAAAACAAGGCTCAAGTACAACTACCTTCCTTGGGTATTAAAATCTGTTTCTCTCTGCTGACGGGTAACTCAATTGAGATTGAAACAGCCCCTTTCCCCCTTCCCAGTTACAATCTGTCTGGTATGCACAGAACCAACCTTCTACAACACAGGCATGATGGGCTCTGCCCTGGTTTTATACCCTCAAGGGGTCTTCAACAAGTGTGTGGAAAATGTGTATTATGAAAACCCATACACCAAAACAAACTCATACTTTAATTTTTCCATAAACTTTTTGAAGTCCCCTCATAGATGTATCTCAAGGAATAGCTGCTTGAAATTGGCAAGGTTGAGATCTACATACCTGAAGTACTTGTGCTCAGCTCACTACTTGTACTTTCTTGGGATGGGTTGGAACCTCTGTCCCGGCCGTCTAGAGGTATTAGGGAGAAGACAGAAAAACCAGTCATTGATTCCTTTACTGTAGAAAATGCAAGGTCACCTTGAAAAACAAGATCTGGGTAGACTGAAGGGATGATGGGTAACGACTACACCTGCTGCTTCTTCTGCAGTAAAACTCATCTCCTATAGATCAAAGGCAGTGGCTAGGCTTACTATGGTGCAGTGCTCACTTGGGTAGTAGCCAGCCTGTGGGTCTCAGAGACCCAGGAGCTTTCAAGTTACTTCTTGAGATCAATGACCACCATCTCCTCATACTAGGCACTGGTAATATTCTGAAAATAATGAGTGAATGAATGCATGAATAAATGTGTAACTACAATGACCAGGAAACAGTAAGGTGAAAATTAGAGTCATAACCTTTTCTGACAGAAAAAGGTATACTCATACTTGAAAAGTTAAAAAACCAAAGTATAAGACCTAGCTTGCCAAAACCCATGATATTTGATATTCTGGAGGAAAAGCTTCTTAACACCAGCTTTCCTGAAGTGCTAGGGCTTGGAATGGAGGTTTGCCATTCCTTAGTGTAGTCATTGGAAGGCTATGTCAGTTCCATGGAAGGGAGTCTCTCTGGCTTATTGCATGAGTGGCCCTTTATTTCTTTTCTGTTTTTCTTTTAAAATAAATTTTATTGTGTATATTTAAGGCAGATAACATGATGTTATAAGACACGTTTATATATGTATGTACGTGTATATACACACACACCACACACACATATGTGGTAAAATGGTTACTATAATATAACTAACACATCCATCATCTCACATTATTACCTATTTTCCCCTCTGCAGAAAGAGCAGCTACAATCTACTCATTTAGCAAAAATCCTGAATATGACACACTACTACCAAATAGAATCCTCTGTTGTACATTAGATCTTTGGACTTACTTATCCTACTTGTCTGCTACTTTTATCCCTTGACCTACATCTCCCCATTTCCTCCTTCACCCTGATTCTGGTAACAACTGTTTTATTTTCTCTCTCTCTCTCTATTTGACCTGGACTGCCCTGTAGAGGGAACAGATGGCCTAATAGAGTGGTTTATGCACTCTTGGGCTGGATGGGTCAAGCAGATAGAAACTCTGCCTTCTGGCCCAAACCAATTAACTTAACAGTTTAAGGGCCTTGAGATGTTCCTAGATTTCTACCACGGCATCCCCCACCCTACTCAATACTCCTGTTCTTGCTGCCACCTGCCAGAGCCCACTCATTCTTCAGAGTTCAGTTCAAGAGTCAACTATTTCATAAAATCTGTTTTCCTGATTTTGCAGGCCAAGTCCCTTTATAGAGATTTATTTTCAGGCAGGGCTTTGGTTCAGTTTAGGTTTTTCACGTACATTATTGTCCATGCAGGTAAATTATAAACTCCTTGAAGGCAAAGGCCTGGTTTATGCCTTATTCACCTTGCTAAAGATACCTCATATTATTTAGCACATGGGAAACACTTATGAATTCCTTATAAATTATTTAAAACATCAGCACCAAAAGTTACAAGGAACATTTGATTATCTAAAAATTTAATACTCTAGGATAATGCTCCTATATTAAATTTCTCTATGAAAAATTCACAGAGTTGAGGCCAGCAGGTGGCATGGTGGTTAAAAGCATTGGATTCCCACATGGCCAACCATGCTTCGAGTCCTGGACCTGGCAGCTTGCTTTCTCACTTTCCCTTTTTCTCTTTCTCTCTGTCACTCTCTGTTCAAATTAAAAAAATAATAAGAACACATGGAATTAAATAAATAGGAATTCTTTTTTGTTTTGGAGAGGTTTTTGCTATAGGGCGCGTGCGCTCGCCAGACAGAGAGACGGAGAGACAGAAAGCAAGAAATAACCCCCCAGGGAGGTGGCCACGCCACAATCCCTTCTCTTCCATTCTCCTCTCGGGATCTTGGGCATAAACGCACACGCGCCCGGTGTGAGTTTTAAGCCACTGGATCTGGGATGCGAACCGCGGTCGACTACGTGGGAGTCCAGCGACATAGCCATTACGCTAACTGCTGGTTCCCAATAAGAATTCTTTAAAAAAAGAAAAAAAGAAAAATCCACAGAGTTAAAGGACGAATAGAGAAAAAATTATATACATAATGACAAAATGTTTTCCTTAATGTAGATGGCGAAACAATTCAATAAGAAACAGAAACCTAATAGAAGACCTTAGACATGATTTAGGGAGCTCTTAGAAAATGTTAATGGCCAATAAATATGTGAAAATACCTTCAATCTGAAACTAAAAAAAATTGACATTAAAGTAATAATACGTCATTATCATATTAATTATATTGGCAAAGATTTTAAAAAGTTTGACATTACTTGTTGGGTGTATGTGTAAATAAATAGGTGATCACATACAACTGGTAGAAATACATTCTATCTCTTTTAGGCAATTTGGTAGTATCTATCTATTATTTATATCCATATACCTTTGACTTACCCTACTGCTATGAACTTATTCTATATTCACATAGTATGCACAGACACATACGAAGTTGTTTACTGTGGTATTGTTTATGTTAATAATTGTAAAAAAAATTGCATATAAAAATAGATAGCTCAGGGTAAATATATCAATGGGATACTAAGTGGCCTCTAAAATGATAAGCTGAACGAACTTCTCAATATGTACTATATTTGTATATATAAAATAAGTGAAGAAAGCAAGTTGGAGTTCTCATTACAAAGGATCTTCAAAAAGTTCATAGAAAATGTGCATTATCAGGGCTAGCAGGTAGTGTGATGGTTAAGGGCACTGGACTCCCACATGGCCAACGGTGGTTCGAGTCCTGGACCTAGTGGCTTGCTTTCTCACTTTCCCTCTCTCTCTCTCTGGTCAAAATAAAATAGAAGAATAAATATAGTGCAGTTAAATGAAAATAATTCTTAAAAAAAAAAAAAGAAAATGTATATTATGAAAAAACTATGGGGCAGCAGATCAAATGATCTCACATGGAAATGATGATTTGAATCTCTAGTTCTCAGTTTTCCAGTCAATCTGAAATATGCTGGGCATGTGCACAAGTGCCCAGGACCTGACTGACTGGAGGATCAGAGCAGGGATGGAGGTGCGACCAGACCTAGTGGAGAGTGCTAGTCTCTCTCTCTCACTCTCATGCATAGGCATTCACTTGATCGTACATAAAGAAAAAGAAAAGAGACAACTATGCATGGATTTCAAATTTTTTTAACACCAAAATAAACTCATACTGGGCCAGCCGGTGCCTTGGTGGTTAATGTGGCTAGATCCCACATGACCAACTGTGTGGTTCAAGTCCCAGACCCAGCAGTTTGAAAAACATGCCAGATGTATGAGTGTGTGTGCCTAAAATCCCAAGAGGAGAATGGAGAAGGGATGATGCATGGCCATCCCCCTGGGGGATGATTTCTCTTTTTTCTCCTTCTCTGTTTCCCTCCAGAAAGCACATCTGCTTTATAGCAAACTAAAAAACAAAAACCTCATAGTTAAATTTCATTTTTCCATGAAGTTTTGAAGCCCCCTTGTATTTAGTATGATGTATCTGTATATGTAGAATACACATTTTGTATTGCATGGAAGATTTCTGGAAGGACATACCAGAAAATATCAACAAGGGTTACCTTGGGGGAATGGGATTTGGATCATCTTAGAACACTTCCTCTTGACCATGTGCTCTGCCTTAAATAATATTAGACAAATGGCAACCTACCATTTGCTTAGCATATAGGAATCAAGCACTCAGATTACCTGCCCGGTTCCTTCTTGTCCGACGACCCCGGCGGAGACTGGGGTGCCGTGCACCAATGGGCCGGTATCTTCGGGAAGGTTGTTCCTCTGAAACAGCAAACCAATGGGACATACAGGACAGTGATCAAGTTTGATATGACCCATCCTCTTGGGATAACAGGTAGGGGAAGATTAGCTCTAGGCTCTGAGATGGAGCAAAACTCCAGGGTTCTGGCACTGGTTGCTATGGTGATATGCACTGATTTATGTACTTCTAGCTCTCTCCCACGTTCCCAGGATCTTTTCTCTCCCCAACTTCCGTACTCACCCGTCTGCCCCCTCCTCTCACCTGAACTCTGGTTGCTTGTTACCACCTTGTATCTCCACTGGGTCTCTGAGAGAACCTTGGAAAACCGGTGCAGTCGGCTCTGCAATCCACCTCTGCTTCCCGGGCAGCTCTGGCCTTCTGGCAGCTTTGGCACCTCAGAGGGAATGTGGCTGCTGATCTTATCAAGTTGCTCTTGAAGAAGCCTGAGGAAGGCCCCTATTGCAAATTCATCAGCCAGGAATCCACTGATACCACTAGTAAAGTGCTTCAGGTCCAGAAAGCTGTGTCTAGGAGGCCGTTGGTAACTGCCTTTTGGCTCTGCCTTCAGACCACTAGGTACGGTAGAAGCCAGGCTCCTGGGCACTCCCAGAGAACCCCGCTCTGATTTCCTCTCAGGCTGTGCTATGTGCTGAGGACTCTCTGACGGGGACCTCACACCCAAACGACCCTTCCCTTCAGTGTCATCATCCTCAGCATAGTCCTCGGGCAGGTGAGGTTCTGGGTGAAGATCGGCAGAGGTGATGAGAAGCAATGAGAAGATGTTTTCTAGAAGTTCCAGGCACAAAGAGTCAGGAATACTGCACAAATACTGCTGACACTTGGCCAGGTAAGTTGAGAAGAGATCTGAAGCACCTAGGGAAGCCAGAGAAAGGGAAGGAAACATTACATGCCAGACTCAGGTGGTCTTACAACTTCAACTTACTCATCTTTTAGTCATTGAGGGAACTGGAATTACAGTCAGAAGAATAAGGAGGACTGCTTAACACACCTCTTCATAATTTGCAGAGTATTTTAACTAAAACATTATTTCAATTATTTTAATTTGTCAGAGGGTACATGTGTTTACCAGAGACAGAGAGAGAAGTAGGAGGAGGAGAAAGCATTCCCCAATGAGGTGTGGTTATGCTGTAATCCCTTCTCCATCCTGTTAGAATTTTGGGCATGTATGCACACATGCCTGGTATGTTTTTCAAATCACTGGGCCAGGATCTAAATTGGAGTCAGTCATGTGGAATCTGGCTCCTTTAACTACTAGGCTATAGGGCTGTCTCTGCTTCTGCTTTTTAAATACCAAATTACTCCTCATCTCTGATATGTTCTCTATTGTTTAGTTCCAGAAAGGAAGCAGTATGAAGATTCCTCATTCCACAGTTCTATTTTCACTTATTGTTAGACTAAAGGTGACCACATGCTACCTAAACTTGGTAAGAGATACTCTACAGTCAAAAAACGATCATGCTGAGAGGTGAAGATTTAGTCCAAAACTAGAAGAGAAATGTAACTGGCCACTAGTCACAGAAAACCAATAAAAAAATTATAAGTCATTAAAAAGAAATGAGGGACCAGCAGTTAGTGTAATGGCTATGTCGCTGAACTCCCATGTAGCCAACCATGGTTTGAGTCCCGGATCCGGTGGCTTAAACTCACGCTGGGTGTGTATGCGTGAGTGCCCAAGATCCCGAGAGGAGAATGGAGGAGAAGGGACTGTGGCGTGGTCATCCCCCCTGGGGGGGTGATTTCTCGCTTTCTATCTCTCTGTCTCTTTCTGCCTTTCTGGCGAGCGCATGCGTCCTATAGCAAAAACCTCTCAAAAAAAAATAAATAAATAAGAAAAAAGAGGATAAGACATTAGGTTGATATTTTTTTCATTGTAAGTTCTGACCAATAAAATCAACTTAGGAGAACTGAGTTTAAAAAATAAAATAGAGGGACCAGCAGTTAGTGTAATGGCTATGTTGCTGGACTCCCATGTAGTTGACCACGGTTCGAGTCCTGGACCCGGTGGCTTAAAATTCACGTTGGGCGTGCATGTGCATAATTGCCCAAGATCCTGCGAGGAGAAAGGAGGAGAAGGGATTGTGGTGTGGCCATCCCTCTGGGGGGTGATTTCTCACTTTCTGTCTGTCTTCCTCTGTCTATCTGGTGAGCACACGGGCCCTATAGCAAAAACCTCTCCAAAAAAAAAAAAAAAAAGAATAATTAAAAAAAAAAAACAGATAATTAAGTGTGTACTCCATTTAGAAATGTCCTGTTTCTTAAAACTTAGTTTCATTTTATATATACATCTATACACATGTATATACATACACACACATGTAAACACACAAATTATATACCTAGGTACAAACTGCAATGTGATAGGGAATACTATTGTTACTATGGATTGCAGTAAAGAAAAAAAGAAATCACTTTGAAAAAAAGGAGGGGGGGCCAGCAGGTGGTGTAGTGGTTAATGCAGCTGGACTCCCACATGGCTGACTGTGGTTCGAGTTCTGGACCTGGCAGCTTGCTTTCCCATTTTCCTTCTCTCTTTCTGTCTCTCTCTGGTCAACTTCAATAAAATAAAATAATGACAATGAATAAAATTAATAAAAGAATTCTTTAAAAAAAACCCAAACAAACAAAAAACCACTGCACTAGGTGAACAGAAAATAGGCAAATGATCTTGTTCTATGTCCCTTTGATTCATGGAGGTAGATAATGGATGAAATTATTCCTGGGTACCATAAATGAAGTCTACCAGCCTACTCCGATCCTGGTGAAGGGGTAGCTACACAAAGCATCTGCTGGGTAGGTTGTCGCCAGCTTAAGCCAGGGGTGGGGAGGAGCGCTGTACCTGGGGAGGAGGGAGAGTCATCTGCTGGATCTGCAGTCAAGGCCAGGTCCTCGGAGGGGCTGTTTCTGCAGTCCTGGCACTGGGAGTGCTGGTGCGAGTTCACGCACAGGGCGTAGATAGCGTACTTCATGGCACAGAAGCCCTGGTAGAGTGTTGGGTTCTGACACTGGCTTAGATGCTCAGGGCCTGGGGCATCGGCTGGGTCTGAACAGTACAGAGAAATGGGCAGATCTTGAGAGTTACTTTTTTCAGGCATGAGCAGCAAGTAAGGTGGAAGCAAAGAGATGACATACTTGCAGGCACACATTCAGGTTCTCACCCTCTCCCTTCCTGTCAGCTTGATCTACATCCCTTCTAGGCCCTTCCTCTAGTCAACACCTACTTTCAGTCTCCCCCATCTCCTTTTCTCCACTGACCTCCTTTCTATGCTTCTCATGACCTGTATAAAGCACTCAGAGCCAAGACTTGTAAGCACCGAAAGGCAAATGCCTCCTTAAATTTTGTACCCTGGGTGTGTCTCTTGCCTCACCCTACTCCTAGACTTATTATTGCCCCCTTTTTGCCTTTTCCAAGTTCAGCTTTCAAGTGTGTCCCAGGAGGTCCCCAGGGACCAGATTTAAACTACATCTTGGGAAGGCTTCTGTACTTGTGTATGGAAGCCAGAGTTCCTGTTTCTTTAGGAAATCTGTTTAGCAAGTTGTCTATCTTTCTGGAAAAAATAAATTTGGAATGTAGTAATACTGGTTTTCCAGTTAGTGAAAGATCCTTTTGCAAAGGAAATCAAAACAACATCCTGGCTGGGAAACACCTACTGCCATATGAGAAAGTTCGTTTCTCTTATAGAGAAGGGGCCCTGGCCTGTGTGGCAGGTTGTGACTATGTGACATGATTTTTAAGAGTGAAAGAGTTCCAGTTACAATGTATATATAGATAAAAATATCATATTGTATTCCATAAATACATACAATGATTATTTCTCAATTAAAAATAAATAAAAAGCTCTTTAATGGGGTCTTGAATTTAAGCAAAGGTTAAAACATGACTTTGTTATTGTTTCAGGCAAAACATTCTTCTAAACCTCTTGACTGTTCAATGGAGTACGAAGGGATTGGAGGGATGGAAAGCAGAAACTGTACTATGAGAAAGTGTATGAGGCATGAAGTGACTCACGGAGAATTTTCCCAAATAGTGTCAATGAAAATGCCGTGAATACAGAGGATGGTTCCTAATTCTGTTTCTCTGGAATAAAGGTTTGCTAGTAGTTTCTGAGATGGTTCCACAAAGACAAAAAGTGTTGTACTGTTCTCATGGGATCTCCTATACCTTACCAAGAAAGGAGAAGAATGCCCCTACATCCCATAATCTGATTTAGAGGACATTGCTAGACCACTCTCTTGGCAGATCTCAGCAATCGTATCAAGATAAATTCAATGCAGGAAGAAACATGTAAGATTGTCCTAGAGGGAATTTTGGCCAAGTCATCCCATCGGCAACTCACCATGCTCTTGCTCGAGGTCTTTGGTTGGCACCTTCTGTAAGACTTTGAGAACATCTTCCTCCCTGAGGGCTGGAAGGTTTGTAAGGTGATGCAGAGAGTAGAGCACTGAGTGACTGTCTCCACCATGTAAATGAGACAAGAGATCTCTCTTTGGTATGGGGCTGCTGTAAGGAAAAGTTGGCAGAATGGAAGAAGACACAGTTTATATGATAGCCCTGGAGAAAGACTGATCTCTATTCCCTCTTGTTCTTCCTCTCTTGCCCATAACACCACAGGTTTCGCTTCCCCAAACACTAAGTTTTAGTTGGTCTAGGATAGAGCATAACATTTCCCTGTCCTCAGGGAAGTACATCTATCAAGGCAGCTCTGCTTGTCTAGGTAGGACCTGCAATGGGCCTTTCTGGTCAGTAGGGTCTAGACAGGGCCTGTAGATTGAATTTGCCAATTTCCACATCTTTCTAGCTTCAAACTGATACAAACTTCTCTGGCTTTACTCTGAGTAAGAGCCCCTCACTACTTCCCTGTCTGCCCACTCCACTTCAGGAAGTGCTGGTGAGGTGAATGGGGAACAAGGCAGGAACCCCAATCTAGGCTAAGCTATCTGGGAAACAGAGGACCTCCACACAGTTCTGTAAGTTTCACTGAATAAAAGTAAGATCCAGAATAACAGATGATTAAAAATGTGGACAACGTACACTAGCTGTGTGACTTTGGGCACGTTGTTTAATACCTCTGGGCTTTAGTTGGCTCCCCTTTAAAATGACAGTAATGTTAGTATCTACCTCAGGATTCTTGTGAGGCTTCAGTGAAAACATTTATCTAAAGGGCTTAAAGCCATGACTAGAATATAGTCAATGCTCAGGAAATATGAGCTATTGTTCTCTCATTATTTAATTTATTTATTTATAGATTTTTGCCATAGGGTACATGTGCTTGCCAGAGAGAGACAGAGAGAGGAAAAGTGAGGAATTACCCTACCAGGAGATGGCCACGACACAACCCCTTCTCCTTCATTCTCCTCTCAGGATTTTTTTTTTCTTGGAGAGGTTTTTGCTATAGGGTGCGTGCGCTCACCAGAAAGAGAGAGACAGAGAGACAGAAAGCGAGAAATCACCCCCCCCCCCCCAGGGGGGATGGCTACGCCGCAATCCCTTCTCCTCCATTCTCCTCTTAGGATCTTAGGCGCACACACACACGCGCCTGGCATGAGTTTAAGCCACTAGGTCCGGGACTCGAACCACAGTCGACTACACTGGAGTCCAGCGACATAGCCATTATGCCAACTGCTGGTCCCTCCTCTCAGGATTTTGAGAACATACAGAAACATGCCTGGTGTGATTTTCAAGCTGCTGGGTCCAGAACCTGAACAGTGCTGTCAGCCATGTGGGATCCAGAGTCTTAACCACCAGGCCACTAGTTGACCTTATGTTATTATTTTAAAAAATTTTGGGAACCAGCAGTTAGCGTAATGGCTATGTCGCTGGACTCCCACGTAGTCGACCGCGGTTCGCGTCTCGGACCCGGTGGCTTACAACTCACGCCGGGCGCGTGTGCGTGCGTGCCCAAGATCCCGAGAGGAGAATGGAGGAGAAGGGATTGCGGCGTGACCATCCCCCCTGGGGGGTGATTTCTCGCTTTCTGTCTCTATGTCTCTCTCTGTCTGTCTGGCGAGCGCACGCGCCCTATAGCGAAAAACCTCTCCAAAAAAAAAAAAAAAAAAAAAAAAAAAAATTTTGCCAGAGGGTGTGAGCACTTTCCAGAGAGACAGAGAGAGGTAGAGCAGGAAAAAGCACCCCTTGATGGGGAAAGGTCACCTAGCAAATCTTTCTCCTCTATTTCTCCATCTTTTCAGGATATTGGGCATGCACACACACTTGCCCAGCATGTTTTTCAAGCTGCCATGTCTGGGACTTGACCTAGATAGTTGGACACATGAGATCCAGCTTCCCTAACCACTAGGCCACGTAGCCAGCCCTGCTGTTCTTTTATTATTATCATCCTGAAATTTTCCTCTGGTTATGACCTGAGGGCCAAGGTAAAGATAATCATTACTTATGTTTCTTACCTGGATTAATAGCTGAAACAATTAGTAGTAGCTGGCCATAATTGTCAACTCAAAATATTTATGTGAAAGATGTCTAGAAATGGCCATATATGCAGAGTGGAGTCTTGCATGGCCAGGGGCAGGAGGAGGCTGACTGCACAGGGTCATACCTGCTCTGCTGTACACACCACTCCAGGACCTCCAGGTGAGCCCACAACGCATCACAGGCATCTCTGAGAAGCTCATCACAGCCTTGGTCCTGTGTTGATAAGGGAGAAGATAGATGCTGACTCAGGCACCTGGGATGAGAGATTGTGACCAGCTTCAGGACCCTGCATTCTGCCTATACCCAACTCCATAGCCCTCATTTCTGGAGCAGCCCGGGGTGCAGAGTGAGAGTTACCTGTGTCCTGTGCAGTGTCTGAAGCAGCCTCTTAGCTGACTCCAGGCTCTGGCAGTGTGTCCAGCCCACGAGCACCAGCAGGCGACTAAGAGGCCTGAATTCTCTATCCAGCAGGCAGCCGAGACTGTGGAAGTCTCCCTCCTTCAGCAGTGTCAGTGCCGTTACCTGTAAACCAGAGAAGGCAGCTAGAGGCAGCTACGGGGACTTGAAAGAATGAGTTCCAGCTGCTGCTCATTAGGAAAAGAAGCAGGGAGATTTCTGCCAATGACAGCAGAGGCCAGCTGAGTAAAATCCATGTTTAAGAAAACCCTAGCCTGAAAACATCTCAAAGGCAGGAACTGACTTCTGTTGAAACCCCAACCCCAGCATGGTAAATAGCACACAGGATGAGATAATGCTTATGAATTATTAAATTGAAGCTCAGTTGCAATCTGGAAGGATAAAGTTAGAGTAACTCCCTTGTCAAGTAGGCAACATTGTTCCCACTGTCTTTCTTTTTCGCATCCTCCAGGACACACAGTCAACATTTTAGTTCCTGCCAAAGGACTAACATAAAATGACTGCGACTATAATTTTGAATGGTGCTGGCTCTCAGAGCCTCCCTTCCCCTGGGAGTGTGGGATGGACAGAACCAGACGACTTGGCACTAATTAGGCTGTGTTGTGTTGGATACACGAGTAGAAGAGAAATGAGGAATGAGAATGCCTAGGGAGAATCCCTGGGTACTTCTGTGATGGAGAATTACTAAGCTTGACTTACCAGGATCTGCTCGAGAAAGTGCTTGCTGTTGCTCAGGCAATAGAAATAGGCCACCTTCCAGGCCTGGGCTGGGTCGGGATTGGAGAACAGGGCTAGCATTGCCCGCTCAGGATCCAGACAATCAGGTGAGGCTGAACATCAAACCAGACAGAGTTATAGGGAAACAGAGTTCTCTCCTCTCATTTGAAAAATCATCTGAAGTGAGAGCGGGTGCTTTTTAAAAACTTGAACCAGGCATTCTCTATCTTGAAGACTCTCCTGGTAGCTCTGGAAAGTTTCTACCTGACATTTATTACTTTATTCCTCCCCCACTCTCTGCCCATCACCTGTGTTACTCTAGAAAATCTGTGTTTTTCAGGAAACAGCAGTTAGCATAATGGCTATGTCGCTGGACTCCCACGTAGTCGACTGCGGTTCGCATCCCGGACCCGGTTGCTTAAAACTCATGCTGGGTGCATGTGCGTGCGTGCCCAAGATCCCGAGAGGAGAATGGAGGAGAAGGGATTGCGGCGTGACCATCCCCTCTGGGGGGTGATTTCTCGCTTTCTGTCTCTCTGTCTGCCTGGCGAGTGCACGCGCCCTATAGCAAAAACCTCTTCCCAAAAAAAGAAAATCTGTGTTTTTTGAAAAGCATAGCTTACCCACTTTTGTGTAGCCTCTGCTATTAGATGCCCTGAGACACATGGAAGGCACTAAACTAGAGGAACTTCAGAGGGGCTGGACATGCTGGAATTATCAAGACACAGGGAAAAGCAGCAAAGGGAACGCACCTTTTCCAGAGGTAGTGACCCTCGACAGCTTGTCAGTGACCTTCTCTGCGTAGGTATGGCCATACAGGGACACCAAGCCTCTCCCAGCCTTGTGCAACAGGCAGCCCAGCAGCTGCTCCTCCTGTAGGGCACCCCGGCAGGCTTCTAGTAGGTCCTCACACAGGAGGCGCAACTCCCCGCTGAGCGGCTCTGCAGGGCAACGCAGAGTCCGCAGGGCTCCGAAGATGGCGTCGACTACCCCAGGGGTCCCAGACTCAGGGCCTTGCAAAGCCTGTAGTGCTTTTCGAATGAGGTCCACCAGCACCTTCTGCAGAGGCCAGTGACAGAGGCTGGTGCCATCATCCTCCCCAAGCAGGAGCTGTAGCAGGGCCTGTGCTGGATGGGACGCCTGCCTCAGAAGATCCCAGAGCACAGTGACAGCTTCAGAGCTGAGCTGAGGAGTCCAGCTCTCCAGCCTCTGATTTCCGTCAGGCACAGGGCCTGCTGTGTCTTGTGCTAAGTTCTCATACAGCTCCTAAATGAGAGAATAAAGAAAGGGATGGATGGTGGGTTTGTTTAGAACATTGTCACTTATATGCCTTCATTTTTCACTTACATTTCCTCTTTTTTCAGTTGAGATATATATATATATATATATATATATATATATATATATAGTAGTAGTATCAGCATACACTTCTGTAGCATTTACTATGTGGCAGACACTGTTCTAGGACCTTTACCCAGAAAAATCAAATTATTCCTTACAGTAGCCTTAAGGAGGGAACACTGTTACCCTCATTTTGCATATGAGGAGCTTGAGGCGAAAAGAAACTCAGTTGCCCCAGGCCTCCATGCTCAAGTTAGTCCCATCCCCTTCAAAATGAGCACTGCTGATCTAAATCAGGAACTGCAAACTCATAGACCTGGCAGATAAGACAGATGTTCACCTAAAGGCATGTAAATGAAATAATAATAACAAATTGCTATAGGGTGTGTGTGCTCTCAGAAGAAAGAGAGAAACAGGAAGGGAAAGTGAGATAGCACCTCTTGGGGGGATGACCACAATACAATCTATTCTCCTCTTGGGATTTTGGACACACACGCACACAAACCTGGTGTTTTTCAAGCTGCCAGGTCCAGGACTTGAACTGTGCAGTTGGCCATGTGGAAGCCTGCTGCCAGCTGCCTTAACCACCATGCTACTTTCTAGCCCTAATTTTTTTTTTTTTTTTTTTTTTTAGTTTTGCTATATGGTTTGTGGGCTTGCCAGAGAGAGATTAAAATAAGGAGACGGGAAGTGAAAAATCACTCCCGGCGGGTGGGGGGAATGGGCATGCCTATATTTGCCTCTCGGGATTTTGGGCATACACGTACATATGATTTTCAAGCTGCTGGGTCTAGGCCTCAAACCATGAAGTCAGCCACATGTGATCCCCAGTCACCTTAATTACCTAGTCACCTGCTAGCCTGAGGTTCTTGCTTTTAAGGGCTTATAGTCTAGTTAGAGAGGAAGGACTACAACACACATTACACAATTAAGGACTAAACCATATGATATATGATGCTAATTTTAAGTACATTGTAGTTGTGTAGGTTGGAGGTATTGAAAAGATTGTATGGAACAATAAGAGTGGACTAGATCTTAAAGCATGGCTAGGATTTTAATCAGAGGTTAAATGTGTAATGACTATAACCCTGGGCATGTTCTCTTAACAATTTAATTCAGGGGGGCCAGCAGGTGGCATGGTAGTTAAGGTACTGGACACTCAGACATTGCCAACCATAGTTTGAGTTCTGGACCTGGCAGCTTGCTTTCTCACTTTCTCTCTCTCTCTCTGTATTTCCTGTCAAATTAAAATAAATGAATTAATAAATAAAAGCAAATAAATTTTAAAAAATTTAATTCAGGGGGCTAGCAGGTGGCATGGTGGTTAAGACAACTGGATCCCACATGACCAACTTTGCAGTTCAGGCCTTAGACCCAGTGGCTTAAAAAACAAGCCAGGTGCATGTATGTGTGTACCCAAAATCTTGAATAGGAGGAGAAGGGACCGTGGTGTGGCCATTCCCCCTGGGGGATGAATTCTCTTTCCCTCTCCCTTTCTCTGTTTCTCTCTGGCTAGTGAACATGCCCTATAGCAAAACTGAAAGAAAGAAGAAAGAAAGAAAGAAAGAAAGAAAGAAAGAAAGAAAGAAAGAAAGAAAAAAGAAAAAGAAAATAAACAAAACAAAAAACCAAGAATCTCTACAGCTTATCTGGCTATCCTCTGATTACAGGGTAAGGTAGGGGGAGAGAAGTGGGTGAGGAGTAGTTTACTTTCCATACTTTATCATCATGTCTATAGATGGTGCTCAGGGAACTCTTCATTAACTGCCTCAGAGATGGACCACAAGACCATGAGTCCTTGATCTAATTCAAGTGAAAGTCTATACCATAAATCCTACTGTAAATTTCTTTAACGGGTGGCTGGGCCATTAAGAAAATACATATTGCGGCGTGGCCATCCCCCCTGGGGGTGATTTGTCACTTTCTGTCTCTCTGTCTCTCTCTGTCTGTCTGGCAAACGCACGTGCCCTATGGCATAAAGAAACCTCTCCAAAAAAAAGAAAAAAGAAAATACGTAATGAACCTCAGAGCATACCTCAGGCACTAAAGTAGTAACTGATACAGGCATACAGATAACTGATACCAACTGCGTAGTTGGAATCCGCCCCCAGGAGGCTGTGAAGATTAAATATAGTTGGGACCAGCAGGTGGCATGATGGTTAAGGTGTTGGACACTCCCACATGGCTGACCACGGTTCGAGTCCTGAATCTGGCGGCTTGCTTTCTCTCTTTCTCTGTGTGTGTGTGTGTGTGTGTGTCTCTCTCTAGTCAAATTAAAATTTCAAAAATGAATAAATAAAAGTGGCCGGCCATGGTTTGAGTCCTGACCTGGCGGCTTGCTTTCTCACTTCCCCTCTCTCTGTCTCTTTCTCTGCTCAAATTTAAAAAATAACAAATTGAATAAATAAATAAACTTAAATAAAATAATTCTTAAATTAAAAAAAAGATTAGCTATAGCTCAGTCCATCTATTATAGAAAAGTTTTAAACAAATACTAGTTCCTTTTCTCCTTCACAGTCTCTGTCATCTACTGGTAAAAATTTCAAATACCTTTGTCTACATGCAAGTTATGTATTCCTTAAGATATAAAGTGAAAAAATATCTTTAGTACTTACCTATACCTAAGTCTTCTGAATAAACCACTTCAAGAATCTTAAAACTAGGTAAGTTAACCCTGATACTAAACTTTCTTCCACAGGGTCTCTAGCTTGTCCTGTTTCTCCAGGAACAGAGTATAGCATCCCTCTGCTGGATACCTGGAAAACAATCCCTGGGAACAGTTGAGTGACTATAACCCTGGGCATGTGGTCCCAGGGCCCTCTTACCTTGAGGATGTCCTCTGGAATGTCACCTTGGAGGTCTTTTGACAACAAAAGAAATTCAAGCTTTCTCCGGAAAACAGTTGGGAGGATCTTCTAAAAGAATCATAAGAAGGAAGCATAGTGATTAGGCATACACTTTAGTTAATCAATTATAAATAAATATTTTTCTCCAGTTAGTTGTATTTCTGTTATTTCTCTAAAATAAAATACTTTAAATCACTAAATTCCTGGGACCAGCAGATGGCGTAATGGCTACGTTGCTGGACTCCCATGTGGTTGACCACAGTTTGAGTCCTGGACCCAGTGGCTTAAACTCATGCAGGGTGCATGTGCATGCGTGCCCAAGATCCCTGAGAAGAGAATGGAGGAGAAGGAACTGCAGCGTGGCCATCCCTCCTGGGGGGTGATTTCTTGCTTACTGTCTCTGTCTTTCTGGCGAGTGCATGCACCCTATAGCAAAAGCCTCTCAAAAACAAAAAAAAAAAAAAGAAAGAAAAGAATTACTAAATTCCTGGATATGTTTTCATACACTTTACAAACAAAAGTAGCTAAATATGGCCATATACCTCTCTTAAAAACTAATACTTGGGACCAGCAGATGGCATAATGGTTACGTCACTGGACTCCCATGTAGTCAACCACAGCTTGAGTCCCGGACCTGGTGACTTAAAACTCAAGCCAAGTACATGTGCATGTGTGCCCAAGAAACTGAGAGGAGAACGGGGAAGGGACAGTGGCATGGCCATCCTCCCCGGGGGTGATTTCTCATTTTCTGTCTCTGCCTCTCTGGTGAGCGCACGTGCCTTATCACAAAACTCTCTGTCTCGAGACCGGCAGTTAGATAATGGCTATGTCGCTAGACTCCCATGTAGTCAACTGCGGTTCGAGTCCCGGACCCGGTGGCTTAAACTCAAGCCAGGCACATGTGCGTGTGTGCCCAAGATCCCAAGAGGAGAAAGGAGGAGAAGGGATTGAGGCGTGGCCATCCCCCCTGGGGGGTGATTTCTCACTTTTTGTCTCTCTGTCTCTCTCTTTCTCTCAAAAAGAAAACAAAAGTGAAAAACAACTAATACTTAAAGCTCACACTGATCAGTCTCAAACTCAAAGTTTTAATTTCATGTTTTTCTTATCACTTGAGGTCTTTCCCCAAAAATTTCCTTTGCTGTATCTAAAATACCCAGTTGTGGGTAAATCTTAGTGGGTTTGGCCCATTTGGTCCAATTCCTGTTTTGGGCATTCACTATCCTTGCATATAAGTTGGGAAAGGAAAGTAAGAAGAGAGGGATCTAATGTTTACTAAACACCGATTATGTGAGAAGTACTGTGTTTCATATTTTATTTTTACGGAAACTTAATTTATAAATCAAACAAACCTGGAAACATAGTTATATATTTTTAAAGATAATCTTTACTAGAGATGACATGGTTAAGAAGCAGTTTTCAATTACTGGAGACCTGAAAGGAAACATGTTTCCAATATTTGTTAACAACAGGTGCCATCAGGGCCAGCAGATGGCATTATGGTTATGTCGCTGGACTCTCACATGGCCAACAGCGATTTGAGTCCCAGACGTGGTGACTTCAAACTCACCCCAAGCATGTATGTGTGAGTGCCTAAGATCCAGGGTGGAGAATGGAGAAGGGACTGCAGTGTGGCCATACCCCCAGGGGGTGATTTCTCACTTTCCCTCTCACTGTCCCCACCCTCCCAGCACACATGCCCTAAGGCACAAAAACCCTCTTAATAAAAGAAAAAAAGAAGTGCCACCAGTGGGGTCTAATACAGAAACAGAGAATGCCTCTGACTCTTGCATCTGCTGATTCACAGTAACTTCCCTTTACCTGGTCCTTGAAACTCAGTCTCTTTCTCCAGACACAATAAAAAGACGATTAGAGCCTGGGACTAAGGTTAACAAATACTTCTTTAAATTACAGACATGTGTGAAGTAAGACTGGTTCAAACTTCTGAAAGACGAGTTACATTGGAACGCAGGAAATACCTGCAGGTGTGTGTGTGTAGTTTAGAACACAAGATCACACTTCCTCCATTCACTTGCTATTCATTACATCAGAGGCTAATAATGGACTTATTCTTGGTCCAAAATCTTATTTCTTGTTACCACACCCAATGTGGTAATATGTGCACTAATTCCATGTGAATGCATCTGCGATGCCTATGATTGAGAGCTGGTGGAGAAAATTCATGCTGAGAAGCTGAAGGTTGGTGAGCCAACTGAGGACTAAGAATAGATAAAATGTCTATGACAGCAGGCTTTTAATAGTCTGGTTAAGGGGGCTGGCAAGTGGTATGGTGATTAAAGGCGCTGTATTCCCACATGGCTGATTGTGGTTTGAGTCCTAGACATAGTGGCTTGCTTTCTCCCTTTATCTCTCCCTGTCTAGCTCTGGTCAAATTAAAATAATAATAATAACAAATAGAATTAAATAAATAATTCTTTAAAAAAATATAGTCTGACTAAGATTTTAGGACTTCATCTAGAGGGCTGGGCAGTTGTGCAGCAGTAAAATGCAACTCTGGGGCTGACACACATGGGAAGATTCTGAGTTTGTGTCTGGAGACTTCCCTGAGTGTGCTGGGTACATGTACACCCATGAGCAAGGATGGCTGAGACCAGGGTAGACTGCAGTTTGAAGATTCTGTTGGGGGTAATGTCTCTCTGATGAAAGGAGAAAAAGACTTACCTAGAATCCTAAAGACAGATTAACTTACATTTATTTTAGTGATAAAACTACTTTAAACATATTTAGGGTCTAAATGACTTACTTCTCCGAAACAGGCAAGAACTTGCTCAGGGCCAGCAGATGGCATGGTGGTTAGGGGCACTGCACTCCCACATGGCTGACCATGGTTCGAGTCCTGGACCTGGCCGCTTGCTTTCTCACTTTCCCTCTCTCTCTCTCTCTTGCTCTGTCCCTCTCTGGTATGTCTGTCTGTCTGTCTGTATGTATGTATGTATAAATAAATAAGTAAATAAAGTTAAATAAAATAATTCTTTAAAAAAAAGCTCGTTCAATGTGTCTAAGCACAGATTTTCATACTATTTGTGGAGAGCAGCCAATTTGAAAACGTGATTAAAACATATGGCCTGTAGACACATGTAGATAGGTGCTTTTGTAAGCTACTTTAGCAGGGCTATTGAAAAGCATCTACATATGAAAGCAGTATCTGCCTGTTGTCAATGGTTGTCTTCCTGTTGTTGTTGATACCCAATACCCTGATTTAGACTTATCATTGGGCTAAAGTCACATGAGTTTATCAAATTGTTCCCTCAAAAAGATCAGAGAAATTACATGGTGCCAGTCATTTTCACATCTACAGATGATTTACATTCAAAAACAATTGGCTTTGCATTCTAATTTCTCCTCTCTTATTCTCTTTGCATTCCACTTCCTTCTTCCTCATTCCTTTTGCATCCCATTTTCCCCTTCCCCCATTTTCTGTCCTTTAAAAGAAAAAACCTGAGGCTAGTTCTGGTCACGACTTCTCCATCAGAGAATCTGTGCCCACCCGATCCTTGCTTTTCTATACTTGTGTGTCTTTGTGTGTTTGTTATTGTGTCTATTTCTAATCCACAGCCTTACCCACTCAAAAAAACGTGTTCATGCCGAGCTAGTCCTGACACTCTTAAAGCAGGAATGGAGCTGGCTCCATGGCCTAGTAGTGGTGAAGGCAGCCGGATCCCATACAGCCAACTGTGCAGTCTGAGTCCTAGACCTTATAGCCTGAGAAACACACTGGCCATGTGTACATGCATGTCCTAAATCCTGAAAGAAGGGAAAAGATGGAGAAGAGACTGCAGCCTGACCATTCCACATGGGGGTACTTTCTCCCTCTCCCTCTCTCCATGTCTCTGTCTCTCTCTGGCGCACTTGCATGCGCCTTCTAGGGGGAAAAAAAGCAATGAATGTTCAATGTAGAAAAATTCAGAACAAAGAACTCTCTCATTATCTGTGGGATCTACACTTCAAGACCCCAGGTACAGTACAGTACTGAATGGGTAGTACTGACTCTGCATAAACTATGTTTTTTTCCTATACATGTATACCTATAATAAAATTTAATTTATAAACTAGGTACAGTAGAAGATGAACAAGAATAACTAATAAGGGGGCCAGTAGATGTCACAGAAGTTATGTCGCTGGACTCCCACCTGGCTGATTACAGTTTGAGTCCCAGACCCGGTGGTTTCAAACTCACACCAGGCACATGTGTGTGCATGCCTAAGATCCTGGGAGGAGAATGGAGAAGGAATTGCAGCATGGCTATGCCTCCTGGGGGGTGATTTCTCGCTTTCTGTCTGCCTGTCTCTGTTTCTCTGGCAAGTGCACACACACTATAGCAAAAATCTCTCTTAAAATAAAAAAGAATAACTATTCATAAACAATTAATAAAACTGAACAATTATAACAATATAGAACAACAGTCCTATGACTGTGGTCTCTTATTCTCAAAATATCTTTTTTTCTTGTTTTTACTTTTTTTTAAATATGGGATGCATGTGCTTGCTGGAATTAGACAGAGACAGAGATAGAGACAGAGAAAGAGGGAAAGTGAGAAAGCATCCCCCAGGGGAGATGGTCATACTGCAATTCGTTCTCTTCCATTCTCCTCTTGGGATTTTGGGGACACATACTGTGCAGGGTGTGAAATTTTCAAGCTGCTGTGTTCAAGACTTGAACGAAGCATCTGGGATCCAAATGCTTTAACCTCTACTCCATCCACTGAAAATATCGTATTGTACTGTACTTAACATTACCCACAGTGGATAATTGAAACCATGGAGAACAAAACTACAGATAATGGGGGACTAGTATATACAAATAAGCTGACTAAAAAATATATATATAAGTAGGGTCAGTTCGTGTCCTGGCAGTTAAGGGAGCAGTATTGCACAGAGATGACCATACAGTTCAAGTCCTATACCTGGCAGCTTGAAAAACACACTGGGTGCATGTGCATACATGCCCAAAATCCTGAAAGGAGGAAAAAATGGAGGAGAAGTGTGTAGTGTGACCATGCCCCAGATGGGGTGCTTTCTACACTACCCCACCCCACCCCTGCCATCTCTTTCTGGTGCGTGAACAAGCTCTTTAGCAAGTTAAAAAGATGCACGGATATATATAATATCTCACATATATATTTATATTTCTTTATAAATGTATATAAATTGGTATAATATATATATATAAAATATTATATATATTTATAAACAAATACCAAGGAAGGAGTATCATTAACACTGTGGTCTAAGAGCATTCAGACCATTCTCTACATATGTACTTACGCATATATACAAAATCTACTTTTTCTAAACTGCTCCCCCCACATAATAGAGCATGAGTGCATCTTTCCATGTCAACTAAATTTCATTTACCACATAATTTTACATAGTGGCACGGTATTATACATATAGATATATTTCCACTTATTAACCAGTTGTGTATTATAGGCACAAAAATTGTTTAATTTTCCTCTATTAGAAGCAGCACAGCTAGCTGGCCTATAGACTAGTGGTTAAAAGAACTGGATCTCTTTGAGTAGTGGACCTGATGGCTCGAAAAACACACTGATGAGACCAGCAGATGGCTAACGGTTACGTTGCTGGACTCCCACGTGGTCAACCGCGGTTCTAGTCCTGGACCCAGCAGCTTGAAACTCAAGCTGGGCTCATGTACCTGCGTGCCCCCAAAAAAATCCCAAGAGGAGAACAGAGGAGAAGGGATGTGGCGTGGCCATCCCCCCTGGGGGTGATTTCTCACTTTCTGTCTCTCTGTCTCTCCATTGAGCGCATGTGCCCTATAACAAAACAAACAAACTGCACCAAGCAAGTGTGTATATGTGTCCCAAATTTCATATGGAGAAATGGATGAGAAGCGATTAAGGGGTGTCCATGTCCCCCGGGGGGTGCACTTTCTCCATTTCCCTCTCTGGCAGCACATTTGCACTCTGGCAAATAAAAAATAATAATAATTTTAAAAAGCAGCACAGCAGTGAACATCTCTGCAGCTAAATCTTTGTATACATACCGACACATGTAGAGATAAATCATTGCAAGATAAAAAGGCAGAAGGCAAAAGCAATAAAGGAAAGGGAAAAATAGAATATTGTTTCACCTACTAAGTAAAAAGGAAGCTTTTGGCCAAAGATAGGAGCCTGCAAAAGGGCAGGCAGCCAGCCAGTTCCTAGAAGATGAAGGTACCTCCAGGATAACGACTGGCCCTGGAGAACTACTCCGATAATGCACTTGAAGTCTTGGTCCTTATATAAACTTTTGAATTCTCTAAAGAGATAAAACATTTCCATAACTGTTTAAACAAGTCCTGGTGTTTTAAAGACAAATGACCTGTGATGCTGGGAACAATAAGAGCAACTCTTTAGTCTATGCTAAGGGGACAGGGAAGTGAAATTGACCGCCTGATACGATTAAGCAACTGTCCAGAAAATAAGCAACCAACCAGCCATAAAGTAAGCAAACAGCCTTTACTGAGAGGAAAGTTCATTTGGTTTGACACATTCCATGTTTGTTCTTGACAGATCTTTAATCAGCAACAAAAAATTTTTTTTTCTCATTGAAGGTACTATTGAAACTACGGTATTACTCAAGTTTTCTCTTCAATCTGAAACCACAGCTAACTCTTTGTCTTTTTTTTTTTTTTTTTAAGATTTTGCCTTAGGGCCTGTGTGTTTGCTGGAAAGAGACAGACAGAAGGAAAGTGAGAAATCACTTTGGGGGGATGGCCTCACCTCAATCCCTTCTCCTCTCTTCTCCTACCAGGACTTTTGGTCATGCACAAGCATGTGCCTAGCATGATTTTCAAGATGCCAGGTCCGGGAATGGAACTGTGGTCGACCATGTAAGAGTACAACACCTTAATCACCACATCACATAAATATGTGTGTACAGATGTTGTATTGGGATGCGGGGGAAGTCATGACATGTTTTTCTATGCAAAAATGCATCACAACTTTTCTGATGACCCAGTAGTTTCTTACTTTTAAGGCTAAAAGTAATGTTGAGATAGAAAAAGCAGAGGACTGAGAATAAGAATACCTTGGTTTCAGGTTCATTTCTGTCAACTACTTTATGAACTGTCCTTGGGCCAATCATCCTCTTCTGAGTCAGAGGTTCCTCACTTAAATCTCAACGTCTTAGGCTCAATTGGAAATTCTTAGAGCAATTCCTTTAATGGATGTTGATTTCTGATAATTAACATATAGTTCTAAAATGTCTTTGAATGTAAGTTTTTCTTTATGAAAACCATTTCCAGGACCAGCAGATGGTGTGGTGGTTAAGGTGCTGGACACTCCCACATGGCTGCCATGGTTCAAGTCCCGGACCTGGCAGCTTGCTTTCTCACTTTCCCTCTTTCTCGCTCTGTGTCTCTGGTCAAACTAAAAATAAATGAATGAATATATAAAATTAAATAAATAATTTAAAAAACTAGAAGTTCTTTATTTAAAAAAAAAGAAAAGCACTTCCTTACCATTTTTCTTTCACTATTAACTTGTTCATTATGTTTTTATATTTAACTTTTAGGATAATTCATATGAATTACTTGATTATTAATTGATGGGACTTAAATCTGTAACATTTTGCTATATTAGACCAGTTAAAATAAGATTTTTGAAAGAAAAACCAAGTTGCAGCTCAGCCATTCTCTGTTACCTGAGTGTTAAGTAGATTTGAATATTATTGGTTTATATCAATTTGCCAGCTTGTTACTTTCACTGTAAAGTCCTTCTTAGGCATAAGAGACTCTTAGTGGTATTTAACAAAATAGCATCATGTCTAATGGTATTATATGCCAATGTATGTTAGTGAATTAATATATAAATTTGTATTAATATATAAATACTTAAGCCATTCTTTGTGTCAATATTTTAAAATAATTATTTATTTAAATCTGGGACCAGCAGATGGCATAATGGTTACATCACTGGACTCCCACATGGTTGATCATGCTTCAAATCCTGAAACTGGTGGCTTGAAACTCACACATGTGTGTATGCATGCTCAAAATATTGAGAGGAGAATGGAGGAGAAGGGATTATGGTGTGGCCTTCCCTCCGGGGGGATGATTTCTCTCTTTCTTTCTGTCTCTCCAGCAAGCACGTGCGCCCTGTAACAAAAATCTCTCTTAAAAATATTATTTATTTAATTTTATTTATTATTATTATTAAAATTTTCTATAGGGCATGCAATGCTTACCAGAGAAGGAGACACAGAGAAAGAGGGAAAGTGAGAAAGCAAGCTGCCAGGTCTGGGACTCAAACCGGGGTTAGCCATGTGGGAGTCTAATGTCCTAACTAGCTAGGTCCTTTTGTGTCAATATTGAGAAAGAACATGAAAAACTTCAGAATAAAGAAAATAGCAGACAACAGAAAAATCCCATAATTACTTTTGAGTTCTTTCTAGTCTTGGCTTCTGGAGAAATGTAAATGTAAGACTACTTACTTTTTCCTGGGCCAACCATTTTTCCAGTACAAGAAGCCACATCCATGCTAATCTTTGAGGGTTGATGTCCTGTCCACATCTGAGAAAGGTAAAGAGACTGAGTAAAAAAAAAAGTACTATGCTTTTCTTTTTTGTGATTCAAGATTTAGATTTCATTGCTCAACTTATTTATTTTATTTTTTTTGAAAGAGAATTTTGTGGGACCAGCAGTTAGTGTAATGGCTATGTCACTGGACTCCCACGTAGTCAACTGCGGTTCGAGCCCCAGACCCGGTGGCTTAAACTCACGCCGGGCGCATGTGCGTGTGTGCCCAAGATCCCGAGAGGAGAATGGAGGAGAAGGGATCGCGGCGTGGCCATCCCCCTCGGGGGGTGATTTCTCGCTTTCTATCTCTCTGTCTCTCTCTGTCTGTCTGGTGAGCGCACACGCCCTATAGCAAAAAAAAAAAAAAAAAAAAAAAAAAAAAAGAGAGTTTTGCTATAGAGTGTGTGTGCTTGCCTGAGAGACATCACCCCCCCCCCACCCCCCGCAGGGATGGTCATGCTTTTCCTCCATTCTCCTCTTGAGATTTTGATCACACACACATACACATGCCGGGTGTGAGTTTTAAGTTGCCAGGTGTGGGACTTAAACTGTAGTCAACTATGTGGGGCCCAGCGACGTAACCATTATGCCATCTGCGGGTCCCTGCTCAGTTTATTTTAAACTATCCAGAAATGCTCATATGTGCATGACACCTCAATGAAACATTAGAACCAGAACATAGGTAGCAGTTTTCATTTTAATAACTCAACTGCACCTCCTTATCTAGTCTAATTTTAAAATAAAATAATAACTACAGAGAAAATAATAATAGCTGATGCTAGCTAAAGTACATTTTGAACCAATCTGAACTGAACCAGTCTTACAGAAAAAAAGACATTTTGTAAATATTTATTAAAATTTTTTGTAATTACTAGAAGACGTGTACACATGCCAGAGAAAGACAGAGACAGAGAGAGCGAAAGAAAGAGGGAGATAGCACCCTCAATGGGATGTGGTTATAGCACAATGTTTTCTCCATCTCTCTACTCTCATCTGTCAGGATTTCGGGCATGCAAGCACTTGCACCTGGTGTGTTTCTGAAACTATTGGGGTCGGCATTAAAACTGTGGTCAGCAGTGTGGGATCTGGCTTCCCTTAACCACTAGGCTACAGGGTTGGCCTCCCCAAATTTATTTCTTATTACAAATTAAACAGAGGGTTATAGGAATTCATAACTCTTTCTTTGAAGTTAGTAATTTGGATTAAAACTGGCAAAAATCCCAATATATGGAGAAAAAATGAAAAAGGGAAAGAACCACTTAAGTTTCTCCTCTCAGTATGTGCTGTTACAGTACTTAAACAGTGTAACATAACAGTCAAAGTTATGGAAAAAGCTAGGGAAAGACTAAAACAGTACGTTTGACTCCTATATCACTAGTTTTTTTAACCACATTGCCAGAAAGAACCTCATTAAAAATATAGGATGAGGGACCAGCAGTTAGCGTAATGGCTATGTCACTGGACTCCCATGTAGTCGACCATGGTTTGTGTCCTGGACCCGGTGGCTTAAAACTCACGCCGGGCGCATGTGCGTGCGTGCCCAAGATCCCGAGAGGAGAATGGAGGAGAAGGGATTGCTGCATGGCCATCCCCCCTGGGGGGTGATTTCTTGCTTTCTGTCTCTCTGTCTCTCTCTGTCTGTCTGGCGAGCGCACGTGCCCTATAGCAAAAACCTCTCAAAAAAAAAAAAAAAAAAATGTAGGATGGAGAACTGTGATTGCCAGGGGATGTGAGGAATGGTAGTGCAAATTCAAAGAGCTAGCATCAAGGAGCGAGCAAGTTCTTTTGTTGTGATGGAATGGGTTTGTGTCTTTATTATGGTAGGATTACATTAATCTATATATGGATAAAACTGCACAGAGCTTAAAAAAAAAGAATCTAAAACCACAAATAAATGTTGTGTGTAGTTAACAGTGATGTACCAGTGTCAATTTCCTAGTTTCAATATTATGCTATAGCTGTATGAGATGTCACAATTGGTTTGAAAAAGGGGATACTAAACTCCAAATTATTTTGCAACTTCTTGTGAGTCCAAAGTTATCTTAAAATAAAGTTTTAAGTGGGGCCAGCCTGAATCCTAGTGTTTAAAGGATTTGGATTCCACATGGCCCACTGTGGTTCAAATCCTGGCTCCCAATGGCTTGAAAAATACACCAGGTGTGTGTCTGTGCGTGCCCCAGATCCCAACAAGATGTAGAGATGGAGAAAGGACTACCGTGTGACCACATCCTGTTGGGATGCTTTCTCTCCTCTTTCTCTCTTGGATGAGCAAACTCATGCTCTTTGGCAATTAACAAAAAGTTTTAAGTGAATTCTTTCAGTCCTTTGTTAAAAATTTGTTAAACCTTATCTTCCATTTCATAAGCAAGAAGAAAGCAAGGTTTACCTTTTTGGTGGCACAGAAAATACTTTTCAACGCAGTTCCATCATGTACTTTAATGAGACATCAATGATGATAAACAAAAAATTGGGGTTTCAGGCACACTTTGGACCAGGTTTAAATTCAGTTCTAGATGATAATCCTAAACCATGATAACTAAGTAATGGGTATATACAATAGAGGGAAATTTTCAGAGCATGTGAATACATGCTGACTCTGTTAATTCTTCAGAGAGTAGGTGAGTGGGGCACGTTGATCAAAGACCGGATAATGAATCATGTGTTTCCCATCCTGTGATTGCCTGGCAGGAAGAGAGATCCCTTACCTCAGAAGATATGGACACACCACGAGGGCCTGAAGTATGTCTTCCACTCTCTTTGGGATATCCCCTTGTCCCTCGTGTAGCTGGGGTACACAAGCCTGTGCCAGTTCCCACTCTCCCCTCCGCAGGCACTCACAGAAAAATTCAAAGAGCTGCTTCAGGGAAGCAGATTCCTCTTTTCCAAACGGATGATTCATTTTCCCAGCACAGAGTGCAGGGAGATAAAAAGAGATGAGCTACGCCGAACACATCCTCAATTTTCTCATTCGTGGAGTACCTCCTAAAAACACACAAAGGAATGAGAATAAACGGGAGAAATTCTAATTAGACATACCAGCCACCACTGGCCCGACCGGGAAAGGCAGGACTTACTTTTCTAATGATCGTTTTAAGTTTAATTTGACACGTGACTTTCTTTTGGAGAGCCGCCACTTTGTCTAAGTGGGTAAATTCCATCGCTCTGTGCGGATTCTCTATATAATATTAGTAGTAGTAATAGCCCAGGGCGACCTATAATTCCACTTCATATTCCCTCCTGAACTGTACGCCCAGTCAGGCTCCAAATCCCCAGTGGTCGCTTCCTCATGAATGAGAGATTTAGCAGGAATCCCCTCAGTTTGAGCCCTCCGTTAAGGCAGAGGACTGAAGAACACGAGAGGAATCAATGTCAGAACTGGGGAGTGTTAGGCGAAGGCGTGGAGCGCAGGGACGCTCCCTACTAGGGTCGTGGAGAGCGCCCCCGCCTTCTCTAGGGTGTTTCACACTCACCTGTTCCCGGTGCCCAAAGCAATAGAGCCTCCAGCGCAGCCATGTTTGAAGTGCGTCAGGTGACAGATCCCACCCAGAGCTGCCGGGTGGTGGTGGTGGTGACGGCTGAGAGCGTTGCTCCTATTGGCTCTATGGAGAGGAGATGCAAATAAGGTGCCATATTTGTTTGAGTCACGTGACACCACCTCTCAGGACCCGGGAAACCTAGAAGCACGGACCGTGTATCAGCCTCCTGGCTCTGGACCATCCCTTATGACAGCCCCTTGGCCCAGCGCCTTCAGTTCTGAATGTGGCCGAGCAGGTGGCCCGGCTAGCAATTCCCCTTGATTTTGTTTTTGTTTTTTTTTTCCAGTTATCTTCTTCGTAGCTTTTTAAGTCAACGAGTTCTGAGCGTCATCTAGTAATAGCGCTTTGCCAGGCGCTGAGGATACCGAGCTAGGAGACCAGGATCTTCCTCCATTACAGTTTTGTGTACCTGGGTTCTCTTTCGGTTTAATCACGAAACTGTCCAGTCTGGATTTCCATATTCTTCTGCTTCACTCCATTTATTTATTTGCTCACGTACCTGATAAAAGTTAATGAATTCAGAGGTGTGTTAGGCCCTGTTTTACAAGTAGGGTGGTTTGCATTTCCTTTCAAGTGAGGGGTAGGAGACCAATAATTAGGATATAGTAAGTTAAATTTTAAAATAGAGGACTACACAGGTGAGAGAAAAGGCTTTTTAGCAAATATAGCAGTCTGAAATTGAGTCTTAATGTAATGGTTTACTAGGTTTCCTCATTATTGCTTCTTTTGCACAAAACCGGTTTGATTTCTTTCACGTTCTTCAATTACAGATCCTCGGTCTTTCCCATTCGGTGTGTTTCAGTTTATGCAGTTTCATCCAGCATTTCCCAGACTATTTCATCACCGAAGGGGAGTGAAAGAGCAAATTAAAAGAAACAAAACCGCTCTTATGAAATTCTGTGAATACATGGATTGTCATCTATTTCCCAAAAAGCTAACATGCTTCTCTGGCCCATTTAGCGATTTATAAATGTAATACTACTAGAAATAGAAAATTCCAAGCAGGATTTTCCCTTGCTTCTCCCGATGAGTGATGTCCATCAGATTTTGATAATCCGTATTTTGAGAAACGGACTCGGATTTGCCTCGCAAAGGCTTATTGTGGAGTGCAAACCACAATTCCCAGCAAGCAGCGGAGCCTACCTGGGCCTGTGCCTGCCTCTGATTGGATAGAATCGCCACGGTGACGACCCAACCAGCGCTTCGGTTGTTGCATCGCGTTGCTTTCCGCGGGGAAGTGTGTAAGGGGCGGGGGAAACTTTGAAAGTTGGATGCTGCAGACCCGGTACCGGAAAGTTTCCTGTGGGTGGGCAGGTGTGGGGAAGTGGATGCGCTCGTTGTCTTCTGCTCCCTTCCTGGGCCCGTGGGGAAGGGGAGAGTCTCTCTGGGGTGCTGCTCACGCCCCCTTAAGCCAGTGAAAATCTTCAAAGTAGCCTTTCGTGGATCCGGGGGCTTCTGGCCTTTTAGGGGGATAATTGGAAGGAACTCTTTGTTGGAGAAAGCTCTCTGTAGGGGATTCAAGGTGATGTTTTCATTTTTTGATGACCCTCCATTTCACGTCGGGCAGTTTGGGGGTCTAGTCAGAGAAGCCTGTCAGAAATTTAGGGACGTCCCTCCGGAGGTGGTGTTGAGGAGCAGAGAATCTGGGGTCCTTGGATTCGAGGCCCAACCCTTTGACAGCTGTTAGACTTTGCTTAAGTTTCTCAACTCAGTGCCTCAGTGTCCTTGCCTGTAAAGTGAGATGAGACACCCGAAGCGCTTGGAACGGTGTCTGGCACGTAGCAAGAGCTCAATAAATATTAGCTATTACGGTCACTTCAGTTTTCATTGAACACGTAACAGGAGCGTTTTTTCTTTTCTTGGTGGTGGAGAGGAGAGGGTTCAGTCTCCATCTCCAGTTCACTCACTTGCTCACGCACACATACACGCAGGAGTTTACATGCTCCAATGGAAGAAACAAACATGCCAACCATAATAAATATGTGAAAGATTATCGAACAGAGATATACGAAGTGTGACGAGAATGTTAAAGAGGAAGAGACTCTGAAGAGTTTGTAAAGTAGGGAAGTCAGGGAGGCAGGATGGCTCCTGTGAGATCTGTCTCTATACCACGGTGGCTGGAGAACATCCTCTTGAATGAGGATGATTGCTAATTCGGAGCACCATGTGCCAGGCACTCTGCAAGTCCTTTAACCCTCACTATAATCGCTTGAGGTCGATACTACAAGTGAGGAAACAAGGCACTGAGAGGGGAAGTATTTTTGCCAGGAAGGTCCGGATCCGAATCTTGCAATCTGATATATGAATGAGAGGGGAGTGAGGGACCAATTTTGGAAGGTTATTAAAATTGATTTTATTTTTAAAATTTGATCCTAAGAAGTTTGGAATTAGTCCTGTGGTCTAGTGTGCCTGTGTAAAGATTTAAAAGAACAAGCATGACTTTTTAGGAAGCTACTTCTGGTAGGATTGTGACACTGATCTGACTTTTGCAGACCAGTCGGTGCTTGTCTGCTCCCATAGCACACTGAAATAGCAGGTACCATACTTTTTCATGGCTATGGTTATTTGTGTATCCATCTCTTGAATATGCTTAACTCACTCTTATATCCCAGGGCTCAGGAGAGTATATGCTGAAGTGTCTATGGAAGGAGCAAATTAAGGAACAAATGAATGGAGAATACTTTTTTTTTTGGTGGTTCTTGGTAGGGTGGGGAATGACCAGAAGCAGTATGTAATAGTCCAGCCTGGTGATGGGAGTGACTCTTAAGGCTGAGATGGCAGAATGGGCTACTGTTAAAGTCTTTGTAGTTTGAGATTTATAGCTTTTTTTTTTTTTTTAATTGACTATATCAGCCTAAATGGTATTGCCTAGAACTATCTTACCTGGAAAGACACTAGGCCATGATATGGCAGATGTCACTAGGCATATTTTCTATTGAGGAAACAAAGCAATACTAACAAATCCCCATTGAGATAAATGAACAGGATGTATTTTCTGTTTGTGGGAGGAGTGTGTGTGAGAGAGAGACTGAGAGAGAGAATGGGTTAATCTTATTTAGAGATTTTAGGTGTTAAAAAGAAATTTGGGCCATAGTGTTGGAAATAGATATTTATCTTCTTAGGTAGATATTTGTTCTAAAATATTACTTCTTTTCTGATGATTATGTTGCATTATTTCCTGAAACAGTGAAGAGTCCCTGTTTCTACTCTTGCCATCTTGATGTGATACACATCCTCTCTGCATGCATTATTAAGAGAATCTCAGTGATTCTGTTGTAACCCTCTGAGATATGTTATACATTTCGTTTACTCCTAGCAGGATACAATAAGAGAGGAATTTGTGTGTGGGAATGTAAGAAGTGAGTGAAATAAACAATTTCTGTTTACCGTAGCATCTGCAATCATAAGATCTCATTTGATTCAGAAGGTTTGTTCTGACTCTCAAAAAAGAGAAGGGTTAAATAGGATTATGGAATTACAGTAGAGTATAATTCTTAAGAGGATAGATCTCAGAGTGAGACTGCCTGAGTTCAAATCCTGGGTCTACTATTTGCCTTTTCTAATGACAATGGACCAGTTAATACTTTCAGGCTTTAGTTTCCTCATCTTTAAAAAAGGCGCCAATAGTCTACTTTCTTTGTAGGGTTGTTTAGATGAAGTATGATAATTTAGGTAAAGCTTTGGAACAGTGCCTGGTTTATAGTAGGTGCTTAATAAATTTACCTGTTATTACAGCACAGGGAAAGTGAAGACTTTCTAGGAGTACTGTTTGGAAATATGCCTTGAAGGTTAATTACAAATCCAAATAAAACTTGTGAATCTATTGAATTTATTTTTTTAAACTATAGGACATGTGCACTCCACCAGAGAGAGACAGAGAGAAAGTGAGAAATCATCCTCTTCCCTCCTCCCACTGCAAGAGGGATGGCAATGTTGCAATCGCTTCACCTCCATTTTCGTTTTAGGATTTTGAGCACACATACCTGGTATATATATATATTTTTTTTCTTTTTTTGGGAGAGGTTTTTGCTATAGGGCGCGTGCGCTCGCCAGACAGACAGAGAGAGACAGAGAGATAGAAAGCAGGAAATCACCCCCAGGGGGGATGGCCACGCTGCAATCCCTTCTCCTCCATTCTCCTCTCGGGATCTTGGGCACGCACGCACACGCGCCCGGCGTGAGTTTAAGCCACCGGGTCCGGGACTCGAACCGCGGTCGACTACGTGGGAGTCCAGCGACATAGCCATTACGCTAACTGCTGGTCCCCATACCTGGTATATTGATTAAGCTGCTGGGTCTGGGATTCAAACCACAGAGTCAGCCATGTGGGATCCAGTGCCTTAATCACCACACTACCTGCTGGCTCTCACTGAAAAATCTTAAGATGCAATATAAATGTGAAATTGTAAATTTTTATTTTTGTAGAGTGTTTTGGGTAGCCCAACCAACATTGCTTGTTACTTTCTTTCTCTCTCTTTTTTTGAAAGCTTATTCATTTTCTCCATGAGTGAGAGAAACAGAGAGACAGCACCTCCAACAGGGCTCCAGTATTGTGATCTACTCCTAGCACCAGCTGGTCTCCAGCTGTGGGCACACATGTGCCTGGCATACTCAGGGAGGTCTCTGGACGCAAACCTAGAACCCTCCCATGTGGTAGCACCACCATCTGCAGCCCACCCATTCTTATGTTGCTTTATTTATGTTACAAAGGTTCTTCTTTGCTGTATCTGGAGACATGGGTAGCAAGAAGCTAAGACGAGCGGGTTTATCACAAGAATTGTGTGACCGTCTGAGCAGACATCAGATTGTTACCTGCCAGGTAAAAATTAAAAAAATTTTTTCACTGAAAAATTTTGTATACAAATTATCTTTAAGTATACCTTATAACTTTTAAACCTGAAATATGAAAACTTGAGTGTACAAAAAGAAAAAAGATAAATGATGGTGCTTTTCCATAGTCTAATTGTAAACCATAAGCCACTTAGGTTGCATTTTCAAATGCGATTTTATTTGCCCAAATTTAATATTTTGCATTTGGAGGAAGAATGGTCATGGTATAAGATGAAGTGCATCTGTGTCCTTTATTTGGGGTTCTAAAGTTTTACCCACCTAAAATAAATTTTGTAGTTACATGAGAAAAATGACTTAAATGAGGAGATGATATTCAAAATGGATAATTTCTCTTGAAAGTAAGAGAAATTAGTAGTTAGGACAATTTTTCTTATTGATGGGGACTGAGAAATGTACAGAGCATACGTTGCATTTTTAAACACAGTGTGAAGCAAAACCCTCTTAGGAGGGCAAATAAGATTTGGTGTTTATGTCTTAGGATTTTATCCTTAATAAGACATTTTCAGAATGTCCTGCAATTTTTTAAAATTGCTTTGTGTGTTAAAGTTATCTTTTGTGCTACTGTATACATTTAATAATTCTCCTGTTTATACTTCGAAATGCTCTTAAAAGTATGAAATTTAGCATTTCATTCCATAGTCAATTTTATTCTTTCTTAATTATCACACTCTTTCTCTGAGTGAACTCCTAGCTTAGAAGGAAATTCTG
This sequence comes from Tupaia tana, assembly GCA_026018925.1. Classification (NCBI taxonomy): domain Eukaryota; kingdom Metazoa; phylum Chordata; class Mammalia; order Scandentia; family Tupaiidae; genus Tupaia; species Tupaia tana. The sequence goes on from JAKSZU010000001.1 coordinate 233,056,808, forward strand.
TTTCAATCTGATTCTTTTTGGGCATATGTTTATACACAGAATCTTTCTGGCACAAGGGCAGTGCTCGTTAAACCTGAGTTGGTTGTTGCTGCTGTGATGTTACTAGATGGAGCCTCTAGCCTTTATGCTAACTAACTTGGATAATTAGAAAATAAGAAGACTATGTTGTTGCATCTTTTAGTTAAGGCATATTTGGGGGAAATTCCTATAAAGAACACATATATCTTTGGTATGCAATATATTATACTTTTATTTATATATGGACAGTTTTAGTGGAAAGTTTCTTTTTAATTCTAGTATCTTTGTTATATATCTATGTTTAAAATATTCTCTTTATGTCTCTTTAGGACTTTTTATGCCTGTCTCCGTTGGAGCTTATGAAGATGACTGGCCTGAGTTATCAAGGTGTCCATGAACTTCTGTATATGGTCAGCAGGGCCTGTGCCCCACAGATGCAAACGGTATATATGTGTATATGTATAATGTTTGTTATGATTTGATTATGGAATGATTCTTTATCATATTTAAAATGTTTTTTGGAGACCAGCAGGTGGCGTGGTGGTTAAGGTGCTGGACACTCCCACATGGCTGACCACGGTTCAAGTCTTGGACCTGGTGGCTTGCTTTCTCACTTTCTCTCTCTCTCTCTCTCTCTCTCCCTGTCTCTCTCTGGTCATATTAAAGTAAAAAAATGAATGAATGAATAAATAAATAAAAAATTATGGGGAAAATATTTTTTAAAAAAATCTTTTTTGGAGATGAAGCAAAAGCAAAAATAGAGATGGGTATCTCAAAAATATCAAGTCTTCTACCATAGAGTTAGTCTTTCAATGAGAGTATTTGTAAAGTATTTATGTAGTTTATAAGCTCAAGGGAGACAGTTCTTAATTATGGGAATTAGGAGGCATCAGGAATTTAACATTTTTTTCCGCAGCCAATAGTGGTATTTCAAAAGGTCATCTTTCTCTGTGGTGTGTTTGGTTAGAATTTGAGTGCTCCTGGTTAAATTATAATATATTAGGTCGTTGGGAAAGTCATGACATATTTTCTGTTTTTTTATACAAAATGTGTCATGACTTTCCTGATGACCCAGTACATTGACACTTGAACAATGTTGGGATAGAGCGTCAATCCCCTGCAAGGTCGAAAATCCATGTATAATCGTTTTCTACCTTTTTTTAGTTTTTGCTATTGAGTACATGGGCTCATCACAGAGTGACAGAGACAGAGAGAGAGGGAAAGTAAGAAATCACCCCCTTGGGGGCATGGCCACACTGCTGTTCTTTGTTCTCTCATGATTTTGGGCATGTACCCACACATTCCTGTTGTGATTTTTAAGCCGCCACTCTGGGACTTGAACTGCAGAGCTGGCTATGTGGAATACAGCTGCCTTAACCTCCATGCCACCTGCTACTTCCCACCATAACTTTTGACTTTGCCAAAGCTTAACTACTACTATTGACCAGAGGCTTTACTGATAGCATAAATAGTTGAGTAAGATATACTTTGTATGTTAGGTGTATCATATGCTGTATTCCTACAAGACAGTTAGCTACAGAAAATAAAATGTTATTAAGGAAATCATAAGGAAGAAAATATATATTTACAGTCCTATACTGTATTTTTCACTATAAATATTGAAAAGGATTCACATATAAGTGGACCTGTTCAGTTCAAACCTCTATTGTTCAAGGATCAGCTATACTCTCAATTTTAGAACGCCCCTTTTTTCTGAAATACTGACCTTTGCCATCATTTTCTCTACATCATAATATATATATAACTGTACTTAGACATGCTGACTGATTTCATAAGTGATACTTAAAAATGTATCTTTACTCTTGAGAAAAGTCAAAGTCTTTTATAACGAGTCCTCATTAAATTATACTATTTTTCACACTTTCTATGTCATGACTGTAACTTTTCAAAATATAGGTTTCGTTTATGGTAGAAAAGATCTTGTTTTTCCCAGAATAAGAGTTACCTAAAAGTGCTTCGTGCTTTGCAAATATATCTATTTATGCGGATTCTAAATTATCTACCTTGCTGTAGTATATCGAAACTGTGGTAACCTCTGAGCAATGAAGTAGGATGCAATTGTCTGAAGAAAGAATGAAGAAAGAAATGTCAGTGTCATTTGAAACTTCTGAAAACAACAAATAGATAAAATATCTGAATTTAGCTTATGATCAAAGGAAGGCATCTTTATTTATTTATTTATTTACTTTAAGGTTTTTGCCATAGGACATATACGCTCTCCAGAGAGGGAGAGAGAGAAGGAGAGGGAAAGTGAGAAATCATCCCCCTAGGTGGGATGCCACACTGCAATCCATTCTCCACTTGGGATTTTGGACATGCTTGTATATGTGCCTGGCATGATTTTTAAGCTGCCAGGTCTGAGACTCAAACCACAGTTGGCCATGTTGGAGTCTGGTGCCTTAACCTCCATTCCACCTGCTGGCCCTCCAAAGAAAATATCTTTTTAAAAAATTGTTAATTTAGGGACCAGCAGTTAGCATAATGGCTATGTCGCTGGACTCCCATGTAGTCGACCACAGTTTGTGTCCCGGACCCGGTGGCTTAAAACTCATGCTGGGCACGTGTGCATGCATGCCCCAGATCCCAAGAGGAGAATGGAGGATAAGGGATTGTGGTGTGACCATCTCCCCTGGTGGGTGATTTCTCGCTTTCTGTCTCTGTCTCTGTCTGGCGAGCGCACGTGCCCTATAGCAAAAACCTCTCAAAAAATTGTTTATTTATGATTATTATTATATTATTATTTGTTATAAGGCACATGTGCTCACCAGAGGGAGATAGAGATAGAGAGAGAGAGGGAAAGTGAGCAAACTGCCAGGACTGGGACTCAAACTGTAATCAGCCATGTGGGAGTCCAGTGCCTTAACCAGCATGCCACCTGCTGGCCCCCAAAGGAAAATATCTCAAAAACAGAATAATCAGAAGGAGAATTAGACTTGGAGTTAGAAAATAATGCAGTGCCAGCAGATGGTGTAGTGGTGATATTGCTGAACTCCCATGTGGTTGACTGTGATTCGAGTCCCAGACCTGGCAGCCTAAAACTCAAGCTGGGTATGTGTGCGTGCATGCCCAAAATCTCAAGAGGAGAATTGAGGAGAAGGGATTGCTGTGTGGCCATCTCCCCTGGAAGAGGGGATGATTTCTCACTTTCTGTCTCTCTAGCGAGCGCATGTGCCCTATAGCAGAAGTTGCTCTTAAAAAAAAAAAAAGAAAGAGGGACCAGCAGTTAGTGTAATGGCTATGTCGCTGGACTCCCACGTAGTCAACTGCTGTTCACGTCCCGGACCCGGTGGCTTAAAACTCATGCTGGGCACGTGTGCGTGCATGCCCAAGATCCCGAGAGGAGAATGAAGGAGAAGGGATTGCGGCGTGGCCATCCCCCCTGGGGAGAGATTTCTCACTTTCTGTCTCTCTCTGTCTCTCTCTGTCTGTCTGGTGAGCGCACGCGCCCTATAGCAAAAACCTCTCCAAAAAAAAGAAGAAAGAAAGAAAATGATGCTAATCTTAGTTTTATGATAGTTTTTTTTTTCTTCAAACGGCTCTCTTTGTGATATAGGAGATGATAGAAAGTTCAGATATTATATGATAATTCTGTGACTAGATTCAAATTAACCTGTTACTATTTTGAAGGTTATAAAGCACTAGGAAAGCCTTTTAATTTGGCATCTGTCATTCTCATTGGTCAGTATCTATGATATATTTCCAGCTAAGTGGTTACATAAGGGAATATGGGCAGGATATTCAATTTTTGTTTCTATTTCCATCACCATTTCTAGTTGCAATCTCAATACTATTCAAATATAATTTAAGAAGTCTTCTTTCTTCTTTGGTTGACATTCCCTGTTGTGGCATTCTTTATATGTAAGTACTGCCTTAAACATTGATTTAGCTTTTTTTTTTCTTTCATTTATTTATTTTTACATTTCTCCACAAACATTTACTTTACATAGCAAAAAATTTTAGCTCATACTCCATAATTTTTTTTTTTGAGTGGTTTTCGCTATAGGGCGCGTGCGCTCGCTAGACAGACAGAGAGAGACATAGAGACAGAAAGCGAGAAATCACCCCCCAGAGGGGATGGTCACGCCACAATCCCTTCTCCTCCATTCTCCTCTCGGGATCTTGGGCATGCATGCACATGCGCCTGGCGTGAGTTTTAAGCCATCAGGTCCGGGACGTGAACCGCGGTCGACTATGTGAGAGTCCAGCGACATAGCCATTACACTAACTGCTGGTTCCCAACGTTGATTTAGCTTTAATTCATCCCTTGCAGAAAGACTTTTTTGTTCAGTTATTTATTTACATATGCAATAATTTATTCCTTCAGTCCGTATTTATTTGGTGCCAACTATGTATCAGGGACTTTGTCTAGTACTAGAAATGTCATGGAACAAGATTATAAAATTCCTGCCATCATATGATTTATAGCCTAGTGGGGGAAATCAGACATTAAACAAATAATTACAGAAATAAATAGTTAATTATAGAATCGCTAAGTTCTGTGAAGGAAAAGTACAGAGCTATGAAACTTAATAACAAGCGACATTACTTATTTTGGGTATCAGGAGGACTCCCTCAATGAAGCACTATTTCAGCTAAAATGTGCAGGATCAAGAGGTAAGGGGAACCAGCAGTTAGCGTAATGGCTATGTTGCTGGATTCCCACGTAGTCGACCGTGGTTCGTGTCCCAGACCCGGTGGCTTAAAACTCACGCCGGTCGCGTGTGCGTGCGTGCCCAAGATCCCGAGAGGAGAATGGAGGAGAGGGGATTGCGGCGTGACCATCCCCCCTGGGGGGTGATTTCTCGCTCTCTATCTCTCTGTCTCTCTCTGTCTGTCTGGCAAGCGCACGCGCCCTATAGTGAAAAATCTCTCAAAAAAAAAAGAAAAAAAAAAAGAGGTAAGAGAGGTAAAGGAGTAGGGGAGAAAAGTTGGCAGAGAAGAAATCTTGGGCATTGGGAATAGCAGATGCAAGGTCTTGTGATGAGAAGGAGAATGGTGCTTGTTTGGTAATGAAATTAAGCTCACATGAATGGAACAAAGCAGTGAGTCAGAAAGTGGCGAGAGATGAAGCAGAGAAGGAAGCAGGAGTCAGATTACGAGGGCCTCGTATACTATGGTAAGGATTTTGAACTTTATATTGTAAGAGCAGTGGGAGGTCATAAAGGGGTATAATCTAATATAAATTCTTTCAAATCCAATCTTGGGGCAGCCCCACATTACAGCAGTTAAGGGAGCCAGATCCCACGTGGCCAGCCATGGTTCAAATTCTGGCCTGGTGGCTTGAAAAACACACTGGGTATGTGTGCATGTATACCCAAATTCCTGATGAGATTGCAAAAGGGAGAAGAGATTATGGCATGACCACACCCCATGGGAGGATGCTTTCTCTCTCTCTCTGGTGAGTGCACACAGCCTCTTACCAAAAAAAACAAAAAACGAAAAATCAGTCTTGAACATAGACAAGTGTATATTGATTGAAAAGGAGCAAGAAAATATTCTTGTATGTAGGTAGTAGGAACTCTTTTGGTATTTATTACCATATTTTAGACAGTGATTGTGATTTGGATTATTACTATAGTTATTAATGCAGAAGGTATAATGTTGGCTAATATAAGAAATATTCAGGTGGTAGATTAATAGGATTTGGCAATCATTTGACTTTGGGTAGCAGTGAAGAAGGAAGGTGTCAGAGATGCTTCTCTGATTTTTCTTTGAAAAACATTCTGATAAATCAGAGCATTTAATTGCCTATTTTCTCCAGATTGATTTGTTGAATATTTGCTAAAGACTAGTTCTTTAAGCTAGACCATATGATGAATCCCAAATGGCAGTACCTCATTGTTTACTTAGCCTTTATACCTATATTTTTCAGAAGATGAAAAATACTATCATAAATTGTAAATAGTCAATACATAACTGTATTGTATGCGAATCTGTGACTGTTGGCAATGTCATCCAGAAGAACAGATAAAGTTTATTTACTATATTAAAAAAAAAGAAAAACACAGAAGGACCATTTCCTAAAGTAAGAAATATTGGAAGAGGAACAGGTTGAGGGGGGCAAATCATGAATTCAATTTAGTACTGTCTCAGTTTTGCAAATTTAGGGAGATAAGAAATAGGCAGTTAAATATCTGGACCTGGACCTTGAAGGAGAGGCCTGCACTAGAAGTATGCACTTTGGAGTCATTGTGTAAATATGGTAGCTAAAGTCATGGGAGTAGATGAGGGATTGTTTAAAAAGTATATGAAAGTATATACAGAAGAAGGCAAGTGGGTCAGCCCTGGTGATGCAGTGGTAACGTGCAGTGGTACCTGGTGTACTCAGGGTAGGTACACGAACCCGCCCATGTGGGTCAGCCTCGCAGAGCATTATGTCTGTGCCACCATCGGCCCCATAAAATAAAACATTTTAAAAAATTAGATAAAATATCAGCATTCCAAAATGTTAATAATAATTAATTTTAAAAATAAATTTTCTTGTAGACTATTAACTTTTATAGTTCTAAATATAACAGTACTATTAAAACCAATGAATAAAATCACCAAAGTCTTGTATAATTTCCTGTGGACAAATACTTATAGTAAGAAAACAGGAGAATTTCAGGATTTTTTTGTATTAGAAAATCTGCAGAGATACTATGTTCCTGGTTTTAGATACCTTGTTATTCCCATTACTATTATCCTGGTCAAGCCACTTTTATTTTTCTTCAGTTACACTAACTTTCTATTTCCAGCTTCCAGTATTATCTATTCACCTTCAGGCTGTTCTTCAAAAACAACACTGAAAGATTTGTGAAATGATAATGACAATGATGTATTATTATCCTTTCTCTTCAAAATGACAATTTGATGTATTAGTTTCCTGGGGCAGTTCCAACACAAAATACCACATACTGGGTGGCTTCAAACAAAAGAAGTTTATTCTCTTATACTTTTGGAAGCCTGAGATCCAAAAATTAAGCTGTAGGCAGAGCTGTATTCTCTCCAGAGGCTCTAGGGAATAATCCATTCCTTGACTCTTCCATCTTTTGATGGCTGTTAACATCCTTAGCCTGTGGCTTCTTCTTTGTACCATCTCCCATTTCCTCTGTATATTGAATCTCTTTCTGCCTCTTTCTTTCTTCCTTTCTCTTTCTTCCTTTCTCTTTCTCTCTCTCTCTCTCTCTCTCTCTCTTTCTTTCTTTCTTTTTCTTTTTCTTTTCTTTTTCTTTTTCTTTTTCTTTTTCTTTTTCTTTTTCTTTTTCTTTTTCTTTCTTTTTCTTTTTCTTTTCGATTTTCCAGAGGCACATACCCTTTGCCAGAGAGATATGGTACCTGGAAGGTGGGGTGAGAAACCCCCCCCCCCCCATGGGGGATGGTCATTCCACAACCCCCTCTTCTTCACCTCTCCCTTATTTTGGGATTTTGGGCACTCATGCACACATGCCTGGTGTGTTTCACAAGTTGTCAGGTCTGGGACTCAAACCAAGTAGTCATCTGCAGGGGATCCAACTGCCTTAATCACAATGCCACCAGCTGGCCCTCCGCCTCTCTCTATCTCTCTTTGTTTTTAATTTTTCATTATTGCTATAGGGTGTATGCGCGTGCCAGAGAGACAGAGAGAGAGAGAGAGAGAGAGAGAGAGAGAGAGGGAAGGTAAGAGATCACCCACCAGAGGAGTTGGCCATGCCACAATCCCTTCTTCTCCATTCCCCTCTTAGGATTTTGGACACCAGTGCACATGTGTCTGGTGTGTTTTTCAATCTGCCAGGTCTGAGACTCAAATTAAACTATTGGCCATGTGGAATCCAGCACCTTAAACACCACACCCCCTGCTGGCCCTCTGCTTCTTCTTAAAAGGACATGTGTGATGGCATTTAGGGCCCATCTAGATAATCCTGGATTATCTCCTCATGTCAGGATCTTTAACTGGATCGCATTTGAAAAAACCCTTTTTCCAGAGAAAATAACATTCACAGACACTTTCCAGGGATTCATGGATATCTCTTGGTAGTTCATTTCTTCCCTTATTCAAGCTATTCTTCACTAATCAACCTGAGTTTGAAATGATAAATTGAGTCATTCCTTTTTCCTCTCAGTATAAAGTCCAAACTTCAACAAAGCCCTTCATGATTTCGCCTCATCACTTGGTACATTGTGACCGCACTCCATCTTTCAGATGTTCTAAGCGAACTCTTAATTTTTTTGTAGTTTTTGTTAGTTTCTATTTCCTTTCTTTCTTGTTCCTTGGCCTTCAAATGTATACTCTGTCCTCTTTGGTGAAGACATTCACACTCCCTTTGCTTATCTAACAGTTATTTCAAAATTTAAAAATAACATTTATTTATTTATTTATCTGTATATTTGTTGTGATTTTTGAGCTGCTGGGTCTAGGACTCGAACCATGGCTAGCCATGTGGGAATTTAGCTGTCTTAATCACCACACCACCTGCTGTCCCCAGCTGTTTAAAATTTTAACTCAGACATCCAGTTCTTACATGAAGTCTTCCTGAATCACAGAATCTAGATCAGGAGTAGTTTCTATGTTTCCACTTTCCCTATCATTTATCTCTTCTTTATTTTATTGTAATTGCCCAGTTTCTAGCCCCAATTTCTCTTTTTTAAAAGGAATTATTTATTTATTCATTCATTTATTAATTTATTTTAATTTGACCACACACACACACACACACACACACAGACACAAAGAGAGAGAGAGAGAGAGAGAGAGAGAGAGAGAGAGAGAGAGAGAGAGAGAGAGAGAGAGAGGAAAGTAAGAAAGCAAGCCACCAGGTCTGGGACTTGAACCATGGTAGGCCATGTGGGAGTGTCCAGCACCTTAACCACCATGCCTTCTACTGGCCCCTCTAGCCCCAATTTCATAGTCCCTTGTTGACTACATATTGAGACAGCAGGGGTGCTATCCGCTGTATTATGTCCCAATAATCTAGCTCAATCTCTGACACTGAGTAAATATTTGTTGAACCAATACAAAATAAAGGAGAAAAAAAGGTGAATTGGGGTTATAGCTACTAAAACTTAGAGATTTATGGTTTATGTTATTGAATAGAAATGAAGGTTGAAAAGATCTTAATCTTTTTTCTTGATCAGGCTTATGGACTAAAGACACAAAGGTCTGCTCATCTCTCACCAGCATTCTTATCTACTACTCTTCCTGCTTTGGATGAAGCTCTGCATGGTGGTGTGGCTTGTGGATCCCTCACCGAGGTACACAAAAAACTTTCCAAACCTTCTTCCATTGACCTATAACCTTCAGAGCCAATGAAAAAAGTTTAGTTAGGAAACATAAACTATTTCATGAACATTAATCTGAATTAAAGCATAAATACTTCAACTGTATGGTGGAGATTCAGTACCTAGTATAATTGTTTTACAAGTAAAAGTGTTCAAAACCCTTGCTGAATTACTCAAATATGTTTAGGTTGCTGTTTCTTTGAATCAAGTTAGAAAGTGATGAATATTATAAAATGTTATTATGAAACAGTTTGGGAGAAATGAAAAGATCACTACTGGCCAGCCAGGTGGTGTGGTTAAGATAGCTGAATCTTACATGTCTGACTGACTGATTTGAGTCTCGGACCCAGCAGCTTGAAACACAAGCTGGGCGTGTGTGCATGTGTCCAAAATCCCAAGAGGAAAATGAAACAGAAGGGATTGTGGTGTAGTCATTTCCACTAGGGGTGCTTTCTCTCTTTCTTTCTTCCTCTCTGGCAAACATTAAGTGCTCTATAGCAAAAAAAAAAAAAAAAAAAAAAAAAAAAAAAAGGCAATAACTACTTAATATATTAATATATTAGAAAGGAAAATTTGAAATTTTCCTAGCATATGGGCAAATTACAGTATTAAACTAAAGTGTGCTATTTTTTGCTTCCAGTTGTGGATAACATTTGGTCTGAGGAAGTGATAGGTTATTGTATGAGTTAATATTGTTATATAACAGGTTATTGCAAAACCAGCAAGTTAAACAACAATAAACATGTTACTTCTCAGTGTCTTTGAGAGTGGCTTAGCTTGGTGACAAAGGTTTCCCTATCTGAAGCTTGGTTGAAGCTAGAGAGTCTGTTTCCTAGGGACCCACTCATGACTGGTAAGTTGATGGTTGCTGGCAGGAGGCCACCTTTATCCCCATGTGGGCTGTCTACATGCTGTGTGAGTCTTCACAGGACATGATGAATGATTTCTCTTGGGGCGAGTGGCCCAGGAGAAGGCAAAAGGGAAGTGGTAATGCCTTTGATGGTCTTGCTCAGAAAGTCCCACACCATTACTTCTGCTCATTAGAAGTGAGTCATTAAGTCCATTCCATATTCAGGGAAAGGGAAATTAGGTTCGCCTTTTGATGGAAGAAGTGTCAAGAATTTTAAGACATTTTGGGAACCAGCAGTTAGCGTAATGGCTATGTCGCTGGACTCCCACGTAGTCGACCGCGGTTCACGTCCTGGACCCGGTGGCTTAAAACTCATGCCGGGCGCGTGTGTGTGCATGCCCAAGATCCCGAGAGGAGAATGGAGGAGAAGGGATTGCGGCGTGACCATCCCCCCTGGGGGGTGATTTCTCGCTTTCTGTCTCTATGTCTCTGTCTGTCTGGCGAGCGCACGCGCCCTATAGCAAAAACCTCTCCAAAAGAAAAAAGAAAAAGAATTTTAAGACATTTTAAAACCAGTATAGGTGTTTTACTTGAAAACTGTATTGGTGTACTAATGAATGTGGCAACTTGATAGCCTGTGTTTACCAATTCATTCCTGAGAACTTTTGCCTGAAGGCTCTAGGAGCATAGATACTTTCAGCAAATTAAACAAGAGCAGACTCTTGAGCCAGCTCAGTGGGACAGTGATTAAGGGAGCTGAATCCCACATGGCCTACCACAGTTTGAGTCTCAGCCCCGACTACCTGAAAAACATGCTGTGTGTTGTGCATGCCTAAAATCCTGGTAGGATGGAAGAATGGAAGAAGGAAGATTGTAGTGTGACCATACCCCATTGTGGGGTGCTTTCTCTCTCTGGTGTGGGCATGTAGCCTATGGCAGTAAAAGAAAAAATAAAAAAGAACAGACTCTTTTTTTCACATTCTGATAATTATAATTTAACTATAGCTATTTTTTCCTTTATGATAAAGACTCTACTTTGATATTATATAGTTTGAATATGTCCCCCCAAAATTCATGTGTTAAAATTTGGTGAGCAAGTGGGGCGTGGTGGCGCCCGCCCTATGGCAAAATTTGGTGAGCAAGTTTAATGTACCATTTTAATATTATAATGGAAATAGGTGGGTGAAAACTCAATATGACTATGGTGTTGAAAGGTAGTAGGGCTTTTGGGGAGGAGATTAGGATTAAGGTCATCAGGGTGGGGTCCCTATGATTGAAGCTTGGTGGGATTATATAGAGAGGGAATGAGAAGAGAAACATGGACATAGACATGTTCACTTTTTCTGTCTGCCGTGTTACCTACTAGCAAGTAGACCCTTGCTGGATGCACTCCCAAGCCATGAGCTGAGTAGACCTCATTTCATATATGTGTATATATCCACATAAATATATTTTAAGGAATTATTTATTTAATTTTATTATTATTTAATTTGCTATAGTGCATGTGCGCTCACCAGAGAGAGACAGAAAGAAAGAGAAAGAATGAGAAATCAAGCTACCAGATCCAAGATTCAAGCCACGGTCAGCCGTGTGAGAGTCCAGTGCCTCAATCACCATGCCACCTGCTGGCCCCAAATCCCTCTTTTTTTTTTTTGGAGAGGTTTTTGCTTCAGGGTGCATGCACTCGCCAGAAAGACAGAGAGAGAAGGAGAGACAGAAAGCGAGAAATCACCTCCTGGGGAGATGGCCACACCACAATCCCTTCTCTTCCATTCTCCTCTCAGGATTTTGGGCACGCATGCACACGCGCCCGGCATGAGTTTAAGCCACCAGGTCCGGGATTCGAACTGCGGTCAGCTACGTGGGAGTCCAGCGACGTAGCCATTATGTCAACTACTGGTCCCCCAAACCTCTATTTTTATAAATCACCCAGTTTCAGGTAGTTTCTGTTATTGCCAACAGAGTGGACTAGAACAGATGTTATGCCTTATTTTATTTTCCATCTTCCAAGACAGATTTGCAGATATATATGAGCTATGCCTAGTAAACACCTATTAAATAGTTGGTATGTTGGCTTGGTAGTGTAGCAAATAATGTGCTGCTCAAGGGATGCTGGATCCGTGTGGAAGGTGTTTATTTTTTAAAAATTTTGCCAGGGATGAGTAGTTAGCGTAATGGCTATGTTGCTGGACTCTCACGTAGTTGACCGCAGTTCGCGTCCCGGACCCGGTGGCTTCAAACTCATGCCGGGCGCCTGTGCATGCATGCCCAAGATCCCAAGAGGAGAACAGAGGAGAAGGGATTGCGGTGTGGCCATACCCCCTGAGGGGTGATTTCTCGTTTTCTGTCTCTCTGTCTCTCTTTGTCTGGCGAGCGCACGCGCCCTATAGTGAAAACCTCTCCAAAAAGAAAAAATTTTGCCAAAGAATGTGTGCAGTCACCAGAGAGAGAGACAGCAAGAAGGAAAATGAGAAAGCATCCCTACCAGGGGAGTGGCCATGCCACAGTCCCTTCTCCATTTCTCTATTCTTCTGGGATGTTAGGCGTGCCTACATAAGTGCCAGCACTTTTCTTTTGTTATTGTCTCTCTATTTTTAATTAGATTTTTGCCATAGGGCGTGTGTGCTTGACAGAGAGAGAGAGAGAGAGAGACAGACAGACAGTGAGTGGGAAAGTGAGAAAACACCCCCAGTGGGGTAGCCATAGCATAATCTCTTCTCCTCCATCCCTGTCCTGGGATTTTGGGAACACATGCATACATGCCTGGCATGAGTTTAAAGCTGCCAGGTACTGGACTTAAACTGTGGTCAGCCCTGTGGGAATCCAGTGCCTTAACCACCACACCAACTATTGGCCCCATTGGCATGATTTTTAAGCTGCAAGAGCTAGACTTGAACTGCATAGTCAGCCATATTGGATCCAGCTGCCTTACCACTATCTGCGCAGGCTGGCGCCATGTGGAAGATCTTGATTTGGTTCTCTGTGGAAGAGTAATTGATAGGTGGGTCCCCATGATCCTGGGTGACTTGGAGGGATTGAGCGGGCCATTGTGGCATAAGACTCTATTGAGGGTGCTTGTTTCTCTTATTTTCTATAAAATAAATAAATGAAAACTAAAAAAAAGTGAATGAGTAAATTAGTTAAAAATAAATCAATAAAAAGAACCTCCTGTTGCTGTTGTAGTGTACTGCCACCAGATGGTGCGAGATAATATTTTACCTAATCTTTTTTGGGATCAAGTTAGACCTCCTCAAATAGGGTTTATAGCAATAGTAATCCAGTTATAAACTTAGTTGTTCAAATAGCAAAAAACAAACAAACAAAAAAACCCCCCAAAGAACAGACTTATTTTAGAATTGTATAAAATGCTTTTTCACTTGCCAGTTATCAAATTTTTTTTAGGTTTTTGCTTTAAAGTGTGTGCACTCACCAGAGAGAGACAAAGAAAGAGAAAGTGAGAAATCACTCCCAGGAGCGATGGCCATGCCACAGTCCCTTCTCCCTCATTATCCTTTCAGGATTTTGGGCACACACATGTGCCTAGTTTGATTTTCAAGTCGCCAGGTCTGGAGTTTGAACCACAGTCAGCCAAGTGGGATCCGGTATCTTCACTACCATGCCACCTGCTGGCTGCTTATCAGAATTTTTTGGAATTCCAGGGGAAGTTACAAGACTTTTAGGTGTTTTGTTATCATCTGGTTGGGTAACTTGTAATGAAAAAACCCTGTTTTTTAGTGGAAAGTTCTCTATTTTCTGTTCTAGCTACAGATAGCCTCTTCAATCATTTTGGGTTTTTCAGTGGACTACAGAGAGTATATCAGTATACCTTCTATATTAAAATTTTTTTTTCTCTTTATTTTTCTTCTCCCACACCAGAGCGTTTGTACCCTTGCTGGAGAGAGACAGAGAGGGAGAAAGAGGGAAAGTGAGAAAGCACCCCCCTGCCCCATGGGTAATGGTCATGCTGTAATTCCTTCTTCTCCATCTCTCTCTTCTTTTGGGATATTGGACATGCATCCACACGTGCCCAGCATGTTTCTCAAGCCGCTCTTTGTGACTTGAACCATGCACTGGCCCATGTGGGATCCAGCTGCCTTAACCATGAAGTCACAGGGTAGTCCCAAAGTTTTTTTCTTTTGAAAATTTTTTAGAGATTTTTGCTATTGGGAGTGTGCACTTGCCAGAGATACACAAAAAGACAGAGAGACAGAAAAGGAGAAATCACCTTCCAGGGGATGGCCATACCACAATCCCTTCTTCTCCATTTTCCTCTTGGGATTTTGGGCATACATGGACATGCTCCTGGCGTGAGTTTCAAGCTGACTCAAACTGCAGTTGACCATATGGGAGTTCGACGACATAACCATTAAATCATCTGCTGGTCTTGATCCCAAAGTTTTTTATTTTTATTTTTTTTTTAAGAATTATCATAATTAACATTATTTATCTATTTTATTTATTTAAATTTGACTAGAGATGGACAGAGCAAGAGAGAGAGAGAAAGTGAGAAAGACAGTACCCCCAACAGGGTGTTGATGCCATGACCCAACTCCGGCCTTCAGCCAGCCTCAGATCATGGTCATACATATGCCCGGTATATTCAGAGAGGTCTCCAGACTTGAACTGAGAACCTTCCCATGTGGGATTGCCTTGCAGAGCATCATGTTTTCTTGTTGTGCCAATGTCTGACACTTTTTGCCTTTTTTTGAGAGGTAAACTTCATCCTGAATTTTAAAAATATATTTATTTGATTTATCATTATTATTATTATTTTAAGTTTAGTGATAAAGCAACCTACCAGGTCTGGGACTCAAACCACTGTTGGCCATGTGGGAATTCACCACCTTAACCACCATACCACCTGTTGGCCCCTGCCTTGAATTTCCATAATTTCCTATAGTTTCCTATACCTATAGTTTTTATTTAACTTCCATATTCTTATACAAGGAATATAACAACATTTGATGTAATTTTTTTTCTTTAGAGAGATTTTTGTTATAGGGCATGCGTGCTTGCTGGAGACACAGATAGAAAGTGAGAAATCACCCACCAGAGGGGATGGTATGCTGCAGTCCCTTCTCCTGTATTCTCTTCTTGGGATTTTGGGTATGCATACATGCCTGGTGTGAATTTTAAGCCACCGGGTCCAGGACTTGAACTGCAGTCGACTACGTGGAGTCCAGTGATGTAACCATTATGCCATTTGCTGGTCCCTAGTTTTGTTTATTTCTAAGTGTCATTAAATTCTGCATCTGTGATTAAGTCATATATATAGCTCTTCTGTGAATTGTTTTTCTCACTTAACATTGTTTCTAAGATTTATCCATATTGTTGTATGTGACAAGATAATTCACTTTTGCTGCTCTGTCATTTTGAGAATATGTCACAGTGTATTTATCACCTCTCCTGTAAGTGCACGTTTGGGTTGTTTCCAGTTTGCTACTAATATGAACAAATCCTGTGAAAATTCTTGTGTCTGTTGATCACTTGTGTAAGTATTTCTTTAGGGCAGGATTGACAAACTACTACATCATGGTCGAATCCTGCTCACTACCTCTTTTTGCAAATACAGTTTTATAGTTATGTAGCTAAATTCATTTGTTTACATTTTGTCTGTGGCTGTTTTGTAATAGAAGGGCAGAGCTGAATTAGTTGTGGCAGAGAATGTGTGATCTGCAAAGACTAAAATATTTAGTTTAACTGCCTTGGAATGATTTGGTGGTTATAGATAATGTGTGTGTGTAACTTTTCACAATTATGACAAATTGTTTTCTGGAATGGTTGCACCTGTTTACACTCACACAGTAATGTATACAAGTTCCTCTTGCTCCGTATCTTTGCCTTACTTCTGCCATTTTCGTTATCTTAGTTTTCATTTGCCTGATTACTAATGAGCTTAAACATCTTTTCATAATTCATTTGGATATATATATTTCTAGTTTTGCTGGAGAGTGCACTCTCCAGAGAGAGAAAGTGAGGGAGAAGAAAGCGCTCCCCATGGGAAATGGTCACGTTGAAATTCCTTCTCCTCCAACCCTATCAGGATTTTGGGCATGCACACACACATGCCTGGTGTGTTTCTCAAGCCGCTGGGTCTGAAACTAGAATCACAAGTCAGCTGTGTGGGATCTAGTTGCTTTAACCACCAGGCTACAGAACCAGCTCTGGATATTTCCTTAAAAGCAACTTTATTAAGGTATAATTGAAACTTAATGAAATTCAACCATGGTAACTATAATTTAGTGGCTTTAGCCGTCATTATTACAAGTAAATTTTTTTTAAGATGTAACCTTTATTGATCTCAAGGTTGTTTTTTTTTTTTTAAAGATTTATTTATTTATTTATTCATTCCTTCATTTCAGTTTGACCAGAGAGAGACACAGAGAGAGAGAAAGTGAGAAAGCAAGCCACCAGGTCCAGGACTCGAACAGTGGTCAGCCACGTGAGTGTCCAGCGCCTTAACCACCACGCCACCTGCTGGTCCCATTACAAGTAAATTTTAGAACATTCGCATCATCCTAAAACATTCTCTTGTACCCATTTGTAGTTAATCTCTACTTCCATTCTTTTTTTTTTTGGAGAGGTTTTTTTTTTTTTTGCTATAGGGCGCGTGCGCTCACCAGACAGATAGAGAGAGAGACATAGAGACAGAAAGCGAGAAATCACCCCCCAGGGGGGATGGTCACACCGCAATCCCTTCTCCTCCATTCTCCTCTCGGGATCTTGGGCACGCACGCACACGCGCCCGGCGTGAGTTGTAAGCCACCGGGTCCGAGACGCGAACCGCGGTCGACTACGTGGGAGTCCAGCGACATAGCCATTACGCTAACTGCTGGTTCCCTCTACTTCCATTCTTAACCATAGGTAACTTTTTGTTCTGTTCTCTGTCTCTATAAATTTATTTAAACATATTTTGTATAAATAAAATCATACAATACAGTCTTTTATGTTTAATTTATTTTCATATTGCATTATGTTTTTGAGGTGCATACATGTTATAGCATGTATTACCTTGTTTTTTTCCATCATTGAATAGTATTCCATTTTATGGATATTGACTACTTTGATTATCCATTCATCAATTGATAGATATTTGGATTGATTCTAGTTTTTGTCATAAATAATGCTGCTGTGAACATTCATGGACATGTCTGTATAGAAACAAGTTTTTGTTTCTCTTGGGTTGATTCCTAAGAGTGAAATGACTGCATCACATAATGGGTATATGCTTAACTTTTTTTTTTTTTTTAAATAATTATTTATTTTTTATTTATTCATTCGTTTATTTTTTAATTTGATCAGAGAGACACAGAGGGTGAGAATGAGAGAGAGGAAGTGAGAAAGCAAGCCACCAGATTCAGGACTTGAACCCTGGTCGGCCATGTGGGAGTGTCCAGCGCCTTAACCACCACGCCACCTGCTGGTCCCCGTGCTTAACTTTTTAAGAATCTGCCACGGGGATGGCAGATGATGTGGTGGTTAAGAGTGCTGGACTCCCACATGACTGACTGTGGTTCAAGTCCCAAGCCTGGTGGCTTGCTTTCTCACTTTCCTCTCTCTTTCTCACTCTGTCCCTTTCTGGTCAAATTAAAATAGATAAATAAATAAAGTTAAATAAAATAATTCTTAAAACAAAAGAGAGAGAACATCTACCAGACTTGTTTCCAAAGTAGCTGTACCATTTTACATTCTCATCAATAATTCATGATGGTTTATCTTTCCACATTCTTAACCACACCTGGTATTGTTTATTTTTTGATTTTAGCTTGTCTAGTGGGTGTGTAGTGATATCTCCTTGTGGTTGATTTTAATTTGCATCTGCCCATTGACTACTGGTATTAAATTTCTATTCATGTGTTTATTAGTTAGTCCTATATTTTCTTTGCTTAAATGTCTATTTAGATCATTTGCCCATTTAAAAAATTGGTTGGTTGTTTTCTTATTACTGAGTTGTATGTGTTTATATGTCTTGGATACAAATCATTTATCAGGTATATAATTGTAAATATTTTCTCTCAGTCTGTGGTTTGTTCGTATGTTTTTTCTTTCTCTTTCTTTCTTTCTTTCTTTCTATCTTTCTTTTTTTGGGTTTTTGCTATAGCACAGGTACACTTGCAGAGAAAGACAGAGAGAGAGGGAAAGTGAGAAATCACCCAGGAGAGATGGCTATGACAAAATCCCTTCTCCAGATTGGGAGATTTTGGGATTTGGGGCGTACACGCACACATGCCTGGAATGATTTTCAAGCCATTGAAAATGTGATTGGCCATGTGGGAATTTAGTACCTTAACCATGCCACCTGCTGGCCCTGTATATTTTCTCTTTCTTTTTTTTCCCCCTAATTTATCCATTTATTTATTTATCCATCCATTTATCCATTTATCCATTTATCTATCTATCTATCTATCTATCTATTTATTTATTTAAATTTGACCAGAGAGGGACAGAGTAAGAGAGATAGAGGGAAAGTGAGGAAGCAAGTTGCCAGGTCTTGATCTTGAACCATGGTTGGCCATATGGGAGTCTAGTGTCCTTAACGACCATGCCACCTGCCAGCCCCTGGCCCTGTGTGTTTTCTTAATGGTAGTGTTTGAAGTGCAAAAGTTTTCCATTTTAATGTAGTCTGTTTTTTTCACTTTTTTTTTTTTTTTTGAGAGGTTTTTGCTATAGGGCGCGTGCACTCACCAGACAGACAGAGAGACAGAGAGACAGAAAGCGAGAAATCACACCCCAGAGGGGATGGCCACACCGCAATCCCTTCTCCTCCATTCTCCTCTTGGGATCTTGGGCACGCACGCACACGTGCCCGGCGTGAGTTTAAGCCACCGGGTCCGGGACTCGAACCGCGGTCGACCACGTGGGAGTCCAGCGACATAGCAATTACACTAACTGCTGGTCCCTTTTTTTCACTTTTTAAAAAATATAGGTTGTGCTTTTGGTGTTCTCTCTAGGAACTCTTGGCCTAGAGGACATGGAGGTTTTTGCTATGTTTCCTTCTAGAAGTTTTATAGTTTTAGATTTTACATTTAGGGCTATGATCTATTTCAAGTTAATTTTTGTTTATAGTGTGATATAGGGTCTAAAGTTTTTTTTTTTTTAATGTGAGTACTTATTCTAGTACCATTTGTTGAAAAACGAACTTTTCTCATTGAATTATCTCGGTAACCTTTGTCAACAAACAAATAGAGTATAAGTAAAAAGATTTATTTCTGAGCTCTCAATTCCTTTCTATTGATTTATATTAATTTAAAAATATTTCACAGTTTTATTTTATCTTTTTGTGTGCAATGCTTGTTCACATTTGTTCGCTTTTTAAAAATTTCATTGTTTAGGGCCACCTGGTTGCATGATGGTTAAAGTGGCTGGGTCCTACATAGCTAACTTTGTGGTTCAAGTCCCAAAGCAAGCAGCTTCAGAAACACGCCAGGTGCATGTGTTTACATGTGCATGTATGAATGTGTCCAAAAATCCCTAAAGGAGAAATGAAAGATAAGGAATTATAGCATGTCCATCCCCAAGGGGAATGGTTTCTCACTTTCTCTCTCTCTCTCTCCCTTTGTCTCTCCCTGGCGAGTGCATTTGTCCTCTGACAAATTTTTAAAAATTTAATATAAAAAATTGAGTTGTTTATCTTTTTTGTTTATATAGGGGAGTTCTTAATATATTGGTGGTACTTTTTAGAATTATTTATATGTATTGCAATTATATATATATATATTTTTTGAAGAGGTTTTCGCTATAGGGCACGTGCGCTCGCCAGACAGTCAGAGAGAGGCAGAGAGACAGAAAGCGAGAAATCACCCCCCGGGGGGATGGTCACGCCGCAATCCCTTCTCCTCCATTCTCCTCTCGGGATCTTGGGCACGCACACACATGCGCCCAGCGTGAGTTTTAAGCCACTGGGTCCGGGACGTGAACTGCGGTCGACTACGTGGGAGTCCAGCGACATAGCCATTACGCTAACTGCTGGTCCCTGCAATTATATTTTGCTAATCTTTCTACTTTCTTTGATTTCTTTTTGGTTGGCCAGATGTTAATTATTTTTAATATAGGTGAATGAATCCATCTTCACTTCATGATTAATATTTTTTAAAAAGAATTATTTATTTAATTCCATTCACATTATTATTATTATTGTTGTTTTAATTTAATCAGAGAGTTACAGAGAGAGAAAGGGAAAGTAAGAAAGCAAGTTTCTAGGTCTGGGACCCGAACCATTGTTGGCTATGTGGGAATCCAGTGCCTTTAACCACCACACCACCTGCTGCCGCATATGATTAATATTTTTCATGTCTTCTTGAAGAAATTCTCCCTTCCCCCAAGTTCATAAAGATATTCTATTATTTTTTCAAAATCTGAAGTTTTAAATATGTAACTTTTTTTTTTGGAGAGGTTTTTCGCTATAGGGCACTTGCGCTCGCCAGATAGACAGAGAGAGAAATAGAGACAGAAAGCAAGAAATCACCCCCCAGAGGGGATGGTCACGCCACAATCCCTTCTCCTCCATTCTCCTCTCAGGATCTTGGGCACACACGCACACGCGCCCGGCGTGAGTTTTAAGCCACCGGGTCCGGGACGCGAACCGTGGTCGACTACGTGGGAGTCCAGCAACATAGCCATTACACTAACTGCTGGTTCCCTAAATATGTAACTTTTTAATTTACTTTTTTTGTTTAACCGTCAGAGGGTATGTGTGCTTGTCAGAAAGAAACAGAGAGATGGAGAGTGGGGAGAGCACCCTTCTTCCCACAAGGAAGCATGGTCATGCCATGATTCATTCTACTTCATTTCTAATCCTGTTGGGATTTTGAGCACGTATGCACACATGCCAGTGTGTTTTTTAAGCCAGTGGGGTCAGAACTTGAACCGTGGTTGTGTCCCATTTCTTAAGAGCATCAAATTCCTCACTTTTGGGAAACAAGCAGATAATTCTGAACCTATTCTTGTGGAAAATTAGCAGTAAAGATATGTTTGCAGTTTAAACTTAAAATTTTTTACTACATGGTGTTTAAATCAGTTGGTAGCCTTCTCGTCAAAATCATATAGATCAGTATTTCTCTCCTTTCTTTTTTCAATCCATCCTGCTAAGGAGCCTTTTTTAAGACTATTTTCTTAATCATTCCACCTTCACTCACTGAAATTTTAGTACCACAAACACACTGTGTACCTGTGTATCTATTCTTAATACATAAAAGTAAAATTCTTCCCTCCTCCTCCATACCAAGTTTTACCCTGCTGGGAATGCATGAGATAGATACTATTTTTTTTAAAGAATTATTTTATTTAACTATTTATTTACTTATTTTAATTTGACCAGAGAGGGAGAGAGAGAGAAAGAAAGTGAGAAAGCAAGCCACCAGGTCTGGGACTTGAACCATAGTCAGCCATGTGGGAGTCCAGTGCCCTTAACCATGATGTCACCTGCTGGCCCCAAGATAAATACTAGTATGCCTAGGTAAAATTAAAGTTGTATTTATTTATTTATTTTTATTATTATTATTTTTTTAGAGGTTTTTGCTATAGGGCACGTGCGCTCGCCAGACAGAGAGAGACAGAAAGACAGAAAGCAAGAAATCACCCCCCAGAGGGGATGGCCACGCCACAATCCCTTCTCCATTCTCCTCTCGGTATCTTGGGCTCGCACGCACACGAGCCCGGTGTGAGTTTTAAGCCACTGGGTCCGGAACGCGAACCGCGGTCAACTACGTGGGAATCCAGTGACATAGCCATTACGTTAACTGCTGGTCCCTTAAAGTTGTATTTAAAGGGATCATCAAAAATGGTATTTTTATATTATAATCTAGAGATTATAGAACTAGAAAACTGGTCCAAACTCATGTTGACAAAAGAGGTATAATATCTGTATATCTTCGTTCAAGAGTACCTCTGGGAGAGCAAACCTGTGAAGCCTTGCATAGTCTTTGCAGCATTGAGAGTGATAATTATACTCAGATCCTTGCTTTATGACGAAATGAGAAACAGGGGTCCAGAAGTTAGCGTAGTGGCTATGTCACTGGACTCCCATGTAGTCGACCATGGTTCAAGTCCTGGACCCAGTGGCTTAAACTCATGCCAGGCGTGTGTGCGTGTATGCCCAAAATCCCGAGAGGAGAATGGAGGAGAAGGGATTGTGGTGTGGCAATCCCCCCCAGGGGGTGATTTCTCACTTCCTGTCTCTCTGTCTCTGTCTTTCTGGCGAGCACACGTGCCCTGTAGTAAAAATCTCTCAAAAAAAAAAAAAAAGAAAAAAGAAAAAGAAAAAGAAATAAGAAACAGCATAGCACATTTCTATTTCATTTGTATTTCCGAAGTCATTTCTATATTTTGCTCATAAGGACCAGGTGTCCTCCTTGAGTAGGGCAATTTTACTTTGGAAGTGATTCTCCTCCTTTTCCAAGAGAGGCAGGATGCCTGAGTCTTGAGTCCTTTTTTTGTTTTTCTGAGAGATTTTTGCTATATGGTGCGTGCACTTGCCAGAGAGACAGAGAGACAGGAAGTGAGAAATCACCTCCCAGGGGGAATGGCCACACTGCAATCCTTTCTTCTCCATTCTCTCACAACTTTGGGTACACACACACATGCACCTGGCGTGAGTTTGCAGCCACTGGGTCTGGAACTCGAACCACGGTCAACTACATGGGAGTCCAGTGCTGTAACCATTATGCCATCTGGTGATCCCACCAGAGTCCTATTTTAGCATCCTAAGTTTTCCTTGGAACAATTCATATTATGGCATTGTTTTTCTTCCTTTCTCATTGGCAGGATTAGTGGTGGCCTACACAATCACAGGAGATAAGGCAGGAATTTAAATTAATATGCCTACAAGGGCCAGCATGTATCAGAAAAATATACAGTAGGGAAGTGTAAGATATGGATGCTTTATTGATTGCTGGCAACAGTAGAAAGCATTTATTTTTCTCACTCAGAGGTTTGCAGAGGTGAATCTTGTTTCCCACCAGGCTCACGTCAGGCTCAGATCTGCCCCATGTTCAGCAACAGCAGTGGGAACACTAGGAAGAGGTTTCAGAATGGGTGTCTCTTTTTTTTTTTGGAGAGGTTTTTTTTTTTTTTTTTTTTTTTTTTTTCCCCTACAGGACGCATGCGCTCGCCAGCCAGCCAGAGAGAGACAGAGAGACAGAAAGCGAGAAATCACCGCCCAGGGGGGATGGCTACGCCGCAATCCTTTCTCCTCCATTCTCCTCTTGGGATCCTGGGCACACATGCACATGTGCCCGGCGTGACTTTAAACCACCGGGTCCAGGACTCGAACCGCAGTCGACTACGTGGGAGTCCAGCTATATAGCCATTACGCTAACCGCTGGTCCCTCAGATGGGTGTCTCTTGAAGATGGTCTGTTGAAATGATTTGTCTACCCTCCCCAGTGTTTTGAAGCATAAGATAACCAGGCCTGTGTCCAAACAGTATAAGACTTTACTTTGATTGATTGGATTGTTATTCTCAATTATTTACTCATTCCCTAATTTATACATAGGGAATTTATAAATAAACATCTTCTCCCTAATGGTTTCCTGTGGTCTTTATATGACATATGTTCAGTAAATGCTCTTAAATGAACAAGTATGTTCCTTGGTACTGTTTGATTTTTGTTAACTGTGCAATTTGGAGTGCTTGTTGTTTCTATTGCCTCCTGCTTTTACTCTCAGTTCTATTTTTCCCTCCCTTCCCATTTACTTCAAAAAAATGGCAACTTTCAATATGAAATAGAGGAAGTGGTGGAGGGGCCGGAAGATGACGTGGTGGGTAAGGCACTGGACTCCCACATGGCTGACTGCAGATTGAGTCCCAGACCTGGCTTTTCACTCTCCTAGCTTTCTCTGTCTCTCTCTCTCTGGTCAAATTGAATAATAATAATAATAATAAATAAATAAATGAATGAATAAAATTAGGGGGCAAGCAGATGACATAATGGCTATGATGCGGGACTCACACATAGCCAGCCGTGGTTTGAGTCCTGGATTCGATGACTTGACACTCATGCCGAAGACATGTGCATGCTTGCTGGAGATACTGGGAGGAGAATGGAGAAGGGATTGCAGGGTGGTCATCCCCTCTGCGGGGGGAGTGATCTCTCACTTCCCCTTTCATCGTCTCTGTCTCTCTCTCTCTGGCAAGTGCATGTGCCCTAAGGCAAAAATGTCTTAAAAAATAATGGTAAATGAAATTAAATAAATAAGTCTTTAAAAATAAAGAGGAAGTGTTGGAGAGAACCCAAGACATAGACTGTCCCACATGTGAATGTAAAGTAATTTAAGATCAAGATTTCTCCCACCAAGTGAAGTATAGCCTGGCCTCTCTGAGATTGGCTCCCACGTGGCTAGCTCTGTGGTTCAAGTCTCAGACCCAGCAGATTTTTTTGTTGTGTTTTGTTTTGATTTTAGGATTTAGAAAGGTAGTTATTTTTAAAAATGAATTCTGTAGGTCCCAAGACCTAATCATATTTCTACATAATTGTTGAATAAATGGAGAAAGGTGGTTAGATGCCTAGGGTCATTAAAAAAAATGATACGAAGTTTCCATATGCTCTCTTGTGTCAGAGCCACAGAGCCAGCAGTCCTTAACGTTTCTTCTGCTAAGTATTAGCTTGGCAGACTGTTCTATCCTGTTGCTCTCATCTTAAATGTGGGGAAAGTTGACTTGGTAAGATTTTAGGCCCTAACCGAGCCAGTCATCTCAACTGTGCAATCTCATTTAGGATTAAAGTGAGTAGGCTTAAGTTTTACTTGAGTATAATTAGACTTTTATTTTCTTGAGAATACTTTCCTTTCTCCTTCAAACCAATTACTAATATTTGCTTCCTTGATGATATTTGAGTGACCTTCATAACTAATTTTCTTCTAGTTTTTTTTATGTTTTTCAAGCAGAGTTGAAACATCAGCTCTAACTGTATGAAGCTAATTGTATTTTACTGGTATTTTGTGTGTGTGAATATTGTGTTCACTCTGAGTTCCCAAGAAGCAAGTAACTTAGACTGTTTTGGTTTGGCATGTTTTCTCTTTCTAACCACCAGTGGGGCTGAAGCTGGGAATGGAACACAACTTGAAATTTTGTGGTTTGGGTGTTAGAATTCAGAGCTAGACTTTCTGAAACTAAAAAGTATTAACGTTGAAATGTTTTCACCCACTAAGTAAACCCGAAAAAATAATGAAATTTAACTTGCGACAGCCCATAAAACTGCATATGGTGTAATTTTTTTTTTTTTGAGGCTAAAAGGGGGGGAATCTATATAAAGAGGATCTGAGAATTAGAAATTAGGTATTATTATCAAACTCCAAAAACAAACATAAAATCAGAAATCTAATGTTATTCATGTGATGTTCTACTTTCCCCTAGACTGTTCTGAATAAAGTACATAACAGTAATAAAGAAAGGAAAATGCCCTTTGTGCTTGTTTTACTGCTCAGATATTTTTTACATGTTTGCTATAAAGATGAAACATTGGATCATTGGGAAAGTCATGAAGCATATTTGCATAGAAAAACAGAAAAATACATCACGACTTTCCCAATGACCTAATAGTAACTTATTGCCTTACATTTTCATGATACTTGATAATTTACTAAATAAGTACATATGTATCATCTCAGCGAAAGTGTTGTTTCACCTTTTCATTAAAAGTCACAAATCATTGAATGATTTGCAGCTTGTTAAGTCCGAGATTATATCTAAAACCTAGCATGTAGATAGTATATATAAAAGGCCAGTTCTGTTCCTCCATTAGTTAGCATAAACATCATCATTGACAAAGTCCACTTTCAATTTTTACTGATAGAAGATGCCTTTGCTTTGATATCTGATGATTAATTTGATCCATGTTGTCTTTTTTTTTCTTGCATATAACTATTTTATGTATTTACCAGCAATTTGAGGCAGACATGAATGAACAGGAATACTTGGAGGATGATGCCGACTGAAAACATTTCAATATATTCACAGTCCAGTCAGAATATATGGTGCTATATAGTATAAACAATTGTTCAGTGAGATTTCCATTTATTTCATGTTCAGTAATAAATTTTTTTTTCTATCTCCTTCATGGTCGAACACATATATTGCTTTAAAATTAACAGTCATGATTGAAGAAACAATCACTTATTTTTCTAATCAAGTGACAGTGCTGCTAAATCTTAAGGCCTCAACAAAAGTTGCATTGTATTATTTTCATTTAATAATAAGACCTTCTATTTGATTATCCTTGGTATATAGTGACTTTGTTTCTCCAGTGGTTTCTGTTTGCCAAATAGTTGTGACCGACAGTGTACATGGTGACTACTGCTTTCAGAGGATTCTATCAGATGAATCTTCACTTCCAGTGCAATACTTGGCACACTTTCACTGATAGTCCATCCATCTAGGCCTTTCTATCGTGGTTGGCCAAGGAGTCCTGCTTTGGCTGCCAGGGCTTCATTCTGCTGAATACGATATTCCTGAAATCTCATGGATATTCTTTGTGTCAGTTTTAGATACTTTTGTAAGCGATGTTCTGAACCAGTGATCAGATTAGGTTTTACTTCTCTTGTTGTAAAGTCCTTAACGTAGTCCCAAAAGCATGTTTCTGTAAGTTTATTGTAGGTTCCAAGAAATTCCTTAAACTGTTTTATCTGATCAGATTCTGGAATTTGTGCAGCCATATCCTTGTACTGGGTTTATTAATCACCTTTTCTGATGCATGAGTTTCCTTTTTCTGGGAAAGTAGATGTCTAAGATTTGTTTGAATGTCTCCATTGAGGCCTGTTTTCTTACTTAAGTACAAGCTGTAGCATTGACTCCAGTACGAGGCTGGAGGTGGGGGCTGCACTTTGGAGTCTAGGAGCTGTGTGGGTCCAGGTCAGGGCGCTGCAGCCACTGGGTGTCCGATCCACGTTGTCTTTGATAATGATAAAAGGTCCCTGAAAAGTGTTTGGGACTAGCAGCTCCAAAGCATGCCATGTAAGATAGCCCATTATATTGTGGGAAGAAAATATTAGAACTTTTTTTTTCCTTTTCTTTTTAAATTTTTTTATATACATTCAGTCACATTGTTTAGCTTACAATGTGAGCATTTCAATATGTGAACTTTTCTCCTCAGTCCTGTTGATCAAAATATCTTCAACCAATAACACCACACCTCCCCATCCCGTCAATGCTCTATCTCCGTATCCCTTCTCCAAATGCCCTTCCTTAGGCCCTACTCCTCTACACACACCTCATCTGGCATTCACACCCATCTCTTGTACAACCTTTAGTCAATCAGTTTCAGTCATAGAGTGAACTTTTATTGGTATTTCAATTTAACAAATGAAATTTACACTAATTGGCATTTAATGTATGTGTAGACACTGGCATTTTCACTTTGTTTGTGTGTTAGACCACTGTGCCTCAGTTACAGTTTGGTAGGAGGAGATACAGAGGGTTGACAGAGGCACATTGCTTGTGCCTTTAGTTTCAACATGTTGAAATGAATTGCTTAGATCTGAAAGTACTTAGATAGTTTAACTAAACCAAATCTCACAAAATAGACAATGGCATAAAAAGATTCCTGCAAAGAACCTGTAGACTGAAGACAGTACTAAATGTGAGTAGAATTAAGCCACATGCATGTTAATTCAGAGCTGGTGATTCATTCTGCTATGACTAATGAAGTAAAAATCAATGATATCCTAAGCCCATCTGAGAAGATATAAAAAAATTGGAAATTATAAAGATGACAATTTGATATATGGAATTATATCTATTATTGTTAACAATGAAATTTTCTGTTCTTTTGTCCCTTGAAATACTGGCTAAGGCTAGTAAAAGGTCATCATAAGAAAGAGAAAACTTAAGCAAGTTTTTTGGTGACATCATTTTTTTGTTTTGTTTTTAAGAATTATTTAATTAATTTTATTTATTATTATTCAATTTGAGAGAGAGAGAGGAGATAGAGAAAGTAAGCCACCAGATCTGGGATTTGAACCATGGTTGGCCATGTGGGAGTCCAGTGCTTTAGCAGCTATGCCACCTGCCAGCCCCTTTCAGTGACATCTTAATGTCATGTGATGTATAATTCAATATCTAGAACACTTTCAATAAAATTAATGATAGATATTTAAGGACCTCCTTAACAGCAAAAGACCAATTACGATAGTGTATATTATTAGTTACACTAGTGACATATTTTTTCTTCGTGTCACTGTAAAATGGATTAAATAAAACAGGAAACAACATAGCAATACTTAGATTATTACTACTACTATTATTATTATTATTAATAAATCACTTTTATTTATTTAGCTGCAGAAAGTGTGCACTCACTAAAGACAGAGAGAGAAATGGAAAATGAAAAAGCACCTTCAGGAGGGATGTCCACACTACAATTCCTTCTCTTTCATTTTTCTCTCAGGATTCTGGGCAGACATACACACATGCCTGGTGTGTTTTTCAAGCCACAATGTTCAGGACTTGAACCCTGCCATCTGCCATGTGGGATTCAGCTGCCTTAACTGCTGTGTTCCCTGGCTGGCCTTAAATGGATTATTTTCTGAACAAATTAAAGAATATATATATATATATATATATATATATATATATAAAATTAAAGGTGATTTGAGGCATCAAGAATTAAAACATGGGGCCAGACAGTGGTGTAGTGGTAGTATCACTGAACCTACCTACATGTGAAAGTCCCCAGTTCATGTCCCAGGGCCTCCCTGTACATGGCACATGTGTGCCTCCCTATGATCTGGGCTGGCTGAGGCTGGGTTGGATTGTGGTGTGAAGACCCTGATGGGAGTGCCTCTCTCTCTTTCTCTCTCTGTCTGTCACATAGAGAAGAAATAAAAGGATTTGAACTTGAGGCTGCTGTAGGCAACGTAGCGAGACCCTGTCTGAAAGAACTGGGAGTTGTGGTGTGATCCTGTGGTCTTAGCTACTTGGGAGGATCCTGTGTTTAAAGAAGAAAGTGCGTGCGCGCGCGCACACACACATACACACACACACACACATGCCAACCAACAACTGAGCAATGAAATATTCTCACTCTATCCTTTTCAAAGTAAAGGTGACCCCCTTTTATTTTTTTAAGAGAGGTTTTTGCTGTAGTGTGTGTGTGCTCGCAGGAGAGACAGGCAGCGAAAAATCACCCCCCCCCCCCCCCCCGGGGGGATGGCCATGGCGCAATCCCTTCTCCTCCATTCTTCTCTTGGGATTTTGGGCATGCATGCATACATGCCTGGTGTGTTTTAATCTGCTGGGTCTGGGACTCAGACCACAGTTGGTATGTGATAGTCCTGCAACATAACCATTACGCCATCTGCTGGTCCTCATAATGACCATTTTTTTTTAAAGGCAGAGCTAAAAGTGCAGAGAGAATGTTTTAAACTTGGGGACCAGCAGTTGGCATGATAGCTATGTTGCTGGACTCCCATGTAGTCGACCGCAGTTTGAGTCCTGGACCTGATGGCTTAAGCTCAAGCCAGGTGCGTGTGCATGCATGCCCAAGATCCCAGGAGGAGAATGGAGGAGAAGGGATTGTGGAGTGGCCATCCCCCTTGCGGGGGGTGATTTCCCGCTTTCTGTCTCTCTGTCTATCTCTGTCTTTCTGGCGAGTGCACACGCCCTATAGGAAAACCCTCTAAAAAAATTGGCCTGGTGGTTACGGGAGGGGAGGTGGATCCTACAGTGGCTGACCACACAGTTCATGTCCTGGGCCTGGTGGCTTGATAAACAATCCAGGTGCATATGAGTGTGTGTGTGGTGAATTGTATACCAACTGTGAAAGGAGGGAGAAATGGAGGTGAAGGGATTGCAGCATGACCATGCCCCGTGAGAGGCATTCTCACTCTCTGCCCCACCCCATCTCTCTCTCTTGTGAACACACGTGACCTATGGCAAAATTATAGAGGAAAAAAGAGAAAAAAAAAATCTTTGTTTAGAAATGTTTCTTTTATTCTGTGATTTTGTTGTCAAAGATATATTTATCTTATGAAAACTTTCCTGTCTGTACTCTTAAAAAAGTTTTGGAATAGTATTTTCCAATATCCAAAAGTCTTCCAAATGAGATTCAGTGGATGAGTGGTGTGGGCACTGGGAAAGTGAAGATGTTGGTCAAAGGTGCAAAGTTTCAGTTAGGTAGGAGAAATGTTTTAGTGATCTGTTTCACAGTGCATTATATATTTCAGAATTGGTCTAATAAGTAGATATTAAATGTTCTTACCACAAAAAAATAAGTGAGGTTATGGGTATGTTAGTTAGCTTGATTTAGTCATTCCACAGTGTATATAAAGGGGAGAGAAAGTCTTCTGGCCTCTGCGAATACCATCTTTGAGCTATGAGCAAGCTGTCTCCAGTAAGGGATTGTTATATCCTATCTTAAGCAGACAGGGAAAGGGGGACAAAGTCTCCTTGCATCCTAACCTTCTTCAGATCAGCAATGTTCAGTACCATAGGGAGAAATATTTGGTTTCCTTTATATGCATAGATCAGAACCTCACATTGTACCCCTTAAATACATATAATCGTTATTTTACATGAAAATTTTTTTTTTTTTTTATTCCTTTTTTTTATTTACATTTTTTAAATACATTCAATCACATTACTTAGCTTACAAGGTGATCATTTAAATATGTGAACATCTCTCCCCGGTCGAGTCGATCAAAATATAACAACACTACCTCCCTGTCTCAACAATGTTGTCTTCGTATCCCTCCTCCAAATGTTTTTGCCCATGCCCCACTCCTCCACACAAACCACATCTGGCATTCACATCCATCTCTTGTGTTTGTACATCCTATAGCCCATCCGTTTCAGTTACAGAGTGCGGACATTCGGTATACATTAAGTGGGGACATACAGTGTTTCTCCTTCATAGCCTGATTTGCTTCACTCAGCAGTAAATCTTCCATATTCTTCCACTTTCTGTCAAAAGCTAGGGTTTTGTTGTTCTTAATGGCTGAATAGTATTCTATAGAGTATATGTGCCACAGTTTTTCAATCCATTCATCCATATAGGGGCATTTGGGTTGGTTCCATGTCTTAGCAATTGTGAAAAGTGCTGCAGTGAACATCGATGTGCAAGCATTTTTCCAATGAGGAATTCTTCTGTCCTTTGGGTAGATGCCAAGAAATGGGATTGCTGGATCATATGGCAGTTCTATTTGTAGATTTTTGAGGAATCTCCAAATTGTCTTCCACAGTGGTTGGGCTAATTTACATTCCCACCAGCAGAGTAAGAGAGTTCCCCTTTCACCACACCCCTGCCAACACTTATCATTTTTTGTTTTTTTTTAATCTTAGCAATTCTGACTGGGGTTAGGTGGTATCTTGTTGTTTTGATCTGCATTTCTCTTATGATGGGGGATGTTGAGCATTTTTTCATATGCCTTTTGGCTATTCGTATGTCATCTTTAGTGAGTGTTCTTTTCAACTCCTTCTCCCATCTTTTAATAGGGTTCATCATCTTTTTTCCAAACAACTTCTTTAGTTCTTGCAAGACCAGCACCAGACCAGATCTCCAAGAAGTCCTCATGTTTTTTATCAGGGAGAGCAGCTCTTTAATAAGTTCCTCTGTGTGGACAGAAGTCTGACTCATGAAAATATTTTTAAAAACTCAAGAAAAACCCTTCTATATACCTGGTGGCAAATAAATATCTTGGTAGAAATTCATCAGATAAATTCATCTAACTAGTCATGTATGAATTGTGGACTTTTCTGGAGGATGGTTATACTTCAGTAAAAATAAATACTTGTAAGCAAAAAAAATGTTTTTCCAGTGGATATTTAAACCAGCTGTAAAAAATATTAAAATGCAACATCTTTGCTTAGTTTGTGAGAACAATTGATTGATGTGAGGGAAGATGGAAAACTTTTCAAGTTCTAAAAACTTTTGCATAATTGTTGGAAATTATTGAAAACTAAAGGTAGTGATTGTGCAACAGATGATGTATTCCTTTCATTTCAATCCTTTTGCCTTTGCAGTTATCCCTTTCTTGGGTGTGCAGCCATTGCAATTAAGCACTGACAAAAGCAGCACTTCAGACCTGATTTATAAATACTTAAATCATATTTTAAAAAATAATATAATTTATTTTAAAATTATTTTTGTTATTACTACACTAAAAGTAATAAAAGGTTTATAAGAATGAGATATTTTTGTATGGATAATGAATAAGATATGAAACCACTTAAAAATATTGCTACAAGGTAAGTGTGCTCACTAGAGGGAGACACAGAGAGAGAGAGAGAGAGAGCGAGAGAGGGAAAGTGAGAAAGCACCCTTATAAGGGGTTGACTACACTGCAGTCTTTTCTCTTCCATTCTCCTCTTGGGATTTTGTGCACATGCACATGTACTAACATTTTTGGGTTTTAGAGAGTTTTTTTTGCTATAGAGTGCGTGGGCTTGTCAGAGAAACAGAGACAGAGAGACAGAAAGTGAGAAATCACCCACGAGGGAGGATGGTAATCCTATAGTTCCTTCTCCCCAATTCTCCTCTTGGGATTTTGGTCATTCATACATGAATGACCAAATGACCTGGCATGAGTTTTAAGCTACCGGGTCTGGGACTCAAACCGGAGCTGACTACATGCGAGTCCAGCGACATAACCATTACACCATCTGCTGATCCCACCAACATGTTTTTCAAGCCACCAGTTCTGGTACTCAAATGATGTGGTTGGCCATGTAGGATCCAGCTGCCTTAAGCACTCAGCCACTGGCTGGCCCAATATGAAACTATTTTTAATGTTTGATTTTAATTTCTATTTTGTGCACTCTTTTTAATTATGCCAGAGGTGTGTGCACTTTCTGGGGAGGGGGAGAGAGAGAGAGAGAGAGAGAGAGAGAGAGAGAGGTGAGAATGCACCGTGGGGAATAGTCAGACAACAATCCTCTCTCCTCCATCTCTTCTTTTTGGGACCCTGAGCACACATTGCATATGTTCCTGGTTTGTTTCTGAAACCGCTGGGTCCACGACTCCAGCCACACAGTTAGTCATGTAGGACCCAGCCACCTTAACCATCATGCTTGGCCTGGCCCATATGTTTTCAATTAGCAATAATCGCGCCTCGGATAAACCTCATTGGCTACGATACTGCCACTGCGCAAAGCTGCCCATATGTTTTATACTGTGTGGAACATGTTAATAGAATGGTGTGTGGGACCAGTTCTGTAACATAATGGTTAATTGTAGTGCATGGGAAGTGTGTCCCACATGGCCAACTGTGATTTGAGTCCCAAGCCTGGTGGCTTGAAAATCATACTGGAAGTGTGTGTGCATGCTCAAAATCTTGATGGGAAGCAGAATTGGAGGCAAAAAGATTGTGGCATGACCATGCTTCACTGAGAGATATTTTCTCTCCTTCTCTGATGTGTGCACATGCCCTTGGCAGTAAAGGAATGTATGTAATAAATATGCACATATTGGAGGACCACACTAATTTTTATGCTAAGTGTTCTTGGTTCATTTGTTGGAGTATGTGATCAGAAATCTTTGGTGACCTCTTTTCACTGATCACGCATGATCTGGCCAAATATTCTTGGTTGCAGTAATTATTTTCCTTAAAGTCTAAAGCATCATGTTAGAAATGATAAACTAGCACATAGTTTCTTTTTTTTTTTTTTTTTTTTTTTCTTTTTTCTTTTTTTTCTTTTTTTGGAGAGGTTTTTGCTATAGGGCGCGTGCGCTCGCCAGACAGACAGAGAGAGACAGAGAGATAGAAAGCAGGAAATCACCCCCCAGGGGGGATGGCCACGCCGCAATCCCTTCTCCTCCATTCTCCTCTCGGGATCTTGGGCACGCACGCACACGCGCCCGGCGTGAGTTTAAGCCGCCGGGTCCGGGACTCGAACCGTGGTCGACTACGTGGGAGTCCAGCGACATAGCCATTACGCTAACTGCTGGTCCCCAAAACTAGCACATAGTTTCTAATATGTGAGCATTTGCTTTTTAAGGTTGAGCCTTGATCAATGAAGTTTATGTGTAGTCTAAATTTTAAACAGTGGTTATCTAAGTATGGAGCAGCACTCACTAAGCACTGGAGAGCTTCTTAGAAGTATAAATTCTCAGGCCATGTCCCAGACCTACTGAACAGAAATGTTGGTTAAGTAGCTTGCCAGGTGATTCTGATGCTCACTCAGGTTTGAGAACCATTGATGTAAATGATTTAGATTCATGGATCATTCCTTTTTATTGCTTTCTACTCTATTATGCATTAGAGACAGTTTCTTTATGACTATAGTATGTTTCAGTATTAGCTCAGACTTTTTAAATCTCTACTTGAAATTTCCTTTCCTTCTTTCCTTTCATTTTTTTTTTTTTTTGGAGAGGTTATTTTTTTTTTTTTTTCACTATAGGGCGCGTGCGCTCGCCAGACAGACAGAGAGAAACATAGAGACAGAAAGCGAGAAATCACCCCCCCAGGGGGATGATCACGCCGCAATCCCTTCTCCTCCATTCTCCTCTTGGGATCTTGGGCACGCATACACACGCGCCCAGCGTGAGTTTTAAGCCACCGGGTCCGGGACGCGAACCGTGGTTGACCACGTGGGAGTTCAGCAACATAGCCATTACGCTAACTGCTGGTTCCCTCTTTTCTTTCATTTTGAAAAAAATGTTTAGTGTGATTTTCATAGTTACTTTATGATGTGAATGTATAAATGAATGCATGAATCTTAAGTCTTTCTCAACCAAAGTATCTCATTTGAACTACAAAACACAAAATATGATTTTAAAAATAAATTTCTAGAGAGAGAGAGGAAAAGGGGCCTCCCTCTTAATGGGGCATGGTCAATGCCACAATCCTTTCTCCACCCTGTTGGGATTTTGAGCACACATACACATGTATCCTACATGTTTTTCAAGCCTATGGGGCTAGGATTAGAACCATGTGATCAGTCATGTGGGATCCAGCTGCCTTAACCACGTGGCCACAGAGCCATTCCTACAGAAGAGAACTTGAGTGACTATTTTCTCAATTCTCCCATGGATGATACATAACTAATATCAACCCTACATGCACAGGGGAGAGGTTAATTTATTAAATACAGTGCATTTAGGCAATATGGTTTAATTCTGTCCTGGAACTCAGGTAGTTGTATTGTGGGTGTGGCAAATTCTTAAAAGTATTTTGTGTTTTTACAATTGACTTTTTTTTTAGGTTACAGGTCCACCAGGTTGTGGAAAAACTCAGTTTTGTATAATGATGAGTGTTCTGGCGACATTACCTACCAATATGGGAGGATTAGATGGAGCTGTTGTGTACATTGACACAGAGTCAGCATTTAGTGCTGAAAGGTAAGAGATTTTTCTTATTTTTCAATTGTAATGCTTTGGTTTTGTCACATACACAGAATAGACTTCTTAACATTTACTTTTTTTTTGAGAACACAAGATGGTAGACACAGTTTAAAGGAATTTTCCTTTTAAGATGGACTTGGGAAGCAGATTTTCTTTTCTTTCTTTCTTTCTTTCTTTTCTATCTCCTTCTTATTGGTGTAAGTGGGGTTCCCGGATAAGCTGCATTTTGCAAAAAGTCAGGAAAAAATAATTTCAAGAAACAGAAGGGGGCCATCTTGTGGTCTGGTGGTTAAGGTGACTGGATCCCACAAAGATAACTGTGGAGTTCTAGTCCTGGACCCAGCAGATTGAGAAACATGCCAGGATATGTGTGTACATGCCCAAAATCCTGAAAGGAGTAAGAAATGGGGGAGAAGGGATTGTGATGTGACCATTACTCGCAGAAGCTACAAGTACCAGTTAGCCCTTAAAGAATAAGAAAGAGTAATAATGTAAGCAACAAAAATAGGGTTAAAAAATTATTTGGTTGAGCCAACAGGTGGTGTGGTAGTTAAGGTCCTGTACTCCTACTGGATGCAATGTGCATGTGTGCCCAAAATCCCAGGAGGAGAATGGAAGAGGAGGGATTGTGGTGTGGCCATCTCCCCTAGGGGGTGATTTTTCACTTTCCCTCTCACTGTCCTTCTCCAGCAAGCACATTACCCAATGACAACAACCTTTAAAAAAAGAAAAGGAAGGTCAGCAGGTGATGTGGTTGAGGCGCTGGGCACTCCCTCATGGCTGACTATGTTTTGAGTCCTGGACCTAGTGGCTTGCTTTCTCACTTTCTCCCTCTCTATCTCTCTCTGGTCAAATTAAAATGAATGAATGAATAAATAAAATTAAGTAAATAATTCTTGAAAGAAAATATATAAAAAAAGAAAGAAACTGGGAAGAATATAAGTAGAAAATGTGGAGGAAGGAAAACTAATAAGCAAGACAAAAGAGGGACCAGCAGTTAGCATAATGGCTATATCGCTGGACTCCCACGTAGTCGACTGTGGTTCGAGTCCCAGACCTGGTGGCTTCAACTCATGCCGGGCACGTATGTGTGCGTGCCCAAGATCCCAAGAGGAGAATGGAGGACAAGGGATTGCGGCATGGCCATCCCCCCTGGGGGGTAATTTCTTGCTTTCTATCTTTCTCGGTCTGTCTGGCGAACGCACGCGCCCTATAGCAAAAACCTCTCCAAAAAAAAAAAAAAAAAAGACCAAAGGAAAGCTGCCTTATAACTAATTTCTAGGTGGAGTAAAGTATTGGTGGAGTAAAGTATTAGTGAATGGATATTTATTTATTTTAAAGAATTTTTTAAATTTAATTTTATTCATTGTCATCGTTTTATTTTATTTGAAGTTGACTAGAGAGAAAGAGAAAAAGAGAAAAGGAAAGTGAGAAAGCAAGCTGTCAGTTCCAGGATTATGAACCATGGTCAGCCATGTGGGAGTCCAGCTGCCTTAACCACCATGCCACCTGCCGACCCGTGAATAGATATTTATAAGCAAGAATGTTTATACTTTAGAGAATGAATTCTGTTGTTTTAGTCAAAGTCTAGTTTTTGAGTCTTTCTCTATGTCACTATGAATCAAATCTCTCTTATTTCTCTCCAAAGAGTACTATTTACTTCATAGCATATTATCTAACCAGATAAGTTCCAAATGAATTATTTGGCCCAGTGCTTATTATTTGCCTTACGCAATGTTTCTTGGTTATTTAGTCTTTCCAAGTATATGCCACTGGTCTGTAAGTAATTTGAGTTTGTGTTATATCTTCGTATCTTGAAAGCCAGATCCAGTGTCTGATACAAAAAATGTTTGATAAATGAATGAACTGGCAAGTGTTTTTCCTAGATCATGAAATCCAGATACCATTTTTTTTTAAAGAAAGATTTTTGCTATAGGATGTGTGCACTTGCCAGAGAAACAGAACGAGATAGAGAGATAGAAAGTGAGAAATCACCTTCCAGGTATTTACCCAAAAGACAGGAGAACGCTCAGTCAGAAAAGTGCTTGCACATCAATGTTTATTGCAGCATTATTCACAATTGCCAAGACATGGAACCAACTTAAATGTCCACAAACTGATGAATGGATTGGAAAAGTGTGGTATATATACTCTATGGAATACTACTCAGCCATAAAAAATAGCAAGACCCTGGCATTTGATAGAAAGTGGTCAGATATGGAGGATCTATTGCTGAGTGAAGTAAGCCAGGCTATGAAAGAAAGATATTGTATGTATCCACTCAATATATACCGACTATCTGCACTCTGTGGTAGAGAGCGAAAAATTGGAGGACATAAAAGCAGTGAAGGTACTTGACGAGAATAGGATAGTGTGGAATGGGGGAGGTAAAGAGAAGAGGATAGAGAAAGAAAGCAAGAGAACAATAGAGAGGCAGGATCTTAGTGAGAAACAGATATGGCTTATTACCTGTTGATGACATGTATAGTATTCTCAACTGGATTGGTCTGAGAAGTATTTCATGATGGGTAAAGTCTTTTTACAAGCAAAATGAGAAATAGTGATTGATTGTTTTAAAAAAATAATTAGAATAATAATAATAATGATTGGGGAAAACATAGAAAAGATATTGAATGTTGAAGTG
Organism: Tupaia tana; assembly: GCA_026018925.1. Taxonomy (NCBI): domain Eukaryota; kingdom Metazoa; phylum Chordata; class Mammalia; order Scandentia; family Tupaiidae; genus Tupaia; species Tupaia tana. Next base: position 233,094,848 of record JAKSZU010000001.1, read on the forward strand.
GGGAGATTAATGTCTCTGTATTGACTGACATGCATGGCATTCCCTTTTTTTTTTTGGAGAGGGTTTCTCTATAGGGCCCGTGCGCTCACCAGACAGAGAGAGACATAGAGACAGAAAGCGAGAAATCACCCCCCGGGGGGGGGGGGGATGGTCACGCTGCAGTCCCTTCTCCTCCATTCTCCTCTCGGGATCTTAGGCATGCATGCACACGCACCCGGCGTGAGTTTTAAGCCACCGGGTCCGGGATGCGAACTGTGGTCGACTACATGGGAGTCCAGCGACATAGCCATTACGCTAACTGTTGGTTCCCCATGGCATTCCCTTTTGAAAAAGCAATGTAATACACTGTAAAGTTATATGTAATCCAATGTAATATAAAGAAGATTATGATGATAATAAAAATAAAAATAAAATAAAAAAAGAAAAAAAAAAAAGAAAAGAAATCACCTTCCCAGGGGGATGGCCATGCCAGAATCCCTTCTCCTCTGTTCTCCTCTTGGGATTTTGGACATGCATTCACATGTGCCTGGTGTGAGTTTCAAGCTGCTGGATCTGGGACTTGAACCATGGTTGGCCATGTGGGAGTCCAGCGACATAACTGTTACGCTATCTTCTGATCCCAGTATTTCTCTTTTACTATAAATGTGTTTTTTGAAAGAGTTTGTATAGGGTTGGTGTTATTTCTTCCCTAAATATTTGATTGAATTCACCATTGAGGGCACTTGGGCCTACAGTATTCTTCGGGGAATCTGTTTAAAAACAAATGCAGTATTTTTCATAACTAGAACTATCCAAGTTATTTATTCTTTTTTAAAAAATAATTATTTATTTAATCTTATTTATTCATTCATTTATTTTAATTTGACCAGAGAGAAACACAGAGAGAGAGAGAGAGAGAGAGAGAGAGAGAGAGAAAAAGTGAGAAAGGAAACCACCAGGTCTGGGACTCGAACTGCGGTCGGCCATGTGGAAGTATTCAGCGCCTTAGCCACCACACCACCTGTTGGTCCCTAGGTTATTTATTCTTGAGGGAGCTTTGATGATTTGTATCTTTCTTAGAGTTTTTCATCTGAGTTGTCAGATTTATTGACGTCTAGTTGTTCATAATATTTCCTTAGTACCCTCTCTATATGTATAAAATCTGTAGTAATGTCCTGTACTTAATTCCTGATAATAATACACTGTATACCACCCTACCTTCTGTCTGTCAGTTTGGCTTTAGGCGTGTCAGTTTTATTGATCTTTTCAAAGAACTAGCTTTTGGTATCATTGATTTTCTTCTCTGTATTTTTTTATTTATTATTTCATTGATTTCTTCTTTTATCATTCTTTCTTTGGTTGCTTTAATTTTCATTTGTTTTACAGGTGAAAGTTTGATCACTGATTTTTGACCTTTCTTTTTTGGTGCTAATACCTAATGCTATAATCTTGTCCTTACACAGTTTTAGCTGAGTCCTAAACATTTTAATATGCTATGTTTTCTTTTTTTCTTTCTTTCTTTTTTTTTTTTTTTTTTAGGGAGAGGTTTTTGCTATAGGGTGCATGTGCTCACCAGACAGAGACAGAGACAGAAAGTGAGAAATCACCCCCTAGGGGGATGGCCACATTGGAATCCCTTCTCCTCCATTCTCCTCTTGGGATTTTTGGGCATGCACACACATGTACCCAGCATGAGTTTCAAGCCACCGGGTCTGGTGCTCGAACTGCAGTTAGCCATGTGGGAGTCCAGTGATGTAATCACTATACCATCGGCTGGTCCCAAGAAGTTAAAAATTTTAAGTACAGAGGATCTTCAAAAGTTCATGAAAAATGCATATTATGAAAAATCTTGCATGTATTTCAAAATATTTTTGCACCATAGTAAACTTGTACCTTAATTTCATTTTTCCTTGAACTTTTTTGCCAAGATAAGGTTAAATAGGTACAGAACTAGTGAGCTGTATTTGCCACCAGGAAATACATTGCATTCACTGTTAACCCCAATTTTGCCAGATGGAGTAAAAGCACAACCCATCCTTATCAGGCCTTAGGAATTCTGACATAAGGCCTAAAACATAGTTACACTTACTTACTTAAAAACTATCCCTGCTTCTCATTTGTAGCTTTAGTCTTGTGACCTCTGCATCAGGCAGGGAGGAAAAAAAATGAAGTCATATGGAGAAGAAAACTAAAAATGTATAAATCATTATACCAACCTATTCCTCTCTCGGCAAAACTTAGTCACACCAAGTATGACCTCTCTCTCCCCCCCATCTACCAGAAAAACAGAGGAAAATCAGGAGAATCTAATGAGGACACTCCTTTAGTCCTACTTGTTTTGAGTATAGACATATACTCAGAGCTTCATGCCTTTCTCTCCCCCAGTTTTAGATAGCTAGTGTTGTAACTGCCTGTTCCACTTCTCTATCAAACTATTACTCTGAGGAGGATATCTCTCTGCCTGTTGTTGAACATCGTGGGCTGTACAGTATGTTCCTTGGTCTAAAGTGGCCACCAGCTCTCTACATTCTGTGCAGGGGCTTTTGTTCTGGTTTTCTATAGCATTTTCAGCATTCACATCTGTCAGTTAAGCAAAATTCAGTCCAGAGAGAGGGTCTATTCCTGTTAAGATCCACGTGTGGCTGCCTAGGGCTGCTTGCATCAGTATCACTTGCTAGCTGGGTTCAGGGCCTTCCTGCCAGGGAATCCGCTATGTAGTCATCAGCAGTTTCTGTCTCTCTTGCTAGAAGACAGAACAGCTCTTAATGGCATTAAAAGGGACATATCTATCTTCAGCCCACCTCTGCCTTGTTGCAGTACCCCCATATCCACTCACTTCACAGCCCAGGTGACCACTGTGTGTGAGCACATGGGAATATCTGTTTATTGATTCTAGTCGTCTGAACTCGGGAGGGAGTTTTTCTGATGGACATCCACATGTTCTACTCCTCAAATTCCCACAGGGCTGTGTCACACTGGCATCCCTTTAATCGACCACTTTTAATTTCCCTCCTGACAGAGTATATAGCCAGGCCATTGGCTACTGCACATGAGTCAGTAAAAACCCAAACATAGAAGCTTTTACCACTCTTCACGTATATCACTGCTAGAAAAGCTCATGCAGTTCAACCTACTGGACTGATTTGTTTTTATCTTTGATCAGAACAACATCTTTCCAAATGGATGTTCTCCATTCACCTTGAAACTGCCATCCACACACCAAGCAGCTCTTGTGTCAGTTAGTTGAGAGCTGAAATGAGAAAAATAAATGAAGAGCCCTTTTATTCAAAATGGGGCTGGAAGGCATTAGGCAAACTAAGTTCAGACATGTAGAAGTTGGATGGCCTTGGAATGTACACTCCTCCCTTTGGCACTGGGCCTCTGAGATAAAGACTTGAAATAGTTCTAGAAGCTGCCAAGCCATCATTGGACTTTGTGTTTTATGAACATCCTTATTGGGCAAATGTATTTCTCCTTTACCTTCCACTAGTCATGTACAACAATGTGTCAGACTCAGTGTCTCCACACTTTATTTAAGATCAAGCAAAGTGACTCCAGGCACCCTGAAGTCACCCCCACCCCCAAGTCATAGGATTTAGACAGTCAGTGCTGTACAAGACACCTTGATGTAGCTTTTCAGCAGTGTGGGTTGATGTCTTAGTCCTGTGCTTTGTGTGAACTCCGGCCATATTCGTTTGCTATAGACATGGAACGTAGATGTGCTCATATATGGTGTCTTGCTAGATCCAAAACATATTCTTGATTCCCCCGTGAAGCAAACAACTGCATAAATAGCATCAGTAACCAAAACCTTTATCTGAATCTAGCGTTTTTCCATCGCAATAACTGGTCATTTCATTCTTACAGAAATAGTCAAAAAAGCCTCTTCTGCATTTGGCAATTAGAATGATTTTAAGAAGTCTGATCATATTAATCTTATTTCTAGGCTTTCCATTTGACTAAATAAAACTTAAACATATTACCAAAGATTTAAAGGTTTGATGTGATTTTGGCCTCTGGCTAGCTCTCTGAATAGTATTACTTATTGTTCTTTCTGTTGTTCCCTGAACTGCAACCACAGCAGACTCTTTGCTATTCCTCAGGCATAGTTGGCATCTTCTCACTTCTTGGCTTTCACATTTGCTATAGTTCTCTATTCCTATGTGCAGTCCTATTAGATAGCCACGTGGTCTATTTTCTCATCTCTTTTATATATTTGCTCAAATGTCACTTTATTAATAAGGCTTTGCCAGACCATCCTATGTAAAATAGCACCTGCTTTTATCTGTCACATTCTGTTTCTCATCTTGCTTCACTTTTCTCTAGAGCATTCGTTACCAGATATACAAGATCTATTTGTTTGTCTTTCTCAGTAAAATGTGTTCTAGGAGGGAAGGATTTTTCTTTCCCTTTTGTTGTGGTAGTGTTTGTTATTTATTTCCATATCCTCAGCATCTGGAATGGTGCCTGGATATAGTAGTTTTTCAAGATGTTGTTGGAAAGTCAAGACGTATTTTTTCCCATGTTTTTCTATGCAAAAAAAGCATCGTGACTTTTCTGACAACCAATATTTGTTGAATGAATGAATCTGAAGTGCATTTTTGTGAAAGAGATACATTTTATAAGATATCCACTAGATGGCATTGTTTTAAAACTTTATGTAATTAATGTCTGGAAGCAAAAGATAAGTTCTTTTCTGTTGCTTAACCGGAACAAAAAAAGATCTTTATGATGTAGATTGTCCCAAGAAATTACTATGGTTAATGTGAAGTATATAGAATGCTGAATTTATATTTAGTTGTTGATTTATATTTTTTCAGATACCTAGTCTAAAATTAAAATCATATGGAAAAACTTACATAAAATTATAGCATATTTGTTTTCTTTTTCTAGAATTATTTTATTTAACTTTATTTATTTATTTATTTATTTATTTATTTATTTATTTTAATATAACCAGAGAGGGACATGTGAGAGAGAGAGAGAAAGTGAGAAAGCAAGCGTCCAGGTCCGGGACTCAAACTGTGGTTGGCCATGTGGGAGTCCAGCACTCTTAACCACCAGACCACCTGCTGGCCCCAATTGATTTTATTTATTTATTTAAGAATTATCTTATTTAACTTTATTTATTTATCTATCTATCTATTTATTTTAATTTGACCAGATTGGGAAAGAGTGAGAGAAAAAGAGAGAGGGAAAGTGAGAAAGCAAGCCACCAGGTTTGGGACTTGAACCACAGTTGGCTATGTGGGAGTCCAGCACCCTTAACCACCATGTCACCTCCTGGTCCCCCATACTGGTTTTAGATAACCATTCAATACAGTTATTTAGCATGATAACTATGAACAAGAATAGTTTATTCGTTTCCATACATTGACCACCATTCCTTCTGAGAGGACTTGATGGAATGATGAAGTAGCAATAAGTTTCAGAACCTTTTTTTTGAGAGGTTTTTGCTATAGGGCACGTGCACTTGCCAGAAAGACAGAGAGAGACAGAAAGCGAGAAATCACTACCCCTTGCCCGGGGAGGGATGGCCACGCTGCAATCCTTTCTCCTCCATTCTCCTCTCAGGATCTTCGGCACGCATGCACATGCACCCGGCGTGATTTTAAGCGACCGGGTCTGGGCCTCAAACCGCGGCCGACTACATGGGAGTCGAGCGATATAGCCATTACACCATCTGCTGGTCCCTAGAACCTTTTTTTTTTTTTTTTTTTGAGAGGTTTTTGCTATAGGGTGCGTGCGCTCGCCAGACAGAGAGAGACAGAGAGACAGAAAGTGAGAAATCACCCCCCAGGGGGGATGGCCACGCCACAATCCCTTCTCCTCCATTCTCCTCTTGGGATCTTGGGCATGCACGCACACGCGCCCGGCGTGAGTTTTAAGTCACCGGGTCCGGGACATGAACCGCGGTCGACTACATGGGAGTCCAGCAACATAGTCATTATGCTAACTGCTGGTCCCACCTTTTTTTTTTTTTTTTAAGAATTATTTAATTTAATTTTATTTATTGTCATTATTTTATTTTATTATTTTGAGGTTGACCAGAGAGAGACAAAGAGAAGGAAAGTGCGAAAGTAAGCTGCCAGGTCTAGGACTCAAACCGTGGTCAGCCATGTGGGAGTCCAGCTTCCTTTCACTAAGCCACCTGCTGGCCCCTCAGAACCTTTTTTTAAAAAAAAGAATTATTTATTTAATTTTTTTAAATTATCGTTGTTTTAAATTTTGTCCAGAGAGAGAAGGAAAGTGAGAAAGCAAGCCGCCAGGTTCAGGACTTGAACCATGGTCAGCCACATGGGAGTCCAGCAACCCAACCACCATGCCATCTGTTGACCCAGTTTCATAAACTTTTACCACTCAAGTCACTAGCTGTAATCTGCTGAGTGCTAGAGGGAAGAAAATTATTACTTGTCTGTCAGGTATTCGGTTGTTGTTGCTAATGAATTGGGTACTCTAGATCTTTCCCAGTCAGCTGGGCATCCAAATTTTGAAAACTTGCATGTTTTTGGTAGATGTTCTCATACCTATCCTATTAAAAATCAATGGGTTTCAAGTGTCATTGCTTTTTAGCCAACTTCTCTGACTAACACTTAACTCAGCAAATAGTTGCCCTAATCAAAAAATTTATAAATTTCCCTCAACTCTCAGAATTTGCGTTTTGCCTTTGCCAGTGCCATCTCATTTCTTCTCGTTTTCCTCACTGACCTCATTTCCCTCTTCTTTTACAATCCGTATACTTCTCTCAAACACTTTTGCGTGGTCATCTGATCCATTTTGTTCTCACTCTTTATAATGTTTTGGGGTATATTCTTAAAGTATTTTTTCTTCTTCCTGTTCATCCTAACTATGTTTTTTTCTTTTCAAATTGTTCAAAATATACTTTGAAAACCAGTCATTGTTTCTCTCTTCTTTTTCTCTGTTTTGGGTTTTTCCCTTTCATTCTGATTATAGCATATGTAAGGAAGTTATTTTGTTTATCCCTGTAAAACTCTCAGCTGCTTCTCAGAATTCTATTTAGAAATGAACACACTGTTCTTTGTACTTTCGTGTTTCTAAGTGGTACATAAAATACAGGATGGGTTTAGTGTTTACAGTGACTTCTCCCAGTCTCCCCTGGGCTGATAAAGTGTTTTAAGTAGGAGACAGTTACATTCAGAGTGTTACATGTGGGTACTTCAAAAAAGTTCATGGAAAAATGAAATTAAAGTATAAATTTATTTTGATGCAAAAATAATTTTGAAATCTGTACATAGTTTTTTCTTTTAAAAATTTTTAATTTCCAGAGGACAAATGTGTTCTCCTGAATGAGACAGGGAGAGAGGGAGAGAGAGACAGCACACCTCAGTGGACAGTGCTCACTCCATAATCCCTGTTCCACCATTTTTCCATCCTGTCTGGTTTTGGGCATGCATACACATATGCCCAGCATATTTTTCAAGCTGCTGGACTGGGATTTGAACCATGTGGTTGGTCACTGGGATCCAGCTCTTTTAACCGCTATGCCATAGGGCTGGCACTAGTTTTCTTTGTTGTTGTTGTTTTCATAATATATATTTTCTATGAACTTTTTTGAAGACAGCTCTCATTTTGAATATTTTTAACAAGAAATATTTGAAATTCCTGGTAGTATTCTCCAAGTCTTATACTATTAGTGATAATAGTTGCCTCTGTTCCAACTTGTCTTTCTCCTGTACTTGGCTTACCCCATATATTAAATTTAGCTTTGAGTCAGAATTCAGTGTTTAGAAAACAATTTTCTGTTTACTAAGAAACTACTGGTTAGCATTCATTTGTTTAGACAATATTTTCTGTACCAAGGAACTATTGGATAGTATTTACTTGTATGAATTAAGTTTTCATTGAGAAAGCATATTTTTCTAGACTGAGACATGAAGACTTACTGATATCTAGTTATTAGAATGATAATATTGCATATTTTCTCAATTATACGTCTTCCATTAAAGAAAGTGAAAACATTTTAAAAATTTACTAAACATGTCTTATAGCTTCTAGTCAAAATGTCATCTATAAAAATATTTATTTTGAGAAAAATAAATCTTGGAGACATGGTTGCTTGGTCAAAATGAGATGATATCCAAAAGCCTTTGCTGATCTCATGCTCTGATTGCTAACCTTTGTTAGAGCCTAAAAGGAGGGCTTAGGGGCCAGCAGGTTGTGTAGTGGTTACGGTTCTAGATTCCCACATGGTCCCTCGCAGTTTGAATCCTGGACCTTGTGTCTTGAAAATCACACTGAGTACATGTGTGTGCGTGCCTAAAATCCCAGGAAGAGAATGGAGGGGAAGGAATTGCGGAATGGCCGTCTCCCCTGGGGTGTGATTTCTCTCTTTCCCTCTCAGTGTCTCTCTCAGGCAAGAGCTTGTGCCCTATGCACCCTCCCCCCCGCCCCCCTAAAAAAGGGCCAGTAAGTGGCATGGACTCCCATATGGCTAACCATGGTTTGAGTTTCAGACTTGGCAGCTTGCTTTTTCACTTTTCCTCTTTTTCTGTGACTCTCTCTCATCAAATTAAAAAATAATGATGAATAAAATTAAATAAAGTGATTCTTTTAAAAAAGGAGGGCTTACATTCTAAACTTATATATTAAGCCATTATGTTTGATTTATTCCTTTATAAATCATTTATTTATTGATAAATCATTCATTTATGTATGATTTATTCATTGATAAGGCATATGAATTTCCCCAAGTAAAATGCATTAGAGTCAGGAACGTGGCTTGAAATATCATTGACTATTTCAACTTGTGCAATTTTTTTCTGCCCACAGATTGGTTAAGATAGCAGAATCCCGTTTTCCCAGGTATTTTAACACTGAAGAAAAATTACTTTTGACAAGTAGTAAAGTTCATCTTTATCGAGAGCTCACCTGTGATGAAGTTCTGCAAAGGTATACTATTTTAAATTTTAATATTTTAATTATGTTTTGAAGATAAATATTTTATTCTCATGTTTTTTAGCTTCTAAGAAAAAAATTCCTTATTTCTTAGAATTATGGGAAATAAGAGCCAGCGGATGGCATAAATGGCTATGTCCCTGGACTCCCACGTAGTCGACTGCAGTTTGAGTCCCGGACCCAGTGGCTTAAACTCATGCCGGACACGTGTGCGTGCATGCCCAAAATCTCAAGAAGAGAATGGAGAAGGGATTGTGGCATGGCCATCCACTCTGGGGCGTGATTTCTTGCTTTCTGTCTCTCTTTCTGACGAGCGCACATGCCCTATAACAAAAAACTTTCAAAAAAAAAAAAAAAAAAGAATAATTTCATTTTTTGTTTGTTTATTTATTTATTTATTAGATTTTGCCAGAAGGCATGTGTGCTTGTCAGAGAGACACGTGCTGCGATCCCCTGTCCTTCATTTCCCCATCCTGTTGGGATTCTAGGCATGCATGCACATGTGCCTAGTATATTTTTTCAAGTTGCTGGGACCAGGATGTGAACTGTGGTCAGCCATGTGAGATTCACTTCCCTTAACCACTCAGCTATAAGGCTAACCTGGAAGCTGTAGTCTTTTTTATAACCTACTCTTAGAAATGATGTATCATTGTTCTGTCATGTGCTATTGGTCACATAGATCAACTCTGTACTAGAACGAGTGGGTCCATTGCCTAGTGTGCATACATTGCCAATCACTATGGTAACAGGCCTTAGAGTAAGAAAGTTTTATTGCATAACTAGCATGGAAGCAGAAGCAAACTTTAAATTGGCTTCCTCTATTGCAATAGAGTGGGGTCTTTTTTTTAAAAATAATAATTTATTTCTTTAATTCCATTTGCTATTATTATTTTAAAATTTGACCAGAGAGAGACAGACAGAGAAGAGAGAGAAAGGGAAAGTGAAAAAGCAAGGCACCAGGTCTGGAACTAGAACTGTAGTAGACCATGTGGCAACCCCACGCCTTAATCTCCATGTCACCTGCCAGCCCCTGAGGGTGGGGTCTTTCATAGCTCAAGGAACAGGGAGGGAGTTATGTGGTAATGTTTCTTGCCAGCCTCAGATTGGTTGGTTAGGGACTGAGAGAGAGACCACTTTTAGATTGTTTGGTGCTAGTGATGTGAAATTGGCAGTCAAGGATTGATTACTGCTAGGATATAGGGTGATGTTTTCCAGTCCCAGATTGGTTGGTGCTGGGATTTAGGGCCCTTTCCACTTTTAATATCATTCCCTGAAATAGGTCCTTATTTCTTTTCTTTTTAAACATTTTTCCAGAGGGTTTGTGCATCCACCAGAGAAACAGGGGAAGGGAGAAAGCACCCCAACACTCCTCAGTGGGACATTGTCATTCTGCAGTCCCTTCTCTTTGATTTCTTCATTCTGTTGGAATTTTAGATGCACATACACACATGCTTGATGTGTTTTTCAAGCCCCTGGGTCCAGACTTGAATTGCATGGTTGGCTATGTGGGATCTGGTTCCCTTAACCCATAGACCACAGGGGCAGCCTGGTCTTACTCTTTTTTTGGGGGGTTTCCAAGAGCATTTTTATTTCCCCTACAACTGAGGTCATCTGTAGGTCACTCAGGCCTTTGAGCATATGCATGCTGCAACTAGGCTTACGCAACAACAGTTAATACTAGGTGTTTTCCCTTTAAGCCATTTCTGGCTAATTACAGTACAGTATGGGAGGGGATGACACAAGGGTGTGAAATAGTAAGAGGCGGGAATAAGTGGGGCCTTTATGGAGACTAGGTATCACAAGTAGTTTTACCCTAACCAGGAGCTTTAGCAGCATTGTGGGAGATCCAAGGAATTATGAAAATAAAGAAAAGTATTTTGCTCTATTTCCAAAAGAGTATAATATAATGTGTGTGTGTGTGTGTATTTGTGTGTCTGTATATATATATATATATATATATATATATATATATATATATATATACAGACACATATACAAGTATATTTGTGTGTATACACACACACACATACACACACAAGTATATATATGAGCTGAAAATAAGTTATATGTACAGGATTCTTGTAATAATTACTGTTATTTAGGGAAAAATAATTTGTTATTGTTGATGTATAGTGAATGAATGTAAATAAATAAATATAATAAAAAATTCATGATAAAAAAAGAAAAACAATTTGTTATTGTTTAAGTTGATAAGCCTTTGCAATACCCTACTTTTTTTGTTTGTTTGTTTAATATGCTGTACGGTGTGTGGGCTCACTGGAGAGAGGGACAGTGAGAAAGTGCCCCCAACGGCGGATGCTCACTCCATAATCCCTTTTCCTCCATTCTTCTCTTGGGATTTTGGGCACATGCACATGTGCTCAGGCTGCCAGGGCTGAGGCTTGAACTGCTCAGTTGGTCATGTGGGGTTCAGCCTCTTAAATTACCATGCTACCTACCTGACCTATGCAATACCCTACTTCTAAAAATTAAAGTTTTTAAAAATTATTTTTTATTTTATTTTATTTATTTTTTGAAAGATTTTTGCTATAGAGTACATGTGCTCATTAGAGAGACAGAGACAGAGAGACAGAAAGCAAGAAATCACCCCATGGTGGGAGATGGCCACGCAGAAATCCCTTCTCCTTCATTCTCCTCTTGGGATTTTAGGCATGCACACACACATGCCTGGCATGAGTTTCAAGGCACTGTGTCTGGGACGCAAACCACTGGTCATGTGGGAGTTCAGTGCCTTAACCACTACACCACCTGCTGGCCCCCATTTTTATGTTTTGAATTAAAAGATAGTTACTATTTCTGGTATACATGTAATCCGTGTATATCTTTGTGGGCTACAGAATGGTTTTAGAGGTATGCATACTATACACAATAATCAAATCAAGGATATACCCATATTTATCTTCTTCAACATTAAACATTAGATTATATCATGCACATTTGTTAATAGTTCTACTATTCAGGGGTTGACAGGTAGTGTGGTGGTTAAGGGTGCTAGACTCCCACATGACCGACTGTGGTTCAAGTCCCAGGACCTGGCATGGTGGCTTGCTCTCTCCCTTTCCCTCTCTCTCACTCTCTCTTTCTCTCACTCTGTCCCTCTCTAGTCAAATTAAAATAAGTAAAATAAAATAATTTAAAAAATAATTCTACTATTCAAAAAGTATATATTTTGGAATATACTAAATTGTCCATATTTTTTATTCTGCTATGATTCACCATCCTGTAGCCTCTTTTCTTTATTTACCTGCATTCTTCTGTTCCTTATAAATTTTCTCATGAACTCTCCCACCTTCCCCCAAACCTCTCCTGGTATGTACAATTATGTCTCTATTTCTATGCATTTGAGTCCTTTAGTTTCTACCTTAGAGACATTTAGTATATGTTAAGTGGGAATATGTTCAATACCCTATTTTAAAAAATGATATTTTAAATATACTTACTATTTTATAAATTCTGCTTGTATAGGATTGAATCTTTGGAAGAAGATATTATTTCAAAAGGAGTTAAACTTGTGATTATTGACTCTGTTGCTTCTGTGGTGAGAAAGGAGTTTGATACCCAACTTCAAGGTAATATGAAAGAAAGAAACAAGTTCTTGGCAAAAGAAGCATCCTTATTGAAGTACTTGGCTGAGGAATTTTCAATCCCGGTAAGTTTTTCTTTCTTTCTTTTTTCTTCCTTTCCTTTCTTTTATATTATATTCACTGGTTTATATTATTAAGTAATAAAATGAGAGGAAATGTAAAACAGATGACTTTTTTAAAGGTAATATAGGTCTAATTGCTATAGCTAGTAACATCATCTTCTTAAATTAGTTTATCTGCTGAGATTGTTTTACTTTTTCCATAATTTGAGCCTGGCACAGGTTCAATTTTTTTTTCTGAGAATTATTTTACTTAACTTTATTTATTTGTTTTTAATTTGACCAGAGAGGGATAGAGTGAGAGTGAAAATGAGAGAGTGAGAGAGAAAGAGAGAAAGCTGCCAGGTTCAGGACTTGAACCTTGGTCGGCCATGTGGGAGTCGAGCACCTTCAACAACCATGCCACCTGCCGGTCCCCCAGTTATTTTTTTTAAGAAAGACTTTTGCTATAATAGGGCACACGTGCTTGCCAGAGAGACAAAAAAAGAGAGATAGAAAGCAAAAAATCACTTCCCGGGGGGGATGGCCACACCATCCCTTCTCCTCCACTATTCTCAGGATTTTGGGCATGTATGCACATGTGCCTGGTGTGAGTTTCAAGCTACTGGGTCTGGGACACGAACCATGTGGTCATGTGAGAGTCCAGTGATGTAACCATTACATCATCTGCTGGTCCCTAAGTGTTTTTATTTTGTTTTGTTTTGTTTTAAGATACTTTTTTCCTATAGGGCACATGCGCTAGTGGAGAGACAGAAAGAGACAGAGAGACAGAAAGTGCAAAATCACTCCCCAGGGTGAATGGCCTTCTCCATTCTCCTTTTGGGATCTTGGGCACACACACACACACACATGCACCTGACGTGAGTTTGAAGCCTCTGGATCTGGGACTCAACCGTGGTGTACCACAAGGGAGTCCAGCAATGTAACCATTCCGCCATCTGCTGGTCCCCCTAAATGTTGTTTTTTTGAAGTTCCTTTAAGTCATTCTTTTTCTTCCTCCTTATTATTTACTTTTGTGTATGTTCTATATAATATTTCCTATACTGAGATAAATATTAAGTAGTAAAATGCCATGAAATTGTCTAGGTCTATTTCTGTGCAGTTTTTCTTATACTGTAGTAGATATATATTTTAAGAGTATTTTAAGTTTAGTATTTTGTACATAGTAGGATTTGGTTTGCTTCACATGGCCAGAGGTCATCTTTCTATTAAGGGGTGTTCTGAGTGACAGTGCCAGTAAGAAAACCTTGGGGGTATGGCAGGTGGCATAGTGGTTAAAGGCACTGGATTCCCACATGGCTAACTATGGTTTGAGTCCTAGACTTGGCGGCTTGCTTTCTTGCTTTAACTTTCTCTCTTTCTCTGTCTGGTTTAAAATGACAATAATAATAATAAATTTAAAAATGATAATAATAATAGATGGAAATAAATAAATGAATAATTCTAAGAAAAAAAAGAAAACCTTGGATGATTACTGTTGACATGGCTTTTAGTAGTGGACATTGTATTCAGGAAATCTAATGATAGGGAATATTGCAAGGGTTTGTGGTGCATAAGCTACAAGATGTGTGTCCTACGTTACATTGCAATCTGCAGCATGTGGGAGAGTTCTACTGTTCTACAGCCTCATCAACATTTAATATTGTCAGATTTTTCAATTTTAGCTACACCTCATCTCGATAGAAAAAAATTCCTTAAACTAGATAAAATTTGGAAATGATTTCATAATTTTTGTATTTGTTTATAAGAAATTAAAATCTTGGGACCCAGCAGTTAGCATAATGGCTATGTCGCTGGACTCCCACGTAGTCAACTGCGGTTCGCATCCCAGACCCGGTGGCTTGAAACTCACGCCGGGTGCGTGTGCGTGCGTGCCCAAGATCCCGAGAGGAGAATGGAGGGGAAGGGATTGCGGCATGGCCATCCCCTCTGGGGGGTGATTTCTCACTTTCTGTCTCTCTGTCTCTCTCTGTCTGTCTGGCGAGCATATGCGCCCTATAGCAAAAACCTCTCCAAAATAAATAAATAAATAAAAAAAAATTAAAATCTTGGATTTTTGCAATTAAAGAATATATGTAGTATAAACTGCTATAATAGTCTTTGAGATTTATGAAGCTGAGCAAGAAATTAAGGGAGAAAATGTGGCATACAAAAAGTTTACATATTTTAATGGCTTTTAATTTAAATTTTGGATTAAAGTCAATTACTCTAAATTTTTCTTTGGGTGATGCTCACCATTTTTTTTTTTTTTCTTTGCCAATAGGCACATGCACTCACGAGAGAGAGAGAGAGACAAAGAGGGAGAGGGAAAGAGAGAAAGCATCCCTCATGGGGAATGGTCATGCCACCAATGCCCCTTCTCCTCCATTTCTCCATCTTGTTGGGATTTTGGGGACACACACAAACACATGCGATCAGTGTGTTTCACAAGCCATCAGGTTTGGGACTTGAACTGCAGGTCAGCTATCTGAGATCTGACTGCCTTAACTCCAGACTGCGGGTGGGCTATCTGAGATCTGGCTGCCTTAACTGCAGACATAGAGTTAGCCCGCTGAATTTCTAATTCTACCATTTTACCTACATTTATTAATTGGCTTTCTTCTGTGGATAAAAAAAAAAAAGAGGTTTCTTTTTTCTTCCATTTACTTATCTATTTTTTTTTTTTTTTTTGGAGAGGTTTTTCGCTATAGGGCGCGTGCGCTCGCCAGACAGACAGAGAGAGAAATAGAGACAGAAAGCGAGAAATCACCCCGCAGGGATGGTCACGCCGCAATCCCTTCTCCTCCATTCTCCTCTCGGGATCTTGGGCACGCACGCACACGCGCCCGGCGTGAGTTGTAAGCCACCGGGTCCGAGACGCGAACCGCGGTCGACTACGTGGGAGTCCAGCGACATAGCCATTACGCTAACTGCTGGTTCCCAATTTACTTATCTATTTTTATAAGCATGAACTCATGGATTTTTTTTTAATTCAGTGGGCCATAAATAATTCCTATTATTATTTGTTTCAATGCTGAAGTTGTCCCAAACTTGGCTGGTGAAAGGCCCTTCATGCTGGCCACTATGTCTTTTTGATTTATTGTCGCCATTTTTTGAGCTGTATTTTTCTAACATAAAATGATATCCCATGCTCATTTTGTACTTTCCCAGCTTTAGCTGTGGAGCCAGTCCTTGTTCTTTTCAATAGAGAATAGTATTTAGAATCCAAAATGTGTGTTCTTGGTGTGTTCATTGATTCCAACTCTTCTGAATTCCAAGTTCTCTTAGCAGACAGGGCCAGGAAAAACAAGAGTGTGTGTGGACATGTCTGTGCATGTGTATCTATTTCTACACATTATCTGTATGTCTATATCTTGACCTACTTCTATTTATATCTATTGTGAATTCATACTGCTATTTCCAATCACAGGGTTCATTCTGTTTTTCCCACTTTCCACATTTGTGAATCCTTTCTTCAATGGTAAAAAACCTGGCTTCTATTGTTCATGGTATATTTATTTATTCACTCAACTACAGAATATACAAAAGGAAGTTTCTTAATTGTTAACTTATACTTCTAGGAGAGACACTGTTATTATTTAAAGTTTACAGTTTGGAATTTTTGTAAAAAAATCTTTGGTTCAGGGGAATATATAGTAATTCAGACTGGATTCAGAAGTTACTTTGGTTTGCTCTCTACCCATCCTAATGTGATTATGTTATACATTAAAAAAAAAAAAATACCGGAGTGTGCACGTGCTCACCACAGAGTAGAGAGAGAGAGAAAGCACCTCCTGGGGGAGCATGGCCACCATCCCTTCTCCTCCACTTCGCCACCAAGTCAAAACTTTGGATGTGCATGCGTACACACTTGATGTGTTTTTCAAGCTGCCAGGGCCACGTGGCTGTATGGTATCTGACTCCCTTAACTACAGGCCATGGGGCCAGCCCATGTTATACATTTTAGTACAGTTCTATTAGTATACTATTTTAGGGCTTTCACCTTATCCTAGTGGATTTTATTTATGTATTGATTTTTAATATAATTGAACAATCACAATTATACAGAAAAGTATTCTCTAAGAAGTGTTGTATATCTACCTTCCCTAGTTTCTCCTAATCCATTCCCACCTGCCCATAATTCCATCTTGTTCTACTTAGCTCTAGTAGATAGCCAGTCTCTTAAGCTTCTGGTTTATCCTTCTCTGTGTTGTTGTTTTTTCCTCAAGCAGGTTCATTCAGACTTTCTTTATCTTTCTTATAAAGGCGAAGTACTGTAGCTATTGGGGTCATCGGAAAAGTCACGATGCATTTTTGCATAGAAAAACAATGAAAAAATATGTCGTGACTTTTTGATGACCCAATATTTCAATTCTGCAACTATCACTACTCTGCTTCTAGAACATTTTTATCACTCAAAAAAGAAACTCTACATCTATAATAGTCATTCCCCATTCCCCCTTCCTCTCAGCTTCTAGAAACTACTCATCTGCTTGCTGTTTTATCTCTTTGATTTGCCTATTCTGGATATTTCATATAGTTAATCATACAGAATACAGTCATTCTTTGATACTTCATTTTTGTTATCGTCGTTGTTGTTTAACATTGTAGCTTGAAGGTAGCTATATACTAGACATTTATTTCACTCTTCCATTGCTTAGAAGTCTGTTGTGTGGATATACCAAGGTTGATTAATTTATTTAACCACTCTCCTATATATGGACGTTTAGGTTATTTTCTAATGTTTGGCTTACAAACAATGCTTCATTAAATGACCTTGTGCATATGTATGTTTGTACTGTTGGAAGTAGAACTTCACAGTAATTTCCTAGAAGTGGATTTGCTTGCTCAAAAGATAAATCATATGTAGTTCTGTTAGTAATTGATAGTTTGCATTCCTACCAGCAATATAAGAGCTACTTCAAAAAGCTAATAGAGGGGCCAGCAGGTGGTGTGGTGGTTAAGGTGCTAGACTCCCACATGGTCGACTGCTCTTCGAGTCCTGGAACTGGTGACTTACTCCTCACTTTCTTTCTGTCTCTCTCTGGTGAGGGTAAGTGCTCTAAAGCGAATTAAAAAATAAAATAAATAAGATGGAAAAATTATTTTAAAACGCTAAAGGAAAAATGGAATTAAAGTACAAGTTCATTTTGGTGAAAAAAATTGGAAAACCACATATGATTTTTTTCATTATACACATTTCCATTAGTTTTTGCAAACTTGTGTGAATATATACAGAGTGTTATTATAGTTATTAGTTTTGGCTATCAGAGAGCCAATAACTTCTAAATGAGTAAGTCTGAATGTCTTTATTTTTTTTTACTTATTTATTTTTTTGACAGGGTCTTGCTCTGTTGTGATCCTCATGTCTTAGGCTTCTGAATAGCTAGGACTACAGGTGCATGCCACTGGCTTCCTTATGTTTAAAGACCATTTACAATTTCTTAGTATAAATTATTAATTATTTATACATTTTTCTTTTGGGATTTTTATTTTCTTTAATTTTTAAAGGTTGAAAAAGTTTATTAGAAGGCCAGATGGTGGCGTGGTGATTAGGATGGCTGGATCCTGCAAAGCTGCTGCACAGTTCGAGTGCCAGACCCAGCAGCTTGAAAAGCATGCTGGGCACATATGTGTGCATGCCCAAAATTCTGAAAGGAGGGGGAAATGGAGGAAGAGGGATGGCATGACCATCCCCCATGGGACTTGTTTTTTCACTCTCTTTGTCTCTCTCTCTCTCTCTCTCTCTCTTTGTTTCCCATGAGTGCATGCACCCTCTGGGAAATTAAAAAAAAGTTTATTAGTTCAATAGAGTTATTAATCCTTTTACTAGTGATATATTTTACAAATATTTTCTCTCTCACATTTTGACTTTTTATAATTTTTTAGGCCATGTGTAAACTTTCTATTTAAAAAATAATTTTATCTTATTTATTTATTTATTATTATTATTTTAATTGTGACCAGAGAGAGACAGAGGGAGGAAATGAGAAAGCAAGCCATAAGGTCCGGGACACAAAGTACAGTTGGCCATGTGGGAGTCTAGCACCTTAACCACCATGCCACGTGCCACCTCCAAGTTTTTTTTTTTTTTTTTTTTTTTTTTTTTTTTTTAAGAGAGATTTTTGCTGTAGGGCACTTGCACTTGCTAGAGAGACAGAGAGAAACAGAGAGGCAGAAAGCGAGAAATCACCTCCTAGGAGGGATATCCATTTTGCAATCCCTTCTCCTCTATCCTCCTCTCAGGATCTTGGGGGCACACATGCACATGTGCCTTCCTAAGTTTGAAAGCCTCCCAGTCTGAGACTTGAAGCGCAGACGACTACATGGGAGTCCAAAGGACTAACCATTACACCATCTGCTGGTCCCCCAAGTTTTCTATTTTCAGTGTATCAAATACATTTATATTTGCTCTTACTGTGTCTGGATCTTCAGTCATAGAAAGCCTTTCATTACACCCAGGTTAGGCAGAAAGATACTCATGTTTTCTGAAAATGTGCATATACAGTTGTTCATCATTGTTTATGGATTTGGTATTTGTAAATTTGCTTCCTTGTCAAATTTACTTGTAACCCCCTAATTAATACTCTTGGAGCTTTTATAAAGATTTGCAGACTTATACAGAATGGTGAAAAATTTCAGTCATTACAATATGCGTGTTCCAGCTAAGGTTGAACAAGGTGATATTCTGTCTTCTTGATTCAATATTTATATTGTAAAAAAGTCAGTTCAGTCCTCACACTCAATATCTGACACCAGATGTGTGAGCGTTTACCCCCACAGAGGAAGCAATTCTCTGGCTGATTTTCTAGTGGATGCCAGCTAGGTATCCCTTAATTCAATTCAGTTCCAACACTCTTCCTGGAGATAGCATCAGATTCCACAGGATTCCCTCTTCAGATGCCAATCACAAGCACAGGTTCTGACCTGTACTTTGTACCAACTGGCTATAAATTGTGGTTCCCACAGCCTCCTCCTTGGGTTTGACTAATGTGCTAGAGTGACTCATACTACTCAGAGAAAGACTTAACTTTCATTTACCCATTTCTTAGAAAGGATATTACAAAGAACGGATGAACAGCCAGGTGGAAGAGACATGTAAGGCAAGGCATGTGGGAGGGGGTGCAGATGCTTCCCCATATCAGTCTTTTTGGGATTTTATGGGTAGAAATTCCTAAGCCTCTAATTATTCCTTGGTCTTTCCCAGGACCAGCCCCCATTCTGAACCCCACCATAGCACTCATCTCATTAGGGTATAAAATGTGCTTACCACTCCAGAAATTCCAAGGGTTTTTAAAGCCCTGTGTCAGGAAAAGGCAACAAAGACCAAATATAGATTTCACAAGGGCCAGGTGATGGTGCAGTGGTAATGCAACTGGATCTACATGGGAAAGGTCATGGGTTAATGCCCCAGGATCTCCTGTGATACAGACTGGCTGAGACTGGGGCAGATCATCGCATGGAGACCCTGTTGGGATGCTTTTCTCTCTCTTGCTGTATCAGAAGAAATAGATAAATAAACTATTGATCTAATAATCAATAGCTTATTAATCTCTCTCTCTATATACACACACACACACACACACACACACACATGTAGAGGTAGATATACAAAGTTTATATATGTTTAGGTATCACAATATCACACTCTTTGTAGCTCCCGTATAAGTCCTTGGATTTTGTTCCAATCAGCGTAGCCTGAGTCCTATGTCCACTGTTGCGAGGGGGCGTTGTTGCTGTTGTTGGATCACAATAGCACACTCTTTCCCTATTTGGAGATGTTTCCCCTCCCAAAATAAATGAGATTTGAACTGTAGAGGTGGTAGTTTTCCAAAAGAAATGAAGCGTATTTTTCAGAAGGGAGAATTAGGTGCCAGTCAGATAGAAACAACAACCATTTACTGCAATACTTGAGTAAAATTTATTGGATAAACTTGAGTCGAATTAGTGATTGATAAGTTGTGATACTTGAGAGAAAGAAAAGGGCCTGAAAGAATCTCTTGGAAATAGGCCCCTTTCTTTCTCCAAAATATCAGCAATAGCTTATTTTTTTCTTTCTTCCTTTTTTTTTCTTCCAGAATTGAAAATGATCCCACTAGCTTTATTGGTTTGTCTCATCTTTATCTGAGGGAAATAATGTTAGATATGTGATGAGTGTGAAGGAAAATAAGCATAAGGGTCCTATTTGCCTGTAGCTTTATTCCTGCCTACCAGACCTACTGCCAAAGAGACATAAGAGGTCTTGTCCCAACTTTCCTCTTGACTTTGGGGGACAAAATATGTCATTCTTACTTTATATATAGAATATATATCAAATTACATACTTGTACCATAGGAGTTTGATTCTCTTTGTGAGTATCGTCTGAAGTTAACATGTAAAATGTCTTTATCCTCACACTCTAAGTCTGCCAATACAAAAAATACGTATTTCTTTTTGGAGTCTGAAACTTTTTTCCTTCCTAGCTCTTACTTAAGGACAATATATAATTTAGATGCTTGAATAGCAGTATAGGTAGTAGCCAAAAACTTTTCAATAGTCCAGTTAAAATACATAATAGCATGTTTTTAAAGTAAATTTTTGGAAGATTGGAAAATCCTGGATAAGGTTGTATTTATCTCAGAGGGATGCTTTACTAAATGAAAGTGGGAGGAAGTACTACATATTCTTCTCGGGCATCAAAGGTTCTTAAAGTTTTTCTGGTAATCTTGTTCCCATCCAAGTAGTTGAAGAGTTCAAAGAAATTTCTAGCAAGAGCGTTGGCTGTTGTGCTGAGTTAAATGCCATCACAGTCTACTCTCTCACACACTTGAACAAACAATTTTCCTCTGAATTTACACAAATGAATGTGTTTTTTTAAAAAGATTTTTTTTTTTTTTTTTTTTGGAGAGGGTTTTTTGCTGTAGGGCGCGTGCGCTCGCCCGACAGATAGAGAGAGACAGAGAGACAGAAAGCAAGAAATCACCCCCCAAGGGGAATGGCCACGCCGCAATCCCTTCTCCTCCATTCTCCTCTCGGGATCTTGGGCACGCACGCACACGCACCCAGCGTGAGCTAAAAAGAATTATTTATTTTATTTATTATTATTTTAAAATTGCTATAGGGTGTATATGAGAGAGAGAGAGAGAGAGAGAGAGAGAGAGAGAGAGAGAAGGAAAGTAAGAAAGCAAGCTGCCAAGTCCAGGACTTGAACTGTTGTTGGCCATGTGGGAGTCCAGTTCCTTAACCACCACGCCACCTGCTGGTCTATGAATGTGTTTTTTAAAATTGGAAATGTAAGAATTCCTTTTCTCCTAACTTGAAAACCTGTGGGTGATTTGCCTCATTTTAATCACAGAAATGGATGAGGGGCAAGCCAGCTTGGACCTTGTTACCAGGCCAACATGGGTTTTAACCAGGTTTTTCATATTTTGAATGTGTGACTTTAGACAAGTTAATCTCTAGGCCTCTTTTCTCTCATGTATAAGCTAGTTATTCATTCAACAAATATTTATTTGCTGAGAATATATCATCAAGTTAAACAATGAAGATCTTTCCTTCATGTAGCTTCCTTTCTAGTGGGAGGTAGGAGGCAGAGACAGTTAACAAAACTGTATGTTAAAAATAATAAATTCTGTAAGCATAGAAGTATAGCAGGGTGGGGGAGATGTGGAGTAGGGAGGAGAGCAGGTACAGAATTAGGGGAATCATGGTCGGCATCATTGAGAAGATGCCTTTGAGCAAAGACTTGAATGAGGTTTTTAAAGATGCTCTATGGTGTTGCTGAACTGAGAATAAACTATAAGAGGTTAAGGATACTAGCCAGGACAGTTGTTAGGAGGCTTTTAATAATAACTAAGGCAAGAGATGATGCCAACTTAATTATAGGAGCAGTAAAAAAAAAAAGAGAAATGATTGAGTTTTGTATATATTTTGGATGTTCAGCCAATAGGATTTCTTTATGGTTTGGAAATGTTACATGAAACAGGAAGAGGCACCTAGGTTTTTGGCCTATGGAACTGGATGGATAAAACTGTTAGTGGCTGACAAGAGGAACACTCTGGGCAGAACAGGTTTTAGGGTGATGATCAGGAGTTCAGCCCTGTATATTAAGTTTGAGATATCTGTTAGGTGTTCATACAGGGATAATGACATCTACTTAGAGGTTGGATATAATGTTTAAATAAGGTGAATATAAATCACTTAATATAATACCTGATATAATTATTCCTGTAACATTAGAGAATGTATTGCTACATGAAACAAGAATAAGAGATTATAGAAGAAACAGGAGAAAAGAGCTCATAGAATATGATAGAAGAAATTTTCAAAATAATAGACTGGAAGATAAGATTGACAGATCACTTAGAAAATAAAAGTAAAAGAGATACAAACTTTGGAGTGATATGTCGATCTCATTTTTGGTGTTCTCCCTTAGATTTGACATTTATTGCCTCTTGGTCTTACTTTTGGTCCTTAGTCACTGGACAGCAGGACAAATACCACTCAATATCTTGTTAGATTATTATTGCATAAGTTTAAGAAACTATTCCAGGTTGAGGAAAACATAGTCAGATTTTTATTTTATACTATTTAAAGTATCATTTAAGTGAAAGTGAAAATGATGGAATTAACTTCTACCAAAATTGAAGTTATACAACTCATCTACTTTAGGGTGAGAAACAAAATCAATATATGCGTGACTCTGAATCTTTGTCGACTATCAGCATCAGTAACTTCTAACAAGTTGGTTGTAGATGTGAAAGGACATGGTTTGGTGAATCTGATACTGCCATAAGAACAAGCTGGCACAGAAGCAGGATTAGAATTCTTTAAAATTGCTTAGTTTTAACTTTCTGATTTCCTGCTACTCAGGATAAAGGGATCTTTAACCACTGGGTGGCGCTTTTTAATTAGAAAACTGTGGACAGTTCATTGTTACCACTAGGATCCATGTGCGCTGCTTGGCAAAGCAATTGCTAGTGAAGACAGCTTGGGTACAATTCTAAGATGCATGTTTCAAATAAGAGGTAAAAGAGAAAGATGAAATCATCAAGTGTGGGGAAAAGGAGAAAGTAAACAGGCATATTGTGTAGGAAGGAGTAAATTCCATCAATAATTACCTCTGGCAGACGGTACCTGTGACATTTGTTGTTTACCATTGGACATTTCTTTGTTGATGCATTGCTTTGACATGTATCTAATGAGTCAGAGATTCTGACTGAGAATACCATGGTGAGCAAGATGTCCCTACCCTCTGAGGGTTGATAGGTAGAGGGAGTTTAAAATATCTGAACTTAAAAATGTTGACCTTCTTCTAGTGTATGTTAAATAAGATGGGAAAGAATGTCTTTTGTGTTTAGTTTTGTTTCATATTCTCTATTTCAGTTCCTCTACCAGAGAAAAGATTTTTCTGGAATTAAAGTTCTTGTTGACATATTTTGAAAATTAGCTCTTGGAGGACAGGGAGTGTATATTATTTGGTAATCTGCAGCATATGATTCCATACCTGGCTTTTATCAAAGGGGAGGGAGAGGTGTTGAATGAATGGTATGATCAGATGGGAACTTCAGCAAGAAATCTCCTGGCTAAAGTCTACAGCCTTCCTGGCACTTTTAAAATTCAAGCTTCTGGGGACCAGCAGTTAGCGTAATGGCTATGTCGCTGGACTCCCATGTAGTCGACCGCGGTTCAAGTCCTGGACCCGGTGGCTTAAACTCATGCCAGGTGTGTGTGCGTGCGTGCCCAAGATCCTGAGAGGAGAATGGAGGAGAAGGGATTGCGGCATGGCCATCTCCCGGGGAGGAGGGGTGATTTCTTGCTTTCTATCTCTCTGTCTGTCTCTCTAGTGAGCATACTCGCCCTATAGCGAAACCTCTCAAAAAAAAAAAAGAAAAAGAAAAAAGAATTCAAGCTTCTGACTTTGAAAACCCAGTCCCCTCTCCTCTATTCTCCTTTGGGATTTTGGGCATGCACACACATATGCCTTGTGTGTTTTTCAAGCTGCCGGTCTGGGATTCCAACTGTGAAGTTGGATATGTGGGATCCAGCCACCTTAACTACCATGCTGCTGACTGGCCCCCATCATTGCCTGTTTATAAGACATTCTTTGTTTCTCCATAATGATAAATTCTTTTATTATAGAGAGTGCTTCTCATTTAATTTATTTATATAATTCCAGTGTTTAGCAGATAGGGAACACTCAACAGATTTCGGTTGAATGAATGAAGAAATGTTACTAATTATAGTGTACTTTATATAAAGGTAGTATTGTGTAGGAATAATTTTTGAGAGGGTTAATTTGATTGAATCCTACTGTACCTGAAGTTAGTGTCAGTAGAACAATATGGGTGTACTGAATGCCAGATCTTTCAAATTCGAGAATACATATTAGAAAATAAATATATAATTTCTGACCTTAGAATGGTTGCTGTTTTCTAACAAACATATTGCTAAAAGCCTTTAAAAACAGAATTTTAAAAAACAGCTTGGGGGAACCAGCAGGTGGCGTGGTGGTTAAGGCGCTGGACACTCCCACATGGCTGACCACGGTTCAAGTCCCCAGACCTGGCAGCTTGCTTTCTCACGTTCGCTCTCTCTTTCTATGTGTCTCTCTCTGGTCAAATTAAAAATAAATGAATGAATAAATAAAAAATTAAATAAATAATTAAAAAAAAACCAAAAAAAAACAAAAAACAGCTTGGAACCAGCAGATGGCATAGTGGTTATGTTGCTGGACTCCACATGGCCGACCTTGGTTTGAGTCCCAGATCCCGTGGCTTGAAAATCACACCAAGAATGTGTATGTGCAAGTGCCCAAGATCCTGGGAAGAGGAAATCACCCAGTGGGTAATTTCTCACTTTCCCTCTCACTGTGTTTGTCTCTCTCTAGGGAGTACACGTACCTTACAGCAAAAATCTCTAAAAAAAAAAAATAAATAAAAAGCTTTATTGCAATATAATTTACATACAATATATTTTACCATTTTAAAACATGTAATTCAGGTTTTTTTTTTTCTTAAGCATATTCAGAGATTGTACCACTATTACCATTATCTAATCCCAAAACATTTTTATTACCACTAGGAGGAACTCTGTGCTCAGGTAGCAGTCACTCTCTATTTCTACCTCCTATATCTCTTTACAACCACTTTTCCTGTCTCTATAGGCTTGCCTGTTCTGGAAATTTCATATAAATAGAATCTTATAGTTTGTGATCTTTTGTGATGGGCTTCTTTCACTTAAAATAATGTTTTTAAAGTTCATCCATGTTGTGGCATGTTATCAGTACTTGATTCCTTTTCATTGCCAAATAATATGCCATTGTATGAGTATGCCTGATTTTATTTATTCAAGTATTACGTGATAGACATTTGTTTTGTTTCACTTTTTTGTTATTATGAATAATTTAGTTAGGAACCTCCATGGACAAGTTTTTGTATGGACATATGCTTTCATTTCTCTTGGTTATATACTAAGGAGTGGAATTGCTGGATCACACAGTAATTCTGCATTTAATATTTGAGTAACTGCTAACTGTTTCCAAAGTAGTGTTACTATTTTACAGTCCTATCAGCAATAAATTAGCGTGCTAATTTCTCCATATCCTTACTAACATTTGTTATTGTCTTTTCAATTTTTAAAAAAATTATAATTGTCTAATAGTGGATATAAAGTGGTTTTCTCATTATGACTTTTATTTGCAGTTCCCTAAGTGCTAATGATGTTGAGACTCTTTTCATGCACTTATTTGCTATTTGTATGTCTTCTTTTGCCTACTTTTAATTTGGCTGTTTGTCTTTTTGTTATTGAGTTGTAAGAGCACATTATATATTCTGGGTAAAAGTTTCTTACAAGATACTTGGTTTTGAAATATTTTTCTCATTCCGTCTTTACTTTTTTGATGGTGTTCTGTAAAGTAGAAATATGTTTTATATACATATAAATACATTATTTATGACAAGAAGACATAAGGTGGTTTAGATATTTATAGCAAGATGTTATAGGGTGGTTTAGAAGTATTATAATATTTGTACTTGGTTGTATTATATAGGTTGGCTATGAAGGATATTACAGTCGTCTTTTATTGACACTCAAAGCCATGCCCTAGGAGTCAGTAGGTCTTACAATATAATTGTAGTACCAAGAAAGACCATGAACTACTGAGAGTGGAACATAATGTTGTCTAACACATAACACGCCTTCTTCTTTTAGTCTTTGTGTTGTTTTTGTTACAAGCTAGTAGAGAAATGCTAGGCATTAGGATAGTGAGAAAAGAATATTTTCTCCTTTTGTGGCTCAGACAAGATATACTGTTAGAAATATAGCTAAACAATAAACAAACAAATGAAACTCCCAAAACATCAAATCCAATAAAAGACCAACTGGTTCTAACAGAGATGACATTAATTTTATCAGTAAGTCACCATCAGAGCAATGTCCTCACATTGGTCTACATCATAGGCTGCAAGCTGATGTCTTTCTTCTGTTTTATCTATAGTGAAAGTTACCACTAGCTACAAGAACTTATACTTGGATGGGAAGGGGGAGATAGGTGGGAAAAATGGAGCATGTCTTTGGCACTGTACAAATAGAGAACGTGGCCTATTAGTAATCGAGCAGGTGAACTGCTTTGATGACCTTGGAGTGCAACATTGAGATGGTTGTGATCACTTGCTCATCTTGTTGGCCAATATTCCATTAAAGCATTCTTAGTCCCCTTACCACACTTTCAGCTTATTGTTAAAATGCAGTGGTAAGACTGAAAATGAAGTGACCATATCTGCCAGATTATAAGCAGAAATGACTGGTTTTCTTTTCTTCTCTCTCTCTCTCTCTCTCTCTCTCTTTGTATTAGGGTTTTGAAATAGAGTACTAGTAGCCTTCTGAGAAAGATATGTTTCTTCTCAAGGTTTTTCTCCTGGATAGTCTATCAAAATTAATGTGGATTCTTGGGACCAGCAGTTAGTGTAATGGCTGTGTCACTGAACTCCCATGTAGTTGAACGCAGTTCAGTCCCGGACCCAGTGACTTAAACTCATGCGGACGCATGTGCATGCATGCCCAAGATCCTGAGAGGAGAATGGAGGAGAAGGAATTGCGGCATGGCCATTCTCCCCTGGGGGGTGATTTCTCGCTTTCTGTCTCTCTGTTCCTCTCTGTTTTTCTGGCGAGCGCACGGGCCCTATAGCAAAAACCTCTAAAAAAACATTAATGTGGATTCTTGACAAAGGCTTTTTAGTTGTATTAAGGGAAAAGTTGTGGGTTTTGCAAAGTAGCATGGCATGTGCTGCAGTGCTTTGTAATTTTTTTAATTCTGTTTTTTTTTTTTTAATTTTTACAATATAAGAACTAATTCCAGATTCATTTATGTGTGTAGTTCCCTAAACTTTCTAAAGTGCAACTATGAAACCTTTTAACACATATAATAATGCAGTCATCCCTTAATAAAGATGTGTTAGATTAATGTCTTATGATGGCTTAAATTCTTCAGGTACTTTCTCTCTTGACTTCTTTCCACATCCAGAAAGATATTTAGATTTTCTTAAAGTTAATATTGTGCTTTGAGCAGAATGAAGAGATGAACCAGAGAAGTTATCTAATACTAATACTTCTGAGAAAAGTCATAATACTTAATTTTATTAAGTCTGAAACTTTTGAGAGAGGTCACAGTAAATTTTGAATCTGAAATGGCATCAGCTTTGCTCTTTGAAGCTGACAGACACATTTGTAATCATGAACATATTGCGTAATGGTGACATAATTGAGGGTGTAGGCTTATCCTTTAGAACACAGCCCCCCCGAGACTTGTGTTCAGTACATAATGTAAAGATATGTTAGGGTGATTGTGAAACTTTTTGCTGTCAAATAGCAGGGCCTTCTTAGTCAGTTTGTGTATAGTTTTCATTTTAGGTGTGTATAGTTTTCATTTTAGGTGATAATGTTTTGAATAGGAAACAGTTGATGTCTTGGTATCGTATGGACATCTGTGGCTAAGATTAGCTCTAACGCTATTAAATTAAATATTTGTATGTGACAATGTGCTTGCCTAGCCTGAGTCAGCATTGTCTGACTCTTGAGGAAATAGTGTCATCTGACAATATCAGGGCCACCTAAGATTTTCATTTCACGTGGTAAGGTGATCTACTGATTTTATTGGTTGGTAATGTAGGTAGATAGTTGATAAAGTTGGACGTGAGGATAGGAGGAGGTCTGTTATGTAAGAAAATAGTGATCAAAAAATCAGTATTTGTTGTTACTATTGTTGACCAGTTCTGATTGTGAAACATTTATGGTATTTGGGCTCTCATTTGAGAAATTAGTTGAAAAATAATGATTTGACACTTTGCACTTTGGTAAGTACTGGGAAATTAGATGAAGCATAGTGTAATTCCTTATCTTGAGATACATAAATCTGGGAGGAGAAAGACAAATAGGCAAATACTTTTTTTTTGATTCACTGAGATAAAGTCTTTAGTTTTTTTTTTTTTTTTTTTTTTTTTTTTTCTCTCCAACATGGAAATCTTCACAGAAGGGAGGAAAAAAAGAAGGAATACCAAATTCATTTTAGGTACATTTATATACCCATGTGTGTTATGTGGCATCTTGCTTGAGGATATTAGCTATAAAAATGTGGAAGCCAAATTGTATGTGCTTTCATAAATTAGTGTATCTAAAATTGGTAATGTAAGAAGAGTATGAAATTCCTTTTTAAAAGAAAACCCCAACAGCTATGATAAAAACTATTTTTTTAAAGGCAAAACTGTGGGTTTTGCAAAGTTGCATGTGCTGCATGCTTTGTAATTTTTAAAATTCTGGGGCCAGCAGTTGGTGTGGAGGTTAATGTGGCTGTATGCCAAATGGCTGACTGTGCTCTTTGAGTCCTGGACCCAGAGGCTTGAAAATCACAATGAATGTGTGTGTGTGTGTGTGTGTGTGTGTGTGTGTGCGCGTGTGCCCAAAGTCCCAAAAGGTGAATGGAGGAGAAAGGATTACTGTGTGGCCATTTTCCCGGGGGGTGATTTTTCATTTTCCTTCTTTCTTTCTGCCTCTCTCTGGCGAGTGCATACACCCTTTAGCAAACTACCAAAAAAAAAAAAAGGCAAGATTGAAATTAAATGCACAATTCAGAATAGTGATGACCATTGGGAGGGGGCAGAAAGATGAGATTCAGGAAGGGCGGATGTGTAAACTTTGCTAGGATTATGTTTCATTCAGCTTGGATTGCTGTAATAGGTTACCATAAACTGTGTGGTTTACCCAGCAAATACCTACTTCTCATAGTTCTGGAGGTTGGAAGTCCAAGATCAGGATACCAGTATGGTCTAGCTCTTGGTGAGGGCTCTCTTTCTAGTTAAGTCCTCATGTGACTGTTCCCAATGTCAGGACTCCAGTTTTGAGATTTAATCTAATCATAAATACCTTCCAAAGACCCTGTGTCCAAATACCATCATCACACTGGGGTTTGGGGATACACCATATGAATTTTGGAAGAACACAAACAATTCAGTCCATAGCAGGTTAGAAATATTCTAACTCATAAATTGGATGGTAGTTCATAGGTATATATTTTATAATTATGTATCATAGTTCACATAGTATGTGTGTGTATATATATGTGTGTGTGTGTGTGTGTGTGTGTACACATATCAAATATTGCATAATTTTGTATCTATCAGATGTTACATAATTATTAAAGATCAAGATATTTCAGTAATGAAATATTTCTCTTTCTGAATTTCTTACTTTTTTTTTTTTAAGAGAGTTTTTTTGCTATGGGGTGCTTGTACTCACCGGAGAGACAGAAATACAGAAAGTGAGAAATCATTCCCCAGGGGGGATGGCCACGCTATAATCCTTTCTCCTCTGTTATCCTCTTGGGATTTTGGGCATGCACACACATGCACCTGGTGTGAGTTTGAAGCCACTAGGTCTGAGACTCGAACTGTGGTTGGCTACGTTGGGAGTCTAGCAATATAACCATTATGCCATCTGCTGTCCTTCTGAAATTCTTAAAAACATTTGCTTAGGTTAAACTGTAGAAGGGCTAGCCAGTGGCATGGTTGTTAAGGCAGCTGGATCCTACATGGCCAGCTGTGCTGTTTGAGTCCTGGACCCGGTGGCTTGAAAAACATGCCAAATGTGTGTGCATGTGTGCTTCAAATCCCGAGAGAATAGAGAAGGGGGGAGAGAAGGGATTGCAGTATGGCCAATCCCTCCTGGGGATTACTTTTACTGTCTCCAGAAAGTGCATATCCCCTATAGCAAATTAAAAAAAAATTATGGGAGAAAAACTTACCCAGTTAGTAAAACCATCTGTTTGTCTGCTATTTTTCCACTTTGTTCATTCATTCATCTTTTTTACTTTAATTTTCAAAACACAGTAACACTAATGAAGAAGTCTTTTCAGATGGCTTGACTGCCCTGTTTCTCTGCCTCCTAAGATTCCATGTACTCTGTCCAGAACCCAGTTTTTAGGTCAAAAGGATTCTGTCTGGGCTAGCCAGCCAGACATTTAAGTATTCATTACCTCAATGTGTGTGTGTGTGAGTATCTGTATTTAATGATGTTTGTGCTTGGTTTCGTTGGGGATTTTGAAATCTTTGTTAGGGTTCCCTATTTTCTGGGTAATTTAAAATTGAGAGTCATCAGTAGAAAAAGAAAAAAATAGTATTTACTCTTTCATCTATGTCTCTTATATAAACGTTCGCTGAAAATAGCACCAATTTTCTGGGAAAGGTCTTGACTGAGACTTCTCTCACCCTTTATCCCTACTCTCCAATTCATGTTTCCTTCTTACAACATGGTCATGTGCTTGCCCAAGCCTGGCTTATGAACCATGTAGAATATTTGTGGGGTTTTGTTTTTTAATCCCTACACTATGCACATGATTCAGTATTTAATTTGGAATGAGCTCTGAGTTTAGTCACACGTGCTTTTTGTGGTGTTTATCTTGGAATCCACAAGTAGGAGGGAAGTATTTTTGCATTTTATACATCTGGACGTTGTTCATGGTCCTTCTGTGACTTGGGAATTCTGTGTGGGGCAGAATCCAAAGAACAGTTTTAAAAATAACATGGAGTTATAATGACATCTGAGTAAAAAACCCTTGAGAATACCCTTCTGATCCCAGTAGAGTTTGATTCTGAGGTGATGAACTTTTTCAATTGTGCTGCTTACTGTTGGCCTGAGTAGATTGCTGGGATTATAAAGTTACCCGACACCCACGCATGGAGGCCAATGGGCTGCCAGACATTCTGAAAGTCTACAGCAGATTTGTCTTTTGAGGGGAAGGATTTTTCCTTGATTTTCCATGGGTAAGCTAGGCTAAGTGAATACTGCTCACAGTTGTTATGTCTCTGCCGGTCTTTGTTCCACAAAGTTCTCTCCATTTAATCTCTTGATCCTGACTCATTCCATCCAGTTTAGGTCTAAAAGATGACCCTGAGAACACCTCAGACTATGTCAGAACTGAGGAGTCTAGTAACCTTATTCCTCCCTTGATTTTGCTTAAGAAGTTGTTTTCAACAGGATTGAACACAGAGTAGTACAGACCACTTTTTTTTTTTTTTTTTTTTTTTTTTGACAAGGAGTCTGTTAGAATGGAAAAAGTGGGAAGGGATGTACAGAACCTTGCTACCCTTTGAGTGAGTTTGCTTATGGATGGCATTGCTTTTTGGCCCCAGCCAAGTTTTCTTTTATTCCCACGTCTCATCTTTTATGCAGCTGCAGAGTGCAGGCTGGGAAAGCAGAATGAAAGCTTCAAACAGATTTGCACTTGAATAAAAGAAAGAGTGATTTCTCTTGTTCAAAGTGCAGACCAGTTTGGATAGAGAGCTGTTTGCTTTTTTACTTTCTGGGTAAGAACTGTTTGCTTTTTCTCTCTTTAAATGTAATAAAGGGAGGAAAAAGCTAATAAAGTAGTTGTACCTTCTGATTATAATTCATATTGAATTTTCACATGTAGTCAATGAGGTCTCTCTTATGATTTTGACAGAAATAAATGATTGGCAGGGAAAGGTCAAAATCCTGTTAAGGTAAAAAAATCAGTTGAATGTGAGGCAGTTTGAGTGCTTGGAAAAGATAACTAGGAGCTGTTTCTCTTTGCTGGTTTCTTTGGCCTTTCCTTTGGGAATTTTTTCCTCTCTACTTTCGTAATACATTTTGCAACATTCAGTTTAAAAAAATCCATCAAAGTTTAAACTTTTAGCAAATAAACACATCCCAGACCTATGATGGGAATCACAACATAGCAGAGAATTACTTGACTTCAACTGGAGGGAGGTTAATAGTAGGAACCCCAGGGCTTGATACCAAGATCATGCTTCTTCAGAGTTTTAATGACTCCAAAAGGAAATGGTGAAATCTGCTGATGACACTCGATTGTTTTTGCTGATCTAAACAGGGATTTCTGGGAAACTGCTTCAGAGTATTGGGAAAAATGGAAGAATTGGGCAATGCGGTGGCAGACACATTGAACTTGAAGTGAAGGTTTATGTGAAGTAGCAGGAGCAATTCAATACATTGAAATGACAAAGCTTGCCAAGTCCTCCACAGAAACTGTGAAGTGTCTGTAAAGTACTTGGCATTGATTCCTTTCATGAAAGGAAGATGTAGAACAAAGAACATTTTGATATATAGAAAGTAAAAACTATTATGGCAATAAGTTATAATGATAAAGTACAGTAATTTAAAAATATGGTGTCTGAGTTGTCGTTTTTTTTGTTTGTTTGTTTTTGTTTTTTTTTTAATGACAGCAAAATAGAATATCTATGTAGGTGTTGTTTTCCTTGAGGTGGTCATAGAAGATTATATTGTATGAAGGAACTTCAAGAAGTTTGTGGGAAAATGAAACTTAAGTGCTAGTTTATTTTGAAGCAAGAAAAAAATTTAAATCCATGCATAGTGTTTTCATAATAAGCATTTCCATGAACATTTTGAAAACCCATGATATACTCATTATATACATGCTTTCCTTGGAGGGGGGATAGCCCTTAGTATATTCTTTTTATTTTCTGTGGTTCAGTTCCTTATTTTGTAGGTTGTTTTTTTATTTATTTTTTTTAACAACTGTCGCTTAGAACCAAGTGTAATGAATAAGATGGGTGATCAAACTAAGTAGTATATTTAAAATATAAGTGAAATGTAAGTCGTAAAACTATTTTTATTTATTGCTTCCAAAACTGGTTCTGAAGGAGTGAGAAATTGCAAAAATATTTGTATAATAGTAGAATTAGAATAAGTTCTTGTCTGATATATTTCACAAATGTCACTCATTTCGATATGTAAGTTATACAGGGTTGTTAAAACACCCATTTCATTGTAGTATAGATACACCATGTTTATAAGAGACCTTTTCATTTAAAATTTTTTCTCTGTATCCCCTAAGTATACCCTTAGGGAGGAAGCAGGAGGTTGTGTTGTAACTGGAGAGTCTCTTAGTGCATTAGTATTCTCTAGCTGAAGCTTACATCTATATAATGAAAAAGACCTGTGGGCTAAAAAATAAGGTAGATACTGTCACAGGTGCTGTGGGCTACCCATGTCTGTCCGTCTATCCATCCGTTCATCCAACCATTTATTTTAAAAGAACAATGAGTCACAGCCCCTTCCCTCAAGATGCTTCACACTGTTTGCATGGTGGTATCTCCGTGAGAAGTAAAGAGCGGTCAATTGCATCAACTTGAATGGAATAAGTCAGTAGTTCTCAAACACTGTCCACGGAATCTTCATTTTGATTAAGTGAGGGTAGATGAGGATGGTGCTGAATTCTTGCCTTCTTTCCTTCTCAGTGAGAATCCTTGGAGTTTCTTCTTATTCTGTGTACCACTTCATAGAATAAGTTATCGGGAAGTCAGAAAAGTGCTTGTATATAGAAGCAGCTGGGGAGGCTTCATTTCTTACTTACTCTTCTGAGATTATTAAAACAAAATTTTCCATTCATCAATCCTGTGTTTCCCTATTTTGAAAGTCATTATAAAGACACAGATATTCCACATATTTAAGTTTATGACAGACATTTGCCTTCAACATTTTCTGTACTTAAACTCTTTTTTTTTTTGAGAGATTTTCGCTATAGGGCGCGTGCACTCGCCAGACAGACAGAGAGAGACATAGAGACAGAAAGCGAGAAATCACCCCCCCGGGGGGATGGTCACGCCGCAATCCTTTCTCCTCCATTCTCCTCTCGGGATCTTGGGCACGCACACACATGTGCCCAACGTGAGTTTTAAGCCACCGGGTCCGGGACGTGAACCGCGGTCAACTATGTGGGAGTCCAGCGACATAGCCATTATGCTAACTGCTGGTTCTCTGTACTTAAACTCTGAAAAGGAGAGAAAAGTCAGAAGAACTACTTTCTAAAGCAGAGGACTTTCTTTTTATTAGTAAAGTGGTTATAGATAGGCCTAGAATAAAATATAGCACCATGGTTCTAAGTGCATGGCTCCAGGCTGACTGTTTTAGAATCATTGGGGCGCACTTGTTAAAAACCAAGATTTCACATTATAGAATCAGAATCTCCCAAGTAAGACCCAGATTTTTATTTATTTTTTTATTTTTAGAGAGATTCTTGCTATAGGGCACATTCACTCACCAGAGAAACACAGAGATAGAAAGTGAGAAATCATCCCCCAGGGGGGATGGCCACACTACATTCCCTTCTCTTCCATTCTTCTCTTGGGATTTTGGACATGCACGCACATGTACCTGGCATGACTTTTAAGCCATCCGGTCTGGAATTTGAACTGTGATTGACTACGTGGGAGTCCAGCAACATAACCATTATGCCATCTGCTGGTCCCAAGACCTAGATATTTTAACAGTTCTTCTCTGCATAAAAACACTGTTTCTAAATATACACACACAGACACAGAGACAGACACATACATGTACGTACACTCACGAACACCTGAAAGATAAAATAATGTTAGAATGTATTGAAATAAATCATGTTGTTGAGTTTGTCATACACAATTCTGATGACAGAAGTGTGATTAATAATTATTTTGAATCCACTGATAGTAGTAGAAAGCTTGATACTGAGATTAAGAAATGGCTTCTGGAGACCAGCAGGTGACATGGTGGTTAAGGCACTGGACACTCCCACATGGCCAACCATGGTTTGAGTCCCAGCCCTGGTGGCTTGCTTTCTCACTTTCCCCCTTTCTCTGGTCAAATTAAAATAAATGAGTGAATAAATAAAATTAAATAAATAATTCTTTAGGGAAAAGAAAAGAAATGGCTTCTGGAATGAGAATGTCTGGTCACTTGCTAGCTGTGTAAATTTGTGCAAAATATTTAATACTCCCTCTGTGCTTCAATTTCCTTGTGTATAAAATGAAGACGATACTAATGATACCCGTCTCAAAGGGCTGTTGTGAAGATGAAATGAGATGTTGAATGAAAAGCACTGAGCATACTATTTGACACACAGTAAGCCTTTGACAAAAATTGGTTATTTTTGGGAACCAGCAGTTAGCGTAATGGCTATGTCGCTGGACTCCCACGTAGTCGACCGCGGTTCGCGTCTCGGACCCGGTGGCTTACAACTCACGCCGGGCGCGTGTGCGTGCATGCCCAAGATCCCGAGAGGAGAATGGAGGAGAAGGGATTGCGGCGTGACCATCCCCCCTGGGGGGTGATTTCTCGCTTTCTGTCTCTATGTCTCTCTCTGTCTGTCTGGCGAGCGCACACGCCCTATAGCAAAAAAAAAAAAAAAAAAAACCTCTCAAAAAAAAAAATTGGTTATTTTTATTGTCCCTCTAATACATAGAGATAAACTTTTTTTTTTTTTTTTTTTTTTTGGAGAGAGAGGTTTTTGCTATAGGGCATATGCACTCACCAGAGAGACAAAGAGAGAGACAGAGACAGAAAAAACAAAATCATCCCTGGGGGGGATGTCCACACTGCAATCGCCTCTCCTTCATTTTCCTCTCAGGATTTGGGCATGCATGCACATGTGTCTGGCGTCAGTTTTGTTTTTTAAAGAATTATTTATTTATTTAATTCCATTGTGTTGTTGTTATTATTATTATTATTATTATTATTATTATTTTTAAATTTGACCAGAGAGAGAAAGGCAAAGCGAGAAGGCAAGCTGTCAGGTCCAGGACTTGAACCATGATCAGCCATGTGGGAATCCAATGCCTTTAACCATCGGGCCATCTGCCAGCCCCACTTGGTGTGAGTTTCAAGCTGCCAGGTCTGGGACTCGAACTGCAGTTGACTACATGGGAGTCCAGTGACATAACCATTATACCATCTGCTGGTCCTTGTAGAAATAAAATTTAAGTCCCTACTGTAATACTTGCCTTTTTAGAAAAAAATATCTATTTATTTGTTGTGATTTTCAAGTCTCGGGGTTAGGAACTTGAACTACAATTGGCCATGTGGAAATCCAGTGCCTTAACCACCAAGCCACCTGCTGGCCCCAATACTTGCCTTTTAATGACTTCAAGACTACCTACTTAAGAAGAAAGTAAAAAGAAGGCAAAGTAGTTGCTTAGGTATTATTAATAGATTTGTGTGTGTGTGCACGCACAGATAGGTCTTTATATCTAAATATATTTTATAAAATATAAAACTGGAAAAAGTGCATGTTCTTTTTCATTTGTTTAGCATAGGACTTTCAAATGATATTCTAAAATTGCTACATTCTCATTTTTGCAGCACTCTGGGATAAAACCAACAAAAATGCGTGATCTGAACAGACACAGTAGATGGCGCTTTAGACTTAGTTTTTAAAGAAACCAGTACAAGGGGGAAAATTAAAACTAAAGCACATTTTATTGGACTTTTTTTTTAAACCACAAAGTCAATTTCATCCTAAAAGTACGTGCTCTAAGAAGTAGGGATTGGGGTGTGTGTGAGAGAGAGAAAGAGAGAGGCAGAGCTGGAGAATAATTTTATCAAAAATAAATCTTCCAGTTGCTATGTTTGTGCCAGATTTGTCACTTGGAAAGTATTAGTTGTGTTTTAAGCCACAAATATATATGGAAGTTATTTTCTTTCGAAACATTACCTTATTTACAAGGTTTTCTATTTTTAATTTTTGCCCTCTTTGTCTCTGTATTTTAATATTTCTGCTTCTCTTTTTGGTCCTTTATTGTTACTTTATAAAAATGTGGTTATAAAGCTCATTTGAATCTCTTCAACTTATATTGCAGTCATATTTTGAAAATCAACTGTTTTCATTCTAAAAGGCCTTAAAATATATGTTAAAGAACAACATGAGGAGACTTCAAGAAGTTTGTGGGGAAATGGATTTGAGTTTATTTTGATGCAAAAAAATTGAAATCCATGCATTTTTTACAAAAAAAAAATACTTTCAATGAACTTTTTGAAGACTTCTTGCATAGTATTTTTGATATTACCATAATGTGTCTTATGTACTTGATTTTATTTAACTGTAGTAGTAACTTTTTAAGATTATTATCTCTTTTTTTAGGTAAATAAATTATCTCAGAGACTTTCAGTAACTTGCCAAGCTCACATACTTAGTGGTTGGAGTAGTGGCTGCTGTAAGAGTCTGTCAGTACATTAAAGTTATATTTGGGGGGTCAGGCAATGGTGCAGTGGGAAAACGTGACACTCTGTGAGGCTGACCCATGTGGAACACATGTGTCTATGATCTGGGGCTGGCTAAGGCTGGGGGGTAGACTGTGGCGTCGAGACCTGGTTAGGGATACTGTCTCTCTCTCTCTCTCACTCATGGAAGTGAAAAAGAAACTCAAAAAAAAAAACAAAAAAAAAAAAAACAGTTGTATATTTTGAACACCTGCTATGTTCCCAGGTACTGGTTATACTACAGTGACCATAGGTGACCTGGGCCCTTTCCTTATGAACTTTAAAATTATTAGATACTTTATAGAGTTTTTTTGAAATCTGCTGCATTGAAAGTAGGTCAAGACTATGCAAAGATCAGTTTTAGAGTCACTGTTACTGTTGGATAGGCCAGGGTGTCCTTTCATCAAATAACAATAGAGTCATACCTAGCTTGCATGTATTACTGTATTGTTATTTAGGTGTACCCGTTGTAACCAAGGGAAAGGCAAGACCTTTCTTCTCCCTCCAATTCTGACAGTTAAATCATAAAAGCAATAATAATAAAATAACATAAGCTAAACTGTTTTCTAAATAAGAATCAGAAGTAGTAAGGAAAATCTGACTGTATTAGAATATCAAAATTTCCCGCTGAGGGACCAACAGATGGCGTAATGATTATGTTGCTGGACTTTCACAAAGTTGATCATGGTTCAAGTCCCAGCCCTGGTGTCTTAAAACTCACACTGGGCACATGTGTGTGCATGCCAAAAATCCCAGGAGAAGAGTGGAGGAGAAGGGATTACAGTGTGGCCATCCCCCCAGGAGGGTGATTTCTTGCTTTCTGTCTGTCTCTCTAAGGAGTGCATGTGCCCTATAGTAAAAAAAATCTCTCTTAAAAAGTTAGTCCCACTGATTAAATGGTATTAAAATAGCTAAAGTAAACAGTTAGTGACGACTAGGTAATTAACACAATTTGCATTGCCTTAGACCATGATGACTTCTAGATAGCTTTCCAAATACTCTTTGGTAAGATCTTTTGGTATATAATAGGCTAGTGATACCCCAAATTGCCAAACAGACTTTTTGTCTTGGGGCATTTAACATTTTTCTCTTAATGATTTTTCTTTCTTTCTTTCTTTTTTTTTTTTTTGGAGAGGTCTTTGCTATAGGGCGTGTGCGCTCGCCAGACAGAGAGACAGAAAGTGAGAAATCACCCCCCAGGAGGGATGGCCACGCCGCAATCCCTTCTCCTCCGTTCTCCTCTCGGGATCTTGGGCACGCATGCACACGCGCCTGGCGTGAGTTTTAAGCCACCGGGTCCGGGATGTGAACCGCCGTCAACTACGTGGGAGTCCAGCGACATAGCCATTACGCTAACTGCTGGTCCCTTAATGATTTTTCTTTAGAAAATTTCACTTTTTAATTTTTTTTCATATGATGACAAGTGCCTATGATATTGAAGGATATGTGATAAGGAAACATAGACTGAGAGTTCTGAATTGAGGTCTCTGGGCTTCAGTAAGTCTGTGCAACTCCTGAAATTGTGTAAAATTTTATGCATATGTACTTAGGAGAGTTATTCTGGGAAGAAAGACCATAGCTTTCATAAGATTCTCAGCAAGTTTCATGACCCTTAAGAGGTCAACAATTATTGTAATTAAGACTTTATGCAAAGGATTCTTCATTTACTCCAGTTCAGGGGACCAGCAGATGGTGTAATGGTTATGTTGCTGGACTCCCATGTAGTCAACCGTGGTTGGAGTCCTGGACCCAGTGGCTTAAACTGGAGCCAGGTATGTGTGCGTGTGTGCCTAAGATCCCGAGAATGTAGGAGAAGGGATTGTGGCATTGGCCATACCCCCGGGGGGTGATTTCTCACTTTCTTCCTCTCTGTCTCTCTCTGTCTTTCTGGCAAGTATACACACCCTATAGCAAAAGCCTCTCAAAAAAAAAAAAAAAAAAAAAAAAAAAGAATCATTATTTATTCCATTTCAGGATTATGGTAAAAGAACTCTTCACAAACAGGCATTTCAGAAAAGGAGAGGCTGTTTTGATTCTTTTTAAGGATTGCAGCCTTGAGTTTCTAAGTGATTTTGGAATTTGAAAGTATATGTTTAACAATAGAATCTTGGAACTCTTAATTCTCAATAGGATATCTTGTTTTGAATTTAGGGATACTTTTTTGAGAATTTGAGAAATATAATGGTCTCTCAGTGTCTGTAGGGAATTGGTTCCAGAACCCTTCTTAGACACCAAAATCTGTGGATTCTCAAGTCCTTTATATAAAATGGTGCAGGGATTAAGCACTCACTGAGGAGTGCTTTCTCTCTGTTTTCTCTCTGGCAAACATACAACCCCTCTGGTAAATTAAAAAAAAAAAAAAAGAACATTTAAGTTTAAGGGTTTTTGTTTTGTTTGTTTTTAGAAAGGCAAATATTTGGCCTAAAAAAATAATGGGGCTGGCAGGTGGTATGGTGGTTAAGGCTCTGGACTTACACATGGTTGACTAAGGTTCGAATCCTGGTGGCTTAAAAATCACTCTGGGCACATAAGTGTGTACCCAGAATCCCAAGAGAAGAATGGAGGAGAAGTAACAGTGGTATGACCACCACCCCTTGGGGGTGACTTCTCGTTTTTTCTCCCATAGGCAAATGCATGTGCCCTATGGCAAAAACCTAAAGAAACAAACAAACAAACAAACAAACAAAAAAGTCCCAAAAGCTTGGTCCAGCCATACATAATAGTACACGTTGTTAAGATTCTGTTTCATAGGCTGGGACCACATGAGAGGCCAGGCTTAATTCCTGGTCCAACCTAACGGCCAGGTGTGGTTACATAAGCCTGTAATCTCAGTGATTCAGAGAGGCTGAGGCAGGAGAATTGTGAACTTGAAGCTGGTCTGGAAAACATAGACCCTGTCTAAAAAAAGGAGTCAGGCATGTGGGTATGTGCCTGAGTTCCAGGTGGGAGGCTGAGGCAGGAGAATAGGACATGGTGAGATGCTATGCTAAACAACAAACAAAACAGAAAAACTTCCTTGTTATTTGTGTATATTTCGGACATTCTTAACGTGTAATACTAAGTTGCTTTGTATACTGGTATACACATGATAATGGACAAATCTGCTGCCTAAAAGGCAGTGTTTTCAGTTAAGGTGATTAAGATACACTCATTACTCTCCTGTTTTAGATGAAAACTTCACATAGTCTACTTACCTGTATGTCTTTTTTTTTTCTTTCTTTTTTTTTTTTTTTTTTGAAAGGTTTTTCGCTATAGGGCGCGTGCGCTCGCCAGACAGACAGAGAGAGACATAGAGACAGAAAGCGAGAAATCACCCCCCAGGGGGGATGGTCACGCCGCAATCCCTTCTCCTCCATTCTCCTCTAGGGATCTTGGGCACGCACGCACACGCACCCGGCGTGAGTTTTAAGCCACCGGGTCCGGGACGCGAACCGTGGTCGACTATGTGGGAGTCCAGTGACATAGCCATTACGCTAACTGCTGGTTCCTGACCTGTATGTCTATTAACTTAGCCAAACATTTGGAACTATAGGAAACATGACATTTTTCATATATGTATTATAATCATAAAGAATTATAGCTACTGTAACAAAATTAGATAAATAGGTTGTTCCATTTGTTAAGGAAAAGATCTCTGTCTTTTGGCATTTTATTTAGATTAAGTACTAAATTGGATACACTGATTAGTATTACTACTGTGAACTACAGAGTTCAGAGGTTCATAGCCTGAGAGTAATTTGTCTTTAGGATATGTATAGATATGGTCCTATTTTTAAATGGATTCTCATGAGGCTTGGTTGGTTCTAGGATCACCCAAGATTCAGATTAGAGCAGTGGTCCCCAACCTTCCTGGTAGCAAGGAACTGGCCTTGTGAAAGAAATCCCTCCATGGATTAGAGGGCAGGCATTGGTCTTGGGAGTAACTAAGCTCACCGCATCCACTGTGTACCTCATTTCCACCACTACCACATTGCAATATTCAATGAAGCAATCTCACACAATTATAGGGTTCACGTTGCTGTGAAAATCCAGTATCAATGCTGATCTGATGCAAAGCAGAGCCCATGTGGCAGTGCAAATGATGGGGAGAGGCTGCAAACACAGATGAAGCATTGCTCAATAGCCTACTGCCAACCCCCCCCCCCACACACACACACACTGCTCAGAGGGATCTGGGGATAGGTGGTGGGATGGTGGGATGGGGGCCAACAGGCCATGGACCAGCACTGGTTCATGGACTGGAGATTAGGGGTACGTAGATGAGAGGACATTTTGAACTTTCCTGGTCATAGAAATGTTATCTCTGTATTTCCTACGACATACTGTGAAGTCTAGATGCCTTTTGGAAAAGAGTACAAATATTAGGTTGTCAGAAAAGTCTTGACGTGTTTTTCTATGTGAAAATGTTTCATATCTTTTCTGACAATAGTACAACTCTCTTGCAATAGGATTTGGGGTATAGAAATGTATGCTACTAAGCAGCACTGTTACAGTATTTTTGTTTTGGTAGCAAATTTGCTTATAGTGTATGTAGTAGATAGTGTGTGGGTTAGTAGCCATTGAAATAAACTGTCACTCATTTGGTTTGGAGTTGAGTGATGATTTAATAACAAAATCATTTGGTTTTCAAAGGGCTTTTAGTGTTTTTCTGTCTTCTATGGTAGTTTGTTATTGTGAAGTGAAATTTTTATGAAGTTTTTCATAACCAATATAAGGCAGCTACCTCTACTTTTAAGTAATACTCTTTTTTGCCCTAAAGCTTATTGTTTAAAA
This sequence comes from Tupaia tana, assembly GCA_026018925.1. Classification (NCBI taxonomy): domain Eukaryota; kingdom Metazoa; phylum Chordata; class Mammalia; order Scandentia; family Tupaiidae; genus Tupaia; species Tupaia tana. Next base: position 233,137,702 of record JAKSZU010000001.1, read on the forward strand.
GGCTGAGAGAGAGAGAAAAGGAACAACATAGGTAAAACTTTTGAAATAAAAAAGTTGGAGTCTGTTTCTTCCTGATCATTATATCCTAAGAGTCACTAAAGAGTAGCCAGGAAGATTACTGCTTTATCAATAGGTGAAAGTTCAAGTTTGTTTGAGTTTAGAATGCTGTTATATTTTAACCATTTTACTAGCATAGATTTATAACTTGTAAATCATAACTGACTTTATATTATTTTGTTGTTTTGTCAAATTATCACATGTGGCCACAAAGTTGTTTATAGCTAACTCTGAAGGTACCTCATTCTTAATAAGGGTACCTCCTGTTTGTTTAGCTTTTATTTACAAAATAAACCACATTTTTGTCTTTTGTCTTATTAAACCGATGAAACCATTTTCTAGCATATGGAAACATTTCTGCACCTAATGTTCTTTTAAGCAAATAACCTCATGTGACTTACAAATGTTGAAAAGCAATGGATATTTCCAAATGCAATTCGGATAGTAAAACTAGTGTATTTTCTATAGGTATTGAAAATAATTCTTCATTGGGACAAATGAAAACCAGAATTAGGTCTAGTCACTCTTTCCACTCCAGTGCCAGAACTTCCTTAATTTTTGTTGCTTCTATGACACTAGTATTATCAGAAAAAATTCAAGAGTTATATTCTCAGATAACTAAATACTGCACAAACCATACATAGAAAATTCTCCCTGCCTTTGTTTATAGTGATAATGAGAACTGAAAGGTAAAAACAGTTGTCTAAATTTTTGAGATGTAAAAGTCTATATTAAAGTGTCATCATCAGTAACAAAGTCCATACCAGTATAATATGTTCAGCAGCAATAAAATCTCCATGGAAGAGTAAATGAAGTATTTCTGCAATATTAATGAGTAGGCATATATATGGGGAGAAATAATAAATTTTTCATATATTCTGTTTATTTATTTTTTAAATGCAGTTGTCCTTTATTTTTTTTTCTCTCTCTCTCTTTTTGTGTATCAGTTCTAGTATTTATCAGTTACATAGATTGGACAAATTTAATATTGTATTTTTGACTTTTTAAAATTTAATTTGAAATATTTTTATACATTTAATAACTATATTATTACAACTTGCAAAATAAATTTTTTAGCATTTTTTTCTTTTTATTTAAACTTTGTCATATATTCTGACAATGTACATGAACAGAGCCAGAGGGCTTATAAAGATTAGTAACATCTCGTTGTAATAAGATATGCGTCCTGTGGTCTCAACTTGTTCCTAAGTGACATTTTGAAGTTTGGCCCCGTCTAAAAACATCTTTTGAGGAAGGACAGATGCTATAGCTGCTTTCTTCAAGGGAAAAAAAAAAGTAACACACAACCTTATATTAAACTTAATGAGGTGAAGTAAGGATGTCCTCTGAAAATTAGCTAGGAGGAAGAGGAAGAGGGAAAGAAGTTCCTTCAGAGATAGAAATAGTTTGACACATTGAGATTATTAGTATCATTGGGAACATGACATATATGAGATTATTGGGAGAGTGCAACTTCAGAGCTTTCTGAGGATTCTAATAGCAAAAGAAAAAAGTGTTTTTAAACCACTTACTACTTCTGAAACAGATATTCTTTGGCATCTTAAAATGAATGCCTGTAATCACAGTTCTTTTGTGACTTCATAAGTCCACACACATTCTAGTCCTGTCTAGTATAGACAATACACTAAGCATTGCAGAAAGAGCAAGATAAATAATATACTGCTTGTTTTCCTTAGAGAACTTACTATCTAGTAAGAGAAAATATAGATATTCAAACATATATAGAACAAAGGAGAATTAACTACGTAAGAAGATTGTGTGGAAAAGACAAATCTAATCCTTTGGTTAACATGAATGCTTCATGAAGGGAGGGCATATAAATTGGACACTGTAGTGTGTGTAGAATTTGGACAAGACAAGATTGGAGTAAGAGTTCAGCTTTTGGCAAAGAAAATTTCATGAACAAAGCTGGTGCAGAGGTGGAAACGTAGGAGGTTTTGGGCAAAGGGAATGGCTGAGTTAGGGTGAAGTATCAATCTTATGGAAGAGAACAGTGGGAGATAAAAATGGCAAATAAAACTTGGAACCAGGGCAGGGAGGGTTTTGTAAGTGAGAATGGAGATTTTGGACTTTATTTTCTGGGTAGTGGGGAGTCCATGAAGCCTTTTTAGCAGTGGTGGGATAGTTGAGAGTAGCTTTAGGATGATTAATGAGAAGGATATAATGGAATGAGAACAGAACCAAAAATTGAAATTAAAGGGCTGGGGTCAGCAGGTGGTGTGGTGGTTAGGGTTCTTGACTTTCATATGTGGTTCGAGTCCTGGGACCTGGTAACTTGCTTTGTCACTCTCCCTCTCTCTCTCTCTCAGATCAAATTTAAAAAAAATGAATAAATAATAAATAAAATGTAAATAATTCTTTAAAAAAATAAATAAATGGAAGGGCCATTACAGAAGCCCAAGTGAGAGATAATCAGGGCCTGGCATAAGGCATGGAGTGGAAGACTGAGCTATGATTATATGTGGGAAGTGAGAGAAAAGAGAATTGGAGAAAGATTGGCACTTGAGTAACTAGGCCAGTGATGGTACCACCCACAGAAAGAATAATATGAGGAGGGGAAGTGGTTGGAGAACCAAGGTGCTCAAGGTGCTCAAGTGCAAGCAAGAGAAACAAGGAGAGAAAATGGAATATAAAACCCTGAGAAATATGTACACTTTGGAGTTTGAATAGATGACAAGAAGTTAGCAAGAGTGGCCAAAGAAGGGATAAAGAAATCAGTATAACTTGTTAGTCAGAAGTCTCTTTTAGGGTGGGTGTCTGTTTTACTGCAACTGCTGCACTTTCTATTGTCCCTTAAGACTCCTGAACTCTACTAGGAAATCAGTTACAGTAGCCTTCTTACTGGAGTTAATGCCATTGTTATTTCTATTTGATTATCACAGAGGCTGTTAGGACTGATAAGCAACGAAATAGTATGAGGAATCAGAGGCTTACATTCCCAGGGCCAAGACTATATACTGTTCCTGAGCTCGCCTGATAGGTGAGAGTCTTTGTGGTTAATTTCTCACTCAGAAGCAACTCAGTGAGTCTGTTGCTTTTTTCCTGGATCTTATGAGTGAGGGAAGTACCTTAGATACTTTGTAGGTACAGATCTGGCTCGCATGTGTGCTCTTTGGCTGCATGTGTTGTGGAAACCAAGAGGTAAAAGAATTTTAGTGAGGGGCTAGTCAGTAGTATAATATGTTCTATTCTCCAGTAAAGGAAATGGATGATGATGAAGAAGAGCTCCCACTAAGTTTGGTAGTTTTGAAATAATACTTGAGTGATTTAGTATTGTGATATAGATGGAAGAATCTAGGACGTTAGAGAATACTAACTAATATAGTTATTATCTAATGTAATAACAAAGAGTGAACTTGGCCCAGTCTAAGTGGCACAGACCATAATATGCTGAACTGTAGTGCTGGAAGCCACGTGGCCAACTGAGGGTTCAGATACACAGCCTTGTCAACTTGAAATGTGCTGGATGCACATGTGTGCCCGAGATCCTGATGAGCTAGAAGGCTGAAGGAAGGAGATTACAGCGTGACGAGACCCTATCGAGAGTGCTTCTCTGTCTGTCTCTCTCATATGCACACAGGCACTATTATGAAGAAAAGAAAACATAAGTATGAACTTAGCTAGTGTAGACTACTTTTTCAAGAATTTAGGAGAGGAGATGAAATGTTAGTTACAAAAGCACGAGGGCCAAGAGAAGGCTTTTTCTTTGTCTTTTTTTAAAAAAGAAAATGAGCCTATTTGTTGGCAAAGGAGCCTTTGAAAGAAGAGGGAGAGCAGGTACTGGGGAATCCGGAGTTAATTGTCAACTAGCAGATCTTGAAGGCGTCTGGAAAGAAAGAAATCAATAGTATAGGCAGAGGTATTGACCTTGAGAAGGAATTTAGAAATCAGAGGAGAAAGATGACAAAAGAGGGTTGAAAGTACAGTAGAGCTACCTAAAAAAGAGAGCAGATTTTTTTTGGGGGGTGGTGGTTTATAATATAAGACCTTGGACATCTCATTAAAGATAAGGCTGTTTGCTAAGAATGAGGAGGAAGGAGAGAGGAGAAAAAGATGTGGAGTAATTGTGGTGAGAAATAGTTAAAATGAACAAAGTTGCTGAGTTTTAGTGAGGATAGTTAATTTTCTTTCTTTCCTTTCTAGTGCAATTCATGTGTTTTCCTGTAAAGGATTTAAAAAAAAAAAGTTCCATGAAAGGGAATTCAGAAATATGAAGAATTTGTTAGTTAATTCATGTTGATAATTATTTCTTAGATTCAAAAATAAGATACTCTTATTCAGAAAAATAATATACTCTTAGACCTTGAAGCTACTTTCAAGTGTTATAAGGAACAACTCTTCAGGGAGTTGTGCTAGGAATGTAGCTAGCATATCTTTTCTGTCACTCAGTGACCTGGTTTTGCATGACACAGTATCTGGCCTCTTGTTTCTGATTTCTTCTGTTTTGTATGAAAGATATTTCCCTAGGTTTGGAAATATACCAAGTCAAGAGATAGCCTAATTTGCAAAGGATGTTTAAGTTAATCCAAGAAGACTTCTCATAGTCACAATTTATGATGATAAAGATGAGGCATTATATAGAGAAATTGCTCATAGTTCAGAAAAGTGAGACATATTCAATTTTATTTGGCATAAATTAGTTGTATTATTTAATGAGTTTGATAATCATCTAAGAATAAAGCAGAATGAACCATCTGAGAGAACTGTGTGGACAAGAGATCCAATCTTCTTGATAACATGAATGTTTCATGAAGGAGGGGGATATGAAGTGGATACTATAGTGTGTGTAGACATGGGACAGATTAAAATGAGATTGGAGTAAGAGTTCAGTTTTGGGCCAAAAAAAAAAAAATTTATCATGAGCAAAGATGGAGCAGAGGTGGAGATGTAGAGCATATTTGAGGAATCTCCTTTCCTTAGTTCGTTTTCTGAAAATAAAAACTTTAACGAGTTACTTGATACTGTGGAGGATATTCAGTTCAGAGAACATAACATCCTTTTTTTGGTCTTGTTTTACTTTAATATTGCCTGCCTGCTTTTTAGTTTTCATCTGTTACTCTTAAACTGAGAGGATAATAAAAAGATACAGATTCTTTAAATTTGAGTAGTCGGTATCTTTATTCAGTTTAACTGAATGTTATAAAATGTTTTAAGTACCTACTATGTGTATTGTATTAATAAATAAGATGAAATTTCTGCTTCCCAGTAGCATAATCTATTAAAAGAAATTTTAGTTAGGAAAGTTGAATTATTTCAGTAAACTGTGCTTTAAAGTTTAATATATTAATTGCTATAAGCCAACCAAGTTATGCATTATGTTTCATATTCTCATTGTGACTTTAGAACTATACTGTCCAATATGTTAACCACTAACTATATGTGGCTACTGAAATAAAATGAAAAATTCATTTGCACTAGCTACATACCAAGAGTTCAGTAGCCACCTATGACTAGTGGCTCTTATATTGGGCAGCATAGATATTGAACATTTCTGTCATTTCAGAAAGCTGTTTTAGGTAATGTTGCTCTAAAAGTATAGAATATATTTTAATAATTTTGGTCAGGTGATTGGCTTGTCATTCATCTCTTCAAGAAACTGTCTTTAAATGCCTTCCATAGACCAGATGTTGTACTAGAGCCAGGTGATAAAACCCTGGTTCCTCTCCCCCCCACAAACCTTTCAGTCTTATGAGGAATCTAGGTAAGTGTAAAAAATAGGATGTAATAAGTGCCACTATAGGAGGAGAAATCCAGGAGTCTGTCTTTATTAGGATGTGTTTAAGCTATTTAAAAACCTGACTTCTTTTTTCAGAACTGGAGAGAAAGTTTCTGTTCTTTGTTCTTTCCCATTATTTGGAGAGTTTGTTTGTTTGTTTTTGATTTATCTTATATGAGGGGAGTCTTCAAAAGATTGGAAAATGGAACATGCTTATTATCAAAAAATTGTACAAATTTTAACTTTCTTTGTACTAAAATTAACTACATTCATTCTATTTTTTCCCCCACAAACTTTTTTTCCCCCTTTTTTAAAAGATTTTTTCTGTAAGTTGCTCGCTGGAGAGAGACACAGATACAGGGAAAGTGAGAAATCACCCTTCCGGGGAGGGGCGGGGGGGGGATGGCCTCACTGCAATCCCTTCTCAATTTTCCTCTTGGGATTTTGGGCACACATGCGTGTGTGCTTGGTGTGTTTTTCAACCCACTGGGTTCAGGACTTAAACTGTGGAGTTGGCCATGTGGGATCTAGGGCCTTAACCACCATACCAATGCCCCCCTATAAACTTTCTTTTTAAGTTTGTTAATTTTTCCATGTGTGAAAGGCACAGAGAAAGCTCACCCAGTAGGGTCATGATGCAGTGATCCACGGCCAGCCTGGATCATGGGCATAGCAGGCCTGGTGTACTCAAGGACTTGAACCAGGAACCTTCTCATGTGGGATTGCCTCACAGAGCATCACACTTTATTGCTGTGCTATCATCTGTCCCCTCCACAAGCATTTTGAAGTCCCCTTCTCTCTGTGGATCTCATAGTCAGAGCAGAATAAGAAAAGATGAAAAGAAACTTGAGAAAAGAAGGAACAAAGAGATAAAGGTGGCTAGAGGAATTTGTCTCAGAGAAATAAAGCAGATGACATTTGATGGGGAATGACAATGCCATCAATAGCACTCAGATTCCTTTCTCTAATCAAAAGTTTACCTCAGCCATTTAAAATTAATGTGCCAGGGTCTGCAGATGGTTAAAGTGTTTCACTCCCACATCAGAGCTGGTAGCTTAAAAATCATACTGGGTCTGTATGCCCAAAATCCTAAATGGAGAATGGAGGAGAAGAGATTGCAGTGTGGCCATCCCAATTGTGGGGTGATTTTTCACTTTCCCTTTCTCTGTCTCTGTCCAGTGATGAGCATGTGCTCTCTATCGCAAAAAACCTTTTAAAAAAATTAATGTCCCTGAATAATTGACTTGGTATTGTCAAGTGTACCATGTGAGAATATTTTTTATAAGAGATTTAAATACTGACTTTTTGTCCTGTTTCACTTCATCAGAAATCGTAATAGAATTTGTTATACTGTATTTTCATGGGTCTGTATCATTATAGTGTATGCAATCTGGAAGATATTTAAATGCTATTGTTCCATCTTTATAGGACCAAAAGTAGTCACTGTCAGATTAAAACCTAAGGTTACATGATGAGTCAGAGCTAGAGTAGGATCAGGAAACAAAAGAATTGCATCTCCACTCGACCCTTACTGATTCCAGAGACTGTTATGTATATTATACAAAATACATTGCACATAATAAATCTCTCACATTTTGTAAATATTTAGCTATTGTTGATTTATTTCTGCCCTACTGGCAGTCGTCATGTCTCTGTTCTACATTGTGAATGTCTGTTTATATGTCTGTGTCGACATCATCTGCTTTAGCATGGTGGCTTCTGGAAGGCAGGAATCATGACTGTTTATTTTGCATAATAGGGTAGAGTTCTATACATGAAACTTTATTTTTATTTATTGATGATTTTATTTACAAATTTCTTTTCTAATCTTAGATGGATTGAATCTTCTGATCACTATTAATCCAGTGAAACACAGAGGTAGAGTTATGGCTAAATGCCTAACCAGGCTGGGCTCCAGGCTTTCTCATACAGCTATATGAGGTCTCTGCCACCACAAAGAGACACCCCCTAGTAAAAAGATGCAAAATACAGTGAAGCCACCCACGTTGTTTTTCATGAAGGAAAAGTTTGGTGTCTAGTTTTACCACGAAGTGCTTGTCAAATAAACTTGGTATGAAGTTTAAACTGAATGTAGTAAACACAAAATTCAGATAAAAGTTACAGTGAAAAAAATAATCCTCTTTATTTTCCTTCTTATTCTTATTTGAGAGAGGCTTCTGGAGTATGTTGGAGGGCTAAATGTAAATTTGATGACTTGGAGCCATAGCCAAGTGAATACAGTTTCAATATTTAATTGAATATGGTAAAGTGCTCTAGTGGTAAACAAATTTTACTGATGTATCCTTCCTTCAAAGCATCTATCTTTTCCTTAAAAAAAAATTTTTTTTTATTGTTGCCAGAGGATATGTACACTAGGCAGAGAGAAAAAGAAAGAGAGGAGAGAGAAAGAGGGAGGGAGGGAGGGAGGGAGGGAGGGAGGGAGGGAGGGAGAGAGAGAGAGAGAGAGAGAGAGAGAGAGAGAAAGAACCCCCCAGAGAATGTGGTCATGCCGCAATCTTTTTTTTTCTTCATTTCTCCATCCTGTCAGGATTTGAGGCATGCACACACACCCAGCAATTTTGTTTTTTAGAGAGATTTTTGCTATAGGCACATGTACTTGCCAGAGAGACAGAGAGAGAAAGAGAGACAGAGAGACAGAAAGCAAGAAATCACTCCCCAGGGGGATGGCCACACCACAACCCCTTCTCATCTGTTCTCCTCTCCGGAATTTGGGCACACATGCACACGCGCCTGGCATGAGTTTTAAGACACCGGGTCTGGGACTCAAGCTGAAGTAGACTATGTGGAAGTCTAGCAAAGTAATCATTATGCCATCTGCTGGTCCTGTTTTTTGTTGTTTTAAAAATTTTTTTCAGAGGGATGTGTGCTTGCCAGAGAGAGACAGACAGGAGGTGGTTGGGGGTGGGGGCGGTAATGCAAAAGGACTCCCTTCTCCTGCCATTGGGGATGGCCACATTGCAATCTCTTTTCCTCCCATTTCACCTCTCAGGATTCTGGACACACATGCACATACCCCTAATGTGTTTTCAAGTTGCCATGTCCAGGACTTGAATCACAGTCAACCACATGGGATCCGGTTCCACATGCATAGCACTTCACTGCTATGTTATTGGGCCAACCTGCATCTGTTTTTTCCAACTTGTATCAGTAAATGATAAAACTAGATATTCCATGTCATTCATCTGGGCACAACAGTTAAGGTTACTTGTCTTCATTACAGTATTCCAGGTATTAAAAAGAAACTTTTACGACTGATAGGTAGCTTTTTAATATTTCCTTGAAAACCTCTCTTTCCTCCCTCCATCCTACCTTGCCAATTCTAGATCTGTCATGAAATTTTCTGTTGTATTTAAAGAAATTGTTAGGGTTATTTGCCATGTCTTTTTTTGTAGTTAAGTGTTTTACATCACTTTTTTTGCTATTCACCTATGGTAAATGATACTGCTTGTTTATTTCTAGGCTCTTTGTTTTTATGTTTTATTCTTTAGTAGTTTTTACATGTACAGTACATAAAATAAGTGTTCCAATGAGCTGAACAGAAGAGGTTGATTATGTAGACAAAGAAAGGCTGAAGAAAGCAGAAACAAGAAATAAAAAGCAGATCTGTAATTTCAAAGTTACTTTTCTTACAAGATAGGAACAGGGAGACAGAAAAATGGGAAAGTAACTGATTAGTTAACTTCAGTTTACTTTAGGTTGCTTTTGTGTAAGTAATGATGTAGGAGGAATTATATTATCATGCTGATGGAAACTAACCAATTTGTGAAATTTGGTTGCTATTTCTCATTCTCCCAATTTCTCAGAAGGTAAGATAAGCAACTTAGTTTCAGTTTGGTGATGTGGAACTTTAGCATGGGTGCCTCCATTTTGATTTGTCTGTTGAGGCCTAGTGTAGTAGCTTAGTCCAAAACAATGGCCTCCTATACTTCTTATTTAATAACGTTTGATAACTAAAAGTTTAAAAAATAGTTACGTATTTGTCTATTTCTGACAAGAATAAGACATTTTTTCCTAAAAGCACTTTATAAACTTTATATAACTTGACAAATATTAAGTTAAATATACTGCTTGACAGAATTAATTGCTACTCCTATTGAGCAGATGAAGAATTAAATTTAGAGAAATTAAATTGCTTATTCAAAGTAGTATAGCTTAGTAGGAGCGGAGACTCAAATTCAGACCCCCACTTAGTCTTTCTTGTTATCATTTCATGTTTTCCTTAAAAACACTCTAAATCCTCATGATAGTTTTCTATATCACCCTTGTTTTTTTAGCCACCAATGAAAGCTCTTGTTTTTCTCAACTCAGCATTTCAGGAAAGCTTATTATTTTTATCTTTCACTTTAGAAAGGTTTTTTTTCAAGACCCTGTCTCAAGATTTTAGGAATTTGATAGCATCAGAGTAAGTGTAGGCATATTGACATACTCACATTATGTTTAAGAAAACATAAATCTAAGAGAAATATATTTTCTTTTATTTTTAAAGAAGAATTATTTTATTTAATTTTATTCATTATTATTATTACTTTTAAAGTTTGACCAGAGAGAGACAGAGAAAAACAGAGAAGGAAAGTGAGAAGGCAAGCGACCAGGTCCAGGACTCGAATCGTGGTTGACCATGTGGGAATCCAGCACCCTAACCACCATGCCACCTGCTGGCCCCAAGAAATATATTTTCAAGAGTATTATATGGAACATAGACATAATTAACAATTTACTAGACTTGGAGAGGAATTTTCTTCATTGGATATGGGTTTTTTTTTTTTTTTTTTCTTTTTTTGGAGAGGTTTTTGCTATAGGGCGCGTGCGCTCGCCAGACAGACAGAGAGAGACAGAGAGATAGAAAGCAGGAAATCACCCCCCAGGGGGGATGGCCACGCCGCAATCCCTTCTCCTCCATTCTCCTCTAGGGATCTTGGGCACGCACGCACACGCGCCCGGCGTGAGTTTAAACCACCGGTTCCGGGACTCGAACCGTGGTCGACTATGTGGGAGTCCAGCGACATAGCCATTACGCTAACTGCTGGTCCCTCCATTGGATATGGTTTTGATGGAGAAACTTTCTGAGGCCTATGCTGGGTTAACCTCTTAAACTAAGGACAAATCAATCACGAAGAGAGTAGAAAATGGAAGAGAAGGTTGTTGCCAAAACATTTATAGAGCATGTGGCTATGAAGAACCTGAAGCCCTGGGCTCATGTAAACTGAGGTGCCATTATTCTTTTTAGTTTTCTCCAGAGTTTTGACTAGGAAGTTGCAAACAAAGTTAAAGCTGTACTGAAAAGCCCGATTCTCACATTGGAAAACAAACAAAAATTCTAGCAAAGGAGTAGAAACTCTAGTTGAAAAAGTGACTGCAGAGATGGACACAATTAAGAACAAGGAGGGACCAGACAGAATGTAAGCATGGTGGTTAAGGTGCTGGACTCTCACATGGCTGATTGTGGTTCGAGTCCTGGACTTGAAAATCACACCAGGCACGTGTATGTTTCCAAAATCCTAACAGGAAAGGGGAAAAGAAGGGATTGTGATGTGGTCATCCCCCCGGGGGGTGATTTCTCATGTTTCACACACACACACACACACACACACACACACACACACATATATTACTGTATAAGAATATATATTCCTATATAAGAATCTATTTATAAATTTGTTTCTGTAATTAAAAAAATAAAGAAGTAGAAAATTTCATTCCCATCACTGCATATCTGTCTCAGACACTGACTGTATGTTGGTGATCAGAATGCTGACATAGCTTATTTTCTTATTTTTTAAAGGCTACAACGTGCACATAGTTTGAAGAAGAATATTGTTCTTGGAAAGTTATAAATTTTGGATGACTGACATAAAGATGTTTAGCTCTTGGCTAGGTACTTCAGTTCCCTTAAAACTTACAGCTATCCTGTCAGAAGCAAACATCTTGGAAACCGTTTAATATTATTGAAGGAAAAAAATCTTACCAACTGACTTGCTTAGATAAATTACTTCACCTTTCCTATTCCTGATATTTTTCCTGGATATCCAATTTTTTTCTGGAAATACATACACAACATTTTCATATGTGTGTATGTCAAAATCAGTGTACAAGTAATAGATAAGTTCATTGTGAATATTTTTAGGGAATTCAGATAGGCAGAAACGAAAATAAATCACTGATTATAACTGAAAACTTTAAACATTTTGGTGTATAACCTTTTTTGTCTTCATAGTACATGTCTATGCACTTGCACAAACAGAGTAATACATATGTAAATAAAATTTTAAAATGGGTTGATATCGATGAAAAATGAGATTGTAGAGTTAAGGAAACCAATGAAGAACTAAAACACCACCATTACAGAACTAATAAGTGATGTAGAACCAGTAATGAATTGAATAGAGGTGGCTGAAAATGTAATGATTTGGAGCAAAACCGTGAAAAAAAATCAGGGTAAAGACATGGGTAAAAGACAAAGATTGAAGCAGTTTGGTTAATGGTGATAGATATGACACAAAGACCAGTCAACAAAATTTTTTCTGTTAACCATGAGGAAGAAGACACAAGTCATACTAAAAAAGTATTTAAGGAAGTGCTACAGCACGTCTTCACTGAAATGAAGAACTAAATCTGTAGGTCAAAAAGATATGTTGAATATGGATAACTGTTAGAGAAGGATCAACATCAGGTCACATCCTGATTATAACTGAACAAAAGAAAGACTTCTGTCATGCAAGCAAAAAAAAAGTCATCTACAAGGAAGAAGGTTAGACTGGTTCCAGCTTTTCCACAACCATGTGCAAGCGGGCAATGTTAACCCTAATCTGATAAGAAAGTATAACCCAAGAGCATTGCACCCAGCCCAGTTGTTCAAGTAGTAGAAAGGCGACAGGCATAAGTTTTCAAATATGAATGAACCCAGAGTATACAGCATTTGTGAGATTTTTCTGAAAAAAACTAGTTAGGTTTTTTTTTTTTTTTTAATTTTTAAATTAAATTTAAAAAAATTTTTTAAAGAATTATTTTATTGGGACCAGCAGATGGCAATAATGGCTACGTCAGTGGACTCCCATGTAGTTGACTGTGGTTCGAGTCCTGGACCTGGTAGCTTAAACTCATGCCAGGCGTGTATGCATGCATACCCAAGATCCCGAGAGGAAAATGGAGGAGATTGCAGCGTGGCCATCCCCACTGGGGGATGATGTTTTGCTTTCTGTCTCTATGTTTCTCTCTGTCTTTATGGAGAGCACACATGCCCTATAGCAAAAACCTCTCCAAAAACAAAAACAAAAACAAAGAATTATCTTATTTAACTTTTTATTTTTTAAATATTTATTTTAAAAAATTTGACCAGAGAGAGACAGGATGAGAGAGAGAGAGACAAAGAGAGAGAGAGAGAGAGAAAGTGAGAAGGCTGGGACTTGAACCATGGTCAACCATGTGGGCATCTAAGCACCCTTAACTACCATGCCACCTACTGGCTCCATTACTTGTTAACATTTAGCCAACCAAGAGATGAGTAAAACTAAAGACTGGTTATAATATTAAATACATTTCTATGTAAATAAATGAGTTAGAAACTGTAGAAACATAACAGGACAGAATGTAAACATGGTAGATTATGGCAAAGTAGAACTAATATATTCAACAAAAATTGAAAGGTAGAAGGAAGGGAAATTCACTCAGTACTATCTAAAATTTAAAATAGTTTAGCAGTACTTTTAATCTGATCTCTCTCTGGTGTTTAGTCATTTTTTAAACTCAGAGGGACTTTTCACAACTAATATTTTTTGAGTGAAAAGGCATTTACATGAGATTTAAAATTTTATCAGTTTCATTTCAGTTTTGTTAATTTCAAGGAAAACTGAAATCGATACTTTTAACTTTCAAAAGTGACTGTTCTCTCAGAAATAATATATTTGTTTCTCTCCCTCCATCTGTCTATGTGAAATGTTGTCTGGATTGATGTTAGTAATGAATGTTTCTTGATGTTGAGATTTTGGATGATTAAAAAATGTTTTTTTGTATTATTTGAATTTTTATGCTGAAAATGTTTTAATGAAAATAATACAATGAATTTATTACTCTGAAAAACAAATTTATACCTAAAAAGTTTTATATCTTCATTTCTTTTTTAATTTATCATGACTCTTTTTCTCTTGTCATCAGTTTCAGTACCTATGTGGCATTTTATGAATGTGCTTTATTTCTTCTTCCAATTCCGATCTCAGTTTCTTTATCTGCAATGATAGAGCTAAACTAGATTAATGGGTTGCAGTCTTTCTCTTTGAGCTGTGGAATCCTTCCAATAAATAAAAAAATTATTAATAATATATCTGTTGGATTTAGTCCCTTACATATCATATAATTTCAAAGCTGTACAGATTGGGTAATTTCTGAGGTTTCACTTTATCACCCAAAAGTAGCTTTTTTAGAAAAAAAAATTTTTTTTTGAGTAACTATTTTCTCTGTTTGAGAAAAAGATCATGTAACCATCAGTCATAATCTTAAGAATCAGAATTTTAAAGTGAAAGAGGCTTTTAAAAACCATTCAGTCTATGAGACTAGCAGATGGTATTATGGTACGTTGTTGGACTCCATGTAGTCAACCACGGTTTGCCTCTTGGACCCAGTGACTTAAAACGCACACTGAGTGCATATATGTGCGTGCCAAAGATCCCGAGAGGAGAGTGGAGAAGGGATTGTGGCATGGCCATCCCCACTGGGGGGAGAGGGTGAATTCTTACTTTCGCTCACTGCCTCTGTCTGTCTTTCTCTCTCTTCTGTGAACACACATGTCCTTAGGCAAAAATCTCTTAAAAAAAATAATGATGGGCTGGGGCCAGCAGGTGGCATGGTGGCAAGGCACTGGACTCCCATATGACTGACCGTGGTTTGAGTCCTGGACCTGGTGGCTTGCTTTCTCATTTTTCCTCTCTCTCTGTCTCTCTCTGGTGAGCACACATACCCAATATCAAATTTAAAAATATTGATAATAATTAAAATTTTTTAAATGATAGGCAAAGAAGATGACAATTTTATCTGAGCCCATTTCACACTTATACAAACATGTAAATGTCAGGAAATATACTTAATTATAAGTATTTATTTTCTTTGTGAGAAGAGATCATCAGTACAGCCATTATTGAACTCTTAAGCTCCACAAGTTAGAAAGGAAAGTGAGTGGGATTCTGGCAAGGAAGAAAGCATTTACTTGTCGAAGATTTGGAATTTACTGTGGTTACCAAGATTAAAATAAAACTAAAACTTGACTTGGCAGAGGATTAAAAACAAAGAAGTTCCAAAGTGTGTGCACATCATGGAGAAGATGCCACTATCCCTTCAGGCATCCAGGGGGGAAGGGAATATTGTTTCTTTGTGTTGCTGGAGCTGATTTATTTAGTTATGATTTCAACATGCCTACAAGGCAAACCCCAGAAAACATTGCACAACATTAACCAGAACAAATGGTGCTTTTTTTCTATACCCTCCCCCAAGGTTTTTTAAATAAAACAACAGTGGATTTGTTTTTTCTTCTTTTTTTCCCCCTCGAATTGTTTAAATGGCTCTGATTATATTTGACTATTGGGTGTGGTAGGTTTTAGAATCTTAAGTGGTAGTACAGTTTCCTGGACAAAAAAGGGAATTAGAGGTGGTATGACTTGATTATTGGAATGTGTAGAATGTAAAGTTATAAGAGATACTATGGTCTACCACAGACTGCTCTTGTTGTTAAAAGCTCTATTTTGTTTTTTTGGAGAGGTTTTTGCCATAGGACGCATGCACTTGCCAGAAAGAAAGAAAGAGACAGAGAGACAGGAAGGGAGAAATCACCCCCTGGGGGGATGGCCACGCTGCAGTCCCTTCTCCTCCATTCTCCTCTTGGGATCTTGGGCATGCACGCACATGAGCCCGGCATGAGTTTAAGCCACCGGGTCTGGGACTTGAACCACAGTCAACTACATGGGAGTCCAGCAACATAGCCATTACGCCAATTGCTGGTCCCTAAAAGCTCTGTTAGTACTGGAAATTTATTTTGGA
The DNA here is from genome assembly GCA_026018925.1 of Tupaia tana. Lineage (NCBI taxonomy): Eukaryota > Metazoa > Chordata > Mammalia > Scandentia > Tupaiidae > Tupaia > Tupaia tana. Next base: position 233,153,540 of record JAKSZU010000001.1, read on the forward strand.
AATCACTAAAGAGAAAATTTGGGTGCTGGCAGGTAGCATGGTATTTAACAGTACTAGACTCCCACATGGCCTAGTGGTTCAAGTCCTGGACCTGACGTTTTGCTTTCTCACTTTCTGTCTCTCTTGCTCTGTTTCTTTCTGGTCAAATTAAAATAAGTAAATAAATAAATGAAGTTAAATAAAATAATTACTTAAAAAAAGATAAAATTTGACAAAAACATTAAACAAAATACCTTGTATCACATTTCCTTTCCACACAGTTACTTTGAAGAGAGATCTGAAATCTTGTCAAGTCTCAATTAGCCGGGCATAAGTCAGCATTATCCCCATCCTCACAATCTTGAATTGAATGCACATGGCATTGCACTAGGTACAGCACAGAAAAAAATAGCAAACAAGATCCTTGTCCTTTTGGAGCTTAGTAAGAGTTGATATCCTAGCAAGTATTAATAGTTCAACAAATCTTACACTTGTTTTTCCATATACATTCCAAATGCTCCCTCCCGTCCTATATTCTCTACTTTATTAATAGCCTTCCATCCTCTCATCTGGAAACTTCACATCCATTTTGAGTCCTATGTTCCCTTAGTTCTCACAACCAGTCTATCAACAAATACTGTCTTTCTCCAGAATTGTTTTTGAATATGTTTGTTTCCTTTTCTCTGTTCTCATAGCCATTGTCTTGTTTAGGCCCTTTCCATCTTTCATTTCAATTTTTTTGTAGAATTGCTTATCTACTTTCAGTCTTTCCATTTTTCTAATCCATCTTCCATATTTCTGTCAAATCTTTTTTAAAAGACAGATCTAATCATATTATTATCAGCTTTAAAACCTTTGATGGACACCTGTTAACATGGCAGGGATGAAGTCTGAACTCCTTGGCTTGTCATGCCAGGGTTTCATAGTTTGGCCCTGGTTGACTCATTCTAGTCTCATTTTTTTCATAATTTCCCTGCCCACATTCCCTGTTGTCAAACACACATACACACTTACTCTAGTGTTACCAGTTCTCTCATAATTCCCTGAGCCTCCTAGCTACCTGTGGATTTGATCATTCTCTTCCTTACCCCACATACACAGTTTTCCCTGGCAGGTAAACTCCTGCTTGTATGGAAGAATTGAGGAAGCCAAGATCTTACAAATAAGCTCTTGGCAAAAATCAGACAAAAGACCAGCAGATGGTGTAATGGTTATGTTGTTGGACTCTCACATAGTAGATCACAGTTTGAGTCCTGAACTGAGTGGCTTAAAACTCATGCAGGGTATATGTGCATGCGTGCCCAAGATCCTGAGAGAATGGAGGAGAAGGGACTGCAGAGTGGCCAGTCACCCTGGAGGATGATTTCTCACTTTCTGTCTCGCTCTCTGGTAAGCATATGTGCCCTATAGCAAAATCTCTCTTAAAATAAATAAATAACTAAGAAAAATCAGACAAAAGAAACAAACCATATACACAGAACCACGCAGTAAGGGCAACTGTTAGAGCAGAGTTCAAATTAGTACCTGCAAACCAGTTTCTGCTGGGAAAACCAGGAAGAAGGACTTGATTCCAGAAGACACTGAGAGGAGCAGTGATGAAACTGGTTTGTAAGGGTATTAAATGGATGCCTCCTTTCTATTAATACAGAAAGAGCTAGCTCTTACTTTCATAGCTGGAGGATACAGGAAAAGAACCACAGTAGATTCCTCCTGTAGGAGTTAATCTAGAATTAAAACTCATTACCCTTATCTACCTACTACTCCTACCTTGTCTCACCTTCCAAGGGAGTAAAGACTGGGTCTTTACTGGGTGTCCTTAGGCATGTTTCTCCCTAACTTTTTGCATATTCTTGTTTAGTTTTTATCTTTTATGGTCCATGTCTGATTCTTTTTTAAAATGAGCTTTTATTATGTATGCAGTGTATTATTATCTTCAAAATGTTTGGAATATTTGTATAGGCTATTTTCATATTCCCTTCATCACCATCATCTCCAATCCCAGCTGCTTCCCTACTAATACCAGAAAATGCTATTTTCAGCTTGGTTTTTCTGTTCTCTTAGACGTTTTTCAATGCATTGGCTTAGAAATAGATGTGTGAATAGATAAATAGGCTTATGGAAGACACATAGTGGGCCAATCTGGTGGTGCAGTCAGTAGCAGACTGAATCTACAATGTGGGTCCAGCACCCCATTGCTTGAGTCAGATGTATGTGTGGCACACGCAAGGTCCTGATGAGCTAGAGGGCTGGGGCAAGAGGACTATGGCATGACGAGACTTAGCTGACGCTGCTTCTCTCTTTCTGTGTCTCTCTTGTATGTACCTACATATGTACACATTCTTTATCATGAATAAAATAAATTAACTTTAACAAAAACTTATAAAAAAGAGATGTAGTAATCGTATGTGTGTGTGTGTGTGTGCATACATGCTTTCCTCACAAAATGGTTTTGTTGCTTACTCTGCCTCTCATTCTGCAAAGTAGCTTTTTTTTTTTTTTTTTTTTTTTTTTCCTTAGTGATAGGGTACACATGCTCCCTGGATAGAAAGAAGGAGGGAAATGAAAAATCACCCCCTGGGGGGTTGTCCATGTCACAGTCCCTTCTCCTTCAATCTTCTCTTGGAATTTTTGGCATGCACGCACATGCACCCAGCATGATTTTCAAGCCACTGGGTCTGGAACTCAAACCGTGGCTGACCATGTAGGAGTCCAGCACTTTAACCATCTGCTGGCCACCTGTAGACCCTGCAACTATTATTTGACTCTACAATGCATCTTTGAGATCTTTTCTGATTAGTCTATGCAGATGATTTATCATTTTTTTTCCAAATTTCTAACATGTAGTATCATCTTCAGAGATAGATTAACCTTTTCCTCTTCTCTTAGTCACTTAATCTCTTATAGACAATTAAAAGAAAAAGAGAAAAAAGTTATAGCAAGCAAGTATTGGTTCTAATGCCTATTAAATATGAAGACTCTTGGAATTGTTGATTTGGGGAAGAATATTTTTCTTAAAAATTAGACTGCCTTAGAAAAATTGTTGAATCCAGTTCAAAGGACATCACTAGAATTAATACCCTCTCCCCCAATTACTAGCCTGGCCGGAAATTAAATGTAACCAGGAATCATTGTGGTATGTATACATCTGGCTTTCCCTTTTCCATATGCCCGAGTCGTCCCTTCTCAATCACTTCTGTTTAGCACTTGACTTAAATTCCTAAATTAATTCAAGAAACAAAATTGAAATTATTAAAATGAGTAGGTTAGGTGATCTTTTAAGGCTTTTATAACTGTAAAATTTTATCACTATTAAGTTACTGAGATAACTTATTTTCTTTTTTAAAAATTGTTTATTTTACTTTTATTCATTTATTATTCTTCTTCAGTTTGACCAGAGAGAGAAAGAGAGAGTGAGAAAGCAAGCTGTCAGGTCCAAGACTTGAACCATGGTCAGTCATGTGGGAGTGTCCAGTGCTTTAATCACCACACCACTTACTGGCCCCAAGATAAATTATTTTCTTTTTTTTTTATTTTTTTAAAAATACATAATCCTTTTATTTTGTAATGCAGTAAAAGTTAACAGCACAGACACGGAGACTAGAAAGGGGAACTACAGCCTTCTGAACATTCGGTAGATAATTTATTTTCTAAGACTATATTCTGATTAGCTTAAATTTTTCTGTCCTTGATTTATTTTGTAGTTAATTATGAATACAAATAACATTGAAATAGATGAAACTTGTGATACTTGTCTCTCTCAAAGATGTTTATAATCATCAAGAAATGTTCAAGTAAAAGTAAACCTCTCAAAAGACTTCATAACTGTCAACATTATTAAAATATTGCTACCAAATGGAATGGTAAGCTTAATTAGGTTGAACTACTAGTATTTGATTTTTTTTTTTAAACTTTATAAAGCTCAGAAATGTAGGACTGAGTCAAAGTGAATAGGAGCATGGGAATTTCTGAGCATGTACTTCTGAAGTGCTTGCACTTATTTATTCTATGCTTTGAGTGTTTGACGATTTAAGAGGTACCATCTTGTACCAGGAGCAAAGGGTTGGGAGTCAGGAATTAGGGAATTAGTCCTAGCCCATCTCTGTTTTGCTTTATGATTGCAGGTCACTCTTTGCTCTTAAATTTTCTCATGGTTTATTATTTCTGACTCTAACTTACCCAGGGATGTTTTATGAAATAAGAAAAACCACTGCCACCTATTTTGTGTTCCCCAGTAAAGATTCTATACAAATTAATGGTAGATGTAGATGTTTAACATATTATTTAAGGAAGTTCTTGTGAAAGAAGTACCTAAAATAGGTTATTTAAAATTTTTGTTTATTATTTCTCTTAGACCCAGCAAAGAATGTTCTATGTTAGGTAGAAAAATGATGAGCACTTACACAAAAGCAGAAGTTTATCAAGTTTAGGAACCAACCCCAATGTTTTGAGTAATTTACTGCCTTTTACCAAAGTTAGTGATCCACCTTTTATTATTTTTTCAGGTATTTGTATTTTTTTTTAAAGAGAGATTTTTGCTATAGAGTGTGCATGCTCACCAGAGAGACTGAGAGACAGAAACCAAGAAATCACCCTCCTAGGAGGGATGGCCATGCCACAACCCCTTCTCCTCCATCCTCCTCTCAGGATTTTGGGCACGCATATACACGCACCTGGTGTGTTTCAAGCCACTGGGTCCAGGACTGAAACTGCAGTTGGCCAGGTGGGAGACCAGCAATGTAACCATTATGCCATCTGTTGGTCCTGATATATTTGTGTTTTTATTTTTGTTTAAATATTCTCCATGTGTTATGTCATTTAGATAACTTTGGAATAGACAGTCACATGTGAACTTTGCCACTTTTCTTGAATTCTAATACTTTGTGTTCAGTTAGCCTATCAAATTCTCATTCTAAATTTCACTTTTAACCTTCCTGTAGTTGTTTGCCTTTTGATATCAAAATGTGTAAGAGTCTCTTAGCTATGCTGAAAAATATTTCATTTTTTCTTTTCTCTTGTTGTTGATGCAAGACACCAGTAAACGTTTTCTTTAAAGGAAAAATCAATTGTAGGCAAAGGAGATATTTATTTGAGGGATGAATTTAAAGCAACTCATTCTTTTTTCTTTGTACTTCTTTCCAAGTTGATGTATATTTGAGGGATGAATTTAAAGCAACTCATTTTTTTCCTTTGTACTTCTTTCCAAGATGATGTCACCCCAGGTATTGTGAAAATTCTTTCAAAGTTTAGTGTCTAACTGTTGAACAAAACTGACACCTGATTACATGAAGTCCAGTGGTGTTTGCTATATGTTTTCTGCTTCTGAGGATTATTGTGTTATTATGTAAAGTACTCAAGATTATAATTTTAAAACTGTATATTTGGTCATAGGAAAAGTTATGACGTATTTTTCTTTTTCTTTGTTTTAAGAATTATTTTATTTAACTTATTTATTTTTAAAATTTGACTAGAGAGGGACAGAGTGAAAGAGAGAGGGAAAGTGAGAATGCAAGCTACCAGGACCGGGACTTGAACCGCGGTTGGCCATGTGGGAGTGGAGCGCCCTTAACCACCATGCCTCCTGCTGGGCCCCTCATTACGTATTTTTCTATGCAAAAATGCATCATGACTTTTCCAACAACCCAATATTTCACAAAGTGTTTATATATACACGTGAGACTAGTTCTAAGTATAACCTGTAGTAAAATGAAATGGTCGTGTTTATAATTCAATAGGTAAATGACTCAAATATTTCGGACCTGAATCAGCTGAGATCTGATATTGTAAAGAAAGATCTGTTTCCTTATTCAGCAGTTTCATATGAACTTAAAAAGATGACTTGTGTTTGGTTAGTTCCCAATTTAGATTTGTTGCATTTCTTATGCATGGTTTCTTTCTGCAGATTTAGTAGAGTTATTCTTGGAATTTGGCTTTGCAGGTAAAACAAGGTTACTTTTTAAATTTCTCTTGAACTTTGCAAGTCAAGTAACTAGAAAAGATGATTAAAGAGGACACCATTGACTTGCCTTACATCTCTTGTTTTTACCTTTGCCTGTAAACGGAAACTGAATTATAGCTTTGTACTTAAGAATAAATTACTGTACTTAAGAATAAATTACTATTAAAATAAAGACAGTTTAATAGCAGTAGAGAAAATTTAAAAAACAGAGGGAGAATGAACTGTATTAGATAAGATTTGAGCAGGGTTTTCAAGACTACATAGTTTTTGATGTATTCCAGACTGTCCGTTGGATGTGTTTTGTTCTGTGTGACTGTTGTTTGTTATATGGTTCTTAGCTCATCCTGCCTGGGTGGAGAGTTGAATATTTATTCTCTACTCTGGAATGTTAAAACATGGCCTTGGGGGCCTAGAGGTGGCATGTTGGTTAAGGTGCTAGACTTCCACATGGCCAACCACAGTCTGAGTCCCGGACCTGGTGGCTTGAAAATCACAGTGGGCATGTGTGCATGCATGCTCAAAATCCCGGGAGGAGAGTGAAGGAGAAGAGATTGCTTTGTGGCCATTCCCTCTGGAGGTGATTTCTCACTTTCCCTCTTACTGTCTCTCTCTATTTTTCTGGCAAGCACACACACCTTATATAAAAAAATAAAAAAATTAAAAAACAAACAAGAACAATAACAAGAAAACATGGCTTGGATGTGTCACATCACTCTGCCTTTATTTCTCCATCTGTAAAATGGTGATGGCTATATTATTTGAGATTTATGTAATTCAGCGGAAGCAAACCTAAAGTTATATTGAAATGGCTTTCACTGTGCATAAATTTAAGGTAGAAAAGAACATTGACACAATAGTACGTTCTTCTGTTTTTAAGAGTGACACTCCTTTTTTGGAGTAAAAACAATGATCAGGCTTCTGATAGTTTGAGTGCCTTATGCGTGTTCTTGCTGGCAGTAATCTTAACCATCTTGTAGTTGGCATCTGGTTTATTCATGAGACCTCAATAATTGACTGGTAGTTTTTTTGGTCTTGTTTTTTAGAAAGATTTGTAGTATACTTCAGGTGGTGCCAGATAACAGGCAGAGGACTGAATAGTTGGCTCTCTTAATTTAGAAAATTGTGTCTCCCTGATACTGGTATCATTAAAATATGATTGAACGAGCCAGCAGGTGGCGTTGTGGTCAATAAGGTGCTGGATCCCCACATGGCCGACTGCAGTTTGAGTCCTGGACCTAGGGGTTTGCTTTCTCATTTTCCCTCAGTCTCTATCTGATGAGCACACATGCCTTATAGCAAATTAAATAATGATAATAATTAAAAAATTAAAGTTAAATATTCTTTAAAAATATGATTAAAACATTTTCCTTTTTGATTTGACATGATCAACAGCTATACTATCTGAACAGCCTAAGGAGCTTAAGTTTCTTGGGTGTGGTTTTAGAATTTTAGGAAAGCTAGTAAGAAGTTAGGCTTTAGAACAAATAGGTTTATGGTGTGGGGGCTTCTGGAGTTTTATGCCAGGAAGAATTATTAGGCCAGGTGCCTTTCATGTCTTTATCTGCCAGAGTACAAAACTGTACAGGCAATAATTTGTCTCAGTAAAAATGCTCATATGTTATCTTTCCAGGGCAGAATTTCTTTTTAGTACATGTAAGAGTCCAAATACTTTTATAGATAATCAATGCTAAAAGAAGGTAAATCTGTTTTCTGATTTGTTATCAAGTTGATGCACACTGTGTTACGTAATTATCAGAGAAATCTTGTTAAATGAGATTTTCTGAAAGGGAGCCTGTTAATTATACCAGATTCTTTGGCTTTATGTGGAACTATTATCATGGCATAACTTGAGACCTGCTTGGGCAGCCTACTCATTTGGAAACTGTTTCATCTCAAATTTTACTTAAACCCATGACTTCTAATGGAAAGTGTGGAGTAAGAGGTGACACTAAACTTCTAAGCTTTTTTTCCAAAAAGTCCCTCAGTGATCAGTGGCCTTGTGTAGATAGAGGCTTCCAAGGGTAAGGGATTGGTTAGTTTAGGGACATTTTATATAAACATACTTCTAGGGACAAATATATGCTGGCTAGACCCATAGAAATAAAAATTTACCAAATGGTGATGACAATGTAATTAGCCATAGCTATCAGCAATGTATAATCAACTATCTAAGGCTGCTGACAGGTAGCAAAAATTTTGGCTTTGCTCTTGACTCTCATTAATGACCCTAGGATTTTGGACTAAAGTCTGTAAGGTGGCGTGAGTCTAACCTGTAATCTACTCTGTACTTTAATTCTAGGATAATAATGTCTAACATTAGGAAACTAGATTAAAACAAAACTCAGTTTACAACAAGGATAAATTGTAATAGAAGTTGCAGGAAGAAGTTTTAGTCAATAGGACCCTTAAAGAAAGCTGAAACAAGTGCTTGCTGCCATCAGACTTTTTTTTTTTAAAACCGTCTAAACTATAAAAGTGGGTTTTATGTAAATTGCTCATGCCAAACATTTGCATTATATATTCCTATTCTTTTGTACTTCCCATTTGATGAAGTTTTCTAACTGTGGTTTGTTGGTGCGGGGGTGGGGACCCAAACCTAAACCACATAGGACAAATTGAATTATAAACCTGGTGTGGTCCTTTAACTCAATTACATCTAATTTGTGTTATTTTAGTCATCCTGGGTGGCAGCTGTTCTGCATAAGTACTCACAAACATTTTTGATGTAAGAATTTGTCTTGATTACAACTCTTTAAGGTTGGTAGCAGCCTATTTCTATTTTAAGTGACAAAGTTATAGATTAATTTGGTATATCAAGACCATTTTAAAAATTAAAAAATTAGGTTGTTCTTTAAATAGACTGCAAAAATCTTTTGCATCCAATGTTTATTTTAAATGTTAATTTTTGAATAATTTCAGTCATTGTCTTATATTTCATGCTTCTACTTAAATTTATTTAAAAATAGCCTCTTAATTATTTTAGTCAAGCAATTATTAACTTGAGGGCAAGGGAGTACAGGATTTTATTTTTATTTTGCTTTTAAGGGTGCGTGCATTTGCCAGAGATGGAGAGACAGAGAGACAGAAAGCAAGAAATCACCTCCTGGGGGTGGCCACATTGCAATCCCTTCTCCATTCTCCTCTTGGGATTTTGGGCATGCATGCACACGTACCTGGCATGAGTTTCAAGCCACCAGGTCTGAGACTTGAACTGCGGTTGACTACATGGAAGTCCAGTAACATAATCATTACACCATCTGCTGGTCCCAGGAATACAGAATTCTAGATCTTGATATGCCCAAATAAATATTTAGACATTCTAAGCCAAAATTTGGGATGATCTGGGAAGACATGAAAGAATATGCATTCAAGATTGTTCAGTTCAGTATAATTGAGGTGGAGCTTTGAGTTATAGAATTGAGTTAGGACTGAGTATGACACAGAGTCTAACTTACTGAAAATATCTTGAAACCCATGAGAGTCATGTAAAAGCTGACACAAGAATCACTTTTATGAATTAACACTAATTTATCCTTCACCCTGTCTTTAAATATTTTATTTTCTGAGATCCATCTTCTGAACAAAATACTCAGTGTATTTAATTCACTGAGTATTATTAACTTAGGTAGAAAAAGGACTCATATCTTACAATATAAAAGATAGAATCTGCATATTATAAAAGCAGAAGAGAACATATATGATAGAAGGACCTTGACTTATTTTCTGAAGTATACAAAGGGCATAATGCTACATTTTAGGGAATTACAGTATAGGAGTACCATCCAACAGAGACAGAAATGGAAGAAAAATTTTGATACCTTAAAAGCGAGGATATATGAATATACTTAGAAAGCCATTGTTTTTCTTCTAAATTCAGTCATTTTCATTTAGCAACTAAATATCTGCTGTGGACAAAATAGTGTTCTTGGTACTGAGATTTCAAAGATAAAAAAGCTCAAGTTCCCATTTTTAACGTCTAGTATTAGGGGTCACAAACATGTTATAATTTATAGCATTATGTGGTAGATGAAGTGATAGAGATGTTCAAATAAATTTACAAGTTCTTATTTTGTTATGTGGAGAGTGATAGAACTAAGGGTAGAATATTAGATCAAATCAGAAGAGAATTAAAAAAAAACTCTGTACCATAAGTAAAATCAACACCTTTCACTAGCCATTAATCAATTACTCCATAGACAGGAGAGTAATTTGTTGAAATTAGTATTGTCTGTCAGCTGTGTACACTTTTCCTGTATTCATTCTCTTTTTAAGGAAGGCAGTAAAAATTGATCAATTATAATAAGCATTTTTTGTACATTATCTAATTTTAACTAACTGTATACTATACCAAGTTCCATAACATTTAAAACACTTTGATTATTAATCTAACAATTCCACCACTGAGTGTGTATCCAAAGGACCAGAAGCCATTTATCACAGCACTATTCACAATAGCAAAGACTAGAACTAACCCAAGTGTTCATCAGTGGATGAATGATTACAGAAAATATGGGATATATAGAGTGGAATGCTATTCATCCATAAAAAAGAATGATATATTGTCATTTGTGACAGATGGATGAACTTGGAGAAAATTATGTTAAGTGAAATAGGCCAGGCATAGAAAGACAAATCCTCCATCGTTTAATTCACATGTGGAATCTTAGCTCCGGAAGCTGAGAGTAGAATGGTAGTTACCAGAGGCTTGGATAATTGGGGGGAGGGAGGAGGAGGGGGATGAGAAGATGTTGGTCAAAGGATATACAATCATAGTTAGATGGAAGTTAAAAAAAAAAAAAGCCTTAAATAGGTGTACAAGTGGTAGCAGAAACTGAAAAGGTGATTGACTGGAGCCAGGAGGTGAGATGGGGAGAAAAAGAGAAGAGCTGGGTGGGAAGAGAAATGGAGAATGAGTTCTAAGGGTTATGAAGTTTATTTATTAGATGATGTAAATGTTCAGAAATTGTGGTAATGGTTTCACAGCCCTGTGAATGCTAAAATCTATTAGATAATACATTTTAAATAGGTGAATTGTACAAGCCTATGTACATATCATTAACACAGAATTACATCTCAATAAAGCTGTTAAAAAAACTTTTATTATACTCTATTCTTTTTTTTTACATTTGACACCATCTACCTACCTATGACTTGCTGAAATGTTTTTCTTTGGTCTTCAGTGGCATTGTTCCTTTTGGCTTCTTCTCCTGCCTTTCTATCCTTGCTTGGTGTCCCTTTTGTTGCCTTCATGCCTAATATTAGTTAGCTATTGCTACAGCACATTCTCCTAAAATTTAGTGGTTTAAACTATGAGCATTTATTATCTCATAGCTCCTGTGGGCCAGTAATACTGTTTCCATCTTATCCTCATATGTGTGATAAACACTCAGACATTCAACGAATGTTGCTGAATGATTCATGAATGGATGATGCTATTCAGGTTGAGCATTTACACCTAAATGACTATATCAGTTTCTTTGCTGGCTTCTGATCTTCACTCCCATGCTGTTTTAAAACCATCCTTTCTAAAAAAGTTCATGCTACTGCTTCCTTTATCAATATACCAATTGTGGCTCTCACTGGCCCAATCTGTTGGTTCCCTTGGCATTCAGAGCCTTCTATAAACCAGCCTCACCCTATTAATTCAACCATGTTCCTTAACACATTTCTGAACTAGTTGTTCACACCTTAGCCAACCCCTTTCCCATGCCTAATACTACTAAGTCCTACTTTATTTTCTTACTTTCATTCTCTTTTTTCTTCACCTGTAATGCTTACCCTCTTTGTTTTTTTAAATCTTACTAAGTTTCTCTCTACTTAAGCCTGATTATGTTCCTTTCACTCTTTCATACAGCCGCTTTGGACTGGCCCACTCTAGTTTTTAATCTTTGAATTTCTGAGGTACTAACACTTAATACCAGTGCATTTCTTTGTTTTTAATTAGTTTAATTAGGATAGTGTTACTTTCCAATTAGAAATGCAGTTTTATAAGAGCAAAGTCCTTTTACTTCTTGTGTCTCTCTTCTAGTGTGTTCTGAGTGTATGTTGGTTGACTGAAAAATTATGTCTAGGGAACCAGCAGTTAGCGTAATGGCTATGTCGCTGGATTCCCACGTAGTCGACCGCGGTTCGCGTCTCGGACCCGGTGGCTTACAACTCACGCCGGGCGCGTGTGCGTGCGTGCCCAAGATCCTAAGAGGAGAATGGAGGAGAAGGGATTGCGGCGTGACCATCCCCCCTGGGGGGTGATTTCTCGCTTTCTATCTCTCTGTCTCTCTCTGTCTGTCTGGCGAGCGCACGCGCCCTATAGCAAAAAACCTCTCCAAAAAAAAAAAAAAAAAAAATTATGTCTAGACACTCAACAGTAAAAAAAAAAAAAAAAAACTTTCTGTGATGCTGTGAGTGAATTTTAACTCCCAGGGTCATTCATGAGAATGAGTTGGGACTTCAGGACAGTTTGGAACTACATTTTGGCATTTTCCTGAAGAAGCATTGTTGTATGAAGAGATTATTTTTTAAAAAAAGAAAGTTCCCTTTGGCTAACTGTAAGAATTGGTGTTGGGACCAGCAGTTAGCGTAATGGCTATGTCGCTGGACTCCCACGTAGTCGACCGCGGTTCGAGTCCCGGACCCGGCGGCTTAAACTCACGCCGGGCGCATGTGCGTGCGTGCCCAAGATCCCGAGAGGAGAATGGAGGAGAAGGGATTGCGGCATGGCCATCCCCCCTGGGGGGTGATTTCCTGCTTTCTATCTCTCTGTCTCTCTCTGTCTGGCGAGCGCAGGCGCCCTATAGCAAAAACCTCTCCAAAAAAAAAAGAAAAAAGAAAAAAAAAAAAAAAAAAGAATTGGTGTTTAGTTTGAACTATCAAAGCAAAAGTTTCAAGAGTTGCCTGGAGAGACCAGCAATTAGTGTAATGGCTATGTCGCTGGACTCCCACGTAGTCGACTGCGGTTCGAGTCCCGGAGCTAGTGGCTTAAACTCACGCCGGGTGCTTGTGCGTGCGTGCCCAAGATCCCGAGAGGAGAATGGAGGAGAAGGGATTGCGGCGTGGCCATCCCCCCTGGGGGGTGATTTCTCGCTTTCTATCTCTCTGTCTGTCTCTGTCTGTCTGGCGAGCGCACCTGCCCTATAGCAAAAAAAAAAAAAACCTCTCCAAAAAAAAAGAGTTGCCTGGAGTGGAACAGGTATTAAGTAGCAACCAAACATAAGATATTATTGCTTCAGCTATAGGCAGGCCAAGCCCTTTGGCATAGATAAGTAGAATAAGGAATTTACTTTTATCTCTTAAAAGTTTCATGGATTTGATTTACAAAGAGAATAGCTGAAATTTTGTGTTAGCATGGTCTCATTATTCACCAAGAAAAGTTAAAATCAGGTAATAATTTTAATCAAAATATAGGTATGCATATAGCCTGAAAATAAAGTTGTGGCTAATTGTGTTCCATAATATTCTTGGTATATTTTGTCCAGTCCTGAAGAATGAGTCCTGAGAACCAGTGGCAAGTAAAGTTCTAGTTCCTTTGATAACTTTAAGTTTAGATTTTTGCTTTTTGCTTTTTGCTAAGATATAATTCTATTCACATTAGTTTCTATCTATATTGTTTTGTCTCTTATTTTTTGTTCTACCTTTTCTTTACCTTTCTTTTTCTCTTATTTTTCCACTAAAACTATAGGTAGAACGTTAGATCCTAATTAGGGCATAGGGAGAGCATTTGCCTTCTCATAATAACCATCTCGAATTTTGTTTACAGCAGGTCTTCAAAAAGTTCATAGTTTCTTTTACAAAAAAAACTATGCATGGATTTCAAATTTTTTTTGCACCAAAATAAACTTGTATTTTAATTCCATTTTTTCCAGAAACTTTTTGAAGGCCCCTCATAGATTTAGTTTTAGAATTATTTATTATATCAGTCTATGATTTCAGTTGTTATTTGCATGTTTTTAAATTCTCTATGGTTAAATTACTGGTGTTTATACAAGAAAGGTTTTCCCTCCCCTGTTATTTGAGCATGTAGGTGTTTTAGCCAAGATTCCTGTTTTTAGTGCTGGAATACTTGGATTAGAGAAATTTAGGAAATGAGAAAGTTTAAAGCTCTTGATTCCTAACTCTTTTTCATATAGCTAATGATGTTTAGATACTTTTAAAAAAATTAATTATTTATTTTTATTTCTTCTTCTTCTTTTCTAAATTTGCTGCAGAGCATATGTGCTTACTAGAGAGAGACAGAGAGAGAGAGGGAAAATGAGAAAACAAGCCTCCAGGTCTGGGACTTGAACCACAGTCAGCCATGTGGGAATCCAGCACATTAACCACTATGCTACCTGATGGCCTCCTTGTATACAATTTTTTTTTTGGAAGATAAAGCATATCAGAACCAGGTTACCTGGTTCCTGCCCAGATAACCTCCTCTTTGTATCCCGTCCCTCCTTCCTTTACATCCCATGCACCTTTAAAGGCTTCCTCACAAAGTCAACCTGTTGATATTAGCTCCGTTACATCCTTCAGTTTTCTTCTTTACTCATTCCATACTCCCCCATGTCACACTTCTCTACCCCATGGTCAACCTCCTGTCATATTTAAAGGTAAAAGAGGAATGGTGTAGGAGGACATGGCCAGGCATGGGGGTGCAGCAGAAGGGCAGTGCTCTTAGATGCGGAAGTCATATGGAAGTCACATTTGTGTCCCAAGGTGTCTCCCTATCTGGTCAGGCATGAGGACGTGTATCTTTGATCCTGGCAGGTGGAGATTGGTGTGGGGAGTGGATTGTAGTGTGAAAACCCCATTGGTGTCTTTTTCTTTCTCTCAAGAAATATATAAGTGAACTAAAAAAAGAAAAAGAAAAAGGGAGGCAAGAGAGTCAGTAAGAGGGGGCCAGAGACTGATATGAATAAGTGTTAGGAAGCAGTATGAGCGTAGCCCACAAAAGACTTTATTGCCTTCTCTAACCATTGCCCTATTCTGCCTTATTCTTGTTGCCACCACTTTAATATTTCTAAATACGTTTAAAATAAAAATTAAATTCATTTGTATTTTAGTCCTCTATACTGTATTGTATAAATGCTGGTTCTACTGAGCCACAGATACATAACCCAACATAAAAAAACACTGACTTTTCAACTCTTCCATTTTTCCAGTGAGTTGATTTTAAAATTCGAGGTTAGAAAAAAAGAAATGTGTTCTCCTAAGTTGAAAAGTAGGCTCAGTTCTATGCTTTCAAAGTTAGTAGTTTGCTATCGGTATCCCAGAAACCAGAAAGTCAATCATTAGCCTATTTTAACAATTGTGTTAGTAAACACTAAAAGTTATGAATAGGTATTTATGGGAGAAAAATTGTCCATGTATTTAATCATCATGTCAGAAAGTGTAAATTAATCCTATGTATGTTAAAGATAGTACACACCAGTAATAGAAAAATAAAGATTATAGTAAAATAATAAAAAAAGAACTGCTTTTTTTAAAATTCCCAGGGATGTCCTTAAGATCAAATCTCATGGTTTTTATTTAGTCTCCATTTTTCTTGATCACTGTGTTAAATTTTATACAAATTTGAACATTCATTTCTTGATAAAAAGGAAAAGACGTATTGAATACAACTTTTGCCACATGAAACTTTGTCTAATCAGCCTCATTTAAAAGTGCACGTTTCATTGGATGGCATTTGCAAATTGTTCTCCTACCCCCGTCAGAGCTTGCAATATGAAAATGCTTCCATATGCTTAAAGTCTACTCGTTTTGCTGAAGAATTAAAAAAATAAAAGCATACTCTACTGGCTAGCCATCATGTAAACATGAAGCTACGATGTGGGCAGATTTGGTAGTGCAAGCCCCTCAGAGTTCATTGTAAACAACTGCAGCCCTGAGGCCTCCCTACTGTTCAAGATGAGTGCAGAGAGGTTTTTATTTATTTATTCTGTGCCTCACAAAAGTAAATTTTTAAAAATGCAGTTGTGATTTGTATATGGCTTAAAATATTTAAATGCAGTTAAAATATAGTGTTAAACTCTGATTTCGAACAGATTTAAGCATTTTAAGTAAATAAATACTTTTGCTTCCATGTTCTTTATGTATCTCAAAGGCTTTTCAAGAGACACAACTGTGGTCTGGCCCCCAATCCCTCATGCCTATATTAGTGACAGTCTTCTCCTTGATCTCCCTAACCTTGTCATCTTCCCTTTAACGTATGCTACCTGATACTACTAGGATTATCTTTCATAAATAACATTATGCCTTTTCCTATCAACTGATCTCATTTACACAAATTTCACTGATTTTTCTCAAAATCTGATTTATGATTTCCTTTCCAGAATCTTTGTGAAAATCCATCGGGCCCTTTTTTTACCACAACACTTTTGAACCAAACTCCTACTTTATTATTTTTATGTTGATATATTGAGCATTAAGAAAAATTTGTTACATGGCTTGGTGGTTAAGGGAGCTGGAGCCCACATGGCTGATCTTGCAGTTCAAGTCCTGACTGGGCAGCTTGAAAAACACACTGGGTATGTGTGTGTGTATGTCCAGAATCAAGGAGGGAGAAATTCAGGAGGAGGGCATTATGGCCTGACCATTCCTCATGGGAAGTATTTTCTCCCTCTCCTTCTCTCTTTCTGTCTGTCTTTGGCAGCACACACACTGTCTGGAAATTTTTTTAAAAAAGAAAATTGCTTTATGTCTGTTCTTTAGAAACAAACTATCTTTAGAAACACTACTATCTTCTTTTTCTTGTGACTTGAGTCTAGTAATGTCTGAGCATACAATATAAGTTAAATATATACTCTGTAAGTGCTTTTTGTCAAATTTAACATTGTGGTTGCTTTTAAAAATCATATAAATGATCAAACAGAAGAGCTGAGTGATGGTATCTACACAATGCTTAATATATGGTAGAGATGATAAAAATAAATCCTACTGAAGTCTGTACTTTAAAGATTTATTGCTTAGCTTTTGTAATTGATGGTCTTGTCTTTTTGTTTGTTTATTTATTTGTTATAGGGCATGTGTGCTTGCTAGAAAGAGGTGAGGGGAGAAGTAAGAAATTACCCCCTGCCCAGAGAGGATGACCACACCGTAACCTCTTCTTTTCCATTTTCCTCTTGGGATTTTGATCATGCAAGTACATG
Source organism: Tupaia tana (assembly GCA_026018925.1). Taxonomy (NCBI): domain Eukaryota; kingdom Metazoa; phylum Chordata; class Mammalia; order Scandentia; family Tupaiidae; genus Tupaia; species Tupaia tana. Next base: position 233,170,598 of record JAKSZU010000001.1, read on the forward strand.
TGCCCTGGCATGTTTTTCAAATGCTGGGTCTGAGACTTGAACCACACAGTTGGCCATGTGGGGTCCAGCCACCTTAACCCTACACTACCAGCCAGCTTAGAGAAATAGGTTTGAAGTTCTTGTGGTTATAAATAGAAGTTCTTTTGTTTTATTTCTATTACTGTAGTGTCTTAGACCAAACATGGTAAAAAAAACCAAAACAGCTATATTTGAATATTTCAAAAAGATTTAGGTAGAGGAGTAACACTGCCTGATTTTAAGACAAATAAAGCTACACCTGGCAGAGCAGTACTGGGATAAAGATAGACAAATAGCTCAGTGGAAAAGAAAGGAGAATCGCATGCATACATGTGTGGGCAACTGAGTTTTAACTAAGATATGAGGCAATTAACTGAACAAAGGCCTATCTTTTAGAATTTTAATACACGGTAATAAAACATCTGGATATCCTTGTGAAAAAAAATGACAAATATCACATACCATTTGAAAGTTTACTCAAAATGAATCACAGACTAAAATGTTAAACTTAGAGCTATAAAATTCCTGAAGAAATACATAGAAATTTTGTTCCCTTGAAATAAGCAAAGATTTCTTATTATTTTCTCTAAAAACACAGTCCATCAAAGAACAGATATAAAAGTTGAATTTCATCAAAATTAAAATGTTCTGGTCTTTAAAAAGAAATGAAAAGCCAGTCTGAGAGGTAATATTTGCAAAGCATTTTTATGAGAAGGACTTCTATCTAGAATATATAAGGGAATCACAAAGAAAATGACCCAACAGCCACAAAAAATAGGTTTGACCAGACGTATCACCAAAGAAGATGTATAGATGACAAATAAGCACTTGAATAGAAGTCCAATATTATTAATTGTTAGAGAAATGTAAATTAAAACCACAATGAGATATTAGACTTATTAGTTTGGTTAAAATGAAAAAGACTGGCCTTACAAAGATTTGATGAATTTTTGAAGGAATTAAAACTCTCCTGTCCTATGGTGAGAATGTAAAATGTTATATCTGCTTTGAAAAATTGTTTGGTAGTTTCCTAAAATGTTAAATGTGGGGCCGGCAGGTGGTGTGGTGGTTAAGGGTGCTGGACTCCTACATGACCAATAGTGGTTCCAGTCCCAATCCTGGTGGCTTGCTTTCTCACTTTCCTTCTCTCACTCTCTCGATCTGTCTCTCTCTGGTCAAGTTAAAATAAATAAATAAATACATAAATAAAATAATATAAAATAATTTTTAAAAAAGTTAAACTTATACCTGCTGTATGATCTAGCCATTCTATTGTATTTAGCTTTCTACATGAGAGAATTGAAAGCATATGCACATGAATGTATAGCAATCTTATTCATAACAGCCAAATCACCTATCTGTCCATCTAAAAGTGAATTGATAGAGTCAGAGGTGGCGTGGTTAATGTACTATCCATGCTGTTATTAATACATGTACCAATAAGGAATTCATTTTTATTGCCGAGTAGTATTCTATTATATACTTTAATTTGTTTATCCATTCACATTTTTTTTCCTTTTTAGTTTTTGCCATAGGGTGCATGTGCTCACTGGAGAGACAGAGAAAGATAGAGAGGAGGAAAGTGAGAAATCGTACACCACCCTCCCCTAGGATAGATGGCCATGCTGTAATCTCTTCTTCTCCATTCTCCTTTTGGGATTTTGGGCATGCACGTACATGTGCTGGGTGTGATTTTCATGATACTGGGTTTGGGGCTTGAACTGCAGTGGGGCATGTGGGAGTCCAGCACCTTAGCTACCACCAGGCCACCTGCTGGCCCCATGTTTCCGCTGTCTTAATTGTATTGATGGTTTTGCAGGCAAATATGTAATTTAAAGCATACCAAGCTGAGCATTTTAACTGTGTGCAGCTTTTTATAGTGTAATAAAATTATATCTCATTTTTAAAAAAGAAAAAGTAAAGCAGTGTTAACAAGTGCAGTTTACCAGCCAAAGTCTCTTTTGTAAGAATTGTGTATTCATCAAATTCAGTATTTTGCTGACATTTAATATATAGATTGGGGGTATAGGAATTTTATTGTTCTGTTCTAGTAGAGCAGTTTCTTAGTTTTTCTTTGTCTTTCATGACACTTTTTTTTTTTTTTAAGAATTCTTATTTATTAAATTTTTACTTATTCATTTTAATTTGATCAGAGAGAGAGAGAGAGACAGAGAGACTCAGAGAGAGACTGAGAGAGAGAGAAAGCTACCAGGTCTGGGACTTGATCCATGGTCAGCCATGTGGGAGTGTCCAGCACCCCAACCATCACGCCACTTGCTGGCCTCCAACATTGACATATTTGGAGGATATGAACAGATCCTTAATTTTGTATGGTGCCTCATTTGGGTTTGTATAACTGTTTCTACTCTATCTTGTTTTTTTCTTTGTTGTAGTTTAATTCTGTGTATGTGTGCACATATGTACACACAAGTGTGCACTTACATGCTGTGTGCTTATGTTGAGTCCTCTTTTCCAAACTAGTTACAAATTCTAGACAGAGCTGATTCATCCTGTTAAGTTTTGTTCTCCACACTTTCAAGCACATTTAATAGTCCATAATAAAATTAAACATATTCATAAGTCAAAAGCTCTGACATATTGTAGTTTTTTAAAAGATTTATTTATTTTTATTATTTATTTTACTTTATTTTATTATTATTTATTTTTAATTTTACCACAGAGAGACAGAGAGAGAGAGAAAAGGGAAAGTTAGCTGTGAAGTCTGGACTTGACCCTCGGTTGGCCATGTGGCAGTCCAGTACTTTATCCACCACACCACTTGCCAGCCCCCTGACGTATTGTAGATTAAGGAGGGGAATTGAAAAATATAGAGAAGGACATATTACATTAATTTATTAATTAACTCTAAGTAATTAAGGATGTCAAAGAATGACATAGTAACAATAGAAGCATTAGGGACCAGCAGTTAGCATAATGGCTATGTCACTGGGCTACCACGTAGTCGACTGCAGTTCGAGTCCTGGGTCCGGTGGTTTAAACTCCCGCCGGACCCGTGTGCGTGCGTGCCCAAGATCCTGAGAGGAGAATGGAGGAGAAGGGACTGCGGCGTGGCCATACCCCCTGGGGGGTGATTTCTCGCTTTCTGTCTCTTTGTCTCTCTCTGTCTGTCTGGCGAGTGCACGTGCCCTATAGCAAAAATCTTTCCAAAAAAAGAAAAAGAAAAAAAAACAGTAGAAGCATTATGTTTTCTTTTATTGAATATTGAGGGAAATTGGGCACTACAAAGTGTAATGTAATGTGTAGCATGTGCAGAACACTGTGAACCCTGTACCGATTGACATGTGTTACTTTTTTTCATCATTCCTCTGAGGAAACCCTTTACAATAATATTTGGCCTCCTTTCCATGTACAGAGTTCCAAATAGCATTTCCATCTTACCTGGTAAGTGGTCAATGAAACTATCATGAAAGATCTTCAACTTTTAAAAATATGTCGCTTGGGATCAGCAGATGGCGTAATGGTTACGTTGCTGGACTCTCAAGTGGTTGACTGCAGTTCAAGTCTTGGACCCAGTAGCTTAAAACTCACACTGGGCATGTATGTGTGCATGCCCAAGATCCCCAGAGGAGAATGGAGAAGGGATTGTGGTGTGGCTATCCCCTACCTGGGGGGGGGGGGGGGTGTGTGATTTTTCACTTTCTGTCTGTCTCTCTTGTGAGTACATGTGCCCTATAGCAAAAAGCTCTAAAAAAATTTGCTCAAGTTTAGAAATATCATAGATTGTCAAAACAAAGTATTTTATGATCCTTATTATCCTTTTATTATCAATAAACATAGTTATAAGAAAGTGACTCACCCAAAGTTTTAAAAGCAAGCATAAGAAAGAAGTTTCTGTTTTGAAGTCAGCATCTGAAAAGATACATTGCAGCTTTTTAGAGGCTTTCATTTTCTTGAAGCTCATCACCTATTTTTGAAGGTCCATAGTAAGCTTGAATTTATTATTCAGGATTATTTAAGATCTTAACTCTGTAAACTTTGAGGAACTCTTAGAACATTGCTTTCTCCTGTTTTGATGAAAAACATTTTTCTTAGTATTAACTTTCATAACTGTCATCTGGTATAGTTATCTCAGTTTATTATTTCTCTCTGAAGGTCTATTCTAACTCTACATTTATCTGAACTTACTGAATAACTCCTCATTACTCAGCACATACTTCAGTGAAGAGATTCTGAGGAGTAACGGCTGACATTCTCCATATTGTGGTTTGTCTGTGTGTATGTGCCTGTGGATAACTTGGCAATCACTTCCTCAGCTAAATAACAGCCAGGGTGGTTCAGCCAAAGTTTAGAGGAATGAAATAACTGAAGTGGGACTTTTTTGTATAATACTGAGTGATACTATTCTAAGTTCTTTCTTACTGAATTGCTCAGGTAGTAGGTAGTGGTTCATTGCTATGGTAGGTATTCAAAGCAAAACAAAACAAAGCAAACAAAGAAAACCCTACAACAACCAACAAACAGGAAATACCAGTTAATTCAAATGATCTCCTTTCTTGCCACAGTGTGAAGCCAAGAACTTCCTGAAATGTATGCTTAGATCAGAATCTGATTTAGAAAATGAAAAACAACATCTTGTCTATTTTTTTTTTCAGGATCAGGTTTAATAGAAAACTGGTGGTGCACTAGTTTTCTCACAGACATGGCTTGAAAATATTTTATATGCTTGTCAATTTTTTAAAAATAGTGTTCTTCAGGGTTTATTTTCTACTGCAGCAGGAAGAGACGCTGTGATTCACTGAACATAGAAAATAATGGCCCTGCAGTATTAAAAGTGCTTTGATCTTCTGTTTTGACATGTTGAATTTATCTTTAATTATATGTGATGATATTTGATTACTGTACACTTAGATTATTATAATGTGGTTTGTAAAATGTAGTTTGTAGTGTATAATAACCTCAACACCCATTTTTCTGTAGTTAAGAATTTGTGGAGTGATGTTTTAGTTTTGTTTAAATGAAAAGTATTAGACTTCTGAATTAGCAGACATTTAAAATGTAAGATACTTAGCAGACAGGCAAAGTATGATCCCTGTGCAATAGGATTATGCGTGTGCCCTGTGGGACCCAGTGTCTTATTTTACAGAGGTAACAGAATTATGTGTAGTGGTTTCCTGATCTATTTACTAAATGAATGCTTTACTTCAGGTAAATCACTTAAGTTCTCTGAACCTTTGAAAGATGAAAGACTTGGACTAGATGAGGCCCAAGGTTTCAGTTCTGAAATTCTGTGATTCTGCTACTCTGTGATATCTATCATGGATATAATGCAGAATACAATAGAAATTCCTGACACACTTTTCTAAAAAAAAAAAAAAATTCAAAAATATTATTTTCAGTTAATGATTTTTGAGCTTGTGTTTTGATATGGAAATGAGATACTTAAAAACAAAACCAAAATGACTTTTTCATCCTGGGGGAAGAGGCAGTGGGTTGGTGGGCAGCCCCATGGTATGCCACAATTGAAGAGAAAACTTTAATTTGGAATTTCCTGTATTATGCCAGTGTCTTAGCCTTGAGGATATGATGCCATTCTTTGAAATTGTCAGCTTGCATTTACATGCCCAACCCTGATTTTTTTCCAACTTGGGCAGTTATAAGCCCCACCTCTGAAAGGCCCTTCTTAAGAGTTTGAACCTGGTCCTAATTCTCTAGGGGAAATTGCAAAATTATTCTTTCTTTTCATATCTTAGCCAGATATAGTAATTTGACTTTTAACACCATTTAATCAATTTTGCCAATGTTTATAAGGGGCAGTCAGGTAAAAAAGAAACCAAAAAACAAAAAACCACAAAAGCAAAAATAAACAAACAGAATGCTACAAGTCCAGTGCCTATTTACAGAGTATCATTAGGAGACATAATATCCCATGTATTATTATCCTGAATTTTGCTTATTTTTGCTTTCCTACTGTTCTTTACTTGCTTAGGAGATGTCTTCTATTATAATAAATCTGTCCCGCACAATCATTTACTGCCTAAGAACTAAACAGTGCTACTTTGATTTGAGTTTGTTTACTGAATAGCCATAGTATGTTTTATCTGTAAATTCTTTTTTTTTAAGTGAAAGCATACACATATGTATAGTTTGTGGTAAGTAGGTGGCAGAGTGCAAAGCAAACCCAGAAAGGTATGATCCTGCAGCTGTATATCAAGCTATTCTCTTTTCTACTCACAGACTATTGCTGTGTTAAGATTATAGCATTTGTTTCTTTTTAGAGAGGGTAGAAAGGGGAAGACTTACTAGAAACCATTTCAGGATAGTTAAAACTCCAGACCATATGTTAACAGAGAATAAAAGTTGTATAGACAAGTCCAAACATAAGATATTATTGGTTCTCTTTTTTGGTGGTAGCATGGGGAAAGCAGTTGGGGATAGGAGCTAACACTTAAATCTGAAAAACCCATTTTTGTTACCTGTTTTCCTGCTGCCTCTGCAGTTCGGGTAGGATCCCTTGAGGTGGATTGTCAACTAGGAAGATGGTGGGAAATGAGAGAGCACATCACAGAGCCTGAGGCAATAGCATTATAGTTTCTGTTTCTCTTTCTTGTTCCCTACAGTTGGTAAACCTGAAATGAATCTTCAGTAAAATTTCAGATTAGTTGATTTAGCAGATGGTTGTTAAATTCTCAGAAGGAAAAAATGATGATCTCTAGGAGTCAGCCTGAGTTTATGAAAAAATGTTGTGATAGGTTGGCCTGATTTTATTCTTCAAAAGGCTATTAGACTATTGATCACACCATTCAAATGTTAGAATTTTATGAAGCTTTTTGACATGGCCCATTATGATATTACTGTGAGCCAGCTCTGTGAGTGATATGATAGGATAATATGACGATATTGAACTGTTTGAGTAACCATCTGAACAAGTGTTATTAATGGATCTATGTTAACCTAGAAGGAGGGCTCTGGGATACCTCAGGAATCTGTCTTCGGCTTTATGTTATATAATATATAAACAAAGAGTTAAAAGAAAATACAGCTGGCATACTAATAAAATTTATAGATAATACACAGTTGGAAAATGGCTAAAATTATTAGGTGATAGAGATAAGAGTCATAAAGGTCTAAACATACTGGGAGGACTATACTGGTTTGACCAGTATGATACAATTTACTGAGAACAAGTTATAATGCAATATAAAATATATAATGCTATATACTACAGAATCACATAGAAATAGCTTAAATGTAGAAATAGAAAAAAACAAACAACATCCTGAAGTTAATTGAAACTTAATATAAACGACTTTGTCATGTTCCTTTCCCAAAATGCATTATTTTCTTCTTTTTTTAAAATAATTACTTATTTTAAATTTTATTTATTCATTTATTTATTTTAATTTGACCAGAGAGAAACAGAGAAAGAGAGATAGAAAGTGAGAAAACAAGCTACCAGGTCCAGGACTTGAACTGTGATCGGCCATGTGGAAGTGTCCAGCGCCTTAACCACCATGCCACCTGCTGGTCCCCAAAAATGCATTATCATCTTAATAGAATGTCTAGAACAGGGTTGGTGCTAGTACTGCCTTGCTTTTATTTTTATTTTTTTTAAGTGCATCAGACTATTCTCTGATTACCACACTTAGACAAAAATACAAGTACATCCAGAAGAAAATGGCTGAAACAATACAGAAAGTTTTCATATAATCATGCTGAAGGAAGAAGAGATGTTTATCTTATATGAGTCATAATAACCATTTTTTTTAATTAAAAAGAAAAACATTATTTGTTTGTTTCTTTGTTTTTTTTTTTATTTATTTATTTTAATTTGAACAGAGAGAGACAGAATGAGAAAGAAAGAGAGAAGGGGAAAGTGAGGAAGCACGCCGCCAGGTCCAGGACTTGGAACCACAGTCAGCCATGTGGGAGTCCAGTGCCCTTAACAACCACACCACCTGCTGGCCCCCATAATAGCCACCTTCTACTATGCAATGGATGATCCTGTGGAAGAGTGGTTGGAATGAGATTGTGAGGCACTAGGTTGCAAAATGACAACAATTATTAGATGTTATACGGCAATTGATTTTTGGTTCCATATAAGGAAGGATTTGTTAGAATGAGATTGTGAGGCACTAGGTTACAAAATGACAATTATTAGATGTTATGTAGAGAGAGATTTTTGGTTCCATATAAAGAGGAATTCACTGGTCCTTAAAGCCGCCCCAAAATTGAAATGGACTGTGCTGGGAACTTAATGAATTTTCCAGGGTGTTGCCAAACCATCTTCTGAGCATATGGTAATAGAAGAAATTTATTTTTCAGATCAGATAGAGAGTAAAACCAGTTGATTTATAAGATTCAGACGGACTTTTTGGTGATGTGTTTCCTATTTGTTTACAACCAGTCTTATTCCCTGTCATTTGGCTATGAAGCAAAGAATGTATTTGACCATGAATTGATAAACAGGGTTCTGTGAATCTATATAGGTTATCATTTAAAAAAAAAATGCCTGTTGCTTTTGCAACGAGTTTTATTCTTGCTTATTCACTTGAAACATAACTTTTTTTTTTGGAGAGGTTTTTGCTATAGGGCATGTGCACTCGCCAAACAGACAGAGACAGACAGAAAGATAGAAAGCGAGAAATCACCCCCCAGGTGGGATGGCCACGCCGCAATCCCTTCTCCTCCATTCTCCTCTTGGGATCTTGGGCAAGCACCCACATGTGCCCAGCGTGAGTTTAAGCCACCGGGTCCGGGACTTGAGCCACGGTCAACTACGTGGGATACAAGCGACATAGCCATTACGCTAACTGCTGGTTCCGTACATAACTTTTTAAAGTTAAAAGGATTTACCATAGTTTAGAAGGGAAACTAATGTTTCCAGGAAATAGTATTTATATTTGATACATTTTGAGTAGCACCAAAACCAAAGTGATTCTACTGTAGCTGTAAAATGATAGTGCTATGAAATGAATATATACAGACACATTAGAATCAACAGGCTTATTGGTTTGTTCACTCATTTAAAAAAAATTATTATTTTATAAATATCTTTTGGGAACCTGGTAAGTGCCTTAGCCAGGTGCTAAGAAGTTGATATCCAGGCATACCTCAAGATATTGTAGGGACAGACCACTGCAATAAAGTACATGTCACAATAAAGTGAGTCAAATGAATTTTTTGGTTTCCTAGTGCATATAAAAGTTATGCTGGGGGGCCAGCAGGTGGTGTGGTGGTTGAGGGCACTGGACTCCCACATGGCTGACCATGGTTCGAGTCTCAGACCTGGAGGCTTGCTTTCTCACTTTCCCTCCCTCTCTCTCACTCTGTCCTTCTCTGGTCAAATTAAAATAAATAAATAATGTCAAAGGAAATAATTCTTTTTTTTTTTTTTTTTTTTTTTAAATTTTGGAGAGGTTTTTGCTATAGGGTAGTATGTGTGCTCACCAGAAAGACAGAGAGACAGAAAGTGAGAAATTACCCCCCGGGGAGATGGCCACACCACAGTTCCTTCTCCTCCATTCTCCTTTCAGGATCTTGGGCACGCACGTACATGTGCCCTGCGTGAGTTTAAGCCACTGGGTCCGAGACTCAAACCGCAGTCGACTACATAGGAGTCCAGTGACATAACCATTATGCCAACTGCTGTTCCCATCAAATAAAATAATTCTTTTTTTTGGGGGGGGTGGAGGTTTTTTCTATAGGGCGTGTGCTCTCACCAGAAAGACAGAGAGAGACAGAGAGATAGACAGCAAGAAATCACCCTCTAGGGGGGATGGCCACACTGCAATCTCTTCTCTATTCTCTCAGGTTCTTGGGCATGCACGTACACGTGCCCGGCCTGAGTTTAAGCCACTGGGTCCGGGACTTGAACCGTAGTCGGCTACATGGGAGTTCAGCAACATAGCCATTACGCTAATTGCTGGTGCCCAAATAAAATAATTCTTAAAAAAAAATAGTTATGTTGGTGGTATGGTGGTTAAGGCAGCTGGATCCCACATGACTGACAGCATGATTTGAATCCTGGACCCGTCAGCTTTGCATGTGCGCCCAAAATTCCAAGAGGAGAATGGAGGAGAAGGGATTGTGATGGGGCTATTCCCCCTTGGTGTGGGTGTGTGTGCACCCAAAGTCCTGATGAGATGGAGAAATGGAAGAAAAGGATTGTGGCATGACCATGAGCCACTGAGGAAGTATTTTCTCTCTCTTCTCTCTGTTTAGCCAGTGCACACACCTTCTAGTAATTAATAAAAACAAAAGATAGGTGCCAGCAGTTGGCATAATGGCTATGTCGCTGGACTCTCATATAGTCGACTGTGGTTCGAGTCCTGGACCTGGTGGCTTAAACTCAAGCTGGGCACATGTGCATGCATGCCCAAGATCCTGAGAGGAGATGGAGGAGAAGGGATAGTGGCATAGCCATCTCCTCTGGGGGGTGATTTCTCGCTTTCTGTCTGTCTCTGTCTCTCTGGAGAATGTATGTGTCCTATAGCAAAAACCTCTCCCCCCCACAAAAGAATTAATGTGTATGTATAACTGTTAGGTAGAAAAGAATGATTGTGGAAAAAGAAAGCCTTTGAAATACGAAACCAACAAAGGCATTGCCTATAAGATAGATGAATAGCTGTATAAATTCACTGGTTACATTGCTAAGTTTTATCTTTAATTTCTTTTACTATGAGATGGTTATTGCCTTTCTTTCCTCTTAAGAGTAACCTGATTAACAATAGCTTATAAATTCATTATCTAACCCAAGAATAGAAAGTTAGTAATATTTAGTTTTGATAAATTGGAAATATAAAATGAGAAGCCAGTACTTCCTTGTGTGACTAGAGCCAAAAGGGGTTTACACAGGGAGGCATCTCCACCGTTTGATCTTCAAGTCTTATCTAAACACAACCAAGATGGTTGCTTCTGCCATGTTGTCTTTCTTTGGTTTTCCAGGATTCTTTGGCAAAATGTTAGCTTTTGCTCACCAGTCTTCCCATCCCCAACTCATGATTTCTCTCTGACATTTCCCATAGTCATCTAAGATTATTACAGAGAAATGGAAGAGGTGTTTGTTTATTCCTGTTCATAGCAGAATTATTCATAACTGAATAGTGAATCAATCCACATCAACAGGTGAATGGATAAGCAAAACATGGTATATAATATAATAGAATATTATTCAGCCTTTAAAAGGAAGGAAATTCTGATATATATTACAATATGAATGAACCTCCAGGACACTGTGCTAGGTATAATAACCCAGTCACACACATACAAAAGTAGTCGATGATTCTAGAAACTAATGATCTAGTTTATATGAGATACCTAAAATAGTGAAACTCATTTAAACAGAAAGTACAATTGTGTTTGGCATGGGTAGAGTGAGGGGGAAATGGGGAGTTGTTTAATGGGTATAGAGTTTCAGTTTTGTGAGATGGTAGATTTCTAGAGATTGGTTGCATAAGAGTGTGAACAATGTGAAGTATTTTTGAAAGTTAGCTAAATAAAAGCATTTCCTTAACATTAAAAAAAAGGTGGGTGGAGACATGGTGGCACACACCCTATGGCAAAAACGTAGTCTACTGTGGCTTGAGTCCTGGACCCAGTGGTTTAAACCTCATGCTGGATGCATGGGCTTGCATGCCCAAGATCTGGAGAGGAGAATGGAGAAGGGATTGTGATGTGGCCATCCACCCTGGGAGGTGATTTCTCACTTTCTGTCTCTCTTTCTGGCACGTATGCATACCTTATAGCAAAAATCTCTCTTTAAAAAGAAAGAAAGAAAGATGGCAGTAAAATGCATAAAGCAGTCCTCCATCAGAACAAAATGATAATTAGATTAAGAACTTTGATCTTCAGGATTTGGTATGAGAGACTCACAAAAGGATAGTAGTAAGTCATTTATCCATGTGTCCAAAACTGAATTTAGAATCTTTTTCTCACAAATTTCCTAACTCCATCCCAAGTTGGAAATATGAATGTCACCCCACACTTCTTTTTTATCCCTTTACCCACCAAATATCAGTGGTCACATCCTGCTGATTGCTTTTATTTACCTTCTGTACATTACTAATACAATTTATTCAGTCAAGGTATACTTAACTAGCAGCTATTGTGTGCCAGACTGTTCTTTTCTGTGAGATGTTTCAATGAACAAAACAAAGATCCCTGCCCTGATGAAGCTTGTGGGGAAGACAGACAATGAAGAAAAGATCTAAGAAATGAATTCAGTTTGTTAGGAGGTGATAATGCCATGCAAAAAGAAAGCAGAGTAGGCTAGGGGTTTGGGAGCGTGGGGGCTCAGGAGAGAGCTGCAGTTTAAAAAATGAAGGTCCGTAGAGGAAGTCTGAGTGAAAACCTAAAAAGTGAGCCATAAATGTATCTCGGAAAAAGTCTTTTAGATACAACAGTCAGTGCAAAGGCTGTAAGATGAGAGCATGCCTTGGTGAGTTCAAGTAACACCAAGAAAGCCAGTCGGGAGTGGAGATAGCAAGGAGAAAGCCATGGGAAATGAAGGCACAGAGGCAAAAGTGGTCAGCTCATGTTGGGGCTTTCTAGGGCGTTGGTGGGATGGATATGTTGTGCAGAGAAGAGACACCGGATTTATGTTAGAAAAATTTCATTGGTTGCTAGTTTGAGTGTTGATTGTGTGAGCAAGAAAAAAAACAGTGAACAGTTAGGAGATCGCTGGAATATTTCAATCAAGAGATAAGGGTGGCTTGGACAGTGATTAATGGCAGTGAAAGTAAGAGATGAGGCTGGATTCTGGATATTTTAAGGATAGAGCCAATATAAGTTTCTAATAGACTAGATGTTGGGTATGAGAGAAAGAGTCAGAATAAGTCTTTCTCCTGGCTCTAGTTTTGTCCCTAGTCTCTTCTCTACATCATGTCCTTTCTTGGCTCTTTCTGTTACCACAAACAGACAGACACACACATGTGTGCGTGTGTGCACACACGCATGTATTCCCCCCCCCACACACACACATACACATGCCTGAACAAACACAAAGAAAATGTTCTTCAGCAATTAACATTTTGTTGGAGAACTGGCCCTACGGCCTACTGATTATGGGAGTCAGATCCCATATGGCCGGCTGCAGTTCAAATCCTGGCCCCAGCAGCTTGAAAAACATGCTGGGCATGTGGTTGTGTGCCCCAAGTCTCAATGGAATCTAGAAATGAAGGAGAAGGGACTGTAGCATGACCACGCTCCATTGTGGGGTGCTTTGTGCTTTCCTCTCTTTCATGTACCTGTTGGCAATTAAAAAAAAAAAAGTAAAAAAAAAGTAAAAAAATATTGTCAAATACCTCCAGTTGTCTATGAAAGCCACACTGCTTTTCATTATGTAGATTTTCATAATCCACTATCTCTGTTTCTCCAGGGTCATTTCTTATCTTTCCTATCTTCTGTTTGTGCCTTCCTGAATTATTTACTGATTCTTTTTTTTTTTAAGAGAGATTTTTGCTATATGGCACATGTGATCACCAGAGAGGCAGAGATAGAGACAGAAAGCAAGAAATCACTCCCCCAGGGAGAATGGCCACACTGCAATTACTTCTCCTCCATTTTCCTCTCTGGATTTTGGGCACGCATGCACATGTGCCTGGCATGAGCTTTAAGTTGCTGGATCTGGGACTCAAACCACAACTGACTACATGGGAGTCCAGCGACTTACACTATCCACTGGTCCCTATTTACTTGGCTCTTAGACCATCTCATCCTCTTCTCTCTTTCTGGAATATATGCTGCTTTGCTATTTGTCTATTTGAATGTCTCTCTTATAAGCTTCTTGAGGGTGGGTGTTATTCCCGAGTCATCTCTATTTCCCCAAACTCTGGAATAAAGTGTGATACATAGTAATACCAAACAAATTCTTGTTCAAAGGTTATTATTGGACCAATAGTGTTGTGTTTAAGGTGGCCAGCTCCCACATGAACAGCTGGGTAGTTTGGGCCCCGGACCTGATGGCTTGAAAAATATGCAAATGTGTGCATTCTCAAAATTCTGATAGGAGAATGGAGGAGAAGAGATTGTGTGTCAGCACTGCCCCTCCCCCAGGGGGGTGGTTTCCTCTCACTTTCCCTCTTTCTCTCTCTGTTTCTTTTGGGCAAGTGCATGCACCTTATAGTAAATTTAAGAAAAAAGTGTTGACATTATTATTATTATTATTTTGCTTTAAAGTGTCAGTTATCACTATAAGAAAAATCTTTATATTTAATTTTATATTAAATACTCTATTTAAATTAAAATTAAATTTATTTAAAAAATTTTAGAGAGGTTTTTTTTTTGTTTTGTTTTTTTTTTTGCTATAGGGTACATGAGCTCTTTAGAGAGACAGAAAGCAAGAAATCACCCCCACCCCCCAGAGGGGATGGCCATACCATAACCCCTTCTCCTTCATTCTCTTCTTGGGATTTTGGAGATACATGCATATGTGCCTGGTATGAGTTTCAAGCTGCTGGGTTTGGGACTTGAACTGTGGTCAGCCATGGAGTCCAGTGATGTAACCATTATGCCATCCGTTGGTCCCTATTTAATAAAATTTTAAATTAAAATTAACTTGTGAAAAATATTTAAAATAATATTATAAATAAATAACTTTAAAATAATATTTTAATATTTACTAATAAATATTAACTATTAACACTAAATATTAGTGGGCCAGCAGGTGGTGGTGTGGTTAAGGCACTAAACTCCTACATGATTGACTGTGGTTTGAGTCCCAGACTTGAAAGCTTGAAAATCATGCTAGGTGCATGTGCATGCATGTTCAAAATCCCGAGAGGAGAGTGGAAGAGAAGGGATTGCAGCATGGCCATCCCCCTGGGGGATGATTTCTCATTTTCTCTTTGTCTCTCTTTGGCAGCATATGTACCCTATGGCAAAAATCTAAAAAACAACAACAAAAACCAAACAAACAGAAAAACCCTAAATGTTACTATTAGAACTAAATATTAAAACTAAACACTTCATATTTATCGTTTCTGGTATTCTTTATTCCTCTGTAAGTCCAGGCTTTCATCTGGCATCATTGAACTTCTTTATTATATTGTTTGCATTTGGATTCTCTCAGTTTCTGGTTTTCTGAAAAAGATTTCATTTTACCTTTATTTTTGAAGAGCGTATTTATGAGATATAAAATTCTAGGTTAAAGTTGTCATTTTATTGTATTCTGGCTTGCATTTTTTTGATGAGAAGCCAGTGAAATTCTTAACTTTGTTCTTCTATATATTGTTTGTTTACTGCTTTTAAAAATTTTCTTTTTATAACTGGTTTTTAGCATTTTGATTATGATGTACATTTTGTGATTTTCTTTTTTTACCCTGCTTGTCATTTATTGAGCTATGTTTATCTGTTTTTTGATCATTTTCAACTATGATAAATTTTTGGCCATCAGTTTTTTCAATAGTGTCATGTCTCCCTTATGCACTTTGGTACTCTCATTATGTCTATGTTAAATCAATTAATAATATTACACAGATCAATGAGTCTTTGTTAAGTTAGTCTTTTTTCCTTTCTGTGCCTCATTTTGGATAATTTCTATTGTATTTCCAGTTCATTGATCTTTCTTGTGTCTAATCTGCTATTAATCCTGTTATTAATATTAATATGGATGTTATATTGTTAAATGCCAGAATTCTGTTGTCTTTCCAAAAAAGAGTGTTAGACTTAGTTCTAGCAAGGAGTTTGAGTTAATTGTACATTTTTCTTTGAAACTTGTTACTATGTGTCTACAGTTGTCTTTATTAGGGCACTGGTTCTCAAAGTGTGGTACCTGGATCAGCAGTATCAGTGACACCTGGAAACTTGTTAAAAAGTAAGTCCAGAGCTGTGCTCTAGAACTACTGAAACAAAAATGCTGGTCATGATGCTTAGCAGAGTGTGTTTTAATAAACCCGCCAAGTTGTTAGGATGTACTCTAACATTTAAGAGCCACCCCCCTATAGCTAGTTTAGCTTTGCTGATAAAGTGTGACCTGTCTGGAGACTCTGCAGTGCCCTAGTATTCAATGACTTCTGGAAATTATTCAGATCATCTTCATGGTAATTTGCTTGGCCTTGTGGAGTCTACCCTGTGCATGTGCAGCCTAGTTTTACCCATGATATAAAGGGGAACCATCTCCCAACCCCTGCCTTGCTCCCACCCTTGAAGATTTCTTGAGCTCTTGGAGTGGGTCCCCCTCTTCAGGACTCTATCAAAGATTCCATTCCCTTTCTCCTCTCTAAACTCTGAACTCGGCCATCCTAAGTCAAGGAGACCTCTTATTTTACTTGGGTTACCACTTCTCATGTGCACTCTAGAAAGTACTTTCAAACAGACATCAGGGCTGATTTGGAGACTCATTAGTTATGTCTTTACCTACAAGAACAGACTGGTTTATAAACAACTCATTCTAAGGCAGTCTATGATAAGGAATATAATAGAGGGAACATGAAATTATATATAGACCATATATTTCGGTTAAATCCCAGCTCCATCATTTACTGTGTTGTATAACGTCTCTCAGCTTAGTTTCCCATTCTGTAGAATGGAAATAATAATACTATAGGACTTTTGAGAAAATTAAAATGAAATTCTTCTATAAAACACTTGGCATATAGTAGAGGTTCATTAAGTGTTGGTTTCTTTCCCCTTAAAATAAACATAGGATGGAGGAGCAGTTACTTTTTATTATTACTATAGAATTCTTCAGGGAGGAAATGACATTTAAATTGTGCCTTGCAGGCTGAGCAGAATTTTCTTATTATGTTAGATGGGTTCCAAAGAATTCTGCTTTTAAAGAACTAATGAGCAAATGCAAAAGGTGAGGAACCCTGGATATGTACTTATGAAAGTTAGCTTACTCCAGAACCTCAAGAAAAGCAGTTTTGATCTAAATAAATAAATAACATTTAATAGAAAGGAAGCAAAAATGAAGGAAGAAGAACAAACAGAAAGGCTAACTCATTGTAAAACTCTACTTTCGTAGGCCATCTCTGTCTACTATCATGACTAATAAATTTGGGAAGGCCTGTGGAAAATTCCTGTGGGCAGATATTTTCTTAACCACTATTCAAGACTGCTTTAAGTTGATATTTTAAGCTGATCATTTCATTAATATTAAGTGCCAGAGTGCACTCCCAAGTTTCCAAGAGTTTGATGAATTATTTTTTTTTCTGTTATCTGTTTGCCTGGTTTATTTTCACTTTTTTTTTTTCCTTTCTGTTCTATAAAAATTGACTCCCATTCTTTTCTGAGTGAGATAATGAGAGAGTACTGTGAAGATCTTAGACTCTGGTATGTTTGCTTTCAGTACAGATACTGTCAAGGGCTTCGTAAAATATACAACTAATACTCTTTCTGTATTTTTTTAAGTAGAGAATTCTAAACTGAAGTCTTTTCTTTTACTGAAGTTACAATTTGTCCTATTAAAGTTTATTTTGTATTTCAAATTATTAGTTTTTTTTGTACTACCTGTTAAGACTCACATGGCTTCCTTGATTAAACTTGTTTCATTTCTTCAATGGGTAACTTTTAGGTGATCTTTAGGTCTAGTATGTTTGGTTTGTTTTTTGAAACTCTGGAATATTTTGGAAAAAGTAATGCTCATGGAGAAGAGCTGTTATCCCAGAAACAGGAAAAACAGAAATCGAGTATCACCCTTGAAATGTGGATTTCAGTTTTTAGAAGGTTCTCTTCTGTCTCTGGTGCCGGTCATTGAGAAATCTATCCCTGTGCTTCTCTGTAATAAGTTCTCATAAAACATCCTCTTCTGTTTGTATTAGAATTATATTAAATTCAAAAATTGAGAGTAACTTCCATATTTAAAATATTGACTCTTCTTATTCATGAAATGGCTTATTTCTCTAAGCATTCTCTAGTATTATTGTAGACTTTTATTCCCAAGGGTCTTCTACATCACTTTTTTTTTTTTTTGGTTCAATTTTTCATAAGTGTTTAGTAGGTTTTTTAAAATGGAGGCTATTTTTATTAATTAATCAAATAGATTTTGTATCCAAAAATTGACTTTTACATATGGATTCTGAAACTAGTAAACTTGCTTTTTAAAATGGTTTGTAAGCTTTCTTGTACTTTCCATGAAGAGAGTCATATTATAGGAAGTGACAGTTTTTCTTCTTCCTTTTTAAATCTCGAACTTCTTTATTCTTGAATGAAAGTGGTGATAGAGGGATCCTGTCTTTTCCTGATTTAAAGAGACTCATTCTAATATAATATTTTTCACTGTAGAGTTTCTTTTTGTTGCTAGATTGGTGGAAGTTATTTTCTTAAGTAATGAATCAATACAGAATTTTTCAATTTTTTTTCTATCTCTGCTGAGATATATCACATGTGTTTTTTCCTCCTTTATTCTTATAACATGATAATTTAAAAAAAAATTGCCAGAGGTTGTGTGCATTCACTAGAGAGAAGCAGGGAGAGTGAGAAGTACCTCTCCTCCCACCCATGGGGAATGGTCATGCTACAATCCCTTGTCTTCCATTTCTTTCTTCTTTTAGGATTTTAAGCATGCATGCACATGTGCCCAGTGTGCTTTTTATAAACTCCCAGGTCTGGGACTCTAACCACAAAGTTGGACCACCTTAACCACTACACCATAGACTGTAACATGGTAAATTATGTTAATAAAATTTCTAGTCTTGAACTATTCTTACATTCCCAGATAAATGCTATTTGTTTATTCAAAAAGAATTAATTGGTGGATATATTTATTAATATTTTCTTTAGGAATGCCCTGTGATTTTTTGTTTCTAGTACTGTATCTTTCTAAGTTGTAGAATAAGTTTGGAAGCTTTTCTTCATTTTCTGTTCCCTGGAAATATTTGTGTAGCATAGGATTTTTCTCTTCATGAAGATACAGTAAAACTCATCTGTATACTTTGCATACCTAGTGGAGTTTTTAGGTGGGAGGGTTTTTATTTTTTTTAATTTCTCCATAGAACTTTTAAAAATCAAAGTATAACATAAGGGGAATATATTCAAGATATAAATGTATAGCTCAATGAATTTTCATAAACTTAGTAATTTCCTGTAACCAGAATCCAGATAAAGTAAAAATTGCCAGTACCCTAAAAGCTCCTGTGTATGCCCTTTCAGCTACTGATTTTTCCAAGGTAGTCAGTGAGCCCTCATCTAAACCACAGATGAGGGTTTTTTGGTTTGTTTTGAAAAATATACAAATGGAATCATAAATAACTTCCTTTATATGTAGCTTTTCTGACTCAACAGTATATTAGTGAAATTCATCATGTTTGTTGTTTTGCATAGTTGTGATTCCTTCACTCTATTTGCTGTGTAGTATTCTATTGTATAATTTTTTTCATGCAGTAGAATACACTACATTTTATGTATCCATTGTACTCTTTATTTTTTTAAGAGATTTTTGCTTTAGGGTGTGTGTGATTGCAGGACAGACAGAGAAACAGAGAGATAGAAAGCGAGAAATCACCCTCTGGGAGGATGGCCATGCTGCAATCCCTCCTCCTCCATTTTCCTCTCAGGATTTTGGGCACACATACATATGCACCTGGTGTGAGTTTGAAGCCGCCGGGTCTGGGACTCAAATTGTGGTTGACTATGTGGAAGTTCAGTCATGAAACCATTATACTATCTGCTACTCGCTGTTGTACTCTTAATAGATCTTTTGGGGGGAGGTTTTCAGTTTGGGGCTAATATGAGGGGACTTCAAAAAGTTCATGGAGGAGCCAGCAGGTGGTGTAGTGGTTAAGGCACTGGACTCACACGTGGCCAACTGTGATCTGAGACCTGGACCTGGTGCGCCAAACCTCCTGGGGGACGGTTTCTCACTTTCTCTCTGTCTTTCCAGGGAGCACATGTACCCTATAGCAAAAATCTGTCAAAAAAATAAAGTTCATGGAAAAATTAAAGTGTGAGTTTATTTTGACACAAAAAATTTGTATTAATGCATGTTATTTTTCATAATTTGCATTTTCCATATAATTTTCAAAGATTTCACTTGTATTTCTTGAGAGTTGTTGCATTTCAGTGTGCATAGAGATCATTGTTTTGAAAAATAGTTTCATAGTATTTAATATTATTATGTGATGATTTATTTACCTGATCCTGATGGCCAATTGAATTAGTTCTAGACTTTTGCTGTAATGCGCAAAGGTGCAATGATGGTAAATTCCTGAAGTGGAAGTCTAGCTGCCAGATCTAGGACTTGAACTGTGGTTGGCCATATGGGAGTCCTGTACCCTTAACCACCACACCATCTGCTGGCCCCAAATTTTGTCATTTTTAATATGTATTATTTAGTGATTTTTTACTTTATTCACAGAGTAGTGCAACTATTACCACTGCATATCTAACTTCGGAACATTTTTATTATTCCTCCTTATTAGCAGCCACTCTGCATTCCTTACTTCCCCCAGCTCCTGGCCACCACTAATAGTCTACTTTCTGTCACCATGTATTTACCTATTTTGAATGTTTCATATAAATGGAATCATATAAAATATGTTCTTTTATGTCTGGCTCCTTCTTCTTCTTAGCATAATGTTTTCCTTTTTAAATTTGCTGGAGTGTACATACACTCACTAGAGAAAGATGGAGAGAGGGAGAAAGCACCCCCCAATGGGCATGATCACACCACCGTCTCGCTTCCATTTCTCCATCTTGTCCGGATTTTGAGCATACATGCAAATGTGCCCAGAGTCTTTTTTCCAAGCCATTTGAACTGCACAGTCAGCTGTATGGGATCTGGCTATCTTACCTGTTAGGTCACTGGGCTGGCCCTTAGTATAACATTTTCAAAGTTCATATGTATTATAGTATGTACTTTCTTCCTTTTATGGTCACATAATATTCTCTTGCTGGGTACTTGGCTCATTTCTACTTTTTGGTGATAATGAATAATTCTGCTATGAATATTTGTGTCAACTTCTGTCTGAACTGTATTCTTTCAATTCTCTTGGTACCGTAACTGGAGTAAAATTGCTAGGTGATACAGTAATCTATGTTTAACTATTTCAAGGCTTGCCAAATTTTTTTCTCAGCAGCTACACCAGCAATGTGTGGGGGTTTTAATCTATCCATATCTTCATCAACCCTTGTTATTTTCTTTCTTTCTTTTCCTTCCTTCCTTCCTTTCTTTCTTTTTAAATTTGTAGCTGCTGTTCTAAGGATTGTGAAGTGGCATCTTGTGGTTTTGGCTTGCATTTTCCCAGTGACTAATGATGTTTAGCAAATCCTGGCAGCTTGCTTTCTCTCTCTCTCTCTCTGTCACTCTCACTCTCACTCTCTCTCTCACTCTTTCCTTCTCTGGTCAAATTAAAATAAATAAATACATGGATAAATAAAATTAAATAAAATATTTTTTTAAAGTATTTAAATAAAGTTAAATAAAATATATATTTTTTTAAATAAAAGAGAAAGAGCGGGTAAGTGAGAAAGCAAAAGAAAGTGAGAAAGCAAGCCGCCAGGTCCAGGACTTAAACCATAGCCAACCATGTGGGAGTCCAGTGCCCTTAACAACTACGCTACCTGCTGGCCCCAAGAAATACTTTATTATGTTAATAGTTATTACCTTTGGATGATAGAATTAATGTTGATACTTATTTTCTTTTTTATATAGTTCTAACTTTTCCACATTTTCAAGAATAAGCATTTATTGCTTTTTAACTAGGAAAAACAGATTAAACAGATTATTATGACCTGATGAGAATTTTTACCATATGGCCCTGAGATTTTTTTCCCCTTTATTTTATGAGTTAAAGTGTTGACAGTTGTGATCTAGTTTGTTAAGGAAACTGCTTTGAAATGAAGTTAAAGCTTTAAAGATTTATACTGAAGAAAATAATTGAACAAATAGTGTCAATTAATCCCTATATGTATTGCTAACTTGTTAGTTAGTGCAGTTAACATCTGTGTAATAACTGTTTTTTCTCCCCCATTGATTACAGTCTCCCATTCCTCCATTTGCCAAGCCCATATAAAGAATACACTGGTGTAAGATTAAAAAATAGGTCTTTTTGAATAGATCTCTCTCTTTGAAAACTACTTTTATCTTTAAATGATAAATTTTATTTATTTTTTTCTATAGAATTTTACTAAATAAGGAGATTTTAGGATTATGGTCTCTAATTTTGAGAGTTTTCATATTCTATTTAGAGTGGAAATCCAAATTAAATCAATAATATTTTTTTAAAAATTATTTTATTTTACTTTATTTATTTTAATTTGACCAGAGAGGGACAGAGAGAGAAAGAGAGAGAAAGTGAGAAAGTAAGCCACCATGTCGGGACTTCAACCACTCAAACCACGGTCAGCCATGTGAGAGTCCAGCGCCCTCACACCACCTGCAGCCCCAACTCAAACATATTATATCTACTGTATTCATTGTAGTAGTATTAGGGGCATAACAAAGAATGGACTATAGTCCTTATATCCTGTGGTTCCCTATAGAGATGTTGTATTGTAGTATAGGGAGAGAGAATGGCATACCAATTAAAAAGAAGGAACTAAGGGGTCAGATTTTATGAGTTGAAATGCCTGCTCTATGATTTACCAGTTTATTATTTAACTTCTCAACATCATTATTTGTAAAGTAGAAATAATAGCATTTTCTTCCATTATTCTCTATTTCCTTTTTGTTCTTTCTTCACTGAACTTTTCACTTCTAAGACATGTTTTTGTTCTTTTATTCATGATAATGTAAGTAAATCCTAGAAGACATGTACTTTTTCTGGTTTATTCATCTATTTTTGGCATTTAGTATAGGTTCTACTACATAATAACTCCCAATAACTCCGTTCCTTCTCCCAGGATCAGTGGGAGTTTTCTTGGCACACACTGGAGGGAAAGGGGTTCTCAACAGAAGGAACACTATGAGGAATGACATGAATTTTTGGGAAATAATCTGTCTCTGGAATGTATGCTATAGACCTGACCTCTTCAAAAAGGTAACCCCTAGACACATGTGGCCATCTACATATGAATTAGTTAATATTAAAGTGAGCATGATCTTCAAATGTACGAGCTGTATTGCAGGTGTTCAGTAGCTACAAGTGGCTAGTGGCCACTACATTGGACAGTACAGGTAGGAAACAGATTCACTATTACAGAGAGTTCTAATGGACAATATTGTTAAAGAAAGTTCACATAAGACTAGACAACTCTAGCAAATCATTTACATAGAAGAGAATAGTAAATTTTTTAAAAAGCTTAAAGTTTCTAAGATTACAACTGGTTTTAAAAATGGGATATGGGTGGTTATTGGAAATTCTAAACTAACTAAGCTTTAAAAAGGCCAGTTAGGCTTTTGTTTTTCTATTTCTTATTTTTTTAAAGAATTATTTTATTTAACTTTATTATTATTATTATTTTCCAATTTGATCAGAGAGAGACAGAGAGAGAGGGAAAGTGAGAAAGCAAGCCACCAAGTCCGGGACTCAAACCGTGGTTGGCCATGTGGGAGTCCAGCGCCTTTAACCACCACACCACCTGTCGGCCCAAGGCTTTTGTTTTTCTTTATAGATGGAATACAAAACCCAAAGCTTCAGTGGTCTTGAGAAATCACTGCATGGATATAGATTAAGAATCATTGAATAACCTCTTCTCTTCTCTCTGTTAGCCTGGCATGCCAAAACAGATGGAATCATATGCTTGGGATAACTGATCCTTGCTCTAGACTCTGATCTAGGTTGATCACCCACTAGGTCAGGAATTGGCTCTATGTAGTAACTAGCTATAGTCATTCATAAAATATGCAGAAGTTTATGTTCTGGCTCGTCTCATTTTTTGTTAAAACTTCACATAAATCCTCTCAATTATCCCCATGAGATTGGCTTTATCTCATCAGATTACAGAATAGTAGCACATAATTGAGAAGTGGCAGAGCCGGTATGGGCTCAGATTTTCTGACATGATGATAATTCAAGTGCTCTTCAAATCTCCTTTACAATAAGGCTACATCTTTTTTAACCAGGATAAAAGTAACTTAAAACTTGTATGACCAAGTTGAGAAGAGCTGAGATGAAATGTTTTAGAGAAGTGACTGTTAGGTAGCAAAGGGTTGATCTTCAAAGTCACTGAAATCCTTAGAGTAGTAAAAGGAGAGCATGAGGAGAGCAGACTGCTGGGACTTTGGTAACTATTGGTTTGTCAGAAAAGTCATGATGCAGTTTTGCATAGAAAAACAGAAAAAATATGTCATGACTTTTCTGACAACCCAGTAGCTTAATTTGCTCAACTGAAGAGCAACTGGATAAGAGATTATGTTTAATGTTGAGAATCTGATGAAGTATTACTGGTGAAAAGTAACCTTGCTTGGACTTTATTAGTACAATGGGTTTAAAGGAAGTGGATTAATATACATTTTGAAGAAATAGCACACAATTTGGCAAAGGTTCCATTCTATCTAGTCACTCAGGTTTAAAATGTTAGTCTTTCCAATTCTATTCAACACTGATTAAGTCATCTTTTGGGCCAGTGACTTATTGTTTACAAGTATATTACAGTCAAATTTCATTATTTTGGACATTGTCTGCCTGCTTTACTAGACTCTGAGCATTTTCAGAGCTGATCTATTTTCATATTTTTTAGTGCACAAGTTAGTCTTCACAAATAAATAAATTAATAAAAATATTAATTCATATCTTCTATTTTATTTTTAATTTAATAAATTCCCAGTCTGTGACAGATTATTTCTAGGCTCCCTCACTCTATTCAATTGTTTCTATGCCCATACTCTCACCACACTAGTTCAGGTACCTATAACTGGTTTTGTGAACAACTGAGTAGTGTCTTAATTTTGTTTTTTTTTCCTCCTCTGGTCCCTCAATCTTTTAATCGAACTTGCACACGACATCTATTGTAGCTTACTCTTCTTCAAGTATTGCTACTCTTACTTTACTCTCTTTCTGTGGCTTACCATAGTCCACTGAATTAAGTGGTATGCAAAGCTCTTTATAGCTAATTGGAACCTACCTTTCCACAGCATTAAATTTTAAGGAAGTAATAGTTATAAGAATTATTTAGCTTGCTATGAGATTTAAAAGAATTTAAAAATATGGAGTAGAATAATAAATGACTTGAAAATAATGCAAATCAATATATAATCAACTGTTTGGCAATATGATATAGTCCACAGAGTCTAAAAAGTTAAAAGAAAAAAAAAATCACTGAAATCTTGGGTTATCACAGCTTCATGGGAAAAACTGATAGTTGTTTGGGGTCCTAGATTATTTATTTATTTATTGAGTCTCAATCTGTTAATATTTTTCTAATGCAAATAGATTTTAAAGTAATGGGTTCTGTTTTGCTAGTATAAAAATATTTTCTATGGGAACCGGCAGTTAGCGTAATGGCTATGTCGCTGGACTCCCACGTAGTCGACCGCGGTTTGCATCTCGGACCGGTGGCTTACAACTCACGCCGGGCGCGTGTGCGTGCGTGCCCAAGATCCCGAGAGGAGAATGGAGGAGAAGGGATTGCGGCATGACCATCCCCCCGGGGGGGTGATTTCTCGCTTTCTGTCTCTCTCTGTCTGGCGTGCGCATGCGCCCTATAGCGAAAAACCTCTCCGGGGGAAAAAAAAATTTTCTATGTCAGAAGAATTCAAATGCTTATGAATAGACATTTTACTTAAATGTTATTATTTTGAAATCTTACTGGGTCCCTTCCCAGTACTTTGAAATGTATGCACCTGAGCTATTTCTTCTGCTCAACTTCTACTGTGGGAACTTAGTTTTGATCCATATTGGAATAATTTGAGGAAAAGGTGATTTTGGCTGATACTGTAGTATTTAAATATCTATGATAAAATTTAGGATTCATACAGGGCATGGCATGGTTTACACTTAAAATAAATAGAGCTTTTCAATTATGTAGTAATATAGGTTCAAAGAGTGCTGTTTTTGTGGGTGGTAGGTTTTTTCCTGTATGTTTAGCTGCTCTACTTACTACTTAATTCAAAGAAATTTGCAGAAATGTAAATGTCCAAAGATGTATTTTCGGTGAAAGAAATGTAGAAATACAAAATAATAAAAAAAACAGGTGCTTTGACATAATACTTCTAATTTTTCAGGGATTAAAAAAAAATAGAGTAAATTAGCTGAGGTTTTTTTTTTTTTTTTTTTTTTTCTTCCATTTTCATTAATAAGAAAGATAGGAATAGAGAGACAGGTATATATTTTTGACAGGGTTTTACCATGTTGTAATCCTCTCCCAGCCTCCTGGTTAGCTAGGGTTGCCTGTGTGTACCACTCTGACCAGCCTGATTAGGTTGTTCTGGGTTTGTTCTCAGGTGACCCCACTATCATGCAGTGGCACCTTCTGATTGTGCCACCACAGTTGGACCTCACTGAGAATTTTTAATGATTGGATTGGTTACTTCTCTGACGACTGTTTTAACTAATTAATCCTGCAAGGCAACTCGCTTCTATTAATGTGACATATCCAACACCTTACCATACCAGCAATCAACACATTTCTATTTTCAGTCTGTAAAGAGGGCTGTCTGTGAAAGTCTACTTACTATTTTTTACTTACTTAAACTTTATTTTCACATTCCCAAGCAAAATGAATAAAAGTTTTTATACACGTTAAGTTAATTTCCTCACTCCCACACTCATTCCAGTTTCTGAGAGTCTTCTGATTTACAGACTCTCAAAAATCTTTTTCCTTCCAAATTGAATTTAAGTAATTAGCCTTTTCCTAATTTGCAATCTCAGTATGAAAACACATGTGTTTGATTTGGCATTAGATTGGGCATCTTACTTTAAATGAGATCATGCAGCTTCAGTTTTAGATGATCACAGAAGTGTTTGCCAAGCAGCATCTTTGTGGCTCTGAGGAAACAGAAAAACAACTTTTCTACTGAGATTATGATTCTCCTTGACAGTCACTTTAACTACAGTTAGGTACTGGCTGTACCAATTCCAGTTAAACAACTGGACTCTGAACCTGTTTTGGTTCTGATTAAGAAGTTTATTTATACGTCCGGGAATACAGAGGCACAACCTGTTAACAGCTGTAAATTTGGTTGATTAAGCTGTGTGTAGACAAATTTACTAGGGGGAACTGTTCCCTAAAAATTCCAGTTCACTTACATATGAAGGTAGTCTGGCTATTTCTTCACCAGTTTCCATCATTTCCTGCCAAGAATAATAAACACTTTCTTGCAAAGTATTGACAGTAAAGGTTAGAAGTGTTCAGTGTTTCATCAATCACACTGAACTGTCGTGAATTTCAATAAACAAACAGAGAGATGTCTATGAAGATGCCTGGAGAAGCAGTTAGATTCGAGAGAATTTCTTTCAGTGTTTCAGACCTTTTCAAAGTAGGTGAATGTCATTTATGAAGAGACATAGATCATAATGGAAATATGGATGCTTGGGTCTATATTCTCACTTACCAACACAGTTCAGGCAAGCTTGTGCTCTTAGTGGATAGGCTAGATCCAGAAAGTATGTTTTTCTTAATTTGGTGTAACTATAGATGCTACTATAATAAAAAAAAGTTCACTAACTTAAACTTACAATATTCCAAATTCTCTGAGTAAGATTAAAAGAGCAAAATGTTTATCTGGTCCTTTAAGAAAAACTTTGCCAATCCTTGGTCTATATTAGTTTTGAAGATGATCTATTGTAAGTATTCAAAATGTGCCATCAACAAAACAGCAAAACCAGATGAATGCTTTCATAGTTTTAGTGTTGGTGTGTTTTATTTTTCATTTATATGTAATATATCAGATAGTAAAAATGCCAATATCCCCATAGGGTTATTAGGAGGATGAAATAATTTTTTTTCTTTTTTGTGGTGCCTCGAAGTGGAAGATAATAATCGTTAGCTGTTGTCACATTATTATGGTTGCTAACAGTTGTTTCTATTATACTCTATATTATATGTCAGTCTTCTGTTTTATCTCTGCCTTATTTGCATAGTATTTAGTTTCATAAGCCACTTTAAAACTTCAAATTCTTTTTTAAAATTTTAATTGCAATGAAATCTTAAGTACAGTAGTTTTATTTGCCTTGTTCCTATGGCTGTGCAATGAATTACCAAAAAACTCAGGTTCGAGGGGAGAAAATAGACTCCACTTTCTGATGGGGAGTGGTAAGGTTTTGGAAGATCATGTGGAACCCAAAATATGAACAAAAATGTTTCCATTTTTTAAAAATATAATCTACCACTTTTTAAAAATATTATTTAAATTTATTATTATTATTATTATTATTATTACATATTTTAATAACCTGAGAGATACAGAGAGAAAGAGAGAGTGAAAGTGAGAAGGCATGCTGTCAGGTCCAGTACTCAAACTGTGGTTGGCCATGTGGGAGTTCAGTGCTTTAATCACCATGCTATCTGCTGGCCCCTATAAGCTACCACTTTACTTATTTAATAATCAGTTATATAGATAGCATTTAATCTATATACTGGGTATTTTTTAAAGTTTATGTATTCCATAAGTGAGAAAGACAGAGGGAGAGAGCACCCTGACAGGAACTCAATGCTACAATCTACCCCAAGCTCCAGCCAGCCCTGATCATGCCCAGCATGAGGATGTGAACCAGTATTTTTCCCATATGGGACTGCCTTGCAGAGCCTTGTGTATTTTTTAACACTTTGCCCTTGTCTGACCCCATGAGAACTATTTTAAATTCTTTACAACTATTAATTAATTTAATCTATAACAGTCTTATTTTATGGCTTAAAGAAACTGAATCAGAATATTGGATTGTAACTTTCTCTGACCTTAATGCATAACAGAAAATTTACTGTGATTTTTAAAATCACATGAAGAATTATTTATTTAAACATTTTAAAATATTTTAAATACGTATTTATATTTCTTGTGCAAATGATATTAGGATGGATTTAAAGAAGACACAATTTCCATTAAGTAATTTCTTAAAGGAGTGCAGTGGGCAGGGCTCCAAGATTCCATCCATATGTATTTTTAGAGTGGGGGTATGGTCAGTCAGTCAGAACTTTTCATAAAACAGTGCCCAAATGAATGAATACGTTATGAAAATGTTTTATTTGACAATAATCTTGACTTAACCAAACTTGATTGATAAATTGATTCCATGTCCTTTTATGAAAATAGTATAATATTTTGATCTTGGTATGATAATCTTACCTCATAACTTATAATCTTTTCCTTCATTTATATTGAAATTAGAACTGTTTGTTGGTAAGGGTAATAAAATTTGGGTTAGTTTTTTAATATCTATTATGATTAAAGTATTTTATCAGGAACAAAGATGACTCTTTTCTTCCTCTTTGTTTTCCCCTCTTTTTTTTCATTAACAATCGATGAAGATCTGTTTCTTTGTATGAGTGATTGTTGGACATATTTCAAGTCTTATGATTTTTTCAGTGTTCGATTCTACTTTGAAGATTTCTCAGTCTCTGATCAAATTGCTTAGAGGCTTCTTAATCCTCTTTGTCACTCTGAACCCAGTAGTGCTATTTCAAGGGTGGGCTAAAGTGACATTCACCTTGGTACATTTGTGACACAGTTATACTATATCTCCTTGTCTTCTACACATAACTATATAGCAAATACAAGGTAGGTAGATAAGAAAAAGGTATTCTTGTTAGATTATCAAAACGCAAATGGAGTTTCTAAGTTCCTTTTTGAATATTTGAATGAAAATTTTCTTTTGAATAGGAAAACTTGAGGGATTCTTTGAAAGCAATATCTGATTAGGAGTATATGGAGACATTTTCTTGATCAAAACTTGCAGCATCTGAGATTCACTAATTTTATTTTATTTGTTTAAATTTAAAGATGTAAGAGAGAGACTGTTCCACTCTGAATGTCAGTTGAATGTAAATGAACTGATTACATTTACTAGAATACATAATTTAGAAGCATGTATTATTTATTTTGATTTAGTAAGAAGAATGGAAAAAAGGAAAAAGAAATGAAGCTATGTGGATTTGGTACTATCCTGTCTATGACTCACTCATTTATGTTTGAGAGCACTGAAACTTTACCTCTAGACCACCAGGGATGCTTCATTTATTGGAGAGGTGTTATGGTGGAGGGGTAAAGAGCAGAAGCTCTGGAGTTAGACTGACGGGTTTGTAATCCAGCTCTCCCGCCATCTGTGTAATCTCAGACTAGTTTCTTGATCACCGTGACTCTCTTTGCTTGTCTGAAAGATGACTAAGTTTTCTCATTGATAAATAGCACCTGCCCCAACAGTGTTGCAAAAATGAAATGATTAAGTATTCATAAAGAGCTTAGGACAGTGCTTTGCACATTCTGAACTCGTAAATGTGAATTCTGTATTTTAATCCATTCTTATATTCATTAAGATACAGTGTTTATTGAATACCTACTATGAGAGGGATACAGAGATGAATACTCTGGAGATATGAGTGGTATAATGGGGGAAAGCAGAGGTATGTTATAATCATTAAATGTAGGCTAGGGAGTAATATGTGTTATAAAGCAAACATATAAGGGTACTATGAAGATAGTCCAAATAATCATTTCACTTTCCTCTGACACCAGCCATCTAAAAAATGCCTTGTTTTTTATGGGCTTTAAAAATTCTTCAGCAGGAAATAATCTTTC
Source organism: Tupaia tana (assembly GCA_026018925.1). Taxonomy (NCBI): domain Eukaryota; kingdom Metazoa; phylum Chordata; class Mammalia; order Scandentia; family Tupaiidae; genus Tupaia; species Tupaia tana. The sequence continues at coordinate 233,201,127 of JAKSZU010000001.1, forward strand.
CTTTCTTTGAGTTTCTGTGTTATGTTATCTTATAGCAATTATAATTTTCTTTCTCACAAGATCATTATTTGTTCTGTCTTATCCACTTTACTTGAAGACTTAGACATTTCTGTCATTGACAACCACTTATCAATGTACTTATCAATGTACTTTGTATGGGACCAACAGTTGCGTAATGGCTATGTCGCTGGACTCCCATGTAATTGATCGCGGTTCAAGTCCCGGACCCTGTGGCTTAAACTCACGCTGTGCGCGTGTGCATGCGTGCCCAAGATCCCGAGAGAAGAATGGAGGAGAAGGGATTGCGGCGTGGCCATCCCCCCGGGGCGCGGTGATTTGGTGATTTTTCGCTTTCTGTCTCTCTCCGTCTTTCTGGAGAACAGACTCGCCCTATAGTAAAAAAAAAAAAACAAACAAAAAAACCTCTCCTTCGTCCCAAAAAATGCTTTGTAAACATTTACTGAGTGACTCAGTAGCAAAACAAAGCTTAGATATTAGACTTTCCATCTTTTTCAAGACTTTTTAAAGGCATAAATAGAGAGTTTGAGGGTGAGATAAACAAGAAATATGTTTAGTTCACCAAATAATCAGGGCAATGCTCTGGGGCTCTCTAGGGACAAAAAGCCTCAATTTGTAACATTTTAATATTCAGGCCACCCACATGCCATCACTGAATGTGAAGTTGGAAAAAGATGGCCCATGGAACACCATTATTTAGGCTTCTTACTAAATACTAAAAGGTAGACGAGATGTAAATAACGGCAGGAGCAAAGATAATAGCACAACATAGTAATGTAATTAACAAATGATGAATTTTGAGTATTATCTTTGTTTTAATAAAGTTTATTTAATTGTGCATTTATAAAACCAAGTATTTAACATTTATACAGGTCTTACTATTTATTGACTGTTTGACTTTGACTGGTAATTCCACTGCCAGGATCTATGCCAAGGAAATTATCTAAAAATTGGGAAAAGCACAAAGACGTTCATCATAGCACTATTAATAATTGCAAAAAGTTGGAAACAACCTAATTGTTTAGAGTGAATTGTAATTAAACAGATTCATTGGAATGTTTCCTGGAATTAAAAGTGAATTCTTTGAAGTCTTTATAACAGCCTGGGAAAATGACACATGGTTAAACAAAAAAGAAAAGGAAGAATACTGAATATCTAATTTATATAGCATGATCAAAATCTTAAAAAAATATAAATACGTTAATAGAAGAGGGAAATGGTAGTGTTTAGAGAGATTAAGACCATGGCTTTGTCATTGACCTTTCTCTTCATTTTTCAAATTTCCCATAAGAAGCATATTTTATTTTTACAATGGAAATATAATATTTTTGTTACAAAACCTAATTCTAATTAATAGTTCTAATTTTTTGTTGAATTAAAAGGGATTATTGGGGCCAGCAAGAGGCATGGTGGTTAAGGTACTGAACTCCCACATGGCTGGTCATGGTTTGAGTCCTGGACTGGGTGACATGGAGATCATGCTGGGCATGTGTGTATGTGTGCCCAAAATCCCAGGAGGAAGATGGAAGAGAAGGGATTGTGGCATGGTCATCCCCCCCCCCCCAAGAGGGGGGGGGTTTCCTCACTTTCCCTCCTGTTGCCTTTCTCTGTCTCTGGTGAGTGCATGCACCCTAAGGCAAAAACCTAAAAAAAAAAAATTATCAAATAGGCCTTTGTTATTTTATAAATTAATCATTTTCCATTTATAACCAATAGAACATATATAAATTGAATTTGCTTTTTATTAATCATCCTGTTCTCCCTAGATTTTATGTACAAACTATCATAGATTTCTATGGAAGATTTCGAATTCTTTTTGTTGTTGTTGTTTTAAGAGAGATTTTTGCTATAGGGCTTGTGTACTCACCAGAGAGACAGAGAGGCAGAAAATTAAAAATCAGCTTCCAGGAGAGATGGCCATGCTGCAATCACTTCTCTTCTCAGGATTTTGGGCATTCATGCACACGCACGTGGTGTGAGTTTTAAGCCACTGAATCCAGTACTCAAACCATGGTTGACGACTTGGAAGTCCAGCAACATAATCATTACACCATCTTCTGGTCCCGATTTTTAATTCTTTTAAAAGTATCCTACCGTCCCCCCCCACCCCAGAGAAATTTTTGTTATTAGGTTTATGTGCTTGCCAGAGAGATAGAGAGACAAAAAATGAGAAATCAAGCCCCAGGGACAATGGCCACACTGCAGTACCTTTTCCTCTTGGGATCTTGGGCATGCACACACGCCTGGGATGAGTTTTAAGCTGCCAGGTCTGGGACTTGAACCCTGGTCCACTACATGGTCCATTATATATATTATTTTATTTATATATATATATAAATAAAATCATATATATTTATATATATTTATATATCATATATAAATATATAATTTTTAATATATATATTTAAGAATTATTTTATTTACTTTATTTATTTATTTAAATTTGACCAGAGAGGGACAGAAAGAGAGAGAGAGAGAGAGAGAGAGAGAGAGTAGAAAGAGAGGGAAAGTCAGAAAGCAAGCTGCTAGGTCCGGGACTTGAAGAACAGTCAGCCATGTGGAGACCAGTCAGCCATGTGGGAGTCTAGCACTCTTAACTACCACACCACCTCCTGGGTCCCCCCCACTTTTTTTTTTTTTTTTTTTTTTTTACCAAAGGGCATGTGTCCTTTCCAGAGAGAGACAGAGGCAGAGAAGACAGGGAAAGTGAGAAATCATTCCCAGGTGGGGGTGGCCACACCACAGTCCCTTCTCTGGTTTCCTCTCAGGATTTTGGGTACACATGCACACATACCTGAAGTATTTTGCTATAGGGCGCGTGTGCTCGCCAGACAGAGAGAGACAGAGAGACAGAAAGTGAGAAATCACACCCCAGGGGGGATGGCCACACCGCAGTCCCTTTTCCTCTCGGGATCTTGGGCGCACACGCGCCCGGCATGAGTTTTAAGCCACCGGGTCTGGGACGCGAATCGCAGTCGACTACGTGGGAGTCCAGCGACATAGTCATTACGCTAACTGCTGGTCCCCTGCCTGAAGTATTTTCAAGCTCCTTTGTCTGGGACTCTAACTATGGCCCACCATGTGGGAGTCTAGCTCTGTAACCAGTATACCACCTGCTGATCCCAAAAAATATTATACATTTAAAAATAAGTCTTGACTCTAAACTTACTTATTTTAAAAACTACTTTGTAGTTAAGTAGCTGATTGTCACTTTAAGAAAATTGGAGAGAGAAGACCAGTGGGTGGCGTGGCCATTCCCCCCTGGTGGTTGATTTCTTACTTTCCCTGTCTCTGTCTCTCTCTGTCACTCTTCAGTGAGTATATATGCCCTATGGTGAAACCATTTTTTAAAAAAAGGAAAGAAATTGAAGATATATTGAGTCTGGGCCTCTGTGTTCCACATTCCTGTCTAAACTTTGCATTGTTAAACTTTTATTTGACCATTTATAGTTTGTCTACTTTGTAGAGGAAAAATTTTAGACCCTTTCAAATTATCTTCAAATACAAGCAGATAATCTAATTTTACACACTTCCAAAAAATCGTTGTAGCTATTTTCCTTGTCCCTTTTTAGTCAGTAACTGGTTAACTGTAGTCGGCAATTTAGACAAGCTAAGCTTCTGTGTAATTTCTTTTTCCTTAAAGATTAAGATGTGATGAAACAAATGACCTGTGGCACACCTTGTAGGAGGAAAATGCTTTTTTCATGACTTTTTGAAGGTACTAATTTAAATGTCAAGCACGTTCTATTAAGGTTTTACCTTTATTTCAAGGTTGCACTATCTCTCACCACATAATCTAGTTGGGGTGGATGGGTTTCAACAAGGATTTGGTTTCTTAAGTGCTATAATTCTGTATGTTTTTATGGAGAAGAACTTGAAGTGTTCTTGATCTCTTAAACTCCGTGATATCTCCCTCCTAGGAACTCAGTACTTCTTATTACCATGTACTATCATTTACCTTTTGGATTGTTCAGCATTTTATTCACCTGAATTGTCTCTCTAAAATACTGTAAACTCCTTGAGTACAGAGACTTGTGTGTCCCATTGAGTACAGTGGGTAATGGACTTGGGAGTAAATAAGCATGGGTTCAAAGTCTAATTCTTCCACTTACCATGTATAAGACCTTAGTATTATTCTTTGGGTCTTAGACAATCCCTGAAATGAGTGTAATTGTAATTTGGAGACTTACTGAGAAGATTAGAGATAAAATATATAATATTTAATGTGTAGTATGCATTCAATGAAGAGTTAGTTATTAGACATGAAGTAATAATTAAGTGAATAACTGCTTCAGGGACATTTTGATTACTGAAACATCCATTAAACAATATTAAAAAACAAAACACAAACCTTAAATTCTGGTCAAAACAGTTTTGTGAAATTGACTACCAGATTGTAAAGGAACCTGTAGAGGAAGCTGAAAAAGAACAGATAAAAAATGGGAGGAAAACCTGCAGAGTATTACTTCACTGGAGAAAAGAGTTTCAGATGTTGGGTGGCTGACAGTGGCAGATTCTCTAGAGACTTTGAATAGGAAGAAGATTGAGAACCGGTCATTGAATTTGGTTATCATTATTATTTACTCATTTCTACTGATACTCTTTTTATGATTGTTGTTGGTAAAGGTATAGGACTGGATATAAGAGATTCTGGGAAGGAAAATTATTTAGAATAGTTGTATCAGTTAAGATGATTAGAATGACTGCATATATCAACACAAAAAGTAACATCTATCTTATTGTTCCCTTAGTTTAGCGTGGTTCCACATGGCAGTAGGGCTTTAGCTATTGCTTCAGTATTAACAGCTAGCAGGGAGGAGAGAACAACGAGAGTATGCCCCTTCCCTTTGAGGACACTTATGGGATGGCACTTCCTCTTTGACTGAAAGTTAGTCACATGGCCACGATTAACTCCAGGAATAATGACCAGGAAACTTTATCTTTTAGCTGGGCATCAGTGTACCCATCAGAACCATTAAGAATTAAGTTCTTATTACTAAGAAGAAGGGGAAAGTGGGCAATTAGTCATCTGTACTCTAGTAATCATTTTTATTTTTAAATGTTGCAATATTTATTAAGCAACTGACAATGTGTTAACTTTTTTTCTTTTTTTTTTTTTTTTTTGGAGAGGTTTTTGCTATAGGGCGCGTGCGCTCGCCAGACAGACAGAGAGAGACAGAGAGATAGAAAGCAGGAAATCACCCCCCAGGGGGGATGGCCACGCCGCAATCCCTTCTCCTCCATTCTCCTCTCGGGATCTTGGGCACGCACGCACACGCGCCCGGCGTGAGTTTAAGCCTCCGGGTCCGGGACTCGAACCGCGGTCGACTACGTGGGAGTCCAGCGACATAGCCATTACGCTAACTGCTGGTCCCCTTTTTTTCTTTTTTAGTTAGGATCTCCCCTTAGGATTTTGGGCACACATGCACACGTGCCCAGTGTAATTTTCAAGGTGCCAAGTCTGGGAATGGAACAGTGGTTTGTCAAGTGGGAATCCAGACCTTAACCACCACACTACCTGCTAATTACTTTAAAAATTACATTAGAAATATACTTCATTTTAGAAAAAAATTTAGAAAACATAGAAGAATGTAAAGTATAAAAGAAAATCAACCTAAATTGAACTATTCACTGTAACATTTTTGGTGTATACCTGCTCATACTTTTTTTGTTAATATATAAAAATTTATTATATGTAGTGGGTACAGAGTGTCAGTTTGAGATGATGAAAAAGTTCAGGAGATGGATGATAGTGATGATTGCATAACAAAATGAATATACTTAATCACTAAACTGTGCAACTTAAAAATGGTTAAGATGGTGGGGGCTGACATAGTCATTGAACTCCCACATGGCCAACTGTGGTTTGAGTTCTGGATCCAGTGGCATGAAAAATCACAACAGGCACGTGTGTGTACATGCCCAAGATCCCAAACCAATGGAGAAGAAGGGATTGTGGTGTGATCATTCCGCTTGGGGTGATTTCTCACTTTCCATCTCACTGTCTCCACCTCTCTTTGTCTCTCTAGCAAACACATGTACTCCATGGCAACCCCCCAAAAATGGTAAATTTTGTGTGTATTTATCACAATAAGAAACATTGATAGTTTGCAAAAATGAGATTATACTCAAAATATTATTTTATTGTCTGCTTTTTATACTCAGCAATGATAACACCTTTGCATGTAAACAAATATATTTTTGCAGCATGATTTTTGTGGCTGAATTTTTTATCCTTTGGATGTACCACTTTTTATTGAGGGGAATATTGGAGCAAATAAAAAGGAGTGTTAGCTCTTTCCTATTTTAAGTGGATTCACAAAGAACTTTGTGATGCATGGCAGTGGACCTAGGGAAATAACCAGATAGCGGAAACTGAAACTCCCCTGGATCCTTAAACTGTGTCTGCCTAGTTCAAATAATTCTCTAAATAAACTGCTTTACTGTTCTGATGTCAATCTGGCAGTTTTTCTTTCTTTCTCCCTCCCTCCCTCCCTCCCTCCCTCCCTCTCTCCCTCTCTCTTTTTATTTTAGATACAATTTTTTTTTAAAAAAATTGTTTAAAAGGATGTTTATTCCAGATTAGTGGTTCTCTTGGATTTCTTCCCAAGTTAATGTCTATTAGAGGAATGAGTAAAAGAAAAGCATAGCTGGGGAATGTCATACCCAGAGAAGTGGTTCCTTTGCACAAGGGTCATATACCAATGATGGCAAGCATGTATGAAATTTCAGCATTGGTAAGCCACTCCCAGGAAGGTTTCCCTCCTGACTTGAGTTCATTTGGAGAAAATTATAGACCAAAACCAGTTACTGATTTTCCTACAGCCCCTCTGAGAGGATGTTTGTTATTTTCCCATACCTTCACTTTCACAGTGTCCTCCCCATCACTTTTAGACCTTTTTTTTTAACCTGTTGTGAAATACCCTGCTTCTTTGAAGCTGTTTTTACTACCTAGCTAAACTAGCTGATTTTTTTTGTTTGTTTGTTTGTTTAATGTGGTCATTGACAGTTGTCGCATAGTTCCTGTCTTCTTACTCCAGTTTCATGTATTTATACATCCATTTCTCCCATTATTTTGATACTCTTGTCTCACTGATTTTTTAAAATAATTATTTATTTTATTTTATTATTATTATTATTTTTAAACTTGGTATAGGGCATGTTGTGCTCACCAGAGAGAGCGAGAGAGAAAGTGAGAAATCAAGCTACCAGATTGGGACTTGAACTGTAGTCGGCCGCGTGGGTGGCCAGCAACTTAACCACCATGCCACCTACTGGACCCATTGCTTTTGTTTTTTAAACCAGAGCTCTGATACCTTTTTTTTCCCATGCCACTTTCCTATCCACTTTTTCCTCTTCTGAAATTCAGATGTTTCCCTCTCTGGCCATAGCTTGCTTGCTTGCTTGCTTTTTAAAAATATTTTTCGGGGCCAGCAGTTAGCGTAATGGCTATGTTGCTGGACTCCCATGTAGTTGACCGTGGTTTGCGTCCTGGACCCAGTGGCTTAAAACGCACGCCGGGTGCGTGTGCGTGCGTGCCCAAGATCCCGAGAGGAGGATGGAGGAGAAGGGATTGCGGTGTGGCCATCCCCCCTGGGGATTGATTTCTCGCTTTCTGTCTCTCTGACTCTGTCTGTCTGTCTAGTGAGCGCACGCGCCCTATAGCAACAAAACCTCTCCAAAAAATAATTTTTTTTTTCAAAAATTTATTTTTATTATTATTTAATATGCCATAGAGCACATGGGGGAGAGAGAGAGAGAGACAGAGAGAGAGATTGGGAATGAGAGAGCAAGCCTCCAAGTCTGGGATTCAAACTGCTGATAGCCATGTGGGAGTCCAGCACCTTAACCATCATGCCACCTGCTGGCCCCAGGCCATAGCTTTCTTATCTTTCCAGTTTATGCACCTAATCTTTAGTCTTGTGGGAATTTACCATTTCTGTGGGACAAATTCCTCACTATCCTTTCTCTTCAGTTTAGATTCCATTTATCATAACTCTAACTTTTCTCTAGTCAGCTAATTGAACTCTCCTGTCCCGTTATCAGTCATACCTGTCTGGTAAATTCCTAACTGTGGGCGACTTAGCTTTTCATGTGATTATTCCTGAGTTGCTGAGTTCATTTGGAGAAAATTATAGACCAAAGCAGATAATGCCACTCTGAATTCATGCTCCCCCTCCATCTGGTCCTTCAGCATTAACCAGCAATGTTGTTTTATTCTGCATCTAACTCCCTTCCCCATTCTCCATGACAACATGCTTTACATGGTCTCCATGTGGCTTGTGCATACAATATTCAGGCACACTCCATCTTCTCTTCTCCATCACAGCTCTCCACTTTCTACCTCCTACTCATTTCGAAACCCACTTCGGTCTGACTTTCCAAGGATTTCATATTTTACTTTGCCACACTTCCCTCCAGGGTTCCCACGGAAACTCTTCAAGTGGTTCCAGTCAGAAAACCTTGTCTTCTGTTGCCTTCCTACATCCCATCACCAAGAAGAGTTCTGATCATTTTGCCTCCTAAATAGTTCTAAGTTTTTTCACATCTCATCATTTTCCATCCCAGTCCAAGGCACTATCATCTCTCACAGTATTGTGGCAACTGCCTTCTACCGTTCACCCTTTTCAGCACACTATTCCATACTCTACCCTATAGATAGAGTGATCCTCTACAAAACACAGAGCTGATAATAGCATTCCCCTTTCTAATCATTTCAGTGACTTCTGATTGTTCTTAAGGCAGACCTGTCTTCATCAGGCCCTCCTTACCTCTCTAGCTTTATCTTGCACCACTGTTCCCCTGCCCATGTACTAGCCCTGTTGAACTGAATTCCTTTTCATTTTATTCAGCTTTCCCCTGCCTTTGAGCTTTTTCACATTTTGTTGCTCTGCTTAGTTTCTTTCATCATTCCTCTTTGTCTTACCCTCTGGTATCAACCTAAACTTTACTTCCCCAAGTGACCTTTCCTGTAGGCTAGATGTCTCTGTGCTCTGTTCCCTATTATTGTACCATTACAGTGCTTATTACACTACATAGTTTCTTGTGGCCTCCCAAGAACCCTGATGGCAGGAGTCATCTTTTGGTTCATCAGTATATTCCCTATATTCTGGGTAGCACAGTGACTGGCCCATAGTAGACGCTCAGTAAAATGTTATTAAATAATTAATTCAGTCAGGAGAAAAACATTCTGTGTAACAACATATGTTAAGATTTAGGGCTACATATGGTATTCCTGTATTTAACTTTGTATTCTTTTAAACATAAGTATTTCTTTAAACATAAGTAAATGTGGAAAATAATAATGCTGCTTTTCAACATGTATTCATATTGTGTTCTCACACATTCCCTTATTTTTAAATCTTTTAATGTTTGTTTTTATTCTGTACTGCAAACACCAAATCTGTTTTATTTTACTTTTTATTTAGATGCTTTTGAGTGTTATATGCCACTTAACATTAGCACTTCTGCCAACGTTCAGTCTTCCAGTTATATTTGGATGACATTTACAGGGATAATTTTGTGAAAATTTTCAAGTAGACATTGAGTCTAAATTATGTAGTTTTCAATTCAGTGCATCCTAGAAGATAAGAAAACACACTGAGCTTTCTGGTTCTTTAACAATTCAAACAAAAGCACTAGGAGGGCAAGGGGACACTGTTCTGGCTACTTGACAGACCCCCACAGGCTGCTCCTCCATGGAGACTGCTCAAGGAGGACCTGTTGGTGGTGAACGAGCCTCTCCTGCCCAGGCACCATTTAGTTGAAGTAGGCTAAGGAGGAAATCATCCCTGATGAGGAAAGATGGGTGCTCTGGAAAGACCTGGATGAATATAACCTACTAGTTAAGAAGCATTTTTCCTTCAAGTTTATTTATGAAAGGTTCATTATATTATAGAAGGTAGTTAATGTATTTAATTGTATTCCTAAGAATGAAGTCTTTTTTTTTTTTTTCAAATTTGAGACACAAATGAGTTACTATACATGAATTTTCCTTGCCTTTCTTATATGACCACTGGTAGTTTGACTGTTGGTTAATGTACTCTTTGGGGGAGATGTTGTTCATTTTGGGGGGCACCTTGGATCAAAAAAGTTAAGAAATATTTGTAGTCTTCAAGTTACTGGCCTTTCATAGCACTGGAAGATGTGTAGCTATTGTGCATTGAACTTCTTTAGTAAGCTGTTGCCATCATTATACACCCAAGTTAAAATATAGAAATTATGTGCACAATAGACATGAATGCCTTTAGAGAGAAGATTGAATTGAAAGCACTATTTTTTTTTTTTTTTTCTGTTAGAGATTTTTGCTATAGGGCATGGAGAGTCAGAAAGGCAGAAATCACCCCCAGGGTGGATGGGCATGTCATAATCCCTTTTTCCTCCATTCTCCTCTCAGGATCTTGGGCACACATGCACATGCGCATAGAGTGAGTTTTAAGCCACTGGGTCCAGGTCTTGAACCACGGTTGACTGCTGAGAGTCCAGCAACGGGACCATTACATCATCTGCTGGTCCCTAAAAACCCCATTTTTAATAAATGCAAATATTGACATTTATCTGGAAACTAAGGTTCAATTAAGCATCATTGTTTCATCTTATAAATCATTTTTCTATCACCCCATTGCTGACTTCTCATGAAAGAGGCATATGGGACTATAAAGAGATCTGAAATCTATTTTTTTAAATACTAACTTTATATATTTTTTTCTCTCTCCCTCTGTCTCTTTCTCTTCCTTTTTAAAAAGGATTTCTTTTACCATAGGGGTGTGTGCACTTGGCAGAGAGAAACAGAGAGAGGGAAAGTAAGAGATCATTCTCCCTCAATCCCTTCTCCTTCATTCTCCTCTTGGGGTTTTAGGTATGCACACACATGCACCTGGCATGTTTTTCAGGCCATTGGGTCTGGAACTGGAGCCCACGAAGTTGGCCATGTGGGATCTAGCACCTTTATCACCATTCCACCTGCTGGACTGTAGTTTCCTATTTTTTAAAATGTTAGGAGCCAGTGTTAGAAATCAAGCACTGATTTTCCCTGTGGTTATCTAATCACAAATCTAGTTATTCTCGTTGTCTCTTACCTGCTTTGAAATTAGAATTTATAGTGATGGTATAAGTATCTGTTACATAATTGGAAGTTGACTATGATCTAGATGGTAGTTTTTAGGCTTTGCTTCAAAGACCATTTTTACCTGGAAAATAAATAAGGATTAACAGGCATTTTTCTGTAATCAGTCATTTATCTGTTCCTTGTGATCCACCTTGACCACTACTGATCTCTCAGGAATCTCTAAAATTTCTCTGAACCAATGGCAGAATTTATTTATTTATTTTTTCCCACAAGAGATCAAAGCTCATGTGGGCATTATTTATTGTAGCCTCACAATATTCTAGTGAGGTAAGTAGAAATTATGAGACTCCATCTCTATTTTTAAAGCCAGATGAAGAACAGATAAATCTCTTCAGTAAGGTTACATACTGAGGCAGTAGTAGAGGCAGAAATAGACTCCTTAGTCAGAAACTTCTTCTAATTCTGGCCCTTACGTCTAAGATGCAGTAGACTGGCCTTTCTCTAAACAGGCCTTTGACATTTAGGGTGTGTGGAAAGTATGTGCTCCCATCTGAGTTTTGCTGTTTAGTTATTCGTTGCCTGTTAAAGTAATGACTAGTGGACTGAAGAAAATAGAAAAGACATCTAGGCCTTATTTCAGCTTCTGCACTAAGTACATGTGAGCTTTGGACAGAGTGCTTTTATTTCCTGGGAATTAACTTTTCTTTCTTTATACATACTCAGATTTTTTCCCCCTTAAAACACTGCTGATATTGAGAATTTGAAGGAAATTATTTTTTTCATTCCAGCTTTTTGTGTGAAAACTGGACCTTTTGAAATTAGGGATACTCTGATACTAGACCATATTAAAAGAGAGGATTTGGGGAGATAACTGTGAATTTCTTTCCTTTTTTTAAATAAAGATTTTCTTTATTTTTTAAAAACATTATTATTATTTAATTTTTGTTATAGGGCACTCATGCTTGCCAAAGAAAGAAAGAGAGTGAGAGAGGGAAATGAGAAAGCAAGCCACTAGGTCCAGGAATTGAACCACCACCTTAATTACCATGTACCTGTTGGTCCCAATACTGTAAATTTCTTTATTTTTGGAAAGGTTTTTTGGTTTTTTTTTGTATTTTTTTTTTTGCTATAGGGCGCATGCGCTCGCCAGACAGACAGAGAGAGACAGAGAGATAGAAAGCAAGAAATCACCCCCCAGGGGGGGATGGACACCCCACAATCCCTTCTCCTCCATTATCCTCTCGGGATCTTGGGCACGCATGCACACGCACCTGGCGTGAGTTTAAGCCACCGGGTCCGGGACTCGAACCACGATCGACTACGTGGGAGTCCAGCGACATAGCCATTATGTTAACTGCTGGTCCCGTAAATTTCTTTTTTAAAAATAATTATTTTATTTATTTTTTAAAACTTAATTTATTATTATTATTTTTTTTTCAATTTGACCAGAGAGAGAAACAGAGAGAGACAGAGAGAGAGAGAGACAGAGAAAGGGAAAGTGAGAAAGGAAGCCACCAGGTCTAGTACTCCAACCATGGTTGGCCATGTGAGAGTTCAGCACCTTTAACCACCATGCCACTATAGGTCCTCGATACTGTAAATTTCTAAATTTTAAAATGTAAGCTTAGTGTTTATTTTAAAACCTGAGAGTCATTGTAAAAACATATTAAATTTTTTGTTTTAGAAGGTTTTTGCCTTAGAGCACATGTGCTCACCAGAGAGAGGAAGACAGAGATAGTGAGAAATCACCCCTAAGGTGGCTAGCTGCATCACAATCCCTTCTCCTCTATTCTCCTTCGGGGATCTTGGGCATGTACGCACACATAGATGGCCTGAGTTTTAAGATGACCAGGTTTAGGACTTGAACTGCCATAGGCTGTGTGAGAGTACAGAGTTGTAACCACTATGCCATCTTTTGGCCCCAAACTGATTACATTTTTTTTTTTTTTTGAGAGGTTTTTTTTTTTTTTTTTTCTTGCTATAGGGCGCGTGTGCTCGCCAGACAGACAGAGAGAGACATAGAGACAGAAAGCGAGAAATCACCCCCCAGAGGGGATGGTCACGCCGCAATCCCTTCTCCTCCATTCTCCTCTCGGGATCTTGGGCATGCACGCACACGCACCCGGCGTGAGTTTTAAGCCACCGGGTCCGGGACGCGAACCGCGGTCGACTATGTGGGAGTCCAGCAACATAGCCATTACGCTAACTGCTGGTTCCCACAAACTGATTAAATTTTGAAATTGATTTATTTCATCAATCCATGCTGCCATAGATGAAAGGTTTTTAGGCTCATGCCTATAATCTCAGTCACTCATAAGGCTGAGGAAAGAGGACTGACAGTTCGTGGTCAGTCTGATCAGCATAACTGCGATCTTGTCTCTAAAAAAATTAATAAATGGGGACCAGCAGTTAGTGTAATGGCTATGTCGCTGGACTCCTATGTAGCTGACCGTGGTTCGAGTCCCGGACCCAGTAGCTTAAACTCACGCTGGGCGCATGTGCGTGCATGCCCAAGATCCCGAGAGGAGAATGGAGGAGAAGGGATTGCGGTGTGGCCATCCCCCCGGGGGTGATTTCTGGCTTTCTGTCTCTCTGTCTCTGTCTTTCTGGCGAGCAAACGTGCCCTGTAGCAAAAACCTCTCTAAAAAAAATTAATAAATGAACAAATAAAGTTTTACAAAAGCTAATTTATCTGCCATATAATAAAAAAATTATTAAAGTTTCAACTGTATTTTCATTTGAATATTACTCATGGTTCTTTTATTTTGATTTTAGTTATTTACCTTTTTTTCCCCTCAAGTATGCACACTACTTATTTGGAATTTTTAACATAAGATGGGAACTATTTTTTTCTTTCTTTCTTTTTTTTTTTTAAAGACTGCTTCTCAGATTAACCAGCATGCCTAAACCAGTGTTACAATTCAGAAGAACAGCTAAATCTATTACATGCAATCACTTTATAAAGCCCAGGTTAACACCACTGTCCTGCTGATGTCTTAAACATTGCACTTTTTGTAAACTCTTCCATGTGCCTCCAGCATCTCCAATTTGTGAACGAATCTCACCATATTTATCCCTGCTGTGTTCCTCTACATGTTTGTTCTGCAGTGTAATAACACTTGACAGTTGTAAATTTTTCCATATGCTGTATCTTGTAAAGATAAACAATATGTGTGCTGTACATTTCTCTCAGCTTTGAAGACTTATGTTTCAAATAAACAATTTCTTCAGATTTTACAGTACGTTTTTGAATGTCATTCGCACAAGCATATTCTCCATTAAAGAGAAGGTAGTTGAATTTTTATCTTTCTAATATAAACTGGTTAGTTGTACTTTTCTAGGGTACTAAGAGCAACTTAACTGCTGTTAGTTTTTCAAAGATTTACCAGGCAGTGTAGACTTGTATTTGAAAACTTTTAAAAGTGCTGGGAGATGACCATTTTGTGAAATAAATTCTCTTATTCTCTTGAGTGTTTTACTTTGGCTAGAGGGATTAGTGAAATAGCATTGGATTTGCTGGTAATTCTTGTATCTTTTACAAGTATGTACTGATGGCATCTAAAGTCATCAGTCATATTATTTGGTAGTTATCTCATAGAATCTTTATGATTCATTTATAAGCAGTCATTTCTTTTATTTTTGGCCCTCTTAGCAAAGTTTTTCTGACCAGTTTTATTTGTGAAAATCAGTGCAAATGTCTTTATTCTTAGTTTGATGTCCTTTTCCCCACTAAAAAGACATCTTTTGCCTCCATTTTACTCTCAAGATACAAAGGCATTTTTATGATTTGATTTCCTAAAGGCTTTGGGGGCTGACATGTTTCATAGTTTTCAATGAAACTTGGAAACTAGGGTAGATAAAAAATACAAATTGTAATATCTACAGGTTTATTTTTGTTGTTTCTTTAACAAACAAAATTTACTACACTTACCTAAGACATTTTTTTAAAACAATTATTTTATAACTTTATTTATTTTCATTTGACCAGAGAGTGACAGAGTGAGAGTGAGAGTGAGAGTGAGAGAGAGAGAGAGAGAGAGAAAGTGACAAAGCAAGCCACCAGGTCTGGGACTCAAACCACAGTCAGCCATGTGCAAGTCCAATGCCCTTAACCACCATGCCACCTGATGGCCCAACCTAAGAAATTCTTAACCTGGAAAATTCAGTATTGATATGTAAACCTGGTGTGGGATGTAGTTTGTGGCCAATGGCATGCTGGGGCCAGCCCCTACTAACTCCTGAAAGCTAATGATTAAATTTTCAGAAATTTTGTGAGCCAGTTATCATTAAAAATTAATCTATATAAGCTTACAATTGAATAGATTTTTTTTTAAAAAAAGCAAAGATAATAAGTATTCATAACTTAATACTTCATAATTATTTTTGATACCTTTTATGATCTATGCTCTTCAGATAATTTGTAACTATCTGTATTGGAAATACTATTGGGTCATTGGGAAAGTCATATCATATTTTTCTATGCAAAAATGCATCAAATATATAAAGGTATGTGCTACTGTACGTCCCTTTACAACTTCGTGTTCACTGAAATCATGTTGGTAGCTTCAAATCAGTGGTGGTAGAAGTATTAACACCATGGAATTTGGCAAACACAACAAATCAGGATTTGATTGTCCTGATTATCTAGGCTTAAGAAGTGCAGAAAATGTTAATAGTACATACTGAACTTAAAAGCATACACCACTAGCTCTGTGGTGCAGTAGTAATGTGGTGCTCAAGAGGAGCTGTATCCCACATGGTGATCAGGGTTAGAATCTCCTGCCCTGTTAGCCTGAGACCTGCCAAGTACTCATGTGGGTGCCAAAGGGCCCGTGGGCTGAGGACTGGAGGAAGGTGATTATCGTGTGAACAGATCCTATGGAGGGTACTCATCTCTCTTTATCTCTTTCTGTCTCCCTTGTGTGCACTTATGCAGTCTATCATGAATAAAGAGAAAAGATGTGTCATGTTCATAGTTGTTACATTATGAATAGTACAGAAAACTTGAGAAAATAGTCTTTCAGTATTTGGAAATTGTTATCAATTGAAAAACTACTATTGAATTTATCGTGGACAAATGAACATATGTCAGAAGTGTTCACTTTCTCTTTCCTCATTAACTAGAATAAGTGGTCAGCCATCTATAACAGAATTGTAGAATGATATGTTGCTCTATGTATATCAGACATCAGATGCTAAATATGTCAGGAAGCCTTTTATAGGTCTCTTGAAAATCATGCTGTTTATACTTATATTGGGTTGTCTAACAACCCAATAATAATCTTCTTTTCCAACTCTTACATGATCTTAGACTTTCTCTTTACTTTAAAGATTGCCATTAAAAGTTATGACAAATTCATTTGTAAAGTGTTCAGTCATCCATATCCATCCCTTTGACCACAGATTACCTTAGGATGGTGTTATAAAACTTTTGTTTGAAAAGAGAAAACATTATAATACTACACATATGAAATCATTGCATTTCTTTCTTTGGGGGAATTATTCTATCATTTAGCCCACTATTGGGAAGTAATTTAGATTGGTTAATTAAAAGGAAAAATAGCTATATTCAACAGAATTTGTCTTTCTTAATTTTATGGATAGCTTGATGATCCATGGTAACATATTTATGCCATATATATGAGTAAGTTTGCATAAGAATATTATTTAAAATATGGTTTCTAAGACTTGGATGACCAGAAGGTATTGAAATGCATTTATAACTCCATCATACACCTGCTCCTCAGTCTGCCTGTTGTTCATATACAGAAATACTATAGATTTCTGGATATTAATTTTGTAACCTGCAACATTACTGTATTCATGTATTACTTCCAGAAATTTTTTTATGGAAACCATTGGGTCTTCTATGTATACTTACAATCATGTCATCTGCAAATAGAGTTTCACCTCTTCTTTTCCTATTTGAATGCCTTTTATTTTTTCCTCTTTTCTGATTGCAATGGCCAAAACTTCTAGTACTATATTGAAGAGGAGTGGAGAAAGTGGACATCCTTGTCTTGTACCCGTTTTTAGTGGAAAAGCTTTCAGCTTTTCTCCATTGAGGATGATGTTCGCTATGGGTTTTTCACAGATAGCTTTTATTGTGTTGAGAAATGACCCTTCTATGCCGATTTTGCTGAGAGTCTTGATCATGAAGGGATGTTGTATCTTATCAAATGCTTTTTCTGCATCAATTGATATGACCATGTGGTTTTTATCTTTCTTCCTATTAATATGGTGTATTACATTTATGGTTTTGCGTATGTTGAACCAACCTTGCATTCCTGGGATAAAGCCTACCTGATCGTGATGTATAATCTTTTTTATAAGTTGTTGTATACCATTTGCTAGTACCTTGTTGAGAATCTTTGCATCTATATTCATCAGGGATATTGGTCTATAGTTTTCCTTCCTTGTCCTGTCCTTATCTGTTTTAAGGATAAGGGTGATAGAGGCTTCATAGAATGAATTAGGGAGAGATTCACCCTTTTGGATATTTAGAAATAACTTGAGCAGAATGGGGGTTAACTCTTCTTTGAAAGTTTTGTAGAATTCAGAGGTGAATCCATCAGGGCCAGGGCTTTTCTTTGTTGAGAGGTTATTTATAACTGATTTGATCTCCTGGCTTGTTATGGACCTATTCAGACTTTCTATATCCTCCTGGCTCAATCTAGGTAGATTATACATGTCCAGGAATTTGTCCATCTCATCCAAATTATCTTGTTTCTTGGCATACAAATGTTCATAGTACCCTCTAATAATGTTTTTTATTTCTACTATGTCTGTTGTTATTTTGCCTGCTTAATTGCAGATCTGATTCACCTGGTTCTTTTCTCTCTTCTTCTTAATAAGTCTCGCTAGTGGAGTATCAATTTTGTTTACCTTTTCAAAGAACCAGCTTTTACTTTCATTTATTTTCTGTATAGTTCGTTTATTTTCTATTTCATTTATTTCTGCTCATATCTTTATTATTTCCTTTCTCCTGGAGTTTTTTGGATCTTTTTGCTGTTGCTTTTCCAATTCTGTGAGGCATGATGTTAGGTGATTCATTTGCCTTCTTTCCATGTTCCTCTTATGTGCACTAATTGCTGTGAACTTCCCTCTTATGACTGCTTTAGCAGTGTCCCAAAGATTATGGAAACTCGTGTCCTCATTGTCATTGGCTTCCATGAACCTTTTGATTTCAGTCTTTATTTCTCCAGTAGTTGTGGATTCATTCAGGAGTAGGTTATTAAGTTTCCATGTATTTGAGTATTTTTGAGGATTTCTCTTGAAATTAAACTCAAGTTTAATTCCATCATGATCAGTGAAGCTGCTGGGTATAGTTTCTATGCTTTTGAATCTGTAGAGGCTTGCTTTGTGCCCAATAATGTGGTCAATCTTCGAGAATGTTCCATGTGGTGGCGAGAAAAAAGTGTATCTCGAGGTTTTAGGATGGAAAGTTCTATAGATGTCCGTTAAATCCATTTGATTTATGATATCATTTAGATCTTTTATCTCTTTACCTATTTTTTGTCTAGATGATCTATCCAGGGGGGGATAGTGCAGTGTTGAGGTCTCCAACAATTAGTGTGTTGCAGTCTATCTCCCTTTTTAGATCTAGCAGTCTTTCCTTCACATATTTGGGTGCTCCTGTGTTAGGCGCATAGATATTAATAAGCGTTATATCTTCTTGATCGATTGATCCTTTTACTACATTATAGTGCCCTTCTTTGTCTCTTCGAACAGTTTTTGTTTTAAAACCTATTTTGTCAGAGATTAGTATTGCGACTCCAGCTCTTTTTTGGTTCCCATTTGCATGGAAAATCTTTTTCCAACCCTTCACTTTCAGTCTATGTATATCTTTATCCATGAAGTGGGTTTCCTGTAGGCAACAGATAGAAGGTTTTTGTTTTTTAACCCATTTAGCCAGTCTGTGTCTCTTGATTGGAGAATTTAATCCATTAACTTTCAATGTTATTATCGATGTTAATGGATCTGTCCCGAGGTTTAAGTTGGCCATTGTCTTAGTTGCCTTTTACTCTTTTGTTTCTGGCTGTTACTTCTTTAGTTTTCCTGGAACAGTACTTTCTTCAGGGTTTCACAGAGAGGTGGCCTGGTGCTGGCAAATTCTTTCAGGTTTTGTTTGTCTGAGAAGATTTTAATCTTTTTTTCCCATACGAAGGATAATCTTGCAGGATACAATAATCTTGGTTGAAACTGTTTCTCTCTTAACACTTTCAGTACATCTTCCCATTCTTTCCTTGCTTGCATTGTTTCCGTTGAGAAGTCCGGGTGTTAGCCTGACGGGATGACCTTTGTAAGTCACTTGTCCTTTCTCTCTTGCCAGTTTTAGTATCTTATCTTTATCTGTGGTCTTAGCCAGTCTGGCTATGATATGCCTTGGGGAAGATCTTGGGTTGATTCTATTTGGTGTCCTTTGTATTTCTTGGGTCTGGATGTTTGAGTGCCTCTCTATGCTTAGGAAATTTTCTTCCAAGATTTCATGGAACAGGTTTTCCATGCTCTTATTAGTTTCTTCACCTTCTGGGATACCAATTATTCGGATGTTAGGACGCCTAATGGAATCTAGTAATTCTCGTATGTTATCTTCATGTTTTTTTGTTATTTTCTCTATCTTTTTGGTGGTTTTCTCTAGGTCAGAAGTTTTATCTTCTACATCAGATTCGACCTTCAGCATGGTCTAATCGACTTTTAATACTTTCGAGAGAGTTTTTGATTTCCTGTATTTCAGACTTCACCTCTAATAGTTCCGTCTTATTATTCCTCAGCATTTCTTCCTTCATATCATTGAAGGACTTTCTCATCTCCTGTAGTTCATTGTCTCTTTTCTGTTCCAGCTCATAGTACTTGTTCAACATGAATGTTCTAAACTCTATCTCGGACATTTTGGTAACGTCCTCTATTTTTTCAAGAAAAGGAAGGGAGTTACTGTGTTCCTTTGATGGAGACATATTTCCTGCTTTATTCAGGCCAGAGGTTCTTCTACTTCTAACCATTGGGAGATGTGTTCCCTTTGAAAAACCTTTTACGAGAACGTATCTTCGAATAGGAGCAAGT
This sequence comes from Tupaia tana, assembly GCA_026018925.1. Lineage (NCBI taxonomy): Eukaryota > Metazoa > Chordata > Mammalia > Scandentia > Tupaiidae > Tupaia > Tupaia tana. The sequence continues at coordinate 233,221,276 of JAKSZU010000001.1, forward strand.
GTGTTTCCTTTCTGATGTGGAATGGAGGCAGCCAGTCTCTCTTCAATTGTGTTTAGTAATGTAATCCAAGAAAAAGTATTTTCTCCAGGTGTCCAAAGAAATGTATCTCCTTCTTCTTAGGTGGTTCAGTGAAACGGAGGATTCTAGAGAGTCTTAAAATGCTAGAATGTTTCAGAATTGTAATTCTAGACCTATCTAGACAGCCAGGGATGGTGAAGATAAAGGAAGTGAGGACTGAATAAGTGGGAAGAAAATAATACATAGAATAAAGAAAAAGTCGCGTGCCGTGTACTAGCGCAGCGCCCGATTTCACCAGGAGTGGAAAGCTGGGAGTGTGGTGTGGTGGAACTGAGGGCGTTCTTATGTGTTAATCAGAAGAGAGAAATTTACAAATGAAAGACGTGGGTAAGGGGACAGAAAAAAGAAAGGGGAAGGGGAAAAAAAAATGTACCTGGCTGAAATAGGGGTGTCTGGTTTGGGGGTCCCGGGGCTGAAGCTACTGGGGGCAGTCCTCCCTCGAAGATCCTGGCCCAGGGGTCGAAAGCTGGGAGTGTCCACCTGCTCCTTATGATAGGATAATCTGGTCAAGCTCCTGCCTGCAAGGAACTTTGTTGATTGTTTCCCACTTAACCCTCATCATTTTTGTCATAACTCTGTACCTCTTGTAATTTCATTAACTTAGTAATTTTTAAATTGACTTTATTTTTAAACTTATCATAAGTGATAATATCCATGAATTCTTGGGTTTAAAGCAGCAGTTTCTTTCTTTTTTTCTTTCTTTCCTTTTTGAATACCTATTTTATATATATATATATACACACATATACATACACACACACACACACATGCATGCCTAACAATTATAATTCTAAAAAGCTTCCAGGGCCATCATATGGCATGGTAGTTAAGGCACTGGATTCCCCACATGGCCGACCATGGTTTGAGCCCTTGAAAATCACACTGGGTGCAAGTGAGTGCATACCCGCCCAAATTCCCTAAGAGGAGAATGGAGGAGAAGGGATTCTGAGATGGCCAACCCTCTGTGGGGAGGGGTGTGACTTCTCACTTTCCCTCTCTCTGTCTTTCTCCGTCTCTTTCTAGTGGGCGCACCCATCCTACGGCAAAAACCTAAAAACAAAATTCCCTATACTAACAATGGCATGTGTACTGTACTTTGGGAAATATTGTGCTGGCAATAACTATGCATTAGGTTAAATAGTTTTGTTTATTTCTCATATCAGTGTTATGAGTTAAGCATTGCTGTCTCCATTTAATAAATGAGGAAACTGAGACCTCAGAGGAATTAACTAAGTTGTCTAATGTCATGAAACAAGTTAAAACTTCCTTTTTTTTTTTGGAGAGGTTTTTGCTATAGGGCGCGTGCACTCGCCAGACAAACAGAGAGATAGAAAGCGAGAAATCACCCCCCAGGGGGGATGGCCACGCCGCAATCCCTTCTCCTCTCAGGATCTTGGGCATGCACGCATGCACGCACACGCGCCCGGCATGAGTTTAAGCCACCGGGTCCGGTACTCGAACCACGGTCGACTACGTGGGAGTCCAGCGACATAGCCATTACGCTAACTGCTGGTCCCACAAGTTAGAACTTCCTGACAAAGATCCATACTAACCCTTGCTTCTCATAGCAGCACTGGCATCACCTGGGCACTTGATGGAACCACCAGATTTCTGACCCTACACCAGATGTTTTGAATCAGAATCTGCATTTTAACAAGCTCCCCTAGGTGATTCTCATGCACATTAAAGTTCGAGAAGCACTGAGCTAGACTCCTGAACATCCTGCCTCTATTAAGAGAAGGTAAATGGCTTGCTCATTGGTTGGCTGGTCTCCTTTTCTCTATGCAGTGTTATCTTCATGCCATATTCTTCTGAGTAACAACTATTTTGAAGAAATTGTGCGGACCAGCAAGTGGCATGGTGGTTAAGGCACTGGATTACCACATGGCTGACTGCTGCTTGAGTCCTGGACCTGGCGACTTACTTTCTCTCTCTCTCTACTTCTCTCTCTGGTGGGTATGCATGCCCTATAGCAATGTTAAAAACAATAATAAAAGTTTTTAAAAAATTATTTTAAGAAATTTTGTATTGGTGGAGAGGCAGTAGATAATACAATTATTTTTATCTCTCTTTTTTTTTTTTTGGAGAGGTTTTTGCTATAGGACGCGTGCGCTCACCAGAAAGACAGAGAAAGACAGAGAGATAGAAAGTGAGAAATTACCCCCCAGGGGGGATGGCTATGCTGCAATCCCTTCTCCTCCATTCTCCTCTCAGGATCTTGGACGTGCACGCACACGTACCGGCGTGAGTTTAAGCCACCGGGTCCGGAACTCTAACCACGGTCGACTACATGGGAGTTCAGCGACATAGCCATTATGCGAACTGCTGGTTCCGATTATTTTTCTCTTCTAAAGTTAATTTTAGATCCACTTATTTCTTTTTCTTTAATTGGGTTACCAAGACAAGGTTGAGAGCTCAACAGTTTCATTCTTTTTTCTGTTTTCTTCACTAACAGCATAAAGTTGTTGACCTTTGAAACGGCCTAGTTGGTTTTTTCCCACTCTAAACCTAGGGTCTGAAAACTGTCAGAACGCCTGTAGCTAATTCTCATTTATTCCTGGATGACTTTAACAGTACATGTGCCTTCCTGACTCTTGGCATTTTTTTCCTTTTCCCTCTGCCATTTTGGTGTTTTACTGCTTGCTTTTCCTTTTATGAACATATGCCTACCTCTGTTCCATGAGGTCTCTGTTTCCATTCTGCCATTCTTCCTTCTGCTTCTCAATTTTGCTGTTGCTGTCATAAATTATGAGTTTAACATAAGCAGCAGCCTTAGGAGTCCCTATACAGATAATCTCCTGGAGATGGTCAAGTTGTTGGGAATTTGGTGGTTGGATGTGGGAATATCAGTAATGTCTGTAACTGATGAGTGTAGCGGGCTACAGATTCTGAAGCATTTCAGTGCGTCAGCAGTCTTTCACCAGTGTATTGCCTTTGTGACTTACTTTTCTCTTTGAATCTGATGCAGGGTTTCTAGACACTGCACCTGGTTTATACAGTTAATAGAGCCCGTTTCTTGATATATGTATAGTTGTTTATTCATTCTCCAAGATGATTAGTTAGTTGAGTAGAAGTTGAACCTTTTCATGAGACCAGAGTTTGCCTTCTTGCTCACTTGTGGCCAGATACAGGTCATAATAGTATTTCATTTTCTTAACTTTGAATAGTGTTAAGGGGGAGTTGACTCATTTGGCTTATAGAAGGTACTGAAAGAAAACTACATTATTCATTACATTTTTGTAAAGCATCAAACAAAGAGGAATAGTTGTGTTTTACCATAGTAATTTCAGACTCTGAAAAATTTGTTTACCAGCCAACTGTAGACACACCTATTTCAACCCAGATTTTTTTTCCTTTTTATGGTCTTCAGTTTTGCAATCACTTAGAGTTGAGGTTTTTCTTCTTTTTCCTTTCTGCCACATTTTTTTGTACACACCCTTCTACCCTCCCATTTGCAACACTTTTGTTTCTTTGAGAATAGGAGAGTCCCTCTTCCAGTGTAGAATAAACATTTCTTTGTGAAGTGTGACTTACTTATGCTTCAGGGGTTGTCAACATATATACAATAGAGAAGGTGATGGAGGCTTCCAGGCATGCCAAGTCAGCACTTTGTGCATGTTGAGGCCAGAGAGCAAGTTAAGCAGGCTGAAAAATTTTTAACAAGTCAGAACATTTTACAATTTCCATATTTATCAAACATGTCAGGAGATGGGATCACAAAGCCTTCCAGGGATTAACCGCCTCTAGACTTGCACTATTTTATTAGAGGAAGCCAAGTTCTCAACACCCCATGATTTGCTCTAATAACCACAAGAGTCAGAATGTAGGTGATCCTTGCTGAATGAAAGGTAATCCTGAGGCTAACACACTCTTTGAATGAAACACACACACTCATACACACACACACACACACACACACACACACATACATACCTCTCAACAGATGAACTGTGTGTGAATCTTTCTAAAAAAGCTTAGGAGTTTGAAGTTTATTTATCTAGATCTTCAGTTTTATTAATGGTCTGGTTGGTGGTTCTTGATCTTTGGCATGTAAGGATTTAGACTATGAAGCCTAAGTAGATGGAGTTCAGAAATATGCAGCTATTCTCAAAGAGAGAGTGGTTTTTTGGCTTTTGGGGGCTTGGCAAAACCATACTGGAGCTATTTATTTTCAAATTTGGTATTTGGCAAGATTGAAAGATGCATTTTGCCAAGCACTTTTCTTTGAATTTCAGTACAGGAATATCTTTAGTGGAATTTAATTGATGTATTCATATGCATTATGCTGATCAGAATGCCATTTTGGAGAAGATATTTAATGGCTGAGAAATATTAGGAGTTTTACAGTTTTGTACCAGCTTTTTCTTAGATGGAAGGAAAAGAAAAATCAAGCTCCAGATATTTTCAGTACAGTGTAGACCTTGGGATCTTTTAAGAAATAGTAGTTTCCAAATTTGTTCGTCTGTATCACTTTTTTTCACAAAATCAAACCAGCATCTATTTCTCTGGTTTGGTCTGCAGATCTTTAGAAAAGTTGCAGAGCTGATCTGCATCCTTGGGCCAATATTTCATTTGAAAATTAATATTATCATTAAAAAAAAGGTTTTCATCAAGTAAGTAGAGAGGGCAACCCTCTTCTGAAGAAACAAGTTATAATTAAAAAAAAAAAAAAAAAAAAAGGCAAAGCAAAACAGAAAATCCAAGGAGACTGGTAGGCAGGCATAAGGTAGATGTTTGGTTGTAAAGCCAAATTGCCAGAGATGGCAAAACCCCTGAGGTCTGAAGTTATAGAAGGTGCCATGAGGTAGCTTTTCCATTGTAGTTTGCATGGGTTTGTAAAAGAAGGGAGCATGCTGAGACTTTACAAATAAGGATCACTCCATAAACTTAAACTTAAAGAATAGGGATAGCACATAGCTAAATGTTCTTATTGCCCATCAGGTTGCAAAAAAGCACGATGATAAAGACAGGTTTCTTCTTATCTCCAGTCAGCTTCCTATCCTTTGTAACTGGCCCAGAAAAAGCAGTGCCAGTAACTCAGATGATGACTTGCTGTCCCCTTGAGAGAACAACAGTGCAAACAAGCTTCCAGCAGAAACAAGAAGCCTTTTACACAATGTGACATGGGTATAGTTACTTTTAAATTATTTGCAAACCAAATGATAGGAAGCAGAAAATTCTACTTCTGAATTCTATAAACTGGTGTAATGATAAGGACAGAGTGATGGAGATGTTTATTTGCTTCAAATGGTGGGGTGAAAGAAGTTATAAACATATCATTGGGCCAATGTGGATGGTTTTCTTCTTAATCTGTTTTTTTTTTTTTGAACTGTTTAAAATACCAAAAATGCAAGATCTGTTTTTTTTGAGAGGTTTTTCGCTATAGGGCGCGTGCGCTCACCAGACAGAGAGAGACATAGAGACAGAAAGCGAGAAATCACCCCCCAGGGGGGATGGTCACGCCGCAATCCCTTCTCCTCCATTCTCCTCTCGGGATCTTGGGCACGCACGCACACACGCCCGGTGTGAGTTGTAAGCCACCGGGTCCGAGACGCGAACCGCGGTCGACTACGTGGGAGTCCAGCGACATAGCCATTACGCTAACTGCTGGTTCCCCAAGATCTGTTTTGAATCCTTGACCTTATCCCAGCAATGACTTTCTAGTAGAGTATCAGGTGGTTTGTAGAGATCTACACTGGTTTAGGTCAAAAATGCTTTTATTTGGATCAACTTTCCATGTATTTCTTTAAATAACTCCAAGTATTCCTTTCACTATTAGGAAATTTATGTTTTTTTTTCCCCCTTTTTAAAATTTGATCCTATTACCTTAGAGCAGACAACTTAGTAAAGATAACGTTTTCCTTTTTTCCTCCCATTTTGTTCTCTGTTTCTCTATCCCTCTTTTCTTGTCTCTGCCTCTTGTCACTTTCTTACTGGGACAAACATCTAGTTAGTATATGCTTATCAATGACCAGTGAGAACATTGTCACATTTTATTTCTGTCTTTCTCTCTCCTCGTTTTTGTTCAAGATAGGGCATGCCTCAGAAAGAGAGCGGACGCCCTCCACAGGGCCTGGTCACACCATGTTCCCCTTCCTCCAGTCCTCCCAGCCCGCCAGGATCCTGGGCACCTATATATGCATATACCATGCTAAGAATCGAAAAAACGGTCAGCATGTGGATTCCAGCACTGCAGTCCAAATGCTATCAAGTGCACCACAGAAGCTGGGCCACATTTTATTTCTTGTCCAACTATAATCTATATTGTAGCAGGTGGGATTTCTATGAGGTTGAGAAGAAAAGGTATATCCCATGAGTCTGATGCTTTTTAGAACACTGAAATGACTTTATTATTGAGGACATATTTGAAGTTTCAATAATAAAGAATATACGTAAGCTCTTGTTTTATTTTTCTTGTCTTCCACAGCGCCTTTTACACCATAGGGGCTGAATAAAATTCTTACCACTATTAATTCAATTAGTTTTTGAGTGTGAGAGAAAATCAATTAATTCTGTATCCTTTTTATTTTTTCTCTTTTGCTATAAGGCATGTGCTCTCACCAGAGAAAGAGAGAGAGAGAGAGAGAGAGAGAGAGAGAGAGAGAGAGAGGAAAAGTGAGAAATCACCCCATGGGGGAGTGGCCATGCCACAGTCTCTTCTCCTCCATTCTCCTTCTGGGGTTTTGGGCATGTATACACATGTGCCTGGCATGATTTTCAAGCCCCAGGTCTTGAACAGTCAGCCATGTGGGCATCTAGTACCTTAACCACCATGCCACTTGCTAGTCCCAATTCTGTACCTTAATACAGGGTACAGGAGTGGTAAATGATATCTTCTGCCAAAAATCCATTAACCTTACAGGAAACCAAAACCAATGAGGATCACATAAGTACAAAGTAATTTAATTTAGTTTTTCCAACTGATTTTTTTTAGAGAGTAGTATATATTCTGTACATCTGCATTTGAATATAAAATTAAGAAACAAAGTCTTCTCATAAATAAATACATGAAACAGTAATTTGAAAATACCTTAGTTCTGTATTTATTAGTGTTGTAGAGTAGATTTTAGATACTTGGGGAAAGGGCAGGTTGTCATATGGGGGAGGAGAAAGGGAGCAAGATGGGGCTCGTGATTTAACTGCTTAGTAATGCTTTAAAAAAAAAAAGAACTACCACATAGATCATATAGTTTTTTTTTTATTTTCTTTTTTAGATTTTAAAATTATTACATTAAAAAATATACTTTAGTTCTTTAAGTCTGGAAGCAGACTTCCTTAATTCTTTTCTTCTTTAATTTAGCATTGTAGAGAAAGGTTCTATGGAATAGCTAGTCCATCTTGTAGCCTTTTAGACTATTGCTCCAAATAACTTTTAAAAAATGTGTGAATGTTGTGATTTTTTAGTATAAAATGAGACAAATTATTGATACTTCCCTGTAAATCAGATAAAATTGTATGGAGGTCCAGTTTAAACTCATTGGATGAAGGCACTTCCATTCTAAGACAGTGTTTATAATGAGTGTACTTTTTAAAAAGTCAAAAAAGATAATAGAATCTGTTTTTTTTTTAAAGAACTATGTATTTAACTTTATTTATTATTATTTTTTAATTTGTTGTAGGACACATACACTCACCAGAAAAAAGAGAGAGAGAGAGAGAGATAGAGAGAGAGAGAGAGAGAGAAAGCAGGCCGCCAGATCCAGGACTTGAACAGTGGTTGGCCACGTGGGAGTCCAGTGCTTTAACCACCATGTCATCTGCTGGTCCCAGTAGAATCTCTTTTTTAAAGATTTATTCTAACATTTTCTAGGACCAGCAAATGGCGTAATGGTTACATCACTGGATTCCCACGTAGTTGACTGCGGTTTGAGTTCTGTACCCGGTAGTTTAGACTCACATCAGGCATGTGTGTGTGTGTGCCCAAGATCCCGAGAGGAGAATGGAGGAGAAGGGATTGTGGCGTGGGCATCCTCCCTAGGGGGTGATTTCTCACTTTCTGTCTTTCAGTCTCTTTCTTTCTGGCGAGTGCATGTGCCCTATAGTAAAAACCTCTCAAAAAAAATAAAAAGATGCATTCTAGTATTTTCTATGTCCCTACAATATTAAGAGGTCATTCATTTCATATTATATACATTCTATAGGAGAGGTTTATTATAATATTATCTACATAAATAAAGTTTATTTATTTATATCTACACAAATGTGGTTTATATTTAGAAGACTCCTAGGGATATTTTTGTTTTTGTATATTTTTTAAATAATTATTTTATTTAACTTTATGTATGTATGTATTTATTTATTTATGTTTTACCAGAAGGGACAGAGTGAGAGGGATAGAAAGTAAGCCACCAGGTCCAAGACTCAAACCGTGGTCGGCCATGTGAGAGTCCAGCGCACCTAACCACTATGCTACCTGCTGGTCCCTGTTTTTGTATATTTAAAATATGTTTTTTTAAAGACAGAAAGTGAAAGAAAGAATAGCAGGTAGACAACTTTCAGAGAAGTCTAGGGAATAAATGGAAAATAAAGATTATGAGAAATGTGCTCTTGTCTTTGAGGAAGCCAAGGCATGAAACAGAGGGAGAAGGGAAAATTCTGTTAGTCCCTACTTGCCAGGGGCAGTAAATCCTTCTAACTTTTCTGTGCAAAATCCCATTAATGTTAGGTATTTTCAAATTACAGTTGTAGTGACCAGCAGGTGGCACAGTGGTTAAGGCACTGGACACTTCCATGTGGCTGACCACGGTTCGAGTCCTGGACCTGGTGGCTTGCTTTCTGACTTTCCCTTTCTTTCTGGGACCAGCAGTTAGCATAATGGCTATGTCGCTGGACTCCCATGTAGTCAACCGCAGTTCAAGTCCCGGACCCAGTGGCTTAAACTCACGCTGGGCGCGTGTGTGTGCGTGCCCAAGATCCTAAGAGGAGAATGGAGGAGAAGGGATTGCAGCGTGGGCATCCCCCCGGGGGGTGATTTCTCGCTTTCTATCTCTCTGTCTCTGTCTGTCTGTCTGGCGAGCACACGCGCCCTATAGCAAAAACTTCTCCAAAAAAAAAAAAATTACAGTTATAAAAAAGAGATGTGTGTCTATTGTGGGAATTTTGAAAAGAATGAGGAAAAATAAAAAACAATCACCTTTATTTAACACCACTACTGAGAGATAATGACTCAACTTCATAGTGTATTTCTTTCTGATCCTTGTCATGTAATTTAACATAAGTGAAGTTATGCTGAACAAACACGTTCTTGGTCTACTGTTGTTTCCGTGGACCACTATTTTGCACTCTCGTATTGAGTAATTGTACTGCGCCAGGCATTGTGTTAAACAATTTGCAAGTATTATCTCCTCTTAATAATAGTAGGAGGATGAATGGAATGCCCTGAGCTTGTATCACAGGGAATATCTACTAACAAGCTTGCTATTTAAGTGGGCTTCACTGTATGAAGAGAATGCTGACAATGGGAAAGATAGCTAGACATTTTTCATGGATGCTTCTTTCTTTTCTTGTTCCTTTCTTCCTTTGTGCCTTTCTTTTTTTTTTTTTTTTAATTTTTCTTTTTAGAGGAAAGGAAGAGGAACCTGTGCAGTTTAAAGAATGAAACAGTTTTAACTGAAACCTTATCTGTAGTGTTTAGTGTGTCAACAAGTTGTAAATTGTGAAGTCTTATCAGAAGAAAAACTGCTTTGAAAATGATATGGAAGTATTTGTTGGGCGTTCACTCCTCCAATGCCTGGGTAGAATATACAAGGGAGTAACTGAATTTTATAATATTTAGATAGCTACATAGTGAGTGATCAAAACATTCTTTAGGTATTTAATAAGAGGTTACGGTTGGCCTGGTTGGCCTACATAGAGCTTATATGATAGAACTGAGTCCAGGAATCAGTAACTTGGGTGCTTTGTTAGCTGTTAGAGATCCTGGACCAGGCCAGTACGGCCCTGGGAAGGTGCCAGAACATGTCTGAGTAGATAGAGATTGTGCTGAACTTTGCCCCAGGAAACCTATTCATCCAAGAGCCCCAACTCCTCTGCCAACACCCGTGGCCTCTCTACCTATCCCCAGAATCACTCCTTGCCCTGTCCTTCACCTTCTAGATTACACTCCTGGAGTGAGTCTCAGGTCTCCTTGGAACTGCTATTAAGATTTTGAGAATTTTATAGCAAGAATTTCTAAACAGTCCTTTAAAATATCTCTTGAGTTTATCCTTCTGTATCTATTACCATGGCCAAGATACACTGCGGGCCTCATCACTCAACCAGCCTCCTAATCATCCCTCCTAATCATTCTGCCTTCACTACTTACCCTCTTACAAACACCTCCAGGTTTATTTATTTTTTAAACATTTCTCTCTCAAGTCATTCTTCTGCTCAAGAATGAACATCATGCCTCTGTTTCTCAGCTTGTCCTTTGGGGCTTTCTGTTCTCTGGCTGTACCCTACCCAGGTGCTTTTATTTTCTGCCCCAACATGAAGCTTGCTTTGCAGTCCAGTGGTGTGCAGTTCAGCTCATAAACCTTTGGTTGTATTTTTTTCACAGATCTAGAAAATCCTTGCTTTTTAATTTATTCAAATCTCTGTAATCCTCAAGTCCTATTTTCTTCTATAAATTATTCTCTAATTCAGTCTGTTAGCCTTTTCTTTCTCTGTACTTATGGGCAGTATCAAACTGATAAGGTAATTTTATTTAAAAAAAAATTTGCTAGCAGGTGTATGTGCTCTCTGGAAAGAGAGAGAGAAAGTGAGAAAGATCCCTTCCCCCCAGGGGTATGGCCATGCTACAATCCCTTCTTCATATTTTTGTTTGGGATTTTGGGCAAACATACACTTGCATCTGGCATGCTTTTCAAGCTGCCTAGTCTGGGACTCAAGCTGCAGAACTGGCCATGTGGGATACAGCTACCTTCACCACCTTAACTACTGGCTGGCCCAGTGGTTTTTCTTTCTTCCTTTTTAAAATTATTTAATATTTATTTATTTATTTTTAATTTGATGTGAGAGAGAGAGACTTAACATAATTGATAATTAACATCATTGCATAAAGGACTTTAAGAAGTTCATGGAAAGTTGAATTAAAGTACAATTTTATTTTGGTGCAAAAAAACTTGAGGACTGGCCCCATGGCTTAATAGTTAAGAGAGCTGGATCCCACATGGCTGGCTACATTTTGAATCTGCCCTCAATGATTTGAAAATCATGCCAGGTGCATGACAGGATCGAGAAAATCCCAAATCCTGACAGGATTGAGAAATGGAGGACAAGGGATTGTGGCATGACCATACCTCATTAGGGGGTGCTTTCTCCCTCTCTCTGTCCCTTGCTCTGTTTCTCTCTGGTGAATGCAAGCAACAGCAATGCTGCTGTGCAGTGCTGAGCACCAGGTGGGAAAGCTCTGAGTTTGTGTCCTGGGTCTGTTTCAACACGTTTGATACACCTGTGATTCTGGCTGGCTGTAGGGAATGAGGGAGGATAGCAGCATGATGACCCCTTTGAGGGTGCATGTCTCTCCCTCCTTCATGAAGGGAATAAATGAAATGAAATAAAAAGCAAAGAAAAACAATTTAAAAACTCCAACTTGCTGGCAAGTATATATTTGCCAGAGAGACAGAGTAAGAGAGGGTAGGAGGGCCCCTCTCCCCCTTGGGGGTTGGTCATGCTACAATCCCTTCCCCTCCATTCCTCTATCCTGTTGGGGTTTGGGGCATGCATGCACCTGTGCCCAATGTTTTTCCGGCTGCTGGGGCTGTGATTCACACCATGGTTGGCCATATTAGATTTGACTCCCTTAACTACTAGCCCATGCACTGGCCCAAGAAAAACAGTTTTAAATTTCATAACCCTTATTCCAAAACTCTAGTCCAAGAATAAATTGTTATTTATAAAAACTCTAGAACAGTGCCTGGTACATTGTAAATGCTCAAGTAACAGTTTTAAAAATAAATAGTTGAAGAAAAACGACTCCAAAATGGAAAAAGGCTGAATATACAACTATTTAAGTTCAGATTTTTTTTTTTTTTGAGAGGTTTTTGCTATAGGGCATGTGCGCTCGCCAGACAGACAGAGAGAGACAGAGAGACAGAAAGCGAGAAATCACCCCCCGGGGGGATGGACACGCCACAATCCCTTCTCCACCATTCTCCTCTCAGGATCTTGGGCACGCACGCACACGCGCCTGGCGTGAGTTTTAAGCCACCAGGTCCGGGACACGAACCGCAGTTGATTACATGGGAGCTCAGCGACATAGCCATTACGCTAACTGCTGGTCCCAGAAATATTTTTTTCCCAACATTTATAAGACATTTATTATTTTTCTGTTCAAAGTGCAGTAATTTTTAAATCTTCTTAAACAAATCACTGAAAAAATTCAAGAAAACAAAATACCAATGGGAAATCTAGCCATTTGATTGCATCTTCTAATTTACCTTAACCCTACAATTAGTCTAGAAAACAAACAGAACACCTTTGAAGTGTTACTAAAATGATAAGTAAATCATTTTAGCATAAATCTAGCATATGCATTTCAAAGTTCCACTACTAGAAATTTTATTAAGATCAGTTTAATCGTGAATAACTATGTAATAGAGCTCAAGGAACACAAGCCATTAGATGTGATCCTTGCCCCATACCCTCACCTCAGATTATGTCAGAATAAAGCTAATATTTCTGTCAGGCTCTGAACCCCCAGTGCCTCAAACTCAGACCCTGGAAGCAAAGAATATACCCCGTCATACAACTCAGAACAAGTTGTAGTAAAACAGAGTCTAAGTTTTCTTACCTTTTTTATAGTAAAAGGTCAGTTATTTGACAAATACTAAACCACTGCTAGGAATCCATTTTATGAGTTTGTTTACCAAACACATTGTGCAAGAACTGACTACATAAAAGTTCTTTGCAATTTGGTCCACAAATTTACTTAAGGTCAGGAATTTTACATTTGCAAGAAAAAGAAGAAATGGGGATCCCTAATCCTAACATATTGTAGTCACTAAGGGGATATACATGCGTACTAAAAAGATTTGCTCACAGAAGACACAAACTGTAAAAGGGATATTCTTTTTCAGTAAAAACAAACTGGTTGATATCCTTCTTTGTTTTGTGAGCACCATAACTGAGATGAAGTTAAACCTGAATTCACTGTTTCTTCCTGTGACCCCCCCAAAAAAAAACTATAAAAAATTTATCTTACTATATATACTTCCAAGCCATTAATTGAGATGTAATTATGAAAGATTAAAATTGCCTTAAAACGGGGTTGTGACAGCAGCTACCAGAGCAATATTCAAGCATGATTTCAAGGATGCTTTTAGGTTTCGAGTTAGCCTTCCTTGTCAAAAATCTTCACAATTTCACTTAAAACTTCATCAACGGACTTAGAAGCATCTATTTTCTTGACTTTCCCCATTTCTTCATATAAGTCAATAATTGGCTTTGTTGACTGAGGATAGGTCTGAATTCTCTTTTCCGAGCTCTCTCTGTTGTCATCACTCCTACCACTAATCTTTCCTCTCTCAAAGCATCGTTCAATACAGATCTCGTTATTGTAGTCAAAAAACAGAATGAAAGATACATCTGCTTTCCCATCCTCGGTCTTGTTCCAGCCTTGAAGGTTGTCCTGATTTCTTGGAAACCCATCAATCACGAATTTATTCTTCTGAGCATTGGCAGCCATTGTCCGATCCATTTCCCTCTGTGATAAACTGATGGTTGTCTCGACCAGCACAATCTTTCCTTCTTTAATGTACTTTTCGATGAGTTCACCGTACTGTGAATCTGGGTTCTTCCTTTCATTACGAAGAAGTTCTTCTGCAGAGGGGTGTTATTTATCATGAAGGTTGGAATCCTTTTCAATACAATGATGCCAACACTTTTTTCTGAGTCTTGCAATTCCTTAGGACAAAGCCTGACACCAGAGGTTGCCAAAGCCCTAGCATCTTTACTTTCTATTTAACTTTTTTGAGAAACTGTTAAATTACATACCAAAGTAGCTGCACCATTTTACTCTCCTCATGCTCTCCAACAATGCATAGGGATTCTAATTCCTCCATCTCCTAATCAATACTTATTATTGTATCTACCATGGTTGCAGGACTGCTGGTTTTCCAGGATACATTGGAGCTGGAGAATGAAAGATGAGTGTAGAGAAAATTAAAATGGCACAAAGTTTGTTCTTCTTACCAAGATTCAGCCATTCCTTTTTTGGCCAGAGGTTGCATGTGCTCACCAGAGATAGAGAAAGGACCTCCCCATGGAATACGGTCATGCTGTAATCACTTCTTGTCCATTTCTCCATCCTGCTGGGATTGTGGGCATGCACATACACACATGCCTGACATGTTTTTCAAGCTGCTGGGGCAGGGATTTTCATTGCAGTCACTCATGTGGAATCCAGCTGCCTATGCATTGCACCTAACTGTTGAGCTATAGGGCTGGCTGCCAACATTTTTTTTTTTTTTAATAAATACTTTTTAATAGTTGCAAGCCTTTGGCTAATTTCCATAGTTCTGGAAGAGCTGGTTTTGACAATTTGCCAGTGTTCTTGTTGCTTTTATGAGCAGCAGATTCTCTAAGGTTCGTACACTGCCATTCTTGTGTTACTTGTCTCTTTTCTTTAAAAGTTTATCAATTTCCTGAGTGAGAGAGAGAAAGACAATAGCCCCCAATAGGACTCTCATTGTGATCCTACTCCCCAGATTCTCCAGCCACCAGGATGGTGGGCATACTTATGCTTGACATACATATGCTGACCTGGGGACCAAACCTGACCAAATCAAACATGGCTCCCAGCACAGCAGAGCGCTGTGCCACCAGCATACTACTGCAACGGCCAAGAGTTGTTTTTCTGGAATATTTCTTTGTGTGTGTGTGTGTGTGTGTGTGTGTGTGTGTGTTTTGTTTGTTCATTTTAATGCCAAAAGTAGGTTGGTGTAGATATTAGTGACTGACTGAATTTTTCTTTTAGACTTCTTACCCCCTATGCCTTGATCAGAGCAGCCATGCATTGGAAACTGAGAATAAAATGTCTCAGTATATTTAGGATCAGTTTCTACAGACAGCTGGAAATCTTTGGTGGGGAAAGGATGGCCACATGACAGAAACACTGAATAGACCTAGTAGTGACATGGAAGGAAATATCGAGGGCATTTATCAGGCTTTGCAGTTGCCTGCTTGGAACCGGGCTTCTGCGTGTCCGTTTTCTTATCTCTAACTGGGATAACAGTACCTCTCCAGACAGAAATGTTATATGGGCGTATGAGACATTTTCATGCCTCTTATTTAGACATGAAGAGCTTTGAGTTTTCTTCCTTCCTTTCCTTCCCTTCCTTCCCTCCCTTTCTTTCTTTCTTTCTTTTTGGAGAGGTTTTTGCTATAGGGCACGTGTGCTCACCAGAAAGACAGAGAGAGACAGCGAAACAGAAAGCGAGAAATCATCCCTCCAGGTGGGATGATCACGTCACAATCTCTTCTCCTCCATTCTCCTCTTGGGATCTTGGGCACATATGCACATGTGCCCGATGTGAGTTTAAGCCACCAAGTCTGGGACTCGAACTGTGGTCGACTACATGGGAGTCCAGTGGCATAGCCATTATGCCAACTGCTGGTCCCCACTGTTCTTTATTTTAAACTTCATCCCACTTAGGTCTTACTTTGGAAGGGCTAGCCTACTGATTATGTAGAAAGGCTTCCTATGAACTTTTAAAATTTTTCCAACTCGAATGTTAAAAACACTTGCTTTTAAAAATATCCACATATGCAGTATTTGAAGCCCCAAGGGAAAAAAAAAAACCCAAAACTCCCATCCTTTCTCCTTAAACAAAAATGTGAACTGTGTATCATATGTTGCTAGGAATATATTGCATTAAAATGTGTGATTTTTCTTATATGAACGTAAGGTGGAAGGTAGCAGGCATTTTACATGTCTGTGAGCTACCCAGGGTCTTAGGTATGCCACATATGTAATGTACAGATGATGTGCCATTATTGTATCCAGTGCTATGCTTATATAATCTAATTCTATTCTTGGTTTTCATTTTATTTTTAAAGAATATTTTATTTAACTTTATTTATTTATTTAATTTTGACCAGAGAGGGACAGAGTGAGAGAGAGAGGGAAAGTAAGAAAGCAAATTGCCAGGTCTACGACTTGAACCATGGTCTGCCATTTGGGAGTCCAGCACCCTTAACCCCCACGCTACCTGCCAGCCCTTGGTTTTCATTTTTTAAGGGTATAGTTTTATTTCAATTGAATGACTAAGAATTTTTTTTCTTGTTTCTGTGCTTAAGCTGCATTTAGGTTTACAGTACTTGAGAGGCATCATTCCTAGTCTGCATTCAGTTCTTGTTCTTCCTACCAGTGGAAAAGTTTATTAATAGGTTACAAAGTAAAAATAGTAAGTCCTGTATGTTAGGATGGGAGACTTTTATTCATCTTTTTATTTTCTCTTCCCAAGTAAGGGTGAATAAAGTTGACTAGATGCAATGTTATGTTAAAATCCTTTGAACACCTCATTTTCTTTATCCATTTATCAGTTGTTGGGCATTTAGGTTGATTACATATCTTAGCTATTGTGAATAGTGCTGCAATAAATGTGGAAGTACAGATTATCTCTTCAAAATATTTATTTCCTTTGCTTTGGATATACATCCAGTAGTGGGATTACTGGTTTGTAAAGTAGTTCCATTTTTAGTTTTTTGAGGAACCTCAACACTACTTTTTATAGTGGCTATACTAATTTACTCTCCTACTAAGAGTGTACTAGGGTTCCCCTTTCTTGACAGCCTTGTCAGCACTTGTTGTTGTTGTTCCTTTCTTTTTTTTTTTTTTTTTTTTGAGAGGTTTTCGCTATAGGGTGCGTGCGCTCGCCAGACAGACAGAGAGAAACATAGAGACAGAAAGCGAGAAATCACCCCCCAGGGGGGATGGTCACGCCGCAATCCCTTCTCCTCCATTCTCCTCTCGGGATCTTGGGCACGCACGCACACGCGCCCGGCGTGAGTTGTAAGCCACCGGGTCCGAGACGCGAACCGCGGTCGACTACGTGGGAGTCCAGCGACATAGCCATTACGCTAACTGCTGGTTCCCTTTTTTTTTTTTTTAATACTATATGGCATGTGCACTTCCTGAAGAGAGACAGAGGGAGAGAGAGAGGGAGAGAGAGAGAGAGAAGGAGGGAGGGAGGGAGGGAGAGAAAGTGAGCAATCACTCCCTATGAGGGATGGTCATCCTATAATCTCATCTCCATTCTCCTCTGGGGATTTTAGGCATACACAGGTGCCAGGCATTAGTTTTAAGCTGCTGAGTTTGAGACTCGAACCATGAAGTCAACCATCTGAGATCTAGCACCTTAACCCTCATGCCTCCTGCTGGCCAGAATTTAGCCATTTTAACTGGGATGGGGTGATACTTCATTGTGATTTTGATTTTTTGCATTTTCCTTATGATTAGTCATGTCAAACATTTTGGTAACAATTCAATATATATTTCAAAATAAGGAGAAAAGTAGATTTTGAAAGTGCACAAAACAAAGTAATGATAAATATTGTAGATGGTAGGTATGTTAATTTCCCTGATTTGATTATTATACATGGTATGCATGTTTTGAAAAACTACACTGTACCCCACAAAGATGTACAATTATTATATGTAAATTAGAAATCAAAATCCACCAAAACCCTAAAGATAATTAGTAGCTGACTCAGCAAATTGCTTGTACGTTTCCCAAGAGACAAACTTTACCTGTGATGCAAGAGATTTTGATGTCTACTTGAATAGGTCATTTCAAGACACTGAATTTAAATATAACTGGCTCTATTTGAAATCCTAATTCTTTTTTTAAATGGCTATCTAAGTTTTCATAACTTGTTTTTGGAATCTCATTGGTCTTAGAATGTAACCAACCGTGCCATGAATATTTCTGAGAGCCTATTTTTCCAAAATAATCATTTTCTTTTTTAGAGCCCAGTGTACATTTTAATTTAGCTATTTCCCATTCTTTACATATTACTCAGTTTTCACTGTGCTGGCATGATTTCAGGAAAGGAGCATATAAGTCATATATTCATCAAAACTTACAGGTAAATTATTGGTTTTGTTCGTTTTTTTTTTTTTTTTTTTTTTTTTTGAGAGATTTTCGCTATAGGGCGCGTGCGCTCGCCAGACAGAGAGACATTAGAGACAGAAAGCGAGAAATCACCCCCCAGGGGGGATGGTCACGCCGCAATCCCTTCTCCTCCATTCTCCTCTCGGGATCTTGGGCGGGCACGCACGCACACGTGCCCGGCGTGAGTTTTAAACCACCGGGTCTGGGACGCGAACCGCGATCGACTACGTGGGAGTCCAGCGACATAGCGATTATGCTAACTGCTGGTTCCCGCTTTTGTTCGTTTTTAATTTCATGTAGTCTTGGCAAATTATGCCTAAATTGAGGTGAAAATCTGCATAGAAATGTACTGTTTCATTGATTTGCATAATATTTATAGCTAATAAAAATGTATGTAAATCCCACTGAGATCTTAAACTTTACGTAATAGTAATATTCCGCACTTACTTCTGCTTAATCTCTGATGTGGTGAGAAAGCTGAAGGTGCCACAGTGGTATATTTCCCTTCATTTTTAGTTGTAGCCTGTGATATTACTAGCAGCGTAAACAAATATTTTAGAATTAAAATGAGCCTGCTTATTTCAGTGAACTCTAAATCTTTTTGTTGATTTTTTTTATTGCTGCTGCACCAGTGTTATCTGAATATTTAATGAAAGTATATTAAAAACATAAAAGGCAAAAAAAGAGAAAAGTTTTTTAAAGCATGTATTTTTCTCACTAGATGATATTAAACTACATCTGTGCCACCAATTTTATAACTAATTTTATTCATCCCCATCTGTTTCCGAAAAGTTTTAAGGTAGCACATGTGCTTTCTTGGCTTGCTTTCATGCTTCATCTAATGTGCAAAACTCTGGAATTTGAAGATCATGTCTATTCCCCTTTCTCCTGTCTTTTAAACCTGGCTAAAATTATAGACTGTGTGGATGACAGTGGTAATTACTAGATTGTTCACAAATTTCCTGATGAACAAATAGAAACAGCAAGTGTGTCCTTTTGTGATGAAGATTTTAGCCTCTTCTGAAAGTCCCTCTCTCATCTGCTCAGATTCCTTCTTTTCTTTTAACCTAGATAATTAGTTATGAAACAACGCTAGATGAAAATGCTGGAGGATGACATATGAGACTTAGCTTTAATGTCCTTTCTCAGTTATTACTTTCGTAAACCTGTTACTTTTATTTTTCCATATTGTTCCTTTTCTGCTTCATGCTTTCAATTTTACCATTTGCCAAATAAGGATAGAAATATTGCTTCCCATTTACTTCATGAAGAGTTTAAGGATGAATGGGCTAGTATTTTCTTCCCCAGATGTATGAACTTAATCTTATTTGTTTATTTTCTGTCTATACTTCTGATTTCATAATGTCCAACTGTATATATATTTTCCATCCTTTTATTTACATTTTTTTCCTTCTCTGGGACTTTTCAAAATCAAAGCATGTTAATCACATTTCATAATGCACTTGAGTACTCAAATTCTTCAGATATGGGCAAATGTTTGAATAGCTGCATTTGCTTTTGAGTGTCTATCAAAACTCTTAACCCAGACCATCAAGGGTATAACCAGATTGGTGCTCCCAGTTTGAAATACAGATCGGTTTCAAGGTGAGTATTTTAGCCTCTTCTGAAAGTCCCTCTCTCATCTGCTCAGATTCCTTCTTTTCTTTTAACCTAGATAATTAGTTATGAAACAACGCTATCACTGGTGGTTGAGTTTGACAGTGTCGTTAACTGAAAAGTCTAATTTCTCATCTGAGAAACTTATTTTTTTAAAGAGTTATTTTATTTTCTTATTATTTTTTATTTGACCAGTTAGAGACAAAGAGAGAGAGAGAGAAAGTAAGAAAGCAAGCTAGTAGGTCCAGGGCTCAAACCGTAGTTGGCCATGTGGGAGTCCAGCCCCTTAACCAACATAACACCTGCTGGCCCCAGAAACTGATGTTTTATCATGATCCTTAACATGTACTGATCTGATACTGACTAAGAAAAATAAAAATAGTTTAATAATCAATATCTGATGTCATCGTAAATTTGAGATAAACTATTTTTAGCTAAACTTCATCATCATAATAATAAAACAAGCATTGAGGGCCAGCCAGTAACGTGGCATTTAAGGCATCTGGATCCCACTTAATTGACTGCATTGTATGAGTCCTGGACCCAGAGCCTGAAAAACACACTGGGTGCATGTGTGTTTGCGCCCAAAATCCCCAAAGGAGGGAGAAATGGAGAAGAAAGGATTGTGGCATGATCATTCCCCATGGGGGATATGTTTTTACTTTCTCTTTCTGTTTGTCTGTCTCATAGGGCACATGCCCTCTAGCTAAAGTTAAACAAACAAACAAACAAACAAACAAAACTCTTCATTAATAGAATTTCACTGAGGGTCAGAGCTAAAGTAATGCATAATGATTTATAAGGCTGTGCAAAATACCTAGCCCTGATCTGTTTTATGGACTCCAGTGAAACAAGTACTTGATTGGAGACCCAAAGTTCTATAGCATGGCCTGGAAGAAATCATCTTGTCCTAATGAATTGGAAGTCAGAAATTAACAATTATAAGTCTCTATCAGTTTAATATGGCTTTCATAGAATTAAAATTGTTCTGTAATGAGATACCTTAAAGATTTAATTATTTAGTACAATGTGTCTGCATACTAAGAGTATCTAAGAGATTGTAGGTTTTGAGTCGCTGTAACTGATAATTGTGTTCTGTTTTGTTTCTTGTAAGAAGGTGGCCAAAGATCCATATGCTTCTTGAGCCTATTCCTAGAATGTATGAGCAGGACTGTGGTCCCAGCTCAGAGGAGTATCCTGATCTTTCCTTTATCTGTGGCCACAGGACATGTGTCTAAGTCACACAATCATATCATTAAATAGTTTAGATGTTATTTAAGAAGAAAAGAGCATCCAGGGCACAGCCCTATTTTATGGCATTTAATTTTGGAACTACTTGTGTCAAAAGCTTATTTCTGTATTTATATATATTTCCTAATTTATCTGTGATAAGCATTGAATTATAAAGTAGAAAAGTCATTTTAAAAGTCTACTCTGGGCCTGTGGTGACCATGAATGAGAGTTATAAGGGAAATCAAAGTTTCTTAGGAGGATCAAAGTCAACATTGTGGACAAACTAAATGAAGGGAAAAAAGAAATCCTTAACTTTTTCCCCCCTCTTTCACAATTAAGGAAAATAAGCTTTATCAATAACAACTAGTTAAACCATAATGCTGTCTGTTTTTCATTGCAAGTACTGTATTGATTTGAAAAGAAAATTATTGAAGAGAAAGCTGCCATAGGGGTTTCTTCAAAGTTAATAACTGTTTTGTTAGAAGGCCTTACTGGTGCCATGTTAATGTGATGTTGAGGCATATTCTTTGATCTACATATTAATGGTACTTACTGATTTATAGAGTGATAAATAATTCTTTTTTCCCTAATGAACAATTATGCAATGTTTTGGCAAGTAGTATATTTTTTAAAATTTTGGCCTCATTTACTTTTGAAAAATATTCCTCTGGTTTGAAATTTCAGAGATATGGAGATATATATAAGAAGAAACTTTTTGATCATTCCATTTTTCAAGCTGCCCTGTTAGCCTTCTGGAATGCAGTTCAAGTTATTAATTTATTTTGCTTCTTACCCTAAATACTTTATGCCTGTATAAGATATATGTTTTTGTATATGTGTATATATATATACATGTGTATGTATACATAAACACATACATTAATTTTATTCTTTCACACAACTGCTTGCTTACCATACCTACTTATTGTATACCTTATTTATTTTCACTTAACATTATATTATTATTTTCCCTTACTACTTTATCTTGGAAATTACTCCATGTTGGTATATAAAATGCTTCCTTGTCCTTTATTGTGGTCTTGTGGTATATATTATTTGAATGTATCCCAGTTTTTTAAAACTAGACTCCTGATGGACATTTATGTTGTTGTTGATCTTTTATGAGGGGGTCTTTAAAATGTTAACGAAAAATGGGTGTTATGAAAAAACTGTGCACGGATTTCACCTTTTTTGTTTTTAGTTTACTATAGGGTGCATGTACTCGCTGGAGAGAGAGATAGAGAATAGAGAAATCAACCCACCTTAGGAGAATGACCATGCTGCAGTTCTCTCTCCTTCATTCTCTTCTTGGGATTGTGGGCATGCACACAGTGTTTATTTCAAGCCATCAGGTTCGGCACTGAAACTGTTCAGTTGGCCATGTGGGATCCAGCCACTTAACCTCCATGCTACCTGCTGGCCTGATCTCAACTTTCTTGTTGCACCAAAATACACTTGTACTTGAATTCAATTTTTTCCATAAACTTTTTTTTCTTTTTTTTTTTGAGAGTTTTTTTTGCTATAGGGCGCATGCGCTCGCCACACAGACAGAGATACAGAGAGATAGAAAGCGAGAAATCACCCCCCAGGGGGGATGGCCACGCCGCAATCCCTTCTCCTTCATTCTCTTCTTGGGATCTTGGGCACGCACACACACGTGCCTAGCATGAGTTTAAGCCACCGGGTCCGGGACTTGAACCGCGGTCGACTACATGGGAGTCCACGACATAGCCATTACGCTAACTACTGGTCCCAAACTTTTGAAGTCTCCTTTGTACTTTCATTTCAGGAAGAAAGTGCTGTTTTCTGCCTAGTTTTTGCTTTTGAATTAATTTTCTGGCTTTTGTGAAGGCTTATGTATTAGACCCAAGAAGTGAGCATTTCTTTCGTTTTGACACTGCTAGGTGTTTCCTTATAGGCATCTGGATACATGTGCACATTGCCGAACTGTCTGGTTTATTCTTTTTCCCCAGGACACTTACCTAAGGTAAAACCTATTTATAGGAATTCTTATATTGTCCAAGAGCTAGGTCATAACTCTTATTGGCAAACTGGAAAGTTCCAGTTACCAACCTGTGACTTCAATTACTGTGACATAGCCTGTGTTTCAGTTAGAGGAGACAACCTTTATTTGGTGAGACTCAAGCAGTGTCATTCAAAATTGTATTTGATAAAGTAAGGTTAAGAGAATAGGAACCATCCAGAATCTTAGGATGAGAGGAGTGCAGATTATCAGTGCAGTTTAACTCTTTGATTTCAGCATCTCCATGGATTATTTCAGCCTATATCAGGCTGGTAAATTTGATGACCAGAAACCTTTAAACCCTTAATTAGATGCAGTAGTGAGACACCAAAGTTATTGAGCAGGTTTGTTAAATTAGGGCAGGTTATTCTAGATGTTGATGAGTTCTCTGAAGCACAAAAAAGGAAAATGGTCTCAGCAAGTAACAGAGAAGTCTTTTCCTCTAAACTTTGTACTCATTGGATCATACCTGCCAGTCTCTTAACCTATTTTGATTTTGTGCAGCAAATAATGCACTCCTTAAAAATATGGTATCTAGGAAAGAATGTCACTACTAAAAAAGTCATTAGAATTGTTATGTATTGGCGCTGGTGTGATAATTGCTTGTTTAAGATAGAAATGGAGCATATTTCTTATTTTTCGATCGTCAGGGGAAAAAAGTCACTGACCTTTCATGCAAGTAAAGCATCATCATTTAAGCCTTTTGTTTTTGTTTTCTGAGAAAAAGATCAAGAATTCTGCTTATTTATTTTTTATCTTGGGATAGGGAACACATTAAAAAGTGCAACAGGTAACAAAACTTACTCCCCAACTCTATCATGATAGTTTACATAAAGAGAAGGAAGAAGATAGATAGATGCTGTGAGGGAGAAAAAATATTTTTATTTCCTAAAGCAATGAGAAGCAAAGCATTGTAAGTATGTGCGTGTGCATGTGGGGGTATATTGTTATTCTGTTGATTTTTGCCTGGAGTGAGTAGACAAAAAAAAGCCTTCAATAAGGAAATTAATGAATGGGTTGTAAACTTTTTTTTTTTTTTAATTCTTAGTATAAGAAAGCTGGGCTATTGTTTAAATCTTCCCTCCATTTTTGTTTGATTGTTTAAATTAGAGAAACTCACTAGCTCTTGCTCTGGAAAGTATTGCCATATCTCATTTTACAGTAGAAATGAGCAGGCATATGATCTTGTTGTGAGGTCCTAATCTTGTAGCATTTTGAAGTAGTGCTATGATGGTAGTGCCTGGTTTTTGTAGCTGTGGACCTGGACAGTATTGACATTTTGGACTAGATAATTCCTTGTTTGGAGGGCTATTCCGTGCATTGTCGGATATTTAGCAGCATCCCTGGCTTCCATCCACTACATACCAGTAGCCCCACCCCTTTAGGGACAATTTTTATCTCCAGTTAAAATCAACTAGTGTAGGTATCAGAGATGACCCTAGACTGCTGAGTTTGAACGTGAATACAGGATAACACTCAACGGTCTGATGTACTTCCCCAATATTTGTAATCTAGATCAACAAAGCAATGCAAAACCATAAATATTAATGCTAAATTTTATTTTCCTAAGACCGTTGCTCAATTTTGGGAAGATTTTTTTTTTTAAATTATTTTAAATTTTATTTATTCATTTACTTATTTTATTTTGACCTGAGAGAGAGAGAGAGAGAGAGAGAGAGAGAGAGAGAGAGAGAGAGAAAGTGAGAATGCAAGCCACCAGGTCCAGGACTTGAACCATGGTTGGCCATGTGGGAATGTCCAGCATCTTAACCACCAAGCCACCTGCTGGTCCCCGGGAAGATTTTTTTATGAAACATTAAAGCTAGTACTTGGGATTTGGATTGGTTGGTTAGCTGATTCATTAATTCATTCAGCAAAAATATGTTGTTGTTATTAAATAAATAGAAGCTGATAATATTAAAGCTTATTATAATATTATAATTAACTATTATTTTACTATTTCAGGGCCCTTGGTGAGCATACTATGAACTTACTGTTGTTACAATTCCAAATAAATGTCAAGGATCTCATTTCTCCATGGGTCTAAGGAAGATTAATAGTGATGTCTTTGGTCTAAATTTTGATAGGGACAGAGGGTTTGTGCTAATCCTGGGCCAACTAAAAGCATCTTTTATTGACCTACCTGTCATCATAATAAGTAAAGAGAAAACAGGTAAATTCTGGATTTTTAAAGTATATGGAATTAAATCAAATTTGCTGGATCACTGTCATTTTCTATGTATTTATCTCAGAAGGGGTTTTCGTTTGTCCTTTGTTTTAGAGTTAGCCTCTTCAACTCCTCTTTGTCTAACAACTTTAAATTTCTCTCTTTTTCCTTTTCTTTGTCTTTAACTGTTGGAGACTTTCTCATGCTGTAGAATTTGTTGCTATCAGTTATTCCAGGAAAGCTTCTTGTGTATTAGCACTGTTACGGTGTGTGTGTGTGTGTGTGTGTGTGTTGTGTGAGAGAGAGAGAGAGAGAGAGAGAGAGAGAGAAGGGAGGGAGGGAGGAATAGTGTCTAAAGCAATTGTGCTGGTGCTTTTTTTTTTCTTCTGCCTGAGAGAAGCTTCAGATGTCTGTCTGGCTCTGGATTAGTTGTTCTATGGGCGTAACTAAAGAAGGGGGTTAGGGTGGGGGTGTAGGCAATTAAAACTTTCAACGGGCATAAATGCCTTTCCTAATTAACTGGTGGGGATGGAAAATAAAATACCTTCTTAGGCTTTATTTCTGTTCTCCCTTTAAAAGTCTGCTGAGGAACTGGAGTTTGCATCCCTTAGAAAGAGCAGAACTTTCAAAATAGCAACTCTGAATAAAATTTTTTAAAACATTTTTCTTTTTTTTTTCTATTTTTTATGAACTTTTCATGTGAAGTCTGTATTTGATTTTTCTCGGGCCACCTTAGGTATATCCTCTTCCCATCCTCACTAGTCACTCCAATTTTGAAGCACCCAATTCTCTGGAGTATTAATGGAGACAGTTCAAGTATCTAAGGGCTATATTTCCTTTGTTCGAACTGCTTTTGGTCCTTGCTGGGAAATGCTCTGAAAACTGAACCAGCTACTGAACACAAAGGCCTACCGGTGTTGTCCCTCCTGGTAACGTACTGTGTGATTTGTTCCCACCTCCTGTTCACGACTCATTAGTCCCGAAGTACAGAAAAGGTTGCTCCCCTGGAATAAAAGGAATGGACCTTGCTCGGAGTCCTTTTTCGCCTTTTCCTGTGTTTTATTTGGGTGCACTCACAGATCTCCATCTTCATTAGTGACCCAGCAGGGGGCCGGCACAGTGCTGAGACTAGCTTTTGCTGGATCCCTGGGGTATATCAGAGACCTCAGAACTCAATACCCCCCTATAAAAATAAAATACTGTGCTTCAAACGACCTTTTGATGGAACAAAGCCATGCGTCCCAGTCTGCCTAGGCCTCTCAAATTGCGGTTCCTGCCAAGAACCTCTTTTGCATTTTGCACCCCTCCACCCCCACTTTTTTCCCTCCTCTGAATGTGGGTCTTTTGGTATCCTTGTGTGTCAGGTGAATGTTCGTGTGTGTGTGTGTGTGTGTGTGTGTGTGTGTGAAAATGCAGGCTTTGGCAAAGACCTTTTGGTGTTTAAAGTGCACTTCAGGGTAGTAGTGTTTTGGGAGAGATGTAGGCGACAGACATTTGTGGACTTTCAGGCCTCGAGTAGTGTTATTTAAGATTTATAGTTAAAGTTTAGGAAAGTAAGTGAAACTAGAAATGTTAAAAACAGCAATCTACATATTATAACTCAAGTTATTTTTCTTGATTTTTCCAGAGTGGCCAAATTATTGTCTTATTTAAAATTTAAGTCCCTGGAGACCTTTCCTTTCCTCCAGAGCCACATGTGTGTGAACTCTAATAGTGTGACATTAACATGATCATAGTGTCTACTGAACCTTCCATTAAAGCACTTGAAGTACTCAGAGCATGTGTCTTGCTAAGCTTCCAGCATTTATGTACTACAGTTCTTAGCAACTGAATGCTATACTGATTTTTTAAGACCACATGAGAAAACAAAAATAGAGGCCTTTTTTTAAAAAGAATTATTTTATTATTTAACTTTATTTATTTATTTTAATTTAACCAGAGAGGGACAGAGTGAGAGAGAGAGAGAGAGAAAGTAGGAAGTAAGCTGTCAGGTCCGGGACTCGAATTGTGGTCAGCCAGTTACCTTAACCACCATTCTACCTGCTGGCCTCCATAATAGAGGCCTTTTTTGGTTGAATGACCAGCATCACCCTAGAAAACTCAAGTCTCTTATCCTTTGATCATTGCTACTTCATAGTTAAAACAACAGGGTAAGATTAAATTGTCCTAAATTCTTTACATAAAGTGTCAAAATATATTACTGTTGCATTCAAATAATACTTTTAAGACTGTATGAAATGCTTAAGGCCTTAGTATGAAGAGAATGTTCACTTGTGTAAGAAAAATTCCTTTTGATTCTTTAGGAAAATAATTTGCATGGGCAAATGCATGGTGTTATTTTTGGTTTGTACTTTAGGTTTGCAAACTTGCCCTAATTTTCTATAGAAAGTGTATAGTAGACTATTTTTCAAAACGTTTATAGAGATAAGAGATATATGTTCATATAGTTTGGGTCTATATGATTTTATAATACATTAAAAGAAAAATGAGATCGTCTCTTCCTCCCTGCTACTACAGAAAATGATGTGAGCAACATCCTGATACTCTCTAAGGTATGTACTTGGGAGTAAGACTGCAGGGTGCTTACAGTATATGTTCTGAGGGTCACAGAGTATTGCCAGATTGCTTTCTGGAATGGCAGTACAAGTCTGTATCTCACTAATAGTATATGAACACACCTGCTGCTCCACTTTCTTGCCAACATTTCATATGTTCAGACTTTCTCATTTTTCAAACTGATGGGTGCAAGTGGTATTTAATTTTAATTTTAAGTTTCATTTATCTGAATACTAATAAAGTTGCTTGCTTTTTTTTTTTTTTTGGAGAGGTTTTTGCTATAGGGCGCATGTGCTTGCTAGAAAGAGAGAGATAGAGAGACAAAAAGCGAGAAATCACCCCCCAGGGGGGATGGCCACACCGCAATCCCTTCTCCTTCCTTCTCCTCTTGGGATCTTGGGCACACACGCACACACGCCCGGCGTGAGTTTAAGCCACCGAGTCTGGAACTCAAACTGCTGTCGACTACATGGGAGTCCAGTGACATTATGCTATCTTCTAGTCCCCCAAGTTGCTTACTTCTTTATATACTGGTTAGCTAGTTAGCTTTTTTCTATCATGACTTGAGTGTTTTTGTGTGTGTGTGTGGGGGGGAGGTTTTTCTTGCTAAAGGGCACATGCATTCACCAAAAAGACAGAGAGAGAAGAGAGACAGAAAGCGAGAAATCACCCCCTGGGGGAATGGCCATGCCATAATCCCTTCTCCTCCATTCTCCTCTCAGGATCTTGGGCACGCATGCACAGGCTATCGGGGTGAGTTTAAGCCACCCGGTCCAGGACTTGAACCATGGTCCACTACATGGGGGTCCAGCAACATAGCCATTATACCATCTGCTGGTCCCATTATCATGACTTGATTTAAGACTTAATGTAGACTTTAATTTTGTGTTTTCAAACATTTCACGTAAAAATTAAAGCTCATAGATTATGCTTTTAGAGTCCAGGGCCACGGGGTTATGCTCTGACTTTTTTTTCTCTCCGCTAGTCATCTTTATATTTATGCTTTAATCTTTCTAGAGGTTACCTTTACCTTTGGATATAGCAGCATTGTTTGAAGTAGCAGATCCATGCTTTGGAATATAATGCAGTGGTTTAGTATGAACTGGAGAGCCATTGTGGATACTTTTTTTTTTTTTTTTTTTTGGAGAGGTTTTTTTCTGCTATAGGGCGCGTGCGCTCACCAGACAGAGAGAGACATAGAGACAGAAAGCAGGAAATCACCCCCCAGGGGGGATGGTCACGCCGCAGTCCCTTCTCCTCCATTCTCCTCTTGGGATCTTGGGCACGCACGCACATGCGCCTGGCATGAGTTTTAAGCCACCGGGTCCGGGACGCGAACCGCGGTCGACTACGTGGGAGTCCAACGACATAGCCATTACGCCAACTGCTGGTTCCTACATTTTTTTTTTTTTTTTTTTTTTTAAAGAATTATTTTATTTTTTATTTATTCATTCATTTATTTCTTTTTTTTTTTAAATTTGACCAGAGAGGGACAGAGCGAGAGAGAAGGAGAGAGAGGGAAAGTGAGAAAGCAAGCCTCCAGGTCCAGGACTTGAACCGTGGTCGGCCATGTGGGAGTCCAGCGTCCTTAACCACCACGCCACCTGCCAGCCCCGGTTCCTACATTTTGAAGAGAATATTTACTGAAAAATGAAGGCCATGCATAGTGCATTGCCATTTATGAAAATTTAAAACACACACACACAACACACAACATTTTGTGTTTTTAATGAGACAATTCACATTCAAAGACAGATGCAAGACAATTAAGTGTTTGCTTATGTAGGAGTAGGAGAGATGGGGAGTGGAGAGAAAAGGGGGAAATGAAAAAACAATAAATTAAACCAAGAGAGAGTTCTTGCATAGACTGATAATAATCATATATCCTGGACTAACCTCGTATTAACCCAGTGATCTGGGGATAGAGTGAACATGATTTAGGAGAGGTGACCAGAAAATAGGTTACCTATGAGCCAAAAAAAGGTTAATTGAAGAAAAGTGGAAAGAAGATATTTCAGGCATTATAATTTACAAGGAAAATGCCTGTAAAGAAGAAAAATCCTCCTAAAGAACCACATCTGGTCATGCTTTTTTGGCTTTTTTAATGCCTTTTTTTTTTTTTTTTTTTTGAAAAACAGGAATTTCTCTCTCTTTTTTCCTTAGGTGAAGATATCTGTCAGAAGGGAAGCAGATGTTTCTTTTCAAGTTTTCAAGTGCGTGTGTACACCTGCCTTAAGACAAAATGAGTAGTTACTATTGAGAGTAGGATCTGGTTATTTTTTATGTTACTTGTTAAATTAAAATTCTTTTCCTGGCAAGTATAGGTTTATAATTAAGTCATTTATCATAAGTGCTTTTTTGGCTACATCTTAAGTTTGATGATATACAGAAGCAACCCGTGGGTAGTTACTTAGAAATGAGATGAATGAGTTATTTTATTGACATTTATCATTTGATGTGTAGGTTCTTCCTCTTTACAACAAACATTGAACACTGATTAATTATAAGCAACTGAAGAAAGGCCAAAAAGAAAAGGTCTCTCAATTTATTTTCAATCCACCAATGCTCTTGAGCAATATTATACACTCCCACTGATAGAAATTGTGGTCTCTTGGGGTTATCCTCAGTTATGTTACAGTAGAAAGAAATCTTTGCTAGATATGGATTCCATATTTCTCTCCCTTCAATTTCATGTACACTGTATTTTTGCTGAACTAGGTTTATCGGTATCTAACAAGCACCCTCTCCATTTATTTTTCTGCCCACACACTCAACTCTAAATCAGCACTTTATAATCTTTTTGCATTGCCAGAGGGCACACGTTCCCTGCACATGAATGCAAGAGACCCACAGAGAGAGAGAAAGAGAGAGAGAGTGCGCAAGTGCACATGTGAGTGAGTCCAAGCACCCACAATGGGACATCACCATGCTACAATCCTTTTTCCTCCATTCTCTCTTCTAGTCAGGCTTTTGGGCACATATGGACGTGTCCAGCGTGTTTTTCAAGGTGCTGGGATTGGGTTTCCAGCTGTGTGGTTGGCTCTGTGGGATCTGACTCCCTGTGCACAGCACTTTATCTCTGTGCTAAAGGGCCAATCCTATATTTATCTTGTTTATTCCGCATTACAATCTATCTGCACATTGTACATTTTTTAAAAAAGACTCAGAAAGCTTAAGTAAGTTTTCTAGGCTCAAGCAGCAATAAGTAACAAAACCAGAATCTGATGCCAAGCCTAACTCTAAAGCCTATCATTTTTCTGCTTGACTATACCATGTTTTTCATGGGCCATATTCTACAAAATCCATATTTATGTATAGTGTGATGCCTTTATTAGGTTCCTTAATTTTTGAAGAGCACTTTAACCTGACCCTCTGCGTTAGTTATTGCTGAAGAATGTGTACACCTTTAGAATGTACTTCAGAAAATTAGAGTTCAGGTTCCTTTTGGCAATGAGAACCTTGGAAGAACCCGTAGCCTAGTGTTTAAGGAAGCTAGATTCCACATGACTGACTGTGGTTCTAATCCTGGCCCCTGCAGCTTAATAAACATACCAGGCACTTGTGTGTATGTGCCCCAAATCCTTACAGGATGAAGAAATGGAGCAGAAGAGATTGCAGTGTCACTACACCCCATTGGGGGTTACCTAACTCCTGACCCCTCTCCTCCCCTCTCCATCCCTATCTCAATCTCTCTCTGGTGAGTGCACATCTTTTGGTAATTAAAAATAAAAGAGAGAGAGAACTTTGAACTCACTGCTATCCAATTATGCAAATATCTGCTTCTATAAAATGGTATTTATAGAACATTTGCTCTCTGTTTTTCTGGATTGCTTGCATTTTTGTTTCAGGCCAAGTCATACCATCCAAGAGCTGTGTACTTGGAATGTTTTACTGCTTGCAGAAATCTTTCTCTTTTCCTTTTCGTTCGTCCCTCCATCCTTCCCTCCTTTCCTTTCCTTCTTCCTTCTATCTCTTCTTTTCTTTCTTCATTTTCTCCCTCTTTCTCTTTCTTTATTTCTTCCTTCCTTCCTTTTGATCTGTTTTATCTTTTCCTCTGCCTCCCTACCTCCAACTCCTTTTGCTATTAAATCACTGGCCTTTAATGATGAAGGTTTTAATAAACAACTGAATGAAATCAACTTTCCTGCGGTTAAATTTTTATCGAGAAGGCCACCTAGTATACAACAGCACATTGTCTTTGAAAGGATCTGAAGGTGAAATTATTCTCAGAACTTAGATCTGAAGATGAAATTCCTCCCATAACTCAGAACTAAAAATCATGTGGTTATTATGAATCTTACACTTCATTGTATTTTTTACTTTACTCTGGTTACTAGGAAGGTTAGAACCAAATTTGCAGACCATCTACCTCTAAGAGTGGGGGAGGAATAAACAAAGCAGGTTTGCATTCTCTTACTCCTAGCATTATTTTCTTATCCATGTTCCTCTTTAATCTCATGTTTCTTAATTATTTATTTCATCTGTATTAAATGAGTTTTCAGAAGCTGCCACAAATTATTTTGCTGATGATGGACATAGATATACAAATAGCATACATAAAGGCAGGTAAGCTTCCCAATTTGATAGTTAACTCATGTTCCTTCTAGGAATGTCACATGTATATGTTTATCTTTCTCATTTATTTTCCTCCTTTTTTTTTTTTCTTAACCGCCTACTTATCCTCCATTGTTTATTACGGATTTATCTCTTAAATAACTGATGTATTAGTAACATTTTAGAATTGTTGAGTATCAATATAGAGAGCTATTATTTTTTTCTTTTTAAAAAAATTTGCCCAAGGGCTCATGTACTTGCCAGAGAGAGAGGGAGATAAAAAGAGAGGGAGAGGGAGAGAGTACCTCTTAATGGGACAGGGTCATCCTTTATTCCCTTCTCTTCCATCCTCCACCCTGATAGAATTTGGGGTATGCACACATGTATGCAGTGTGTTTTTCAAGCTTCAGGAACTGGGATTTGAACTATTTGTTCAGCTGTGTGGGAACTGGATGCCTTAGTCATCAGGCTAAGAAGCTGGCCCTAGAGGGCCATTTTTCTTAGAAATTAGTTTCCTTTTAATTTATATTTTTCTGAGTTAGTATGTTTTAATGAAGTTATACATTTAATTTTTATGAAAACATTTGCTTCCCTAAAAGATACTTAATTTGAATAAATTTGTTTAAAAGTGTATTTACCTTATTTGTGATAGAGAATTTAAGTATACATGAGAGAGAGGGAGGAAGGGAAAGGGAGAGAGAGAGCTAGAGAGAGACAGAGAGAGAGAGGCAGAGAGGCAGAGAGGCACTGACCCTTGACAGGGTGTCGTCATGTTGCAATCCCCCTTTCCTCGTCCTCCAACTTCTTAGGATCTTGGGCACATGTGCATTGCCCAGCATACTTTAAGACTGATCCAGGGATCCAAATTCATGGTTGGTCATGTGGCTTCCGGCACTGAAATTCAGTTTTCTATCAACTGTCCTAACAGGCTGGGCCATGATGTACACAAATTTTTATCTGAGGAGAAGAGTAGGGAAATTTAGATTCTGTAAGAGACACCATTTAGAGACGTTTCTGAGAGTTTATCTAGAATGGAATGACTTTTTCAGCTTGTTTTGATGAGGATAATAGTTTTGACTATTGCCTAAGGGCATCTCTTGATTGAATGTTCCATTGATACTTCAGACCATATATCTTTTTCCTCCACGGAAAGTTCCTACCATTTCTCCCTCTCCCAGTCCATTTTCTATTTTAGCAAATGGCACTGTTCTACAGATGGTCACCAAACCTCGTACACAGCAGGCATATTAGACTCCTGCCGTGAGTCAACCAGTTCTTTACATTTTACCTACTCATAGTTTTAAAGCCAACCTTTTCCCATTCCTACTGCTATTATCTATTCTACGTGCTTTGTCCAAAGCCTTGCCCAAGCAGGCACCAAGAATTCTTATATAGTGAAGAAATGAAGAAAAAAATGGATGAATGTAGGGATGTTTTGTCTTCATTTTATTGTATCTCTCTTGACTACTGCAAAAACTTGTCTTCCTCTGTTCTGGCCCCTTCTAGTCCCTGTACCACAACATTGTCAGAATAACATTCCTAAAATTCAAATCATGTTCTGTCATTCTCCTTAAAATCTTCAAGGACTCCTTCCAGCTTCCAGGATTAAGTTTAGTTTAGGGCCAAGGCTTTTTTATGGTGGGTCCCCTGCATCCTTCCTATCTTCCTTCCCACCACCTCTCTCTGCTGACCCTGCCGTTCCAGTGTGTGGCTATATACTCCCCTTTGCCGCATATGCTCTTATTCTGCAGAACACCTCACTGAAGTTTCACCGAGAGGACTTTACTGCCTTTCCCAGACTGAGTCAGAGGCTTTCCTCCTTATTCTCTTATCCCTCTATGCATGTTCTTACGTCTCTTCCTGAATTATGTAGGGGCTTTTCCTCAATTTACTCCTGGACAGTATTCAACATTTAGTGAATAACTAGTGCTTCATTGACTGAATATGGAATAGAGTAAGTCTGTATTATATTATATTATATTATATTATATTATATTATATTATATTATATTATATAATATATAATCCAGTCTAGCCATTCATTCACTTAATAACTATCTATTGAGTGCTTACTGTGTGCCACATATTGTGTGAAGGCTGGAGA
Organism: Tupaia tana; assembly: GCA_026018925.1. Lineage (NCBI taxonomy): Eukaryota > Metazoa > Chordata > Mammalia > Scandentia > Tupaiidae > Tupaia > Tupaia tana. The sequence continues at coordinate 233,255,703 of JAKSZU010000001.1, forward strand.
TAACAACAGCAAACAAAACGGTACTTGTCCAATTAAAAAAATAAGCAAATAAACATAAATGCTAGGCAGTGTAATGTGTTACAAAGAAAGTTAAGAGGGATAAGGAAATATTAGAGCATACAGTCAAGCAAGGCATGCTTAAAGAGATCTTTGAGCAGAGACCTGAATGAAGAGGGGCTATAGCCAGGCTGGGGGTGTTGGGAAAGGGTGGTACTGGGCAGAGAGAGCAGCATTTCTGTGCACCTTTAGATCCCAGGCCCTATTCTATGGGCTCTAGAGACAGCAGTGGACAGACTGTTAATCATCAGCATTATTTATTGTTTGACTATGTAGTGTATTCTTTATTGGTATTACATGCCATAATACAGAACTCCTCCTCCTCCTGTGTTTTCTTTTTCTTTTAATTTGCTATAGGGCACATGCACTCACCAGAGAGAGAAAGTCAGGGAGAAAGTGCCCCCATCTCTTCTCCTCCATGCTCCTCTTGGGATTCTGGGCACTCACACACATGCACCTGGTGTGTTTTTCAAGCTGCTGATCCAGGCTTTGAACCACTCAGTTGGTCATGTGGGATCCAGCTGTCTTAACCTTTGTGCCACCTACTACCTGCCTGCCTTCCTTTAATTGCTTGATTTTCTCAAGTTGAAAAATCCCATTATGATAAAGTGCTTTTGTCTTCCCTATTTGCTCATCATTCCTACTCTTTCTTGCATAAGAGAACCTAATCATTTCCTATTGTTTAGAGTCCCCTAATACAGTTCAGGGGACAGATTCCTAACCTATTCAGGGATGTGCGAAATTGTCTTATGTTTTCATGTTTTTGAGACTTGATCTGGTTGCAGATTATATGAACTTTCCTCCCTGTAACTAGGTACAGACACCACCAATTTCCCTTTCCCAGTTTCCCAACCTAGTCTATGACCCTGATTAAACTTTCTTAGACTTTTTGGCTAGAGTAACAAAAAAAAAATAATATTTTGGATACTATTCCTTGCTTCATCACCCACTTCCCACAGTTAAGTCTGTTGGGTGGCACAGTTTCCCATCTGTAAGTGGGGCACCCTTTCAGTTAAGTAGTACAAATAACATGTTTAAGGAAGCCCCCATGCCCTTGAAGAATAGCAGCTACAGGAACATAGAATCCAAAAAGAGAAAAAAAGAAAGAACATTCCTGAGAAAACTGTGTAAATTTGCAAATTCGTTGTTCTCTGGTGGCAGCTGACAGGTGGAATGACAACCCAACCAAATAACACTAGGCCCATTGTAATGGGAGGGAACTTAATATTGTTATTGTTTCGCTTAGATGAAATTGGTGTGAGGCCATGCCAGCTCTGGTATTGAGAAAGCCCAGTCGAGCAGAAGAGTTTTTGGTTTCTGCATTTAGAGCTGCCAAACAACTGAGGAAAACCGATTAAATCTGGAAGGTGGCAGCTCACTGGACAGGCTTCTCCAGGCACCTTTGAGGAGAATCAAAGATAAATAAATATCACATTTTATGAGAGGAGTTTGGGGTGAGAGGCAGTACCTGGACAGGAGTTACAATTTCAAAGGGCGAAGGACTTTCTCTGACTTTCTTCCTGCTCTGACTCTTGTCTTATGACTTCGTTCACGCTTGGATTAGAGTTTGCCCGGGTAAACGTGTGCATTTGATGTGAAAGGAAGAAGATAAAAGTTTATTTCCAAAGACCTCAGCTGTAGAGAAAAACACTATCAAATACAATTTTCTTTGTTAGGAAAAAAATGGACTTAAAAACTTATAAATCCTATCATATACTCATTCACCTATTAAATATATAATAATGCTGGCTTATTGTATAGAAGTTTAATTTTGAATGTCTGTTTCAGGAAAGATTTGTGACTCTCAGGATGGCTGCTGCTCAGTAGATCAGAATGTTGTAATGTTCAGTAAGGTGAGGTGGGTTGGTACTCCTCTTATTTGCTGGGCACAGTCCTTGATCCTTTATCCTTCATTGTATCTCACCTTGTTTTTTTTTTTTTTTTTTTTTTAATTTAATCTTTTTTTAGTTTTTCGCCTAGGGCATGTCCACTTGCCAGAGAGAGACAGAGAGAGGGAAAGTGAGAAATCACCCCCAAGGGGGCATGGCTGTGTCACAATCCCTTCTCTTTCACACTTCTCTCAGGATTCTGGGGATGCATGCACAGGCACCCAGTCACTGGGTCTGGGACTCAACCACATTCGGTAATGCCGGAGTCTAGCACCCCAGCCACCACATTGCCTGTTGGCCTTCCTCACCTTTTTAAATTTTTTCTAAAGAATAATTTTTATTTGCAGTTGACTTACCTCAAAGGGGTTGTAGATATTTATTGGTTAGAAATAACATTATTTTCATAGACGTAGAAGACCTTAAAGATAATTTGGGCCACCTCTGCCATTTCACGTTGAATAAACTGAAGCCCAAAGTTTAAATGACTTGCTTAGGGCATTCAGGGTATGCAGGGGCTCTACCCAGACCCTGACTCCCACACTCTTTTCCTGTACCAATGCATGTCTTTTGAGTTGCTTAGAGTTCAGTATTATATACAGAACAGAGAACTGCGTCAATTTACTTTATTGACTTATGAACTATAAAGATAATTCAATGAATTCCCTGTGTAATTTAAAACTTCATGTGACTCACGATAATAGTCTCAGTCTTTTTTCCATCAATCTTTTATTAGAAACTTGAAATAAATTACCACCTTGAGTTTCAGTGTGTTGCATCTTCCACCTGCCATAGAGATTATGGTAGTAAAAAGAATAAAAGGAAGTGGCCCCTGGGCTAGCAGGCAGCACAGTGGTTGGGGTGCTGGATTCCTACATGGCTAACTGTGGTTTGAATCCTGGATTTGGAGGCCTTCTTTCTCACTTTCCCTCCCTCCCTCTATCTCTCCATCTCTCTTTGGTGAGCACATGTGCCCCATAACAAATTAAAAAATAATAATAATGATAAATAAAATTAAATAAATAATTCTTAAAAAAAAAAAAAAAAAGAAGTGGTGGCCCAAAGGCAGGTAAGCAGAAAGTGAAGGACAAACCAAAAGTATTAGATTATTAGCTGCCAATAACCGAGGTCCTAAACTATTGTTCCTGTGGATATAGTATAGATCGTGGTAACTATTGTTAGTGTTTTATGTCTGTCTCTACATCTTCCAGGCATTTCTCATTCCCTTTTTCCTAGTGTGTAAAGTTAATTTAAAATGATGGTATAAATTCAGGAAGGAAAGTTTCTCTTGATTTCTTAGAGGTCAGACTGAATAAGAATTGGTCCTTGCTCCCAAGACAAAAGAGAGGAAAATATATTATTGTCTACTTCAGACAGAGCACTTTAGACAGGGATCAAGCAATTTTTAAAAAAATGAATTAAAAAATGGGAGCTGGTGGGTGGCATGATGGTTAAGGGTGCTGGACACCCACATGGCCGACTACGGTTGGAGTCCCAGACCTGGCAGCTTGCTTTCTCTCTTTCCCTTTCTTTGTCTCTCTCTCTCTCTGTCCCTCTCTGATCAAATTTAAAAAAGAAAATAGTAATAAAGTTAAATAAAAGAATTAAAAAAAAAACAATTTAAAAAAGGCATTAGGATCAAATTACTTTCCAAATGAAAGATACTTTATAAATGAAAAATATAACTAGTTTGCCTGTGAACATGTAGGGAATTTTTCAGATTCAGTATATTTTGTTTCCTATCAGAAGCGCTAGTTGGCACTTGTCAGTATTAGGGCTTAGTTTGCCAGGCCCACCCTCCTGCTGTGTTTGTTCTAGGGAATAGAACTCACCCTGTCACAGTTTTCAGAAGGGCTGAGGTAACCTCCTTCAGTGTGACACTAGTACTGTTTATGTTGGAGACAGATCCCAGAAACTCAAGGTAACAACGTATACTGAGTGAGAGAGTGTATCCGGGAGATTTTTATGTGGCATTTTTACTGCTAACGATCTACAGAAGTTTAGTATTTAGTGCCAGGTCAGGCTTAGGGGGCAGTTTCTATTTCTGTGTGATTTTGTAAGGTTTAAAAGAATCAGCAAAACTTATATAACAGATAATAGAGAATAAAAGTTCTGACTTCTATAGAACCTTGCAAGGACATGAAGGAAGACAAACTGCTTCTAGGTGTTTTGCTTTGTTTTTATGAAGAGCTTTTAAAAAAAAGGATTGTAGTTTCTTTGAGCAAGGCCTTTGTTGTCTAAAGTTTCTGAAACTTTCAAATCGGTAAATACTGTTGTGACCAATTAAAAAGGTAGGTAAACCGAGAAACAAAGCACTTATAAAATAGGCTTAGGGTTATGTGGACCAAAACTAAGTTCTGCATCTTAAAACTCAGTTATCTGGACAGGGACAGCAGTGCAGCGGGAAAAAATGATGCTTGGCAAGGCTGACCCACATGGGAACAAAACAGGTTTCCTTCCGGAGACCTCCCTGAGTACACTGGTCATGAGTGTGCCATGGTCTGAGGCTGGTGAAGCTGGGAGTGAATCCAGATGTCAAGACCCTACCTAGGGGTTCTCTCTCTCTGTTGCTATCACTCATGGAAGAAATAGATTAAAACAACAGCAACAGTTATCTAATCTTTCCACTCCACTGCATATCCCACAACAATCATTCAATAAAATACTTTTTGTGACCAGCAGTTGGCGTAATGGCTATGTCGCTGGACTCCCACATCCTGGACCCCATGGCTTAAACTCATGCCAGGCGCGTGTGTGTGTGTGTGCCCAAGATTCTGAGAGGAGAATGGAGGAGAAGGGATTGCGGCGTGGCCATCCCCCTGAGGGGTGATTTCTTGCTTTCTGTCTCTCTCTCTTTCTGGTGAGCACACGTGCCCTATAGCAAAAACCTCTCCCCCCCAAAGAAAAAAAAAATAAAGCACTTTTCATCACCGCAGAGTCTCACCAAATACAGTGGCTTTGGAGCAGGGTTATCTCTGGACTTTGTTGACATCACGGTTCTGCTCATGTACCAATGAGTGAATATTGGTCTGCATGATTCTTTTAAGTGGATTATAAGAAATCCACATGGATTTCATTCACTTTTGATAAAACCAAGAACTTTCCCTCTTAATGAGATATTGTTGTTCATTATGCAGAGTACAGGTTAGGGCTTGTTAGCTCTCTGAATCCTGTGGCTCTCAACTTAGAAAATTTTACTGTGCATGCACAGGAGTTAGCTGAATTCATAAGGTTCACGCTTTATTTTTACTCATTTTCTTAAGAAAACAGATTTAGCTATGACTGCTGATCTGCCCAGGAGGCAGAACTATTTGTTGTTTTGAATGAGAATAGATGAAAATCTCCCCCCACCCCCTTTCCTGGAGTGAATGGAGTTTCAGATTGACACAGTGAGAGAAACCTTAATAGTTTGTTAAAGTTTGTGAGTTCTTCACATTTAACTAAATTTCAAGATGTATTTTTTTCTTTTGAGAAAGATGTTCTAAGTATCTACTAGGAGAGAGCAGTATTTTTAAAATCATGAAAAGAACAAAATACCAGTCTCTGAGTGGTAAGAATTAGGACTAGCTGTGCTAATGACTAACTTCAGACAATTTGCCTAATTAACTGAGCTTCAGTTTCCTCAACTGTGAAACAACTCTGCAACATTGCTTCAAGCTCCTAGGTTCTCTAATTACTCTGGTACAGTCAAATAACTAAAGAATTTAGATACATGCATAATTTATTTTGTATTAAAGGAGATGGCTTACATTTACCAATGGTAGAATTGATGTTTCTTTTGTGTATGTATGATTGGTTATGCAAGCTGATACATGCAAAATTTTAGGTTGTTAATAAGAAACAGTGCTTTCTTTTGAGGATGATTGCTATAAGTCTGTGAGCCAGAGAGGGAGAATTTTATGTTAATTTTATATACTTTTGTTGGCTTGCTTTCTAAATAAGTACATGATTTTTTTTTTTTTTTTTTTTTTTAAAGATTTTCTCTATAGGGCCAAGCTCTCACTGGAGAGACAGAGAGGCAGAAAGCGAGAAATCACCCCCCAGGGCAGATGGCCATGTGACAATCCTTTTTCCTCCATTCTCCTCTTGGGATTTTGGGCACACATGCACACATGACCCGCCTGAGTTTCAAGCTGCAGGACTTGAACCGTGGTTGACCACGTGGGAATCCAGTGCCTAAACTATCATGCCACCTGCTGGTCCTATGCGTTGTTTAAAAATTCTTCAAACCAATTAGTAATGACTAGTGCCAAAGTTAAAGTGTTTCAGAGTCTTATTGCCAGGTCTTAAATGCAAAACAGTAGCTCCCACTTAATCTGTTTAGAAGATAAAACTGCAGGAAATGAGAAGGTAGTGAGCTGAAACATCAGAAGGCAGTTTTAGAGGCTGCGTATAGTATTTGCACTTAAACTTTGGTTTGAGCATTAGTTTCTGTCGTATTTCCCTATTTTTACAGATGTTTATGTGAGGTTTTGAGAAACTATAAGAACCCAGAAACTAGATGTTTCTCACCGGGCATATTTGATGTTTTCTTTTAAAAAAATCTTTTAAAGTTTTTTTTTTTTTTTCCTTTCTAAAGAATAAACTTAAGGAAGTTTATAGAAAATAACCTAAGAAACATTTCATTCATTCTTTTAAAAATTAGAGTACCCTCAATTTTATTAATATAATCAATATAAAATAGACATGGGGGAGCAGAAGGCGTTGTAGTGGTTAAGGTGCTGGTCTCCCACATGGGTGACTGTGGTTCAAATTCCGGACCTAGCGGCTTGAAAATCATGTTGGGCATGTGTGCCTGCGTGCTCAAAATCCTGAGAAGAGATTGGGGGAGAAGGAATTACAGTGTGGCCATTCTCCTAGGGGGTGATTTCTCACCTGCCGCCCCACCTCTCTTTGTCTCTGATGAGCTCAAGCACCCTATTACATTTTATATATATATATATATATATATATATATATATATATGTGTGTGTGTGTGTGTGTATGTGTATATATATATATATATATATATATATATATATATATATTAGACATGACAGGTTTTTACATTTCTGGCAGTTCTGTGAAATCATGAACATTTTCTGTTCAATATCTGGTTCGATGTTTTATAGTCATTTTCAGATTCTATAAAATCAAGTAAGCAAAAGTTAATTTAAAGATGAACTGCAATATTTGTGCCACATTGGAACTGTTAAAGTTCTCTTTTGTTCTCATCAGATTTGCATTGTCTCTGGCTTAATTTTCTTGTATTTCTATTCTCTCCAGGGTATGATACCACTTAAATTAAATTTACTTATTACTTCATTGGACTATTAAGCTACTTATGTTAAAATCAGTAAATCTCATGATGATAACTGTTGCTGCCATTTATTACTCCTTTACTTTTGCTAGATATTACATGAGACATTTTGTTAATTCATTTAAAAAATATTCATGTATTGCCTTCTGTGCTCCAGGGATTGCTCCAGGGGCTAGGAATATAATACTCTCTTGCCTCTTGATAGATTAGTACTATTATTTTCTTCATTAAGATGTTTATAAATATTCAGGGTTGGTCTGAACATGCTTGACTATGGAAGTTGCTAAGCTGACAAGAATATAGCATAGGATGTGAAGTCTTTAAATAATTATTCTTTTTTAACCTGGTACTTCAAGAGAGCTATAGGAGACATGAAAACCTAGTACTTTGAACATCAAAAAACATACATTGCTCTCTTTGCGGAAGAAGCGGACTCAGGTGGCTCAGAGCTCTGGCAGCCAGCTCTACTCCTGACTCACTGCTGTTCGCTCTCCCCGAGGAACAAGTAGGTCAGGAAGCCACACCACAGCCATGGCTTTTAAAGATACTGGAAAAACACCCGTGAAGCCAGAGGTGGCCATTCACTGAATTAGAATGACTTTAACCAGCCATAACAACTTAAAGTCCCTGAAGAAAGTGTGTGCTGACTTAATCAGAGTTGAAAAGGAAAAGAATCTCAAGGTGAAAGGACCAGGACCAATTCAGATGCCTGCCAAGTATCCTTCGTCTTTTGTTGCAGACTTTGAGAATCACTACAAGAAAAACACCTCGTGGTGAAGGTTCTAAGACTTGGGATCTCTTCCAGATGAGAATCCACAAGCGACTTATTGGTTTGCACAGTCCTTCAGAGATTGTTAAACAGATTACTTCCATCAGTATCGAACCAGAAATTGAGGTTGAAGTCACCATTGCAGATGCCTAAGTTAACTATTTTAATAAATTGATCATCTATTTAAAAAAAACATACATTGCTTAGGAATAAATTTAACCAAAAAATTTGCAAGATCTGTACAGTGAAAACTATAAAACACTGTTGAAGAAATTAAGGAAACCTAAATAAATGGAAAGATGCTTATGTCAAAAATATTGTCAAGATGGAAATGCTCTCTAAATTGATTTATGGATTCAACACAATCCCTATGAAAACCTCAGCTGATACTAAATGTATTGGGACCTAGAACAGACAAAAGGAAATTTTTTTTTTTGAGAGGCTTTTTGCTATAGGGCGTGTGCGCTCGCCAGACAGACAGAGACAGAGAGACAGAAAGCAAGAAATCACCCCCCAGGGGGGATGGTCACGCCGCAATCCCTTCTCCTCCATTCTCCTCTCGGGATCTTGGGCACGCACGCACATGTGCCCAGCGTGAGTTTTAAGCCACCGGGTCCGGGACGCGAACCGCGGTCGACTACGTGGGAGTCCAGCGACATAGCCATTACGCTAACTGCTGGTTCCCAAAAGGAAAATTTAAAAAAAAAAATTGAGAGAATTAAGTTGGAGATCTCACACTTTGCAATTCCAAACTCACTATAAAGCTACAGTAATCGAGACAGTATGATACTGCATAAGGTAAAATACAGACCAGGGGATTAGAATCAAGAGTTAGAAAGTAAACTCTTTCACTTATGGTTAATTGATTTTTGTAAAGGGTGTCAAGAAAATTCAATGGAGGAAGGACTAGTCTCTTCAAAAAGTAATACTGGGACAATTGGACAGACACATTCAGAAGAATGAAGTTGAACTCTGATTTCACACCATGTATCAATCTGACTAGACATTTAAATGCAAAATGTAGAACTGTAAACCTCTTCAAAGAAAACATAGATATAAATCTTTTGACCTTGAATTAGGTGATAGTTTCTTAGATACCAGAAACATAAGTAACCAAAATAAAAATGAATTAAACTTGATTAAAATTCATTTTTGTATTTCCAAGTATACCATTAAGACACTGAAAAGAAACTCTACAAAATAGAAGACAATAACTGCAGCTCTTATATTTGATAACAGTCTAATTACTAGAACATATAAAGAACTCTTATAACAATAAAAAGGCAAATAACTCAAATATATGAATAGACATTTTCCCAAAGATGATATACAAATGGCCATGAGTAAAGATGCTCAATAGCATTAGTCACTTGTGGAGTATGAATCAAAACTATAATAAGATACTACCTTATACCACTAGGATAAAAAAAAAGAATTGGCTAACATGTGCAGAAATTGGAGCCCTCATACATTGCTGGTGGGACTGTAAAGTGGTACAGCCTCTTGAGAGAGGCTGACATTTCTCAAAAAGCTGGATATAGAGATACCATATGACCCAGCAATTTCACACCTAGATACATATCCAGATCAATTAAAAATGTATCCACACAAAAACTTGTACATGAATATTTATAGTGGCATCATTCTTTTTTTAAAAATAGTTATCTAATTTATTTTATTTAATTAATTAATTAATTTATTTTTAATTTGCTTCATGGCCCATGTGCTCACCAAAAAGAGACAGAGAGACAGAGAGAGAAAGGGAAAGTGAGAAATCAAGCTGCCAGTTCTGGGACTCAAACTGCGGTTGGCCATGTGGCAATCCAGTGCCTTAATCACCATGCTACCTGCTGGCCTCTGCAGCATTATTCTTTATAGTCAAAAAATGACACGAAAGTGGTATATCCATATAGACTAATATTACTTAGTGATGAAAGAAAGAAAATAGTGATACATATTTCAACATGGATGAACATTAGGTTAAGTGAAAGATTAGCTACAAACAGCAACATATTTTATGTTATATGATATAATATTATATTATATATATATAGATTAGATTAGATTAGATTATATCATATCATCATGTCATTTCTATGAAATGTCCAGAACATTCAAATTCATAAGGACAAAAAATAGGTTAGTGGTTTCAGGATCTGTAGAGAGAGAGGAATAGGGAGTGACTACTAATGGGTATGGGTTTCTTTTCTAGGTAATGAAAATGTTCTGGAATTAGATGTTGGTGATGGTTGCAAAGCTCTGTGAATATATGAAAAAACACCGAATTATATTCCTTAAAAGGGTGATATGTGAGTTATATCTCAATTGAACTTTTAACATGTATTAAAAAAAACTTATTACTTTGAAGGTTTGAATTCAGTCTACCACTTCAATGATCTGTTTCTATGTCTGGGTTATTTCAATTCAAGTACAATGTGATCTAGACCTTTATTGTCCATGACAGCCTCTGATTTTCTCTATTTTTATCTGCCTGTCTTTTGCCCTACTTTACACTAGTTTGCCTTATTACACACAGGCAGACACTGATACAGAACAATATGATGTCATATTTCCTTCTTGATCCCCTTTTAAAACCCTTAATGTTAATATTAATTTTTAAACCAAGAGTGGCATATTGTTATAATTACATCATTTGGAAATGTGTTTATTTTCAAGAATACGGATTTGATTTAGAAACTGCTTTTTTTTTTTTTTTTTTTTTTCATTCTCTGTTATTCATGGCACTTGATGGCCACACACTTGAAATGCTCTTTGGCCAGAGCACAAGAGCCTTGGGAGGTGAGTGTAGAAATGATTCATGGTTTGATAAAATGCAGACAGGTTGAATATGACTTTTATAATGTGGCTGTGAGCCCAGCTTATGGTATGAATTCGTACATGTCTCTTTCTTTTGTAAACATGGGATTGAAGTGGATTTTATTTCTTGAAAACTCTGGCATGGTGTTAGTGAGAAGTGTGAGCATCCTTCCCAAAGCATTATATAACAGGAAGCAAAGTTTTCTGAGGGAAATTAAGGAGCTTGGTAGAAAGAGAAGATAAAATCTGTGTTGGAGGAAGTTGTTTTCCATTGGCGTTTGCAGTGCATTTTTCCAGGAGTGTGCCTGGGAATCCTCTGCTGTCGTTGCTAGACAATATTCCCTCTTATTCAGGATGATTGGATAAAGAAACCAGTTATTTGGGGCCTGGAGTGTAGACAGCAAGGAGCCATGGTTCTGAATACGTTGTTTGGCCCAGACAGTCTTTCTAGTGTTGCAAATACGGAATTGGTAGAGAAAGGGTCGACAACAGTACTTGATGATACAATGCATTAGTGACATCAACTTTATTTTCTAGTCTTACCTGTTAAAATAGATTACATTTAGCCTCTTGTCAAGTTGTATCCTCCCAGTCAGTGCTTGCCAAACCTATCATCATACTTGGAGAGAATTCTATAAGGGAGCTTTAGTTTCCAGTCACAGTTTAATTGTTAATTTTCATAAACTATTTTATGCATTGGTCCTATTCACTAGCAACTTTCCCTCTTTGCCTCTTTAAGAGTTCTGCCCAATTCAAGTGATAGCAACCTCCAAATTTAACTACCTTAATCCTTGACTAAACTTCTAGTTGCTTCCCATGGCCACAATATAAGACTGCGTTGGTTTTTTTTTTGAGAGGTTTTCGCTATAGGGCGCGTGCGCTCGCCAGACAGACAGAGAGGGACAGAGAGACAGAAAGCAGGAAATCACCCCCCAGGGGGGATGGCCACGCCGCAATCCCTTCTCCTCCATTCTCCTCTCGGGATCTTGGGCATGCACACATACGCGCCCGGCGTGAGTTTTAAGCCACCGGGTCCGGGACGCGAACCGCGTTCGACTACGTGGGAGTCCAGCGACATAGCCATTACGCTAACTGCTGGTTCCCGAGACTGCGTATTTTAAAAACACGTTATACTCTCCTTTTCAAAGCAGTTTTGAATCCAGATAAATAGGTAGCACTTAAAGTAGAATAGATCTTTTAAAGATAATAGGAATGAGCATCTTAAATATAGCCATTTGTTCACCTGAGCTTCTAAAAACAGTTAAAAATTATTTTAATTATCATACCATCTCAGGGTTAGATGGAAATCTTGAAATATCATCACCTCTTTCTTCCTAGCAGAATACTTTAGCTAAAACATCCTGAGCAATGAACAATCTTAAGTAATTTTTTTGTTTGTTTTAGGTTTTTGCCATAGGGTATGTGTGCTTGCCTGAGACAGAGAGAGGGGAAAAGTAAGAAATCACCCCCTGGGGGGGATGGCGATGCTTTAATTCCTTCTCCTCCATTCTCCTCTCAGGATTTTGGGCATACATGTGCCTGACATGATTTTCAAACAGCTGATTCTGGGACTCAGACTGCGGTCAGCCATTTGGGAATCCATCCCCTTAATCACAATGCTACCTACTGGCTCTCGATCTTAAGTAATTTTAAAAACCTTCTAAAGGGATCACTCTTTCAAAAATAAAACAAAAAAACATTTAATAGATACAAAAATGAAAAGTTAGGGGGGAAAAAAAAGAGGTCACTCATTCCAAAATTTACCAATTTTCACTTTCAGGGAAATTATGTTATTAAAATTTAAAAAATTTCCTTCAGTTTACTCATTTGTTTTTCCCTATTATCATATTAGGTAAATGTTGAATATATTCACCCTCAATATGAAGCAAGTTGTTCTCTACTTTACCCTAGGTGTTTCTTCCCTAATAGAGAAAAGAAATCTTTCGGACTAGTGATTTTATAATTACCCTTGAGTTATAGCCTCCATGACTTCACTTTGTGGTTGAACTGAATGTAGATCATAAAGAGAACTCTGGCTTTATTACGTGGGTAGATACTGAGACTTAAGTACTATCAATAGATTAGATGCTAGGACCAAATTCTACCCAAATTCATATTTAGACACATGCCATTTCCAAGCACTATTGCATTTAGGAGTTACTGAGAAATTGGTAAAGTAAGTCCATTGTGTCTTCTGTGAAAGGTGGATATGTAAGACAGGGACAAACCTATCTACAAGGGACAGCAGGCCTGTTCTTGGAGGTACCCCATGGCATTCAGGAACCTGGTGGGTTAGAAACTCAGAGAATGGTTCATTGAGCCTAAGACAGGTGAGAAGTGGAGGATGAGGTGATTAACTGTGTCAAAAGAAATGGAAGGGAGGCCACCAGGTGGTGTGGTGGTTAAGGTGCTGGATTCCCACATAACCCACTGCAGTTCAGGTCCTGGACTTGGAGGCTTAAAAAATCATACAGGGTGGGACCAGCAGGTAGCGTAATGGCTATGTCACTCGACTCCCATGTAGCCGACCGTGGTTCGAGTCCCAGACCCAGTGGATTAAACTCATGCCAGGCGCATGTGCGTGCGTGCCCAACATCCCAAGAGGAGAATGGAGGAGAAGGGATTGCGGCGTGGCCATCCCCCCGGGTGGTGATTTCTCACTGTCTGTCTCTCTGTCTTTCTCTCTCTCTGTCTGTCTGGCGAGCGCACGTGCCCTATAGCAAAAACCTCTCTAAAAAAAAAAAAAAAAACATACAGGGCGATGGGACCAGCTGTTGGTATAATGGCTATGTCGCTGGACTCCCATGTCAACCGCAGTTCGAATCCTGGACCTGGTGGCTTAGACTCCACCGGGTGTGTGTGCATGCACTCCCAAGAACCCGAGAAGAGAATGGAGGAGAAGGGATTGCAGCATGGCCATCCCCACTGAGGGATGATTTCTTGCTTTCTCTCTCTCTCTCTGTCTCTCTCTCTGTCTTTCTGGAAAGCCCACATGCTCTATAGCGAAAACTTCTCCTAAAAAAAAAAAATCATCCAGGGCGCATGCGTGTGGATGCCCAGAATCTGGAGAGGAAAATGGAGGTGAGGGGATTATGGCATGGCCATCTCCTGCTGGGTTGTGATTTCTCATTTTCCTTCTCTTTCTCTCTCTCTGGCAAATGCAAGCACCCTATAGCAAAATTCTAAAAAAAAGTAATGGAAGGGTGTCCACATTATTTCATAATCCTCTCTTCTTACCCTTATACTTAGGTAAAGGAACAAAACTGAATCTCCTCTTCTCACGTCTGTCTCGGAGTTGTCTGCAGCATTAGATGGAGAGGAAGCAAGGAGGAATTACCATTTTTGTTCCTCATTTTAGGTCTTTGGGTCCTGAAGTATTATTGGTGTTTCTGAGCAAAAGAAGAGATAATTATTGCTACTTATTGAACACAGAACTGTGTTAAACACTTTAAGAATGCTATCTAATCTATATAACTCTATTATATAAGTGTTTCTCTATAAGCAAATATATGTACAGCACTTAGAATAGTGCGTGAATATAATTGAGATAAAAATAAAACAAGAACCCAATAAATGTTGTTATTAATACCCATTTCAGAGGTAAGAGAACTATGCTTTAGAGTGGCATTGGTAGAATTTAAATTAATGTTTATTAAACTCTAGGGCCCATGAGTTAAACTTAACTATTATGTAATATTGTATCTCTTTCCTTCCAGAATTCCACTTTACAAAAGTCTTCCCTGATATTCTCCTGTGTATGCATTTTAGAAGTATAATTGTTTTTGAATTCTGCATTCTCACTAGTTCTGGTTTGTGAGTCCTAAATTCCTGTCCCCACCCTGCACTTATCCCTAGAGAATTCATTCTTCAAATGATCAAGATCTGGACCAAATTTATTTAGTGAGAATGTGGAATTTTTCCTATAAGATTTTAAAAGGACAAGTAAGATAATTACATGAAAGGATCTGTTTAGGCTCTTTTTGCATGGTAGGGGGTGGACCAAATAACCTTTGGATCACTTCCACTTGTATAATTTACCATTTCGGCAGGACAGCAACATTTCAGGCCAAAGTTCAACTTTTTTTTTTATTATTAAATTCTTTTATCATTGCCAGGAAACTAGAGAAAATGAATTCTTCACAGTATGCTTGTGCGTGCAACTTGAAACGGTTTGCACACTAAATGAAATTAAATGAAAGACAGCTGTTTGGAAAGAGCTGTCAGAAACTGATTGGGTTCTATTAGAGGAGAATAGAGGCTGGGAATAAGTTTTCAGAAACAGGATATCAGTGGTTTAAAAAGCAAGCAAATTTACATACACAAAAGCTCTCATGTGGTTGTGCTGTTGCATGTCTTTTCAGTTCATCCATTTTAAATTATTATTTGCTCTCGGTGAGTAGGTGTCTGCTTTCAAGGCTTCTTTCCACATATCAAATGTGAGGCAGTTTTTTCTTTCCTGAGAAGTAAATACAGAACAATACCACTACAATGCCATCCTAAGTACTTTGATTTGGGTTAAACGGAAAATCCAGTTAATGTTCACCAAACCACTTCCTTTACCCAGTACATCTCTGTTCTTGCCGAAGTACAAAAGGGGAAAGACCACTTTGGTCAGGTTGCCAGAGGTGCCACCAAGGTCTCCTGAAATGTCTGCCAGGAAGAAGGGAGTAACTGCTTCCCATACAGACTCAAAGCAGATGGTCACCTGTGGTGACAAGTATTATATGATCAAGCCTCTGATTGGTGATGGTAGCTGGTGCTTTGCGTGTACTCAAGTTGTGTTACCTGTGCGACACTCCTCCCTCTGCCCCAGATCTCACTGCTCATTGTTGAGGCATGTGTTCCTGTGGCTTACCCTAGGCCCTTCTACTGCTAGAAAGCTTCATTCTGCTATCTTCTAAACCTCCTGCCAGAGGGGAACTCATAGTAGGCTCTCTGGAAGACCCTCCAGCAGTAGGTGCAATATTCTACTTGGAACTGCCTTTAAAGGAATTTCGTAAAAGCCTTTTGGGGTTTTAATCTTGAAATGTAGCCTCCTCACAGTATAACCTTATGCAGGAAATTCAGTTTGCATTCAGAGTTAGGAATTCTAGTCTGATGTTGCGTTCATACAATTTTAGTCTCTGGAGCCTCTCCTTGTATTGAATGTTCATGTTTTAAACCCAATTTAACAATAGTCTCCCATAATTCATTGAGGCCCAATCTCAGCATCTTTCTGTTGAGATCTTGCATGCGATCCCCTCAGCACCTTCTTTATTTTTTATGATCTAGAATATAGACCCACAGGCCCTTCCTTGGTTGAGATTAGGAATCACATGATTCATTGGGTGCCTATTGAAGCTACCAACTTCCTCCTCCACCTAACCTTACCACAGAATAGATCCTATTACTGACCCTGGAGTATCTGAACCCAGGTCTGTAGGCGATTGGCAAATGGTAACATATCTAGTCTCCCAAGCCAAACGCATGGACACATTTCCAATCTGAGTCCTAGGAACATCCCTAGAGGTCCTGCTATTTCCCATTCATAATGTTCCACTTGGAAATGAGAACAAAAGAATAAAATGTCATTCATTGCTCATTTAAAACTAGCCTTTTTTTCCATCCAGGAGAACCGTGATAACAAATATTAATACATCTCGATTATTTTCCTCACTGCTCAGATATAATTTGTACATAATCATTCTCTCTTGCCATGTGATACCCTATGCCACCTTCACACTCTGCAGAGTCCATACCAGCAAGAAGCCCCTCATCCAATGAAACACTGTAGCTATTGTCATTAAAATAGAAAACAAGGGGCCAGCAGGTGGTGTGGTGGTTAAGGCACTGGACTCCTACATGGCCAGCTGGGGTTCAAGTCCCAGACCTGGTGACTTGAAAATCACACTGTTTGTGGGTGTGTGCCCAAAATTCTGGGAGTAGAATGGAGAAGAAGGGAGTGTGGTGTGGCCATCCTCTTGGGGGATGATTTCTCACTTTCTCTCTCACTGTCTCTCTTTGGCAAGTGCACATGCCCTATGACAAAAACCTAAAACATAAAATAAAATAGAAAACAAGACAGTCATCCATTATCACTAGTAATATGAGTGAACAGGTGACCTCCCTATGATCACTGAATAATTCCTGTTCTCAGTATAACTTCCAAAGCGTAGGTGGGGCAGGTACTAGGTCAGGTGCATCAGTAAGATTTCCCATCTCTAGACAAAGACTCTAACTAAAGCCACTTTTACTATTGAAAGAAAGCTGTGAACTTCCTGGTCATTTTGTTGGTGAGAATATTTGCTGCTTCATTTCACAACTGCATCTGGTGACCCTTCTGAATGCTTTCTTCCTTTCCTTCCCAGCTGAGGTCCAGAATAGATATGAAAATTATTCCTTTTTATAATCAGGAAGTTTATGAACACTCATTCCATGAGCATCGTGGCTAGACGGTATAGTGTTCATGGAAATGAAGAGCGCTCTACCTCTTCTTTTCCCTGCCTCAAGCAGTTAAGTCATCAACCATGTTCCGTTGTCATCCAGCTATGCACATGACTTACTGTATATATTCTGTCCCAGTTTCCTTTTTCATCATTTAGAAAATATTTATTGAGCACCTGTTACATACTAGGTACTGGGCTAGGACTGATACCAGAAAAACTCGTAAGATGTGTCTTTTGCTCTTGAGGCACGCATAGTCTGGTGAGCTGTGGGAAAAGTGCTTCTCTTCAGAGTACCAAGGTAGTGATTACTTGCTGTAAATAGCACTTATGTTAATAATAGGCCATAATAATTTGTTTCTCTCCTTTATTTAGACAATACAGTATTTATTTCCTCCAGAATATGGTTAATGCTTTTGTCTGCCTGGCCTAAGACGAGATGACAAAATATCCATAGAGATACATGATGACATAACCACAAATGTCATTCTTTATGCAGATAGTCTTTCTGGATTCTTGGCAAGTTTTAATTTTAATGTTGTAAGCCTTAGCTATAATAATTCTGATTTAATTATCATCTGATCAGGTGGGGGTGATTGTTTTTAGTGCAGCCATAGGAAATTAAAGCCAGCAGCTGGGCTGCAGCTGTGTACCAGCTGGCTTTATCTGAGTTGAATTCAGAGGAAAAAATGGCAACAGGCTCACCAGGCTCCCCAGTTCCAGGAGATAGTCTTCCTTGGTCATACGAGGCAATACCTACCAGATGAAGTCAGTGCAATTAATACTCAGGAAGACTGCAGTAAAAAGGTATTAAAGAGGGGCCAGCAGGTGGCGTAGTGGTTAAGGTGCTGCACTCCCACGTAGTTGACCATGATTTGTTGCCAAACCCAGCAGCTTGAAACTCACACCAGGAACATATACATGTGTGCCCAAAATCCCAAGAGAGGAGAAGGGACTGTGGTGTGGCCATCCGCCCCCCCCCACCCCACCCCCCGGGTGGGAGTGATTTCTTGCTTTCTGTCTCTCTCTCTCTCTGGCAAGTACACAAGTCCTATAGCAAAAATCTCTCTTTCTCTCTAAAAAAAGGTATTAAGGATATAGTGCATAGTTAATGGGCATGTCATCATTGTTTTCTTCTTTGCAAATTAAATAAGCTCACCACATAGAAAGGTTATTTACTTTATATAATTAGGCAATATTTTCCCTAGATTACAAAGACATGCTCTGAAATTTGGCTGTCTCAAAGTTTTCTGAACTCTTATAAGATTTTGACCTAGGATGTCTAACTTTTGCCTGAAAATATTTTATAGCTGCTATTGAGTAGGATAGCATATTTATGTTTAAAATATATTCAGTCAGTTTACTGATTTTATGAATTCTTACTAGAATTTACATCAGTTACTTTTAACTTTCTTGGAGAAAAAGTATTATTTGTAACTTAGATGAATCAATATAATTAATATTGTCTCTAGTGTAAAAGATACTGTAGTGGCTAATATTGATAATAAGAACTCTAAAAATCATTTAAAACAATGGATAAAAATAGGTAAGAGTTTTAGTTCATAGAGAGCTATGATTTTTCAGTAATAAACTCACAAATACTTAAATGCAGATTTTTTTTTTTTTTTTTTTGGAGAGGTTTTTTCGCTATAGGGCGCGTGCGCTCGCCAGACAGGCAGAGAGAGACATAGAGACAGAAAGCGAGAAATCACCCCCCAGGGGGGATGGTCACGCCGTAATCCCTTCTCCTCCATTCTCCTCTCGGGATCTTGGGCACGCACGCACACGCGCCCGGCGTGAGTTTTAAGCCACCGGGTCCGGGACGCGAACCGCGGTCGACTACGTGGGAATCCAGCGACATAGCCATTACACTAACTGCTGGTTCCCTTAAATGCAGATTTTAATATTCTCTATAGGAAGAATCTTCCTCATGTATTAAGCTGTCAACATAAGGTGTGATGCTCTGTGAGGCTGGTGCAGATTGGGAAAGGTCATCTCACACCATGCATTCTTAGAGGTTCTCTTGGGAATGAGTTCTCAAGTACCAGCAATTTCTTGTTAAAAGCCTTCCCACATGTAACACAGCGATCTCTGCAGCATGGATTCTCTAGTTTATAATTAGATCTAATTCCTGTGAAAAGGCACTATGATTTTTTCTTCCTTCCTTCCTTCCTTCCTTCCTTCCTTCCTTCCTTCCTTCCTTCCTTTTTAGAGGTTTTTGCTATAGGGCACGTGTGCTTGCCAGAAAGATAGAGAGAGACAGAGAGAGAGAAAGTGAGAAATCACCCCCCAGGGGGATGGCCATGCCGAAATCCCTTTTCCTCCCCATTCTCCTCTCGGGATCCTGGGTACACACGCACACGCACCCAGTGTGAGTTTAAGCCACCGGGTCCGGGACTCGAACCTCAGTCGACCACATGGGAGTTCAGCAACATAGCCATTACGCTAACTGCTGGTCCCGCCACTATGATTTTCAAAAAACAGATATATATATATATATTTTTTTTCCTCTCCTATCTGAACACTCTGATGCATGCTGAGAATGGGTGGATGCCAGAGTAGCTGGATGGAGTCCTTGGTACAGTCATTGCATTGGCAGGCTTGATTGTAACTGAGCATTCTGGGGTTTCTCCACATTTGACCTGCTTGTGAAGGCCTCCCACAATTAGTTGATATAGTGGTTTCTCTCTTGTGTGAATTAAGTGACACAGCTGAAGATGTGGTTTCTTAGCAAAAGACTTCCCACAGACACTTCATTCGTAGGTTTCTCTGTAGTCTAAAGCGTCTGGAGAGTCGACTCTGACTTCTCTCTGAAGGCCCATCAGCATGCAGTACAAACACAGTGTCTCTTCTGTATAAACTTTCTGGTATAAAAGAAGATCTTTTGGTGAGGTTTTTTTTTTTTTTTTTTCCCTACATTGAGTTCCTGTATATGGTTTTTCTCCTGTATGAACTCACTGATGTCCTAGAAGTTGTGACACCCTGTTTGATTTTTTTAATTTTTATACTAAATTCTTGTGATCATTGTTAGTGACACTTTCCATTTTTGATCCATGGAAAACTTTATCTCACTGAACAACATGCTTTGCACCAAATCATCATTAATTTTAAAATGTTCATATATATATATTTAAATTTTTTCTTTATTTTATATCTGGATCTATTAAGCTGAACCTGGACTATTTTCTATTATAAAATTGAAGTTGATTATATTATTGGAAAACCACTTTTTTGTACTGTGTAGATTATGTAAATTATACACTAATTTGTTGTACACTGTATCCTTTAGTTACACAATCTGATATGAAACAATTGAATGATACTTTTTTCTTTTTTTAAAGAATTATTTTATTTAACTTTGTTTATTTATTTAATTTGACAAGAGAGAGACAAAGTGAGGGAGGGGGAGTGAGAAAGCAAGCCGCCAGGGCTGAGGCTCCTACTGCGATCAGCCATGCGGGAGTCCAGCGCCCCCAAACCACCATGCCACCTGCTGGCTCCAATAGTTGCTTTTCTTATCTACCATCTTTATGTGATAGTCACTCTTTTTTTAAAAAAATTATTTAATTTAAAAAATTTATTACCATTATCATATCCCAAAATTCGCTACAGAGTGTGTGTGTTCACCAGAGATAGAGAGAGAAGGAAAATGAGAAAGCAAGTCACCAGGTCTGGGACTTGAACTATACTCAGTCATGTGGGAGTCCAGTGTCTTGACCACCACACCCCCTGCTGGCCCTGATAATCACTCTTTTAATTGTAGCTTTTGAGGGATATGTGCAGCATTTTGATATTAAATTTGCATGTTTATATAATGTTTCTGTGCTATATGTTATAATATATTAACATGCTAAAATTGTTACCGCAAGAATATTTGTTTTCTTAATCTCATTACTCTCATTGTGATGAGTTTCTTATTACCAAAATATAAGCTAAATATTTACCAACTTGTGTCATGGGATTAAAGTACAATTGAGATGTTGGTATTTTTCAAGTCTTCAATAATTTTATTTTTATTGGTCATCAGATTTGTCACAGTTAATTATTATTAATGATATATTTTTTTTTTTGGGGGGGGAGAGGTTTTTTGCTATAGGGCGTGTGCGCTCGCCAGACAGAGAGAGAGAGACATAGAGACAGAAAGCGAGAAATCACCCCCCAGGGGGGATGGTCACGCCGCAATCCCTTCTCCTCCATTCTCCTCTCGGGATCTTGGGCACGCACGCACACGCGCCCGGCGTGAGTTTTAAGCCACTGGGTCCAGGACGCGAACCGCGGTCGACTACGTGGGAGTCCAGCGACATAGCCATTACGCTAACTGCTGGTTCCCTTAATGATATATATATATATATATATATATATATATATATATATTTTTTTTTTTTTTTTTTTTTTTTTTTTTTTGGAGAGGTTTTTCGCTATAGGGCGCGTGCGCTCGCCAGACAGAGAGAGACATAGAGACAGAAAGCGAGAAATCACCCCCCAGGGGGGATGGTCACGCCGCAATCCCTTCTCCTCCATTCTCCTCTCGGGATCCTGGGCACGCACTCACACGTGCCCGGCGTGAGTTGTAAGCCACCGGGTCCGAGACGCGAACCGCGGTCGACTACGTGGGAGTCCAGCGACATAGCCATTACGCTAACTGCTGGTTCCCTCTTAATGATATATTTTTGTAAGTTCTGTTTATAACAGATACTCTGCAGAATATTTATGTACTATCTCACTTAATCATCTTATTAATTTTTAGTATAAGACTAGATTTTCAAGTTAGTAATAGGTTTAGACTACCCATATAAAGCATGAGCAGCAGTGACTTATTGAGGGCCAGCAGGTGACGTGGAGGTTAAGGTGACTAGATCTCACGTGGCTAACTGTGCAGTAAGAGTCTTGAAAAACATGCCAGGTGTGTGTGCCTGTGCGCCCCAAATCCCGACAGGAGAATGGAGAAGAAAGGATTGCAGCACAGTCATCCCCCCAGAGGGGTGATTTCTTACTCCCCCCACCCCCCGACTCTCTTCTCTGTGTGTAAGTGTCCTATAACAAACAAACAAAAATTCTTAAAGTGACTCATTGATAAACAGTATAAAACTAGAACAGCAAGGAGTAAGTTACTCAAATCTTGTTCAGATATAAATTTTTTTTTAGTCCTCATAAAGATTGCCTTCAACAGTATTTAATTTATTTTCAGTAAGTATGGTCTACTGCTGAAGCTGAGAATTTGAGAGCCAGGACATTATATTGTGAGTTTTAAATTTTTATTCTCTAACTAACTGTAAATTACTGTAATTCAGATATAGTTCCCAACTGGAAATGCCGTAAGAACATGATTAATTGTTACCAAGGTGCATTTTGTGTGTTCACTGGGTTAGAACATCTGTGAACACAGCTTGGTTTTTGGTTAGTTGTGTTTATTCCTGGTTCTGCATCCTGTTGAATTGGACTTGGCTTATGTAAAGAAAAGTCGATAAAGGCACGGGCAAGAAAAGTTGGAATTTCTTCCTTGGGGAAATTTTAAGTATAGAGTTATAAGCAAATGTGAAGTTTCAAAGTAAGGAATATAATGAGCACATTCAAGGAATTAGTATGTATTT
The DNA here is from genome assembly GCA_026018925.1 of Tupaia tana. Classification (NCBI taxonomy): domain Eukaryota; kingdom Metazoa; phylum Chordata; class Mammalia; order Scandentia; family Tupaiidae; genus Tupaia; species Tupaia tana. The sequence goes on from JAKSZU010000001.1 coordinate 233,278,544, forward strand.
CTGTAACATTTAATGTTTGCAAAATGTTTTATAGCCATATTCATTAATTTACATAAGTCCCCTGGAAGGTAACAATGTTATTACATCTGTTTTATAAGCAAGACAAGCAAAATACTGGCAAATTAAGTGGCAAAAAGGAAGAGAACTCAAGTCATTGATTCTAAACCATGCTGCTTCATTAGGGAAATAAAGAAATAAAATGATTCTGTTTTGTTATAGACTTGGGCATGGTGCCTATTTGGGTAATTTCTTATACATATTTTTCAAAATAGTTTTAGATTTTTTTTTTTTTTTTGGGTTATATGAACCGAAGGTTTCCCAACACAATTCCAATGAATGAGTATCTAAGCTTATTAACTGGTGGGTAAAATGCTGAGTTGCAAAGTCTCCACATCATTTTGTGGATGTCATAATCAACAAATCAGTGAATGTCTGGTGGGTACTCATTTTTGGTCCAGATAAAATAGACTGTGAGATCAAAAAAGATGTGACCCAAGATAGCTGACCTTGGTGGCCATGCACTGCTCTGTTGTGTCACTCTGTTTCTCCTGATACTTTCCTTTTGCCCCCATAGAAATAGCAAATTTCTGCTCAAGAGTAATAAATAGGCTCAAAAACCTCAGAAAGATAAAATGAGATCTTCTATAACAGACGAGAATAAAAATAACTCAGACTCCTATGTTAGAAAGCAGAGGGAGACATGATAAATTATTGCATTCAATTAACTTTTCTTTTACTTACTGAGTACCCAGAAATTGCTTTAACACCCTGAGGTGTGACCATATGGTAATAAAGAGTGATTTTTTAAAATAAATATACCATAAGGTATACTGTTTAAATGAGTGCAATTCTTCAACGTAGCCACTCTTTACACTAATCCAACGATGCTGTCATTGCAAAAAATATTTTTAGAACTCGTCCTTTTGAATTGCCTTTGGAAGCCATTTATGAACTATAAAAGAAAACAGTCTCGTATTGACTTAAAGTTACACCATATTTTTTAAATCAACTCCTCCCCTGCAAAGAAGTTTATTACCCAGATAGATTACTAACCTTTTCTCTAGACTTTGTTCTACATTAATTTTCTTTGCTTTTTTGTTTTCAAAATTGGTTCTATAATTAAAAAAAAAATAACAATTTGGCATCAATGAAGTTTTTCTTTTAACTTTTTATTTTGAAGTAACTTAGACCCATAAAAATGGCTCAGCTGCAGTGGTGCATGCTGCTTAGACTTACGAAAAAGTTACAAAAAGTAGTATAGAGTTTTCACATATCGTTCACCCAGATTCCCCTAATGTTAGCACTTAACATAAACATAGTACAAAATCAAAATCAGGAAATGAACACTGATAAACTACTACTTGATAATCTACATATATTGTTCATTTATCTCTAGTTTTCCCCACTAGTATTCTTTTCTTGCTTTAGGATCCAATTTAGAATCTCACATTACACTTAGTTTTTATGACTCCTTAGTTTCTTTTAACCTGTGACATTTCTCAATGTGGACATTAAAGGACTGCCTTGGGACTAGCAATTGGCATAATGGCTATGTCCCTGGACTCCCACGTAGTCGACCGCGGTTCGAGTCCCGGTCCTGGTGGCGTAAACTCACCCCAGGTGCTTGTGCATGTGTGCCCAAGATCCTGAGAGAATGGAGAAGGGATTGAGGCATAGCCATCGCCCCTGGGGGTGATTTCTCACTTTCTGTCTCTCTGTCTCTCTTTGTCTTTCTGGTGAGTGCACATGCCCTATAGCAAAAACCTCTCAAAAAAAAAAAAAAAAAAAAAAAAAAAAAAAGAAAAGAAAAGAAAAAAGAAAGGGCTGCCTTGGTGGCATAGTGGTAATGTACTGCTCAGGTGATTCTGGATCCATGTGGAAGATAGTGGTTCAATTCCTTGGTTTCTACAAATGTGTGGGTGCTCACCCTTAATCTTTTCTGGACGGGGTTGGGTGGAGGATCATAGTGTGATGTCCTGCTGAGGGTTCTCTCTCTCAGTAAACAACTAAGTAAATTTAAAAATAAAGTAAAATGAGATAAAATACTCCCTACTTCTTACAACAGAGAAGAAAGAGTGAGCTGTAAAATTCATAATGAAATTCCGAAAACATCTCTGCCCTTGTCGTTTCTATCATTTATTTGGTTAATTGTGAGTCTATTGTGTGCCAAATTTGTGTGGGTTGCTGCGATAAAGTGAAGAATAAAATGTGCTTACATACAGAGAAGCTTACAGTGTCTGAGAGAAGTAGACCCATCCGTAACTATGGTGCCAGGTGTATATTGAACTCTGGATTTTTTCACAATGCTGAGTCTCTTGAATCTCTACATTCCTTTCCATTTCCTTTGCCATCACTTTGGTTCAAGATCTTATCATCTCAAGCCTTATTATTACTATGGTTTCTTAACTGGTCTCTCTGTAATTGCCCTCCCTCTCCTAACACTTAAAATGCCTCTTTATATATACCCTCTCTCTACTTAATAGCTCTTTGTACCTCTTACCAAGTTTTATATATATGTGTGTGTGTGTGTGTGTGTGTGTGTGTGTGTATATACATATATATATATATTTTTTTTTTTTTCTGGAGAGGTTTTTTGCTATAGGGTGCATGTGCTCACCAGAAAGACAGAGAGAGACAGAGAGACAGAAAGCGAGAAATTACCCCCCAGGAGGGATGGCCACACTGCAGTTCCTTCTCCTTCATTCTCCTCTCAGGATCTTGGGCACGCACGCACACATGCCTAGCATGTTTAAGCCACCAGGTCCAGGAATTGATCCATGATCGACTACATGGGAGTCCAGCGACATAGCCATTACACCAACTGCTGATCCCCCAACTTATATTTCATAATAATTTCTCAATTTTTTACTTTGGCAGCTCAATATTTTGGTTGATCATAAGGATTATACTGATAACCCCCAATAGGTTGCCCAGTGACTGTTTTTTTTTTTTTTGTTTTTTTTTTTGAGAGGTTTTCACTATAGAGTGCGTGTGCTCGCCAGACAGACAGAGAGAGACATAGAGACAGAAAGTGAGAAATCACCCCCCAGGGGGGTTGGTCATGCCGCAATCCCTTCTCCTCCATTCTCCTCTCAGGATCTTGGGCATGCACGCACACATGCCCGGAATGACTTTTAAGCCACCGGGATGCGAACCACTGTCAGCTACGTGGGAGTCCAGCAACATAGCCATTACGCTAACTGCTGGTTCCCAGTGACTATTCTTGTATCCTCATAATATAGGCAGTGAGATCTTTTCAAAATGCAGATCAGATCTCATTGTGCTTCTGCTTAATCTGTTCAGGATCTTCCCATATCCTTAGAGTATCACTCAAAATTGTTAGCAAGACTTGTATAATCTGACTCATAGCTGACGTTTGAGTCTCCTTCCTTCCATTATTTCTTAAAATATCTATCCTTTTCTTCTTTCCTTCATTCTTTATTTCCTTCCTTCCTTCTTTCCAAGTTTATTTCTTTCAAGACTGAGAGACTGCACTCCCAACAGGGTCCTGAGGTCATGGTCTACACATAGCTTTTAGCCAGCTCTGGATCACGAGCACGTGCATGCCTGGCATACTCAGGGAAGTCTCTGGTCTTGAACCAGTAACCCTCCCATGTTGGATTGCCTCACAGAATGTCACATTTTACTGCTATATCACCAGCTAAAACCACTCTTTCTCTTCTCAACCCTCTAGCCATTTAGTCATTAGGATTTTTTTTTAGAGGTTTTTGCTATAGGGCACGTGCGCTCGCCAGAAAGACGAAGAGAGACAGAGAGACAGAAAGTGAGAAATCACCCCCCAGGGGGGATGGCCACGCCTCAATCCCTTCTCCTCCATTCTCCTCTCTGGATCTTGGGCACGCACACACACGCGCCCGATGTGAGTTTAAGCCACTGGGTCCAAGACGCGAACTGTGGTCGACTACATGGGAGTCCAGCGACATAGCCATTACGCTAACTGCTGGTCCCATCATTAGGATTCTTAATTTCATCTCAAAGCCTTTACATGTATTTCTTCTTTTACCTGGAAAGTTCTTCGATTCATATAATATTTTTTTCTCTCCTAACAGCTCTCATAAGGAGAGTGGAGTGGAGGAACTGCAAACAAGAAGGGCAAGAGAAACATTTGAATGATTTACTGTAGCTAGCTCTTCAGTGATGAGGCATGGTGAAGCATGAGTTTGATACTGGGGCTGAAAAACAACCCCAAAAGTGAGTGCCTTAACACAATCAGAATTTGTTTTTATTTTACATAAAGTTAAATGGGAACATTTCCAGAACTTTTCTCCAAGGGCTCATCCGGGATTTAGTATCTTTTGCTTCTGTGACCCAACTTGTAGAATTTTCTGTATTCAGTCCGCTGCCATGAGAGGAAAGCTGGTAGAATCAGAGAGATGTTTTATGACCAATCCAGAGGGCCATATATTAGGGAACTGAAAAATCTGTGGAAAAATGGAATTCGAGTAAAGTTTATTTTGGTGCAAAAATTTTCGAAATCCCTGTGTTTATAATACAGATTTTCCATAAACTTTGTGAAGACCCCTTGTATAATGAGTTCATACTCTATTTTCTAGAACCCTTTATTGGATTAGAGAAATCACCCCCTAGGGCTGGATGGTGGTGCAGCAGTAAAACATGATACTCTACAATGCTGACCTTCATGGAAGATTCTGAATTTGTGTCCAGACACCTCTCTGGGTATATGTCAGGCACACATGGGCCCATAATCTGGGGCTGGCTGAGACTGGCGGTGAATCAAGAGATCTAGACCCTTTAGGGACTGCTGTATCTTTGTGCCTGTCTCTGTCTCTCTTGCTCATGGAAGAAATAAATATATAAACTTAAAACATTACTGTCTACTCCTAATTTGCTAATATTGTATATATCATTAATACTTAATAATTTTCTATTAAGTGTTTTTCCCTATATCTTTATAACAATTATATGCTTCTTTTCCTTTAATCAATTAATCTAATTTCTTATTGTTCAAATAACTACGTATCTATAAACCCAACTTGGTGATGACTTGATTTTGTTTGCTAATATTTTATTTATAATTTTTATTTCTACACTCATTAGTGAGGTTGGCCTATAATTACCTTGTTTTTTTGTATGACCTTTGTTTGGTTTTAGTATCAAAATTGTATAGGCCTTTGGGGTTGGATGATTGTCCAGCAATAAAACACAATGCTGTGTCAGGCTGGCCTGCCTGAGAGAGTTCCCAGTTTTTATCCCTGAGTATGCCAGGCGTGCATGTGCCCATGATGTGAGCTGCCAGAGACTGAGTGTTGATAGTGGAATAAAAACCCCATTTGGAGTGTTGTTTTTCTTTCTCTGTCTGTCTCTCTCTTACTATCTTTTACTTATAAAAGAAATAAATATACTTGTAAAAAATTATACAAGTCTTGGGCCAGCAGGTGGCATGGTGGTTAAGGTGTTGGTCTCCCACATGGCTGACTACAGTTTGAGTCCCAGCCCTGGCAGCTTAAAAATCATGCTGGGCGCATGTGCATGAGTGTTTAAAATCCCAAGAAGAGAATGGAGGAGAAGGAATTGCAGTATGGCCATCCTCTTGGAAGGTGATTTCTCACTTTCCCTCTCACTGTCACTCTCTGTCTCTTCCCAGCGAGCATGTCTGATGGCAAAAATCTAAAGAAAGAAAAAAAATTGTACAAGTCTTATTAAGAAATAGGGAATGTTTAACCTTTTAATATTTTCAGAAATGATTTTGTAATGTTGAAGTAATTTGTCTCTTAAATTTTTTAGTGAACTGGCCTCTAAATCTTTAATGTCGGGGTGTGTGTGTTTATGTGTGCAATGAAAATATTTAACTAAATTCAATTTCTTTATTGGCTTTAGGATGTTCATACGTTCTATTTCTTCCTGAGTCAGTTCTGCTGACATATGTTTTTTCTTGAAATTTGTCCATTTTATCTAAGTTTTAAATTCATTGGCATAAAATTATTTATGATACGTTCTTATTATCTTTGTATCTCTGCTACATCTCTAGTTATTCCCTTTTGTAAATCTAGCTTTGGGGCCAGCAGGTGATGTGGAGGTTAAGGTGCTAGATCTCACATGGCTAGCTAGCTTCATGGTTTTATTCCCAGGCCCAGTAGCTTGAGAATCATGCCAGGCATGTGTGTGTATATGGCCAACATCCTGAGGGAAAAGTGGAGGATAAGGGATTGTTGTGTGGCCATCTGCCATGAAGGGTGATTTTTCATCTCCCAATTCCCAATCTCCCTCTAGCGAGTGCATGTGCCCTATAGCAAAAACAAAACAAATCAAAAACTTCTAAATTTAACATTCTCAACTTTCTCATTCTAAATTTTGTCAATTTTATTAGTGTCTTTAAAGGTCAACTTCTAAGGTTTTTTTGTTATTATTTTATTCAACTTTATTTTATTTATGTATTTATTTACTTTAACTTGACCAGAGAGGGACAGAGAGACAGAGAGAGAGAGAGAGGGAAAGTGAGAAAGCAAGCCACCTGGTCTGGGACTCAAACCATGGTTGGCCATGTGGGAGTCTAGCACTCTTAACCACCATACCACCTGACAGCTCCATAAGTTTTTTATTTTTTTCTCTTGTATTTTAAATTAATATTAGTTCTCTTATTTTACCTTCTTTCTATATGTATTTATATTAATATTAGTTCCCTTATTTTTACCTTCCTCCTTGTATATATGCATGCATGCATGTGGTCTATTGTTCTATTATTCCTTTTTCAACTTCTTTGTTTGGATTCTTAACTCCTTAGTTTTAAGTCATTCTTCTTTTCTAACTTAAGTACTCTAGGCCATAAATTTCCTTCCAAGTACCTACCACTGTAACTGCATTCCCCAAGATAAAATGTATAGTGTATTATTAACAGTTCAAAATATTTTCTAATTCCCATGATAATTTTTTCTCTGACTTGACCCTCACTTCTAATGGCTTGTGAATATATATTGCAAGAACTTTATCTTTGAGAATTCTTTGAGGCCAATTGTTAAGTGTGTTCTTCAAGGGAAGATATACATTTGCTCCTATTAAATGCTTGTGAGCATTGCAAATCCGAAAGACATTGTCAAACCAGTACTTCTTGACATTAAATTTTTTTTTTCTTCTTCTTTTTTTGGAGAGGTTTTTGCTATAGGGCACGTGCACTCGCCAGACAGACAGAGAGAGACAGAGAGATAGAAAGCAGGAAATCACTTCCCAGGGGGGATGGCCACGCCGCAATCCCTTCTCCTCCATTCTCCTCTCAGGATCTTGGGCACGCACGCACACGCGCCCGGCGTGAGTTTAAGCCGCCGGGTCCGGGACTCGAACCGCGGTCGACTATGTGGGAGTCCAGCGACATAGCCATTACGCTAACTGCTGGTCCCGTTGACATTAAATTTTAATCTGTGAAATTTTTAGGCCATATCAGTGGTTTAAATTTCTAGCCCTAAACTCACATTAGCCAGATTTTACTTAGAAATTCTTGGGGGAGCAAAGATCTTTGTTACTCAGTTCCTACAGTGATATTTGGTACAGAACAGGCATTCAAGAAATACTTGTTGAATGAAGAATGAATGAATGTGGAGCTCCCTCCCCTTTTTATCCTGATCCATCCAGAGCCATGGCTGAGACGGACAGGAAAGATTTTGTTGTTGTTTACTAATAGAGTGTGTTACCCTTTGGGACCTTTACTTGTAAGGGTCTTCAGTTAACCTCTTACCCAGTTTAGGCCCTAGCTTTGTCTCCTTTCCATCTATCTCTGAATGTGCCGTGGGCCCAGTAGAACCCAGGCCCTGGTTCGCTAAGGACTGGCAGCTGCCTTCAAGCAAGGATCTTCCTAAGTTTTTGTCCTTCCAAGAGTTTTTACTTTTTTCAGTTGAATCTGGGCTATAGTTATTTCTTTTATTTTATCTCCAGCAGAATCATGCTTTAAAAGAAGATATTTTTTATTTTAACTAGAACTTTAAGATGTATGTACTGATTTTGCAGCTTATTGTTAGAAGTAGAATTCTCTATAACTACTCCTTTGCTGAGGAATGGGTTATAAGAAATTGTCTCTGGGTTTGTGACATTCTCTCCACTCCATAGAAGTTATGTTTTTTTTTTTTTCTTTTGTGAGTTCCAATTTATGAGATTTTTTTTATTTTATGGATTAATAGCACTGTCACTTATTGAATGCCTACTGTGCATCAGGCATCTTACATGTATTATTTCTAATCATCATAACAGTTTTGCAACCATGCTTTATTAGCTCTGTTATAAAGGTGAAGAAAATGAAAGCCATGTCACTTATAAAACTTTCTCAGTGATTCCACGCAGGAAGAATCTATAGTTGACATGTTTTATCTCATCGTCCCACAAGCATGCTTCTAGGGGATGTTAACTCACCTTGTTTAGGAGTAGCAGCTGTAGGTCTTACCATATGACCCACTCCTTTGGGTCCCAGCCAAGTAGGCAAAAGGCACTAACTTTACTTAAGGATCCACAATCTATAGTTGGCCAGTGCCCTCTTTATAACCTAAAAGTTGATATGGGCCACACAGGTTCTGTGTCTTCTGTGTGAACTTTGGCAGTGGTCAAGATTTTCTTTGAAAAGCTAGTGATAGGGGAAAAAGAAATCAAGGTGCTGTAAATGGTTAGAATCTTGAAAATAAATGATGAAGGGCCTATTTTTTAAGCTCTTTGCTTCCTTTATCTTTTTAAGCAAAGTGTTTCTGTTTAATTAAGAATTATAGCCATGGGGATGACACAATAACTTCTTTATAAAATAACTACTTTATTGAATCTCAGGTATTTATGAAACCAGAGAAAACAGGAAAAAGAACTACTATGTACTTAAAATGTTCCTGCTTGGAATTGATTAACCTTAAAGCATTTATACAATATTGACATAGCTTCTCATTGTACTGGAGGGCCCAAAGTCAACAATAGCACCACATAAAATGTATTTACTCTCTTCAGTTGGCATTAATTTTTTAATTCATTTATTCAATTAATATACATTTGTTGAGGGACCAGGAAGTGGCATGGCGGTTGGGGCACAGAACTTACATATGGCTGACTGCAGCTTGAGTCTTGGACCTTACAGCTTGCTTTCTAAGACACCCTGAAAACACTGTATTTAAGATACATAAAATGCATTTAAAACGTGTGTGTGTGTTTGTACAAGTGTATGTGTGCACCATTGGCCTTTTAATTGACATACATACAAGGGTACTTCAAGTTCACAGACAAAAATGAAATTAAAATGTAAGTTTATTTTGGTTCAGAAAAAATTTGCACCCATGCATAGTTTCTTTGTAATACTGACTTTCCATGACTGTTGAAGACCCCACATACACATTCATATGTGTGCAGTTCATCCTAGTGGTTACTCTGGAAGTAAAATCTTCTACATATAAACTGTGATCTTGAGCAGAGTTACATAATCTCTCTGTACTTCTGAAGCTAATATTACTGCCTCAAGTGGTTTTTGAAAGGATTGAATGGTTAGAACTCAAAGTACTTAGAAAAGTGTCTAGAATATGGTAAGTAGTAAATGAAAATGCATATTCTTATTTAATTAAGACTTTTAATCAAGAATAATGGTGAACTTTATAAAATGCTTTTCATCATATAAACAGGTAATATATATTTTCTCTTTTTCTCTTTTGCTGTTCTAATATGGTACAGATTTCCTAATATGCACTACTAGTGTGAATCTCATTTGGTCATGGCAATTATTCTTTGGAGGTGCTGTTGGATTTTTTTTAAAGCTTTTTGGCCATAGGGCACATGTATTCACCAGAGAGAGAATGAGAGGGCAAGTGGAGGAATCACCTCGATGCCCATACCACAATCCTTTTTACTCAATGTTCCTTTTGGAATTTGGGGCAGGCATGCACATGCGTCTGGTGTGATTTTCTTTTCTTTTTTTTGGGAGAGGTTTTTGCTATAGGGCACATGCGCTCACCAGAAAGACAGAGACAGAAAGACAGAAAACAAGGGGGGATGGCCAGGCTGCTATCCCTTTTCCTCCATTCTCCTCTCGGGATCTTGGGCATGCACACACATGCGCCCATTGTGAGTTTAAGCCACCGGGTCCAGGACTCAAACTGCAGTCGACTACATGGGAGTCCAGCGACATAACCATTATACCAACTGCTGGTTCCAGAACTTAGTCTTTTTAAAGGTGAGATGATATCAATTTATAGTCACATTCTACAAATCATATTTAAAAGACCTCTGTGCTCCAGAAACCACATGAAATTTCATTTATCCAGTTTGGACAAAAAGTGTGGTTGGCCCTACTTTGATTTGAGTCTGTTTCTGTAGGCCCTAAGTATTCCAGAATGATGCATTAGTTCCTCCGGCTCTGTGATTAGTGGTTCATAGGTTAAAGACCTATGTGGCAGGTAGATGTTACGGGGGTGAAACTCTTTCCTTTATTTTTCTAAATAAGTTTAATTCTGTAATGGTGGCACAGTGTACAGTAAGCCCTGGTGAAGGTGTGGGCTATCATTTTGGAAATGTCCTTAAAAGAAGGAAGAAATGATAAATTTACAATACCATTCTATAGTGTGGCTTCAACCTCATTTTTCCATTCCTACCATGGAACTGGCGAATGACTTCGAGTAGTTTCATCCAATTTTACCTCCAGATTTTGCATTTTTAAGGGAAGAACAATAAAATTGGTACCTTTCTTATTTAAGAGAGCAGCAGATTAATGAGACTGGGTGATTTCTTGCTTAAGACCTTTAAATACAAGGTCATGTGAATTTTTACTAGATGGTGTCACTGAGTTTGAAAACTATTTTTGTTCATTTCAAATAAAGAATAGGCCTCGCAAGTTAGTAGTAGTAATAATAAAAAAGGCAATAATAAAAATAATAAAAAGACTCTCATTTTAATGATGAGATATATGTATAGTTGAAAGAGATTATGTTGCTTTCTCAAGCTTTCATGACAAACAGGTAACCAAACTGAATTTTCCCACATAATGCCATTTTGGATGAGAAATGTATCCTTATTTTAAAATATCACATCAGTGAGTCACATGCTTTATGGAGCACTCCCTCCAGCAGTGACGTTATTGAGTCCTGTACTAGGCACACGACAAAGTGGTTTGAAAATTGGATAGAACTGTAGAGTTCATTTGCACAGCACTCAGCAAAATAAATTCTAAGTCAAGAAAGTGGAGCTGCAGATTTTAAAGGGGGTGAGAAGTGAACTGTCTTTTGTGTTTACTCCTTTTTTTAAATCCTCTCATTTTCTATAGTTGATATTCTTCTCAGATGCCAGAGACCAGTCATTGCTGCCAGATGACTGGCCTTTGCTGGCTCATCAGGAGGCTGTGGAAGTGCTGGTTTCCATGAGAGCTGGAATAAAAGATGCAATGGAAAAAGCACACACGGTCGTTTGTAAGTAGCTGGCTGTGTAATTCTCAGTGCCCTGTGATAGCTCTTCGAACTGAAGTTTCATGAATACAAATGACTGTGTATGCACACTAAGCTTTAATATTTGTGAGTAATGGCAGAGCAGTTTAGTGATTATGTACACAACCAGGTTTGTAGGAGTAATCTGCACGATTTGACTTGGGTCGGTTTGGTTGCCAGGAGGATTGGATATTCCTGGGAAAAGAAAACAGTGGCTCATTTCTGAAGATATTATAACCATTCAAGTATTTAAGAGATTTTTTTCTTAAGTTAAATCCCCTTTGAGTGACTAGACAGTTGATCTTAAATATCATGGACTCTGTCATGAAAATTGATGGTAGGCTTTATTCCATTGAAGTCTATTCTCATGGTGATTTTTAGAAATGTAGAGGAGCCTGCAGGTGGCGTAGTGATTAAGGTGCTGGACTCCCACATGGTTGACCATAGCTCTGGTCCTGGACTGGTGGCTTGAAATCCACACTGTACATGTGTGCGTGTGTGCCCAAAATCCTGAGAGGAGAATAGAGAAGAAGAGTTGTGGCAGAGTCATCCCTCTTGGGGGTGATTTCTTGCTTTCTGTCTCTGTCTCGCCAGAGAGTGTACTCACCCTATAGCAAAAATCTCTCTCTCTCTCTCTCAAAAAAAAAAAGTGTAAAATATAAGGCACTACAGTGCCATAGGCTCATGTGAAAAATAGAGTTTATAAAAGGATTATTGAAAATACAAAAATATACCTACGAAGTCAAAGTAGGATACTCTATACCTGATCTCAGTAGCGACTATCAGTATTTATATTGATGTGCACTCTTACTCATCCTGATGTTTTCCCATAGTTTGTCAGTTGCTATGTATGACATGAATAACTTGGTCGCAATTAAATGTCATGAAATGGAGATTGGGTTATATACTTCTATGTTTCATAGCCATCCAGTTTGGGCTGATTACAACATGTTTTTTTTTTTTTTTTTTTCCCATAGTAGCAACAACAGAAGAATCAATCTTTTTCTCAAGTTTTAAATGTTTCCGTTTGTATGTAGCACTTTTTGTAGCTTGTAGGCCCTTATTTCTTATTGTGCACGCTCTTTTTCTGGGGGAGTCATTTAGCTCTTGTTTATGTTCCCTCCCCACAAAAATCTCTTATTTGAAAGTTGCAAAATTACTTTTCAAATAATTCAGATATATTCTATATTAAAATCTTTTAGGCCTAGAATATTGTCAGCAAAAATTAGAAGCAGCAGTCAGAAGCATTCTACCTCTTTGAACAATTATGTAAAACATATCTACCCCAAAGAAAATGAGTTTTATGTCATGACACTTCAGACAGTGTGAGAGGTTGCTGCTGGGCTGAAGAAGAGGGTGTGCAGTGACTCTTGACAGCAGAAGTGCTTTTTACTTCTCTGGTGCCTAAACTGCAGCATCTGTTCCATACAAAAGTGAGCAGCTTGTTTTCCAATCAAGGAGGATTCTTCTGCAATTCGACCTTTTTTGGAAATTAAGCACACTTTCCAACATATATGTTTTGAGGCCCTTGGGTATTTGAACCATTTCCTAGTCTACTTTCCCAGACATAAAAGATACCATGTGTGAAATATGTGGAATGAAAATGTCAAGGTGTTTGGGTGGATTCTTTCTACAGAAAATACATGTGCTTATTGCAGTTTTTCTGTAAAAAAAAAACCTTTAAAGTTAAGGGAAAGTCTAAGAGCACCTCTTCAGAACCGAAATAATTTATGTCTCCTGGTATAAATAGAATCTTCCAGAGGGTAGGCCAATGAGCCACCTCAAATACCATCTCCTTTGTAAAGCCTCTTTAATCCCTTTGCTAAAGAAAGTAGTCATCTTTTGCTCTGCTTTTCCGAAGCACTTTGTCGCTAGAAGTGCTTATCTCGTATCTCAATCGGCCACATTTATATATTCGCATTTCTCGCCTTACCCTCCATTGAAATGAGGGTAGGGGTTTTGCCTTATTCATTTTTTTATTCCCCCATATATCTTGCCCATCCCATTGAATGTAGCCATGGATGAAGCACCCACTACACCCTACTTGGTTTCATCCTTACTCCCACAGAAAGATTTAGATGAAGGAGATCTAGAGATCATCTATTTTAATGTTTTCATTTTATAGAAGAGAAAATTTGGTCTCTGAGATGTTCACTGACTTAAGATTACACAGAAGGCTATGGCTCTGCTCACTTGCTCCTTTCTGCTAGAATTATATACTCTTAAAAACCCATTCACACATTATTCCAATGATTTGTTTATATAGCTGTCTCTTCTATTAGACTGCAGATTCCATAGGGATAGTACTATGTCCTCGATCTTTATTTGCCCAGGGCCTACTGTAGTGTTGAAACACAGAGGGGGCTCATTAAATTTATATTGAATGAATGTCAAATTTATTCAGTGAATAGTGGTCTTGGGTATATGAATGGGAAAGGTAGGGGCCCACTTCCCAAAGTTAACTGTACTATATAATAATTTTTTTTTTGAGAGGTTTTCGCTATAGGGCGCGTGCACTCGCCCAACAGACAGAGAGAGACATAGAGACAGAAAGCGAGAAATCACCCCCCAGGGGGGATGGTCACGCCGCAATCCCTTCTCCATTCTCCTCTCAGGATCTTGGGCACGCACGCACACGCTCCCAGCGTGAGTGTTAAGCCACCGGGTCCGGGATGTGAACTGCGGTCGACTACGTGGGAGTCCAGTGACATAGCCATTACGCTAACTGCTGGTTCCCTATAATAATATTTTATAAGTAACAATTATGCATTATAGTACCTATACACAGTACAGTGCTTTTTTGACCTTGGAGAACTGCATGTAGCAGTGAAGTGTTCTGTTTAATATATTATGTTTATTTCATCTTGACAGGAAGGATATATTGCTTAACTTTTACTTTAAACCCAAAGATGATAATCTTCTATCTCTTTGAGAAAGTTAGACTTAATTATGTCTTTTTTTCTCTGAACTATTACCAGATAGACTTGAATTTTCGAGTTTTCACTGGATTGAATGATGGCATTGCCTTTTTATTAGTCTATATACTGGTTGTCTGAAAAGTCATAACCTATTTTTCTGTTTTTCTATGAAAAAATGAGTTATCACTTTTCTGATGACCCAGTACCTTGGGAATGTAAACTCCCTGTAAGCAAGCACTGTCCCTCTTTTTTTTTTTTTGGAGAGGTTTTTGCCATAGGGCGTGTGCGCTCGCCAGAAAGACAGAGAGACAGAAAGCAAGAAATCATCCCCCAGGAGGGATGGCCACGCCACAGTCTCTTCTCCTCCATTCTCCCCTCATCATCTCGGGCACGCACGCACACGCGCCCGGCGTGAGTTTAAGCCGCTGGGTCTGGGACTCGAACCTCTGTCGACTACATGAGAGTCCAGTGACATAGCCATTACGATAACTGCTGGTCCCAAGCACTGTCCCTCTTAAGCCCAGATTCCTAGCATAGTGCCTGGAGACCATGGTGGATCAATATAATTATTGAGCCAAATGTAAAAATTATTGTAAGATACAATTAGAAAAACATAAACATTTTGTATATTAACTTAAAAATGAACTTTTTTATTTTTTACTAGTCACTGGGGCCTAATAGCTTTTTAAAAAAATTAAATAATTAACTAATAAGTTAATTTAAATTTGACCAGAGAGAGAGAGAGAGAGAGAGAGAAAAGTGAGAAAGAATGCCACCAGGTCCAGGACTTGAACTGCAGTCAGCCATGTGGGAGTCCAGCGCCCTTGACCACCACACCACCTGCCGGCTCCCCAAATGGCTTTTAAGAGACGTATTGAAACCTTGGAAACATGGTGGCATTTAAAAGCTAGAATATGGGTCTGATGTTGTTTTTTCTCAGATTCTTCCTCTAGAAAATTAAGCTTCATTTTCTTTAGAAACTTAGTCCTATTTGTTTTCCTATCTCTATCTTAGAATTTCACCAAGAGAAATAAGACATTCAGAAAATGTAATTTCAGGAGCTATCAAATAGAATAGACGAATAAAATTTCTCAGAAATCAGATTTTCTATACTTTTCATATTGAATATGACAGAAGTTCAGGATTCACTAATAAGGGACTTATAAATCCTGCTCTGTATCTGCATTCTCCCATGAAGTGAACCTGATAACAACTACTCAGTTCTTAGCAAATTATTCCTTTATTCTTACAGTGGCACTGAATAATTTTAATTTAAACTCTCAAGCTAGTTTTGCTAACCCTATTTTAGAAGTTAATGTGTACTGGGACCAGCAGTTGGCATAATGGCTATGTCCCTGGACTCCCATGTAGTCGACCATGGTTTTAGTCCCAGACCTGGTGACTTAAACTCACGCCGGGCGCGTGTGCGTGCGTGCCCAAGATCCCAAGAGGAGAATGAAGGAGAAGGGATTGCGGCATAGCCATCCCCCCAGGGGGTGATTTATTGCTTTCTGTCACTCTGTCTCTCTCTCTTTCTGGCAAGCGCACGTGCCCTTTAGCAAAAACCTCTCCCTCCCCCCAAAAAGTTAATGTGTACTTTGTCATTGAAATTCATTTTTTTTTTGCTCCCCAAGATAGTGTCCTAGAGATGGACAAATATATTGTCTTTATCTCTTTTATGAGAATCAAACTGAGTCACTTAGAGTGTCAGTATCTTTCTCTTTTTTATCATCCAGGGCACTAGCCTTGCTTCTGGAAGAATGCACTGTGAATGAGAAAGCCACAGAAATGTTTAGCTGAAGGAGATCCTACAGGTCATCCATTTTGATCTTTTAATTTTATAGATGAGGAAACTCAGGCTCTGAGATGTTAGCCAACTTGTTAAAGGTTTACAGCTAGGGATTAGCAGATGGTGTAATGGTTACATCGCTGAACTCCCACATGGCCAACTGTGCGTGTTTGCCCACAATCCCAAGAGGAGAATGAAGGAGAAGGGATTATGGTGTGGCCATCCCCCATTGGGGACTGATTTCTCACTTTCTGTATGTCTCTCCAGGGAACGCACATACCCTATAGCAAAAGTTTCTAAAAAAAAGATTACACAGCTGGTCCATGGTAGAGCCTAAACTGGAACTTAAGTCTGTTGACTGCTTATTCAAAGCTCTTTCTACTATGCCTTTATGGATCTTCATTATCTAATGAGACAGGATACTCACTACCAGACAATCACTTATTGCAGAAACTAACCATTAAAATTCTGTGAGTTGTGAGTTGAGGTGACAAAATACAACTAAACCTTAAGATTTTAATGTATTATATTATAGAAAAATTTTAAGAATTTAAACCAAATGTTTGATGATTATTCTATTTTTATTTAAACATTTATTTTATATTTTGTTATTTACATTTAATTTTCATACATCTTTATTGCATAAAATATGTTTATTTATAACATGCATGCAGTGTGATAATCAAATTAAGGATATTACCATATATGACATTTTCAACAATGAACTTTACACTTGTGTGTTTGTTAAATTCTTTTATGCTGAGCCCCTCCCATCTATTCTCCACTATTCATCCCACCTCCTATATAGTCTCTTATATCCACACTTGTCTGTTCAACTTATTTATTCATTTTTAAATTGGATTGTTAGTTTTTCTACAATTGAGCTGCTTGAGTTCCCTATACATTCTGATTATCAATCTCTTATCTGAAGCATGGTTTGCAAATATTTTCTCCCCCAATGTAGGTTGTATCTTCACTATATTTATTATTTCCTTTGCGATATAGCAGCTGTTTAGCTATATGTAATCCCATTTGATTATTTTTGGAATCGTTACCTGTGCTTTAGGGGTCTTATTTAAGAAATCTTTGCCTGCACCAATGTCTTCACGTTTTTCTCCTGTGTTTTCCACAAGTAGTTTAATAGTTTAAGGCTCTACATTTAAACGTTGGTTAATTTTTGAGTTGATTTTTGTCAATGGTAAGAGAGAAGGTCCAGTTTTATTTATCTGCAGGTGGATATCCATTTCATCCAGCACCATTTGTTGAAAAGATTTTCTTTTATTCATTGGATTATCTTTTGTGCTTTGTCAAAAAAGCAGTCGACTTTATGTTTTTGGTTTATTTATGGATTTTCTATTCTGTTCCATTGGTCTACAGGTCTGTTTTTGTGTCAGTGCCATGCTGACATTATCACAGGTCTATAATACACTTTGAGGTCAGATCATGAAATGCCTCCTACTTTATTCATTTTGCACGGTATTGCTTTGGTGATATGGGGTCTTTTATAATTTCAGAATGATTATTTTTCTATTTCTGTGAGGAATGCCACTGGTAGTTTGACTATAATTGTGTTTAATTTGTAAATTAATTTGGGTACAATAGACATTTTAATTTGAAAAAAAGGGATGTCTTGGGGCCAGCAAGTGGCATGGTGGTTAAAGGCACTGGACTCCCACATGGCCGACCATGGTTCAAATCTCGAACCTGGTGGCTTGCTTTCTTACTTCCTGTCTGTCTCTCTCTGTCTCTCTCTGATCAAACTGGAAAATAATAATGATAATAAATAAAGTTAAAATAAAATAATAATAATAAAAAGCTCATGAATATTTTTTAAAAAAGGGATGTCTTTTCATTTTTCAGTGTTGTATTCAATTTCTATTTTAAGCTTTTTTATTGTTTTCCTTGTAAATGTCTTTCACTTCTTTGGTTAGGTTTATTCCTAGGTATCTTATTTACTTATTTGTGGCTATTGCAAATGGGATTGCTTTAATTTTGCCTCAGCTTGTTTATTGTTGGTGTATAAAAGTGCTACAGATGTTCATATATTGATTTTTTAAAAAGAACTATTTAACTTTATTTATCTATTTATTTATTTTAATTTGACCGGGGAGGGGGTGGCAAGAGAGTGAGAGAAACTAAGAAAACAAGCTGCCAGGTCTGGGACTTGAACCATGGTTGGCCATGTGGGGGTCCAGGGCCCTTAACCACCACACCATCTGCCAGTCCCAAAAAAGTCAAGTATATAATATAGAGCTGAAAATTTTAATTTTATAGAAGTTATATGCAGAAGACTGAAAACTTTAGTTTTCTATAAACTCAAAATCTGCCATCAGTGTCATATGTTTGTGGTATGGACTTCGGAATTACATTAACTGAAGCACATGCCCAGATAAAAGGACATTATTTTCTCTACCTCTATTCTGGTTAGGCTGCCTTTGGTTTGACTGCCATGTGTTCAAAATTATTTTGATAAATGAGTTTATTTAAGTTGGAACCAATCTGATTATATTGGAAATCAAGTCACATGAAGTACAGCTCAACAAAGTGGGATTACTTAACCTGAAAAAAGAGTATGTTTAAGTTATGATTTTTTGATTGCATAAACTATAATAGTTAACTTAAAGAATAACATACTTTGTTGGAAGGATGACAGGATTTACAGTGTCAAAGACAAGGTGGAACCATCAGACTTACAAAGGATAGGGACTAGATCAGTTTAAGAGGTTTTAAGAAACCTAGTGGTCGTATTATTAAGGGCATCATCACTACCAGAGTAATTAAACTCTAGCAACTTTCAGCATTTTGTCAAGATTTAAAAGTAGGGGGATTTGACGTTGGTTATATGTTCATCCTTTGGCTAAAAACAATCCCACCATGCTGAATTCTGTAGTGTAGTGGTAATTTCCCCCAAAGAAATGAGATGTGATTATACAATAAAAGTAACAGGGAAATAAATGCTATACAGAAAAATAAAACAGTAACAAATATCCACAACAGGGTTTGTGATCATAATCTTTTGAGTAGTGAGAAAAGGGATGAGACTTGGTAAGGATATAAGGCAGTGGTTGGAATATCCAGGGAGGCTTACTGTGTTTCAACATGAGGAAGGATGTTTTAGCAATTAGAGCTGCTAGCAGGCTGCTCTGTGAGGTGATGGACTTTCTATTTATGTTAGGATAGGTTTTTTTGGTTGTATGTGGCATAAACTTGAACTAGTTTAGCTAAAAGAGAAACTTATGCGAAAGATGTTAGTAATATTTAATGTGGGGAAAAAATAGGATTGAACAGCCTAACTTTGGGAAAGCAGATATCCCACTGAGCCTCAAAAACAAATAAAACCACAAATTCAAATACAGTTGGCTGGCCCTACTATTTCTCTCATTTCTACTTGTCTCTGACAATTGGCTTCATTTTCTCTCTCTGAAGACTATGTCTCTCATGTACATCATGTGAAACACGGTTGCTAAGAGTGCCTGAGTTTTACATCCCACCACATTGCAGAGAAACTCTCTCCATCACACTTAGTGAGAAAAATCTTGCAAAAAGACTTGGTCTTGCTTGGGCCAGGTGCCTGGCTCTGAGAAAATCAACCAAGGCCAAAGGGAAGGGCAGTCGGCTTCATTTCAGAGCCTTCTGTGAACTTCTCTGGGGTGTGAGGAAAAATCTGCTTTTGGTAGAACCATAATTAAGAAGAGTAGTTTATAGAAAAAAACAGGGGTGTTTTTCCCAGACGGTAATGTGTGCAGACAAAACAATGTGTCCATTACTCTGTCACTGTATGTGTTCAAAGGTTGCACTACTCAGATATTATAGGAAGGATTCTATGTTGATGGGAATTTGAACTGGAAGACTCCTAAGTCCTTCCCAAGGTGCTAAGATGCCAAATGTTTCTCAGGTAAGGTAAGTACATATTAGGTTATATCTGGGACTGTCTATGTATTTCAACTCAAAGTTTATTCTGTGGAGTTTTTACTTAGCTATTTTTTGAATATAAGGGTGAAGGAAAATATTATCCAGAGGTAGCTGGCAGATGGTGTGATGGTCAAGGGCACTGGACTCCCACATGGCCAACTGCAGTTTGAGTCCCTGACCTGGCAGCTTGCTTTCTTACTTTTCTCTCTCTCTGGTCAAATTAAAATAAATAAATAAATGAATAAATAAAGTTAAATAATTCTTTTAAAAATGACCTAGTGTCCCGACCCGGTTCAGGCTCCACGTGTCCCAACCCGGGGGGATAGTCGAACAGGTTTCCTGAGGGAAGGAGTGAGAGCCGGGACAAGCGGCGCAGTGTCACAGCACGGAGACGACACAGTGTCTTTAGTGTCGTCTGTTTATTGTGGGCAGTACGGTACAGCACGGAGACGATGCAGTGTTGCAGCTCTTTAGGGTCGCATCGTCTGTTGTGAGCAGCACGGAGACGACGCGGTGTCACAGCTCTTCAGGGTCGACTGGAGACGATGTAGTGTTACAACTCTTTAGGGTCTTCAGGGTCTTCTGGAAACTGTGCAGTGTTTTAGCTCTTCAGGCTCTCCAGGGTCGTTCTCTTTCTGGTCTTCTGTGTCATCTTCGTTGTCTTCCTGGTCGTCTGGCTATTGTAGGCCAGACATTGGTGGTTATATAAACGCTGGTGGGCCGTGATTGGTTGAATGAAGGATCATAAAAGGTGGGTTATGATTGGTTGTAAACGGTGGGCCGTGATTGGTTGTAAATGGTGGGTTATGATTGGTTGCTTTTGGACCAATCATGAGGTGCCGGATATGCAAATCTGAGGGATTCTAGTGGCCAATCAGAGCAAGGTTTCGAAGGTCAGGTTTTACGAAGAGAACCAATCATGGCAATTGTTTGCTCTCTGAGAAACCTCGGCAGACTCGCTGGTGTGCAGCCTCCCACAATCTAGAAATGAATCCCCAGCAGAAAAGTCATATATATATTTAAAATAAAATTTTTTTAAATGGAACATAGGGATTTAAAGTCATATGGAATACCTTCAAAGGGATAGAATACTCTTAAGTCTGAATGGCTTGTTTTAGGATGATTTTGAGTTTTTTAAAAATTTTCATTTTGAAATGATTATAGATTCCTAGCAAGGTATACAAAGGGAAGTCATGTTACCCTTCACTCTGTACCCCATCTCGTACCTCTTTATCCCACCTCCTCCCCGTGTGTGTTAACATCTTGCATGATTTTAGTGCAAGATCAAAACCAGGATGCTGAAATTGGTACACTCCATAGAATTTACTTGATTTTCACTAGTTGGTTATGCACTCGTGTGTGTGTGTATGTGTGTAGCTCTTTACAGTTTAATTACACGTGTAGTTTTATGTAATCACCACCACCATGGAAATACTTAAGTGTACCTTCACTGCAGGACTTTCTCATGCTACCTCTTTACAACCATGTCCACCTGGTCTTCCATTCCCCCACTTCTGGCAATCACTAGACCCATTACCATCTTTACAGTTATGGTGTTTCATAAATATTTAATGGAATCATGCAGATGAATCACTTTAAGACTGGCCTTTTTTCCAGTTTCCTTAAGGTTTATTCAAGTTGCTGCATGTATTCATTTCTTTCTATTGCTGTGTAATATATTGCTGTATGGATCTATCATAATTTTTGTAAACATTTACCATTTTAAGGTTTTTTGGATAGTTTCCAGTTTGGGAGTATTATGAATAAAGCTGCTGTGAACATTCATGTACAAATTCTTTTTTTTTTTTTTTAAATAAGTTTATTTATACCTTCCATGAGCAAGAAAAACAGAGGGAAAGATAGGGAGATAGTGAGAAAGAGACACCTTCCAACAGTCTTCATGCTGCAATCCACCCCCAGTGTCAGCTGGCCCAGACCATGAACATGTGTACACTCTGAATGCTCAGGGAGGTCCTGGGGTGTGAATCCAGGACCTTTCCCGTGTGGGTCTGGTTGCATTACCACTGTACTACCACCTGGTTCATGTGTAAGTTAATACATGAAAATAAATTGTTATTTGCCTAAGATATGTGCCTCAGTATATAATTCTGAGTTGTAGGGTAAATCCATTTTTAGTTTTTTTTTTTTTTTTTTTTTTTTTAAAGAGGGATTTTTGTTATAGGGTACATGTGCTTGCTGGAGAGAGAGACACACACACACAGAGAAAAAGCGAGAAATCACTCCCTGGGGGGATTGCCACACTGTAATCCCTTTTCTTCCATTCTCCTCTTGGGATCTTGGGCATGCACACACGTGCACTTGGTGTGAGTTTCAAGCTGCCAGGTCTGGGACTTGAACTTCAGTTAGTCCTGTGGGAGTCCAGTAACCATTATGATATCTGCTGGCCCCCCCATTTTTAGTTTTAAAAGCAGCTATCAGCATATTTTCCAGAATGACTATTCATTTCTATCAGCAATGTATGAGTGCTCCACAATCATTTGTATTGTCACTTATTTTAGCCATTTTGATAGATATGAATTTGTTTTTTATTGTGATTTTAATTTACCTTTTTTTAGAGAGTTTTTTGCTGTAGGGTATGTGTGCTTGCTAGAGAGACAGAAAGTGAGAAATCACCCTCCATGAGGGATGGCCACACCACAATCCCTTCTTCTCCATTCTCCTCTCAGGATTTTGGGCATGTACAGACATGCACCTGGGCGTGAACTTTTTTTTTTGTTTGTTTTTTTGGAGAGGTTTTTGCTATAAGGTGTGTGTGCTCGCCAGAAAGACAGAGAGAGACAGAGAGACAGAAAGCGAGAAATCACCCCCCGGGGGGATGGCCATGCCGCAATCCCTTCTCCATTCTCCTCTCAGAATCCTGGGCACACACGCACATGCGCCCAGCGTGAGTTTAAGCCACTGGGTCCGGAACTAGAACTGCGGTCAACTACATAGGAATCCGGTGACATAGCCATTAGACTAACTGCTGGTCCCTCCCTTGGCGTGAGTTTTAAGCCGTCAGGTCTGGGACTCGAAGCATGGTCGATTTATGTGGGAGTCCAGCGACCTAACCATTACACCATCCCAGTTTGCATGTTTCTAATGGCTAATGATGCTGAGCATCTTTTCTTCTGTTTACATGGAACCTTTAACAGGGTCTCATGCCTTGATAACCTCCCCAGCTTTGCTAGCCAAATAGGAGCTTGGGTGCATGCCCAGTGTGTACACATCAGCTGGGAAACTGAACTCCAGATCTTCCATTTGGATCTAGCTCCACTGAGTAGCTTACTCCTGCTGAGCCACAAGCTCATCCTAATGTTGAGTTTTAAGAGTTCTCTTTATGTTTGATACAAGTCCTTTGTTGGACATGTGGTTTATATTTTTTTCCTGGTCTGTAAATTGTCGTTTTATCCTCTGAATAGGGCAAAAGTTTGAAGAGCAAAAGTTTTAAATTTTGATGAAGATGCTTTTATTTTAAGTAATAAAGATTAGATTTTGTTTGTGATTGAATTTTAAAGTTCCAAATTACTTGTTCCTCTCTTTTTTTTCAACTCAGACATTTACCAATGTGGGTACAGTTATATTTAAGATGAACATAACCATTCAGTACACAATGTTCAAGTGTAGTAGGGTGCTTATGTGTTCGACTTTATTTTAGCACCTGTTTTCTTTTTAGTGGTGTTTTAATTAGTAGGAAAAAGTTTATTAAGGAGATAGTTTCATTTTGAGTTTCAACAAGATTTCTTATAAGACTATAAAGAAGATGTGGTTCTATTTGGACCACTTTTTTCTAAAGAGATACCTCACATTACTAATATATTCTTTTCCACACAATCCCAAACATGCCAGATCATGGAGCAACATTTCATGTTTCTTTGTTTATATAATTTAACTGTTAGCTTCTCCTGTTAGCAGTCTATTTATTCATTCCAGAAATACTGAACACTTAGACTGTGTCAAGATTGTGTTAGGTTAGGTTCATGGTTATAATGGGGAACAGGAGAGACCTAGGTCTCCCTAATGGAATTTATAGTTAGTTCTGTTTCTTATTGTTGTAGGCTTGTGTTGTCCGTCAGTGTTTCATTGATTTGATTGCATGTTTTTATTTCCCATCATTTGTCACAGAATCTTTCTCACTCATCTAAAATGCAGCATGTCCAAATCATAGTGAATGGATTTAATGCTTTGGGAGTGGCTGCATTCCATGATGATGAAAACCAAGTCATGCAAGTAATACTGACAAGCATATACACGAGAATATGTTAGAAGAAGGAAAATCCTCATATTTAGTTATTTTCTTGCCAAGTAGGGAAGTTTTTGGCAGAGACTTATGTTGCCTCAAGGGTGATTGAGGATTCTAAATATGAGATTCCAGAGTCTACCACCATTCACCTTACTGCATAAAAAAGAACCTGTCAGGCCAGCAGGTGGCATGGTAATTAAGATGCTGGACTCTCACATAGCTAACAGCAGTTTAAGTCCCAGACCTGGTGGCTTACTTTATCAGTTTCCCTTTCTCTCTCTGATCAAATTAAAAATAATAATAATAACAACAAATGGAATTAAATAAATAATTCTGTAGAGTTCAGGAGAATCCCAGTCATTCGAATCAGACAGTTAATCAAATGCTTTTGTATAGTCTGTTTATTAAAATTCTAGTATTATGGGACCAGCAGATGGCATAATGGTTATCATTGGATTCCCACGCAGTTGACCACAGTTTGAGTCCTGGACCTAGTGACTTAAAATTTATTTCAGGCACATGTGCATGTGTGCCCAAAATCCTAAGAGGAGAATGGAGAAGAAGGGATTGCAGCATGGCCATCCCCCCTTAGGGGGTGATTTTTTGGTTTTTATCTCTCTGGTGAGCGCATGCGCCATATAGCAAAAATCTTTTTAAAAAGTCCTGGTATTGTATTATTTATAAAACCTAGATTCTCTGTTAGTTTTATGGTATAAATGAGATGGTTTTCTTTTCTGTAAACTAGCTGATCTGTTTGTAATCCAGTTTAAATGTCACTTGCCCAAATGTATGAAAATTCTAAGATAATTTAAGCTATATTGTTTACAAATCAAAGTTAGTTAAGAATCAACATTCTGTATTTAAAATTTAACTTCAAGTTGAATTATTTGCTTTCCAACAGCCTTTCGTATTCTGGGATAATCTGGGTTTTTTTTTTTTTGTGAGTAGATTCACATATAACAAATTATAGATATGTCAGCCATATTTTTGTAAGTTTATTATAACACACATGTACTGATTACTCTGCACAGACATGGTTTTTGTTCTTTACAAATATTAACCTTCACAATAATTGATAAGAGATATTATTAGCTCTATTTTACAGGTGATGAAACTGAGGCACAGAAAGGATAGGTAAAATGCCCAGAGCCATGTAATCGTAAGTGGCAGAACCTGGATTCAAAACCAGTCCATTTGCCTCAGGGGGTATGCTCTTAACAATTGTATAATGTGTCCTTTATTATGATTAATTAGGTATTTTTTCATATAACACAATAAAGGCATTGAACTGAGATTGTCTTATATTTCAGAAAGCAGTATGGAAAGAAAGTACAGAAATATAGAAATTTTTGGTATAAGAAAAACTGGTCATCAAGCTGACATCACCAATACACCCAGGGGAAAGCCACTACTTTGGTTTCCTACCCCTACTCTAACAAATTGCAACGATTTAGTGGCCTAAAATGCCAAAATCTTATTCTCTTACAGTTCTGGAGGTGAGAAGTTTAAATTCAAAGTATTGGTAGGTAGGGCTATATTCCTTCTAGCAGCTTCAGGGGAGACTCTGTTCTTGCATTTCTTTTTTCTTATCTTTGACTTTCTTGTCTCCATCTTATAAGATCCCTTCTAATTACACTGGCTCTATCTAGATAGTCTCAAATAATCTCATCTCAAAATCCTCAATTTAATCCTATCTGCAAAGTCCCTTTCTCCATGTAAGATTACATATTTACAGGTTCCAGATATTAGGATGTAAACATTTTAGGAGGGCTATTTTTATGTCTACTACAGTTTCTTTAATCTCTATGGGCTTCAGTTTCCATACTTGTAAAATGAAGGAGCTAAACTGGGTGATCTTTTAGGATCCTTCCAATTCTGAGAACTCTGAAATTTCCAATCCTACCACTGAATTTTTGTTGCTTTCATCAAAAGGGAAGTTTTCACTATTGAAATCTTATCTGTAAATTTTTTTTTCATATTGCATTTTAAACTTAAATTTCTTAGGTGATAATGTGATAGAATAAATAAAAATTACAGAGGAAGAAAGATACTAAGATGCTTAGATCTGTGTAAGGCAGTACTCTAGCTAAGATTTTTGAATGGAAGAGGCTTTGTAGCCCAACCTGGGACCTACATTGAGGTAGAGAGTCCTTATAGATTTTTAGCAGTATGTTGACTGATTTAGAACTCTTATTAGAAAGTAATATTAAAAAAACTCCTCAATCTCTATTATTAGTTTGCATTTGACTATAAGTTACAAAATCTCTAATGCAAATTGTTTAAATAATAAGGAAAGCTATCAACTGTTCTCTCATATAATGAGGATACTAAGTTGGTAATAATTCAGTGGTTCAGTGATTTAAGAACTCATATTTCAGGACCAGCAGATGGTATAATAGTTATGTCACTGGACTCCCATGTAGTCATTGACTGTGGTTTGAGTCCCGGATCTGGCAGCTTAAAACTCATGTTGGGTGCATGCCTACATGTGTACAAAATCCTGAGAGGAGAATGAAGGAGAAAGGACTGTGGCATGACTATCCCCCCTAGGGGGTGATTTCTTGATTTCTGTCTCTGTCAAGTGCACGCACCCTATAGCAAAAATTTCTTAAAACAAACAAACAAACAAACTCAAATTTCTTCAGTTGCTGTGCTTTGCCATCATTAGTGTGTAGACTTTGCCAATTAGACTGACACCCCACATGTTTACAAGATGGCTATAGTATTTTCTTTACATTTTAAATGAACATTATCCCAGGGTAGAAGAGAGATTGTCTCTTATGTGACTTTTTTAGGAATAAGTAAAAAAGGCCCAGAAGCCACTTAACAGACTTCTCCATATGTTTTATTGATTGACCAGAATTTTACTTTATGTCCTTTTAAAAATTGGTTTCAGGCAAGGAAAATGGTATTACCATGTTTGACTAGACCTCATGCTGTCCAATAGAAGTTTTTGCAGTGATGGAAGTGTTCTACATCTGCTGTCAAGTACAATAAGTAGCCAGTAGCCACATGTGGCAATCATTGAGCACTTCAAATTTGGCCAGTACAACTGAGGAACTGAATTTTTAAACCTAATTAAAATTTTTATAGCCATATATGGCTAGTGGCTACCATGTTGGACCACATAGAACTATTGGATCATTGGGAAAGTCATGATGCATTTTTGCATAGAAAAACATAGGGAACCAGCAGTTAGCGTAATGGCTATGTCGCTGGACTCCCACGTAGTCGACCGCGGTTTGCGTCTCGGACCCGGTGGCTTACAACTCACGCCGGGCGCGTGTGCGTGCGTGCCCAAGATCCCGAGAGGAGAATGGAGGAGAAGGGATTGCGGCATGACCATCCCCCCTGGGGGGTGATTTCTTGCTTTCTGTCTCTATGTCTCTCTCTGTCTGTCTGGCGAGCGCACGCGCCCTATAGCGAAAAAACCTCTCCAAAAAAACAAACAAACAAACAAAAAAAAAACATAGAAAAATATGTCATGACTTTCCTGATGACCTAATATAATAGATCAATCATCTGGGACAGAATGGTTGTTGGTAGTCACCTATTATGTTCATTAATTACATCTTTAAATAAAATAGTGAATAAGTGGTACAGTTGTCTTTAGAACTTCATTCTAATTCCTGAACCACCTGGGAGGCTCTTTTGGTGACAAACTAGGTAAGTAAAACCAATTCACCTGCTTACAAGGGCAAACAGTGGCAGTGTCTCCTATGTGAAAAAATAAGGTGGGGATCATGATATTCTAAAATGTACCTGTGTGTAGCATGGTTGAAATAATTGTGGAGATTTTCTTTGGAGAGATCCTGTTGATTAGAGAAAATCTGCTCTTCCCCACTAGGATGCTGGTTTGTTCGGTAGTATTGTAGATAGAAAATGACAGTTCCAAAGTATGTCTGCCATGGAGGTTGTATAGCTAGGGAAATACATACATGGCACCTGGGAGGATCTATACATCTAGGAAATGGTTACAAGCCACTTGCCTTAAATCAGGTACTCTGTACTGAAAACATAGTAAACAAAACAAAGTCTCTGACCTCGTGAAACTTAGAATTATTATACATGAATAAGTAGTAGAATTTCACACTGTGATATGTGTTAAGAAAAAAAAAAAAGTAATGGCATAGAATAAATGAAATAAGCCTTAACAAATCCCTGTATCTGACTGTCTTCTCAAAAGCTCAGGTGATTGAAATTTTTCCTTTGGGAAGAAGACATTAAGTTATAGGCTTATTTAGTTTCATTGCCAAAAAAAAAAAAGGCAAGAAAGCAAGCAAGCCAGCCAGCTAGCCAGCCCCTGGGTATGCTATTTGCCAAAAGAAAGAAGAGTTAAATCAGGTCTTGAGAAGGCAGTGAATTTCTCTGCTATTTGAAAATTACTTTTTTTTGAGGCATTATGGTAAGTCTTGCATGGTACGAAAATAGGGCAAAGTTTGTCTAGTTTGATCATGTTCCTTTAAATCCTTTGCCATATCTGAGAATTTTGGCTATCTACAGTAGACTTTTGGCCTCCAGCTTTTTCAACCATGAAATTGTATTATTAATAATAATTACAAATCATATGGGTTCTGGAAAAATCTGCCATTAATCAAAATAATTATAAAATGTTTAATAAAGTTGTAGGCCAAAGGAAACATTAAGCATTTTCCTTAAAATTGGGCAAGTCAATTTAACCTTGCTGGGTCTTATTCTTTCCAATTTAATATGATGTAACTGTATTATAGTATTGTCAAGAATGTTAGGAAATAGATCCTCTCTTTCAGTGATGGAAGAAATAGAAATTGGTATAACCTTTCTGGAGAGTCAGTTGGCAGAATATTCACAAGGTTTTTTGTTTGTTTGTTTGTTTTTGAGAGATTTTTGCTGTAGGGCACATGCATTTG
Source organism: Tupaia tana (assembly GCA_026018925.1). Taxonomy (NCBI): domain Eukaryota; kingdom Metazoa; phylum Chordata; class Mammalia; order Scandentia; family Tupaiidae; genus Tupaia; species Tupaia tana. The sequence goes on from JAKSZU010000001.1 coordinate 233,307,697, forward strand.
CCAGACAGACAGAGAGAGAGAAAACAAGAAATCAACCCCCCCCCCCCAGGGGGGGTGGCCATGCCACAGTCCCCTCTCCTCCATTCTCAGGATCTTGGGCACTCATGCACATGTGCTCAGTGTGTGTGTAAACCACCAGATTCAGGACTCAAACTACAGTAGACCACATGGGAGTCCAGCGACATAGTCATTACTCCATCTGCTGGTCCCTTGACAAGTTTTTAAAATGTACATACCTCTTTGCCCAAAGTAATAAAAATGAAGAAATGTTTGAAGGTGCATTTTTAGGGATGTTCATCACATTGTTGTTTATAATGGCAAAACAACTTAAATAGTAGTAATGTGGCTCAATTATGGTACACTCCTTGTAGAATTCTATGTAGTTATTAATGGGGAAGGAGACTGTGGCAGCCATAATACACATATTTTGTGAGGCTGACCCACACGGTAAGGTTCCAGGTTTGTATCTGAAGACTTTCCTGAATACACCAACCATGTGTATGCCCATAATCTGGGGCTAGCTGAGGCTGGGAGTGGATTGTAGTGTCAAAATCCTGTTGGGAGTGCTGTGTCTCTCTCTGTGTCTTTCTGTCTCTCTGACTCATGGGAAAAAGTAATAAGCAAGAAAAGATAATGCTGGTATTAATAGACATTAATAGAATTACGAGGAAATTCAGTCTACTAACATTTGTGGTGATTTGTTTGTCTTCACTTTGCACTATTATAATCAATGGTCATAATTGCGACCACCTTTTTTTAAAAAAATCTAGCAATGGGGCCAGCAGATGACCTGGTGGTTAGGGTCCTTGATTCTCACATGGGAGGCCATGATTTATCCTGGACCTGGAGGTTTGCTTCCTCACTTTCTCTCTTTCTCTCTCTCTCTCTTTAGTAAGTGTACATGCCCTTTAACAAAAATTTTAAAAACTAATAAAATAAAATAAAATATTTTAAAATCTAGCATAATAACATATAATTATTTAGTACTATGGTTTCTTAAGTTCTATGCTAAGTTTTTGTTCATATAGTATCTTATTGAAGTTTCATATTAACCCTAATAAGTAGAAACAATTTGGAGCCTCATTTTGCAAGATGAAGAAGCCAAGGCTCAAAGGAATAAAGCAACTTATTTGAGGCTTTAAATTCAAAGATGACAGAATTAGAATTTATACCCAGCCATTTGACTCCAGAGCCTAAATTCTAAAACCATGGTCAAGACTTCCTCCCTGTAAGCTATTTTTAGATTCTGGATGGGCTAGTCATCACAGGCATACTGTGGAAACTCCTTCACATCCTTGCTTTGAACTACACCTTTTTTGAGTGTACTTTGGCCAAGATATGTGGCAGGAGAAGAGGTGGACCCTTTAATACAGGAGTCTGCAAACTATGGCCCTGGGGCCTAAGCCAGGCTGCCACTTGCTTTTCATAAATCAAGTTTTATTGTGTCATAGTCATGCTTATTCTTTTATGTATTGTCTATGGCTGCTTTTGCACCAAAAAGGCAGAAATGAGTAGTTTCAACACAGATCACATGGTGTACAAAGCCAAAAATGTTTATTATCTGGACGTTTACAGAAAAAGTTTGCTAACCCTGCCTTAATAAGTTAGAAATCTGGAAGGATGTGTGTCCTATTACAATGACCACTTTTCTTTTCTTAGGGAAAGTAATTAAAAATGACAACAAACAGAATGTACCAGTTGAAGAGCTACTCTCCTGTAGTAGTATAGGCCACAGACATTCAGACAGTTGCTGGGGGTTTTCTGAGAAGGTGAACAAGAACAGACTATTTCAGAGTGACTAAAGGCCCTCTGTTAGAGACTGGCGTTCTCTAACTGGGCCTTCTTGGTTGCCCTGACACTCCCGCCTGTTGCTGCCACTCTGAGATGGAATGTGTATTCACAAATGAGGCGCTCCATTAGTCATAGTGCATTTCCTGGGCCCTGGAGACATGGGCATGACATCACCAAGGGCCAATGAGAAAGGCTCCTCTGTAGTGTAAGCCCTCAGACCTCTTTAGAGGACTGTACTGTGTGTTCTGTTCCTAGCCCTCAGGGTGTGATTTGAGACTGCCTTCCTCATCCAGCCATATTCTGGGCACAAAAGTCTAGCTTCCAGATTCAGGAGGCCTGGACAAGCTTGAAAATCTGTAGAGCTGGAGGCAGATTCCCATTTAGTATTTTTTTCCAGAGCTCAGGTTTTTATTCCCAGAGTTTTCCACTCCTAATGACGTTGTTGCTTCATGTGGTGAAGGGTGGGTGGTGAAAGATGAAGTCTGCATTAGATAAAAGACACTTGGCAGTTAAAATTTCTGGGTAAGTATAGGTTGGTAGCATAACAAAATCAGAAGCATATTTTGCTGTTTTGTTACATTGCTTTTGTGTGTAGTTTAACATAATAAAACAACATCTTTTAACAGCAAAGGCTCCTAGCAAAATTAGTGTGGCTTAAAATAGGGCAATTACCAAAGGAACTTTACTAAGGGGATTAGTAACTCATTAAATCTTTTATCTTCAAGAAGAAAAGAAACTTTTTTTTCGATTTTTCTTTCCTTGGGATTTAAGCATTTGGATAAAAACCTCTCTGTCTCTCTCTCTCTCTCTCTCTCTCTGCTTCCTAATTTATGTATTTATTTATGAAAATGATTTGTGGAATTTAGTCTTAGGGGTAACTTTGTTAATTCTGTGTCCCAGCAAATCTATTTAAAGACCTAATTTCTAATCAGCTCAATCTTTGTTAACAAGCTATAATTTTTAAATTCCCTGTTTAAAAATTATTCAAGGAAACTGAGGCTCAGGACTCAGTATGAACTTGTACGGGACAGGCTTTTATAGTTTAATTCAGCAATTGAATCCCAAAGCTGTATTTTCCAACTTCATAGTTGATGATTGGATGAGAATTTTTTTCATGTTAGAATTCTTTTTGATGAAGTTGAAACAGCCAAGTTTATTAGTATGCTATCCATGGCTGCCATATACCATGGAGGATCTTGCCTGTACCACTTAATAAAAAAAGAAATCCTTATTTTTGTAAGATGAAGACTATTTTTTTTAGGGGGGGGGGATTGGTACCACTTAAAAAAAAAAGAAATCCTTATTTTTGTAAGATGAAGACTGTTTTTTTTTGGGGGGGGGATTGGTTAATGTCAGAGGCCTTTTATTTTAAGAAATCACATGAATTCATCCTTATTTCTGTCGACAGAAAATAAATAACCAACTGTAAAATTAATAATTAATAATTAATGCGGTTTATTTCCAAGCCAAGTGTGTCAGACTTCTGTCCACATTTCCTAGGAACAAATATACTGGTAATTAAAGGATTTCCTCTAGAACTATCCTCTTTTATGCTGTAAAAGAGGATGCATTTTTGTTCTCCAGAGATCCTCTCTGAAAGATCTCTGTAGTTTTGACCAGCTCGGTGGTAATACAGTGGTAATGTGTTGCTCAAGTGATGCAAGATCCACATGGAGGATTATGGGTTCAGTTCTCCAGTCATCCTGTATAACCTAGTCACGTGTCCTGTGATCCTGGCTGGCCGGGGAGTCTGCTGGGGAGAGAGGGATGGTGGTGTGAGACCCTGTTAAGGGTGCTTGTTACTCTCTCTCTTACCCTTTCTCCCTTCCCCTATGTCTCTTACTCCCATGACAGAAAGAAAGAGACTTAAAAACAACTTTGCAATTCAAAACATTACAATTTCGAACCATCTCTTGGAGATATTCTATATTGTAGATGAGGAAACTGGGGTACAGAAAGATTGAGGCTCTGCCTGTGTCATTCAGAGAAGCAGAAACTGAATGCATAAATCATTGTTTAGTCAAAACCTTTAAGAGGACAATCCTTTGTGACTTTACATAAATTGTTCTCATTTTCCTTTGACAATTTCAGACTCTTATTTTTCATAACCCTTTAATTGGCACAACAAGTCTAGCCTAGGCAAAGCTGGCACAAGCCCTGTAAGGGGCAAGTTCTCCAAGGGATAACAGTGTAGCTGAGTGGGGTTCTGTGAGCTCTCTCACTTCCTTGCTCTTGGTGGTGCACTTAATTCTTCTCAATCCTGTCCCGCAATTTCTCCCACCTGAACTAATATTTGCCATCTCTCTACTCAGAGGGTTGTCATGACTACTTATGAGTTAATGTTGATAAAATGCTTAAGCCTTTTGGAAGAAAGGTCTTATAGAAGTACACAATTAACACTAGCCCCAAAACTAGTCAGAAGTTACCACTGCCTTTTCTCTCTTTTTTTTTTTTGAGAGAGAGAGAGAGGTATTTTTGACAGGGTCTCACCATGCTGCAATCCTCCTGCCTCAGCCTCCCAATTAGCTAGGATTACAAGCACTCACCACCACACCTGGCCCATTCACAAACGTCTTGAGTGGGCGCTAGGCACCCTCAGGTTAGGTTTACAAGATCCCAGTTTTCGGTGAGCACAGGCTCTAGAATTAGGTCTGCTGCTGCCTTGAGAGTACACATATGGTTTGAAATGTTGAAAGTCAGGTGATCCTTAAAGCAGTTAGATAGTAATGTCTCTCCTGTGCCTCTGTTTCCTACTAATTTAGGGAGGGAATATACCTCTCTTTGAAACTCCAGAAGATTGGCATGCCATGTCGATCATCTTATTAAGTCCTAAACCATTCCTGTAGAAGAAACTCTTGAAAGACTGTTCCAGAAGACGACAGTGAGAGATCATGCCAGATAATCTGATCATTTTATGAAAAGTTAAGGATGAGTCATTTCACTCCTAAAGGGACTGGCATTAATTTATTACACAAAACCAAACACCGAAGGAAGAAAAGCCTTTAGTCTCATTAAGAAACCAGACAAAAATCCCACTTAATCCATCTTGCTTTTCCTTTTCCTCCAACTCAGCTGGTGTGCAGGTGTAGGACAGCTTGGCAGAAGCTTTGAACATTTGGAACAGAGAGTCGTTACTGAAAGTCACTGACACACACTTCCCTTGGAATGCTGCTGATGTCATGGAAAACCAGGACCTTAGCAATAACCCCTAACAACCAGAGCTACAGTAAACAGTAAATGTTACCTCCACCAAGGCATTGGTTTTTAAAGTTTTAACAGGCAAAAGCTTGCCAGCCACAACTCATAAAAATGTTCTTATAATTTTACCCTACTCTCTAAAAGCGCTGGATAACTGTTGAGGTTTCTCTGCCACTTGGGGATGCAAAGCCAAATTCATGTCAGTTTCAAGGTTCACTATTCAGAATTTATAGCATTTCTTTTCCAGTCCTCTTCCTTCCCCCTGCCACACTCATGGAGTTAGATCTGATAGATTTTAATTTTCACAGAAATCTCTTGTCTTACTGAGATACCTCCATTTCTGATGATGGGGTGAACTGATGTACTAGATTTTGCCTAGTGTTTTATTAGTTTAGTGGTAAACCCAGTCTGGTTAATTAGTAGCCCTCAACTTATAGGTTAGAGGCCAACCCATTTGAAACATCTGGGCAAAGTGACACTTTATAGTTCAAACTCTAAATTTGCATAGCAAGAAGCAAGCACGTGTGTTGTCTTGTAGAACTGTCAAGAATGGTAGCTGTCAACAATTTAAGAAGGCAAAAGAAGACAGAAACTAAGAGATTGGGAGGAATTATCTCCCAGAGTTGGCAGTGTTTTAAAAGATATTGATGAAGATTTCACCCTCCTGACCCCAAGATCTAACCAGGGTCAGAGTAATCCTCAATTCCCATAGAATCTGCTGTACAAAGGGAGAAAAACGGTACTGCAGAGAGATTGCAGATCACCTCCTCCTGCATGCCTCTGAACACTCAGATTTAACTCCAAAAATGTATAATCCATCAGATGACCAGAAACCACTGCAGAGGCCCAAGAAATATGAGAAACCAAGAAAATATCTCTCCCCCAAGGAAAAAGAATAACTTCTCATCCTCCACAGACAATACAATGGAACTCGTGGAAATGTCAGATAAATAATTTAGAATATTCATAGTGACAAAGCTAACAGAGATACTAGAGAAGAGAGAAAACAAACTCCAGAAGATGCAGGAGAAAAGAGATAAGTTCCAGAAGGTGAGGAAGTTCTTGCATGATTTGAAAGAGGAAATACACACCATAAAAAAGAATCAAATAGCATTGTTAGAGATGAAAGTTGTAATACAGGAAATCAAAATCTCTCTTGAAAATATTAAAAGCAGATTAGATCATGCAGAAGATTGAATCTCAAATGTAGATGACAGAACCTCTGACCTAGAAAAATTCACCAAAATGACTGAGAAAATAACCCCCCAAAATAAGAATAATATATGAGTAATACTAGGTAGTATTAAATGCCAAAACATACAGATAATTGGTATCCCAGGTGAAGAAACTAATAAGGGTATTGATAATCTATTCCATGAAATACTGGGAGAAAACTTTTCAAATCTAGAGAGGCATTCAAATATCCAGACCCAAGAAATACAAAGGACCCCACATAGAATGAACCCAAAAATATCTTCTCCAAGGCACATCATAGCCAGATTGAACAAAACCACAGACAGAGACGAGATACTAAAATTGGCAAGAGAGAAATGTCAAGTTACTTTCAAAGGATATCCCTTCAGGCTAACATCAGTCCTCTCATCGGAAACAATCCAAACAAGGAAAAAATAGGAAAATATATTCAAAGTGTTAAGTGAAAAACAATTTCAACCAAGAATACTATTCCAGGTAATAGTATCCTTGATATGGGGAGAAAAGACAAAAGCAATCTCAGATAAACAAAACCTGAAAAAATTTACCCATACCAGACCAGCTCTCTAAGAAGTGCCGAAGGGAGTACTATACCAGGAAAACTAAAGTCAGACACACAGAAATAAGAGTACAAAAAAACAACTGAGAGAAAGGCCAACTTAATGGTAGGGACAAGTCCGGAAAAATCGATAATAACATTGAATGTTAACTTCCAGAATTTAAACGGAAGATTGGACCACAGTAACACTGCAAATTCAACAGAAAAGAGATTAATCACATGAGATTGAACTGGTGAAATAGAATTTTATGACTTTGGCTAAAACATTACTAATTTTCTTCTATGCTTTGTTTTACAAATTTAAGGATTTTTGTTTTCTCTTGACCTGTTGATAGGTTTATCTACCTACAGTTTGAACTGAATCCTAACCTTTTCCTGGCTTTAAGTCTTAAGCAAATAGGTCTTAACATTTTTTTATTTGGGTCTATTAAATCTAAAATTATTCCTCTTGAAATAAAAAAAAATGCATTAAAAATACCTAAAAACAAAAAAGAGATTGATGGAATATTACTATGTAAACCAAATGCAGCATGGCTTCATTAGACCTGTCCACATGGTGGGAAGAAGCAGAATGCTAGCACTGCTTTTAAGAGGCATTGTTGGGACCAGCAGTTAGCGTAATGGCTATGTCGCTGGACTCCCATGTCGTCAACCACGGTTTGAGTCCCTGACCCGGTGGCTTAAACTCAGGCCGGGCATGTGTGCGTGCATGCCCAAGATTCCGAGAGAAGAATGGAGGAGAAGGGATTGCAGCATGGCCATCTCCCCTGGGGGGTGATTTCTCGCTTTCTATCTCTGTGTCTCTCTCTGTCTTTCTGGCCAGCATATGTGCCCTATAGCAAAATCCTCTCCAAAAAAAAAAAAAAAGCGGCATTGTCAAGGTGACTTTATAATTCACTATCAAAACTAGGATACTTTTGAGAGTGAAGGGATTCCATTCCTAATTATGCTTGATAATAGGAATAAACTATAAATGTCCCAAGCAAATTGGGCACGTAGGTACCTTCATCATGATGCTAAGGCCCAGGCCCTTTGAGGAGGAAATCTTCACAGTGCCTGAGTTCAACCCTTTCATACCACCTGGGTTGTTTCTGTTCTAAGAACACAAATCCACTCTTAGAATTAGAGGATTAGTGAACCCTGTTCCTGCAAAATTTCCCTAAATTAAGACTTCAGGTAAAGTAAGCTTGAATTCACCCTCTAATAATTTACCCAGTTTTGAATATTACTATTCAAATATTTAAGAACCTGTGGTTCTTAAAATGCAGTCCAAGGTCCTAGAGATTGTTACAAGAGGCCTGTGAAGTCAAACTGTTTTCATTGTCATAAGGTGTTATTTGCTATTTTCATTCTCATTTTTATACCACCGTATATTATTCTAACATCTTGAGTACAGAACCAGATATCAGAATCCAGTAGTCATTTTTTACACCAAATAGTAGAGAGATGTGTTAGAATGTAAAATAATGCTACTCTTCTCACTATAATTTTTTTCTTTCTTTTCTTTTTCTTTTCTTTTTTGGAGAGGTTTTTGCTATAGGGCGCATGCGCTCGCCAGACAGACAGAGAGACAGAGAGACAGAAAGTGAGAAATCACTCCCCAGGGGGGATGGCTACGCCACAAGCCCTTCTCTTCCATTCTCCTCTCGGGATCACGCACGCACACACACCCTGCCTGAGTTTAAGCCACCGGGTCCGGGACTCGAACTGTGGTTGACCACATGGGAGTCCAGTGACGTAGCTATTACACTAACTGCTGGTCACCTCACTATAAATTTTTTAGAACATATAGTTATTTTTCATAAAATTGTTATTTAAGATAAGATATTTTAGGTTTATTAGGGTTATTTTAAGTGAATTAAATAAAGGCTTACAAATTCTATCTTTTAACTTCTTCCTTTCTTTTTTTCTTCTCTCTTATTTTTAGTTTTCTTTCTTTTATTTTTCTTTAGATTTTTTACCATAGGGTTTGTGTGCTCACCAAAGAAGAGAGAGACAGAGATACAGAGAGAGAAAGTGAGAAATCACTCCCCAGCAGGGATAACCACACCTCAGTCTCTTGTCCTCCATTCTCCTCTAGGGATTTTGGACATGCACACACTTTCCTGCTGTGCTTTATTCAAGCCACTGGGTTTGGGACTTGAACTACAGAGTTGAACACATAGCACCATGGCAACTTCTGGCCTCTTTTTCTCTTCTGTTTTCTTTCTACAGAGTCTCACTTATGTCACTGTGCTCCTGCTTCAGCCTCCCAAGTAGCTGGGATTATAAATTCATGCCAGTGTGCCCAACTTTTTAGGGTAGGCTAGAAAGAAAACCCTGGCTCCCATATGGCCTCATCCTGACAAGTAGCAGCATTACCTAGAATGCACTGCTGTAATTGGGCCCATGTTTTAATGCTTAATGTGGTAAACCTGGGACCAGCAGTTAGCATAATGGCTATGTCGCTGGACTCCCATGTAGCCAACCACGGTTTGAGTCCCGGACCTGGTGGCTTAAACTCAAGCCAGGCGTGTTTTTGTGCATGCCCAAGATCCTGAGAGGAGAAAGGAGGTGAAGGGGTTGTGGCGTGGCCATCCCCTCTGGGAGATGTTTTCTCGCTTTCTGTCTCTCTGTCTCTCTCTCTCTCTCTGGCGAGTGCACGTGCCCTATAGCAAAAACCTCTTAAAAAAAATTTGAACAAATATGGTAAACCTGACCCTCATAAAACAAACAAACAAACAAAAACAACAACAACAAAAAACAACTATAGGTCCTCAATAATTTTTTTCCTTAAAGAATTATTTATTTTATTTATTATTATATTTTTAATTTGTTAAGAGAGAAAGAGAGGGAGAAAGAGTGAGAAAGCAAATCACCAGGACTTGAACCATGGTCAGCCCTGTGGGAGTCCAGCACCTCAACCACCATGCCACCTGTCGGTCCCTGGGTCCTCAATAATTTTTAAGAGTATAAAGGGCTATCAAGGCCTGAAGATTTCAAACTACTATTCTAGAATTTTCCTACTTTCTCTCTTTCTGGGAAGGAATATGCAGGTAAAGTGAGCTGATAAATTCCCCGACAAGAATGACCAGTTTATTCATTATTTTACTATAGCACCTAGCAAAAGGCCCCATGTCTAGTTAGTCCTCTGTATCAATATGAGTAGACAAAGCTCCTGTGTCAATTCAGAGAAATTACCATGTTTTCTGATGTTTGGATATTACATCAGCATTATTATCTAGTTTAAGTCTTTCAGTATTTAGTGCATTCTAGTAGTTTTTATTCATCTTATTTTGATGTAATAATGACATCATTTTTCCTTCTAAAGTTTTATAGAAAGAATCAAATTCTTATATGAAACAAATATGTTAGATAAGAAAATAAAGAATAATAGAAGTGAAATTCCCTTCTTTCAACTTGCCTAACTCGTTATCCTTCATCTCAGGGTTGCCTTCTTCAGTCTGACTTCCTAGACCTTTCCCAGCTAGCCTAATACTTCCCTCATGTGCTTTCATAGTCTCCTTTATCACTAGGCTGGGTTATCCCATTCACATTTTGGGTCCTCCTATTCACATTTTTCATCCCCCCCCCACCACCCCCACAGTTAACTTTGAGTGCCTTTATGTCATAGAGAGAGTCTTTTATTTATTTCCAGAATTGAATAGTACTTGGTAAAGATATCAAGGAGTATCTGGTAAATTGAAATGTACAGAGAAAGGAAAAGCTAGCTAATTAAACATAGCGGGCCTTTTTTTAAAAAAAAATATCATGTAACATGGGTTTCATAGTACTAGAAAAAAATTTTTTGGAGTAAAAGAAACCACAGTTAGAGAATAGATTGCTTTGTTAATGACCTTGCCTACAAACTACCTGCTACCCCTCGATATTCACAAACTCCTTTTCTGAGTTAGAACTTTTTAAGTCCTTTAAGGATTACTCAGTTCTGAGTGTGTCATTTCTCTCAATATCAGAAACTATTTCCATTTGCAAAAAAAGAGAAGAATGATTAAGTAATTTTTGTAACACAGGTTTAATTTTGTCATAAATAACATTTCATTTTTCAGTTTTTTATTTTACTTTCAAATGTAAACATTCTCTTCTGATTTTTGTTCTTAAGTTAAAAATACTGTATTTTGGGGAACCAACAGATGGCATAATGGTTACGTCACTGGATTCCCACATAGTCGACTGCAGTTTGAGCCCTGGACCTGGCAGCCTAAAACTCATGCCAGGTGCGTGTGGGTGCATGCCCAAAATCCGGATTGGAGAATGGAGGAGAGGTGATTGCAGTGTGGCCATCTCCACTGTGGGGTGATTTCTTGCTTTCTGTCTCTCTGTCTCTGTCTCTCTGGAGAATATACACTATAGCAAAAATCTCTCTTTCAAAAAAACCAAATACTGTATTTTTAATACTTGCTTTATTTAATTTAAAAAATATCTCTAAGATCTGAAATTAACCTGCCATTTTTGTAAATCAACATGACAGGATAAACTGAGGTCATGGTATATTTGGATAACAGCATTATCTTCATAATTTAATAACAGTGGCAATTATATAAGTGATAGGCTAAATCTAAGTTTTATGAAACTAGTTTTTAACTGTATGCATTTTGCTTGGTTTTAGGTTGGGTCTTTTCTCTGAGTGCTGTTAGTTATATAAGACTCTAAGTTTGTCTCTTTTTCCAATCAATCATTTCGGATAATCATTTGGTAAATAATTCTTGATCAGAAGGCAGAAAGAACACATCACAATTCTTATCAAGACCCATTAAAAAGGCATGAAGGGGGGGCAGCAGATGTTGCAGCGGTTATGTCACTGGATTTCCACATGTTTGATCACAGTTTGAGTCCCGGACCTTGTGATTTCAAAATCACGCTGAGCACGTGTGTGTACATGCCCAAGATCCCGGGAGGAGAATGGAAAGGAAGAGATTGTGTCTTGGCCATCACTGGGGGGGGGGGGGGGGGGGGGGGGGGGGGGGGGGGTAACTTCTTAATTTTCTCTGTCTCCCTTCCCCTCCCTCAATGAACACACTGCCCTAAGGCAAAAACCTCTTAAAAGATAAAAAAGCATGAAGGGTCTGGTTGACTGGCACAGCAATAATGCGAGATTCAAACAATGCTGATCTATATGGAAGATTGTGGGTTAGGGTCCTTGGGTGACATGAACATTCCCCACCCCCCCCATCCTGGCTAACTGGGAGCTTAGGTGTGGGATCATGGTATGAGACCCTATTCAGTAGGTTTTGTTTTTCTCTCTCCCTCTCCTCTGGCTCTCTGTCTCTCACTCTAATGAAACAAATAACTTTAAAAAAGATGGAGGTGAGGTAGGATTATTATGTTGTCTGACATGGAATCCTAAAGGACCACTGTGATTTTTGTGGACAGCTCACTGGCTGGATGAAAATAAGAGAGGTGGGTATTTGTCCCCACTTTGCTGCTAATCATTAGGGTGATTTTTAGGCAATCACCTTTTCTCTCAGCTACTCTTAGTTTCCCCACCTGCAGAATGAGGCTGGAACCAAGTGCCTTGCGGACCATCTAATTGCATAGCTTGTTTTGTACTCTCTCAGGATTTTGTGTCCTTGAAGTCCCTGGTTGACAAATGTGGTGTGAGAGAAATGATACGTCGCACAGTCTTGGAGATCCGAAATGGATTTGGCCACACTGACGTGCTAAATATCAACCAAGAAGAAAATACAAATGGGCTAAGGGCTGAACATGAGAATGGTGACAGTGAGCAAAACATTGAAGCAGACAGCTGAAAGCATCTTTTCCTGGCCTGCCTGCCGTGAGAAAGGCTGAGTCTGCCAAATCCTTCAGGCCATCAAGGCCAGACCTTTGGCTACCTCTTATTTTGAGCTCCTCTCACACCACACACAAACCACACAGAAAAATTGTCTCTTTCCCTTCATGTTTGTGCCTTTTGGCTACACTTCTGTTTGTGCCAAGTCCTGCCTAATCCCAGTCCTTCCAGCTGTCACTGTATTTTGCCTACTGCGTTCTGGGGGGCTTTGAAAAGCAGCTGTGATTTTCAGAGGAGGCACGGTGTGGTGGCATTTGTAGAGGGTTGTTGAAAGGGTGCGTGGGCTCTGTCAGAACCCACAGTCCCTTTTACCTGGTTTACAGGTGGTCCCTCTTTGGCAAATATCAGAACTGATGGCTTTAATTTTTCTCCCTCCCTCCCCCTGCATTCCCCAGCCTTTTTGTCTGTGAACATTCTGTGGAAGATTTGGTTTGTCATAGGTTCTTTGGCCAGACCGCTCATCTTCTTTTTATATTTTTTCCATATAAAACATATTTATCTATTGAGAGAGCTTAAAGAAGGATAACCAGTGTCTCTGTACTCTCTCACAAGTCTAGAAATTTGACCTCTTCTCAGCTCTGACAGTTTATCCCAAACCCTTAGGTCTCCCAAGGCCCCAAGAGCTCTTGGCCATTCATTGCCTGTCTAGCCCCAGCTGGTGGAGAGCTAGGATAGTTTGGGTGTCTTTTCATCACTGGCCTGTGATGTTTTCCCAGAGAGTTTTTCTGTATAGATCTTGTCTTGACGCTTAATGATGGTAACTGAGCAAAAAGTCACTTAGTTCTCATCATTTTAGAAAACCAAAGAAGAATCAAGAAATCTGGCTGAAGAGTCTTGGCTGATTACAAGGAGAAGCCATGTATTGTTATGAAGATTTTAAATCATCCCACTGTGCACAGACTGACTTTGTGGCCTGAATATTAAAAGTGAAACAAAACAGAACCCCCAGTAATTGTCTTTTGTAGTAGAGCATTATGCTTTGTAGAGATTTTTTTTAGATATAGTGGGTGGTTCTTCTCTGCCGCTCTTTCTGGAAATTCCAGCAAGTATCTTGCTCTATACCTGATAGCACCAACCCACACTTATGTTTATATAAGAGGAACTGTGTATAGTCTTCAGGACCTTGTTAAAACAAAACAAAACAAAACAAAACAAAACAAAACTCAGGTCTGTATTGGTTTTCTCCTATGTTTTCCCATGTCTGTGTGTATCCTGTATTGTATTTAAAATAATTAAAATGCTAACTGATGTTGGAACCAGTAGATGGTGTAATGGTTACGTTGCTGGACTCCCACATAGTCAGCCAGGGTTCCAGTCCCAGACCCGACGGGTTAAAACTCATGCTGAGTGCATGTGCGTACCTGCCCAAAATGCCGAGAGAAGGGAGGAGAAAGGACTGTGGTGTGGCTGTCCCCTCTGGGGGATGCTTTCTCACTTTCCATCTCTCTGTCTCTCTGGTGATTCATGCACCCTATAGCAAAAATCTCTCTTAACAAAAAAAAGGTTGGGTTGGCAGGTGGCATGGTGGTTAAGAGTGCCAGATTCCCATGTGGCCACAGTTTGAGTCCCGAACCTGGCGGCTTGCTTTCTCTCTTTCACTCGGTCCCTCTGGTCAAATTAAAATAAGTAAGTAAATAAATAAAGTTAAATAAAATAATTCTTAAAAAAAAGTTAACCGATGTTAAATCCAAATAGGTGAGTTTATTTGATAAAATTCTCTGGTGCAAGGATCTTGTTTAACTTTGTATGTGTGATATAAAATCTTTATATTGAGAATATAGCACAGCAATGCCATTTTTCTTTCATCTCTGCCTGTTTTGTTGCCTGATTTGTTTGGCTATATTGTTTCTAATACTCAATTAACCCTTCTCTTACTCATCCTTTCATTTAGTCTATGTTTTTTACATTGTCTATAATTCATAGGATCATAATATGGCAAACTAGTAGAGTTGGAAATACCCTTAGATATTAACTATCCAATCTCATTTCATAGATGAGAAAAGGCCTACAGAAGGAACATGATTAGTCTAGGGTCACACACATGCCAGACCCCAGGCTCACATGTCTTCCGACCCATGGCCTAGTGTTTTTCCATTATACCACCTAGGCTCCATGTATCAGGAATTTCCCAAAGCACTGGTGATAACTCCTTCAACAAACACAGAGTACATCCTATTAGAAAAGGCATAAGCAGGGACCAGCAGATGGCATAATGGTTATGTCGCTGGATTCCTACATACTCAACTGTGGTTTGAGTCCTGGACCCGGTGGCTAAAAACACACACGGAGTGTGTGTGCATGTGTGCCCAAGATCCTAAGAGGAGAATAGAGGAGAAAGGATTGTGGCGTGGCCATCCTTGGAGGAGAGGGTGTGATTTCTTGCTTTCTGTCTCTCTCTCTTTCTCTGTCTCTCCAGTGAGTGCACATGCCCTATAGCAAAAGTCTCTTTAAAAAAAAAAAAGAAAAAGAAAAAGAAAGAAAAGGCGTAAGCTTTAGCCAGAAAATTTTGGGTTTGAATATCTTGTTCTGACACCTACTGGCAGGGTAAATTAGGCAAATAGCTAAAGTATTTTGGGACTCTATTTCTTCCTCTGTAGTATGGGTATAATAACAGTAATGCTTTAGGGTTAGAGTATTAGCTTATATAACCTATATAAAGTGACTCTTACACATTCTTAATAAGCTATTATAAAAATCTTCTGATGATAGAGAAATGTTATATAATATGTAAATAATAATTTAAAATAGGTATTTTATAATCAAGTATTCTTTTATTCAATACTATTTTCCTAAACTCACTATTAATGTGTGAATGGAGTGAATTGTCTGGAAATGAATTCCTGAAAGTTATTTATATTATGACTGTGATTCATGCATTTCCCTTTTCTTTATGGATTTCATCTGTACTTAGCTGTAGTGCATCTTGTCCAAAAGCTTTTGTACAAGTTGAACTCACCCAAAGAAGACATCTGGAATGTCCTTGTATTTGGCCTCTGCTTTTCATTTAGCGAACTACTAGAATATAAATCTAAATGTTATATTCACTATTTTGAGAAGTTTGAGATATTTAGTGTTATTCTGAAATTGTGCAATGAACAGCTACAGTGTAAAATGATATGTACCTATTTAGCATATTGGGAGGAGCTATCTTACATTCAGTATATACGGCCCAAGGCTGTCTTGTTAAAAAAGAAGCAGGACTACATTATTGAATTCAGTAGAATGGGGAGAAGGAATGAATGAGGAAACAAAAGCTGAGATTGAATTAGTAAAGTCCTGAACAAAAGAGTTTGGAAGC
This sequence comes from Tupaia tana, assembly GCA_026018925.1. NCBI lineage: Eukaryota > Metazoa > Chordata > Mammalia > Scandentia > Tupaiidae > Tupaia > Tupaia tana. Next base: position 233,323,543 of record JAKSZU010000001.1, read on the forward strand.
TTCAGAAGAGGTGATTTAGGGGTATTTCAGGTGAGGGCCTCTCAGATTCTCTGGATATAGTTGGCCTATTGGAATGCACTTAAGCTTAAAGTAGAGGGAACATCCTTAAGAAACCATACAGAAACAATTTTGCTTCTCTAATAGAGAGAGCTCAGGAGAAAGAGCATTGGTTTCAATTTTAGACAGAACTTAACTGTAACTAGAAAGAAGCACCACGTGCCTAGCACATACTGGATCCTCCTTATGGAACCCTTAATTGCCAGAGGACTTCCAAGCTCCTATCATTTGGCCCATAACTATTGTTAGAAGAGTTAAAGCTGTACACTCTGGTAGTTTTTGTTTGTTTGTTTTTAATTTGCCAGAGGGTGGTGTGGTCATCAGAGAGAGAAAGGGAAAGCAAAAACTCAACTCACCATGGGAATGGTCATGCTGCAATCCCTTCTCCTCCATTTCTTCCACCCTTGGGATTTTGGACATTCTTGCACATGTGCTTAACGTGTTTTTCAAGCCACTGGATTGGGGACTTGAACTGCTCGGTTAGCCATGTGGGATCTAGTTGCCTTAATGGCCAAACCTCAGGCCGGCCCCACTTTTAGGATTTTTGGATCACTTTTTTTAGTAAGATAAAGGAGAAAATGTAGCAGGGATGGAGAGTGGTGTGGTGGATGTTCCTTGTGCCCAATGTCATAAACTAGATTAAGACCTTTAGGACAGTGTTTCTTAAAGATAAAAGCAGGCATGATTTTGGAGGGATATTGGATAATCAAATATGACAGGAATTACAAGGTCCTATTTTGCTAAATGTTGGGTTCATCAAGATAGGATCAGACCAGAGGAATGTGGCAAGCATTAAGACTCACCACTTAGAACCATAGTGAAATAGTTGTGGTGACAAAAGTATTTCTCCAGGAGTCTTATCCCACTTGAGGCACAACAGCCAGAGATTCCTGGCCTTGAAAGGAGAGTGCCAAAGTTGATACATTTTAGAGAAATCAGCTCAGATCTATAAACCTAGAAGAAATAGTTCAACTGGACGATACTGCAACTGTGTATTTCTGTAATTTTCATACAGAGGTCATGCTTTGAGTAAATGTGCTCAGAATTCATTTTTTAAATTTAGCCTTTCTTTAATCTCATATCCTCCCATTGAGATGTACTATATATGGTTTAATAAATGAGAAGATTATAAAATAATTTAACCTTAAGAATTTTTGTTTGGGACGCAGGTGGTATGGTGGTTAAGGCTCTGGGCTCCCACATGGTTGACCATAGTTCGAGTCCTGGGTCTGAAGGCTTGCTTTCTCTCTCTTTCTCCCCCATCTCTACTGAGGCCATGTGCCTTATAGCAAATGCAAATTAAAAAGTAATAATAATATTAAAATACAATTAAGTTTATAAATAATTTTTAAGAAAAGAATTTTTATTTGACTTCTTTTTTATTCTGCTTAAAATTCTGACATATTAACCTTTCCATTTCTTTTTTTTTTTGGAGAGGTTTTTTTTTTTTTTTTTTTTTTTTTTTTTGCTATAGGGCACGTGTGTTCACCAGAAAGACAGAGAGACAGAAAGCAAGAAATCATCCCCCAGGGGGGATGGCCATGCTGCAATCCCTTCTCCTTCATTCTCCTTTTGGGATCTTGGGCACGCACGCACGCACGCCCTCTGTGAGTTTTAAGCCACCGGGTCCAGGACGCAAACCGCGGTCGACTACGTGGGAGTCCAGCGACATAGCCATTATGCTAACTGCTGGTCCCCGCATTTATGTTTTTTTCTCTGTGTGTTTCATTTTGCATAGTTTATATTAGTTTTTTTTTTTTTTTTTTTGGAGAGACTTTCGCTATAGGGCGCGTGCGCTCGCCAGAAAGACAGAGAGAGACATAGAGACAGAAAGCGAGAAATCACCCCCCAGGGGGGATGGTCATGCCGCAATCCCTTCTTCTCCATTCTCCTCTGGGGATCTTGGGCACGCACGCACATGCTCCCGGCGTGAGTTTTAAGCCGCTGGGTCTGGGACGCGAACCAAGGTTGACTACGTGGGAGTCCAGCGAAATAGCCATTAAGCTAACTGCTGGTTCCCTCGTTTTTTTTTTCTTTTCTTTTTTTTTTTTTTTTGAGAGGTTTTTGATACAGGGTGCGTGCACTTGCCAGAGAGACAGAGAGATAGAAAGCGAGAAATCACCCCCAGGGGGGATGGCCATGCCGCAATCCCTTCTCCTCCATTCTCCTCTCAGGATCTTGGGCACGCACGCACACGTGCCTGGCGTGAGTTTAAGCTACCAGGTCTGGGACTCGAACCGCAGTTGGCTACACGGGAGTTCAACAACATAGCCATTACGCTAACTGCTGATCCCCATAGTTTATAGTCTTATGACTTCAAGCTCACTAATCATTTTCTCTGCCATATGTAATCCTACAGTGTATTTGTCACCTCAGACATTGTAGTTTTTATCTCTAAAGTTAGATTTTAAGTTTTTTTAGTTTCTCTGCTTAACTTTTCAGATGTATGGGCTATAGTTATTACTGTTCTAATGTCTTTGTGTCATATAGAAATGATTACAGATACTTATGTACTTTGGAACATGAATGACATATGTTTTGCTATGATAAGATCATGGAATGTAATCCCCATTCCCATGAAAATGTTAGGATATATCCTGTCAGAACACCTAAATGTCTGCTCTTCTTCCCATTGACATTCTTCACTAACATTTGCATAACAAAGTTTCTTAGGCACTTTGTTGACAACATCAATGACTAAATTATTGAATTTTTTGAGGAAAGACATGCATAAGCTACTTGAATGATAAGTTTCATTATACATGTTATATAAAAGGAAATGATGCAAGAGAACTGGTTTAGCATCATAGTACAATATTAACCCAGCCATGGTGGCACAGTGAGTACTGCAATGCACTGCAGTGCTGCAAGCCATATAGAAGATCAGAGTTTGGTTCCTGGATTGACCTTTACACACCAGGTGCACATGTGTGCCCATGGTTCTGGCTAGCTGGGAAAGGCTGGGAGGAGTATTGCTGCAAGAGACTCTGTTGGGGGGTGCTTGTCTTTTTCTTTCTCTATTTCTCTCTCAAGATATAAATAAACTTAAAAAATAATAATGGTAGTACAGTATTATTTTCTTTATAGTACTAAATAGTTATAAGGTATTTTTGGTTTGGTTTTGTTATTTGGACTTCACTGGGAACCAAATAATTTTTAACAAGAAAAGCAAGAAAAATACCCCCAAAAGCTGGAGAAATGAAAGTTATCTCCTTCCTGTTTTTACAGCCCTAATAAAGTAAGCCAAGTCAATAAATGTTTGTAAAATCCAACTTGTTTGTGTTAAGGTAGTTACTATAACTGCTTTATTCATTTATAAATAGTTTGAAAAGTAGAAAAATCCATGAATAAGCAGTGCCTTGAATGCAAATGTGAGTCTAGGATGTAGTATATAATGATTTTTTGTAATATGCAAGTATTGGTTTCCAGTTGACTAGAAACCTCAGAGCACAAAGAGACCCTTCCAAGTTTGGCTGGTAACACAGAAAGACTTTGGAGTTTATCTTCCCAGTTTCTTCAATAGGAGCTAACTGAATTAAGAACTAGATAATTTTGAAAGATTCTTTTTTCTTTCTTTTTTCCTGTCTGGCATGTCTTAGAAGAGAGGCTTATACTGTTGAATTGGAATGGAACAATTAAACAGACTTTAAAAATGAAGCCTTGACATGCTCATTGCTTTGCCTGATCTGTTGGGACAGCACTGGTTCTAAGGAGCGAGAACACCGTTTTTGTTTATTTGTTTGTTTCCAGACAATTTCCTGCGTCATCACATTTTTTTGTAAGCCAAGAGTTTGAGGTTAGTCATGTTGACAGAGCCCTTGCAGAATGAAAGGAGTTCATCTCCACAGGGAGAGGCTTTTGTTTATCAAGTTTTAAAATTCCAGAATATTTTGCTAATACATTGTTTAACCTAGTTTTTTCTATTTTTTTTTTTTTTTTTAATGCCTCTTTCTGGAGAAGATCACTCTCTCCTTTTTCAGCTTTTGAAAAGATGTCTCTTTAAGTCAAAAAAGTACTTGAGAAAAAAACTCTCTCTGCCCCTCCTGAAACAATAGCATATCTTGCCCTGCTTGGGTCTTAGTTCAGCAATTTAGCTGTGCATGCAATATGCTCAGAAGGCTTAGGTTGTTTTTGGGCTTTATTAGTTTAACACATTTTTTTTAGTGTAAGTTCTATGTTTATTCATATTTAATTTCGTTCTGATGGGATCATTGCATACTGAGTGATATGCATGAAGTATTTAGGAAAATAGAAAATATGTGAAGTGTAATGAATTACATTAATTTCCATTTATAAAAATTTTTCCTTTTATTAACAATACCACACCCAAGGCTATTCTTGACAGTTTGAAAACAAAACTTTTGATAATTTATTTTTCTTCTGGTAGGATTTTGAATCTTTTACTTTATGCATAAACAGTTGTTTACTATTATGAGTCTTCAGCCTGGTTCCATAGCATCTCTTTGATTCAGAGAAGGTGTTTCAATTTATGAAAGACTTACTTTTGATAGTAGAGGTGGTGGTGTTGAGAAGGTGAAAAGCAAGGTAGAGGGATTAGATACTCAAATATTTATCTAGCAAATATTATGGTTCAGACACTCCATATGTTATCCTTTCATAAACTGCCATTTCTGAGTCTCTGAAAATAGACTGACTGATTAGAAGGGATTTGGAGACGAACTAGAAAATATTATTTAGCCTATACCTATAAAGAGTGCTATTAAAAGTTCATTTAGTGCAGGTGCTTCCTTTTCTCTGAGTTGGAGTTAAACAATTTTTCCGTAAACGAGTCAATAGAGAGATGATTAACATTTTTAAGCATGTTGTGTGAAAGGGGTAACTTTGTGAAAAATAGGGATACCATACAGAAATAATATAAAAGATAAAATTCAGTAAAGAATTTTGGAATTAAAAATAATCTTATAAATCATTTGGGACATCTTTTTCATTTGATGGATTAGAAAAGCTGCTTTCCTGAAGCATATCAGTCTTGTCCAAGAGAAATGGATAGTATAGTTAAGATGAGAACCTAGGTTGTTTAACTGCCAGTTCACTGTGCTCTCTACTATATTCTAATTCTGTTTGCTGTCATACTTTAGAAGTAGCAATCCACATTAGCTCTGCATTCTGAATAAAAACAATAGTAATGGCAATAGCAAACAGTTACTTTTTTTTTTTTTTTTTTTTTTTTTTTTTAGAGAGAGAGAGAGATTTTTGCTATAGGGTGAATGCACTCGCTGGAGAGACAGAGAGAGACAGAAATCAAGAAATCACTACCCCCCACCCCTGGGGGATGATGGTCACGTCATATTCCCTTCACCTTCATTCTCATATCGGGATTTTGGGCGCCCACACATATGTGCCCGGCATTGAGTTTCAAGCTGCCAGGTCTATGACTCGAACCATGGTCTACTATGTGGAAGTCCAGTGCCCTAACTAGTATACCACTTACTGGCCTGCAGATGGTTACTTTATAAAAATATGATTAAACCTATTTGTTTATTTGTTCATTTGGACTTTTTAATTTATATTTGGTTTGTCAGAAAGCTGTAGTTGCCAGATATTATGTAGCTTGTGGCCTCTAATGTAATTTTCAAACTCAAGAGAAATCACTGGAGAAGATTTTCCTTAAACCTTTAAACTGTTCGTTTAAGGAATGTTCAAGGAATTCTGAGTGTTCAATGAGTCTTTGCTGTGATGGTGCTAGAAGACAGTACTCAAGACAACTGGGTATTTTGAGACTAAAGAAAGAGAAAGAGCTTTTGCTCCCATGTATTTCATGAAATGAGTAATTGGCAACATTCTGGGAGACCTAGCTTGTGGCATACTATTCTTACCACATGTTTCACAGAGTCTTTTTTTTCCCTTCTCCACCCTATCCCAACTTGCCTTGACTAAACCCAATGAACAGAAACCATTGTGTGAATCGGAAGGAAAATGTCTTTAACTATATGAAGTTGTAATGACTTGGTAAGTGCTATAAAAATACTCTGTAACTGAGTTGGAAGTTGCATCATCCATGCCTGTGGCAATATGGACTGGGCCCAAATGGTATAATTCGTCAGTGTAATACTGAAGTAATTTTTGTATCTGCCAAGTAAATGGTTTAGATTTCAAACCTATGAAATGCCAAGCTATAATTGTTCAATTCAGTGAATCACAGGTGTATTTAATTTCCTTCTTTTAATTCTGCTGTCTTTTTTTGTGTAAGCTGAACTGACCAAGAGTGTCCATGTATTAATAATTTACCAATTGAGCTTTAAAGTCAATCAATTTCAGTCTTTGTATTATATAGCACTGTTTTTTAAAATGTACACAACTACTTAATAGAGTATAAGTCTATTTCATTTAGGAAAAAAACAATAATTTTTCTCCACACATATTGTAATAACAGTAAAAGTGGCATATTATTAATGACAGAACATGTGGGATAAGAAAGTCTAGATTTATTTTTGCTCTACTGTTGATTCTTATTTATTCTGATTTGAATAATTTCCTTTTTCATTAATTTAAATATCTGCTAAAGGTCAATAATAAAGCATTCATTGTCTACACAGAGGTGCTAGGAGAATGAAAGACAAATATTCTCAAAGCACTTTGGAAGAAAGACCTATTTAAGCAATTGTCGATTCCAATTTTTATCTTGTTATTTCTTTTATTCAAATACCACGGTGTTGGAAGAGTGTTGATGGACTTGGGCATTTTTAGTAATTTTATTCATAGGTAAGGAAGTTAGTGTAATTGCCTACATCTTACAAAAAAGGAAAACTAAAACCCCACTCCTATCCCCCAGTTTGTTTATTTTTGGCCGTAAAATGAATAGTCCTGGGGCCAGCAGGTGGTGTGGTGGTTACGGAGTTGGATTCCCACATGGCTGACCATGGATTGAGTCCCAGGCTCAGTGTCTTGAAAATCATGCTGGGTGTGTGTGTGTGTGTGTGTGTGTGTGTGTGTGTGTATGTCTGTGTGTGTGTATTCAAAATCTCAAGAGAAGAATGGAGGAGAAGGGATTGCAAGGTGGACATCCCCCCTCTGAGTTGATTTCTCATTCCCCCCACCATGACCACATGTGCACTATGGCCAAAATCTAAATAAAGTAAGTAATTAATTAAGAAAATAAAAGAATAGTCCTTTATGAGAACAGGGAGAAACTCGTGGGAGTATAGATACAGAGGCATTGGTAATGAGTTGATATTTATTGAAGCTAGTAATGGGTATATCATTATACTGATGATACATGATTTCTTACATTGTCATGTCTATGTTTGAAGTTCTGATAATAAAAACTTTAAAAATAACGTTGCTGTAAAACAAAGAATTGCCCCTCTTTTAATTTACAAAGTCCTGCTGAGTCCAGGGACCAGCAGTTGGCATAATGGCAATGTCGCTGGACTCCCATGTAGTAGACCGTGGTTCAAGTCCCAGACTCAGTGGCTTAAACTCACACCGGGTGCATGTGTGTGTGCCCAAGATCCCGAGAGGAGAATGGAGGAGATGGGATTGCAACGTGGCCATCCCCACTGGGGGGTGATTTCTCACTTTCTCTCTCTCTTTCTGGCGAGCGCACGTGCCCTATAGCAAAAACCTCTCCAAAACAAATAATAATAATAAAACAACAACAACAACAATAACAAACTATTGAGTCCATTTACCCTTTTGGCCTGGGAAGATATTTACTTCTTAGAGCTTAGCAAAAGCTCGACAGAAAAAGTATATACACGGTCCCTGAATACAGATATTTTAGTTTTTCATGTTCACTTTTTATATTCTGTTTCTATTGCTTTCTAAACCACTTGCTACTTTTAGCACTTTTAACTTATTATGCTATTTCTTTAGAGTTAATAGATTATGTTTTTTTTTTTTTTCTTATTCCTGATCCAAGTACTTGTCACCTTCTCTTTGTCATTGTTCATTTTAGAGTTTCATTTTTCTATTTCTGGAAATTGTTGGGAATTAAAGGCAGTCCCTTATTAATCTGATTACTGTTTGCTTCAATGAACTTGTCAGTGGGTGGCCATGTGAATGATTTCAGCTTTTAGAGACACAGATCAACCATGCTACCCTATACTCACAACAGAAAGCTGCCGACATTCTCTTTAGTATCTTATAATTGAGTGGCATTTGAAACATGTGAGAGAACTCCTACTTTAAAAAAAAAAATTACTGGGACCAGCAGTTAGTGTAATGGCTATGTCGCTGGACTCCCATGTAGTCGACCACGGTTTGCGTCCCACACCCACTGGCTTAAAACTCATGCCGGGCGCGTGTGCGTGCGTGCCCAAGATCCCGAGAGGAGAATGGAGGAGAAGGGATTGTAGCATGGCCATCCTCCCCTGGGGGGTGATTTCTCGCTTTCTGTCTCTCTGTCTCTTTCTTTCTGTCTGGCGAGCGCACACGCCCTATAGCAAAAAAAACCTCTTCAAAAAAATAAAATTACTCTCCACCTAGGTTATTTTAACTGGTAGACTTGAATAGTTAAAACTTTCATTTCATAGGCTCCCAGATAACATAAATGGTGAACTGTAAATACAACATGGTTGGCGTGATTTATTTTTAGGCATTAAAGGAAATAGATTTTAGAATGGAATCATAGAAGTTTAGAGCTAAGAAATATTCTTATTTTGGTAAAGAATTATTTTATTTAAATTTATGTATTTATTTATTTATTTTAATCTGACCAGAGAGGGACAGAGTGAAAGGAAGAGAGAAGGAAAGTGAGAAAGCAAGTCACTAGGTCCAGGATTCAAACCGTGGTCAGCCATGTGGGAGTCCAGTGCCCTTAACCACCATGCCACCTGCTGGCCCCATGAGCTAAGAAATACTCTAATAATCACCTGATACATCCCTTTCAACTTAATTTTTTTAAAAGAATGGAGATTAGAAAGACTGAGTAATTGGCTCAGTAATATATACATTAGGACTGGCAGATCTGGAACTTGAATCTTAGTTCCTTAGCTTTCAATTCAGAGTCCTTCACTAGGTTGCCCCTGAAATGCATGTAGATCCTTGATGTTGTTTGTGAACACTAGATATGTTTCTGCTTCTTACTATTTAGAAATTTTACCCTGTTTTGCAATGCCCTGCCTAGTCAAATTAAGGTGATATGAAAGACCAGTGGTAATAATCCTTAAAATTCTGATTTTTCTCTATCATAAATTTTTACCATTAATTTTTATTTTTAAAAATATTCTGTTAAAGGGTTATTTGGTTACTGAGTTTTCTGGTAGCCTCTAAAATTTTGAGAAGGGTACCTCATTTGATTCACCCTAGTCTCAGCCCTGTTATGTTTGCTTTAAATTATTAGCTATAAATGGCCTTTCTTTTAGGCTTCTGACAATAAAATCAACTCATGGAACCTTTGTAATCAAACCCTTACTGTTGGCCACCTAAAAATGATAGTAGCAAACAAAATAAACCAGAGCTTACAAGTGCTATTTGTTGGCTTGATTGTAGGTAACTTGAAGTAATTTTTGGCCCCGTGAATTTAAACTCCCTTAGGAATGTCTAACAGTTATTGAAAAGAGCTCAAAACTAAGTCATAGGTTCTATTATTTAATCCTTTAATGTGTTTTGAGGTCTTATATAACTGTGTTTGTTTTGATTTTTATAACTTTGGAATCACGGGAAGGAAGTTCTTTATAGGTCTATTATGTTCATTATTTTACTCGGTTCTTTCAACAACTGTTTGATATAGATATTTTATTAGATAGGACTCTTTGTTCCAAGTGATAAAATCCAACTTGCACTGACTTAAATTAAAAAAAAAAAAAAAAAAGGAATTCATTTGCTATTCTAATTGACAAGTCTGAGGGGTTAGATATGACTTTAGATAATACACAGCAGTTCATCAGGACTTTGCCTTTCTTGACTCAGCTTTCCACTGGGTAGGCTTAGTTATCATTGAGGCTTTTCCCACACAGTAGTACCAAATTTATAATTTACTAATTTAGCAGAAAGGAACGAATCCGTTCTGATTGCTCCAGCCAAAGTCTCAGAATTGAATCTAATTGATCCAGCACAATTCAGATGCCTATTTCGGCACCAGACACTAAGCCCTAGAGGATAAAGTTATTTCATTGATTAAACCTGTTTCATGTGCTCAACCCTGGAGCAAGGTCCAAACTGAGCGTGGAAGAGAGCTGTTTTCCATGAAGGAAGAGACTTCTTTTTTTTTGAGAGGTTTTTGCTATAGGGCACGTGCACTTGCCAGAAAGACAGAGAGAGACAGAGAGATAGAAAGCGAGAAATCACCCCCCAGGGGGGATGGCCAGGCCACAATCCCTTCTCCACTCTCCTCTCTGGATCTTGGGCATGCACACACACGCGCCTGGTGTGAGTTTAAGCCACCAAGTCCGGAACTCAAACCGCGGTCGACTACATGGGAGTTCAGTGACATAGCCATTACGCTAACTTCTGGTCCCGAAGAGAAGACTTCTTAATTACTTTCCCCAAAAGGCAAAGACAAGTGGCTACTAAACTGTTATTCCCATTTTATTTATGAGGAAGTTAGGTTTCATTTAATTTTCACAAGACTACACAGTTAATTAGTGATGGAATTTTAATTTTGGCCCAAATATGCCTAGATCAAAAACCATCCTTGGCCCAGTCCATGGCCTGGTGAGTGAGGAACTGGATCCCACATAGAGGAACTTGCATTTGGAATCCCAGAGCAGCGACTTGAAAAACATGCCGTGTGGGACCAGCAGTTAGCGTAATGACTATGTTGCTGAACTCCCATGTAGTCGACCGCAGTTCGAGTCCCAGACCCAGTGGCTTAAACTCAAGCCGAGTGTGTGTGCGTGCATGCCCAAGATCCTGAGAGGAGAAAAGAGGAGAAGGGATTGCAGTGTAGCCATCCCCCCTGAGGGGTAATTCCTTGCTTTCTGTCTCTTTGTCTCTCTCTGTCTTTCTGGCAAGCACACATGCCCTATAGCAAAAAAAACCTCTCAAAAAAAAAAAAAAAAAAAAAAAAAAAAAAACCATGCCGTGTGTGTGTGTGTGTGTGTGTGTGTGTGTGTGTGTGTGTGTGATGGAGGAAAAGGATTGTGGCATGATCATTCCTCATGGGGAGTGCTTCCCCCTTTTCTCGCTCTCTCTGTCTCCCTGGCCAGCACACCCTCCTGTAAATTAAAAAAAGGGGATGGGGCAAGCCATTTTTTTCTCCACATCTTATTGTGTCCCTAAAATATTATGTTTGTGATTGTGAAACTGTGATGGTTGCCATCCCTTATACCAATAGTTTTCAAAAGTTGGTGAGTTTGGTTTCCCCTCAGAGGAAATTTGGCAATGTTTGGAGACATTTTTGGTTGTTACAATTATGCAAGGAGGTAGGAAGAGTTCTACTGGATAAAGGCCAGAGAGACTAATAAACATCCTATAGTGCAACCTTGCCCAACACAGAACTACCTAGTCTTAATAGTGCTAAGATTAAGAAAATCTGCTTTATAGGTTCTATTTCTAGGCTTTTGCTATCAACATAAATTTTGAAACAAAGAAGTAATAACAGAGAAAGGTTAAAAGAATTAAAAAACCTGGGCCGGCAGGTGGTGTAGTGGATAAGGGTGCTGGACTCCCACATGGTTGATTACGGTTTGAGTACTGGACCTGGCGGCTTTCTCTCTCTCTCTCTCTCTCTCTCTCTCTCTCTCTCTCTCTCTCTCTGTCTCATTCTGTCCCTTTCTGTTCAAATTAAAATAAATAAATACAGTTAAATAAAGTAATTCTTTAAAAAAAGAATTCAAACATGTAGGCACAATTAAGCAGCCTCTTAGTGAAAGTTTCTCTAATTTTCATAGTAGCCATCTTTAGAATATTAAATTTTCTTGTTAAATGAGTAAATTAAAATAGAACATGAATTTCTTTTTAAAAATTACTTTATGAAAGTTTTAACTAACTTCTCAGGCATAGTTTTTCACTCTAAAATAAGCCACAAACCAGCAGACGGCATAATAGTTAACGTTGCTGGATTCCCACATGGCCAACCAAGATTCAAGTTCTGGACCAGTGGCTTGAAACTCATGCCAGGCACATGTGTGTGTGTGTCCAAAATCCCAAGAAGAGAACAGAGGAGAAGGATTTATGGCGTAGCCACCCCTCCCCTCCCCGGGGTGGTGGGTGATTTCTCATTCTCTCTCTGTCTCTCCTGCAAGTACACATGCCCTATGGCAAAAAGCTCTCTTAAAAAAATAATAAAGCATATAATTTTTTCCTCAAAATGTAAATACAAGGGTGTTTTAGGTTGAATACCAAATGCTTTTAAAACAAAAATGTAAGTTTATCTTATAAGCCTTTTACAAATTTTTTTTTTTTTTTTTTGGAGAGGTTTTTTGCTATAGGGCACGTGCGCTCGCCAGACAGACAGACAGAGACATAGAGACAGAAAGCGAGAAATCACCCCCCAGGGGGGATGGTCACGCTGCAGTACCTTCTCCTCCATTCTCCTCTCGGGATCTTGGGCATGCACGCACACGCGCCCAGCGTGAGTTTTAAGCCACCGGGTTCTGGATGCGAACCGTGGTCGACTACGTGAGAGTCCAGTGACATAGCCATTACGCCAACTGCTAGTTCCCAGCCTTTTACAAATTTTAAACAGAAGAATCTTTATCAGAGAAATAATTATTTTTAACACTTAGCCAGTGTATTTCTTTTGTTTGTTTTTTTAGGGCTTTTTTTAGTGTTTAAGTGTTTGTCAAAGAATAATGACAGCAGAAGAGTGCATATAATGCAATTTAGCTGCTCATGGGTTTGATACTTAGATAAATCAACCTTGTCTAATAACATGAAAATAGTTTGAGCTGTCTACCACATTGAGACTGCAAATGATTTCTGAATTGTGCATATCTGAATGAATCTTAATAAAACTTTGCTTCTATAGTCAAACCACAGATGGGATTCCAGAATAGTTAGATGATTGGAGTGATACTACAGATGACATACCCATAGGAATTCTTTCACAACCCAACAAATCAAATTTATTGTTGTACTTGGATGATTTGGGGCTTAGGATTTCCTAATTTTGCCAGTTTTATACAAATACTTTCTCAGTAGTATGTTCTATAGCCTCAAGAGTATGTATATGCATGGAATTACAAATCCATTCCTCTCTCTTGTTCTTTTCGACCTTATTTACCCAACCAGATCAACAAAAGTTTCCTCTGATTTTAACTGAATAATTCCTATTTGCCTTGCTATCCATCATGGGTGACTCTCCCCGCCTCTCCTAACCACTTGATAATCTTCTGGCTCATCTCCACTGGTTTGACCCTACTTCTTTACTTGACTGTACTACCTAGTCCCGGAAAAGTCATTGCTTTTTCTGTTCTGTTTTTCTTTGGACTCTCTTTCCTCCCCTGTATTAAAGTTCCTCCTATTATTGCTACTTCCTTTTGTTTCCCAAGCCCTATTTACTGGCTCTATATCTTTCTCATTTCTTTGTTCATGTCCTTATCTACTAAGGTATCTGATACCTACTAACCTAGCATGTTTCAGTAAGGTGTGAGTACACAGAAAGGCCATCTATTCATTGTTAGTATTGGTCATTGGAGAAATCATGACTTAAATTCTGTGCAAAAATGCGTCATGACATTTCCAACAACCCTAGAATCCAACTTGCAATTTTCTTGGAAATAAAGCTGCCACTGAACTTCAAATCACCCAAGATCTTAATCATTAGAATGTAAGTTCCTTTGTCACATTAGGATAGGCAATATTTATCTACAAAAAAAAAATTGGAAAAATACCTTACTAAATGGTGCAGGGTAAAATGTTACAATTTTAAAATTATTATTAATATAGCCCTACTATTTTTCTTGAGAAGAAGTGTTTTGGAGATTTGGAATTTCTTATCTCTCTGTTTTCAAATATTTTCTTGGCACTGTCACAAGTTTACTCTTCCTTAGAGCTTGGTGATGTGGGTCGATAGTCCCAGTTTTGCAGAGCAGATAGATGAGAGGTCAGTTGCCTAAACAAATGACTTGTTTAGAATTTCACAGCAAACTAATTGCAGAGCTTTAGAGTTTCCTGTTTCTTAATGCACTTGAAATAAATGTAAAACAATTTATTTTGTATTGCTTAATGTAACATAATAATGCCTTAGAGCATTTCCTTTTCATTAATAAAATGTGAAAACTGTTACCTGGTAAAATTGTTAGTCTAGAAAAGAAATGAACTAGGCATGATGTATTATAGCTTAATTTAGTTATTGCCTTTCAACTAATAGTAGGGGCTGTTGTTTCCTAGGCTCTCCTGTGGAATTGTGAAAACATCTCTTTTTATTCTACATTAGTAAAGTTCCTTGAAGTCCTTTAAAAAAAAAACAAAAACCTTAAAGTGCAAAATGTTATTATTGATTAACTTTAAATGACCCTGTTTCTTTGCAGAGCTTCCAGTATATGCTGGGGCAGGCAATCCTTTTGGTGAGCATGGTGGAGTGTGGCAGGAAACAACCATGTCTCAGTGGTTTCTTTTGGACTTTAAGATTGTTTTTTGTTGGGTTGAACTGGGGAAACAGCTTGTAGAACTGTTGTTGGTGCTTCCCTGAGTGTGTTTGGAAATAAAGAGTGCATTCCAATAGTATGTTTAGGGGGATGTTAGCTGTTCAGGAAAAATAACCCTTACCAAGGTAATGGCTCCCACTGCATTTTCAGTAACATGTACCAGATGTGGGTAGTTAATTATTCTCAGATCTGATAAGTACTTGCCAGCCAAGGCTAATTTTATTTTCAGTAAACAGTGGCCAAAGGTCCTGGCTGTTCATTTGATAGGATAGGGCCTGTTTGCACTTATCTATTAATAAAAGCACAACACTCCTTTAGTTTTCCTTTCCCAGGGCCAGATAAAACATTTCAGACACTCAACGTATTTGTCTTAGTAAATCAGACAAAGTAAACAAATCTTGTAGATTAACTTGGTAAACAGAGAGTGGTTAAGTGTTACCTTTGGAGTTTAACTCAATGCCATAGAAATAGCATTATTCGCATGGTATTTTCAATAACCTTTATGGAGTAAAGACAGGTCCCTCCCCCCCCCCCCCCCCCCCCCCCCCCACCCCGCAACGTCCCTTTCAACCACCAGGGATGTAAGTATATTTCTTAAGTACTTTCAGATGTCCTGCTGTAAGATTTGAAAATTACATTAAAATGATATTTATTCTTTTCTCCCATTAGTAAACTCATTCGGAACTTTGCACCAGTTAACACTGTATATAAACTTGGAGACCTCCATGGCTCATCTCAGAAGGAAAAATAAGACTGCATATTGGCATACATGTTTTGCCGGACAGAGGCAATGGCCATTTAGAGGTTACTAATTTGGATGGAGCACTGAGAAAGGGGTTAACGTTTACGGTGCAGAAGGGTCTAAGCAGGCAGAAATTCAGACTTTATTCATCCAGATTTTTGGGTGGGTGGAGGTAAAGGGTCCTATTAGGGTCAGAAGTACCACTTGTTTTGTGACGTGGATGCTTGTCTTGTGAGAACTGGTATGAAACAGACCAGTTATTTCATGCCAGCCAACAAAACACTATTATATCAAAGTAACTTCCAGTCAGTCCAAGCCTGGGCTAGATTTATACTGGTGACCTGCTGATACAGGACTCTTAAAACTCATGCCAGCTCTCTTGCTGTATATCTTGTCTTCCTCAATAAACTTTCTTTTTCAGTAATGATCAAAAACAACTCTCTTTAGCAAAATATGTTTTCTTTTGTGGTGGTTTTATACTTGAGATTGCGAGTGCTTTATAAAATTCTTTTTAGTTTTGCATGCTGTATAATAATCTACCTAACTCTGTAAACATGGTACATAAAAGAAGTAGCTGAAAGACCTTAGAGAAAATTCCTTCTCACACCTCCCCCTTTGCAACTATCTCTGCATTAATATTTTATTCCATAAGAGAGTGACCTGGCAGAGTGCCATGGATATAGTGCCAGGTACCCCATGGTAACATCCTAAGGGTGATTGATGATGGCGGTAGTATAGGGGAAAGAGTGAAAGTGAGAAATTTGAATATCTGTATTGTTTCTAGTTTTACTTAATGATTTATGAGAGACTGGGTACATTATTTGTGCTCTTTTTATTTTAGTTTCTCCAACTATATCATGAAAATAAAAGTCCTAGTCTGTTCACCTACCTGACAGGAATGTTGTTAACACTTATGAGAGAAAGAATAATAAAAGGTGCTATAACTAAAAAGTGAAAATATTATTATTATGTATATAATTCAGGAGAGTGAGCCTTTAAAAAATTCTCTTGGAGAGAGCAGGAGGAGGGGTGGATGGAGGGAAGTACAGAGGGAGAAGGAGAGAGAAAGAATAAGAGGGAGAGAGAGAAATTTTTTGACATACTCTCACCCTTGTAATCCTCTGCTGCAGTCTCCCAGCTGGCTAGGATTGCAGGTGTTTACTGCTGTGCCCAGTCTGCTTAGATTGGCCTGGGCTCTAAACCTGGACCTTCCATATAACTCCAAGCCTATATAATGGTGTCCCACCTTTTGCACCACTCTGACTAGGCTCAGAAGAGCCTTTGGAGTAAATTGCTTTCCTATTATATTTGCTAATCTTGCATTTAACTATTGATTTCCATATTTAATTGTCTTTCTCCTTTAATTAGATCCAGAATAAAGTAAAATCATGACTTTCAGAGGAGTTACTTTGTTATCTGTACCAACTCTTCAATTAAATAACGTATTTTTAGCTATAAATCAAATTACAGTTTCAAAGTATCTTCAGTTTTAAATAACCTGAGAATATTTACCTGGTGGCATAGGCTAACTAAAGTAGTAGGGAAGAGAGTTAGAAAAGTGCTGCTGAATTAATAATTCCGATTAGCACCAACCTGCTAATGATCTCCAAACCTGTATTTTTTTTTTTTTTTTGGAGAGGTTTTTTTGCTTTAGGGCGCGTGCGCTCACCAGACAGACAGAGACAGAGAGAAAGAGAGAAATCACCCCCCAGGGAGGATAGCCATGCCGCAGTCCCTTCTCTTCCATTCTCCTCTCGGGATCTTGGGCACGCATGCACATGCACCCAGCGTGAGTTTCAAGCCACTGGGTCTGGGATGCGAACCGCGGTCGACCACATGGGAGTCCAGCGACATAGCCATTACGCTAACTGCTGGTCCCCAAATCTGTATTTTTAATTCTGACTTAACTCAAGTTAATATCCTATTCCTTAATTTCTTCTCCCTGTGAAAAAAAATATCACCATATATCCCATCTCTTCATCCAGAAAACTCTACCCCATCCTCACAATGTCTTACAGATTTAAGTACCTTATTATTTGATTCCCCTTCTCTCCATCGTGTCTTTCTATCTTAGTTAGGCTCTTGCTCTTCTGTGGCTAGACAGCTGCAATTGTCTTCTTGCCACTAGCCTTACAGACTACTCTCCATACCATTTCTAGAAACCCTCCAAAACGTGAATCATAAAGTGTAATTTCACATTAAAAAAATCGTTAGTGGTTGGGGCCACCAGGTGACATAGTGGTTAAGGTGCTGGAATTCTACATGGCCAACTATGTTTTGAGTACCAGACCTGGTGGCTTGAAAATCATGCAGGACCTGTGTACACGTGCCCAAAATCCCAGGAGGAGAATGGAGGAAAAGGGATTTCAGTGTGGCCATCCCCCTGGAGGGTGATTTCTCACTTCTTCTCTCTGGCAAGCACATGCTCCCTGTGGCAAAAAACAACAAAAAAACAAAAACACTTTAATGGCTCCTTCTGTGCTACAAGACAAACTTTAAATGTCTTTTATCAGTTATTGAGGTCCTAATGATCTTTACCCTGTTTCTAGCCTTTAATTCTCTTGTGACTATTGATCCAGCCATACTGAAAGTTTGTGAGTTCCTAAGCATGCCATATTGATGAACATTCTGTGTTCCTTCCACCTGCTTCTTTGATGGGGGAAACATCTATTTTCATTTTTAAAAATAGAATTCTAGGAGTCTGCTCCATGGCTCCTGAGATGTAGACATGCTGGGAGGAAGGAAGAGGTCCCACTCCTAACTGGGCCTCCAGCATACAAAATCCCACATGAACAGCCCTTCTTCAAGAGACAGTCTGCTCCATGGCTCCTGAGATGTAGACATGCTGGGAGGAAGGAAGAGGTCCCACTCCTAACTGGGCCTCCAGCATACAAAATCCCACATGAACAGCCCTTCTTCAAGAGACAGTCTGCTCCATGGCTCCTGAGATGTAGACATGCTGGGAGGAAGGAAGAGGTCCCACTCCTAACTGGGCCTCCAGCATACAAAATCCCACATGAACAGCCCTTCTTCAAGAGACAGTCTGCTCCATGGCTCCTGAGATGTAGACATGCTGGGAGGAAGGAAGAGGTCCCACTCCTAACTGGGCCTCCAGCATACAAAATCCCACATGAACAGCCCTTCTTCAAGAGACAGTCTGCTCCATGGCTCCTGAGATGTAGACATGCTGGGAGGAAGGAAGAGGTCCCACTCCTAACTGGGCCTCCAGCATACAAAATCCCACATGAACAGCCCTTCTTCAAGAGACAGTCTGCTCCATGGCTCCTGAGATGTAGACATGCTGGGAGGAAGGAAGAGGTCCCACTCCTAACTGGGCCTCCAGCATACAAAATCCCACATGGTAGGAAAACCCCTTTCATATCTCCTGTCTCTGAATCAATCTTGGTCTCTCTCTACCTCTCACTCTCTCTCTCTCTCTCTGTCTGTCTGTCTGTCTGTCTTTTTTTTAATTTTTGCTTTTTAGAATTTTTTAAGGTGAGGCGTCTTACAGGGCCCTTTGGCCCCTCCCTCCTAGGCCTTTGTTTTGTTAATAATCCCCTCTCCTCCTCCCAGAACAGCCCTTCTTCAAGAGACAGTCTGCTCCATGGCTCCTGAGATGTAGACATTTCGCGCGGCGCGCTAGCGCGCCGCGCGGTTTTCTAATTTTTGATTTTTATTGAAATTTTTTGAATATTAATTTTTGTTTTTTAGATTTATTCCAAAGTTTTTCTCTTCTTTTTCTCTGTTTCTTGTCTGTTTTTTGTTGTTGTTGGTATTGTTTCCCTCTCTCTGCTTCCTTTTCTGTACACTTCCCAACCCTCGTATTAATCTTCAAAATTTCGGGAAGAAACCGACCATCCACCAGATGACCAGAAATCGCTGCAGGACCACAAGAAATATGGAGAAGCAGGAAAATGCCTCTCCTCCAATTGAAACGGATAGCTCCTCTTCATCCACACACAGTTCAAGGGAATTCATGGAAATGTCTGATAAACAATTCAGATCACTCATAATGGCAAAGCTAACAGAGAGCAAAGAGAAGAGAGACAAGGATCTGCTGAAGGGGAAGGAGAAAAGAGTTGAAGAGTTCTAGGAGGTGAGGAAATTCATGCAAGATCTAAAAGAGGAGTTTCACACTTTACAAAAGAATCAGATGGAGCTGTTAGAGATGAAGGATATAATACAAGAAGTCAAAATCTTCCTTGAAAGTATTAAAAGCAGACTAGATCATTCAGAAAATGGAATCTCTAATGTAGAAGAGAAAATGGCTGGCCTAGAAAGGTCCACCATAAAGACTGAGATAATGGCCCAAAACTTTGAGAATAATATGCAAGAAGTACTAGATACATTTAAACGTCCAGGGGCGGCAGTCGGGGGCTCCGCTCCGCGCGCCGGCGCATGGGGTTGGGGAGGCGGGCGCGGGGGCTCCACTCCACGTGCTGGGGCGCGGGGTCAGGGCGCGGGGGCTCCGCTCCACGTGCCCTTCTGAAGTTCCGGCCCGATTGGGGCTCTGCCCCGCGTGCCGTGGCCAGGGCTCTGCCCCCGCGAGCCGTGGCCGGGGCCTGCCCCGCGTGCCGTGGCCGGGGCCTGCCCCTGCGTGCCATGGCCGGGGCTCTGACCCTGCGAGCCGTGGCCGGGGTCTGCCCCGCGTGCCGTGGCCGGGGCCTGCCCCCGCGTGCCGTGGCCGGGGCTCTGACCCTGCGAGCCGTGGCCGGGGTCTGCCCCGCGAGCCGTGGCCGGGGCCAGCCCCGCGAGCCGTGGCCGGGGTCTGCCCAACGAGCCGTGGCCTGGGCCTGCCCCGTGTGCCGTGGCCCGGGCTCTGCCCCCGCGTGCCGTGGCCGGGGCCTGCCCCCTCGTGCCGTGGCCGGGGCTCTGACCCTGCGTGCCGTGGCCGGGGTCTGCCCCGCGAGCCGTGGCCGGGGCCTGCCCCCACGTGCCGTGGCCGGGGCTCTGACCCTGCGTGCCGTGGCCGGGGTCTGCCCCGCGAGCCGTGGCCGGGGCCTGCCCCGCGAGCCGTGGCCGGGGCCTGCCCCGCGTGCCGTGGCCGGGGCCTGCCCCCGCGTGCCGTGGCCGGGGCTCTGACACTGCGTGCCGTGGCCGGGGTCTGCCCCTGCGAGCCGTGGCCGTGGTCTGCCCCGCGAGCCGTGGCCGGGGCCAGCCCCGCGTGCCGTGGCCGGGGTCTGCCCCGCGAGCCGTGGCCAGGGTCTGCCCTGCGTGCCGTGGCCCGGGTCTGCCCCGCGAGCCGTGGCCGGGGCCAGCCCCGCGTGCCGTGGCCGGGGTCTGCCCCCGCGAGCCGTGGCCGGGGTCTGCCCTGCGTGCCGTGGCCCGGGTCTGCCCCGCGAGCCGTGGCCGGGGCCTGCCCCTGCGTGCCGTGGCCGGGGCTCTGACCCTGCGAGCCGTGGCCGGGGTCTGCCCCGCGTGCCGTGGCCGGGGCCTGCCCCCGCGTGCCGTGGCCGGGGCTCTGACCCTGCGTGCCGTGGCCGGGGCTCTGACCCTGCGTGCCGTGGCCGGGGTCTGCCCCGCGAGCCGTGGCCGGGGCCTGCCCCCACGTGCCGTGGCCGGGGCTCTGACCCTGCGTGCCGTGGCCGGGGTCTGCCCCGCGAGCCGTGGCCGGGGCCTGCCCCGCGAGCCGTGGCCGGGGCCTGCCCCGCGTGCCGTGGCCGGGGCCTGCCCCCGCGTGCCGTGGCCGGGGCTCTGACACTGCGTGCCGTGGCCGGGGTCTGCCCCTGCGAGCCGTGGCCGTGGTCTGCCCCGCGAGCCGTGGCCGGGGCCAGCCCCGCGTGCCGTGGCCGGGGTCTGCCCCGCGAGCCGTGGCCGGGGTCTGCCCTGCGTGCCGTGGCCCGGGTCTGCCCCGCGAGCCGTGGCCGGGGCCAGCCCCGCGTGCCGTGGCCGGGGTCTGCCCCCGCGAGCCGTGGCCGGGGTCTGCCCCCGCGAGCCGTGGCCGGGGTCTGCCCTGCGTGCCGTGGCCCGGGTCTGCCCCGCGAGCCGTGGCCGGGGCCTGCCCCTGCGTGCCGTGGCCGGGGCTCTGACCCTGCGAGCCGTGGCCGGGGTCTGCCCCGCGTGCCGTGGCCGGGGCCTGCCCCCGCGTGCCGTGGCCGGGGCTCTGACACTGCGTGCCGTGGCCGGGGTCTGCCCCCGCGAGCCGTGGCCGTGGTCTGCCCCGCGAGCCGTGGCCGGGGTCTGCCCCGCGAGCAGTGGCCGGGGTCTGCCCTGCGTGCCGTGGCCCGGGTCTGCCCCGCGAGCCGTGGCCGGGGCCTGCCCCTGCGTGCCGTGGCCGGGGCTCTGACCCTGCGAGCCGTGGCCGGGGTCTGCCCCGCGTGCCGTGGCCGGGGCCTGCCCCCTCGTGCCGTGGCCGGGGCTCTGACCCTGCGTGCCGTGGCCGGGGCTCTGACCCTGCGAGCCGTGGCCGGGGTCTGCCCCGCGTGCCGTGGCCGGGGTCTGCCCCGCGAGCCGTGGCCGGGGCCTGCCCCTGCGTGCCGTGGCCGGGGCTCTGACCCTGCAAGCCGTGGCCGGGGTCTGCCTCGCGTGCTGCATCAGCTGATGGCCGTCTCTGCTTCCCTGAGCCGCGTTCCTGAAACTGTGTTCCATGGAGATTCACCTACATTTGCGGGGCTGCACGAGACCCACTCTTGGTCCAGCCCTGAGTGGAGCCTACGTTCCCTCTTGTTGGGAACTTTATGATCTGATAGTTGGAGAAAAAAAAAATCATGTTTATCATAAAAAATAATTAGAATAATAATAATAATGATTGGGGGATACATAGGAAAGATATTGAATGTTGAAGTGGGGAGATTAATGTCTCTGTACTGACTGACATGCATGGCATTCCCTTTTGAAAAAGCAATGTAATACACTGTAAAGTTATATGTAATTCAATGTAACAAAAAATAGATAATAATAAAAAAAAAAAAGAGAAAAAAAAAAAAAACAAAAACAAAAAAAAAAAAACTAAAAGATGTTGATAGAAACAGTTAGCAGTGGACAGAGTTGGCAATCAGTTGGAATAAAACTTTCCCAAACAAAAAAAAAAAAAAAAAAAAAAAAAAAAAAAAAAAAAATAAACAGTTGCTGAACTAAAAAAAAAAAAAAAAAAAAAAAAAAAAAAAAAAATAGAATTCTAGGACCAGCTCTATAGCACAGTGGCTAAGTAGTGTGCTTAGGGAGCCAGGTTTCACATGGATAACCATGGTTCAAATGTTAGCTATAGTGGCTTGAAAAACATGCTGGACACATAGGCATGCATTCCCTAAATTATGATGGCATAGAAAAATGGAGAAAGGATAGAGGTATGTCTGCTCCCCACTGTGGCTTCTCTCTCACTCTCTTTCTTGCATGCATGCCCTCTGGCAATAAACAGATTCAAAAAACCAATTCCAGCATGAAATCTTTTATAACTCAAGTGGAATTAATTACCACATCCTATAATCCATCATATCCTACATATACTTCTTACAAAATTCCTATGAAACCTATGATACTTATTATATGTATATATATATTCTTCTTTACCAACTTAATTATTTGATTGTATCTTGCTCATTTTTACATTTCAGTGTCCAGCTCAGTGTTTGGCACAGAGTAGGACCTGGTTGATTGATTAGATGATTTGAAGATAGATAAAGTTCTATGACCATATCTTCCTGCTCAAATTCTACTGCCTTTTCAGTATTGCATGGTAATAGCTTTAAAAAGAACACAGATTAAGATTTGGTAAGTACCCTAAATCTTTACTTAATTGATATGAAGGGCCAGTAGGAATGCTCCTATAACTCCTATACCTCCCTAAAGATTTCATAGTCTGAAATTTCATGAATGAAGACTCATTTATTAAGGTTCTTCTATTCTACTTCCATTCCCTGCCCACTTTAGAACTTTGTAGTTACAAAGTCCTTCCAAAAGCATTATCTTACTTAATTTGAAAACCTTACGTGATACATTTTTATGATATATACTTTAGAAATAATAAATAAATTTAACTTCAAAGCTATTTACTATCTGCTCAAGGTCATTCCATTGACAGGGTGGAATTATGACTTGAGCCTCGGTCCACTGATTTTTCATCTTAGCCCAATGCCATAGAGGGAAACATAAATCTATTAGCAAGTAAGTATCTTAGTGTGTACTAGTTAAAAGACAATTGTCTTTGTGGCAGCTCACTAAGAACGGAATTCTATAGAAATGAGAGTTTTGATTAGAGTACTCGGAAGGATAAATTGTATAGAGAAAAGACAAAGCATAGTTTTGGATCCTGGGACAAGTCCAAAGAAGTTAGTTAGACCATAGATATGAGAGTTGGGCCTAGGATGTTCACTATCAAAACACAAATATATTAAATTTGTATTTCTTTATTTGTTGCTCCTCTACTAAATAAAATTTTAATTTAACCTTAATAAAAGGTACATAAAAGTTCCTATCTTCACTATGTTGATAATTATCCCAGTCTTATCAAAGTACAGGATGCTGAATATTGAAAATTATATCCTTGGGACCAGCAGTTGGCTTAATGACTATGTCACTGGACTCCCATGTAGTTGACCATGGTTTGAGTCCTGGACTCAGTGGCTTAAACTCACGCCCAAAATCCCAAGAGGAGAATGGAAGAAAAGGGATTGCGATGTGGCCATCCCCCCTGGGGGGGGGGGGGGTGATTTCTCGCTTTCTGTCTCTCTGTCTCTCTCTGTCTTTTGGGCCAGTGCACACACCCTATAGCAAAAACCTCTCAAAAAAAAAGAAAAAGAAAATTATATCCTTCATGTTTCCAGAGTTCTCTACAAATCTTTAAATAATTGCTTTATTAGGAAACATAAGCTGTTTTTATGACACAGTTAACACTGGTGAGGTTACAATTTGCTCTTTGTCTTTCATGTTGGAAGGTTACTTTGAAAGTCTGGCAGTCTTTGACAGTCTGTTCATATCGAAGAGCAAGAAGTGTGCATTTGTGTGCACACACAGACATGCTGGAAGCTCTAGGTTTAGGGACACTTTAATTTCTTTTTTATTAGAGAGATTTTTACTGTTAGGGTGCATGTACTCGCTGGAGAGAGAAAAAGAGAGAGAGATCAAAAGTGAGAAATCACACCCTAGAGGTTATAGTCACGCTGCACTCCCTTCTCCTTCATTCTCTTCTCGGGGTTTTTGGGCACACACGTATATGCGCCACTGTGAGTCTCAAGCCACTGGGTCTGGACATGGTCAGCTACATGCGAGTCCAGCGCCTTACCCACTATGCCACCTGCAGGTCCCAGGGATAGTTATCTTAACTGATGTCTTTACTAGTTGATTTTTGGCAGGGACTTCCAAATGTCTGCTTCTGTATATCTTGTCATCTTTGTCCAGAGAGGAAACTTCTAATTTCCTTTTTAAATTTATTTTTCATTCCATGTAATGGGTGTTGATGGAAAAATAACCAACCCTAAAAATTAATAATTAATGCCGTTTATTTCCAAGCACAATATGAGTGACCTAGGCTCAGAGAGAAGGCATACATGCCTTTCTTGAGGTAATTACGGACAGGGGTTCCTTTTATTTGATTTTGAGATTGACAGACAAAATTAGTGAAGAGATTTCCATTGGTCTGGCCCAAAGAGGTGGAACATACGGAAGTGGGGACTTGTAGGTTATAGGTGAGTTCCACAATTTCTAGGTTGGTGATTGAAAGGGAAGAGTTGTGTTCTGGGAAAAGATTTATAAAGAAATGCTTAATCTACATCTCAAGGAAAAGGAAAGTTCTGTGTCTTGGGAAGAGGTTAGCAAATGAATATACTCTAATCAGTTGAATATACTTCTCAAAGATACTATGCCAGGGACAGGATGTGGGAATAATTTAAAAAAATGGTCTGTTAATGTTTGTGGGCATGACTCCCCCTAGGCCCTCTGGAAAGGACTTTGGAAAAATAGTTAAAAGCAGTCAGACTTCTGTCCACATGGGGAACCCCAATAGAGTCTTATCATGCCATGATTCCCTCCAGTTTTCCAGCCAGCCAGCATCACTGAGACTGGGTCACAGACGTGGACCCACACACATGCCAGCATGCTCAGGTGACCCAGGAAACTAAAGCAGGGGCTTCCCACATGGCTTCAGTATCTGGCACCAGCACCCTACCATCTGCATCCTAATATTTTTGTTATGTTAAACAGTTGTTTTCCAGAATTTGGGGAGCTGAAGGAAGGGGAGAAAGAAGGTAGAGGTGGGGGTGTTTTTTCTCCCAAGATGTAGACTTTTACTTAATTTCACGTTTCAGTTCAATTCAGTTTAGTACCTCCATCAGCCCCAACCTTTGCTTTGAGTTCAGAGCCCCGTTTGATTCATTTCTTCAGAGGCTAAACCTCTGAAGTATGTGTAGGATACAGCAACTAAACTTGTAAAACGTGGATAGGATTTGAACACAAGGAGCTGAGGAACTCTTTCTGCAAAAGGAATAATATAGGCAAAGATATGACGTTGGAGGGAAAAAAACAAGAGTGAAAGGGAAATAGCCAATAATTTACTTTACCTAGAGCAAAGTATACATAAACAGTTATATTCAAGGAAAAATAAAACTAGGAACAGAGCCTGAAGCTTCAAAGACAAAGCCAGGAAGCTCAGATTTTCTTCTGGAGGTGTTAAAGAGCTGGATTTTGCACACTCACTTATTAATTTACTAGACTGTTTCTGAGTGACTGGGCACTGGTGGGAACTTACAAATGAGTCAGACTGGACTGCCACTAAGTGACTTCGACATAATTCACTATTTCTTAGCTGAGGACTCAAAATGGGGGAAACTTCATGTGCATAGTGCTGGATCTCACAGATCCTATTTGTGAGGCTTGTTCTTTTATGTGATTCACACCTTTCCAATAATGGAATTGTTTTATTAGAATGAGAGAACTTGGGAGTGTCTCCCATCGTTTTGACACAAGATGTTATTAGTTAGAGTGTGATGGGACATATAGCCAAGGGACCAGTGACTCTCAGATGGAAAGAAGCTCTAAAGGACATTATAGAAATGGGATTTTACAATTTTACTCCATCTAGTAAGGACCAAAACACAGAACAAAACTTTTTTACATTGCCTAGTATGGTGCTCAATTCTGCAAAGGCCTTTGATGCTTTCGATGAGGATGGTGATGATTTAGAAGCTGTTTTTGTCCATATATGAATGCACCATGGTATAGCAGTTTTCTTTCTAATCAGTCTAGAAGGAACATTATTTTTATAGATCTCAGGTACAAATTCTCTCCTTTAGACTACTTGTCTGAGTCTTTAAAAAAGTTACACAAGCACTCTGGAATTTAGATTAAACAGCATTCAATTTGAAAATTTAATCACATCATCTAAATATTATTAAGTTATAATAGACTGATTGATAGAGGCCAAAGCTGTTTCTACATGGTGCTGCATGCCTTTCACCCAGCCAGCCTTTTCAAACTGAGATGTTGATAAAGGGGTCTATAAATCTTAATAGTTGGAGACAGGTTAAAAGCATAGTTCACTGGATAAGGTCACACCCACTTAAGTGACCTATTTTGTATACTTTTCAAAAATAGGTTAATTAACTTAATAGAAATAATAGGACTCTCATATTGATGTGCAATTACTACTAAAACAAGTTTTTTTTCTTTCCAAGTGAACATGATGTTCATGAAATTGAGGGCATAATAACCATGACAAGAACCAGGCTTAGCAAGGCAGGTCATGTTCAGCAAGTACATTTAAGACTTGCCCTTTAAAATCCTTCTTTATTCCAGGTCCCAGGACATGGGCATACCTCCACCAGAGCATTTCATTCCTGGCACTCTCCTATTTCAGTTTCAGGAGGGATTATTCTAGCTGCTATTGTTTTTCTAATCACTATAAGGGCAGTTTTTATAGCCCCTGTTCCCTGAAGACTCTAGCATGCATAGCCAGCTCTTTTCTTTTTAATCTGAGGCTGTTTTCTTCATTCTTCTACAGATGACTGATCTGTTGCCCTGGGAGAAATGTGGTTTCAGAGGAAGACATAGTGTAGAAGGGCATGAGAACAGATTGGAGTCATATTTAGAACAAGTTATAGTCTCTGAAAGTAGCAAGGTTTTATTGTTATATTTTTTTGAATGCTTGATTAAAATTTTCTGCCTCAATCCTACTCTACAGCCACTTGTTCATCGTTATAATCTTATTTTATTATTGGTCACTAACTTCACAAAATTGGATTTTTTGATTCATCTGTTGCTTAAACTATCCCTCTCTTCATGTTTTATATCTCAAGGACACGGTCACTTATTATGTTATGCTTTGGAACTTCTAAATGTATTTTAATAGAATATTATATTAGAAAAGTTCATCATCTCCCTCAATCTGATATCTGTATCACAAACAACTCTCTGTATGTATATTGCTGTGTCTACTGGCTTGAATTTTCCTGTGGTCCAGGTGGTATGATGGACACTTTAGTGATACACATTTGCGTGAGGATAGGTTGTTTTTGCAAGGCAGTCATGGTCGGTGTATTTTGAACTGATGGGTACATTTTGAACTGGAGGTTCTAGATGGACTCTTAGTTCACCTGACAGTGTTGCTCTCTCTCCACCTGCTTGTACTGCTCTGCCAACACAGCTTTATTGGCATGGATATGTACATGTGCAGAGAAAATAGCAAATAATTCTGTTTTGTGGAATCTTAGCTGTGATGGAAAGAATCGTTCACAATCTGTTTTCCCTCAGTTCAACATCAGGAAGATGCCTTTCTTATAAAGGGTTAGAATGATTGTAGAGTTGTTTTTTGACTTCTTGATTAGAGCATGAGTAGATGAGAAGATTCTGGTTTTACGTTCAATAATGGAGTGGTTCATGGTCCAGTTAAGGAGGGAATCCATTCCACATAAATTTGCTATATCCCTTTATTCCCTAGGTTAATATTGTTGAGTTTTTCTCTTATGTATGTTCTCCAGAGTACAACAACATCCCTTCCTTGAAAGCAAAGACTTCATTTCCTATGTATGTAATATCCTCTAATTTGCCTAGTATAGGGTCCAATTCAGAGAAAGCATTCATTAAAAACATTGTAGTTAATTAACTTCAAAATATCTGTTTTGGATTTAGGAAAGAATGAAGATTGAGCAACTAGCACACAGGGGGATTAAAATCAAGAAGATGCCTTTTATTATTAATTTTTTTTCTAATAATAAAAATATTATGTTTCTTGTGAAAAATTGGAGAGAACAAAAGGTATAAAACGTCACCTATTGGGGCCAGCAGGTGGAGTGGTGGTTGGGTGCTGGAATTCCCACATGGGCTACCTTGGTTCGAGTCCTGGACCTGGCGGCTTGCTTTCCAGCTCTCCCTCTTTCAGTCTCTCTTTCTCTGGCAAAACTCATGTGAAATCATTCAATCAATAAAATAATTCTTTTTAAAAAAAGTCACCTATGTGCTCCTAGGTATATTCCTAAGATAACTGAAAATAAGTTATATATAAATGTTCATAGTAGCATAAAGCACAAGAGCCAAAAAGTTGAAACACGTTAAATGCCCACCAACAGATAAATGGATAAACAAAATATGTCCTGTCCATACAATGGAGTATTATTTGATAATAAAAGGAAATGAAGTACTGATACATATTATAATGGAAATGAACCTCAAACACATTACGTTGGTGAAAAATTATCTATAAAAGACCACATATATGCATAAGAAATCTGTAGAAATTAGGTCAGTGGTTGTCTAGGGCTGGGGAAGAGGGGCTTATGGATGATAGCTAAAGGCATAGAATTTCTTTTTGAGGTAATAAAAATGTTCTAAAATTGATCATGATATTTGTTATGCAACTATATGAATATATTAAAAACCGATGAGGGTTAGCTGGTAGCATGGTGGTTAGGGCTCTGGATCCCACATGGCCATGGCCAACTTTGTGGTTTGAGTCCTGGGCCTGGCAGCTTGAAAACCATGTATGTGCAAAATCTGAAAAGGAGAAATGGAGGAGATGAGATTGCAACATGACTTGGGGGTGCTTTCTTACTTTTGTTTCTCTCGCTGTCTCTCTCTGGTAAGCACATGCATCCTCTAGCACATTAAAAAAAAATACAAAACTTGAAGTGTTTCCAATGGGTGGGTTGTATGGTATGTGAAATATATCTTAATAAAGCTAGAATAAAAATCACCTAAAACTCCAATCTGAAATGACTACTATTAACATTTTGTCATATTTATTTCTGATTTATTATATACATATTAAAAGATTTTATGTAGTTGATCTCATATTTTACATACACCTTTTCTATAGCATTTTTCTTTTACTATTTTATCCTGAATGTTTTATCCTACTAAAAACACTTTTGTAAATAGATGGTGATGACAGCAGAATGGTTTATCTCACAATGTTAACATAATTTTCTTTTTCTCTCTCTCTTTTTTTGGGGGGGGAGAAGAGAAGAGATTTTTGCTATAGAGTGTGTGCATTCACTGGAGAGACAGAGAGACAGAAAGTGAGAAATCACCCCCTTCGGGGCATGGCCACACCCCAGTTCCTTCTCCTGCATTCTCTTTTTGGGATCTTGGACATGCACACACATGTCCCTGGCATGGGTTTTAAGTGACCAGGTCCAGGATTCGAACCACGGTCGACTACATTATGCCATCTGCTGGTCCTGTAACATAATTTTCATAATCATTCTAGATGTTGTACAGGTTCAATATGGGTTTTTTTTTTTTTCACAATTGTATATAGCAAGTTGTATTTGGCATGAAACTTTTAATTTCTGAACACGAAAGTTTGATGTAAAAGAAAAAAGAACGCATGGGGGCAGGTGATATTGTCATTGAGTTTTTTTGTTTGTTTTTTAGAGAGTTTCACTATAGGGCATGTACACTTGCTGGAGAGAAAGAGAGATAGGAAGTGAGAATCACCCCCCCCCCCCCCCCCCCCAAGGGAGATGATCACACTGCAATCCCTTTTCTACTCTCCTCTCAAGAACTTGAGCATGCATACACATGCACCGGCACTCGAACCATGGTCCGGAACTCGAACCATGGTCCACTATGTGGGAGTCCAGCAACGTAACCATTACATCATCTACTGGTCTCCCTTCATTGAGTTTTAAACCAAGGTTTTTGGAAATGAAAAATTCATGTCTTGGTTTTGGGTAGAACAAAGTGAATTTTCATCAGGAATCACTGAAAGAGCAAGCCCCAGTGCCCCGAAGTTTCAGACTCCTCTTCCTCATCTCAGCAAGTAGCGGAAGTCTCTTGCTTTTCCTTGTGAACAGATGGAGAGGTTCAGAGCTTTACTGAATTCATGTACTTATAGAAGAGGTTCTCTTCTACTTGAAGAAGTTCAAATTTACTTAATCTGCTCTCATTTTCTCTTATTTGTAACTCTATAGCCTGACATAATGTAAAAGAAGGAAAATATTTCTGCAGTAGAATAGTCTTTGGAGAAAAGGATTCAAGATAACATTCTTTTTCACTAGGGTTTTTTATTATTTAAAAAAAAAACATTAGGTAAGTGACTATTTTCCATCTTATTTATCATAGTTCACTTTCTTTAGGCTAGTGAAAATATGTAAAATGTCAACACCTCTATATCATAGCCATGTTTAAGCATCCATATCTACCAGTTGGTTGTAACACACTTCTCTGTCAATTGAACAATACTGTCCCCAATATACTTTGTATCTTCCCTCTTCCCTTAAATCAGCCAGGTTTCATTTAGAAGAGGTGAGGAAATACATTGTCAGTTATTAAGAGGAGGATGTGGATCCTGTATGTTTTTCTGTCATTACATTCTTAACCTATTGCATGTATGTTTGTCCTGTCCTTACTGCTCTGACCTCTAATCACATGGTGAAGTACAAACATATTACCTCAGGAGAGAAAGTGGGAACTGTGGGTTTGTCCCTTGATTAGCCTGATTAGCCTGGGGTCAGTTCATAATTTCTATTTTTTAACTTGGTGAAATAAGAAGCTTAGCTAGATTAAGAGACTTTCCTAATCATTTGCAAGAAGCTAAGAACAGAGTTGAGAAGTCTTGTCAAACTCTTCCACAAAAATCTTTAGGATTGCAGAGACTGGTTCATACCATTTACAAGAGGTTTTGCCAGCAAGAAAAATAATTGAATCTCTATGTATCCAAGCTGAACTGATATCTCTCAAATTCTTTAATTCTTTAAATTCTTTAAGAAAGAACTTAAGAGAATTAAAATAATGTGACCTGAACCATGGTTCCTTTCCCATTCAATTATTTCCTTTTAACCACTGATGGCTTTTTGTGCTTGGCTGGGTATGTTTCCAGCTAGTCAAGCCTATGTTATGAAAGAGAAATAAGACACTTAATCCTGTGAATGATTAACCTGCGTTGGCCTCCCTCCCCAGTAGCTTGCCCTTCCTGTATTGTAGTCTGTTTACTCATTTCTGAGCCAAATCTCCAAGGTCTCTTATTGAGTGTAGGGACACCTGGATCACAGGGAGTTGGGCCTTTGTTTTAGTCTGAAGATGATGTGACTGATTAAATAGCTTCAGGCATTTGCCTTTTTCGAAAACATTTTTAAAGCTTATTGCTTGTGAAAACTATGTTAGTAAAATATCATTTTTAAAATTTTGTAGATGAGGAGGTTGAACTCAAGGAAGTTTTACTTGCCAAAAGTTACAAAGCAAGTCAATAGCAGAATTCAAATAAGTGTATGCTAATACATACTTACCTTCTAACTCACAGAGGCATAGTTTTGTTTCTTTATTTATAAAGCCAAGTAGGACTGGCTGGAGCCATTGGTAGCTAATACATTTTTGTGTTTGATTTATTGCCACTGAAGCTGAGATCAGGCTTCAAGATAGAATTATGGTCTCTGTTTTCTTTGTAAATAGCTGGTTGACATCTTGTTATATTGATCAGCATCCTGAGCATAGAACCTGAGATTTTATTTGAACAGGAAGTCTTAAACAGAATCTCAGAGTGACAATAACCAAGTGATTACTTATTAATTTAATTCCAAGATCTAGGCAACTTCTGTGGGATAAGAGCCACATGGAATATGAGTAACTTTGTATAAAGGCTCTAGGACTTGATTGAGGGGCATAGACTATCTTAATTCTTTAGTAGAGGGAATTCAGAGGAGAAATTACTTCTTCCTTGTTATAATGAAGAGCAGTAGCATAAAATGGGGTAATATCCATGTTTCCTGGCATCTTTCCTTGGACTGTAACCACTAGTCTTCACAGATAAATATTTATTCAAAGAAGAATGTGTAACTTTGAAAGAGTGAAGTCTTAAGATGGGTAAGATATACAAACTACTCTTACACAGGTCATTATATTGACATCTGTGGTTACATATTGGTCTATGAAGAGGAAACTTTTAGCCACCAAAACCTCAACCACTAGAAACTTACTCTGCAGGGCATCTTTGTAATTATGGCACTGACTAGCTCAAGTCTTAGATTATTTCACCACGATGTTTCTGTGTAGCACCCATTACATGTGTGATTACAATTGCCTGTTAATTCCAACTTTCCTCCTAATGACCCTGACACATTCTGTTGTCAGTTCTTACCCTGCATGTTCAGATTCTGGTGGAGGCGCTGAAAGATATTGAGTCTAAGATAGTCAAGGGATAGAGGTGGTTCTAAGAACAGTAGGTAGGAAGAACAACATCATTTTGACTAAGACAAGGATAGAATCTTGATGGGCCTCAGTATATCTGGCTAGAAGAAGAATAACTTAGATATAGAACCCAGTACCCTTTAATGAAAGCTGTTGAAAAAGTGTATGAGCATGAGGATCATTGGAAATACCTAACAATGCTAGAGGAAAGCCAACAGCATGTAAGACTGTGGGGCCAAGCCAGGGGCATTGCATTGGAATGAGTTTAGTGACTAAAATGCTCTTTCTTTGATATACACATGACTTACTCCTTCACCCCCTGAAAATCTCTACTCATATGTAACCTTTTTAGTGAGGCCTACAAATCTAGTCTGACCCACCTGTTTATACTTGGAATGAATTGAGTTAATTCATTAAAACCTCAGATTGATTAATCCTCTTTTCAAGGACTAGCTGCATTATATAAGAAAATGTAACACTGTAGATGTGGATCTTTTTTTTTTTTTTTTTTTTTTTTTTTGAGAGGTATTTTGCTATAGGGCGTGTGTGCTTGCCAGACAGAGAGAGACAGAGAGACAGAAAGCGAGAAATCACCCCCCAGGGGGGATGGCCACGCCACAGTCCCTTCTCCTCCATTCTCCTCTCGGGATCTTAGGCACGCATGCACACGCGCCCGACGTGAGTTTTAAGCCACCGGGTCCGGGACACGAACCGTGGTCGACTAAGTGGGAAGCCAACGACATAGCCATTACGCTAACTGCTGGTCCCTGTAGATGTGGATCTTAATAGTACAATTCACATCTAAGGTTTTAGCTTTATTTCTCTTCAAATAACAATATTAAGTTAGTGTAATAATATTTGCCCATGGAAAAGGAACATAATATTCTTTCTCTTTTTCCAGCTATATTTTGAATCTTGGGGATTTGTGTTTCTTGGAAAGATTAAATATAAGTGAAGTAAAACAATAGATTGATTCAACTGAAATACTGTTTTACTGATACATCACATTCTTTCCCATAGTTTTTGTTTTCCCTCAGACCCTTGCAACTTCAAACTCCTTTTTCTATCCTATTGCTGTGATGGAGAAGGAAAAAATTCAAGGTACATTTACTGACCTTAAAGAAAGATGGCAGGGGCATGGTGGTTAAGGGTGCTAGACTCCTACATGGCCAACTATGGTTCAAGTCCTGGACCTGGAGGCTTGCTTTCTCACTTCTCTCCCTCTCTCTGGTCAAATTAAAATAAATCAATAAAGTTAAATAAAATAATTCTTTAAAAAAAAGAAAAGAAAGTTGGCATATTTATA
This sequence comes from Tupaia tana, assembly GCA_026018925.1. NCBI lineage: Eukaryota > Metazoa > Chordata > Mammalia > Scandentia > Tupaiidae > Tupaia > Tupaia tana. The sequence goes on from JAKSZU010000001.1 coordinate 233,357,696, forward strand.
CTGTGATAGAAATGAAGCATACAAAGAAATGAAGTATCTCAGTTTCATCAATCCATCAGCGTAAGTTCAGCATCAAACACATCAGACTAGTTATTTCCATCTTATTCATTGTAGGCATGACTTACAAAGACTTAGTAGGTAACCTGTCCATGGCCTATATTTATCCACCTGTGTCTATGGTGAGTTCATCATACTCTACAAGCATAGCTGATTGGGAATAGGCTTTTCATGGAAAGTAGATAAGAAGCACCTATTTTAGGTTGTGTAAGATGAGATATTATTGACATATTCTGTGAGGCTTTTATTTTTAAATGCTTGCTAGAGCATGATAATAAATGTGCCAGTGCCTCACCAGTTGAAGGTTTGTTTGTTTTGTATTGATTTAAATTTTTTTTTTGCAATTAAAGTATAAATTTATTTTGGTACAAAAACTTTTTGAAATTCATACATAGTTTTCCCATTACACCTATTTCCATGAGCTTTTTTTTTCCTGAAACATTTTTTCTTAATTAATTTACATTCATTCCCTGAGCATGGTCACAGCATACAAAATGTGATTTCCCATCTAGAATATACTGCTTAATGGCTTAATCATGCATGTTATCAATAATTTTCCATTTCTAGTTTCATATATATCTATATATATATATATATATAGATATATGTATATATACACACACATATCTATATATATGTATATACACATACACATCTCTCTCTCTCTCTCTCTCTCTCTCTCTCTCTCTATATATATATATATATATATATCCCTATTTCTGACTCTCTGCCTTTCCCACCCTCTTCTCACACTATCTCTGGTGTCTACAGTTGTCTTCCATTCCTTTCCTCCCCACATTTTATTGATCACACAATTTCTTAAATAATCTAACTACTTTCAATAGCAAGTTCAGCTGGTAATTTCAAGAAAGGCGGTTTTAACTTTAACAAATCAAAGAAATACTAAGGAACTTTGCTTAAAACTTAAAGCCAGAAACAGGTTAGGATTCTATTTAAATAGCAGGTACATGAGCCTATCAAAAACTCAAGACAGGACAAAAATCTTTAAAACCAGACAACAAAGCCTAGAAGAAAATCAGCAATATTTTAGTCAAAAGTCATAAATTGCTATTTTACCAGTTCAGTCTCATGTACTTTATCTTCTGTTGTGGTTCGATCTTCCGGATTGAATTCTGGGATATAACATTCAATTCCAGACTTGTCCCTGTGATTAAGTTGGCCATTTTCTTAGTTTTTGAACTCTTATCTCTGTGTGTCTTTATTTAATTTTCCTAATATAGCACTCCTTTGAGAACTTCTTGGAGATCTGGTCTGGTGCTGGTAAATTTTTTCAGGCTTTGTTTATCTGAGAATGTTCTTGTCTTTTCTTCCCATAGAAGGATAATCTTGCCAGGTACAGTATTCTTGGTTGAGATTGAATATATTTTCCCATTCTTTCCTTGCTCACATTGTTTCTGATGAGAGGTCTGCTATTATTAGCCTGATGGGATATCCTTTGTAGGTAACTTGCCGTTTCTCTCTTGCCAATCTTAGTATCTTGTCTTTGTCTGGGTTTTGGTCAATCTGGCTAAAATGTGTCTTGGAGAAGATCTTCTTGGGTTGATTCTATTTGGGGTCCTTTGTATTTCTTGGGACTGGATCTTTGAGTGCCTCTCTAGGTTTGGAAAGTTTTCTTGCAGGATTTCATGGAATAAATTATCAATGTCCTATGAGTCTCTTTGCCTTCTGGATACCAATTATCTGGATGTTTGGACGTTTGATGGTATCTAGTATTTCTCGTATATTATTCTCATTTTGGGGGGCAATTTTCTCAGTCTTTGTGGTTGATTTTTCTAGGCCAGCAATTCTATCTTCTATACCTGAGATTCTGATTTTCTATATGATCTAGTCTGCTCTTAATACTTTCAAGGGAGATTTTGACTTCCTGTAGCCTTTATCTCTAACAGGTCTATTTGATTTTTTTTTTTTTTTTTTTTTTTTTGAGAGGTTTTTGCTACAGGGTGCATGCACTCACCAGAGAGACAGAAAGCAAGAAATCACCCCTCAGGAAGGATGGCCACACCACAATCCCTTCTCCTCCATTCTTCTCCCAGGATCTTGGGCACGCACGTACATGCACCCTGCATGAGTTTAAGCCACTGGGTCCGGGACTCGAACCATGGTCGACTACATAGGAGTTCAGCAACATAGACATTATGCTAACTGCTGGTTCCCATTTAATTTTTTTTATAGTGTGTATTTCTTCTTTTAGATTTTGCAAAAATTTCCTCACCTCCTGGAATTTGTCAGCTCCTTTCTCCTGTGCGTATTCTGCAGTTCGTTGTCTCTCTTCTCTTCCATTTCTGTTATCTTCGTCATTATGAATATTCTAAATTCTTGGGATTAGCAGTTAGTGTAATGGCTATGTCGCTGGACTCCCATGTAGTCGACCGTGGTTCGCATCCCGGACCTGGTGGCTTAAAACTCACACTGGGCACGTGTGCATGCGTGCCCAAGATCCCAAGAGGAGAATGGAGGAGAAGGGATTGCAGCATGGCCATCCCCCATGGGGGGTGATTTCTCGCTTTCTGTCTCTCTCAGTCTGTCTGGCAAGCACACGCGCCCTATAGCAAAAACCTCTCCAAAAACAAAATTTCTAAATTCTTTATCAGACATTTCCATGATTTCCATTGAACTGTCTATGGATGAAGAGGAGTTATTCTTTTACCTTGGAGAAGAGGTATTTTCTGCTTTCCCATATTTCTTGTGAACCTGCAGTGATTTCTAGTCATCTGATGGATGGTGTGTTTCTTCCAAATTTTTGAAGTTCAATCTGAGTGTTCAGGAGCTTGCAGAAGGAGGTGATCTGGAATCTCTTTGCCGTACCTTTTTTTTCCCTTTGTGCAGTGGATTCAGTGGGTATTGAGGAATATGTTAACCCCGATAGTATTTGGATTTTTGGCTATGGTTCCCTTAGATTCGTCTAAAAACACAATGCATAGAGATTGAGGAGCAGAGTGATGAGATAAAAGAAAAAGAAGGAAACAGAGAGAGAAAAACACACACACACACACACACACACACACACACACAAAGAAAGAGATAAGAAAAAGAAGGAAAAAAATATATTTTTTTAAGAATTATTTTATTTTACTTTATTTATTTTAATTTGACCAGGGAGAGACAGAGTGAGAGAGAGAAAGAGAGAAAGCCACCAGGTCCAGGACTCGAACTGTGGTCAGCCATATGGGAGTCCAGCGTCCTTAACCACCACGCCACCTGCCAGCCCCAAAAATGTATTTCTTTTTTTTTTTTTTAAACCGTGCGGTGCAAGTGCGCCGCGCAAAATCACTAATTCTCAGGAACAATGGTGGAGTCTTCTTCTGAAGGCCTGCCTTTTGCCTCTCCTGGAGGGGAGGGGGAAAGGGGATTATTAGCAAGATAAAGGAGGAACTGAAAACCAAGAGAATACCTTAAAAAATTTAAAAAAGGGGGAAGCAGCAACTGGCGTAATGGCTATGTCGCTGGATTCCCACGTAGTCGACCTAGGTTCGAGTCCCGAACCTGGTGGCTTAAACTCACACCAGGAGCGTGCATGCGCGTGTGTGTGTGTGTGCGTGTGTGTGTGCCCAAGATCCTGAGAGAAGGGATTGCGGCGTGGCCATCCCCCCCGGGAGGGTATGATTTCTCGCTTCCTGTCTCTTTGTCTCTCTCTGTGTTTCTGGCGAGAGTGCACGTGCTCTATAGCAAAAAAAAAAAAAAAAAAAAAAAATTTAGAAAGGAAAAATTACCAAAAAACGAGAAGATAGAGAGGCAGAGAGACAGAGACAGAGAAAGGGAGAAAACTAGAGGGGCTCCCTACACTCGAGTTTGGGGACTGGAGGCTGAATTATCAGTAGAAAATCTTCATTTCTCTTTTTCCCCTGAAGTCACTAGTTCTCAGGAGCAATGGTAGAGTCTTCTTCTGAAGGCCAGCCTCTTACCTCTCCACTCGAGTCTGGGGGCTGGTGGCTGAATTATCAGTAGAAAATCTTCTTTTCTCTTTTTTACAAAGGTTTTTTTTTTAATTTTTTTTTATTTTATGGTTCCCTAACCAATTTCAGGGTCTGAAATTATGGTCTCTGTTTAAATGCTAGGTAACTGAAGTAAGTTATCAGTAAACATTTATATGTGGGATCATTGTCTCCTAATAAGTTCAGAGTATTGGTAGAACGTGTGTGACTCGATCTGACCCAAATTAAAATCTTCTCACTCTCTCTTATTGTATGAATTCTGTTGAACGAAACTATCTGGGCCTTCCCTTCCTCATCTGTAAATCTTGACAGTTTCAAGCCCACTGGCTTCATGGTTTCTCAACTATGTATTGTTTTTTGAAATAGTTACAGAAGAACTTACAATATTTGGATATTGTCTATTTTTCCTCCCCTTGATTTTCTATCTATTGCGTTGTCAGAAATGTCATGATGCCTTTTCGCATAGAAAAATATAGGAGAAAATATGCCATGACTTTCCCACTAACCCAGTATTTACTGTGCTCAATAAATCACCAGGCGTGTGTTGTAATAGGCTACATTCTTCTACTGAGCATGGACTATGTTTGGATGCTGTATTCTATTAGCTGGACTCTTAGAGTTTGTGATGACTTTCCAGTCTATCTAATCCTTCAAATATCCTTAGGACATGATGAAGAGGTAAATTTTATCTCTTAGGCACTTATTTTGGAAAACATACCAAGCAGTAGTAACACCTGTCTACTTTTCTGGGGCATTGTATGGATGCTTGGAAAGGGAGGCACGAAAAGGTTAAGTAATTTATTCAAGGTCCACAACAGTAAACAAAACAATAAAACTAGTATTCAAACTTAGGTTCAACTAATTCAGTGCATAGCAGTTATGGCACTGGACTCCCACATGGCCAACTATGGTTCGAGTCCCAGACCCAGTGTCTTGAAAATCACACTGGGAATGGGTGCTTGTGTGCCAAAATCCCAGGAGGAGAATAGAGAAGAAGGGATTGTGGTGTGGCCCTCTCCATCTAACGGGTGATTTCTCACTGTCCCCCTCTGTTTCTCTCTGGCAAGCACATGCGCCCTATGGCAAAAACCTTAAAAATAGTAAGTAAGTAAGTAAATAAATAAATATAAGATAATATAATCTAATGCTGAAATAGTGAATCAAGAAATTTAAGTTTTACTTCCCATGTTTACAGTGACTTTACCTCAGTCCACTCAATCACCATAAAATGATTTCTCCATGAAGAAATGAGGATCCTGATGTCTGTCACTCAGGGATAGAATAAGCATTAAAAACTGAAACAAAACAAAACAAAACAAAAGCCTTCTGGTCTCCAGAGAGGACAAACATTGCATGAATTACAGTGATAATATTTTATATTGAAGATTTCTGAACAGGTTTGTTTTAAATAAAAGAAGATAAACTTTGGACCATGAATTCCCTGATTCTGGGAATTAAATAGTAACAAAGGTTGAAATAAATAGTTGTAGCAGTACCAAAAGAGAGTAGGATAATGGAACAATATCACCCAGGTAACTACCAGAAAAGTCTCTGGATTGTTTCAATTAGCAGCAAGAGTATGTGTTTCATGGGCCCAGGGCATATTAATCAACTACATTATGCCAAGACTGAGTTCTGTTTTTTACTAGAGGTCTGTTCTAAATCACTCTGTTCATAATATTGTCATCAAGTTTGCCATCCACGATTGAAGCACGTCACAAAATGAGTAAAGGAACTTTTTTTTCCCCCAGAGTATAACTACCAGAATGAGCCACAAAAGATAATAAAGAGGACTAAAATTTGTTTCTATGAGAGTTTGTTCTTCCAGACTATAAAATGCCCACCGAGTATACAATACCACATGAACTTCCAAGGGCAGACGGCACAGTTCTGTGCACAAACACCCTTAAGAGATGTGCTCTCTTAAAACTTTTAAAAGCATCACCTTTTTCTGGATGCCAAAAAGGCACTTAACTCGCTAGTAGCTGCCTCGGCCTATAGTGTGCGTGCGAGCTTATATGTGTGTGAATGTGTGTACACATATAAACACATAGTGTTTTATTTTGTTTTTTAGAATTTCCAGAGTGATATAATTACATATGCCTTATTCATTCCATCTATCAAAATCTACTTTTCAAGTTTAACTAGGTTTCCTCAATGGACTTTTTCCTTAAAAACATGCAATTAGTCACATATGGTAACTTTTCTCTTATTAGGGTAGAGCTCATGTCTACTAATAAGAGAAAATCTACAAAATTGTTTTAATTTTGGCATTGTCATTGAAGCTTCTAAATTGATGAGGGGTACCGGGAGAGTGAAAGTTGAGGGGGAGGAGAAGAAATGGAAATAAAAAGCACTTAACCTTTTTAAAAGTCAGTGTAAGCTTCTGGCAACTCACATAAATAAATTCACTTTAAGAAAGCTGCCCAAGGGTTAAAAGAATTTATTATAACTCTCCTGCCAAGAGGGTTGAACCGCTGACTTTTGACTAACCTTCACCCTATCCTGTCTGTTGATCACTGAGCCACTGCTGAGATGACCAGGTGACCAGGTGCTGAGAATACTTGAAATAAAGTTACCTTGCCTGAAAACAGAAACAGCTCATTGTGCATGGCCTTGACATTGCTTCAAAGGAGGCAGCTTATTCAAATAGGCAGACTACCAGATCCTCTGGTAGCACAGCTCTCCTATGCACCCCTCCCCCTTTTTTAAGAGAGATTTTTGCTATAGGGTGTGTACACTCACCAGAGAGAGAGACAGAGAGACAGAAAGCAAGAAATCACCCCCAAAGGGGGGATGGCCACATCACCATCCCTTCTCCTCCATTTTCTTCTCAGGATTGTGAGCACACACGCACACACAAACACACACACTGCATGAGTTTGAAGCTGCTGAGTCCAGCACTTGAACTGTGGTTGGCCATGTAGGAGTCCAGCGATGTAAACGTTACGCCATCTGCTGGTCCCTAATGCCCTTTTTCTAACATTGAGTTGGTGACCATGCTGCCTGCCTTCTTCATTTTGCCGTAATTGGGGTCTTCTTTTTTCACCCTCGATTCCTGTCCCGAGGCCGTTTGACCACAGCAAGTATAAATGGAAACTCATATCGCATTATGGAGCAAACACACAGCTGTTCATGTACTTAGCACTTGGACCCATTTACCAAAATACTATATAAAATTGTTTCTTAGTGACCAATTATTGAAATACTTTTTCTGAAGCTATAGGAGAAAAGCCATCATTTTTGTTTCACATGATTTATTACTAGCTTAATTATATACCAGTTCCCATTTTGCAATGTACTATGCATACTTACTTTTTTCTGTCATTGTTTCTCCCTCCCTTCACCTGCCCTTCTATTCTCTAGTCTCATGCATGAAAAAATGGGGTTAACTACTTGACTGTAATCACAGGAGATTGGGTTGAGACCTTGATCATCCAACTATTGTAATTGGGCAATGCATAGCCTTTTGAATCACATTCCTTCTCAAATTCTTCTTTTTTAAAAGTTTGAACACCTTTCTATTTTCTCTTATTTAAGTGAGCAAAGGAATTTTTAGGCTGGATCTGGAAGGTTGTGACGTCTCAGTTCCGGCCAATAGCCAGTATATTGGACATTGTCAGGATGTAGGATCAAGAGAGAAGGGAGCTCTCAATAAAGCACCATGAAAATCCTCTCACACCTTGACAGCTCCATGTCACTGTTCCTATTTTATATGACTGATAACTGATCTTGTTTGGGTTGTAGAAAGACAAAAACCCAAAAAGTCATCTTGCCCCACTTTTCTAGGAAGATTTAGGGAGGGGATTCTTGGGCCAGCAGGTGGCGAGTTGTTTAAGTTGCTGAATCTCCAACATGGCTGACTATGGTTTGAATCCTGGACCTAGTGGCTTGAAAATCACACGGTGCACGTGTGCGCGCAGTCCCAAAATCCCAAGAGTAGAATGAAGGAGAAGGGATTGTAGCATGGCCATCCGCCCTGGAGGGGTGATTTTCCACTTTCCTTCTCACTGTTTTTCTTTCTCTCTGGTGAGTGCACACACCCTATAATAACAACCTTAAAAAAAAAAAAAAAAAAAAGACAGGATTCTTTAAGGTCAGAACTAGAACAAAGTATTTGGTTTTGTTGAAGAGGCTGAAAAAGAAAACACTTTGAAGGAGAGGTGTAGATAAAATTAGTGCTCTGGTCTGAATCACAGTGAATGCTCAAGTGTTCGGTTGTAGAATGAGTGTGGGAGTGTGTTTCTATATTGGCATTTTGACATTGAAGCGGGTGAGATCAATGCCACCCTCCTGCAAAAGCCCTCTAAAACCCTTTCTTCCTTCATTAATATTTTTCCTTTGAAGATAAAGGAGCTGCTTCTAATATGTGTTAAACATTTCTTTCACAGTTAAATTGCTGTTTATTGGTATGTGGTATCCTTGCTATACCAGCCTGTGGTAGATATTCTCCATATAGCTCTAGATTTCAGTCTTTGTTTTAAGGATGAGGCTCTGTTATCTTTTCTTTTTTGACAAGAGTCTGTTTGGGGATAAAACATATTTTATGCAGCAAATTAAAAATAAATATTTAACTTTACTTTTTTTTTTTTTTTAAATCTAGAAAGTTCAAAGCACTCATGGCTGTTGTTACCCTTAGGTCGTTCCTCTGAGATGCATCCATTTTATCTTTGACCTACAGATAGGAAATCGAAGTACAGAATATTAAAGGCATAGCATCACATGCCTTGTATTTAGTAGGGGCTCAGTAAATGTCTGAAATTTATTAAATGGCTGGGTTATTTTTTCTTCTAGTTTTAGTCTAGTTAGAGTCTATGCTTTACAACTTTTTTTAAGCCATGGCACATATAGAAATTGAAAGTATTTATAAGGCATGTGGTATATTTTTTCCAAAGAACATTTCTAGTAATAACATAATTTATAGAGGTGTACACATTGAAAATCGTGTGCTACGTTACTATTGTATCTGTTGGGAATAAGATTGCCATAGAGCAGTAGTCTGTGACGTGGGTAATCAGCTGATATATCTTTTAGGCATCAGACGGTAGGATCATTAAGCCTTCTATCACATGGAATATACAAATGACTTGTATGAATCTCATACACTAACAGTCTAGCCAGTTTAGGTTTTACTTCAAACAGGTGGTTCTTGCACATGTAATAAAAAAATATATGCACGTGTACACATATGGGGATAGGTCTTCCATGTTCCATATTTCATTCCTATCTGGAGTCCTGTGAGTAGAAATTAGCCTATCGCACCAACAATTTCTCAGCCCCAAAAGAACTTGTATAGTCCGGAGCATCGCCTAATTCCATGAGTCCTCCTGATGGTCAAGTAAGAGGTTTTATCACCTATCACCTTAAATACCCCAACATCAAATAGATTCTGAACCATAGCCTACATTTCCAGAGCATGTAATTAGATGGAGTACAGATGGTTTTGGAAGTTCCACCTCATTCATCTTTACTTTGTTCCTGTGTGGTATTTTGCTCAAACCTGTTTGTTCTACAGCCTGCTTACTAATGACTCACTTTGTCCTGGCTAGTTATGGTTTAGGAGTATCAGGTCTTCCTGGCCATGGCTAAATGAGGAGGTTGTATTTGTTAAAGAGGGCTAATCTAGAGAAATACTCATTTCAAGTAAAGTGCTTGACTTTGATAAGGAAGGTATCATGATCATCATCATACTGTTCAGTGCTTTACAACATTTCTGGCACTATTCTGAGGTCATACATTTAATTTTTACAACAAACTTATGAGGTACCTACCATCATTCTCACCATTTTACAAATAACGAAACTGAGGTAAAGAAAGACTAAGTAATTTTTCTAAGATCATACAGATAGTAAATTGCAGAGCCACAATGCAAAACCAGAATACCTGGCTCTAAAGCCCGTGGCCTTATGGTCTATCTCTTCTCTAAGTGTTAATAGCTGAGTGTGGGGAGAGACACTTTAGGGAGTGAATGCATCGGCTACAGAAATCATGGTGCTGAGTGAGCTCTATGCTGAGTAATACTTCAAGAGGTACAAGACAGAATTGTGTAAGCATGGGAAGATGAAGGATTTTTCTTAGCAGGAACCACTACAGCTGCCATGGCAAGGTTGGAATCTGCCTGGTGACGACTGGGAGACTTTTTTCCATATAGATTGGGAGACCTATTTCCATATAGTGGAAGCTGGCAAGACAAGCCAGCATCACCTCCTCAAAGCAGAAAAGGAAAGGGAAGAAAACAGCAGCGGCCTTGTTGTATTCAGATGAACACATAGCCTAATGTGAAAACTCACACATTAGTTACATCAACTAGGATGATCTAAGGGTGGATTTTGGTCTTGACCCTGTGCCATAGCAAACAAAATGAAACTTTTCTGAGCTAAAGGTAATCAAGATGAAAGTGTATTTACATAGATGAGCAGTGGGATTTATCCAGTGACTCTGGAAGGTAATCCCTGGGTTCAACACTCCATGAATACCATGCTGTGTTCCTAAGCTGCTAAATTACTGTGAGCTTTTATGAGAATGGATTGTGGGAAGTATCTAGATGAAATTCAGCCTGTTTCACCTCGAGTCCAGTACCCACTAATGCACTCCAGGTGTGCAGGCTGCCTAGGCGTTTTGCCTTGGAAGCCTCAAAGAAGAACTTTCATCCCAAAAGGGGAGCTTTGAAGAATACCAAGGCCCTTCTATCTCTCGTGGGTTTTTTTTTTTCTTTTCTTTTTTATTCTTTTTGCCCACATTTGGTAATTGGAGATATTTGTGGTGTTAAAGCCGGACTTGTTCCCTCTCAGTCTGCCCCTCCAGCAGTGAAATTTTAAGCCTGTGGCTTCGATTGTGCACAGCAGTGATTTCTCTGCAGTGTCCCTCAGATGTAAAAGGAGAACAGCCGAAATACTAGAAAGGTGATTATAGGAAATCACCAAACAACAATTTTCCACGTCTATAGACTCTTTCATCTGAGAGCAAAAGAAGCTGGAGAGGGTGCCTCCAAAAGGAAAGGGGGGGAGGACACAATTTAAAACTCTGGTTATAGACTAAAGAATTAAAGATCAAAGGGCTGTGTCCTCAGAATTATACAGTGAGTCACTGGAAAAACTGGGTAAAATTCAGGCATCCTGCTCTCCAATCTTATATAGCTAATAAGTGCAATTGGCTTTTAAATAGTGCACTTATTTTAAAAATTTAGATCCAGTGCCATCCTAAAGAATATCATTATGTGTACATTAAGATTTCCAAGCCCTAGAGCATTGTAAGTTATTTTGCCATGATAGTATGGAGGGTGAGGTGAAAAGGTATTTGGGAAGCCCCTAGTGTGTGGTCTCTCTGCTCCTATGGGATCTCGGCCTCCCTTGCAAACCACTGCCACTATTCAGACTGTCTTGTGGCTTCAATTTAGTAGTTCCCTTTAAGAGAGATTTTTTCCAAAGCTAAATTAACAGCTATGAAATGTACTAAGGAACTCTGTGATTTACTTTTTCCAATTTTAACTGCTGTAAGCATTTCAGTTGGTTGTCCACTATTTCAAATCAGCGTGTTGGTTTTAACTTTATCTCCAAATCCAACAATTTAATATATTATAGACAAATGTATTTGCAGAGTTAAGGATTTGGATTTGCTTGGACAGAAGACATGTAAGCTCTATAAACATTTTAATATTCCATTAAATTTGGATTCTTTTTCATAGGTCCTCACTATATATGCGAGTTTCTATCTGTGGGTGAAGGTTAGGTTATCTGAAATGAACATGCCTAAGTTGTGTGTGTATGTGTGTATGTATGTACATGTGTGTACACATGTAGGTGTTCATATATTAAAAAAGTCAGGGAAATATTTAAACTTCTCACCACCCACCAGAAGCTGGAAGAAATACCTACTACAGAATTGAATTGGAAGGTACCTTCCCAAGCACATTCCAAAAGCTTACCTCCCAGGGAAGAAGCTGAGGCATTTGCAGACCTTCTTTGTTCCTTAGAGATTTAGGGGCATGAACTCTCTATGACTGTACCTCGAGAGGTGTGACATGGGAAAAATCACCTTTGGGCCATCCAGGAAGTACACTAGGGCTGGGGAAACTTTTGCAGATCCTTGAGATATGTGTAAATATTAAGATAGCAAAGGTATTGGAAAAAAAACTTTGATCTAGATAAATTAAGGCTTAAGGCTGGCCTAGCACTTCCTAGTTGTATAACTTTAGGTTGATTATTTAATTGCCATGTTCCTCAGTTACCTTATTTTTATTTTATTTTTTTTTGAGAAATACACATAGAAATAACTATCACTCTTATTTTCTTTGAAGATTAACTAAAAATACAAATGAAAGCCTCTGGGATATAGTAGATTTTCAATAAATGTTAGTTTTGCTTTCTCTCCTTCCTTCCCTCTTACATATCTAATTTGGAAAATCTATGTACTATCATTTATTTATTCCTCCCAATAAAACACTATCGAAGTCTTCTGAAAACTTAGGTGAACATTTGGATTATGCAGACTCATTTCATAATATGCCTATAACATATATATGATTCTATGTGTCGTTTGATATCTTAACCTAGGTGAAATTCAGATAGAATAAGATAAAAAATAATTTAGCATGATATTGACATTTGTCTACTAAAGCCTAGCCAGCAGATATGACCCTAGGCTGATAAAGACAAGCTGATCCAAGTCTTTATAGAATCTGACCTTCTCTACATGGCCTATTTGGCAACTGTCAGGGAGCCTTAACACTAGGAAACATAAACCACCAGATCACAATGACTTCATAAGTACAAATGTATTTCTTGCTCATTTATTTTTTTTTCAGTCCTTTTAATATTACTTTATTTTTTCTTTTTTTTTTCTTTTTAATTTTTTTTAATACATTCAATCACATATTTTAGCTTACAAGGTGATCATTTCAATATGTGAACATTTCTCCCTGGTCCAATTGATCAAAATATAACAATGCTACCTCCCTGTCTCAACAATGCTGTCTCTATATCCCTCCTCCAAATGTTTTTCCCCAGGCCCCACTCCTCCACACACACACCACATCTTGCATTCACACCCATCTCTTGTGTTTGTACATCCTTTAGCCCGTCAGCTTCAGTTATAGAGTGCGGACACTCGGTATATATTAAGTGGGGACATACAGTGTCTCTCCTTCATAGCCTGGCTTGTTCTTCACTCAGCAGTAAATCTTCCATATTTTTCCACTTTCTGTCAAAAGCCAGGGTTGTTTTTTTGTTTTTTTGTTTGTTTGTTTGTTTGTTTTTTTTTTTTTTTTTTTTTTTTTTTTTTTTTTTTTTATGGCTGAATAGTATTCATAGAATATATGTGCCACAGTTTTTCAATCCATTCATCCATATGGGGGCATTTGGGTTGGTTCCATGTCTTAGCAACCATGAAAAGTGCCGCAATAAACATCAATGTGCAAGCTTTTCCAATGAAGAATTCTTCTGTCCTTTGGGTCGATGCCAAGGAATGGGATTGCTGGATCATATGGTAGTTCTATTTGTAGACTTTTGAGGAATCTCCAAATTGTTCTCCACAGTGGTTGAACCAATTTACATTCCCACCAGCAATGTAAGAGCGTTCCCCTTTCACCACACCCACGCCAACACTTATCATTTTTTTTTTTTTTTTTAATCTTAGACATTCTGACTGGGGTTAGGTGGTATCTCATTGTTGTTTTGATCCGCATTTCCCTTACGATGAGGGATGTTGTGCATTTTTTCATATGCCTTTTGGCTATTCGTATGTCATCTTTAGAGAGTGTTTTTTTCAAATCCTTCTCCCATCTTTTAATAGGGTTGATCATCCTTTTTCCAATCAGCTTCTTTAGTTCCTTGTGTATTCTGATTATCAGTCCATTATCTGATGCATAATTTACAAAAATATTTTCCCATTCTGAGGGCTGTCAATTCACACTAATTACTGTGTCTTTTGCCATGCAGAAACTTCTTAGTCTGAGGTAATCCCACTTGTCTATTTTGGGGATTATTGACTGTGCTTTGGGGGTCTTATGTAAGAAGTCTTTCCCTACCCCAATGTCTCCCAGAGTTTCCCCAGCATTTTCTAGAAGCAGTTTAATAGTTTGGGGTCTTAGATTTAGATCCTTGATCCACTTTGACTTGATTTTTGTCAAAGGTGAGAGGTAGGGGTTCAGATTCATCTTTCTACAGGTGGAAATCCAGTTTTTCCAGCACCATTTGCTGAAGAGGTTTTCCTTTTCCCACTGGATTGACTGGTACCCCTTGTCAAAAATCAGTTGACTGAATGATTGGGAATTTATTCCTGTGGACTCAATTCTGTTCCATTGATCCACATGTCTGTTCCTGTGCCAGTACCATGCTGTTTTTTTTTTTTTTCTTTTTTTGGAGAGGTTTTTGCTATAGGGCGCATGCGCTCACCAGACAGACAGAGAGACAGAGAGAAGGCGAGAAATCACTCCCCAGAAGGGATGGCCACGCTGCAATCCCTTCTCCATTCTCTTGGGCATGCACGCACATGCGCCTGGCATGAGTTTAAGCCACCGGGTCTGGGACTTGAACCGCGGTCGACTACATGGGAGTCCAGCGACATAGCCATTATGCTAACTGCTGGTTCCTGTACCATGCTGTTTTGATTACTACAGCTTTGTAGGTTTTTTTTGGGTCAGGGAGTGAGATGCCGCCCACTCCACTCTTCTTGTGTAGAACTGCTTTGGCAATACGGGGTCTTTTATTATTTCAGACGAATTTTATGATTGTCTTTTCTAGATCTGTGAAGAATGTTTCTGGTACTTTGATTGGCATTGCATTAACTAGGTAGATTAGTTTGGGTAGAATTGCCATTTTGGTTATATTAATTCTTCCAATCCAGGAACATGGGATGTCCTTCCACTTTTTGGTGTCATTTTCAATTTCTTTTTTAAGCTTCTCATTTAAAGGTTCAGTAGATGCTTTTGATTTCTGGGAGTTTCTTTTCCAAGCAGGAGTTCTAAGATCAGTCTCCTTCCATCCTGTGACTCTGCCATTTCCAAAGAAGGACTTCCAATTTTACATTGAAAGAAGAAAGAACATGAGAAAAGATCATGTAGAAGGAGAATGTGGGAGATTTTTAGATGCAAAGTTTGGAAATGTCTCACATCATTTGTACCTTTTATTCCATCAGCTAGGACTTAGATGGCCATGTTGAGTGACAAGGGGAACTGGCTAAGGTGGTTTAGCTGTGCGTCCAAGCCCAAGAGAAAACAGGATCTTTAATCAGCCAGCGATCTCTAACAAATATGCTTATTGGTTTAGCCACACCCTTCCAGGCCTGTATTCCATTCCTTTCCTTGATTGACCCTTGTTTCAACTTACGATGTTAGTTTATGATTTTTATTTTAGTTGAGTTAACTTCTTATTTTTGGGATCTTAACTTACTCAACTTGACCTCAAATGGTATTCTAGTGATCCAGACTCTTGACCTCTGGCCACAGTTCCATTGAGAGAAGATTAGTATTATTTAAGAGTTAAAGGGAATCTTAGAGATCATTGAGTTTGACAATTATTTTTATGCTAGAGATACTTCTCTCTGAAGACCACTGATAAGTCTATTTGCACATGGAGTCAGAAACAAATTTCTCCAAATCTGTGTTTCCAAAGCTTTCTTTTTCATAAGACTTGAACATTTTGAAAGAGGGAGTGACTAATAAAAGGGAAGGGTCTCTCTAGTAAAGTGCAAAGTGTTTAAAGCTTTTGCTTTGACCATCATTAGTCACATAAATTTTTTCTCATCTTTAAACAAAGTTAATGAACTACAAGAATAATTAGAAATATTGGATACTGCACTCTTGTGGTACGTTTTATCTGTGGTTGGAATATGACTGATTCTTAGTTTAGTTTAGTTCTTTTTTTATTTTCTTTTTGTCTGTAAATTTTATGCAGTGGGATGCATGCCTTTTATACCTATTATCTCTTTTCTTCTCCCCCAGCCCAATATTTCTTTTTTTTTTTTTTTTTTTTTTGGAGAGGTTTTTCGCTATAGGGCGCGTGCGCTCGCCAGACAGACAGAGAGAGACATAGAGACAGAAAGCGAGAAATCACCCCCCAGGGGGGATGGTCACGCCGCAATCCCTTCTCCTCCATTCTCCTCTCGGGATCTTGGGCACACACGCACACGCGCCCGGCGTGAATTGTAAGCCACCCGGTCCGAGACGCGAACCACGGTCGACTACGTGGGAGTCCAGCGACATAGCCATTACGCTAACTGCTGGTTCCCAACCCAATATTTCTTAAAATGTGAAAATAATGAAGAACAAAAAGGATGGAGTTGATTTCCAGCCCCAACTACCTCATAGGGTTGCTATGAAAATTAGATCACAACAGTGTGTAAAGATGTACTTTGGGGACCAGCAGATGATGTAATGGTTATGTTGCTGGACTCCTATATAGTAAACTGCTATTCAAGTCCCAGACCTGGCGGCTTAAAACTCATGCTGTGTGTGTGTGCATATATGCTCAAATTCTGGAGAGGAGAATGGAGAAGAAGGGACTGTGGCATGGCCATTCCCCTGAAGGGTGATTTCTTGTTTTCTGCCTTTCTGTCTCTCTGGTGAGTGCACGTGACCTACAGCAAAAATCTCTCTCTCTCTCAAAAAAAAAAAAAAAAAAAAAGATAGACTTTAAGAAATGAATAACTATCTAATTTAATATTGTTGGCATGTTATGTTATTGCTAACAGGTTAGACTTAGCCTTAAAGAAATTCAGAGTTTCTAAAAAGGGTGAATGGAATGGCATGTAGAATTCTGGAATCTCTTAAATTCATTGTTTGGGTTTGCTGCTACTCCAACAGGAGAAAATTCCAGAAGCTCAAAATTCATATTGATTTCTCACAAAGATAATAACTGAAGACTATTTGCTACTAATACAGACATACAGCAAACTTATGAGCATTAGAATAATCATTTTAGGGGGCCAAATGGTGGTATAGAGGTAAAATACAGTGATCTGTAACATTGACCCACATAGAAAGGTTCTGGGTTGGTGTCCAGACCTTCTGAGTACATCAGATACACGTGTCCATGATCTGGGGCTGGCTGAAGCTGGAGATGGATCATGACAGTAAGACCCTGTCAGGGATGTGGTCTGTGTGTGTGTGTGTGTGTGTGTGTGTGTGTGTGTTTATGTATCTGTCTTGTTTTGGAAGAAATGAAAGAATGAACTTTAAAAACTCATCATTTTAAAGACTGCCGCCAAAAACTATATTTCAGCAAGGAATTACACTATCTTCTTGAATAATTTATGGAGGAAGAACAAGTAGACAGGTAGATGAAGCTGGCATGCTAATTTAAAGAATCTTCCTTTGGGGAACCAGCAGTTAGTATAACGGCTATGTCGCTGGACTCCCACGTAGTCAACCGCGGTTCGCATCCCGGACCCGCTGGCTTAAAACTCACGCCGGGCGCATGTGCGTGTGTGCCCAAGATCCCGAGAGGAGAATGGAGGAGAAGGGATAGGGATTGCGGCGTGACCATCCCCCCTGGGGGGTGATTTCTCGCTTTCTGTCTCTGTTTCTCTCTGTCTGTCTGGCGAGCGCATGTGCCCTATAGCGAAAACCTCTCCAAAAAAAAAAAATCTTCCTTTGGTGGGACCAGCAGTTAGCAAATGGCTATGTCGCTGGACTCCCATGTAGTCTACTGCGGTTCGCGTCCTGGACCTGGTGGCTTAAAAACTCACACCGGGCGCGTGTGCGTGCGTGCCCATTATCCCGAGAGGAGAATGGAGGAGAAGGGATTGCAGCGTGGCCATCCCCCCGGGGGGGTGATTTCTCGCTTTCTATCTCTCTGTCTCTCTTTGTCTGGCGAGTGCACAGGCCTTAAAGCAAAAACCTCTCCAAAAAAAAAAAAAAAAGAGAGAAAAAAAAAAGAATCTTTCTTTGGTATATTATGTTGAAATGTGGGGACCTGCTCCTTGGTGGTGGCTCGCACGTGAAAGCTGTTAGTTTTCCTATCTGGCCCCCCTCAACCTTTGTGATTGTAGGCCACCATCAAGAGATTTTATTTAAATTAAACTGATCCTTCTTGTGTCTTACTGTATGTAAAAGTAATGCATAGCTATAAAATTCAGACTTTTAAGACACACATTATGAAGAAGGAGAAAAGTCCTTTATTATTTTAGACTCAATTTCCGTTATCAAGTTCGAAGACAGTCCTTCACATTTTTTCACTGCACATATTAAAATATTTATTATTTAGTTTCTTGACAAAGAATATATTTATATGTCATAAATTCTCTTGCACATTCTTTTCTCTTACCACATCTTAGACACATTTCATAGGAGGGTTTTCAATACTGGTTTTCTTATTTTTCTCATATACTCTTTTAGAATCTCTTAGTACTTGATCTGGATGATATATACTTTACAAAGTTAAGAAAAGAAAGAGATTAGCTAGTGATTTATTCTATTTTAGGTAAGAGCTTTTTAGAATTATTATCAGAAGCAGTTGTGAGGCAACAGTATTAGCTCCCCTTTCCTGTTGGCCAATCTGTTACTCACGAGTGTTATATTGATAGTGTGAATCATGAATTAATGTCTTCAGAAAAGCAATTATTTTCTACCCTGGTCATCTTTTCAGCAATAGGTTTATGGAAACTAATTAAACTTAGGGATGAAGGTGCTCTGTTCTGGAAAGATGGAACCTAGAAGCAAGTCTGACCTAGTCACTCTCCTATTTAAAAACCTCTTGACTTCCTTCTTTAAAGCATAGACTCCAAATTTATTAGCTTGGTCTGTAAGATTTTCCTGGCTCACTCTCCAACCTCAATGCCCAGCTCTCTATTCCATGTATTTATGCTTCAGAAACACAGATTTCTTGCTGTTTCTCCCCCTTATCTTTTGCATTGACTTCCCCTCTGCTAGGATGCTTTTTGCTAGCTTCTATGCTTAGTGAGGTTCATATGTTTACAGCTCTTTAATGAGGCTTTGCTCAACTCTCTAGGCACAACTCCTCCTTCTTCTCTACTTCTGTTATGGTTGTCTAATATTAAACAATAGTACAACTTACCTTACCTGTCTTAATCATTCACTCATTCATTTATTCGAGAGATTTTTGCTATGGGGCACATACACTTGCTGGAGAGACAGAGACAGAAAGTGAGAAATCATCCCCTTGGGGGACAGCCATGCTGCAATCCCTTCTCCTCCATTCTCCTCTCAGGATCTTGGCACACACGCACACGCATTCAGCATGAGTTTTAAGCCTCTGGGTCTGGGACTCTAACCACACTTAACTATGTGGGAGTCCAGCGATATAACCTATACCATCCACTGGTCCCTCTTTTAACTTTTCATCATGGTATAATTTATATACAATAAATATGGAAATCTCAAGTACATAGATGATGAATTTGTCATGTCTGAATTTGCTCACCCCAACCGTGAGCCTTCAGAGAATAGAAGCCATCATCTCTTCATTCTTATAGCCTCAGAAGCACTCAATATGTGCTTGAGTGACTATGTGTGACCACTAGATAATTTCATCAGTCCATCCGGAATAGATTTCTTTATGTAAAGGGTATTTTAAGCGGTGGTTTTGTAGGAATGTGAAATCAAGTAATATTTATTCACTTTCTTGCCATTAATCTTGAGTTAATAGATGCAATCTAAGATATTGATTTCTTCAGAGGCAATTATGGATCAATGAATAAAAACAAATTTCATCCATGTTTCTACTCAAAATTTTATTAGAAAGTATAAATCTTTTTATTTTTCCTTAATTTACCAGAGGGTGTGTGCACTCATCAGAGACAGAGAGAGAATGAGAGGGAGAAAGCACCCCTGCAGTGGTTCATGGTCACTCTGCAGTCCCTTCTCCATTTCCACACCCTGTCGAGATTTGAGGTACATGTGTGCATACACTTGGTGTGTTTTTCAAGCCACAGAGTCTGGGATTCAAAGTCTTGGCCATGTGAATCCATTTGCCTTAACCACCAGATATGGAACCTGCCCTAGAAACTATAAATCGTAAGACTTGAGATATTAAACACCGAAGAAATATGATTAGGATCACACTACCTTTTTGTTCTTATTTATTCCTTATTTTAAAAAAAGATCTTCCCTTAAATTCCTAAATCTAAGTGTAGATTGCTTAAAAAATGGAATGATGTTTAATTTCAAAATTATGTCTCCACTAAGAGTTGCAGACATAGTAAAGGAAATGGTATTTATTAGTGTTAAAAGTTTTAAAAGTTAGATATCAGAAAACGTGCTCAGAGTAATTTGATTCAGCAAGAGACTTTAGTAGTCTTCCTTGAAAGATGATCCAGAAATCAATCCTTTTCATTTATATTTGGCCCTCAAAGGAAATAAACACATTTCTCTATTTAAAATGCTGGCCAAGTTACCATTTTTGTGCTACAAAATCTAGGCTGAAATATCATTACTTTGTACTGATTCAGATTTAAAACTTTTCTTTGGAAATATGTATGGGAAAAGGTAAATAGTATCCCTACTTGGACATGTTTTTCTTCTGTGTTCAGTGAGCTAGAATGCCTTATGTCTTTTCAGTTTCTCTTAGTTTTAGTATACAACTATACTTCTTCCATTAATTAACAATCAATAGGGACCAGCAGATGGCATATTGGGGTTACATTACTGGACTCTCACATAGTTGACTGTGGTTTGAGCCCTGGACCTGGTGGCTTAAAACTCAGGTCAGGTGTGTATGCGTGCGTCTCCAAAATCCTGAGAGGAGAATAGAGAAGAAGGGATTGCGGCATGATCATCCCCCTGGGGGAGTGATTTCTCGCTTTCTGTCTCTGTCTTTCTGGCAAGCTCACATACCCTATTGCAAAAACCTCACTCTTTTAAAAAAACAAAACTAACAAACAAAAACCCATCAGTTAATTAGCCCTTTCATTCACATATCAGTCATTGTCGATGTCTATTAAATCCAAAGTACCAAACATGAGTGTATTTCAAAAAGTCTGTGGAAAAAGGGAATTAAAGTATAATTTAATTTTGGTGTGAAAAAAATTCTAAATCCATGCATAGTTTTTTCATAATGCATACAATCTATAAACCTTTTGAAGATTTCATTTTTGGTGTAACCAAGATGAAAAGTTCAGATTAAAATATTATCTTGGCTCTCTAAAAATTTTAATAAGTTACTTTTTACTCTTTGGTGTTAATTGACTCAATATAGCAAGCATACATTTAAAATCCACTCTGTGGTGAGTACTGTTCAAGTTATAGTCCATAAGCTCTCTAGAAGTTAAGATTTTCTCATTGACTTAAATAATAGCAAACAAATGTTAATTTCTCCATGTGATTATACATTTCATTGGTAATAATAAAGTACAAGATTCAAGCAAACTTCTTTTTTGGAATGGTATCTGTTTAGTTCTCATTATTGTTTAATTACTGGGCTGGCCTATGGTGGAGTGATTAAGAGAGATGGGTTCCCCATGGCCAACCACTGTTTGAATCCTGGTGCAGGTGTCTTGAAAAATACCCTGTATACGTGTGTACATGCATACATAAAATCCTGACAGGATGGAGAAATGGAGAAGGGAGTACAGCATGTCCACACCCTGTTGGGGTTTCTTTTATTTTTTCCCCCCTCTCTGTCTCTTTCTGGTGTACGCATGACCCCCGGCAATTAAAAAAAAAGTTATTGGGGTAAGCAGGTAGCATGATGGTTAAGGTGCTGGACTCCTACATGGCCAACTGGGGTTTAAGTCCTGGACCTGGCAGCTTAAAACTCACACTGGGTGTGTGTGCATGCATGGCCAAAATCTCAAGGACAATGGAGAAGAGGGAGTTGCAGCATGACCATCCCCCAGGATTAATTTCTTGCTTTCTGTTTCTCTGTCCCCCTCTATCTATCTGGCAAATGCATACCCCCTATAGAAAAAATCCCTTGGTACCAGCAGATGGTGTAACGGTTATGTCATTGGACTCCCACATGGCTGACCCTGGTTAGAGACCCAGATTTGGTGGTTTTAAAATCATGCCAGGTGTGTGTGTGTGTGTGTGTGCATGTGTGCGTGCATGCCCAAGATTCCAGGAGGAGAAGGATGGTCACACCCATGGAGGATGATTTCTTGCTTTCTATCTCTCTGTCTCTCTGGCGAGTGCACGTATCACACCCTGGGAGAATGATTTCTCACTTTTTAATCTCTCTGTCTTTCTGGTGAACATATGTGTCTATAGCAAAAGTCTCTCTCAAAAAAAGAAAAAAATCTTTTTTAAAAGAATTATTTTATTTAATTTTATTTATTCATCCATTATTTATTTTAATTTGACCAGAGAGAGAGTGGGGGGAGTGGGGAGTGAGACAGCAAGCCACCGGCTCTGGAAATTGAACTGTGATTGGCCATGTAGGAGTGTCAAGCGCTTTAACCACCATGCCACCTGCTGATCCCCAAAGAAATTGCTTTCAAAAAGGATTATTATAAATTTTAAAAGAGTTTGAAAATGAAGAAAGATGATCTAATAAAACTAGAGTAGAATAGTGAAGGTTGGAAAGGGTAAGGGGAAAGAAGAGGTGTTGCTTAACAAATACAAAATTACAGAGAAATAAGATGAATGAGGTATTTTCATGTTATATTTTGAGTTGTCAGGAAAGTCATGATACCAACCATTTTTGTATAGAAATAATAGCATGCTAGGGTAACAAGAGTTAACAGTAATTTCTTGTATATCTCATATTAGCTAAAAGAGGGTATCTTGAATATTCCCAACACAAAGAAATGATGCATGTTTAAGATAATAGGTATGCTAATAGATATGCTGATCTGAGTTGACCATTGCATATTATATTCTCATACTATAGAGTGACAGACCACTCTATACACCATAAATATGTATAATTATTATGTGTCAATAATAACAAAAATTTTTAAAGTGTATCTGTGTTAGATAGATGTCATTGTTCATTTTTAGAGGAATTGAGTAGCTTGTTGGCATAGTCAAAAATAAAAATGTAATTGCTTAAATCTTAACTTGTGTGCTCATGTTTAGAAACCAAACTTCTATGGTGTTAACATGTGACCCAATGATTAACAGACAAAAATTAAGCATAAGTGCTTGGATCGTGGTTTTAAAGAAGTCATAGATCTAACTTATAGAAACTTAAGCTTCTGTATTACAGAGTTTGAAAGCATTACATGATTAGGTTATTTACTAACACAACTCAATAAAAGGTAACTTGAGGCCTTACTATAAGAAACTAAGTACTAAGTGATATGATTACTTACTGAAATGAGAAAAGTTGGACTCTTCCCTTAGTTTTCACTGTTATGGGCAAGGGGAAAATAGCTCTTAGAACTAGATACTGAACCCCATCTAAAACTTGGAGGGGACGCTGGCAGCTTCTCAAAGCATACTTTTATAGGGAAGGAGATAATGGCTGACCCTTTCCTTCGGTCTTCTGTGGTCTGTCTTTTGAAAGCTCAGGCCTTACCCAGAAAAAGGTTTTCATACTCAGAGAAAACCCAGATTGCTTTGTCTTTGCTTGTAAATCAAGGGGAGAAGCTTTTTTTCTGTTCCTCTAAGAGTTTTCTGCCCTCAGTAGAGAACAGAGAAAGAGTCTATGTCATTACTCACTCACAAATTGTTTACCACTATAATCTAAAGGGCACTTGCCCATGACAGGCAGTAAAGTTACCTTGGTTGTGTAAGAATAACCTGAGTGGTTTACTCAGACTGTTCACAAATGTTTGGACATTATTCAAGGACTGTATAAGACTGACCAATTAGCTCTGATTTTACTGTTCTTCTCAGATTCACCTTTATACCATCCAATCACGGTTGAGAGGAGTGAGGGTTCCTGAAATGGCAACACTACTGACTTCCCAGCCATGTGACACAGCTTTTCAGACACCGAGTTAAATTTCAACCCAGACATCTCTCTTTAATTCAGGTCACTTACAGGCCAGACAAAGCCAAGGTCATGTGTTGAACCAATATAAAGAGTATTTTTGGTTCCAATAACTATAATGTTATTCACTGCTTGAAATACTATACCCTGGTTAATCATAAGTTGCAGCTGTTGTGTCCTTTTATTTATGAGCGCTTAATCAAGAGGACACAGCAAGGGCCACTGTTTGAAACGAGCCTTTCATGAGGTCTTCCTTTTGGATGCTCCTTCCTCTCATTGTGGAAACAAGAGGAATTCATGTTGACTTGTAAAATTATTGGCTAGTATATACAGGCCTCCCTGAAAACAGATTTTTCTAGTCAAAGTTTGAGTGATCAAATTGTAATCTTCATGTTTCAGTGAATGACAGTGGGAACATTAAACCAGTGCTCTCCAGACAATTCCTTTTATTTGGCCCCAAATTTGATTAAATCTTTAACGTCAGCTCTCTAAAGTTGTATGTTGGCCATCTGGAAACAAACTTCTCTATCCAGAATTCAAGTTGTCTATAACTCTGTGTTTATGCTGATACCTAAGTAAATACTTAGACCAAAGCTCTTTGTGCCACTCTTTTTACTGGCCTCTGACCAGGCAGGTAAAACTTTAAAGAATTCATCTTGTGAGTTACCCTTGTTAAAAGAGCAGCATATTTAGGAGCTTGGAGAGGTTTATTTTATGAATTCTGTTTGTTTTTGCCATACAGCACATGAACTCACTGGGGAGAGACAGAGAGAGGGAAAGTGAGAAATCATTTTTCTCATTGGTGATGGCCATACTGCAGTCCCTTCTCTTCCATTCTTTCAGGATTTTGGGCAAGTGCACACACTTGCCCATGTGACTTTTAAGCCTCTGGATCCAGGACTTGAACTCAGTTGGCCATGTGGGGGTCGAGTACCTTAGCCACCACGCCACCTGCGGGCCCCACCTTCCACACAGTACTTAACCACTGTGTTACAAGTCCAGCCCTTAGCTCTTTTTTTTTAGGTAAGGTTTTTTTATTGTTGCCCAGGCCAGCATCAAGTTTGTGACCTTCTTGTTTCATCCTTCCAGGTTAGTGAATCACAGGTGTATGCCTCCAACCCTGACCTATAGGTTGAACCAGGAATCGAATCTGGGCCTCCTATGTTGTCCCAGCCAACAGAGCAGTGTCTTAGCAGTGTACATTACCATGGTTGGATTGATCTGCATTTTTCTAAGATACTTAAAAATTATTGGGACCAGCAGATGGCATAATGGCAACGTTGCTAGACTCCTATGTAGTTGACTGTGGTTCAAGTCCCAGACCTGTTAGCTTAAACTCACGCCGGGTGCATCTGCATGCGTACCCAAGATCCCAAGAGGAGAATGGAAGAGAAAGGAGGTGATTTCTCACTTTCTGTCTCTCTGTCTTTCTCTTTTATGGTGAGTGTACATGCGCTATAACAAAAACCTCTCCAAAAAAAAAAAAATTATTATGGTCAGTCAGCCAGAATAAAAATGATGTAACCCCTGCCTCCAATCTGTTTTGACCAAGTCAGGTTGAGGTAAGAGTGATAGGAAATGAGCTTTTCTGACTGAATATATTTGTTTGGACCTCTTTCAAGTTTCTCAACCTCTGGCTTCCTTTCTACGTGTATCTAGCTTTCAATGCTCTTTTTTGTGTAGAATGGCATATTAGCTGTTGGAAATAATAGGGATCACACTCTGTATACCAGCAATAGTCTGTGCTAATATGATCACACTCGAGGACTACTTAATACCAGGAACTCAGGCAGAAATGGCATTGGACAGGAAAACAAAAAAACATGTAAAGAAGGCTGTCTAGGACTGAAGGAAAAGTTACTGGATTTGTT
Organism: Tupaia tana; assembly: GCA_026018925.1. NCBI lineage: Eukaryota > Metazoa > Chordata > Mammalia > Scandentia > Tupaiidae > Tupaia > Tupaia tana. The sequence continues at coordinate 233,383,406 of JAKSZU010000001.1, forward strand.
TAAAAAATTAAGCTTATGGGACTAGCAGATGGTATAATGCTTATGTTGCTGGACTCCCATATACCAGACCATGGTTTGAGTCCCAGACCAGGTGGCTTAAAACTCATGCCAAGAGCATGTATGTGCTTACCCAAAATCCCAAGAGGTTCATGGAAGAGAAGAGATTGTGGCATGGCCATCCCCCCTGGGGGGTGATTTCTTGCTTTCTCTTTGTCTCTCTATGTCTCTCCAGTGAGCACACGAACTCAATAGCAAAAATCTCTCTTAAAAAAAAAAAAAAAGCTTATGAGTTATACTGTCTCTCTTTGCAGCACAGATAAAAACTGTAGATTGAGGGACCATTTCAACATCACAGCTACAAGTACAACTTACAATGGAACATTTTTTTCATTTTGGAAAAAAGTAATTGCCATTTTGTAATGGAAGACAAGGATGGCTGGAAAGAAAACTTTTATGCAACCAACACAGCTTGATGAAGGGAGCAGAGTCTAGTTTAAGAACCTCTAAATGAGGAGATCTCTATTTTGACTTTACTGCTAGTCTAGTCAAGAAAAAGGGTCTACTGTTTTCAGAACTGCTAAATTTTGTAGACAGTTCAGTGATAGTAGAAGACATGGTGTCTGCCTTTGAGAGAGTGAAAATTGAATAGACAGCTCACATATAATAGGATCAACAAAAGAATGGTGTTAGGATGTAATCAAAGTGCCACATGGCTAACTACAAACCAGAAGGCATGGAATGGATTACCGTGGAGTCTATGGTTAGGTAGCTTTAGGTTTCTTGAATATTCTCCATGACTCATTAATTTTCTTTTAAACTGAGGATTATATCTGCCTTTTACCAAGAACATAGGAAAGTCAGAGTAATGTTTAGAACTGTGAACTTAGAACTTGGAGTCTCTTGTAAATTTGTAAATATTGAGTGATAATCAGATATGATAGTGGTAGAAGAAGACATTTGAAGATTAATAGCCTGCAGTAAAAGAAATAAGAATGCTTTGGTAGTATGATTATGTGAAACATATTCTTCCTTTAGTGTGATAAAATGTGACTTTTGATCAAGTGGCGACTTAGAAGAAACATCTGTACTAAGGTGGACTAGCCTGATAGCACAGTGGTTAGATGCTACACAGAGGTTGTCGGATCCCCCATGGCCAACCAGAGTTCATGTCCCAGCCCCATTGGCTTGAAAAACATGCTGAGTGTGTGTGCCCAAGGTCCAGATGGGATAGAGGATTGGAGGAAAAAAGATTGTGGCATAATCAGGTCCTCCTGGAGGGCACTTTCTCTCTCTCTTGTGTTTGCCTGCTTACATTAAAAAACAAACAAACAAAACAACAACAAAAGCAAAACTATCTCATGTAAGTATCTCTGACTTTAAGAAATATAAAATGCATAATTTCCTACTGATACTGCTGTTTACTTTTAATTTTACTCCATTTATTAATTTTTCAACATATAATTACTTTTTATGTACCAGATAGCAGCCTCTATACTAAAGCCTGGAAATATAAGATTGAGGAAAACATGGACTCTATTGCTAAAAAGTTTGAGGAGACTCCAAGGGGAAAAATAAGGTTCTATTACTTTAAGTAGTTAAGGTAGCTTTTTTTCTACAGTTGAATTTGAAAAAAAGTAGATTTTTACCTAGATTTACTGTATCTTATTCATTTACTCATTTGTTCACTCATTTATTCATTCATTTTTCAAATTAATGGATACTAGAAACCTGAGTTATTCTTGATCTCTCTCTTTTATTTGCCCTCTTTATGCAAACAATTTCCAAGTGCTTTCCACTGTCTCCAGAATAGGTGTTGAACTGTCGATTTCTCAACATTTGTAGTATCTTAACTACTTCAGACCCCCCTCTAACTGGCCTCCTAATTTCCATTCTTGTTTTCCTATAACTACTGGTTTTCAAACTTTATTGACTGGGACCAGCAGGTGCCATAGTAGTTAAGGTGCTGGACACTCCCAAATGGCCAACAGTCCCAGACCTGGTGGCTTGCTTTCTCACTTTCCCTCTCTCTATGTCTCTTTGTGTGTCTTTCTCTGGTCAAATTAAAATAAAATGAATAAATAAATAAAGTTAAAATAGTTAATTCTTTAAAAAAATAAACAAAACTTTATTGACTATGACCCACAATAAAAAAGTACACTCATGATATCCCCAGTAAACATATGTATATCTGTAAGTAAATCTGAAACAAAAGATTCACAAAATAATACATGTCTCTACTCTGTATGATGAATTCTGATATTTTAAATACATCTGTTCTCTTTTTTTTTCATGCTGGGCATGATTACCTAATTCATTTCATGATCCACTAATGATTTGGAATACACTATTCTAGTCCTTTTCAAAACAGCTGGCAGGGGGGTGGGCCGCTCCCTGGCCTGGTGGTTAAGGAAGCTGGATCTCACATGATCAACCACGCAGTTCAAATCCTGGCTCCAGCAGCTTGAAAAACACGTTGGGCACGTGTGTGTGCATGCCCCAAATCCTGCCAGGGTGGAGAAATGGAGAAGAGAAGTTGTGGTGGGACCATGTACTGGGGGTTGGGGGGGAGTGCTTTCTACCTCTCCATGTCTCTCTTTCTGTTCCTCTCCCTGGCAAGCACACATCTTCTCTGGCAAATTGAAAAAACAAAACAAAAAAAAAAAACAAAACAAAACAGAAAAACAGGCAAGCTGATGGTTTCATGTCATTTGCCTGCCAAACTAGGTATACACTAACAATAACAAACCTAGCAAGCCTAGGTTCCACAGCTCCTACCTTCCTCTCCTTTATCTTGCTTCTGAACTCTTTCATACAGGCTCTTTCTTCTCTGTGGAATAGTCTGCCCTTCTTCAAGGGATGCACACACATGTGCTCAGCATGATTTTCAAGCTGCCAGGTTCAGGACTCCAACTGCTATGGACCATGTGAAAGCCCAGCACCTTAACTAGGATGCCACCTCTGACCCTTCTCTTTACTTTTCATTCATTGCACTTACTCCATTTTAATAGTTACGTTTTTCTGTATGCACTTACTCCATTTTAATAGTTATGACTTTTTGTTGAACATTGGTGGCTCACACTAGATTGTAGTTTCTGTGATAATTAAGACAAGCTCTGTTTTGTTTATTGCTAGTCCACAGCACCCAATATAGCCCTTGCACAGTCAGCAAGTATTTCTGGAACTTAACTTGGTGTCAGACACTATACTTGGTTTTAGGAACACAAAGATGAATAAGGCATAGACGTTACTCTCAAAGAGTTCTGCTTTCTTGGTGTAGTATGTTTAAAGACAAGGTGAAACAAGTTAATAAGCCTATTAGGAAGGGTATTAGAATGCTAGAATTCTTATAAACAATGGCTTCTAATATTTTTTTTAAGGTTTTTACCATAAAGTGTGTACACTTGCCAGAGAGAGAGAGAGGGTAAGTGAGAAATCACCCTCCAGGGGGATAGCCATGCTGCAATCCCCTCTCTTCTGTTCTTTTCCTGGAATTTTTGGGCACACACATACGTGTGCCTGGCATAATCTTCAAGCCACTAAGTCTGGGACTTGAACCGTGGTCGGCCATGTGGGAGTCCAGCACCTTAACCACTATGCCACCTGTTGACCCCAACAATGGTTTCTTTAAGACTAACTAGGGGGAAATTTTCCTTATTTACTCATAACACAAATGAAAGGAATCGCAATGGTATTATTGAATCACTATGAGTAAGTTTCTCACCGATGGCTCAGCTGTGATGATGATGGTACATGCTGCTGAGTCTGTGTGCTGTAGGCTGAGATTATGTGTGAAGACTGCCTGCAAGTCCTCATCCCACCAGGCCAGGTGCAGTGGCACAAACCTGTAATTCCTACAACTCAGTAGGTTGAGGCAAGAGGATTATGATACCCTGTCTTTAAAAAAGAAAGAAAGAAAGAAAGAAAGAAAGAAAGAAAGAAAGAAAGAAAGAAAGAAAGAAAGAAAAAAGTCTCACTGATATATACAAGGATTTAAGCCAATGATAGGTACCTTTATTTTTAATATCATTTTTGTATCATTATGCAGTTCTCAAACTCATAATATTTCTTTTTTGTTTGTTCGTTTTTATCTTTTTTATGTGCTTGCCAGAGAGACAGAGAGAGAGAAAAGAAATTAACCCCTCAGGGGTTGGCCACACTACAATCCTTCCTCCATTCCCCTCTTAAGATTTTGGGCAGGAATGCATTTGTGTCCAATGTGTTTCTCAAGCTGTAGGGTCTGGGGCTTGAACTGTGGTCGGCCAGGGGAAATCCAGCACTTTAACCATTGTGTCACCTGCTGGCCCCCAGGCTCATAATCTTAAAGTTAGAAAGAACCTAATAAGGCACTGAGAACAGTCTCTTATTAATGCTGGAATATTCAATCATGAGGGGTCTTCAAAAGGTTCCTGTATTATGTGAAATATGTATTAGAAAAAACTATGCATGGATTCTAATTTTTTTTTTTACCAAAATAAACTTTAAGTCTGTTTTTTTTTTCCAGGAACTTCTTTTAACATCCTGTTAATTCGATGTTTATTAGACTTTGAATCCTCCCAATGCCAGAAAAGTAACCATTACATGAATAGCCTATTTAATTTGGGGACAGTTTGGTTAGAAAAATTTTCATTATATTTCACTGTATATATTGATATTTTTCTGCCTATTTGTCTGTCCTTTGGAGTCATGGAGATAAGTTTGCTCTCTCCACAGAACCACCCTTGAGCTAAGCTGCCCAATAAGTTCTTTTTCACAGTTGAAACAAGCCTGGTTTATCCACTTATTCCATATATGACATGATTTCCACAGCCTTTCTTGCAACTCTTGACGTGCTCCAGTGTTCTGTATATTCTTTAAAACTTGGCACCCAGAACAGAGGCAGCATTCCAGCTGTGTCCAGACCAGTATGAAGCACATGGGGACTATTTTGTTTCTTACTCTGAACACTATACTTCTGCTAATCTGGCCTTAAATTGCACTAGGGTTTCAGCAGCCAAGTCACACTGTTGGCTTATACGATGTTCACAGTCAACTAAAACCCCTACGTCCATTTGACATGAACTTTTGTTCAACCTGGTCATTCTCCCTTCCCGAACTTAGGCATGTAATAGTTTACTTTCTTATATCCTTGTAATAGATTTTTACATTTATTCCCATTCATTTTTATTTTATTAACTTCAGACCAAACTTCTAGTCAGTCTTTTGTGGGGTCTACAGGCTTGGCAAAAGAAAAAACTCTAACTCCAGTGAATACCACAAACAGTTATTTGCTTTAAGTTCAGGAAATGAAAAGTTGTGCTGGTTTTAAGTTTCTTAAGTTGCCTCCCTCCTCCATCCTTTCCTCCCTCCCCCTTAGTGCTTTGGTCTGAGGCCCAGCGGAGGATGGCTACAACTAGACTGCATTAGGGAGGGCCCAGCTCTCATCCTCCAATGCCACCCTTCAGCTATAGCAGGGGTCTGTCTTGGCTAAGCCAAGGGATCATCTAGCTTCACTGAGAAAACCTTTGCTGCCTAGTGACATGCCACCCACTTGCACCATTGCATTGTCTGGCAGGTTTGGCTCATCATCTTCCAGAGGAAACAGAAAACAGCCCCCCCTCGCAATCTCTTTTGTCCCCACAATCCAGCTCTGGAAAATATCTGAAGGCCGCAGAACTGGGAGTAACCTTTGATGTTTATATTGGCTGGCTCTTTTTCCTTTTTACTTCTTTTTCGTCTTCTTCTTCTTCTTTTTTTTTTTTAATAATCAGGGTTGTAGAAAATGTGGAGAATTAGCCGCATGACAGCAACAGAGGAATTCATTAGAGAAACTTAGATGAATTCTGCTCAGATTTCAGGCTCTCAGGCAGGAGTCACAAAGGAGTAATCATCTTCTAGTTGTTTTTAATCATTTCTTTTGTGGTACCTTCCTTGTCCATGAAACCAATCTCAGTGTCCAGCATGGGGAAGCCTGAGAAGGCAGGCTGTCCAAACGGGGGCTTTGATTTGGGGATTACTGAGCAGTGTTAACTGCTTCCTTCTAACCTCCCTTTGCTGAGTTGGAGAAGGCAATTGACAATGCCATGCCATTGCTTCTATTTAAAGTGTTACCCATTAAAATGTTTTTTCTAAAAATATATAAAATATGTGCCTAAACTTTTATTAGAGAATTCTTAAGTAGACCAAAAAATATTGAGAAACAAAAATTTGTTTGTTCTCTTCTAACTTAACATCTTCAGAGATCCTTCCTTCCATTAGCTTCAAAAACAACTTCAATGATGACTTACTCATGACCTAGTTAATTCATGTATGAAGGCTTACTTGGAGAACCGTAGTAAAAGAAAACAATGATTTTTCTCTATAAAGATATAGAGGCAGCAGCTGGGTCTCCCAGAAACTACTGGTGGTATTAAGATTTCAGCCCCAGAATTCAAAGTAGTCCTGACTGTTTTGCTTGATTGGTGGAGTCTGATTGCTATTCTATTCCTCATGAATCTTTTTTTAAAGCCCAATCATATTAGGAAGTTCTATATCAAAACTAAGAGACAAATTTTTCTAAGGTACTTTCATACACTTTAAAAGTTTATATTCATAAGTATAAATCACTTATAGCTATTTAATAAAGCAAGTTTTATAAAGTCTCTTATTTACATATTTTTATCGTAGTTCTAGGTAAATATATCTATCTAAAAGCAGTGAATAGGACAATTCTTGAATGTTAGTAATAGTTCTAGAAAGAGAATTCATTAGTCTAAATAAAGTATTTGTGCATAGAATTAATTTAAAAACCATTTGGTTTTAATACTAAGATAATCCAGTCAACTTGTGTTTTCATCAGATATTTAGGACCTAACAAAGACAGATCTTCTTTCACAAAAAATTTCCTAAGGAATACTTTTCTCATGGCTCATCTTAGGACTTAGACTATAGAACTTACTCAAAACTCAGAACCAGACTGTTGGTGAGTAAGTCAATTTTTCATGCCATGTTTTTCCTTCCTACCAAGTGAGACACATACTTGTCACCTGCTTGTCAATGAGAGAAAATGCATCCGTCATTTTTATATCAGAGATATAAATATAAGACAGAAAGATAATTATGGTCTGCAGAAGTTGGAAAGAAGTCTAAGTGAGAAAGAAGAGACTAGAACAAGGCCTGGAAAAATATGATAAGCTATTCACAGACCACTTTTTTCTTTTTTCTTTTTCAAAGAGAGATTTTTGCTATAGGGTCTGTGCGTTCACCAGAAAGACAGAGCGACAGAAGAGTGAAATCCTCCCCCCTACCCCCCAGTGGGGATGGCTGCACAGTAAGCTCTTCTCCAGTATCCTTTTGGGATTTTTGGGCCCACACATACAGACCTGGCATGAGTTTCAAGCCACTGGTTCTGGGACTCGAACCATGGTCGGCCATGTGGGAGTCCAGTGACATAACCATTATGCCATCTGCTGGTCCCTCAAAGACCACTTTTTGAGAATTTCTGATACAAAGACATTTAAGGTTATTTTGCCTGCTAGTGATTGGGGTTGGCACAGAGGAGACACGAAGGAAACATGAGAAAGGGATGAAAGCATGGAAAATCCCCAGTACGTTTTATATACACTAAGTACCAGGAGATATGAATTAGTTTAATCTAAAAAAACAACAATAAACATTTATCCTAAGGAAATCATTAAGAGATGAGCTCAAATATTTATGTATAAATATTTTCACTTATACTATTTATAATGAAAAATTTTAAAAAATCCAGACAATTAATGAAATGAGTGAATTTACAAGTATATAATGTAATGCTATAAGGCTGGAGTTTTTTTTGTTTTTTAAATTATTTATTTATTTAATTTCATTTATTCATTTATTTATTTTAATTTGACCAGAGAGAGACACAGAGAGAGAAAGAGGGAAAGCGAGAAAGCAAGCCACCAGGTCCAGGACTCGAACCATGGTTGGCCATGTGGGAGTGTCCAGCACCTTAACCGCCATGCCACCTGCGGTCCCAGGCTGTTAAAAATCATGTATAAGAATGTTTATCCAAATAGAGAATACTCATGGTATCAAAAAAAAATTAAAAAAATAGTTTATGAAACAGAATATACACTATGATTCCTATTGTGTAAAATATAAACATGTATTTATAAGAAGGAAAAAATACTGGGGAAGATACACAAGTTATTAGAAGGGATTAAATATTTAAAAAGAAGGGATTATATATATTTTTTCAGAGACCATGGTTTTTTTTTTTTGGAGAGGTTTTTTTGCTATAGGGTGCATGCGCTCACCAGAAAGACACAGAGAGACAGAAAGTGAGGCATCATTCCCCGGGGAGATGGCCACACCGCAATCCCTTCTCCTCCATTCTCCTCTTGGGATCTTGCCTGGTATGAGTTTCAAGCCACTGGTTCTGGGACTCGAACCACGGTTGAGCACATGGGAGTCCAGTGACATAGCTGCTACACCAACAGCTGGACCCGGCCATGAGTTATTTTGATTTTTTTCTTTGGGCTCTTTGTGGTGTTTGTTCTAACATGGGAATGAATTATTTTACAATTAGTTTTTTAAAAGATTGTTTAATTTTATTTATTGTTATTATTATTTGACCAGAGACAGGGAAAGGGAGAAAGTAAGCCACCAGGTCTGGGAATTAAACCATGGTCAGCCATGTGGGAGTCCAGTGCCTCAACCACTGCTCCACCTGTGTGCCTCTTTATAATTGATTTTTAAAGTTTTGCTAAGAAGTCAGGCATTTATTGATTGATTCAATTATTTATGTTAGGCAATATAGAATCCATTGTGAAAATTTCAGTAGATGGTTGACAGAATGAAAATTAAGTTGGTGGAATATAAATGTGATAAATATGTGTAAAATCATTTAGAGTAAAGAGAATTTACTTTAGGAGTAATGAATCTGTGGATTGTATCAATAATTTATTGTAAAATGACAGATGTTTGAAATAGGATGGTCATGGTAAGAATTCAAAAGAAGGATTAGATGTGAAACTTTCTGAAAAGATAATATATGGTAAAATGGCTCTGAGAAGTGAGAGTCTTGGGAAAATGCAGTATTTCAACCTGCTTGTGAGAATAAAGTCATTGAAAGAGATAATTTGTTGGAGATCTGGGAGAAAAGACTTCAATTCAGGCTTTTTTATTTGTTTGGTTCTGTTTTATAGGTATTTTTGTAAGTACAGAAAAGTTGCACAAATTTAAATAGTACACAGAATACCAAATGCCTTTACCCATATTCATCTATTGCTAATATTTTACCATGTTTGCTTTATAATTTATTCTATCTATCATCTATCTATACATGCATATTCATAATATTTTTCTGAGCCACTTAAGGATAAATTACATTTATCTTGGTTCTTTATCTTTGAACACTTCAGCGTGCATTTCCAAGAAAGTAACTATTCTCTGATGTAACCATAGTAAAGTTATCAACTTCAACAAATTTGATCAAATACATTTATGTAATCTAAATTTGTATTCCAGATTTGTCAATAGACCAATTAATGCAATAATATTCTTCATAGGGCTCTTTTCCTCCAGCATAGGACCCAGTGTAGGATTAGGTATTACAGTTAGTTATCCTGTTTAGTCTCCTTTAATCTGGAACATATTCATAGCCTTTTTTTTTTTCCTTTGTCTTTTCTTTCCTTTTTTTTTTTTTTTTTTAATTTTCTTTTTATTTTGCAGCCCAAGCTAGCCTTGAACCCGTGATCTTCCTTCCCCAGCCTCCTAAGTAGCTGGGATTGCAGGTACATACCACTGCACCTGGCTTTTAGGTTGGACTGAGAATCAAACTCAGGCCTCCCAAGCCTGTGGAGCACAGTACCTTACCAGCATGTACCACTGTGTCTGGATCCCATTTATTATCTTTTATAACTTTTAAATTTTGAAGAATTCAGGGCCCCCTCCCTTCACTCTTTAAAACGTTGCCTGATATTCCCTTATTATTTGATTCAGGTTTTGTCTTTTCAGTTACATGATGTCTTATCCTCAGGTTCTCACATCTGGAAGCACATAATGTCCATTTGCTCTTCAGTGGTGATATAAATTTTGATCTCCAGAGCAAGGCATTTTCTAATTTTTCTTCTGTGTATTAACAGTTACTGTTTTTCTCGTGCAAACACTAAGTAGTCAATGGGAAACAAACATCTTTCTCCTTTTCACTACTCCCAGATTTAGTATTTATTGTGTAATCCAAGCTTTGTAAATTGAATGCAAAATCATGATTTTCCAACTCCAACATTCCCTCCACGTTTGTCAGTCAGCACTAGACATTTTCCTATAAGCAGGAGAGCTTTCTCTTCTCTCTTGCCATTCATCTCTTACCAGTCTGGACTTGTGTAGTCCTATTTTTTTCCTGTGGTTGATACTGTATTTAATTATACGGGTGCTCAAATTGTCCCAAATTTAGCCAGTATGTTCTTGTGTCATAATCGTACTCTCTCTCCTTCTTTTAAGCAGTTCCTTATTTTTTGGCAAAATTAGTTATCATAGGCACATCTTGTTCCTGTCCTGCCCAGGCCCTTAAATGACCTATTTTTCCAAGAAAGTCTAGTTTTTTTTTTTTTTTTTTTTTTTTTTTTTTTTTTTTTTAATGGTATCAGAGACTAAGTTCTGGGCCTAAATGTGCTCATGATCATTGCTATTAAACTGTCTTTGCTTCTTGGCCCTTCGAATGAACAGAACTAGGAAATACAAACACACACACACACACACACACACACACTCACTTTCTAGGAATTATGAATTCACATTGATGCCTTCCAATTGCACACAGGTTTCTTACTTATTTTGTTCAGTTTCATATGGCTTCCAAGATTGAGGTAATAAGGCAGAATGCTAAAGATGTTCTGCAGGGAGTGGGAGTAGATTGAAAATTGAAACTCATGGGCCAGCCAATGGTGGGGTGGGGGTTGAGGCAGCTGGATCTCACATGGTCGACTGCATGGTTGAAATCTTGATGGGCAGCTTTAAAAACATGCTGAGCATGTGTGCATGGATGCCCAAAATTCCAACAGGAGGGAGAAATGGAGGAAAAGGAATTGTGATGTGATTTTTTTTCCCCATGGGGAGTGCTTTATCACTTTCTCTCTCTTCCTCTTCCCTGCCCCCTAATGAGAGTGCATATTTCCTCTGGCAAATTTTAAAAAAGAAAGAAAGAAAATTGAAACTTCAATGAAAGGGTCAGATTTAGTGATTAAGGTTAGGACATCATCCACACAGGGTTAGGGATGGATACAAATAGAGTTTGCCAAATCCGAAGGCAAGCCTGTAGAAGAAGGATAATCAAAAAGTAAATTTGGGACATACATATTTTATACGTGTGTGTGTGTGTGTGTGTGTATATATATTTTTTCTTTCTTTTTCTTTTTCTTTTTTTTTGTTATAGGGTGCGTGCACTCTCCAGAAAGACAGAGAGACAGAAAGCGAGAAATCACCCCCCAGGGGGATGGCCACACCACAATCCCTTCTCCTCTCGGGATCTTGGGCACACACACACACATGCCCAGCACACACACACACGTGCCCAGCATGAGTTTAAGGCACCAGGTCTAGGACTCGAACCACTATCGACTACATGGGAGTCCAGTGACATAGCCATTATGCCAACTGCTGGTCCCCAATGAATACAAATAGAGTTTTCCAAATCCAAAGGCAAGCCTGTAGGAGAAGGATAATCGAAAAGTAAATCTGGAACATACATATTTTATATATATTTCTTTTAATTTTAATTTTTTTTTTTTTAGAGATTTTTTGCCTTCGAATGTGTGCTCTCTCACTGGAGAGAGATAGACAGTGAGAGGTGAGAAGAAAAGTGAGAAATCACTATCCAGGGCGGATGACTATGTTGCATTCTCTTGTCCTCCCTTCTCCTCCTGGGATCTTGGGCACACTCACACAATGCACCTGGTATGAATTTGCAGCCATGGAGTCTGGGACTTGAACCACAGTTGGCCATATAGGAGTCCAGCAACATAACTGCTACACCATCTGCTGGTCCTAAATTTGGGATAAAAGTTATGATAAAAGTGTTTTCTACTTTTATGATAAAAGTAGGAGATAAATTGGAATACCCTGGGGAAAGAGATATAGAGAATGAAGTCAAGAGTAGAAGGGGAGCAAGTACTGTGGCAAGTCATGGTGGTCATGGTTGGGAAGTATTCCTAATCAGTAGTCAAGTACTGCAGAGTGGTCAAAGAAAATTAAAGACTGAACCTGGGCCCTGGGATTGATATTTGGTTACCAAGGTTTTTTTAACCTGGATTTAGGAATTTGTTTGAAATATTTGAGTATAACTTTAAAGTAACAGCCCAGTTCACATCGGTCACTGTTTGTTTAATATTTTGGGGACATTTACCCTTAGTTTTTCCTAGCCTTTTAGATATGTTCATCACATATTACTTTATTTCTAATCGCATGCTAAGCAAGTTATGCTCTGTGTATGAAGTGCCCAAATCTAAGAGGCATTGTAGACAGGCTATTTTTAGAGAACTCATGTTTTTCTTTAAAGGCTCGGTTAGCATTTGGAATCGATATACAGTATAATATTTAAAAGAAAAACAACATATTTCCTCATCCCCCAAGAGGTTTCTTAAAATAGCATGTAATCTTACCTACAGTGGGAAAAGCCTCAAATTTTATAAATTGGGTTGGATCTAACCCAGATTACCTGACCAAGAGAGCCCCCAAGAAAAACAAGGTGTGGTAAAGGTTATAGTAACGGTAATTAAGAAATTTGTGTTGTGCCTGCCGGGCCTCACTAAAAGCAGTGACCCAGCCTGTGGCTACTGGCATCATTTCTACTGCTGAGACATGCTGTCTTTTTGGAGAGAAGTCCAAACCAAATCTTTGCCCTCTTTGAAAGCCAAAATATTCTTCTCATTCCTTGTAGCCACAGAAAGGGCTGAGCTTTTGCTAATAAGATCCATGTCTGCATGACCTGTTGATGCATCAACCTGTTTTCTGTGCAGTATATAAACAATAAAAGGTTTAATTTTAGTTACTTTTCTTCACAGAGCCATGGAGTGTTACAAGTGTTAGACTAAAAGAACTCTGAGTCTATCTTCTTTAAGCCTCTCATTTTTTAGAAGAAAACACTAAGGCTCACAGAGTTGAAATAATGTGTCCATAACTCCAGAGATAGAAAATGGTAGAGACTAAACTCAGGCCAACTGACCCTCCACCCAGGTCTACAGCTACACCATACATTATAGCATCTCTATTCAACAGCAAAACCTCTTTGGGGTTATAGTTTTTACTCTAGATGTTGGGCATCAAATCTCTGTGATGATGAGCTGTACTATAATAAGAGTTGTACTGTGCTCCGCAGAGATTTAGTAGCCAGCACTCAAAAGTAAATTCTTTGGGCAACCTGAAGGTTAATCTTCACTGAACTGAAGGGAATCGTGGAGATCTTTGATAGGCTTCTCTTTAGGTGAAGTCATGTTTGCTGAGTGGTTAAAGATATTCTCTAGGTTGTAGTACTTTGTAGAAACCCTTTCTCCTTTTATGAGAGATGGCCCAGGTGGAGACCCTGATGGACCATGAAGATTTGGTCATCCTTCACATGCAAAGATGTGAAGACATTAGACTGAAAATAATGTATTTTTTCTCTTTTCTTTCAAAAGAGGATAATTTCTCCCTAGTACTCAGGTATCTAATACTTAGGGTATATGGAAGCTTGTTTTCATTTCACCTAGTTTTACTCAGCAATTATTTATAGAACTCTATCTAAGCCAGGTGACATGCTAGGTACCATGAAGCTAGCAAGGATGCTTGTTCTGGCTAAGTTCAGGGCAGTGACTGTGAGCACAGCAACCACTGCTATGGGGTTTGTTGGGTTACAGCTCTGACTTCTGGGTCCACTTCCACGGCTTCACTATTACTGTCTCAGGGGGTGCAGGTAGGGGTGAGGTTCATCCCCTTTAAGAAGATGAGTTTTTCCATGAGTATTTAAACAATTTTCTTTGTTGCCTTTTTCCTTTAATATTTCTTCAATATTCGAAAGTGCCAAAGCGTGAGTACAAGGAGAAGGGAGAATATTTAGATCTGAAAGTGTAAAAGTTCCTATTAAATCTACTTTTAGAAAAATGATTTTAAAATATTCTGTACTCTTAGGTATCTACTGCCCTTTGGATAAAACATGCCTTAACTACCATCATATTAGAAGATGCTGTATTTCAGGAATTATACTGAGATCTTTCATGATAATTCTGTTCTTGCAACTTTGTTTTTTCTCCTCTTGCTAGTCTTTTTAAAACAGGTCTTGATGGGGCCAGCAGGTGATGTAGTGGTTAGGGCACTAGACTCCCACATGACTAACCGTGGTTTGAATCCCGGACTGATGGCTTGAAAGTTATACATGTATGTGCATGCATGCCCAAAATTCCAGGAGAAGAATGGAAGAGAAGGGATTGCTGCATGGCCATTTCCCCAGGGGAGTAATTTTGACTCCTCCCTCACTGTCTCTCTGTCTTTCTGGTGAGTTCATGCACCCTATGGCAAAAACCTTATTGAATGAATGAATGAATGAATGGGTGGTGATGGACGCTTCTTACCAGGCTGTAATGTACCTTCGGGGAATAGAGCACAAGATCTTTTTTTCTTATTTGGCACAGAAATTTCATCAGATTACATTAATCTGGGTGTAACATACTCTAGGAATAGCATTAGAATTGTTATGTAGTTGGAAAAGTTGAGACAAGGTAACAGGCATCTATACAATGGACCATAGTTCTATACACCACGCCTGTAGCAAATAAAGGTAATCAGTACTTGTGTTGCAGTGTTCAGATACAACAGAGTCAACTAGATAGATCTACTTCAAAAACATTCTTGTACTTGTGGGTTTTATTTCAAAGATGTTAGGGATGATAAGGTAGCGCACTCTGTATGTACCCAAATCATTGCAGAAACTGGGCTTTCTCGTTTCAATAAGTGGTCCGTGAGCTACTTAAGGGTGCTAAGGGTGGGTGTCTCGTTTGCCTTCAGTGCAGTTTGGGAGGGTTGTAGTAGTAGTTACCAGTTCTGTGGTATCATGGGAAAAAACATGGAGCTTAAAGCAGGTTCCTTACCTGTCAGAAAATGGGCAAAATCCCCACCAGACAGAGTTTGTATGAGAACTAAAAGAGAAAATACATGGGAAAGTGCTTTGAAATCTTCATAGCACTTCCCAAAGCAGGGAAGTGTGCTTGTGATCAATTTCACAATGACATAGAATGAGTTATTCCCCCAATGTATAATAAAGTCATTCCAAAAGAGTAGGTAGGTAGGTCACTTGACCAAACAAAATTTGGTATGTATTACACAAACACTCAGTTTGAGTCACCAAGGGAACCGAAGGACAGTGAGAATTGTGCTCCATTTGAAATGCTTGTTTCATTTTCACATTCCATTCTTTATTAACAAAATGGTTTCACTTCATTTCTAGTCACTTTCACTTTTGAGTTCTTAGGGCTCATTTTAGTGTCAGTGAGTGTTCCCACACTGAAATCTCTGCACTGTCTTCCTCAGTCTTCTCTCTGGAAGTCTGTTTCTCAGACTAATGGACTGTGATCCGAACAAAAGCATTGCGCATGTGCATTTCCTTTCCTAGGTAACAACCAGTAAGTGGGGCACTGGTTCAGGACAGTCTCAGTGATCCCTTCCCTACAGCCTCCCCACCCATTACCTAGTGGCTGATTTGTTTGAGTACTAGCTACCTCTACTGCTAGCTTAGGAGCCTGACTCCCCATGCACAGGCCTTTTCTGTGTACGGTGGTTTGGAGCTTTTATTAGTGTCCAGCCACCTACTTCCTTGTAAAAGTGAGAGTGTTAGAAGATACTGAACACTTCTAAGACAGTCTCTTGTTCTGGCTTAACCTCAAGAATTATAGTCTAGAAAAGTACATAGCATATGGTGTTCTGCATCCTTCTCACAAACCTTGGAAAATATTTAGCCCAGAAGGAGAGTCAAGCAATAGGGGTTATGTTCTCTTTACTATCTAAGCTGGTATGAAGCCTGGATGGCCTAAGGGAAACCTGGAGGAGATATGTCCTTTGGGGGCCCAAAGATTAGAAGTTTAGGTCCCGAGTGGAAGAGACAAATTCTGACCTAATAAAAATGAAGATTGTTCTAATAAAACTATCTAAAGATGAAAAAAAACTGCCCCAAGAGTACACTAGAGGTATTTAAGAGTAAACTAGATGACCAGTCAGCATATGTTGTAGAGAACATTTATATTATTAATCTACACAAATTTTTTATTCAATGTTTTTCTCTTCTATTTATGAGAAAGAGTGTACACAGGCATGTGGAAATGAAAGAGAGAGAGATGAGTACTCTCCATGTTGTCTGGTCATGCCATGAGTCCCTTCACCAGTTTTCCATCCCAGAGAGTCTTGGGCACTTACATGTTTACCTGGTGTATTTCAGGGTGTCTTGCTGGGAATCTGGACCTACTTATCATGTGGGATCTGACCCCTTTTGAGCAGCACATTACAGATATGCCAGAAAGCCAATGCACTTTTTATTTTAAAAATTTCATTGGAATTTTTAACCATGAAAGTATTACACATATTTTTATAACAACTAAAATAATACGGAGCTGTATAAAGACTAAATTAATAATCCTTTTTCTTCCTTTTCTCTCTGATTACATTACCATTCTTCTACCCCCTTTCCTCGTTGACACTAATATTGGGAAAAGATAGAATAATGAAAAGAACTTCTCAAATCTTTTTTTTCTGTAGTTCCTTCACTGTTGTAGTATCTATTTTGTACTACCAATTTAATATGGTATATACATTTAAGAGATTAAAAAGAAAAATTTAAAGATAGTAGGGGAGCTCCTAGCTGTTTTAAGTGAGTTACAGGCCTTAATTATATTATAGCGCATAGACTAGACATGGGGATTACTCAAGAAACTGGTTGGGAGATAAATAAACTATCAGAGAATGTATCAGAGCAGAGTTGTGGAAAGCCACCTAATGAAAGTGATTGTCTCTATGCTGAAGACTGGTGTAATGTGAGTAAGACACCAAGTGTCAGAAAGGGGACTAGGCAAGGTCAGGAGCACCCAAAGGTGACCCCTGGCTGTATCTTCTGCTCCTAGTAAATGTCCATAGGAATGGGATTGTTGGCAGCCTGTAGAGTTCTGGTGTTACTGGCTAGAGTCCTTCTTTGTTGGAAATTCTGTTTAATATGCAAGACCTGTAGCAAACTCCTCCTTTTCTGGTATCTTGTGATTATAGTTTGCTTCTATAGTTAGAACTATCTGAAGGAGAAAATGCTCTGGTCAGAGTATCTGTTCTGTGTGATAGATACATACAGTTGTAAGTCAACAATTGGCTACACTAGTTTATTGTGAATTTATTTATTTTTTTTTTTTTCAGAGATTTTTGCTATAGGGCATGTGTGCTCGCCAGAAAGACTGGGGGAGACAGAGAGACAAAAAGCAAGAAATCACCCCCCGGGAGAATGGTCACACCACCGCAATCCCTTCTCCTTCATTCTCCTCTCGGAATCTTGGGCACGCACGCACACGCACCCAATGTGAGTTTAAGCCACCAGGTCCGGGACTCGAACCGTGGTTGACTACATGGGAGTCCAGTGACATAGCCATTGTGCCAACTGCTGTTCCCTATTGTGAAATTTTTAATAAAACTTTTTATTTTTATTTGTCATAGGGCACAGGTACTGCTTGGGGTAGGGGGAGAAAGCACTCCCTCATATATTTTCCTTTTTGTTCACAGTTCATCTGATTGGTTGTGGGAATGAATTTTATTTTTAAAATACTTTTATCTAATGGTCATGCCATGATCCGTTTTCCATTTCTCCTTTTTAATAATTTTGGGCACATGAGCACATGTACCCAGCATGTTTCTTAAACTGCTGGGTTTGGGACTTAAACCATGTTGTTGCCGTGTGGATCTAGCCATGTAACCACCATGCCACAGGCTGGTTTGTGAACTGTTTTATTTAATTTTCTTTTCATGAGAGAGAGAAAAAAAAAGAAAGAGAGAGAGAGAAAGAAACAGAAATGGACCTCCGGTAGGGTCTTGCTACACTGAGATCCTCCCCTAACCTTCAAGCCAGACCAGACCACAAGGTGTCTGGTGTGTGGTGTATTCAGGTTCACCTGGCATCTGAGTCCCAGGCCTTCCCATATGGGTCTGATACTGCACAGTGGTGTTTTACTGCCTGCACCACTGTGGCTGGGTTTATTTTGAATTTTGTTGGGGGTAGGCATCATGTCTAAATCTATCCAGCTTTGGGATACTAATAATGTATAGAGTTTCTATGCCTGCAAGGCTGAGACTGAGCCCCTGCTGTATAGTTCACAAGGCCATCTGGTGCCATTTAGTAAAAAGGGGAGATAATATAGTACTGGATTGGAAATTTGGGCTCTAGAATCTATCAGTCTGGATTTGAATCCTTGATCAGCCATTTACAAGTATCATGACCTACACCTGCTTTGCTCTCTGTAAAAAGATTATTATAACACCAACCTCAAGGCATTGTTTCAAGGATTAAATTAGATAATTTACATAACATTCTTGGTTTAGAGCTTTGCATCTAAGTGCTATCATCATCAGCAGCAGCAACAGCAGCAGCAGCAGCAAGATTAATGCTACCTTGTGTGTCCTTTGGTGGTCAGCAAATTGAACTGGCCCAAATGCCTCTCATTCGCTGCTGAGCCCTTTCCATTAGAACCACAGCTCAGGGTAGTGACATAACTTGCCACATCATTTATGAGAAACAATAAGGTATGGGTGCCAGATACTATTCTAATTTTGAAAAATGGAGTGAGGGAGTAGAAGGCATATTCTAGAATCTATAGGACAATTATCTTTTTTCTTCTTTTTTTTGAGAGGTTTTTAGGTTTTTGCTCTAGGGCGCTTGCGCTCGCTAAAAAGACAGAGAGAAACAGAGAAACATAAAGCAAGAAATCACCTCCCAGGGGGAATGGCCACGCCGCAACCCCTTCTCCTCCATTCTCCTCTAGGGATCCTGGGCATGCACGCACATGCGCCCGGCGTGAGTTTAAGTCAACAAGTCCGGGACTCAAACCGTGGTCGACTATGTGGGAGTCCAGCGACATAGCCATTATGCTAACTGTTGGTCCCTAGGACAATTGTCTTTTTTACATGAGGTTTTTGCCATAAGGCACATGCACTCTCCGGAAAGATAGAGAGAGACAGAAAGTGAGAAATCAACCCCCAGGAGTGGTGGGCATGCTGCAGTCCCTTCTGCTCCATTCTCCTCTTGGGATCTTGGGTGCATACGCACATGTGCCCAGTGTGAATTTTAAGATGCTGGGTCTGGGACTCGAACCGCAGTTGACTATGTGGAAGTCCAGTGATGTAACCATTACACCATCTGCTAGTCCCTTCAGCAAAATTTTTAATGGATCATAAAGTGATGACTTGTGAGAAAATATGATTATTAAGAATCGATATGAGCTCGCCAAGAACAATACATTCCTGGGTTTTTTTGGAGAGGTTTTTGCTATAGGGCATGTGCACTCGCCCGACAGAGACAGAGAGACAGAAAGCGAGATATCAACCCCCAGGGGGGATGGCCACACTGCAATCCCTTCTCCTCCATTCTCTTCTCGGGATGTTGGGCATGCACGTACGTGTGCCTGGCATAAGTTTTAAGCCACCGGATCTGGGACTCGAACTGCGGTTGACTACATAGAAGTCCAGAGACATAGCCATTATGCTAACTGCTGGTCCCAATACATTCCTGTTCCTAACATGGTTTCCTTTTTTTCACAGTTTATCCGATTGGCTATGGGAATGAATTTTATTTTTAAAATTTTTTATTTGACAGAGATTTAAATGATATTCTTGTCTTTTTGAGGTTAATTAAGGAGATTCGTAACTGGTTGAACAAATGTACCCTGGCAGTTTTGAACCGATTGATGGATCTGAAAGGAGGTCATTATGGTAAGCCTTAGGAATCTATTTGCTGGGTGCTGTTCAAACCAATATTATTTGAAAAATTTGATGAAAGTACAAAAGATAGGTTTTTTTTTTTTTTTTTTTTTTTTTTTTTTTTTGAGAGGTTTTTGCTATAGGGCGCATGCAGACAGACAGAGACAGAGAGATAGAAAGCAAGAAATCACCCCCCCAGAGGGGATGGCCATGCTGCAATCCCTTCTCCTCCATTCTCCTCTCGGGATCTTGGGCACGCACGCACACGCGCCCGGCGTGAGTTTAAGCCACCAGGTCCAGGACTCGAACTGCAGTTGACTATGTGGGAGTCCAGCGACATAGCCATTACGCTAACTGCTGGTCCCAAAAGATAGGTTTTTGTGATATATAGTTGGCTCAAAGTTGGAAGAGAGGACTAGCACATCAATAAGTGAAACGGATTTTAAAAAGACCCATATAGGTTTATAGATGGATTTTCTAACTACAACCATAGGTAACTTTTATTGAGTACATACCATGTGCCAGGCAGAATGCTAAATGTGTTACATGGATTCCTTCATTTAATCCTACGATGACTCTCTGAGGTGTATTCTGTTAATGTTTCATTCTATAGATAGAGATAGAGGCACAGAGATGTCATTTATTTAAGTTCCATAGCCAGTAAGATGCACAGCTGAGACAGGAACCACTTGTCTAACCCCAAAGTCCATGCTCTTCTCTTTTAAGCTTTAGGGCATGTGTGCTTGCCAGAAAAAGACCAAGAGAGAAGGAGGGAGGGGGAGAGGGAGGGAGAGAGAGGACTACAGAAAGACAGAAAGAAGGACAGAAAGACAGACGGAAGGAAGGAAGGAAGGAAGGAAGGAAGGAAAAGACAGAAAGAAAGAAAGAAAGAAAGACAGAAAGAAAGAGAAAGAAAGGAAGGAAGGA
The DNA here is from genome assembly GCA_026018925.1 of Tupaia tana. Classification (NCBI taxonomy): domain Eukaryota; kingdom Metazoa; phylum Chordata; class Mammalia; order Scandentia; family Tupaiidae; genus Tupaia; species Tupaia tana. The sequence continues at coordinate 233,404,238 of JAKSZU010000001.1, forward strand.
AGGAAGGAAGGAAGGAAGGAAGGAAGGAAGGAAGGAAGGAAGGAAGGAAGAAAGAAGAAAGAAAGAGAGAGAGAGAGAGAGAAAGAAAGAAAGAAAGAAAGAAAGAAAGAAAGAAAGAAAGAAAAGTGAGAAGCCACCCCCAGAGAGGATGGCCATGCCACAATCCCATCTTCATTCTCCTGTTGGGATTTTGGGCACACATGCACACATGCCCAACATAATTTTCAAGCTGCTGGATCTGGAATCCAGCTGCCCTAATCTCCATGCCACCCACTGGCCAAATGTACATGCTCTTAGCTACTGAATTAAGCCATTAGAACTAGTGAATCAAAATTTCATAGGGTCTCTGTAGTACTAGATTTAGGTTGACAAAATATTACATTAAATCCTAAAAGGAAGGAGGGAATATGGTTCAATAGGAAGTATTGAGGAAAAGTTTTAGGGATATTAGTTGATAGGAAACTCAGTATGAGTCTCATACCTCCTTAAAATAAATAGCAACTACTACTACAAGGGCCAGCTGGTTAAGGTGTTAGACTCCCACAGGGCCACATGTTTGAGTCCTGGACCTGGAGGTTTGAAACTCATGCTGGGCACATGTGTGTATGTGCCCAGAATCCCAAAAGGAGATGGAGGAGAAGGAATTGCAGGGTGGCCATCCCCGAGGGGTGACTTCTCACTTTCTCTCTCTCTGTCTCTCTGTTGAGACACACCTCTGAGGATGTGTTATTAAAATGTAGTGTTAGGATCATGGTGATAATAGTCCTGCTATTCTAATAGTCCATGTCCAGAGTGCTAGGTCAGGTTAGTCACTAAGGGAGTCCTTAGCCATTACCATCAGGAAAATAAGAGGTCTTACCCTAAGAGAAGAAACAGTGAATTCAAATTGTTGACCTAGGGGCCCAGCTGCAGTGGCACAGGTGGTAGGGTGCCACTGCATGATAATGGAATTGCATGGGAGGTCCAGGTTCAGATTCCAGGTTGACTCGAGGTGTCAGTTGCACCTGTGTGTGTCTGTGATCTCGGCTGGCTGGGAGGCTGAGGGGAGGATTACAGTGTAGCAAGACCCTAACAAGGGGACTTCTCTCTCACTCATGAAATGAATAAACTCTAAAAATATGTCAGCCTGGAAAAGAGAAAACCAGAGAAGAATATAAAGGCCACCGCTAAGTATTAAGAAGGTCATATGATGAGAGAGTAGATTTTATTAGTATTTAAGACACCAGAAAGTCACTTCTCATTTCCTAGTGAGAAATAGACTCAGGCATCAGGCTGATAGCAAAATGTCAGCTTAACTCCATTGAAACCTTACTGGAGAACGTGGCTTGATCTGGGGCTATAACCAAGCTTTTTATGCCCTTCCTCCTTCTTTCCCCAATTAAATACACTTTTTGATTCAGGCATGGTGACAGGACACCTGCAGGCCACACCTCTCAGGGGCAGGCTGGTTCCTAAGTGATTGGGGAGAAGGAGAATATGTACGTTCTAAAGCCAGGAGTGTGACTGACTTCTATACTCATAGAGACTGAGAAGGAAGACTAGTTCATGTCTGTACAAAAATTCTTCTTGGAATCCTTGAAGAAGGCTGCAAAAAAGGTCAGAATGCCACTCTACCAGGAGGTAGAGGGATTGTGTTATCCTGTCTGTAACTGCCAACGGTTTAATTTGTGGGCAATAAAACCAGTGGGGCATTCTTATTCCTGAAGCGTTTGGCCTCTGTACAGAATGGTGCAAAAAAGACTCTTCCTGCATTGGGAGGTGGCTACATGACTTATAAGGCCTTCCTCCCTAAGATTCTCTAGAGATCAGCTAAGACATGCATTGGTAAACAACAGAAACTCCAGGTTAGGAAAGTCGGTTGTTTATGGGCTTGGTTTGAACAATGAGCGAGGGTCAGTGTTCTGCTGTTAGGGCTCCTCATGGTCTGGAGGTGACTTTGCGCCAACTGTTTGTTTGCCGGTGTTTTGAGTTAAGGGAAATGACAGCCTCCAAATGTATGCACATGGTGCTTCACAGGATAGAAGAGGCCATCTTCTGGCCTTGGATATCCACGTGCAACAAATACAGCTTGTGTCCTTCCCCCAGGACTCAATTTGTAAGCCTCTTTATTGCATTGTGCTGCAGTAACAGTTTCCCAGTTTTGTGGGCAATCTGTGAAACCCGCCTTCCCTTTATTTCAACTTTGTTGTTGTTTTGCCTTTATACTATGAATTAAACAAATCCTTAGGGATTCCAATTATATTATAGAAAACAGAACTTGGAGTTCTGAGAACCTGAAGTACAATTTGTTTTCCTCAGCTGGATGACCTAGCTAGTTTAGGACCGTTAGGATTTGGGTATCATTTTCAAAAAAAAAAAAAGAAGAAGAAAAGAAAAAAAATTCAAGAAGATTAACCCTTCCTTGTCATCTCTAACAGCAGAGATCACATGTATTCAGTTCTCTTCTGCGTTATCACTATGATAATGTTTTACAAAGTGTACTTTAGACAAAATAATCACTGCAAATGATCTTGTTTGGAAGGTAGAGCAAAGGAGGTATGGCATGTATTGTCCCCATTTCAGAAAGGGGGAGAATGAAACCAAACAGTGGTTAACAACCTGAGCAGTCTTTTCTGAACCCCAGCTCTGTGCCAGCTCCCTACAGTGGTATAGTTAATCCTTATCCTTATTGGGGAGTTAGGCACTACCATCTTCATTTTGAGGTGGAGAAGCTGTGGCTCAGAGAATGAGTTGCTCAAGGTCACACAGTAGTAAGTAGAAGAACTGAAATTAGACCCAGTGTTTTCTGATTTTGAAATCCATGTTCTTTATCACTAGAGTATTACCACCAAAATGGTTATGAACCTGCCCCAAATCAGGGGCTGCCCAGTATCCTACACAGGGCCAGAACCTCTGTCTTGAGATTGTTTTGCACATCTTCTCCATCTTGTAGCTACTTTACTGGGTTTAATTAACTTTGTTTTTTTCCAATATATAGAAAACAAGTGAAAGTTGAGCCAAAATTTTGCCCTTTCAGCATGGAGGAACCTGTTCGGTGCCAAAGATAATCTCAGTCTCTTACGGGATTTTTAAGTGCCTAACGTTCTCTTTATATCCTGTTTATTTTTCACCACCACCACCATCACCCACCATCCGTTAGTGCAGGTGGTTCTCATCTGATAGTGATTCACATGTGGACCTGTGCCAGACCCACTTATTTTATTACTTTTGGCACTTATAGAGGGGGTATGTTTCTCAACCAATTTGGGGGAAATAAGTTCTCATATTAATTATAGCTGAAAAATAAAGAGAGTTGGTGGGATTCAATGGAAAGAGCTCAGACAAACCTTTGTCACTAGCCTGAACAGAGTTGAAAGTCCCAGCTTAGCCTCTTCCTAAAAAAGGGACCTAGTAGAAGTTATGGGATCTTACTAAAAACCTCTTTCTCTATCTTCAAATACTGATAACACTCGGCTCAAGGGCTTGTTAAACAGAATGAATGAACAAGGAAGTTTCATGTCTATCAGAAGGAACTGTGTGGAGGTGTTGGGCTCAAGTTTGTCTCACTTAATCCTCATGACAGGCCTAGGTGATAGGTCTTATCATCACCACTTGACAGATAAGGAACTGAATCTCAGGGAGATTTGATAAGTTTCCCAAAGTGAACTGTACTTTGGTTTCTTGGAAAAATTTAGGAGGGCTCAAACCAAACATACCTATTTCGGTTTCCCTAAGTGTCCTCCAAAATTTCCCAAATAAAAGTGTCAAAGTGCTCTTAAAGAATCTCATCTCTAAGTTTTATTATTCTAGCAGTTCCTTTACACTTTTACTTGTTGCTATAAAATTAAATCTAGAATTATGAAGAAATATTTCAAAATGTATATGATGTTCCTTTGTTGTATGGCTTTATATATCATCCCTTCAATCATCAGGGATCAAGAGGAAGAGGTCTGGCAGGTGGCATTTAGGTGGTTAAGGCATTGGATTCCCACATGGCTGACCATGGTTCAAGTTCTGGACCTAGCAGCTTGCTTTCTCACTTTCCCTTTCTCTCTCTCTCTCTCTCTCTGTCTCTCTCTCATCAAATTTAAAAATAATAATAATAAATAAAACTATGTAAATAAGTCTTTATAAAAAAGTAATATAGATACTTGGATAAGATCCCACTTCTTCACCTCCCTCAATAGGGATCAAGGGAAGTCTAGACAATAATCCCTCCCTGATCCCACTCTTAGCCTAATCACCACTATTTGCCTCAAACAACCTAATCTCACGATGCCTTAGATTGTTGTTTAGATCACTTATTGCAAGAAACTCACCTGGAAGGAAACTTTGTTTCCCAAACTCTAATTTCTCAGTTGCATCCCTCTCCAAATTCTATGTCCCCTGGAATTCAGAACCCATCACTCGAGAAATCGCCTGTGTCCTTGGCCCCTGCTCAAAACATTCTTTTCACCTTCTTCCTCTAACAGAAATCTGGCCCTCTCCTGATAATGCTGTTTTCCCTGCTGTCTTTTAAAGTAGTGTAGTGTCATCTTCTCCAGTCTCTTCCCAGAAGACTAAGAGGCAGGCTAGGTATTCTCCTTGTTTCCCACTTCTGCTTTCAGACCATTCTTCATACCCATAACCCCAAACTCCCAGCTTTGGATCTCATGTTATCAACTGTATATAGATCTCAGAGAACTTAATCCTGCCTAATGTAAAGGCATATTGTTGTGGTTGATTAATGTAAAATTTGTGGCTCTTATAAAGAAAGTGGGTAATGGTCCCTTGATCAAAAGCATAACTGTCCTTTTAGCTATTAATAATTAGAAAGTTCTATATAATGGTAGTGTGCAGTACAGGGGAAGTGGGTCACTTCCCATCAGGCTGACCATGACTGAATTGGGACCTTGACCCATTCCGAGCGAAGGACTGCTGCTGTATTAGTGGGTGGAAACACTAACTGGAGCATCCTGTGGGGGTCTGTTTTGAATGTTGAAAATGTACAGTTCTGGGGGCCAGCACGTGGCATGGTGGTTGAAGCACTGGACTCCTACATGGCCAATCACGGTTCAAGTCCTGGACCAGCTAGCTTACTTTCTCACTCTCCCTCTCTCTCTTGTTCTGTCTCTTTCTGGTGAGCACACATGTCCTATGCCAAACTTAATCATAATAAAAATAAATTAAATAATAAACAATAAATAATTTCTGAAAAAAGGAAAGTTTTTACCTTGCAGTGGTATGCACAGAGCTTGTTTCATTTTGTTTTTCTTGGTAGGTCTTTGTGTCTCTGGGCCAAATTAAATGAAGATATAAGTCTCATTTTCTTTGTCTTTGTGGAGGAATGAGACCAGAAGAATGGGACAGATAATGAGGCACTCATGCAAAAGTATATTTTTCTGAAACAGAGGAAGCCATTGAAGACTCGGGGTCTGAAATGCAAAGTGCTACTTAATTTTTAAAGGACAACTTTGCATATTAGCAAGGTCTTCCTGTTTAAGCGTAGTCTCAAATAAGTAAGAGGGCCTTGCTGGATTTCTCCATAATTCTCAGTAATTACCAGAGGTCAGAACCATTCCTTATCTGTAACAGGTCTTTAGATTATAGACCTAATGGGGATATAACTTTAATGTTGTACAGTTAAAACAACTTCACACTATTTATAAGACATGTCATACAACGCCGAAAACAAGAAATTAGAGTATGTGGAAACTATGCTACTAAAATTAAGCAGCATAAGGAAAATTAATGTAAGCCTATAAGTCACAGCCTGCCTTCTGTTTCAGCAGCTGACCCAGGGGCAATGGAGCCAAAAACAATTTTAAGACCTGTTCAGTTCTGACTTGTAAAGATTATTTGATGTTGCCCCCCTACCCCTATCCCACTTCTAAGTGCATGCCAGGGGTTAGGAAAAAGATTGTAATATTGCCCAACTTTGAGTCTGGCTTCAGTAAGGTGAGACGTCTACTTTTTTTAAAGTAGCATTGGCAGTTGGCAGTACGTTTTGTAAGTTTATATGGCTGCCAGTAATATTTGTGATACTCTGAGGATGTGCACTAGGGAAATATGTGCTTGTTGGAAAGCATGCTGGTCTCTGAGTGAGGATTAATTTTGTTGTTACCTGAATGTGAGTGTTATTGATGTGGCATTAATGTATCTATTTAACATAGAGACAGAAATTTCAAATGTATAATCATGACAGTATTTTGGTCTTTCTTTATAGATGGAAAACACATAGTATAGAAGTAAGAAACACTTCCCTGATTACATCAGAGAATATATACATCTATGTTGAAAAAATAGGCAGCTGATGGAGTTTACAACAGCTAAAAGTCTGAATTTGTGTGAAATTTTCAGTGTGAAGATATGATATGTTAGATGATGGAGTGCATAGATATTATCAAGGCATAGCATTACAACCTGGCACCATTAGACATGGTGGATTATACAGTCAAAAACAGAAGTCTTAATGGACAGCCATGGGGGTGGGTGTGTGGGCAGAAGTGGTTCGGTAAAGCACCAAGTTGGGTAATAGGACAGTGATTCTCAAATGAGGGCAATGGGGAAATTTCTATAGCATGACAGACTGGGTAGATGGATGTAAGACGGACAGCAAAGATACTTTCAGAATTAGGAAAAAATTAGAAGCACAAAAAGATGAGTAAGGAGAAAGGGAACTTCTAAGCAGCCAAAACTGCCAGCATGAGGGTGTGGTTGACAGAGCACCTGATTCTCGTATATCAAAGCTGCTCAGTTCATTTGGAGCTGGATAATATGATTGCTTTTTTTTTCTCCTGTGGGATGCTTTATAAAGGGAACCCATAGGAAATCAGAATTATCTTAAAGAAATTTACTTTAACATTAACCTGGTTAGACTTCATCTAGTCCGTAGCATGTCTTTCTTTTTATACAATTCAGTTACCTACATCTTAAACTATAAAAGAAAAGGTGTCTGCTAGAGTTTGATGACAAACTTATATATATGGCATTATTCTCAAAAAATACCTGAAGCTTATGTCCTTGCTTTAGAGACCTTCAGAGGCAGAGGAGAACCCAACTTCTTCTGCAACATTGCTCTTTGTTATGAATTTTCACTGGAAGGGTACTATTTCCTGTGTCTCTCTTAACTTTTGAGCCTTATTCTTCCTTTTTTTGTTTGTTTGTTTTTACTATATGGTGTGTACACTTGCCAGAGGGAGATGGTGGTGTGTGTGTGTGTGTGTGTGTGTGTATATATGTATGTGAGACAAATCATCTCCAAGAGAGGGTGGTCATACCATAGTCCCTTTTCATCCATTCTCCTTATGGAATTTTGGGCATGCACACACATGAGGCCAGTGTGATTTTTAAGGCTCAGGACTCGAACCATGTTGCCAGCTAGGTGGGATCCAACCACCTTAACCACCACACCACCAGCTGGTCCAAGACCTCTTTTTGCTTTATCTTCAGAGAATTGGAAAGCAGCTGGTAACTATTCACTGCTTCAGAATCCTATGTACTTGAAGAAATTTATTAAATCATCCCTTTGAGTTTGGGTTTTAGAATTATTCTCATCACTTTAAGTGTTTCATATAAATCTTATTTTCCAAGTACGATCAACTTTGGAGCTCTCCAAACCATCTGGATGCCAGAACCTCATGTCTCATGCTATAGTCCATAGGGTCTGACCAGTTCTTTAACACAGTGATTGTCTTGTGATTCCTAAGTATTTCTTATAAATCCCATTGTCTTGCTTGTATTTTTAACTTGTAATTTTTAATCAGGATATAATTTACATATCATAATACCATTGAAAACTGTGTAATTCAGATTGTTTTTTTTATGTGTTCTCTAAGTTGTATATCCATCCTTACTGTCTAATTCTAGAGCATTTTTTTCACCCCATTAAAAAAAAAATCTGATTCCCATGAGTAACCTTTCCCCATTCATAACCACTAGTCTATTATCAAATTTATAGATTTGCAAATTTTGGACAGTGTCTACAAATGGAATCATATACAGTATGTCAACTTTTGTCTTTGTCTTCTTTCCTTTAGGGTAATGTTTTCAAAGTGTGTCCATGTTGTAATATGAATTTGAACTTAATTTCTTTTTATGGCTAAATAATATTCCATTGTATGTGTATCCTACATTTTGTTTATTCTTGTTTCATTGTTAAATTCAGGGTTGTGTGTGTGTGTGTATAAAATAGTATATATGATGTAGAATATAGATATAGATCTGTACAGGATATGAAATCATTGATGGTGATCATCTTTTCCTTCTTCATGTAGATAGAGTGAACATAGAGAGACAGTCAAAGGAAAAATTTTTTTTTTGAGAGGTTTTCGCTATAGTGTGCGTGCGCTCACCGACAGACAGAGAGAGACAGAGAGACAGAAAGCGAGAAATCACCCCCCAGGGGGGATGGCCACGCTGCAATCCCTTCTCCTCCATTCTCCTCTCGGGATCTTGGGCACGCACGCACACGCGCCTGGCGTGAGTTTTAAGTCACCGGGTCCAGGACGCGAACCGCGGTCGACTATGTGGGAGTCCAGCGACATAGCCATTACGCTAACTGCTGGTCCCAGTCAAAGGAAATTTTTAAGGGCATGGATTTACTCCTGTGTACATAAGAACACTTGGGTTTGTGTCTTGGCTGTGCCATTTGCTAGCGGTGTGCTCTAGTTGTTGCACCCATGAAATGGAGTAGTATATACCCACCTTATAGGGCTGTTGTGATGGTTATATGAAGTAACTTCTATAAGGCACCTAACATAATGTGTGGCATATGGTATGTGCTCGATATGTGGCAGTTATTATTCTCATGTAAAATGTTGAGAATTTCAAAAAGAAATAAGTGGTATAGTGGCCCCTGACTTCAAGGCACTTAGTATCCCAATGTTAGAGACAAAATTGACAATCTATAATCCTAAACTTAAGAACAGATTGTAAAACTTAGGAATATGTGCTGAGAAGTCAAAGCATTAAACAATATTTTCTTATATTGTAAACTTTGAAGAAATTTTTAGGGAAAATGCCTCTGATACCAAGAAAGAAATGTTAGCCTTACTCAGACCGTCTATAATTAGTGATCTACTTGAGGGCTGGTACTCCAAGTTCTCTTCTATGCCTAGAAATGCCTCACAAAATGATTGCACGGAGTGGTTACTTGTATTTGTCGAATTGTTGTCTATTTGAGCATTCTAGATACCATCCTTGATTGTCTTCTCAGTACACATTTTCCCTAGGGGCTCTCTCACATATGCCTGTGGAATCCACCCATTCTCTGACCAGTCGCAGGTCTCTGCCTCTAGCCCAGACTTCTCTCTTGAACTCCGGCTCCAAGAGTCCACTTTCCTTTTAGATGTTGTGCAGCTACCTCCAATCAAAATGCTCAAGTCTAAACTGTTAGTCTTGTTTTCCAAAATGATCTTACCTTCTCTCATATTTCTATCTTGATTAGTGGGAAAATAATTTTCTACACAATCGCCTAAGTCATAATTTTGGAGCATAGGAACTCTTTGTCTCTCATATTCAATCAAATATGTTTACATTCTTCTTTCTCCTCTGGTTTGGGATCTCCTCCAACACAGGGTTCCTGTCTCATTACTTATTATCCCTGCCTAGCCCCAGGCCTGATTTAGGATATGTATGTTTTTAATAAAAGTCTAATGAAAAGGACTTTTTTCTATAGCTTTTCATTTTCTTTTGAGAGGACCTACACACACACACTCACAAACACATGTGTGTGCTTGTGAGCACATACATGTAGTATTCACACATATCTCTGAGTTCACCAACGCCTGTCCAGTCCTTTAACTCCCTAGTTTATTGGTGAGACTATCGTATGGCACAGGCCTACAGGCATGTGAAATCATTAAGGGGATGTGGATTGAGAACTCTGCCTTGATAATTCATAGTTCGTTCTCGCTAGTTAAGCCACATACTCTAGTCTGCCAAACCATTCTCAGACATTTCTCAACCATTTTCTTTCTCTTTTGTTAATAATTTTTTAAAAGTATCTTTTAAAAAGATGGAAAGAAAGAAAAGAAAATCCTACCCTAAGAAATGATCTTGGCCTCGATGAGAATATAGTTTAGATTCCCAGTTGACCATTTTCCATTCTGTGTTTAGAAAACAACAACAAATAACCCCTGAGCCCCTGCCATTGTTTCTTTATGGTTTATGTTTCATGCTCTGCTGCTTAGCCGGCGGGGAGGGAGGTTTAACTGACAAACCCAATTTCTGTAGCTGTGCTGATATCATCCATGATTCAAAGCCACAGTGAAAAATTACAAATCAGCCTCAGCCACATTTTTTTTGTTGTTGTTGTTCTTGCTGAGAAACACACATGCACAGACAAAGAAGTTCCAGAGTTGCCAAGTGGGACCAAACAATCTTGGTGTGGAATGAAGAAAAAGAATTGTGAAACCATGGAGGGTGAAATTATTTAAACTATAAAAGCAAATGACTTTGTTTCCCTGAATTGCCAGACCTTTTAAACCATTCCTTTGGTGCAGTCTCATTCTGCATGGAGCCTGTTGTGTTAATTAGTTGTTTTCTCATCCTGAGATTGCACAGAAATGGTGTGACTGTATTCCAGTACTTGGATGACTTCTCAAGAACAGCTTTTAGTTGGAAAATTATTGTAAAAATAGCATCTCTCTAGGACCAGTTTTATTCTTTCCCAATCATTTTCCTTTGCCAGTGTCTCATTAGCCGTATAATGGATGCTGCTTTGCCTTCCTTTGCTCATGTATTTCTTTCTGCTTGGAGTATTTTCCTGCAGCTTGAACATCAGTCAAAATTCTTCTCATTCGTCAATGTCCAACCTAAATATCACCTCCTCTGAAAAGTCTTCCAGGTTCTTATTATGCTCTGCTTGTATTTCATCCAGCTCACCAGCACTTACTGCTTGTGTAGAAAGGATTTGATAAATACTTATTAAGTTGATATTAATATATGGCTCAAGAAATTGCTATTTTTATATTACTACGATCTAATTTTTTTAATGTAAACAACAAAAGGCTTCTTAAAAAGCTATTTTTATACACAAGTAGGAAACAGGAAAGAAGTAGGTTAAAGAAAAAAAATCAGATATACTGTTGTGCAATTTAGAAAAACATTTTGAAATACTATAAATTAGAAAAATTGTGCAAAGGAATAGAAAGCAATACATGATAAGTAAATTATACTTCTATTTCTCCATCTTTTAGGGACCCTGGGCATGCATGCACATGTGTTCATCATGGTCTTCAAGCTGCCAGACTATGGTGGGCTATGGGAGATTCAGCTCCCGGAACCACTAGAACAGGGCTGACCCTATATTTATATTTGCTATACATTTTAAGATGTATGTTGTTTATTCACCTTTCTTATATCTTATCTGGATTCTTTATTAAAGTTGGTTCTCTATAAATTGCTTGGAGAAGTAGTTAGAAACATGCTGAAAATGAGAAGATAGATACTTCAAGTGTAGATTCGCTAAGGAGAAACTACCAGTAACCACTTTCAGCCTAAAATTAAGGTGGCCAAAACATGATCATGGGTTGCTAATCCAGAGAACTATTCTGTAGAAACCATGACACAATCAGCTTGCCTGTCAATGTTCAGAACCATAGTTGTAAATTGTGCCCAGTTCTGCAATTTGTAATTAATTGGGAGGGGTTGAGTATAGAGGTGGCTGAAAGTTCAGCCACAAAGGTGATTAAAGGATTGTGAAAGAACTATGAGGGAATTTCAAGAAACTAGGATTAGTCAGCTTGGAAAGAAAGGAGGATAAAGGACAATTTAATAGCAATCTTTATGTACATAAAGACGCTTAGTAGAACATAGCGCCCAGTGTTTTCCATCTCACCTGAGGACAGCACGAGAGGCGTAAGCTGCAGTATGAAGGATTTGGAATAGACATAGGAGCACATCTACTAACAAAAAATTGGAGTGGGCTGTGAAGAATTTCTATCTTCGAGGATTAAAAATGCATCTATTCTCTTTGGGTGTTTTAAGATGAGTTATGCTCAAAGATTAATGGTATGGACTTGATGGCTTCAGGAAATCCCATCCATCCTGTGGTGTGGGACTTTTAAGAGCTTCTTTATAGTTAGCAGGGAGGAGCAAGTATGCCAGTCAAATCAGGAGGAAGCCTGATGTAGAAAAAAAGGCCCCGGGCCCAGCTATGGTGAAGCACACTGCTGAGTGGCTGCTGTTGGAGCTGAGGCAACACGGGGCTTAGGTTCCCAGTCCCACTTAAACAGGCCAGACATGACGCTGTGTGTCAGTGGTCCTAGCTAGCCAGGAGGCTGGAGCAGGAGGACACTGACATGGTGAGATCCTTTCAGACATCAACCAAGCAATCAAACTCTCTCATAAGCAAACAAACTTTAAGAAAAGAGAAACAAGTGTGCCAGGCTGAGAGTCCCAGGAATGCGCCTGCTGTCTTGGGTGTACTGTAACTAGTCGGGTACTCTCTCGTGCTTGTTGCTTAGCTCCTCTGTGCTTCAGTTTCTTCATCTGTAAAATGAGGGAGTTGGCCTACCTGTCTTAAAATGGAGTTTAAAAATGGAAAACCTAACACTTAGTAAACATAGGTTAAGAGACTCTTCTGGTCTGTCTATTGAGCAAGCCTTCGCTACATGTTGTCTCACTTATGAGTCATTTCATTGAACTCATTTTACAGAGGAGCAAGCTGAGATCGGAGAGACAAAAGTGCCAGTTAGTTATACACAGCTAGTTCCAGTTGGGAGTAGACCCAAATCTCCTGACTCCCAGGCCAGGACTCTTACTGAGCTAGGCTTTTGATAATAATGTTCTGACATAATATTTGTGAATCCTTTCTAGTTTCTTTTTTTTTTTTTTTCCTTTACTTCCCCTTTCTTCCTTCCAGAATGTTTATCATGCCTATAATATGGTGGGCAGTGTGATAGGTGCTGACCATACAGAATAGAATTTTAATATTTTCAAGGCTTTTTTATTTAGCTTTAGTTATTTTAAATTTTTTAACTTCATGTTTTGCCATAAGGTACATGCACCTGCCAGAGAGAGAATGAGAGAGGCAGAGAGAGGGAAAGTGAGGAATTACCCCCGAGGGGGGATGGCCACACTGTAATCCTTTCTCCCCATCTCCCCCCAGGGATTTTGGGCACACAAGCACACATTTACAGCATGATTTTCAAGCTGCTGGGTCCAGGACTTGAATTGAGCAGCCAGACAGCACAGCCATGTGGGATCCAGCCGCCTTAATCTACTTACTGCCTGTTGGTCCAAAAGATTTTAAATTCAAAGTAAAAGTGTTTTAGATCATATAGGAAGCTTTTGGATCTTTCCAGGTGTGTAGATGCCTTTAATGGTGCAATATGCCTCTGTCAGTAGATGTTTGCCAGAGGCAGAGTAACAAGAGGTAGAGATACTTATCTGCCATGGCTTGGGACCCTCTGGCTTTGCCCAAGAAGGTAATAGGGCTCTCTTGTTTTTCTTCAAACAGTCTCTTCCCCTTTTCCTCTCTCCCCCAAGGCCCTCTGATAAGGGCTTTCATCATGGCTGAGATACAGGTGAAATTTTCCCATCTTCTAGAACCATCCTCTGGAGTCCCTGCCCCATTGCTCTCCCTTGGGGCCAGGGCTGTAGCCAATCATCAGTCTGAAAACTCTGTATTTTAATCCCTACTCTGCCGCTCACCAACTATTGGCCTTAGATACATTACTTATGTATTTTGTGAAATAGGAATGATAGTGATATTTACCTCAGAGCATGTTCATAAGGATTAAACAACAAAAAAAAAAAATGCAAGTGAAGCCATGATTTTGAGGAGTACTAGACCCTGGTCTCTGGTCACAGGCGCAACTAGATTTTTTCAAGACCTGTGCCATATACTAACAGTGCTTTCTTCATTATTCAGTTCATTTCCCCTGTCTGTAGACAAAGGAAACGGCCCTGAAAACTATTACTAACATGGCAAGATCCCAGCTCTAGTCTAGGGCTTGCCATTCTTTTTTTTTTTTTTTTTTTTTTTGTAGAGGTTTTTGCTATAAGGCACGTGTGCTCGCCAGAAAGAGAGAGACAGAGAGACAGAAAGCGAGAAATCATCACCCAGGGTGGATGGCCACGCCACAATCCCTTCTTCTCTATTCTCCTCTTGGGATCTTGGGCACACATGCACACGAGCCCGGCGTAAATTTAAGCCACCGGGTCCGGGACTTGGAACTGCGGTAGACTACATGGAAGTTCAGCAACATAGCCATTACACTAACTGCTGGCCCCGCCATTCTTTTTTTGATGGGAGGAGAGGATCAGAGCTGTGCCATAGGTCTGTTATATCTTTACACTCTATCTAGCTCTTGAGACTGCCTCATCTCTAAACTAATGATACAGGATTTGACAGACTGTTCATGACCAGTTTCTGTAGACCAGGCTAAATCTTCTATCTCATATTAAAATTTCAACTTTGACAAGGTTAAATCAACTCATATCATCTCTAACATGTCAGTACATTCTACCCCTGCTCTTTAGAATCAGTTAAAATTTTTTCTTTTTCTTTTTTTTTCCTCCATGTTTTTTGCTATAGGGCACATGTGCTCATCAGAGAGAGGAAGAGAGAGAGGGAGGCAGTGAGAGATCATCATACAGGGAGAGGATGGCCATGACTCAATCCCTTCTCCATTTTCCTCTCAGTATTTTAGGTATACCTGCACACATACCCAGCATGATTTTCAAGATGTCAGGTCCAGGACTCAAAACGTGGTTGACCATGTGAGTCCATTGCCTTAATCACCAAGCCACTTTCTGACTCCGCAGTTAAACTTTTAAACTGTATGTCCAGGGCTAAGAAGACCCAGAGGAGATCAGACCTATAGCCTGTTGAGAGGTTACAAAAGACATAAAATTGTAGGATAATCTTATATAGGTGACTTTCTTATTCAATAATATGGATTATATTCATTGAGGTGTTTTGAGTGCAAGCAATAGAAACTAACCTTAGTGGGCTTAACAGAACAAAGGGCAAGTTTGGAATAGGTCATTGAATTTGAAAGAATAACAAACAAATTTCTAAGACAAGACAGCCTTAGAAATACAGGAAACAAGCAAAATAAATAGTCGCATTTTGATTCCACTGCTGGGATAAATCCTCTCCTGATATTTTCTAATCTTATTGTTTAGCTAATTATTCTCATTCCTAGGAGAGAGTCAGACTGGCTTGCTTGTACTATGAGCCTACCTCTTGGCCAGGGGAAGGGCCTGCACCTTGGATGACAATCTTACCAGCTCTGTCCATAATGAAGGTCATGGGTAGAACCCCAAAGCCAAACAAGCGTGTTTCTACCAAAGATCTGAAGACAACAGATGTCCACTATAAACCTGTTCTACAGGGTTCTACAGTGAGAGGATAGATTCAGCCATACATTCGAAGATATGGGACATCCTCCAGGGATTTCTGCTTCTTTCTTTTTTTATTAATTTATTTTTTCTTTTTTTTTAAACATTAATATGCTATACATCATTACAGTATACAAAATGAATTTTCCATCCAAAATACACTGTCTCTTGGCTCAATCAAGCACAACACACGTGTTATCAACAAACAATTTTCCATTTCTTATGTCTTGTATATTTTGCTTTTTTTTTTTTGCCATCCTTGATTTCCTATCCCTAACCCTCTACCCTGTCCAACCCTCCTCCCATTGTCTCTGGTATCAATGATTGCTTTCTATGCCTTTCCCCTGCATTTAATTGATTTGCTAATGAACTTAATTTGTCTAAATATTTGCAATAGCAAGCACAGCTGATATATACATACACAAGAACCCATGTCTGACTTTAGGCATAAACCTCAGTGAGTACAATGAACATACTATAAAATAGTACCTAGCTGGGGCTATATAGCTTACTGTGGTCATCAAATACACAGTTTTTTCTTTAAATTTTGGCAACAGTTTTAGTATTTTTTTTCTGAAAATTTTTTTTTTTAATTTACATTCATTCCCTGAGCATCATCACAACATACTAAATGTGGTTTCCCCTCTAGAGTAAACTGCATAGTGGCTTGATCATGCATGTTATCATCCATAAAATTCCATTGCTACTTTCATATATATATGTTTTTTACCCCATGTCTGACCCTCTGCCCTATTCCACTCTCTTATTACACTATCTCTGCTGTCTACAGTTGTCTTCAATTCCTTTTCCCCCAACATTTTGTTGACCACGCAATATCATAAGTAATCTAATTACTTTCAATAGCGAGTTCAGCTGGTGGTTTCAAGAAAGGCAGTTTTGAACTGGTAAGGATATTTCCTTGAAACTTGAGGCCTAGAAACAGGTTAGTATTTTGTTCAAATAGTAGGTACATGAATCTATTGACCGCTCAAGACAGGATAAAAATCCTTAAAACCGGACAACAAGGCTTAGAAGAAAAGCAACAATATCTTAGTCAAGTCACAGCATGCTGTTTCATCAGTTCAGACTCATGTACTTAATCTTTCTTCTGTTACTGTTGAGGTACAATCTTCCAGATTGAACTCTGGGATATAATACTCAACTCCAGACTTTGTCCCTACAGTTAAGTTGCCCATTTTCTTAGTTTTTGAACTCTTATTTCTGTGTGTCTGCATTTAATTTTACTGACATAGCACTCCCTTAAGAAATTCTTGGAGATCTGGTCTGGTGCTGGTAAATTACTTCAGGTTTTGTTTATCTGGGAAAGTCTGTGTCTTTTCTTTCCAAATGAATGATAACCTTGCTGGGTACAGAATTCTTGGTTGAAATTGCTTTTCCCTTAATACTTTGAATATATTTTCCCATTCTCTCCTCGCTCGCATTGTTTCCGATGAGAGGTCTGCCATTAGTCTGATGGGATACCCTTTGTAGGTAACTTGCCTTTTTTCTCTTGCCAGTCTTAGTACCTTGTCTTTGTCTGTGGTTTTGGTCAATCTGGCTATAATGTGTCTTGGAGAAGATCTTCTTGGGTTGATTCTATTTGGGGTCCTTTGTATTTCTTGGGACTGAATCTTTGAGTGTCTCTCCAGGTTTGGAAAGTTTTCTCGCAGGATTTCATGGAATAGATTATCAATGCCCTTATGAATCTCTTCACCTTCTGGGATGCCTATTACCCGGATGTATGGACGTTTAATTGTATCTAGTACTTCTCGCATATTATTCTCAATTTTTTGGGCCATTTTCTCAGTCTTCATGGTGAATTTTTCTAGGCCAGCTATTTTCTCTTCTACATTAGAGATTCTATTTTCTGTATGATCTAGTCTGCTTTTAATACTTTCAAGGGAGATTTTGACTTCTTGTATTATAGCCTTCATCTCTAACAGTTCCATCTGATTC
This sequence comes from Tupaia tana, assembly GCA_026018925.1. Lineage (NCBI taxonomy): Eukaryota > Metazoa > Chordata > Mammalia > Scandentia > Tupaiidae > Tupaia > Tupaia tana. The sequence goes on from JAKSZU010000001.1 coordinate 233,421,506, forward strand.
TTTTGTAAAGTGTGAAATTCCTCTTTTAGATCTTGCATTAATTTCCTCACCTCCTGGAACTTTTCAACTCCTTCTCCTTCCTCTTCAGCAGTTCCTTGTCTCTCTTCTCTTCCATCTCTGTTAACTTTGCCATTATGAATGTTCCGAATTCTTTATCAGACATTTCCATGATTTCCATTGAACTGTCTGTGGATGAAGAGGAGCTATTCGTTTCCCTTGTGGGAGAGGTATTTTCCTGCTTCCCCATATTTCTTGTGGTCCTGCAGTGATTTCTAGTCATCTGGTGGATGGTCAGTTTCTTCCCAAACTTGGAAGTTCAATCACATGAGTTTTGTATGCTGGAGGCCCAGTTATCAGTGGGACATCTTCCTTTCTCCCAAAATGGCTAGATCGCAGGAGCCATGGAGCTGTCTGTCTCTTGAAGAAGGCCGGTTCTGTCCCCTTCTGCCTGGGTTTCTGCTTCTTAACAGCGACCAAAAAGACCGCTATCTTGCTTTGGTGTTCTTGGCAGTGGTTTTGTGGCCATTTGTCTCCAATGTCTTCTTAGAATTTAAATCAGTAGCTATCAAAGGACATCTTTGGTCATTGTAGTTTCCTAGAGTAGCATGTGTTTAAGAAATTTTTAAATATGGAGGCTAGATGGGGAGCAACAGTAACATGTGTTGCTGTATGAGACTGACCCACATAGGAAGGTTCCATGTTTGTGTCCAGCAACCTCCCTGAGTACTCCAAGTGAGTTTGTGCTCATGGTACAGGGCTGGCTGAGGCTGGGGATAGATTGGGGTATTGAGACCTTATTGGGCTGCTTTCTCTCTCTCTCTACCTATATTTCTCTCACTCATGGAAGAAACAAATAAATTTTTAAAAAGCTTTACCATGATAAAAATTATAGTCATCATCATTTTCTCATATATATAATTTTTTTTTGAGAGAGAGATTTTTCCTATAGGGTGCGTGCACTCACCAGAAAGAGAGACAGAGAAACAAAAAGAGAGAAATCACCACCACCACCACCCAAGTGGAAATGCCATGCCACAATCCCTTTTCCATTCTCCTCTCAAGATCTTGGGCAGGCATGCACATGCACCTGGCATGAGTTTTAAGTCGCCAGGTCCAGGACTAGAACTGCAGTTGACTATGTGGGAGTCCAGCAATGTAACCATTACGCCATCTGCTGCTCCTCATTCTCGTATTCTGAAGGACAAAATTAGGGCCTACTTTTAGAGGTAAAGTGTCAGAACTTCCCTGTTACTGTCTCACTTTTGCGTAGATTGACAGAATTTGAATTTTTGAGGGCTTTGATTAGAGGGATTGACTTCAAAGGAAATAGCAAGAGGGATATTTCTGCATCTATAGGCTGAGGGATTTGTAACAATGAGCCATATTGTGGATAGCAGATTATAATAACAAAGAGGATTTTGAAATGAGGATGACACATTGATTTGGAATGTTTTCTCATCTGTATTTACTTATTCCTCAACATCTTCATGCTTTCTTTTTTCAAGTGGATTTGCCAGCTGTATGCCACCTTTCTCTTTTCCCTTTGCCTTGTTCCTGATTTCTTTCTTGTCCTTACCCCATCTACTTTCCTTCCTCCCATCCTGTGTTTTCTCTCTAAATTTTCTTTCTCGCTAGCCTTATTCATCTCTCCCTTTCTTTTTCCTTATTTGATCATTTAGTCTGTAGCCTCTATTCCTTTTCCTGAAATCTACTTCCTTTTTCCTTCTCCAAACCATCATTCTAGCCCCCAAACCCTTAAGCTTCTTATCGTTTTACTGTTAATCTATAATGTGTTTACTGACCTGTATGCCAAAAGGTAAAATCCCTAGGGGCCTCTTCCATGCCAATGTAGTAAAAATAGCAGCTGTCATTGCTCAACAAGTTCCTTGTGATCCATGAATCAATGGATAGGAACCCTCACCGTCAAAGTCTACATGTATATGTGACAGATAAGACAAATGTTTGCTGAATGAAGAGGTACTTAGATCTTTTTTTGGTAAGGAAGAGAATTAAGCAGAAAAAAATTACCTAAGCTTACTTCTTTATTGAGTTAGCGGGCAAAATTCTAAGAGGTTACGTAAGGAAGACAGGTGATATTTAAAAAATGGGCACAGGAGACTGATAATCAATCAGGCATATTAGAATATCCTGCTGACACATTATTGATAGCAAACACAAGGAATGTATTATAGAAGCAGTGATAGAACAGAAAACAGAACCAGGAAAGAAAGAGACGTAATAAATTACATTAAAATCCAAGTGATTCATATGTTTAAGTGAAAGAAAAAAAAAGATAGCAGTGTACATAATGTGAAAGGGCAAGAAAATAGAAGTAGAGGCATAACTGGTGGAGACAAATATTAATAGACTGGAAATACAAGTTGTCCTCCTTGCTTCAATAAAACATTACACATTAAACAATAAACAAGGGAAAATGTGGTTATACTACTGAGATACAGTGTCTGCAGTGACTGGGTTATAAAAGCTAGATAATGCTAGAGTGGTATCTTTTTAAAAAGTAACTTCAGAAATCAAGTTCTCAGTAAGGGGAATCAGAAAAATTTAGATGAAATGAGGAATCATCACAAGTGATGCAAATCTTATGGTAAAAGTGATTTTGAATGGCACTGGAAGGTTAACAACTGGCAGAAAAGAAAAAAAACAAGATGGTACTGCATGCCTCAAGCGTTAGGAGACCACCCTGACCTAGAAGAGCAGACCCACCTAACTGTCTCCGAACAACGTGCAAGGTGCTTTGCATACACATCTAATCTAACCTCACTGTACATAAAAGGATATCCAATGGGAGGAAAAAGCAGAGGGGATTTTTTGAGCCAGTTCCAAAATCATAAGGCTCAGGGGGAATAACTTTGATTTTGTCAAGTCAGAGTGAACAGCCAAAGGCAGCAGACATAGGATATTGTCAGAGGTAAATCACCCGGCTCTGTCTGTTCTGTCTTATTACAAGGTCAGAGGACCATAGCAAGCCAGCCAAATGTTTTCAACCATGGAAATCCCCTAACTTTCCAACTGTTGCAGTCCCACAGCTCTGAGGTTTTACTCACAGGATGGCTCTTTTCCAACTTTCAAATCTCTCCAAGTTGATTAATCATTTTCTTGTTCTGACTCATTCAGGCCTCTAGAAAATAGCTGTAGGTATGGGATGGACTGTGTAGATCAAAGAGGTCAAATAAATTGGCTTGATGTTGGTCTATAGAAAAACCTGGAAGATATTGCCAAGAGCTTTTATGAAAAAGCACACAATCCTCAGATGCTAGTATGTGGGCTATGGCCAGAGACCGTTGGCTCATTCATGCATTTGAAGCAGCATATTTTCCTGTGCTTTAAGAAACTTGGGTATGTGCAGGTACTTAATTTAAGGTTAGATATTGTAGGCCAGCTACTTAGACTGTAGAATTCCATTGTAACAGCTTATTTTTACATCTGTTTAGATGGACTCTAGGCCAGATCACAGCCCCCTAACAATAACAGCAGCAATTATACTGATAGTGCTGATTATTTGTCATCACTGGGCTAAGCATTTTCCTTAGGAGATCATATTCATAGGATCATTCCCAGGACTGAAAAGTCAGCTCTCCTTGTCTGAGCCAAGGCCATCTATGCTGATTACATTATTTTGCCTGGCTAATATCCCTCATTATAAAGTTTATTTTAGAAGAAGTGTTCATTTTTAGATTTGTGATTTTAAAAGTTGCTGAATGAAAAGGTACTTGGATCTTTTTGTGGCAGGGAAGAGAACTAATTTAGGAACTTTACCTAAGCTTGTTTCTTTATTAAGTTAGTGGCTAAGATTCTAAGAAGTTACATAAGGAAGATAGATGATTTTAAAAATGGGGACAGGAGACCAATAACCAATCAGTCATATTAGACAAAGTCAATTTCTCTTGCCTTTATAACGCTTTAGATTTCTGGTTTATTCATCCAGCTCAGGGACATGTGTTAAGCCCCCGAGTGCAGGAGGTATTGGAGATAAGGCTGTGCATGAGACAGTACCCCAGGCCTGAAGTTATACATTGTGTTAGTGCATTGTGATTATTCTGAACAAAACACTTGGAGAAACCCAAACATTTTGCAAATGTTTCTGCAAGGGAGTGGAAGAAATTCTTGAGTTGGAATTTCCAGAATATACAGACGTTTTCCAGAATGACAAGATAGAGGAGCCCAGCAATACAGGAAACAGCGTGTGTACATACAAAGAGGTGTGAAAGAGTAAAATAAGACATGTTATGTGGTTGCGACAGAAAAATTAGCCCAAATAGGTTCATTTGACGTAAGATTGTGAGGACCTTGTACAGTGTACCCAGGCCTTATCCTGTAAGTGCTGGAAGGGGTTAATGGAGGTGTTAAAGGAAGAGTAATTTCAGTTAATTGTTTTTTCAGGAAGAGAATTCTGATGATGATGTGGGCTGGGAGAAAAAGTGACAAAGGGACAAGTTAGAAAACTGCTCTCTGAGATGGTCACGGAAAATGTATCTTATGCAAAAACTTCACATGAAGTTAATTTTTTGTTTTGTTTTAGGTACCAAAGTAGGCCTCTACTTTTTAATTCCATTTTTTTCCATGAATATTTTGAAGTCCTCTGTATAGTCTGATGGTCGTAGCAATATGGGAGAGGTGAAGGGATAGATTTGAGATGCATTTCAGAAGTCAGATGAGCAGACTGCAAGACTGGTCAGACTCACGTTGATGTTCAGATGATGTATTAGTTAGGAGTTCAGATGTCTGGGTGGGTCAGGGTGGCTTCTAGACATCCAGAGGAAAGCAGCCTTGGGAAATGATGAGGTCACTCTGTAACCTTGTAATTTAAAGGAAGGCGATAATGAGACAAGACTTTCAGATGAAGAAGCAAGTATATAAATGGTGTGGGTCAAGTGAGAGAGCTAAGAAGGACCTGGAATACTTGAAGCCAGTCTAGCCAGTTAGGTTCACACAGCAGAAGAGAAGTGAGTTAAAGGACAACAGAGAGTGTCTGCTGCTCAGATTTTGTCTCATGGAATCTATTCATGCCATATATGGAGAGTTTGGACTCACTCCCTGGGAGTTTGACAGCCATGTTTGTTGTTTCTGTAGCACAGCACACTTTGGATTCTCTTCCTTTCCTGCACATGACTAACAAACTTTTTAATGAAGTTTGAAGCCTCGGTCAAAGGCTAGTAGGACACTGACCCCTTCTAGGCAGCTATCTTTGTATCTGCTCTGGGGAGGAGTTGGAGTTGTTCTCTGAAGCACATAAACACACGCTTCTGCCCAGCGTTCCCTGGCTGACCTGGATTCCAAACGATTCTGGCTCTGTATAGATTTGCAGACATTACACAAAGGAGCGTCCTGTGTCTGCAGCCCCTTCGCTCATCATAACAATCTGTTCCTTACGTTTCTGAGAAAGTACACAAATGGATTCCCCAGCACTTGCCCATTTTTGAGGACACCTGTATGACTCTTCATCAAATCAGGTGACCTCCCCCCTCCCATTTATTCACCTGCTATTTCAATTATGTGAGCAGTGATGAATCTGCCTCGAAATTCCCTGTCATGGGAAATTTCTTCAGAAGAGAATTATTGAAAAAAAATATTTTTGCCATGAAGCCATTGAGGATTTAAATCTTTTCCAGCCTATAGAACACCTGGATTCAAGTGTCTATTCCCTCCTGACTCTTGAAGAATGAACTGCATCTTAAATTGAAGCTCATAAGCACATTGAGAAACCGAGTCTATTTCCTCCCACTGTTCACTGAAGCAATGAAAAATAAACGAATTCAGATAGTCCAGAGCCAGTATTAAGTATCACATGATGGGGCCCAGCAGTGTACTAGAACTTTGGAGCCTGGGTTTTAGTGCCGTATACATAACTGTCTTATGCAGGCTACTAGACAGGGCTCCCTCACAAATGCATCACCTTCTATTTGTGAAAATTGACTTGCTAGCACTTTTGCCTTATTTTATTAAAGCTGTCTTTAACTTCTAGTGCCTTGTATCTAAGAAGCGTATGATAAATATCTGTTAATTGGTTGAATTGTCTAAGTTACGGCAGTTAATTATCACATAAAGGCTTCTGAGCTTTGTGAATGGAATCCACTTTACTAATACGAAGGAAAGGTATATGTATTGATTCAAGGTCATAGGCTGGAAGCCATAGGAGCCTCTGGCACATGTACATGTTTTACTTTATTCTCTCACTGAAGTCTTTGAAAATATATATGAGGTCCAGTCTCTGGTGCAGGTGGTAACGTACTCATCTACAGTGCTGGCCAACTTTAGGTTTGGATCCTGCGCTGACCCAAAACATGATAGTGTGTGTGTCCAAGATTCTGAGTGGTTAGGGAGCTAGGGAAAGGGGTATCACAGTATTACAGGGCCTTTTTTTTTTGGGGGGGGGGGGTGTCTTTCTCTTACTCCTGCTATTTCTCATGAAGTAAATCTTTAAAATCTTTGATAAATAAATAAATTAAATGAAAAAAATATGAATTCAATTTTGGCATTTAAATATTGAGTTATATCAGATAAAAACCCAAAGGGCCAGCAGGTGGTGTGGTGGTTTAGGTACTAGATCCCACATGGCCAACTGTGCAGTTTGGGTCCTGTACCTGTCGGCTTGAAAAACACTCTGGCCAGGACCAGCAGATGGTGTAACGATTATTACCCATGTAGTTGACCGTGGGCTCAAGTCCTAGACTCAGTGGCTTAAAGTCATGCAGGACACATGTGTGTGTATGTGCCCAAGATACCAAGAGGAGAATGGAGGAGAAGGGATTATGGTGTGACCATCTTTCCTGGGAGGTGATTTCCTTCCTTTTGTCTTTCTGGTGAGCACATGCGCCCTACAGCAAAAATCTCTCTTTAAAAAAAAAAAGAAATAAATAAAAACACTCTGTCCATAAGTGTGTGCATGCCCAAAACCTGTGAGGAGAATGGAGGAGAGGGGACTGTGGCATGACCATCCCCCCGCAGCTGATTTCTTACTTCACTTGTCTCTAAGTCTCTCTCTTTCTCTCTCCAGCGAGGACATGAGTCCTATGGCAAAAATCTAAAAGATAAAATACAAACAAACAAATAAACAAACAAAAACAAGTTTGAGACTTCTCTTTAAAATTGGAAGATCAGACAACTTTGGGACACATTCTTGATGGGTGACAATTTATTAGATCCAAATAGCTGCTGCCTTCTTTAGTGGGCATGCCTTTCCTAGTTGTCTAAGTTCCCTTTGCTACCTGTTTTTCTTTTTTTTTTTTTTTCCTTCTTTTTTTTTTTTTTTTTTTTTTTTTATTTGAGATATTTTTGCTATAGGGTGTATGTGCTCTCTGGAGAGAGAGAGAGAGGGAGAAAGTGAGAAACCACTCCCCAGAGAGCATGGCCATGCTGCAGTCCCTTTGCCTTCATTCCCCTCTTGGGATTTTGGGCACACATGCACGTGTGCCCAGCTTGAGTTTTGGGCTGCCAACTTGAACCATGGTCTGTCATGTGGGAGTCCAGCACCTGAACCACTATGCCACCTGCTGGCCCCTGCTCCCTGTTTTCTTATAGCGGACACTCCTCACTCATATATGTTACGTGCTTTGCCTCTCTAGGCTTTTATTTGTAAGCACTGGTAGTAAAATTATCTGGGCACTTCCAAATAGGATGATGTTTTAAAAACATTTAAACAGCTTTATTAGAATCTAATTTATATATTATCAAGTTCACTTAGCAATTCCCACTAGCAATATACAAGGGTCCCAGTTTTTCCACAGCCTTGCCAGAACTATTTATTATCAGCCTTACAGTTATTTTAGTAGTTGTGAAGTGGAATTTTATTATAGTTTTGATTGAAAACATTTTTACAAAATAGAATTCTTTAAGTTTTACAAGGCCATGTTGATCGGTTATGCTAGTCCTTGCTCATCAATGGAATGCTCAGCTTGGTCTCAACTCTTAAAGCTGGACAGTGTGGTATAGTGTATCCCTAGGTACAGTCTGTGAGCACCATAAATCAATTTCATCAACATGGGTTTGATGTGCTACTTGTTAAATATTCATATTTTTCCATCCACTAGAGATCAGAATATATGGATGGGGAGTGTGGCCTCAGACAAAGATATGTTACTCTTCCTCATGTGTTTCTGAATTTGTATCAGGGACTTGGACATTATATCTATGGTCCTTTTCAGCTGTAATGTCCTATGAACCATTGTTAGAAGACACTAGTTCTCCAGGAATCTTGGTGCTTTAAGAACAACAAAATGACAAACATTTATCAAATAGTCACAATATATAAAGTGCGTGCTGGCTGCTTAGCCACAAAGATGACTCAGCTGTAGCTCCCATCCTTGTGGGAATACAGTCTCCTAAGGAGACTCCTTCTAGATAAGACTGATGCTATCTAGGAAAATGCCTCTGTTCTTCTGTCACTTTCCTTAGGAGCACCTGCTTTCCTAAGCACTTTCTGGTGCCCATTCATCCATTCTCTGATTCCTTTTTTCCTCTTTTTTGATTCTCTTTCTCATGGTGTCACAAATAACCTCACATCCACTCTTGGTGGTATTGAGTTTAGCTGCATTGAAGGTTCCTAGGTTTATAAAGTTGGCTCAAGAGCAATTACAAGCTTCCTCTCTACCTGAGTCTGAGCAGTCGCCATTACTTTCTTATCATGCCCTGATCCTCCAAAGAACAGGAATCAGTTGCCTTCCTCCAACCTCAGTCTCTACTTTCTCCAAGAAACTGTACTTCTGCACAGTCCTTTTTTTTACTGAGTCCCAGGACTCCACTCCAGCACCTGGCATTGATATGTTTTCAACTCACTTCTCTCTTCTTTTGTTTACTGTCCTCTGTCTTCTTTTACTCTCCCTTACTTCCACTAACCCATCCCATCAGCCCAGCCGAATGGTACTGGTCTACTTCTGAGACCCTGGAACCTTCTTTATAATCACCAACAGCCATATCACTATCAAATGTTCCAGTAATCTCATTTCAAATAGTCTGTCCCATTGTCCCTTTAAATATACTTCACTGACAAGGACCCTGGTTTTTAGTTAGAAAAAATTTGGCCACAGTAAGCATTAACAACTTAATATCTGAATTAAAAAATGAAAGGTCTTAAGTTGGATGTGTAAAAGCTGTCTGTCATATTGTTCTGGTCCACAACTATTCCTTATTTTCACATGGTCTGTCTACCCAGAAGGACACTGTCTGGCCACAAGAACATCCATGAAGGCATCAGTCACCAACTGTGACACACTGACATTATCCAGGAACCCCCAGCTCTTCTTTATCAGCAGCGGTGGCTTTTATAGGGTGCCCTTATTACCCTGAGTGTTATATCTACAGTAATAAAGTCTGCCTCGGATCTTCAGTTTTACTCAACTCAGAAAAGACCTCACCATGTGTACCTGGAGCTACAGACCATGCCTGCTATGTCTGGAACAAGTGGGATGACTTAGAACAGCACCTTTCACCCTAGGATCTGGAAGCCTTTAACAGCCTCAACTCTTCCTCCAAATATGGACACTTAGGGAAGGGCAGACAATAAACAGGAACTTCTGGTGATTGTCTGGGCAGGAGGAATGGAGAGAAAAAGAAGATGGTGTCCATCAGAGACTTTTCTTCTCAAGCTCACACTGAATATGATGTAAAGCTCACATGAGTGACCAGGGAACTTTTTCTACAGCATATACATATAATCAGTGCTTTTCACTTGCCTAATATTTTATTAGAAGTGCTTTACATACCAATTGCTAGATGGCTAAATGGTGATAAAGGGTGATTATTTCTCCAACTAAAGACAGACAAACTAAGCTTTTGACTGGCATAAGAACTTGCTCTTTATGGTGCCACTAGGAGAATAAGATGAAGTTTCCAGAGTACAGAAAGCCTTTTGTTTTCATGTGCCTGACATTTGTTCATATCCCTGCCCTCATTTATTTCTCAGGAAAACAGGTTCTATTCCCATACTCATCCCATATCTCCCTCGTAGGTAATGCTAGAACTCAAAGTCTTTAGTCCATGGGGATTTGCCTCAGTGTTTTATTTCTGAAGAATTATAGATCTATCTTATATTTCTCCAAGCTAAGCTATCAGAGGTAAAAGGATTATTTTACTCTTCTGTTGAATAGATTATAAAGAAGCTTGTATAATGCAAGGTGTTAGGCAAAAACAGAACGTTTTACATATTATTTCATATCTCTGATAGTTTATCTTTTAAATTGTCATGGTTGGTGTTATTTTGTATTTTCTGAGGTTTAGAGCTTGCTGATTTTGTTTTCTTTTCCATTCAGTCTTTTTCTTCCTTGGGGAGTTCAGTTACTCTTTGTTCATTTATTTATAGCTCTGCTATGGGCATAATTTGGAGCCTTGGTTTTTTATTGCTTCCATTTCTCTGTAGTAATTGACACATTGTACACATTCCAAGTCCTGTGTTTGCTTTACATATGGACACACACAACTTGATGACCCAAATAGGCTATAAGGAATCCACTTTATTCGGGGATAGTTAGTGTTGGTCTGTTCCCCTAAAACACAGGACTGACAGCAGTGCTTATTGGAAATAACTGACCTTTCATTTCTGCTGGGATTTCATCACCATGGGTTCATCCCAACTTAATTATATGTTGATTTGTAGACAACAAAGGGATCTTCTCATTTAACTTTCTGTTAATTTATATTCCTTCTGTTTGGAAACCTCTAGGATTATTTAATCAATTTCAATGTCATTGAACAGGTCTCCTTTCGTGATGACCCACTTCCAATCTGTATTTTTCTGTTCAGTTACTCCATCAACCCATGTTAACTGTTTAAAAAACAAAACAAAACAAAACTAACAAAACACAGATATGCTGGTGGGCTGTGTGCTGCCTTATAAAATGTTATGGAAAGAACTATGTATGTTGTTATTGTTGCTGTGAATTAGTCTAATGGCCCATATATCTCTGCTGTGTAATAATAGCTACTGGACCTTAAGAGAAAACAAAAAAATCTTAACCAGAATCCTCAGTAAAGTCTGATTTGGGTACAATGAGAACTCATCAAAAACATAGAAGCTGCATTTCCTAGGAAATCGAGGCTTTTTCCTGTATTTGGGAGTGGTGAAGGATACGCCCAAGACCTTGGAACAGATACAGCATTGGCAGACAAACAAAAGATCTGTAGGGCAGGACTTCCTTTCTATTCCCTTGAGCTCTCTCTCCCATTGTCTCAAAGAAGATGGAGCAAATACCCAGACAGAAGCTGCTTCAGTATTGTCTTTTATTGATAGGCTGCTTGTGTTTAGTGATTCCTCTGGCCCATAGTGTCTGCTGGACAGTTGGAGGCTTTTTGAAGCCATTGTATTGTTAGAGAATAATTAGAGTGAATGAAGCAGGGGGTAGGGGTTAACAACAATTCTTTGTTGCAAGCAATTGCTAGTCTTGGCATCAGTATTGGTAACAAGGCCAATCTACTGGAAGGAATGGAAACAAAAGATGGAAAGGTTGCGGTTGGTTTGTCTAATCCATCCAGCAAATCCACCCATGCATGGCCATTGTGCCCTGTGAGCTCTCTGGAAATGCCTTTGGTCACACTGCATTCCAAGCCACTGGGTGGGTGATCTCTGAGCAGTCTCGTACATGGATTTCCTAGAATGCTTCCCACAGCAAAAAAGGGGATGCACAGGTGTTGCCTTGGCAATTAATCGGCATACTTCATAAAGAAAATAATCTCCTAATGTTTGGTTAGATGAATGGGCCTGGTATGAAAGGCTCATGATTTTTCCCTTGGAAGGAGGAGTTAGAGAATGTCCTCACACAAAATAGCTGAGATGTGTTGATTGATTCCAAGAGCAAAACACCTAGGCAGAAAACCATAACCTGTGTCCTCATTGTTTCCTCCATCTCCTCCGAGCCAGTCAGGTTCTGTCCTGGTCCTAAGAGTCTTAATCGCACTTGTATTATGATCTTGAGGAGGCCCTTCCAGGGTAGAGTCCAGCAAACTGGGGTAGCTGTAAATTTTATATTTCCAAGATGGTGGTTCTTATTACAAAGCTTTATAAACTGAGTGCCTATCTCCCTGCACCCATTTGGGGCACTGGAGCTGCCACTGCATTCTTGGTCAAGTAGACTGGTACTATGATTGGTCAGATTTTCAGTGGTGCCTTACATAGGGCCCTGGAGTCCTACGTAGAGTCCATCATTCCTATTTTACAATATTGGCATAATAGTACAGCACCGCTAGTATCTGTTAGTACATGCTACTTCATACGTTTTCCTCTCAAGTCAGCTTTACATCAAGCACAGAGAAGCCTGCCTCAAATGTTTGGTCCTTTTGTTTGTCAAAAAGGACAGAGACACAGAGGCAGTTTAGAAATAGAGGTAGGCATGTCTCCAAGTAGATTTATGACCTTAGACACATATCCCTAAAAGGCAAATTCCTGCTCTCACATGTTGAATAGGGCCCTAAATCTACCGTCTGATTTAGGCCAAGGATGACTTACATTTGAAATTCCAAGCTAGTACTGTTCAAGATCAGTATTAAATGCTGAGCAATGAGACAGTGGTATTCACCTATGTGTTATTCAGAGAGTATATCCTACTCTCTTGGATCCGTGTGTGTGAGGAATGCTTGTCAGGGGATAGGGGGAGGTGGTGGAGGCAGTTGGGGTGGAGGGGGGACAGCAGTGTGCTTATTTTCAGTTTGTCAGCTGCTCTGGAAAACAGCCAAAATGAATGAGATATAACAAGTCTTTAGGGTTGTTTTAAGCTACAGAGGGACAAGGCCTCTCCTTTTAAAAAGCTCTGGAATTTAGACTTGAAGTTTCAGGTATATTTGGTTTGGGGCAAATGTGAAACCCCTGAAGTTTCCAGGAAAATGTTAGCTCCCTTAAACACATAGTGGGCCTCAACTCCCTGTACAGAAGTGTGTCTTGAGGGAGAAAAAAGAACCCAGCACCTTTACATTTAACATCTTGGCTCTGTTTTGGCCAGTGGAAAAAGATTGATGAGAACCTTGATTAGATCTGTCTCCATGGCCCCCAGCAAATTATTGGAAAGACTTGAAATTATCCTTTTGACACAGAGGGTAGAAATTTCAATAGATGGGGGAAAGGAAAGGGCTAAATCTTCTGGGCCAGAATGTGCCAGGATGTCTACAAACACAACAGCCAGGGATACCGAGCAAAGCTGAGCATTTTTGCAACGCAAGGCATTGGCATCCTCCTAAAGGAGAGGGATCCTGGACGTTTAAAATAAAGCGGCTTCTTTGGGGACGAAGAGCCTGTGAACCGAAGCAGTTGTGACTTCTGTAATGGAAGTCAAGAGGGTCAGTGGCTAGGTTGTAGCCTTGCTGTCAAGTTGGATCCCTCTGCAGCGTGATTTGTCTGATGTTCACATCTTGAAAATTCCAGGCTGTAATTATGACTGATAAGGAGAAAGGAAATATGGATAAATAGAATTATTTTCTTGATGTTGTTGAAAATATTACTGAAAAAGAGCGGTGGGACCAGCAGATGGCGTAGTGGTTAAGGCTCTGGATTCTCACATACTTTATGGTGGTTTGAGCCCCAGACCTGGCAGCTTAAAAATCACGCTGGGTGCATATGCATGCCCAAAACCTCGGGAGGAGAATGCAGGAGAAGGGATTTGTGTGGCCATCCCCACGAGAGGGATGATTTCACACTTTCCCTCTCTCTGCTCCTCTCCGTCTCCGGCAAGTGCATGCACCCTATGGCAAAAACCTAATTTTAAAAAAATTAAAAAAGCAAATGGTGTTTTCAGAGCTAAATGGAAGTAAAGTCTTTCTTTGCAATTTTGAGAGCCGAGGTAGGTGGCTGGGTAAGCGTTTTCTTGCCACCTGTTTGTTGTTTTAGCACATGGTGGTTTCTGAGCACCTCTGATAGACGACAAAAGCACACTCATGCTGCAGTGGCCATCTTTCCTAAAGATGTTTTTTTTCCCTATCCTGTGACTGAAAATGTATACAACTTTTAGGACTTCTTTGAAGAATTACATTATAACTGACCCATCATGAGCTTTGAATTTCACTATCGAAAGCAGGAAAACAACTTTTTAATCACAGAACTGGAAGGAGTGGTTACTTAGTTTACATCTTATTTTTTGCACATTTGGAAACTGAAATCGAGAGTGTTTGAGCAACTTGCCTAAAGTTACACAGCTAGTTAGTGTGGGAACAGAAATGAAAAACTCCGAGTTTCCCGTTTTCTGGTTTTCACGATATAAGCTCTGCCCACAGAGGCAAGATTCTCTGTAACTTTAAGAACTTGCATGAACATGCCAATTTTAATAGAAACAGCTAATCAAGATGGCCTTATTCTCAATAAGAATTAATTTTAAGGAGAAGTATTTGGAATGACCTAATTTTAAACTGTAATGCTAATTCTTTATAAGTCTAGTGGGAGCATTTGTTTGCTTGGCACACTTGAACGTTTTGTTATTTAACACTTCTTTTACCCCTAAAAGCACTTATTTGAGGATGGACATCAGTGCTGTTAGAACAAGTTCATTGCACAAGCCATTTACGCAGGGGGCCACATACATATCAGCCACAGCCATAAACTAGGGAAGAGAATGATATAGTGGAGAAAATGTCTTTGTGGTTCCATATAATACTTCATAGTTTACCAATGCCTTCACATACCTTTTGAGTTGACCTTTAGGATAGTTCTGTGAATGTAGGAAGAATGGATGTAAGTACAGCTGTTTTACAGAAAACAAAATGGAAGCTCAGATGCTGCACCACTCTCTAGCTCTAGGAAGCTTCTAAGGTGGGACAAAGCCAGACTTTCCCTCTAAGGCTGGTGCTCATTTCATTACCTCCTGATGCATTAGTTACAGAAGTGATAATGCTTAAAAAGCAATCCCTATTTCCTCTGTTTGATTTTTTTCTCTCTTTTCCAGCACAGAAACTGTAACACCACACTTTCCCTGCACAGTTCCAGTTTATATGATCATGTTCATGGTATTCACCTTACATGGAGGCACCAGGCCTTTTAAAAACCATTAAATGGGTTCTTAAGGTTATATTCAGACCTATTGCTCTCTGGCTTTCTATTCAAAGGAGAAGGACTGTTGTAATTGTTGGCAGTGCCTCCCCAGTATGCTAGTGTAAAAGGAGGATCTTCATTTTTAGAAAGAAAAAGTAATTGCAATTTAGCAAAATTCTTGATTCTCATACTCTTCTAACACAGCATGCATTTTAAAATGATGTTATTTGTTTGTTTTCACATGTAACGCTAGGTGGCAGAATAACTACACCACAAAGCACCGTATCCTTTGTTTCTTGCAAGTTGGGGGAACAGGGACTTGAGTAATGGGGCATCAACCATCTGTGACTCTATGAGACTGGACCAACCAACCTGGCCAATATTTTCTTGACAGGGAACTGGCTACAGTGATTTTAAAACATATGCTTCCAAGATACTGTCTTTAAAGTTTCCTACTTCTCTTCTCACCCCCAGCCCCCCTGCCTTTTAATTTTTCTGCTCCAGTGCAGGCAGCTGCTCTGAAATGGCAGATTAGCATGGATGTGCCCAGTGGTTCTGGTTGCCCTGCCTTTGCATGCCAGTGGGTCTTGGAGAGTCGGGGCTAAGGTGCCAGCCACTGTGGCAGAGGCAGTGCTGAGCTGGGGCAGCTTAAAGATGCAGCCTTGGCTAACTTGGATATGCACAACAGGGTTCTGTATTTAAAGAGCGGCCTGATCTTGATTGCACTCTGTAGAGAGCTTGGAAGTGCTGCTGCATGGATGGACATTGCCCCCAGTTTTTCCTAATGATTTGCTGGTGTCTGCTACCCTGAGTGCCTCACATGCCACAGGACATAATAAGCTAAGCTAAGCTGTAGCACACAGTTTCATCTTGTGAAGGGTATGAACTTGGGTGACAGAAATATTCCCTTGGAGTTTTGCTGGGGAAAAAAAATAGCATTAAAACTCAACAATATATATTAACTAGTAACAATACTCTGAGTATACCCTATTTCAAGGAACTGTAGTTAAACCAAGTCTGAATGTATAAAATTGGTCCAAGGACAAGATTTTCATTTTAATTACAAAAACTGTCTTTACAGCTGGAACCACAATCAGATCTAAAGACGGGTGGGTTCCTGATGTGAATTGTAAATGATACCATCTATAAACATGAAAAAAATCCAATTCAAATCTCAACTTGTCAGAAACCCACTTGTTGCATAGAACAACGACGACAACAAAAATGGACTAGTTTTATACACGTACTCATGTCACACCCTACTCTACTTTCCAAATAGGAATCCCAGGAGTTTTTTAGGTTTTGGTTGGGGGGATCCTGGTGATATCCTAATTTTGCACATGAGGCACTGGTGGCATGAAAGGCCTTGTTAAGTGAGCTAGGCGAGTCACCATAATCTGGGGAACCCAGTAGGTTAGGGATATGAGGGTCTAGTTCATTTGTTTGCATGCCAGAACTGCAATTCCTTCCCAAAGAATCAACTAGATGACTTTTGAGAAGACCTCAAATAACTTGTACAAATCAGACTAGGGATATTAATCACAGGCCACCATCATAGTGATGCTTTGAAGCTAGGAGAGGCTGGTGAGACCTTCTTGTTTGTTAAGAAAGAAATGTCATAAAAATTCCAAAGCACAGATCAAATTTCCAGGGAGAAGGGGCCTCTTTATTGTTTCTTCTAATAGCTGGTTTGGCACTTCAGTGAATAAATGTACTGCACAAAATAACCCTAGATGCATTCTCTGCGCTATAGTCTGACCAAGCTCCCTCTTTTGTATTTTGCATCCATTCTGAATTATTTACTTATGATATTTTCGCTGTTGTTTGTCACTCCTCCTTCCTCTCTCCCCATTTGTCCTGTCTTTATTTTCACATCCCTACAATTAATTAATATCTTCTGCTCTTAAGACAACAGCAAATGTGTCTGCATTTTTATGTGCATTTCAGTATGCAGGCCATGCTTTCAAGTCTCTGGAATAGAACGACGGTAAAAATGAGTCATGGCTTGTTTCTATATTTGTTTCTGAGTCAAGAAGCTTAGTGTTTTCACTCTAATGCCTGAGGTCTAGCGCTATATAGTTTACTTTTAAGGGAATCAACCGAAATTCAGTGAAGTCCTTTAACTGGATGTTTTCAGATATTACGGAATTCTTTGGATTTGTATTTCCAAAATGAAAAGCACAGTGGTAGTGGTTTCATTATTTTTTAATCCATAAGAAAAAAAAAATACCTAAAAGAAGCAGAATTCTCCCCCAAATCCTCTGGAGACAGACCTTTTGGGTGTTGCCCAGACCTGCTCACAGCCCCAGGTCAACAAATGATAATTTACTGAGGGCCTCATACCTACATCCAAATGACAGCTCAAACCAGACCTGAGAAGCTGGGGTTTAACAGTAGGAAAATAGGAAAGCAGAGCTAAGGGGCATCAGGCATGTGCAGGAGAGAGAGAATGGCAAAACCCTGTGGCTGCTCCTTTGCAGCAGAAGGGTTGCCGCCAGGGAATACCAGAAGTTCCGGCACCTCCACCCTCACGGACACAAGTTATATCTGTCAGCTTACCATGGTTTCAGCCAAAACAAGCCCACTAATGGTCTTGAGTGTCAGTTTATTGAGGTCTCTGATGCAGCCTCATAACTTAAATTAATTGGGAAGAAAATGCTTCCAGAGAAGAGATGCTGGAAAAAACAACCTAGTGTTTCACTCGTTGTCAAGGCCCTGCCACATGGACTCATTGACCAGCCCTAGATTCTTATATGCAGACCTGGGGAAAAAGAAACAATGTATCTTCTCCTGTTGCACTTTTCCAGGATTTTTTTGTTTTGTTTTGTTTTGTTTGTTTGTTTTTTGTTTTTGTTTGTTTTTGAACAGATTTTGTTTATGAACTTAATGTCACTGGCTGTGGCCAGAGGGCTCAGACCCTTTGTAAGGTATAATTTACTATTTGCCCCTCCCTTCTACGCTTGTGCACCTCGAGGAGCTCCATCCCATTAAAATTCCTTCTTAAAAGCAGGCAAAAGAGTCAAGCACATGTTGTTTTTTTAGAGGGGAATGTAGCTGAAGAAGGGAAGAGGTCCGGGTCTGTTTTGATTTTAAATGCTGCTCGATAACTTGAAACCTATTAAAACTTTTGAAGGAATGAAGAGGAGTTGTCCTTTTGACTCTAATATTCTGGAGCAAAATAAAATAAAACAATTTTAAGAAAAGAGACTTTCCCAAAATGGGCTCTGTTCTCTGAAGTGTCTTGCGAGTGTCACATCTGTCCCTCTGGATACATAGCTAGTCAGTTGCTTCTGTGTTGCTCATTGCCCTACTGAATTTTTTTAGACTTCAGAGTTGTACCTTTCCAGTTCAACCGTTATAAAAGTGTGAAATACTGTTTTTTGTTTTGTTTTTATGGTGAGAGAGAATAGTATTGTTTAAAGACGGCATGCTAATACATTTATGTAAACGTTCTCCATTTTTTAATGTTGTGGGAAAAAACCCTACTATTTGTTATGACTAAAGGCAGTTCTCACTCAGCCAAGTTATCTCAGTCATGCACGTATAGATTGACCTGTCTGTTATTTGGGGAAGGCTTCATAACCTATAAGATGCAGGAAGGAACTGGTTTTAATTGAGATTTAAAAGGAATGTCTTTCACAGCCAATAGTCTTTCCTTTTGAGTCCTTATTTCTAAAAGGTCTTTTGCAGCTTTTACAAAAGGGAAAGAGCTCAAATTCCTCTTTTAATCCTACAGCCAGCAGGAGTTGAGTGTACCTATAGTCAGGCAACTAAACCTTGAAAACATCAAGATGATGACTTGGTAAAACTGTATTTCAGCTGTGGAAATTTTTAAGCTTTAGTGAGTGACTAGGTCCTGGTTTTCTTGGAATTATTCTATATAGGGACTCAAATGTAAGTCATTATTATTTATCCTACTGCTTGAGAGGTTATATAAATGGGGGAGGAAGAAATAAGAGCCATTTAAATAATGTAAATCTAGCTTGACTATGTAGTTTTCAATTTACATTTAAATATAGTCTTAGCTTATATTCAGGAAATTCAGTATACTCTTCCAGACCTTAGTCTATTTTTCTACTTCTTCCATTACTTACACATACATATGCATGCTCTGTGTGCATATATGAATGAATACACACACACACACACACACACACACACACACACACATCTTTTTCAACAAACAATGGAAAAATAAACACAATTATTTTTGTGTTCGCTAGAGAGAGAGAGTGAGTGGGGAGATGAGAAATCACCACCTCCCGCCCCCAGGAGGGGGAATGGCCATGCTACAATCCCTCTTCTCCATTCTCCTTCTGGATTTTGAGCATGTACACACACACCCCCCAGGATGATTTTCGGGCCACTGGGTCTGGGACTCGAACCATGGTGAGCCATGCTGAAATCCAACATCTTAACCACTATGTACCAGCTGGCCCTATATATACTGGCTTACAACTTCTTTTTATGTAGCAACATTGCAGAAAATAATATACTAAATTCTTTTTTAAATAGCTGCCTATAAAGTCCGTTAGCTAATATGCATACATATCATGTGTATCTTTAATCCACTTGTTATTGATGGACATTTAGGTGGCTTCTAGTGTTTCATTATTTCAAGCAATGCTACAGTATTGTATCCTTTTTCCTATTAAAAAGGAATATTCCTTATTGTAAATTTGGTCAAATTCTTCATTTCAAAGACAGAAAAATATGAAGAATATAAAAATCATGTAGTTGTAATCCTGTATCTAAAGATTTCTTTAATATTCTGATAAATTTCCTTCCAGGCTTTTTTCAAAGTATTTGTGTGTTAACAAAATTGATACCATGCTATCTATAGAGTTTTTTTCTACTTCAGTATACTGTGGGTATTTCCTAACATCCTTAAATCTTTTCTTTTGAAAAATTTTCTTTTCTTTCTTTATTTCTTCTTTTTTTTTTTTTTTTTTTTTTTTTTTTGAGAGAGAGTTTTGCTATAGGGCACATGCATTTGCCAGAGAAATAGAGAAAAAGAGACAGAAATTGAGGAATCATTCCTTCCTCCTCCCCACAAGGGGAGATGTCCATGCCACAATTCCTTCTCTTCTGTTCTCTCTGGATTTTGTACACACATGCACATGCACCAGGCATGAGTTTTAAATCTCCGGGTCCAGGACTCAAACCACAGTTGACTACATGGGGATCCAGCGATATAACCATTATACCATCTGCTGGTCCCCGTTTTTCTACACATTGCATTTTGTCTTTTGTTCATTTTTCTATTGGAATGTTAATTTGCATTTTATATTGATTTATAGTAACTCTATATAGTAAGATTGTTAACCTTTTGTCTTATATTTGTTTTGGTTATTTTTCCTAGCTTTTCATTTGCCTTTTCATTTCATTTACAGAACCACTGTTAGATTTTTCTGTTTAATTAATTAAGGGGCACATTTATTAAGATTTCAAATATTTAAAATTAGTTTGAAAACTGTATTTCTTGGGACCAGCAGTTAGTGTAATGGCTATGTTGCTGGACTCCCATGTAGTCGACCGCGGTTCGCATCCTGGACCCGGTGGCTTAAAACTCAGGCTGGGCGCGTGTGCGTGTGTGCCCAAGATCCCGAGAGGAGAATGGAGGAGAAGGGATTGCAGCGTGGCCATCCCCCCTGGGGGTGATTTCTCGCTTTCTGTCTCTCTGTCTGTCTGTCTGTCTGGCGAGCGCACGCACCCTATAGCAAAAACTTCTCAAAAAAAAAGAAAACTGTATTTCTTTTCTTACATGCTTATTTTTTAAGTTTATATCTTACATTTTTCATGTATCAATTATGTTATTTTCTTTTATAGTTTCTCTTAGATTTAAATTGACCTCAAGAAAAGTTGTAATAGTAATAATAGACACATTTGAAAGTACTTATTAGGAGCAATTTCAAGTGTTTTATACATATAAAATATATATATATACATATATATATTTACTCCTTACAATAATCCTGTGAGATAGGTAATGTTATCTCTATTTTATTGGTGAAGAAACTACGGCAAAAAGAGCATATAGATAGAAGTGACATAAACTAGATTCAAATTCAGGCAGCCTGGTTTGTGAACCCACACTCTTACTCACTACATTATATTGCTATCTGTATTACTGTTATATTACCTACAAAAGGAAGATTTGTATAAAACCTTCAAAAAGAAGGTGTGTTAAATTAGAGGGACTATTTTTTCAAGTTGTTTTTATTTTTTATAAAAGAATGAGATAAAACGTTCTTTGAAACTTAACATTTATTTGTTTGTTTATTTATTTGTTGTGATTTTTAAGCCAGTGGGTCTGGGATTTGAACTACTGTTGGCTATGTGGGAATCCAGCACCTTAGCCACCATGCCACCTGCTGGCCCTATAGTATAAAAGGTTCTTAGGGTCACTTGACATCCCCAACTCCCATCCAAATTTAAGAGATCCATGAACTTAGCTGAGAAAAAAACCTACATCTCCATTTTCATTAACCTTTAGCTAAAATTGAACATTTCCTTCAATTTTGAATGCAGAAAATCAACTACAATAGTATTAGCAGTACCTCAGACTTGAAACCACAGATTTTTAATATTACAGATACTAAATATAACATATCAGTTGTTCTAGGTATCCTCGAGTAGTTTTTTTCTCATCACTACCTTGACATTATAGTAGTTATGTTAGACTCACTGTTAGATTTTTCAGTTTAACTCATTAAGAAGCACATTTATTAATATATGCGTGTGTGTGTGTGTGTGTGTGTGTGTATATATATATATATATATATATATATATACACATATATATAAGAGGTTTTTTTTTTTTTGCTATAGGGCATATGTGCTTGCCAGAAAGATAGAGAGAGACAGAGAGATAGAAAGCAAGAAATCACCCCCCCGGGGGGGGGGGGGGGATGACCACACTGCAATCCCCTCTTCTCCATTCTCCTCTCAGGATCTTGGGCACACGCACATGCACACACACGTGCCTGGCGTGAGTTTAAGCCACCAGGTCTGGGACTTGAACTACGATCAACTACATGAGAGTCCAGCGACATAGCCATTACACCAACCACTGGTCCCTCATTTATTAATATTTCAAATATTTAAAATTATTTCGAAAACTGTATTTCTTTTCTTCTTATATGTTTATTTTTTAAAGTTATTTATTCCTTCCTGGGGAGAGAGAGAGAGAGAGAGAAAAACTTTTCTTCTAGGCTTTTTTCCTTTATCACTTGGTTCTGGTCCTGGGGGGGGGGGGGGGGTGGTTATCTGGATCCAGATACTTATACTGTGGTCAACCAAAGAACAAGAGAGAGCACCCCTAGTCGTTGCCACAGTCCACTCTGAGCTTCAGCAGGCCCCAGATCACGGGCAAGCATGTGCCTGGTGTACGCAGGGATTTCTTCATGCTTGAACTGAGAACCTTCCCATGGGATTGCCTCCAGAGTGTTGTGTTTTATTACTGTGCCACTGCCTGGCCCCTAAAAACTGTATTTCTATAAAACTGATTTCCTTTGTAATCCTATGTATTTTATCTCATGCACTTAAAAGTGATTTCTGAGCAAGGGTTCATAGGCTTCTCCAAATCACCAAAGGAATCCATGGCATAAACATTGTGGAGAGTCCCTGTCTAGATGCAAAACACCCACTGGGCTTCAGGAAGTACTCATTAGGTGTCAAGTAATGAAGAGGTGATTTGAGAGGACCTGGAAAATAGTGCAGCATTGTCCTCTCCAATGCATTCATTCTTTACCCTCTGGAATAAATCTCTCTGTCATTGTAAACAGAACTGCTCAGTCTCTTCTCTTCCCTCTTCTTCTTTCCTGTTTCTCTCCTTCCACTTTCCACTTAGTACCTTTATTCCTCTCCTTTTCTTTTTTCCTCATTTTCTTCCTCTCTCACTTGGCTCTTTTTCCTTTTCTTTCTCTTCCTTTTTCTCTCCCCCATAAAACCACTGGTATCTTAAGGAATTCATGTTATAATTATTTTTTAAAAAAACTTGTCCTTTTTCTAGTTTAAGAATTCATTCAAAACCAGAAAAGATTGAAAGAAAGAGTTAATAATAACAACCAGAAGTTGAAAACAAGATTTGCAAGAGATAACTGTAAGATATTTACCTGGAGGTAATTAAGAACTGACCTCAGAGGGCACCTACCTGATCTGTTTGTGTGGCCCCAGGGAAACCCGTTTACCCTGGTTCTCTTCCCATAATTCCAAATCTACTTCTATACCTGATTTATCCAACTCCTTTTGTAAATGATTTTCCTTGTAAGACAATCATTCACTCTATTTTTTAAAGTGCTCACAGGGAGAGACCTGTTTTGAGAGAATGAGACAATTAGACTTACTGTGTAATTGTCTAGTCATTGAGTTGCAGTCATTTCTTTGCAATTAGTTCAAAAGCACATACATAGTTACGGACAAAAGTGATCAGTCTTCTCACCTAAAGTGGAACTTCTGATCTCTGTAATGAGTTAGTACTAGGTTTCTGAAATGCCCATACTCTGGTCTCACCTATCTGCTGCAATGTAATTGTCATTGGTCATGGATGCCTATTTATATCATCTGTATGGCCAAAGAGTTTTTCTTTCTTAATTTCTACATCTGGGATAATGCCATTTTTCTACACTAAAAACATTAGCTCGTCTTACAGCTAATATAAGCTGAAAATTAGAGGTGCCTGGGGGAGGGAAATGAGGCAGATGGATTGTTTACATGAGTGCTATAGTTTCACGTTTTATGCACTAGTCACCTTGGAAGAATTAATGTCCTGT
This sequence comes from Tupaia tana, assembly GCA_026018925.1. Lineage (NCBI taxonomy): Eukaryota > Metazoa > Chordata > Mammalia > Scandentia > Tupaiidae > Tupaia > Tupaia tana. Next base: position 233,445,239 of record JAKSZU010000001.1, read on the forward strand.
AAGTTTGCCAATCAGATTGCTCCAGTCATCTCTAAACATTCCATTTGGTTTATTAGAATAATAAATACTGTGCAAAAAAAAAAAAAAAAGTTCATCTGGATCCAGATATTTATACTATGGTCAACCAAAGAAATATGTGCAGCACCTTACCTCTGACTAGACTTGATCAGGTGACACAGTGAGTCTGACAAGTGGGTACTGATTTACTCTATTTGGGTGTCGAATCTGAGGACTAATCTCTGTGTTGTAGCCCTTAGAAATCTTGGTCACCTGTCCAGGGCTAGTGCTGGTGGACACTTCTGGTCATTTCTGACATGCTCCTCACCTATGATGTCTGCTGAGTGGTTCCCTTGGAAAAAATGAAGAGGTCTGTCTTCATTCTGAAAGGTGAATTTGGGTATCTGTAGTTACCCCCGCAAAAGGCTGATGGAAAAGTCCATTAGGCGTTTCCTCTGTTTTGATGCCATGAATTAATTTCAGCTGGGGGCGTTTCAGTTTGCATATCTGACTTTCAGGTCCTTCAGCATTGTGTTCCTTCTCATTTAATTCAGGCGTGTTCCAGCTGTGCCTCAGCAGCTGTTCTCTGTCAGGGAGTAGCTCTGGAAGTCACACTGCTTGGTCCATTCCACGCAGTCCTTTCTCTCAAGCTGCTCTCCTCATCTGCAGAACTTCACGCTCCTATCATGTTGTCAAGGCCCAGATCAAATCCTCTCTTCATCACAGGACTTCTCTAATATTTTAATAACTTTGTCAATCTCTCTTGATTCTAAATTTTTACAGATCTGACAACTGGTACAAAAAGAACTTCTGACACAGGAATCAATCAAATAGAGTCAGATAAACACTAAAGTCATCAATATAAAGCCTGGTTTTATTCAAAGATCTTATATATATTAAAAGATCTTAACTAATCGATATTTCTTCATATTTTAACATTTTATTGCTAGAGAACAGGGTCCAGGAAAATGGAATAAAATCTGAAATTAAAAAGACAAAAACAACTAAAAAATGACAATCAAATTAATTGCAATGTTGGGAACCAGCAGTTAGCATAATGGCTATGTCACTGGACTCCCACGTAGTCAACCATGGTTCGCGTCCTGGATCGGGTGGCTTAAAACTCACGCCAGGCGCGTGTGCGTGCGTGCCCAAGATCCTGAGAGGAGAATGGAGGAGAAGGGATTGTGGTATGACCATCCCCCCTGGGGGGTGATTTCTCGCTTTCTGTCTCTCTGTCTCTCTCTGTCTGTCTGGCGAGCACACGCACCCTATAGCGAAAACCTCTCAAAAAAAAAAAACCAAAATTAATTGCAATGTTATTTATAAAGTAAAACAATTTTTAATGTCTGACAATGAAAGAAGAAAACTTTGCTATACATACTCAATGCATTTTTTTATGTTTATATTGATTGATTATTTTGAATCATATGATTTTTAGGACTGAATTGATAATAATTTTTATATAATGTTAAGCAATAAAAGAATAATATAAAATTATAATAATGTGCATATGTAGGACAAGATGAGAAAGGAATGTGGATAAATGAAAATAGTTGCTTTGTTAAGGTAGTGGGATTGGAAATTTTTTTTAGTTAAAAGATTTCCATTGTATTAGTCTTACAAAACCCTAAAGTTTATAATGTGACTGTATTAGGATTTTGAAGTTTTGGGATCTTCACTCAACTATAAGTTCAGTAAAGGTGGAGTCCAAGGGAAAAAAAAAAAAAAACATTCAATGGACACAAAATGGAAAATTATCTGTTGATGACAGTGTATGTGGTAATTTCTTTGACTGGACTAACATACAGGGTATCATTCTGGGAAAAATTCTTTTTCAATGTTGTAAAGATAAACACTGTGAAGGATGAAATGGCAGTAGCAGGGGAGATGGCAGGTGGTTAAGGCACTAGACTCCCACATGTCTAACTGCAGTTCGAGTCCTGGATCTGGCAGCTTGAAAATCACTCTGGGCACATATGGGTTAGTGCCCAAAATTCCAAGAGGAGAATGGAGGAGAAAGGATTGTGCCATGGCAGGGCAGGGTGGAGGAGAGGTGATTTCTCACTTTCCTGTTCACTGTTTCACTGTGTCTCTCTGGCAAGCACGTACACCATATGGCAAACAAAACAAAATTAAAAAACGTACCTTAAATAAATAGATACAACTTTTTCGTAAAGTCATGTCATCTCAAGAATAAACTACAATGCAGGCCATGATGTTGAATTATGTGGGTGGGGTGGGGTGGAGTGTGGTGAGTGTTCATCAGTAAATACTGCACCTTGGGACCAGCAGTTAGCGTAATGGCTATGTCGCTGGACTCCCACGTAGTCGACCGCGGTTCGAGTCCCGGACCCGGTGGCTTAAACTCACGCCGGGCGCATGTGCGTGCGTGCCCAAGATCCCGAGAGGAGAATGGAGGAGAAGGGATTGCGGCGTGGCCATCCCCCCTGGGGGGTGATTTCCTGCTTTCTGTCTCTCTGTCTCTCTCTGTCTGTCTGGCGAGCGCACACAGCCTATAGCAGAAACCTCTCCAAAAAAAAAAAAAAAAAAAAAAAATACTGCACCTCTCCTACCATCTTCCCACTCATGGCTTTCCCACAGATTCCTTCTTATTGGAAGGCTGGTCACAGCCAACCCTGTGAGGTGGTTTACTGAAGAGCATTCTTCTCTCTCCTTCACTCACTGGTGCTGTTTATATTTTTGTGGTTGTAAAGAATAAAGACGTACTCAAGCTAGCTCAAATAACAAGAAGGCATACTGCAAAGAAGATTCTCCTGGAAATTCAAGAACAGGGGCCGTGATAAGGCAGAGTTTCATGGAGGCTGATACGAGAAGGTGGACTCAAGAGCAGGAATCTGTGACTCCTCATGTTTCAACCAGTCTGGGCAGCTTCTTGTATGCACCTGCTCTCTTTCTCTCTTAAAGTGACAATGTCTTGCTGTGTTGGCCAGGTTGGCTTTGAACTCATGATCCTCCTGAGTAGCTGGAAGTACAGGAGGTGTCACCATGCTCAGCTGCAAGCAGTTTCTTTTGGACCTATCTCCCACTGGCAGATTTTCTTCTCACATTTTTGCCCTTAACTTAGTTGCATAACTCTAGACTAGTGAACTTTAGCTCAGGAATAGGTCATCCTGGTCTGAAAAATGATCCTGTAGGCCACTGGCAGTGGTGTCTGCAGAACTTTTATGTAAGAAAGCTTAGGAGCAGGGACCTTGTTGAAGGGAAGAAAGGGAGGATGTTATTTTATATCAAATTTTGCATAAATAAATAAAATGTACATAAAGTGTATTTTTTCTGTTGCAGTGAGGGGAGGGGAAGCGACATGTCTTGTACCAACACTGTCATAAGGAACTGTGAGTAAATGTGCTTTCTGAGGAGACAGGATTGTGGTAGGCCAGATCAAAGTGGTTAGTATAGGGACATGAGACAAATTGTCACTTATTCAAGAATAGGATTAAAACATTGCTGATAGGGGCCAATAAGTTGCTTGGTGGTTAAGGTGCTGGACTCCCATGTGGCCAGCTGCGGGTCAAGTCCTGGACCCACTGGCTTGAAACTCATACTGGGCACATGTGTATGCATGCCCAAAATCCCAAGAGGAGAATGAAGGAGAAGGGGTTGCAGTGTGGCCATCCCCCTTGAGATGATTTCTTGCTTTCTGTCTCTCTCTGTCTCTCTGGTGAGTACATGAACCCTATAACAAAAAATCCACCCTCCATCCAAAAAAAAATTACTGATATTTAGACCCAAATTTAGACTCTGAGTTCAATCAGAAGTAAGAGGTTCCCATTAGAGATGTAAAAACATGGGTTCAGGAGATGACATAATGGTTACATCGCTGGACTCCCACATACTCAACCGCGGTTTGAGTCCCAGACCCAGCAGCTTAAAGTCATACCAGGCAAGTGTGCGTGTGTGTCCAAAATTCTAAGAGGAGAATGGAGGAGGAGAAAGGATTGCATTATGGCCATCCCCCCGGGGGGTGATTTCTCACTTTCTGTCTCTCTGTCTCTCTGGTGAGCATATGTGCCCTATAGCAAACCCCCACCACCCAAAAAAAGATGGAAAAATATATAAAGCCTAAACTTGAGTAAACAAGACAGATGAAATGTCAGTTTCTTAACTCTGGAGAGTGATCAGCTTCCTGGTCTCTGCTAGGCTCCTGACCCCCTTACTCTCCGCATTATGCCTGCAGTCATTCTTGATGACCTCTTTATCCATCTACCCAGTATCCTGGCTGCCAGGATGACCCCTTCCTCCTATGGATCTTTCTTCTATCCTACTTCAAAAAATTCATTCTCTTCATCTTACCTTATACCTGATATTACCAATTATACCATCCTCTCCTCCAAAGCCATGGCTTCAAGTATCCTGTTCTCTGACCATCACCATTATTTATTCTATTTTTTTACTTCAGCAATTCTTTCACCACGTCAACATCCCTGGAACAGTGATTATGCCATTTTCTTTCTTTCTTTTTTCTTTTTTTTTTTTTTTTTAAGATTTTTTTTTTACCATGGGGTGGTGTGGCCATGAGAGAGAGAGAAAGTGAGAAATCACCCCCAGGAGGGACAACCACACCACAATCCCTTCTCCTCTCTCGGGCATGCATGCACACATGCTGTGTCATTTTTAAGTCTCCAGGTCTGGGACTTTTACTGCTGTAGGCTACGTGGGATCCATCATGTCACCTGCTGGCCCCGACGATGTAACTTTTTCACTGTCATTAACTCTTCATCTCCTTATCTAAAACTGAGTCAATGGTCTATTGCCATTATCACTACTCGTGTGTATCCTCAACTTCTTGTCTTTCAACGTACTCGCTTAGCAGGACCTCTGTACTAGTCAAACCTAACTCTTTGCTCACTGTGTGCTCTAATTGAAGAAAAATACATTCAGATTAAATCTGTCTTTATAATCCTTAGTTGAATGACTTCAGTCTGCCCAGTACCAGTTCTAATATACCCTGTCTAAAATAACTGTTTTATGCCTTCTCCTTTCTCCAATTTCTAATACTTCCTTTCTTCTTCTCCCTGATGACCTTTCCTCAAATTTCATGGAGAAAACTGGAGGCAATCAGAAGATATTAATTATTCTCCTACTAAGTCTGTCAATTCCATCTACATCGATTCCCTTATCCTATCTCAAGCCAATCCTCTACAGAGATCCCACCCACTCTTATCTTCTCAAAAATCTCATACCTGTAATTATTTTCTTTCTTTCCTCATTAATTTCTCCTTCTCCACTTTCTATATGCATTAAAACATACTGGAATAGTGCTCATCTTTAAACTTTCATACATTTTACATTTCCCCTTTAACTACCCATCTCAACTCAAAGGACTTAAGTCCTCACTCACTGTCTTTATTTCTTTTCTTTTCTTTTCTTTTTTCTTTTTTTTTTTTTTTAGAGCTTTTTGCTATAGGGCGCATGCGCTCACCAGACAGACAGAGAGAGAGACAGAGAGACAGAAAGCAAGAAATCACCCTCCAGGGGGGATGGCCACGCCGCAATTCCTTCTCCTCCATTCTCCTTTCGGGATCTTGGGCATGCACGCACACGCGCCTGGCGTGAGTTTAAGCCACCGGGTCCGGGACTCGAACCGTGTTCGACCATGTGGGAGTCCAGCAACATAGCCATTACACTAACTGCTGGTCCCTACTGTCTTTATTTCTTCACCATTCATTCTCTTCTCCACCCACTCTGGTTAAACTTTTTGTCCCACCGTCCTGAAACCACTCTTGTCAAGGTTACCTATGACCTAAGGCTTTCTTGTTGATTCCAATGGCCAGTTCTCAGTTTTATCTTATGTGCATTGTTTTTTCTTTTTTTGGAGAGGTTTTTTTCTATAGGGTGCGTGCACTTGCCAGACAGACAGAGAGAGACAGAGAGACAGAAAGCGAGAAATCACCCCCTGGGGGGGGATGGCCACGTTGCAGTCCCTTCTCCTCCATTCTCCTCTCGGGATCTTGGGCACGCACGCACACACACCCAGCGTGAGTTTTAAGCCACCGGGTCCGGTAGACGAACCGCGGTCGACTACATGGGAGTCCAGCGACATAGCCATTATGCTAACTGCTGGTTCCTCTCTTATGTGCATTTTTTAATAACATTTGACATAGTTGATCATTGGCATGGCTTCTCTACTTGGCTTGACTTGTGGGACATCATGCCCCCCTTTTTTTTTTCTTCAGTGGTTGCTCCTCTCTCTGTTTTACTGGCTCCTCCTCTTCCAAACTGGGAGTACTCCAGCACTTGGGCTTTTACTTCTTCATTTTTTTCTATCTCTATTTAGACTCTATTTAATCATTTTAAATATCAACTATTTACTCTGATAATTCCAATTCTCACCTCTCTTCTGGAAGGATTCTGAACCATCACCAAATGCCTCTTGATCTTGCCAGTTGAATGTCTAATAGACATCTCCAATTTAATATATTCAAAGCAGAATCCTTTATTCTTCCCAAAGCTGCTGCTTTTATAATCTTTGTGAACTCATGGCACACTGTCACTCAGTTGCTTGGGTCGACAACCTTGGAGATATCATCAATTCATATTTTCCTACTTCCTCTGTTGAATACATCAGCAAGTTTGTCATACCTACTTTCAAAATATTCTGAGCCCACTGTCTTCTCAGCCATTCCACCTCTACAGCCAAGTCCAAGTGACCATCCTTGTTACCTAAGCAAATACTTCCCTGTTTCTACTTTCTACTTTTGCCTCAAGTCTATTCTCTGTATAGCGGTCACAGTGGTCCTTCTTTCTAAAACAAATCATATCGTATCACTCCTCTGCTCAAAACCCTCCAGTGGCTTCTCATCTCTCTCAGAATAAAATTCAAAATTCTCACCATAGCCTCTGAGGTCTTACCACCTTCTAGCTGGATTCCCCTCGTAATTGCACTTGCTCTTGCCATTCCTCTAATATGCCAGGCCTATTCTCACCCAAAGCCTTTACCCTGCTCTTCTCTCTCTCTCTATTGCTTTTTTCTCAGGTAGTTTCTGGTCTTAACTCCTTTAATTTCATGTGTCCACTCAGGTGTCACTTCTTCCAAGAGGCATTTCCTGATACTTTATCTGAAATGATGTCTCTGTCCCCAATCCTTTTTCCCTGTATATATGTATGTCTATGTTTTTGGCGCTGGTTTGGGTGTTTTATTTTTTTCCATTACTTCACATTATATTTGTTTATATTCCTGTTGTGCTAGGTCACAAACTATCCCAAAACAGTAGTTTAAAATAATAATAATGATTATGTTGCTTATGAATCTAGAAGTAAACTCAACTGGTGAGTTTGCACACAGGGCCTCTCCTGCAGCAGTGGAGCCGAAAGCTTCTCACTTACCTCTCTGGTACCTGGTATAAGAAGACTCAAACAGCTGGCAGCTTTCTCAAGGTCTCCCCACATGGTCTCTTTATATGGTAGTCTCAGGGTAGCATTCCTACTTAAGTGGCAGCTGAAGGTGCTCAGTGTAGTGTCTGAAAGGAAACCAGCAGAAACATCGCGGCTTCTTAACAATCTGGCCTTGGAAGTCATGGTGTCACTTCAGTACTTTCTGTGTGTCAAGGTAATCCCAATGACCCACCCAAGCGCAAGAGAAGGACATATAGACATCATCTTTTTAAGGAGTTACATCTTAGAATTTGCACACAATTTAACACCAATATAATCTACCCTACTAAAATGCAAACTCCATAAGAACAGGGACGTTGTCTTAGCCATTATTATAATTTCAATACCTGGGACCAGCAGTTAGCGTAATGGCTATGTTGCTGGACTCCCATGTAGTCGACTGCTGTTCAAGTCCCGGACCCAGTGGCTTAAACTCACTCCGGGTGCGTGTGCGTGCGTGCCCAAGATCCCGAGAGGACAATGGAGGAGAAGGGATTGCAGCGTGGCCATCCCCCCTGGAGGGAGATTTCTCGCTTTCTGTCTCCCTGTCTTTCTGTCTTTCTGGAGAGTGCACATGCCCTATAGCAAAAAAATATATATATACATATATACATACATATATATATACATATATATATACATATATACATATATATATATATATATATATATATATAATTTCAATACCTAAAATATAGCCAATTATATAAAAGTTGCCCTATGAATATTTGCTGAATGAAATGTATTGAGTTACATCGGTACCTCTTTAAATAAAAGAGGGGTTGCTAAATGAACATGTCGGCTGTCATCAATGAATACAAGTCATTCTTTCTAAGTTTGGGACTTTTCCTTTATTTCTTTCTACTACTTTTAGCAATTCTGTGATTACAGTGCCCTCTACAAAGTCTCAATTCTCAGAAGAAAATCTAAATGTTGCTTTCAGATGCTTGTGAATGAATTTTAAAGTGTTTGAAATCACATTTAAAGAGATCATCAGGGGTTGGCCTGTTGTACACTGGTTAAGCCCTGTGCATAGAGAGCTGGATCCCACATGGCCAACCATGCTGCAAATTCCAGCACTGGTAGCCTGAAAAACCTGCTGAGCACATGTATGTGTGCCACAAATACTGATGGCATAGATAAATGGAGGAAAAAAAGGATTGTGGTGTGACCACACCTCACTGGGGGCGCTTTCTCTGACTCTCTTTTTCTCTCTCTGGTGAGCTCATACTGTCTCTGGTGAGAGCACATCTTCTGGCAATAAAAAACATTTTTAAAGGAAGCATCAAAATTTTAGGAAGTGATAGAGGGGAGTGAGGTCAGCATGCTAGTATTTCCCCACTCAGTCTTTACTCTATTAGATCTATCTGATCTCTTGATATTTGGAACTGAAGAAAAAAAAAAGGCAAAGTGAAGGAAAATGATTTAAAAGTTTTCAGAGTAAAAGTAGAGTATTTAATAGCTTTTTGCTTTGGCTATCATGTGTGATTTAATCAGAAGGCATTTTTCCTTTTTTTAGAAAGAATCGAACAAGATTAAGTATGGGGTCCAGCAGGTGGCATAGTGGTCAAGGCACTGGATTCCCACATGGCTGATCATAGGTCAAGTCCCAAACTAATGGCTTGAAACTCATGCCGAGAGCATGTGTGTGTGTGTCCAAAATCCTGAGGGGAGAAGGGATTGCAGTGTGGCCATCCCCTCAGGCGTGATTTCTCACTTTCTCTCACTCTATTTCTGTCTATCTTTCTGGCTAGCACACAGCCCTAGAGCAAAAATCTCTCTCAAAAAGAGAAGAAAAAGATTAAGAGAGTAAGGCCAGTTGTAATCTGCCATGTGTGATTATAAATGGCAATAATTTCATATGGTCCCAAAGCAAGATGAATAGCAGGCCAAGGGTAAGTACAGGTCTGTGGTGGACACATGCACAGAGAATTGCTAATATATTTTTACAGTAGCTTTGATCTATTCAAAGAAACTGGCAACATATTTTATAAAATAAACTCTTAGTCATCCTAGAAAATTTTGGTAAGTGGCCATGATTTCATTTATTTTGGTCTTTTTTTATTTCCAGTTAAGTTATTTCCCAGTAGATATTTGTGTAAAAATTTTCTGAAAAATAAATGATGTAGCCCAAAATTGGTATCATCACTTCTATGCCATTTGAAGAAGTTGCCTTCTGGAATCTGTAGCTCTCCTCAACCACATCCTTCTTGTTTGTTTTTTTGTTTTGTTTTGAATTTGGAAGTTAATGTAATACTCATCAAAAAAGCTAGATTTGGAAAACTCACTTCACGTGTGGTTTTCTATCTCACAAAGATGGGGTATGTGAAACCTTGAGCAAGGAAATGGTTGTGAGGAAAAATAAGAAGAGGACTTCTCAGGAGGCCGAGGCAGGAGGATCGTGAGCACGCAGTCATGGGCAACATAGCGAAACCTTGTCTTAAGGAAACAGGTGTGGTGGGTGTGCTGATAGTCCCATAGTCTCAGCTCCCTGGAAGGCTGAAAGGCTGATGCATGTGGGACTCTGCCTAAAATGCCACCCCCCCAACACCCACGCACTGAATAAAAAGAGAACTGGTTGCTAAGTCTGAAGATTTAGGTTCTGATTTTGTTGCATCTACTTTATATCATTTATCACATCACTCTGAGCTCTAATTTCCTTATGTATTAAAGCAAGGGTAAAAATGGAATTTCTACCTACCATCATTATTACAAGCATTAAATAGCCCATACAAAGTAACTTGGATAACTAAGATGTTGCCTGGCACATTAAAAGATACTAGAGAGCTGACCTTGGTGGCACAGCAGTCATGCAACACAATGCCCAGTGATGCTGGAGCCCATAGGAAGATCCCGGGTTTGTGTCCTGAGATCTTCCTGTACCTGCCAGATACATGTGCATGGCCCATGATCCTGGCCAGCTAACGCTGGGGTAGATGCAGCAGAAGGACCCTGTTGAAGATACCTGTCTGTCTTCTTCTCTGTCTCTCTCTCTGTGTCTGTCTCATGGAAGAAATAAATAAACTGAAATAAAGAAGTTATTCAGGAAAATATTTGTTTATTCATTCAATCATCGTTATTTGTTTCTATCATGCTACTCCATCCTTGATTCTCTAGTTAGCTATTCCAGTGTCTTTTATAGCTCAGGTTATAAGGACTTATAAACTTGTTGTGAATGGTTCTGATGGCCTTCTGTATATTATATTATGAGTAGATTGTTGTTATAGTAATATATGATTTTTTTTTTTTATTGACAGAGGGTGCATGCACTCACCAGAGAGAGACAGGGAGAAGATAGAGGGTGATGGAGAGGGAGAAAGCACACCCATGGAGAGGAGGGGTCATGCTGCAATCCCTTCTCCTCCATCTCTCCACCCTGTCAGGATTTTGCTCATGTTCACACAGGTGTCCAATATGTTTCTTCAAGCACCTGGGTCCAGGACTCGAATTACACAATTGGCTGTGTGGGTTCTAGCTCCTGTAACCACTAGGCCATGGGCTGGCTCAAGTGAATCTTTTTTTTTTTTTTTAATAAATTTATTATTATCTTTTTTTCTTTCATGGGGGCAGGGAAGTACCCTTGACAGGGTCTCACTATGCTGCCTTCTTGCTCCTAGCCTCACAACCAGCCAGAATCATAGATGAGCCTGTTGTATTCAGGTCAACCCAGAATGCAACTTGGGTCTGCCATGTGGCTCCAGTATCATGCAGTGGCACCTTATCACCCTACCACTACTGTGGCTCGCACAACAAGTGAGTCTTAAAGTGAGTACTTTTTGGGCCTCACCTGACACTTCCAGTCTACCGTGTGTATTTATATGTTTGTATTATGCCTCTCACCATTTGGTGCAGAGTTGACTCACTCTTTCTCATCTGAATGTGTGTAGCATTTTGTGCTGAGCCTGGTCTACAATATATGCTTAAGAAAGATCTTGTGAATTGACTTTCAACAGGCACCATAAAAGGAAATGGGGATATTTTTATGGGTCAAGGAAGAAGGCATCATGTAGCTAGTGGTTTTGTTATAGCCATACTTGCTTCTCCCATAATACCCAGAGATTAGAGCCCTATGGTTTTAATGAATCTGATTAGACCTGGTAGGAAAAAATGTGGGTTTGGTTAACATCGTAGGGGTTTAGTTCTGTCAAAGACCTCAGTCAGGGATATACCTGATATTCCTGACAGGTGATGGCTTTGTGTCTCGGATCTCCCTCTCCTCTTTTCAGTAAGCAGAAAAGAGAAACGATATATAGTCATGTGCCATGTAATGATGTTTCCGTCAATGATGGACCATGTATATGACAGTGATTCCATAGGAGCATATAAGCAATGCCATGCAGTCCTGGTGTATAGTGGGCTATACTATCTAGGTTTGTGTAAGTGCACTCCATGATGTATACACAAAGATGAAATCATCTAATGATGCATTTCTCAGAATGTATCCCCCTCATTAAGTGATGCATGCTGTATGGAGAAACCTCAAACCAATAAATTAATGATCATTCTTAGCTGTCTATGTCTATAGACGTGCAAGTTGAGCTCTTACATCTTTATTTTCCTTCTTAGCCCCTTTCTAAATGTTTAAGGTAGCAGATGCCAGTTATGCATGGTACTGTGGCTGGGATACTATGGTCCAAACAAGAAGGCTGTGGCCATATGGCTATGGCTATATTGTGTCTATGAATTATTTATTCTTTTTATCAAATATTTATTGGCACCTATTCTAGGCCAGGCATGTGCTAGGCATTGAGGGAAAGGTGGTAAACAAGATAGGAGTTCTACCTTAAGGAGCTTCATTCCAGTGAAGGATTCAGACAATAAGCAATATAACAAATAAATAAGATATTTTCAGTTAGTGAGAAATGATACAAGGGAAATAAAATAGGGTAGGTGATAGTGAGGGATGATGAGGTGGGCTGCTATAAAATGGGTGATCAGAGAAGGCCTGCATGAGGAGTTCTTGAACTGAGACTTAAGTCATGAGAAAGATCTTCCTGAGTCCTGGAGAGAATGGAGGAAAACATATTCAAGCAGAAAGAAATAGCTGGTATAGGAACAAGGTCACAGAATTCTAGAATGAAAAGAAGGCCAGTATGGCTGAGGTGTTATATGTGTGTACACATGTGGGGAGGAAAGGAGAGCGGGCATAGTGACTGCAGGACCATTATCGCGAGGTTCCTCACCCATTGCAAGGCTCACAACTGAGTTCTCTATACCAAAAGGCAGATTAACAAGAGAGAAGCGTAAGAAATGTATTTAAGCCAAGTTTATGTGGCACAGGAGTCTTCAGAAATAAAGATACAAAGACCCAGGGAAGTCTATATCTTTATGGCTAGGTTTGATGAAGAATGGACAATTGCATAGAAGTGTGATTTAGACACAAAGGGAGTTTGAGCTAATGGCAATGAACTTGAGGGAACTTAGCAAGGTTTGTTTGTTTGTAGTCTTTGTGGCCTCTGTTTGACATTCTTTCCCTTTGGGCATAGGGCAGGACACCTGTTACATGAGAATCTTCAAGGGAGAAGTCAAAGAGATCTTTCTGCTTCTGTGGTTTTCTCAATTTCCTTTAGCTTAAAATACTCAGAATACCCAGGTGCCATATTCTGAGGTGGCATTTCCTGTGCTTCATCGTGCTGTTAGCTCACTTTCTCACATTCATAGGTGAGATACTATAAATCTCATTATATTGAAAGATACATTCAGAAAATAAGTTCTTTTTTAAAAATCACATTTCAGAACTTGTTAATCTTCTATTAATGTTTAAATGCCTAATATAACCTGTGTTTTGCCTCAGACTTCAGCTAAAATGCTCCTCGACTTCATCCTGTGTTTTTTCTTTGAATCAGTCTTCTCTTAAGACTTTACATCCTTGAGAGACTTCAGGCTCGTTAGTCACAGACCTTGGTGTTTCCTCGAGGTGTGTGCTGTGGATGGTACAGTTGAAGGAAGCATTCTGAAACTGGCATCTTTCACAGCCTAGTGCAGAAGTTATTGCCTGCAGTTTTTACTGACTTTCTCTTTCAGAAATCTTTTGTTCCTGCCACAAGGCAAAAACAGGAAAAGTGATGTGAAAGAATGCTCTCCTTTTTACTCTTGTGGTACTTGTGTATTTTAAGAGAAGGTCTCAAAGGTTCCCTGAGTTGTATGTCTTTACATGTAAATGGAAACATTAAGCCTATTTGGAAGTGTACTGAAAAGCCTCTGGGAGCTGAGGTGAAAGATGCAGAAGAGGAGCACCAGCATCCTGGCTAATTATTCAACTTCAACTACGAGCTCTTCTTTCTTGTATATAATTTTAAATACCACAGAGAATTGTACTTTGCTCTTGTACTTTTAATTATGTGCTATGCGTATTACCATATATGCATATTACTGTGCTGCATTCTAACTATAAAACTATATATTTTGAACTGAGAGGCTTAAGGGATTTTCCAGGGTAATTTTAACTATGTAAATTTTGCCTTACATGTCAACTTCAGAATGTAATACACATGTAAAATGCGACCCCCTGTATTCTACGTTTAAATCCCTCCTTATCCCAAAGTGAAAGAGTGAGCAGAACTGGGACTTATACTCACTGCTCACCCCCACACCAGTATCAGGTATAGGGTAAGTACTGGACTTCGTGAGAATCAAAGAGGCGAACCCGAGGGAACCTGTGAGATTTGAGAGAGGAGCAAGGGGATCTGAGGCAGGTGACTATGGGCCAGGGACACCAGGGGTGGGCAGGCAAGGGAGCTGTGAGAGTTCCTGGGTGAGACTGTCCTCTGGTGACTTTAGGGCCCAAAGCAATGCTAGCCATGGAGTTGGTAGAGCATCTAGAAATGGGAGTAGCCCTTGCTGGATGGATACTAGCCCCCTTTCCCTAGAATCCCCTCACCTTCCAGGAATGGTTACGTGTGCACCGTTCCACATGGATGTTGCTGCGCGTGTGTTTGTGACTTTGTAGGCAGAGCAGGATAGAAGACCCATGTAGGGAGGAAGACACTGGGCATGAAGACTTAGGCCCAAGGCTTTAGCAGCAAGTTCTGCCTTTCATTGTTCTTTGGCCCTGGCTAGATAGGGGAGGAGGGACTGAAATACTGAGGAAGTGAAGGTCAAACTTGGCCACCCTTGTCACAAACCGCCTTGAGAGTGGTTTAAGCCTTTAACCCCACCACCCAATGGAAAGTCTGTTTCTTAGATGAAGAAAACATTCTGACTTGGTGGTAAAGTAAACAACCTGTCTCATACCCTTTTTAAGCTTTTTTTTTTTTTAAATTATTTTCATTTAACTTTATTTGTTTATTTTATTTTGACCAGAGAGGGCAGGGGGGGAGAGAGAGGGAGAGAGAGAGAGAGAGAGAGAGAGAAAGAGAGAAAGCAAGCTGCCAGGTCCAGGACTCAAACCACAGTTGGCCATGTGGGAGTCCAGTGCCCTTAACTACCACGCTGCCTGCCAGCCCCCTCCCCCCCAATTAAGCTTTTTACCAATTGCAATTGAAATTTATGTTCATGGACCCTGCTATGAAATTTTTACCTGCCCCCTGACCTGATCCCTTTAGGAGGTTAATAGAATTCTGAGTTGTACCTGCCGTGGTTGGAATCCTTTCTAGGATTCTCAGTAGTGATGGAGTTCAAGATATGCTACCCCAAAATATGCACTGGGGCTCAGAAAGCAATACTCCAAATTATGGCACTTTCTCATGATGAATACTTTGACCTGAAGAAGATCGGAAGGCCTCAGAATCTGAGCCTTAGAAACAATGTTCTTTTACCTCTCGCCCTCCTGTCTTCTGCCCTTCTTTCTCCCAGAAGCCAGTCATAGGAACTAGAATTCTTCTTTCTCAAGGCAAGTCATAGAAACAACTCCTCTTCCATAAAGCCAGCCATAAACCCTGGAAGTATTCCTCTAACATCCCCTCACCTTTCTGCATAGGAGCTGGCCATAAAAAAAATTCTCTGACCGATCTTGTCTGATAGTAGGTCATAAGCCATCATTCCAGAGGCGTCCTGCCCCATACCCAGAAGGAAGGATGCTACTCAGAAAGGCCAAGAAGGATCTCACAGACAGGCCTTGCTGGGCTTCCTGCCTTAGTCTGGTGCTGTTAGATCATATCCTCTTGTCCAGTAACATTTTTAGATAGCTGTCCGTTCTTCATTGAACCTAAGTGTAAAAATAATTTTCTTTGGATCTTTGGGTCTTCATTTCTAAGGCATCCATGTCATGTTCAACTTTGCTTAAATAAAGTTGTTAGCCTTTTCTCTTGTAACCTGCCTTTACTCATAAGAATATTGGTTGTGACCCTTATGATGGGTAAGAAAAGGTATCACACATTCTCACCCCTGCATGTGGCACTTTGGCATTTGGGAAAACCACAGAAGCCAGGAAGGTCACTGCCTCCCCTTCACTTTCTCTCTTGAAGTAGGTCATAAGACCTTCATTCAAGAGGTGCCTTCCTTAACTAGGGGGAAAGGAGCATCTTTATCTCTGAAGACAGAGGGGAACAGGGAAGAACAAACAGGCCTTGCTAAATTCCTGCTCCCTGAGCTAGCCAGTGGCATGGTGGTTGGGGTGGCTAGATTTCACAAAGCTAACTGCATGGTTTGAGTCCCAGACCTGGTGGCTTGAGAAACACATGGGGTGCATGTGCATGAGTATCCAGAATCCCTAAAGGAATGAGAAATGGGAGAGAAGGATTGCAGCATGACTGTCCCACCTGGGAGGGGCTTTCTCACTTTCCCTCTCTGTCTCTGTTTCTCTCTAGTGGACACATGCACCCTCTGGCAAAATAAAAATAAATTCCTTCTCCCCACTTACTACTATTAGATCACACCCCCTTTGTACAATTACACTTCTCCATCATTATCCACCTCTTCATCAAACCTACATATAAAAATAAACAGCTTTTCCTGTTTCTTTGGGTCTTCATTTCTGAAGACTCCTCTATCACATAACTTAAATAAATTTATTATGCTTTTCTTTTGTTGTCTTTTGTTATAGGGGCTCAGCCAAGAATCTAGCAGTGGGTCAAGACAAAAGTCAATCTTTTTCTTTCTGACAGTAGCTATTAGATTTTGAACAAGTCTCTGGGCCTCAGTATCCTCATTGGCATCAAAGAGAGGGCATCTGCCTCACTAGTGCGCTCTGAGGGTTGAAGAGAGCAGGAGAGGGCAGGCGTGCCCCTGCAGCTTTTGCAGAATTTCTTTACACAAACTTCTGTAGCAAGAGAGTTTAAACAGAGGATTCTAATATGGGTTACATTTTAATCAAGACTCTGTTACAAGTGACAGAAGCCCAAAGCTAACCAGCTTATTAAAAAGACAGAATTTCTCATTTTATAGAAGACAGGAAAGACCTAAGCATTGAAAAGGGAGAAAAGATGGGCTGAGTGAGGTCTCACGGAGCATCGATAGTCCTAGTGATGCTGACAGCATATTTTCAACAAAAATTTAAATAAGATTTAAGGTTTTTGAGCTTAAATCTTATTTCATAATAATATCCATTATGAATACTTCATTCTAGTTTTAAATCTTAGATTTCTGTGTTTGTGACACTGGTTACTTATACATTAAACAGTAGTATATTTCACAGTGCTACTTTTCTGACACTAGTTTTTGTCTGAACACACAAAGTTACATTTTACTGTAAGCAAAAAACAGTATGTCAGGTTTTCAGTTCGGAAACTTGAGTCAAATCAGCAATCTCTGAGAGAAGGAAGATCTAGGGCCTACGTTCTTTCATAATGGACCTGGCCCTTCCCCCTCAGCTGACTTTCTTGTGGAAAACATCTGGTTTAAATAAGAACTACTGGCGGCCTTGATCATCACAAGCCAGAATGCAGAACTCATATTGTACAGGAGGTGAAAGGGATGCCAAAAAGCGATGTGCAGAGAAGTCGGCGGCAAATTCATGTTATACGTACATTTGATCTTTTTTGGTACTTGTTGCCTTCTAATTCTCTCTTCTGGGAACAACAAAGACTCCCAAAACACAGGGGAGAGCCATGGTCCCACTATGCCAGATCCTTGAAATGGCTCTGCAGACACGGCCTCTAGTCCCTGAGCTTTCTTGCCACCTCATGATTCACTGACAAAAATGGAGGGCGCTCTATCCATTGGGACTCCTGTTATTTAGAAAGGAAGTGAAGATTGTGTTTATTCAGGATTATGGCTCCTAACTGGTAGGACTATTTGTTTTTGTTTTTGTTTTGTTTTGTTTTAGGTTTTTGCCGTAGGACGCACTTGCTCACTGGAGAGAGACAGAGACAGTGAGAGGGAAAGTGAGAAATCAACCCCCCGGGGGGGTAGCAACACTGTAGTCCTATCTCCTCCATGCTCCTCCTGGGATTTTGGGCTCACAAGGACACATGCCCAGTGTGATTTTCAAACCACCACGTATGGGACTCAAACCATGGTTAATCATGTGGGAGTCCAGGGCCTTAACCACCACATCACCTGCTGGCCCCAATAGGACTATTTTGACTGGCTATCCTCTGTGAGTAACTAGGGATAGGGTTGTCCTGCTGCCTAAAATTTGGGATTACACTAAAGGAAATGCTTAAAATGTTCCCAGGAATTCTAGGAATCCTGGGATTTAGTTGGGAACAATGTACAGGCCAAGAAGAAGTCAGGTTCCTAACATTGTATCAGAGGTTTATAGGCATGGCGATAAGATTGACCAACATGGAAAAGAAGAGAATAGGTAGTGTTTTGGATGGTCAGATGTTTGTGAGAAAATTTTGATAAGCAACTGAGAGAGACTTTGCTACGGTATCTGGGACCTTACCAGTTTCTGGGTAATGCCAGAAGTACTGGAAGCACTTCCTAGGGTATTTGTTTTTTGGTTTTTTAGAGGCTGAGAAAACCAAAGTGGATACAAATTAGTTAGGACTTTTCTGAAGCCTTGACATAGTTATCGGGGTGGGAGGTTGAAGCAGGGATTATTTTAATCAGAGAAGGGGCTAATAGGAACTAGTTTGGGGTACTGAGTGCTGAATGAGATGTCAGCGGCTTTCAGGACCTAGGGACAGCAAATGGCAGGGAGGAGAGAGAAGGGTTAACATCATGTCTCTTTTCTTTCTTTCTTTTTTTCTGTAGGGCACATACATTTGCCAGAGAGACAGAGAGGGAAAGTGAGAAATTGCCCTCCTCCCCAGGGGGATGACCACAGCGCGATCCCTTTTCCTCCGTTCTCCTCTTGGCCTCTTGGGCCTGCATGCACGCACATGTGCTGGTATGGTCTTCAGGTAGCTGTGTCCACAGAGTTGGCAACGTGGAATCCAGTGCCTTAACCTCTGTACCACCTGCTGGCCTAGCACTGTGTCTTAATCTCTTTCTCAACCATTTCTCATCTGCCTTGCTGGGATATTACCCATTACAAACATAATGGAGGCTACAAGAAGTAGCACTGGGTTGTTGAAAAAGTCATGACGTATTTTTTTCTATTTTTTGTATGCAAAAAATGCATCATGACTTTTCTGACAACCCAATAGAAAAACATGGTCTATGGAATCTGAAGACCTCTATCTCTCAGAACTATTCCTCTAATATAACCTATAATACTTCCATTGGGTTTGGTGTGAAATAAATAGGATAGTTTAGGTCAAACGGATTAGGTAAAATATTAGTCAAGTGACAAGATGTTTTGGAACAAGTAGGATAGTCTTGGTTTTCAGCTTCTTGTCCAGTGTTCAGTTCACTTTATCATTAGGGCTTTCTATTATCCTGAAGTCTAGAGTGAATAGACCCTTATGAACCTATGATAACATTTATAAGCAGTTAAAATAGGATTCTTAAACTGGATTGAGAAAGAGAATTGTAATGGCAGAGCTACTATATGTTTGGGACAGTGATTTGGCATGAGTAAACTTAGTCTCTTAAATCTGATCACTCACTGGCCCTGCCACAGTGGTACAGATTGTAGGGTGTCACTGAGCAATATTGGAGCCATAGGGGAAGAGCCTGGATTTGGGTCCTGGGTCAACCTAAACCATGATTCTAGATGGCTAGAAGTCTTGGAGAGAGGATTGTGAGATGGTAGGCCACTGTCAGGGCTATTTCCCCCTGCCCCCTCCTTAAACAAATAAAAATATAAATTTATCATTCATTTGTGGTTAAGTATATCACAGATGTAGCAGTCATTTCTTCAGGATCTCTTGTGTACCAGATGTTACAAGAATCAATGAGATGTGGTTCTTCTTGTTAAGATGTTCCCAGACTAGTGGGACAGACTGGTGTGAAAATAAATAACTGTACAATATAAAGTAATAAATGCTATTCTATTGGTATGAATCATGTTGTACAGAGGAAGAAAACAGTTCACTCTGGAAAATCAGGGAGGAAACCTAGAGGAGGGAGTCAATAGCGAGTATTTTTCTTTTTTCTCTCTCTTCTCTTCTCTTCTCTTCTCTTCTCTTCTCTTCTCTTCTCTTCTCCTCTCCTCTCCTCTCCTCTCCTCTCCTCTCCTCTCCTCTCTCTCCTCTTCCTTTCTTTTCTTTTCAGAGGTTTTTTCCTCTAAGACGCATGCGTTCTCCAGAAAGACAGAGAGAGACAGAAAGCGAGAAATCACCCCCCAGAGGGGATGGCCACGCTGGAACCCCTTCTCCACCATTCTCCTCTTGGGATCTTGGGCATGCATGCACACTCACAGTCACCCAGCGTGAGTTTAAGCCACCAGGTCCAGGACTAGAACCGTGGTTGACTGCATGGGTGTCCAACGACATAGCCGTTACACCAACTGCTGGTCCCAATAGCTAGTATTTTGAATGAGTATTATTGTATTAGGGTTTGGCTTAGCCTGAGCAAATTATAGGGGCTAGCAGATGGCATGGTGGTTAAGGTGCTGGCCTCCCACGTGGCCAACTGAGATTTGAGTCCTGGACCTGGTGGTTTACTTTCTCACTTCTCTCTCTCTCTCTCTCTCTCTCTCTCTCTGTCTCTGGTCAAATTAAAAAATAATAATAAATAATTTTTTAAATGCAAACTATAAATATAGCAGTGTTGGAAGTACACAATTAATAAGATGTGATGCCACCAAACTGTTTTAAGTATATGCACTGGGTGTATAGATGGATAGTCCCGTCACATTTGTTCTTTATTTCTCTACTCATGAGGAAGTCCTTGTCTTGCAAAGTGATTGGTGTTTGTGCTATTGGAAACAAAGTTCCAGTCCCTGTTGAGTCTCTAGTTACTGTGGAGGAGAAAAAGTAGTATCTTTTTGTTAGTTTGTTGAGAACATTTTCATTTAATTGCAATGATATTAAACTATTTAAGATATTACAGTGTATGAGGAGATAGTCCAGTGAGAATGCTTTTCCATTACTGGAAATCGAATACATTGTAACACAAAATACTTTTGATGGTCTCAAGCACTAAATTACTAAGTGGGTATATTATGGTAAGGATATATGTAACAAGGGCATTCTATATACAATTTAGCTCACTCAGCACAATTGTATCTTTTTCTAACCTATTCAATGGCTCACAGCTGACACCCCTAGAACAAAGACAGATTAAGAAGAGTTTAATAAATTTATTTAACCAAAGTTTTATGATACAGATAGGCACCAGAAATGAAGACACAAAAGCCTAAGGAAAGTTACATTTCTATGGATAGTCATGAAGAAATATCATTGGACAAAAGGGTATGATCTAATGGTAATACTGGAGGACTGGAGACTGGCCCCAAGCTTAGTGGTTAAGGAAGCTAGACCCACATGGCTGACACAGTTCAAATTCGAGCTCTGGCAGCTTGAAAAATATACTGGGTGTGCATGCCCCAAATCCTGACAGGACGGAGAATGGAGGATATAGGGTAGGACCCCTCTGTAATGAGAGTTTTATGACCTTTCAGGAAAGGTAGGTCAGAGAATTCTTTTATGGCCTGATTCAGGGTAGAGAGGTGGCAGAAGATCTCCGAGGGCGACCTTCCTACTTTTGCAGTTTTCTCTTTTCCTTTAGTTTAAAATATTCAGTATGCCAAGGTGCCACACTTTCAGGTATCGTGTTCTGAGCCCTGACGTTTCTCGGGAGGGATGATGGCTGTTTGATCTAAGCAAAGTTATCAGAGCCAATGGTAGTACAGATGAATAGTAACATGACCAAATTCTGACTCCACCACTTCAGAGCTGAGTGTCTGGGGGCTAACCAGGGGTGCAGCAGTAAAACGTGACTCTCTTCCAGGCTGACCCATATGGGAATGTTCTGAGTTCACAATGGAAATGCCCCTGAATACACTGGTGCTCAGGATAGATCACATCATCAAGACCCTGTCGGAAGTGCGTGCCTTTATCTCTCTCTCTCTCCTTGTCTCTCTTGCTTATGGAAGAAATAAATAAACTAAAAAAAAAAAAAAAAGAAAAGAACTGAGTGTCTTTTGAAAAATTATGTGTATCTTCAGTGACTCTGATATAAAACAGGACAATAATTGTATTAACCTCACAAGGTTGTACCACAAGTGCAGTAATAAATGTGAAAATACTTTGTAAAGTCCTGTGAATATATGTATTATAAACGTTACTATTTAATGAAAAGCACCAGCACAGCCTTTGTTATGCAAAGAGTTACAGAAACACAGTACTCTTCCTCTAGGAAAAGAGAATCTGAATTCTGAATTAGCTCCAAAGCAGAAGACCAAAACCTTGGGCTCCCTCTAGATGCTCTTCACTGCGTAGAGCTGACTTGTGAGTGTGCCTGGGTACATTGCCTCTGATGACCTGGTGTTCTTTAGCTGGCTAAAAAGCAATTCAGAAAGGGGAAGAATCTTGTGCTGTCAGCAAAGACTTTTGTTCCCCCTCTTTGGGAACTTTTGCTCTTTTACTTTTGAGTTCTGAAGGTGAACATCCAGCTGATCCAGATCTCCAGAGTAACCCTCATAACAGGAACACTGTGACAACCACAGACACTAAAAATATACCTCAATTTAGGCAACTAGGGTAAGGCAAATATGTAAAGTATTATATGAAAAAGAAATTCCCCTGCACAAACTTAAGAAACCTAATTTAATGTCATTGCATTTGATATCAAAGTGATGATGATGAAAAGAGCATGTTTACCACAGGAAGAGTCAAGGGAAAGAATTAGTCTAGACAAAGGCAGTAGAAGGAGAACAGTAATCAATCATTTCTCTTGCTTATGGGAAGCAAAAAGTTGGGAGACTATACGAACATTACATTTGCTACAATTTAATTTGCATACAGTGAGGTATATAGTTTAATGAATTTTGGCAAATATAAACACCTATAACCATATTTTATCACCCCTAAACGTTGCCTCATGTTCCTTTGCGAACAATTGCCTTCCCACTCAAGCAAGTGATGCTATAGATTTGCTAGTTTAATTTAATTTATATTTTTCTGGTTAAGAGAAATGATGATAGTTAACCATCATTAAATTTTGGGATTAGAATCCTACTTTTTTTTGAAAGAGCAACTCCATTAACTTCCCTGAGCCTTAATCTTCTCATGTGTTACTGAAGATGACATCAAAGTTTCTATCTGTCTCAGAAATTTGTTTTAAAAAGTCCAAATAAATATTAGATGAGGCATAGATTTGGAGGGTTTGATTGATTATTTGGCCAACATTAATGTTAATCAAAAGAATGGTGCTTCTAGATATGAACCTTTTGTGGAGGGATTATGTCAGAACCCCCATGGTACCTCGACAGATTCTCAAAGAAGACTCCTCAACTACATAGAAGAAATTATCTTGAAATATTTGGTTTATAGGCCCCAAATTTAGCCTCTATCTGACAGTAGAGGATTATGACTTATTTGACTGATAAAGCTATGTTCATATCAGATTAAACATTATCACCTCGGGTAGGAATACAATATAAAAATGTTCTTAGTGACTGCTGTTTTCACAGTGCTCTATCATAATTAAGCAAGTCGTGCCATTCTCAAGCTCTAACAGCCCTGATGCTGAGGATTGTCAGTTCTATGGTTCTCATTTTACACAGACAAAACCAAACTTTTCAGATGTCAAGTAATATGCCAGAGGTTTTCATGTAGTCCGTTAGCTGCTGTTATAAATTGCTATTGTTTTTAAGAAGTGACTAAATGACATTTTATTGGAAATTGAAGGGACAGGAGAGACTAACATAAGCCTCTGTTAGAGTTTTCATGTTTCTCTTTAAGCAGCTAGGAGAGGATTGCATTTTCAGCCAGCTAGAGAAATCAGATCAATTTTTTCTTGAATGAACTGTTATGTGCATACACACACATGCACATATGTGCCTCTGTGTACACATGTTTATTACTGTGTAGACTGTGCATTTTGAAAAGACAACTGATCACTAGCAGGTCATTCTCACTTCCTCCTGTGTACATTTTGTAGCTTCCCCATAGGGAAGTGAAAACGATGGTGGGTTGGAAGAGATTGAATTTGCTGAAGTGGATTCTGGCAAGTGACTGTTTATGGATGACCTTTGTTTTTTAGGGGGTAATAGTGGGAGTTAGAGATTCCTAGCAGAGTGATCAGATCTCTTCACAAGTAGAATCATAAACCGTGGACTTGATGGGTTATTCATTCACCTGAGACAGCAATGAACCAGGAACCAAAAGACCTGGGTTTTAACTCTTATCTCTAAATATCTACATATATGTGAAGATAACTCTGTGTACTACTATCGGTAGTCTCCATCTTCTCTCTTCTCCATGAGACTTTCAGATCCTCAAAAGCACACTGCATCTTTAATTTACACAATAGTCACCTTTTCGTCTTTGTTTGTTCTATGCTGCATTTGGTAGTGACGAAGTACTCACTGACCGATAGAGTGAGACCGCATCCTGCCTTGGACGAAGTGCAATAATTCTATCTGAAAATGTTTCCAGCTAAAAATAATCTCCTTAGATGCTGGCACTTCTGTTAAGATTCTACTGGAAGGGGCGAGATGGTGGCATAGCAGTAACACAGTGCTGACTCATATGGAAACTTTCCAGGTTTGGGACCAGAGACCTCCCTAGACATGCTGCGTGTGTGTGCCATGACCCAGGGGTGGTTGAGGCTGGGGTGAATTGCAGCATGAGGACCCTGCTAAAGGTCTTTCTCTCTCTCTCTCTCCTTACCTACCTACCTTTTTTACTCATGAAAGAAAAGAATAAATAAGCTTAAAAGAAAGATTCAGTGGGAGCAACTGCAGTGCGGTCAGACCCCTTCCACCCTCAAGTGTCAACCTCTGGCCTCTCTGAGGAGATGGGGCTCAGAGAATTCTCTTCTAGTTCCACCTCAACCCTTTACGGGACTTCCCCGCCTGTGCCGTATGTCTTTGGGACTTGATGTTCTAATCTAAACTCCTCCTAACACTTGGCAGCCTGAAGAGGAGGGGTAGACAATCCCCCACACACACTTTTTTTTTTCAGCCAAGAAGGATTGAGCACTCATAAATATTTTAAATGCTGGAGTTTTAGTGGCTCAAAATCAGCACATTTTAAAACATTAGCTAGATCGTGTCGCTGTCTTGCCTCAAACCTCCTAGTGGCCTCCTGCTACCCTTAGCACCAAACCAAAGCCTTCGTGCTGGCCTCAAAAGTGCTGCCTGACCCAACCCTGCCCGACCCAACCCTGCCCACTCTGGTCTCGCTCCTCATTCACTATTCTCCAAAGCCTGTCAGTCTTTGGTTTCCTAGGGCTTCTCCTTACGACCTTTACATTCGTGTCTACTGATTTATTTATGTATTATAATTTCTTTCTTTATTGCCAGAAGGCACGTGGGCTTACCAGAGAGAAAGAGAAAGAAAGCACCCCAAATAGAGTGTAATCATGCTGCAATCCTTTTTCTCTCAGTTCTCCTTCCCATCAGGATTTTGGGCATGTACACACACACACACACACACACACACACACACACACACACACACACTACTGGATGGGGGTTTGAAATGTAGTTGGTCACGTGGAGTCCAGCTCCCTCAATCACTTTGCCACAAGGCCAGCTCTAAACTTGTGTCTTCTGCCTGAGACTCTCTGCCCTCAACTTTGTGCCACTCCATGGTTGTTGCTCATATTTCTACCTAAATGTCCTCTCTCAGACAGGCCTGCCTTGGTCATCCTATCAAAACCCACACAATATATCATTTCTTCACATCACTCACCATATCAGTCTGAAATTGTCTTGCTCATCTCCTGGGTTCCTTGTTTGTTGCTGGGTCCTGAGGAGGGGGTTTGGGTTCTAACTCTCCAAGAGCAGACACAGCTTTCCTTAGTTCTGTTCTTCCCCCAGAATCTGGAATGATGCCTGGTAGCTGGTAGGAGCTCAGTAAACAATGTTTCAATAAGTGATTGAATCTGAAGCTGTCTTCCCCTCTCTCTTGCTTTTCTTTCCCTCTCTCCTCTTCTTTCTCTTTAACCTATTTTTTTTTGGAATCTACATCATGAAAAACAGTATGATCTTTTGTGGGAGGCAGGCCTTGGATCCAATGTTGAAGGAAAACCTAGGTCGACCTGCATACCTGATCCAAAGCTTCTGGTCATGCTCATCTTCTGATTAGAATCAGCTATTAAAGAACCTCCGTCTTTTACCATGCACCAACCAGTAAACCAAAAGTAGAAATACAGTCCAAATAATTGTGTAATACTTTCCTAACCTTAATCCGGGCAAGAACATCTCAACCTTAAGTTTGGTTACCAACTGGGCAATTCTTCAATTTCCTTCTTTACAATATGCCCTGTGACCACAGGAGAGGCCGTGTAGACTATATTGCACTGTGTTCTGAGACAAGGCAAATTTGAAGAGTGCTTGTGAGCTGAAAGAGGAGAATGATTCAAGCAAGGGCTGTTCACAGAGGAGGCAAAGCACCAAACTTCAGTGCTTAACTTTAATTATTCCTTATTAGAAAGTCTAGAATAGAAGGATGAGTTCTTGGGCTCTTTCCTAATAGAGATTTTCCTTTTTGTTTTAATTTGCCTGAAAGACCTGTCTCTATGACTTCCACAGTTGTAAGTTGGACTCCCTCACAACTATTTTAGTGTAGCGAGAGCTCTTACTGTAGGATGGTCTTGGTGTTGTCAACTTACGGAAAATGTAATGTAGCTTGCCTTGGTTTCTTTTCTTTTTTTTTTTTTTTTTTGAGGTACCACATTTGGACCATGGGGGTTCAGCCAGTCTTTGGCTGTTATGCAGTACCATTTTATGAGAGTATTTTTAGAATTATCATCTGTAGACTGAGCCCTTGATGAAGATGTCACCCAGATTGCCTGGGAAGGCCGCTGACTTGGGGAACTAATTCTCAATAGGTGAAATACAATATTTAGCGCGTTCTTTTTCCTTGTTGAGGCACAACCTTATCAATTCCATCTGTAATGCAGATGTGCCGTGTATGCGTTTTCTTGTCTCCTTGCAGCATATATTTTTGGCAAATTGGGAAAAAGCACTTGGCTTTTTAACTTTTCTGCTTTTTTGGTATTTCCATATAAGACATGATGTTAAAGGGTTAAAGCATTTACCTTGAAAGATTTCTGATGAGGAGTTACAGAATGACTGGGTCTCCATATGCCTGCGACTGTCAATCTGATCAAGTCCATATTCGTATTTCTCCTTTCCCATGAAGCCTGTTGCTCACTTTGTTTAAAATTGCATTCTCATGCCTTTTACTAAATCTCTCTTACCCTAGTTTGTTTCCTATCACTTCCTCTTAATTTGTTTTAATTGCCAGAGTGCATGTGCACTTGAAAGAGAGAGAGAGAGAGAGAGAGAGAGAGAGAGAGAGAGAGAGAGAGAGAAAGCAATCCCCACTGGGGTGTGGTTATGCTGTTATCATCCATTTTCCCCATCTTTTCAAGATTTGGGGGCATGCACACACATGTGCCTGGCATGTTTCTCAAGTCACGCAGGGGCCAGGATTCCAGTCTTATTCGACCATGTGGGGTCTTGCTTTCTATACATAGTGCTTTACTGCTTAATTACTGGGCTTGGGACTGACCCTGTTTCCCATCACCTTCTAACATACCATATAATTTATCACTTCCATTTATTTTCTGCCTCCTGTGCTAGACTATAAGCTCCACAAAGTATGAATTTCTTTTTGCCTTATTCATTTACATTATGACTGCCTACAACAGTACCCAGTGCATAGTAAGCTCTTGATAAATATTTGTTGAATGAATGAACTCACATCCCAGTGAAAAAAGAGATAAGGAATAGAGTGATAAAGAACTTGGGCTTTGGAGTGAAACGGTGCTAGAGTTGAGCTCCAGTTTTACCACTTACCAGCTCCATGTGGTCAGGAAATGATTTAACCTCTCTGATACTCATCTATAACATAAGGCTGATAGCACTAACTTTAAGATGTGTTGTGAAGGTCAATAAGAACAAAGAAGTATAGCCTAGTGCTTAAGCAACAAGGCTTTATATTCCAGTAGATCTGTGTTCTGGGCTTTAGTTTCAAGTTTCAGCTCTGTACAATTACCTTGTACAGTTTTGTTATTTTAATAATAGCACAGGCACATGCATGGTGGAGAGGAGTAGTGGGGAAGAAAGGGAGGAGAGAGAAGCACCCTTAGGGTCAACAGGGTCTTATCACTCTGTTCCCCACTGGCCAACCCTTCAGCTACTCAGGATCTTGGGTGCCCATGTTGGTTCATTTTCAAGTCAATCAGGGGGTAAAAACCCAGTCAGCCATATGACTTTCAGCCTGTTACGGCTGCACACAGCAGCTGGCCCTACCTTGTATGGTTTTAATAAACTCTCTAAGCTTACTTTCTTCACCTGTAAAATGAATGTAATACTATGGCCCACTTCATAGGACAGTGATCATGATTGAAGGAAAGAATCTCTGTGCACTGTATAGCAGACTGACCAGCTCAGGGTGAGGGATCGAGCTAATTGAGGTTGATAATGATAATGTTCACAAGGTGATTAACCTCATTGCTCACACTGTGTAGTAAATGGTAGCTGTTAAAATGTAAAGGCAGTTTTATTAAAACTCTGGGAACCTTCTAAATTTACCATTTTATTTGCATTCCCACTTCTCTAGGGGGGAGAAAGACAGGTACCTGTGGTTGTCTTTGTGAGTTGTTTATTTCCACTTGAAAATGGAATGGTCAACAATTTTAATGTGCCATTCTCCTTTTTTGTCTGTAATCAGACAGTTTGTGTTATTATTTCAGGGGGGTAATTTTTGAAGTTTTGAATTCATTTGTCACAGAGACTCTTCACCAGGTGATTGTTGGGGTGGAGTTATATCAGTTAAGTGTCTGGTCAGCTTGTTTGGAGCCAAGGAAGTGGCTATGCTTGTGGGGAAGTTGTGTATCAAGGGTTCCATTGGTTTCTATTTCCTTCTGTAGGTTCATAGTAAAAAGTGAGAGTGCCTCTTCCTGGCTCTGCTCCATATTGGTTATGTGAGTCTCAACAAGACACTTTATCGTTGCAGAGACCCAGACTCTCTAACTGGACTGCCAGTGCGAATCCCGGGTCCATCTTACAATGTGACCCTGGCCACATTATTCAGTATTGCTGTGTATTATTTTCCACACTTATAAATAAATAAATAGAAATAAAAATAGAATGATCCTATACCACAGGGTTTTCTGAGGATTAAATGAGATATTACATGGGGCCGGCAGGTAGTGTGATGGTTAAGGTGCTGGACTCCCACATGGCCAATCATGGTTCAAGTCTCAGACCTGGGGGCTTGCTCTCTCATTTTCTCTCTCTCTCTCATCACATTAAATAATAATAATGACAAATAAAATTTAAAAAGAAATAAATATTTACCCCCATAAGATATTACATATAAAGAGCACTTTCAAAGTACTTACTACTAATATTTATGATTATATTTTCTTTATAAAATATTGAAATGTCTTATTACCATGACCTTTTAAGTTTGGGAATACTTTCTGTATTTTTAAAGTTCTAGAAATATAGCTTTTGTTTATGGTATTTTGTGGGGGGTCCTGAAAGCACTGGGTGAAGAATATCTTTGCTTTAAAAGAACCACAGGTGGCAGCCACTGTGTCTTCCTAGAAGTGGTCAATCACAGTTACCTCTCAGTTACTTAGTGTAATGTAATTTATTTAACTGGAGTTTGTGATGGTACTCAAGGCAAGTGGGGAGGATGCTGAGGTTAGGGCAGCTGCTGGGGAGGAGGCTGCTAGCCAGCGTCAGCAAGTATCACAAGGTGGTTTTTACCTACTGATCAAGTTTTGACTGAGAGCTTATCACACTCATGTGGACCTAACCCTGATCTTGGTCCCAAAGCTCACAGGAAAACATAATACAAAAATATTTTTTTCAATGCAAAATTTAGCTGTTCTGTGTAACAGAGAGGTATGCCTGAGTCTCCTTTGAAGTTGAGTTAAATGAGAAGTCAAACTGTTGGACGATTGCTCGGTAAGTAGGGGGTCAAGTGGTTCAAATGCTTCTGGTATCAGGTCCTGTTAGCCTGCTGCAGTATGTCCACAGGAAACATTTACCTGTCAGGACATTTACCTATGTGCCCACTCGAGTCACACGGGAGTAGAACAAATAAAGGCACCTTGCCTTGGGTTTGGAACAAACACTGCCATCATTTGCCTATCTTTTATATATAATTTTTTGACTGACAGACTTCCTCCCCACATCCTTCTGATATAAATATTACTTTTTATTTTTAATTTAAGTGTGGGTTTTTTTGTGGGTTTTTTTTTTAGTGGGATTTTTGCTATAGGGCATGTGGCTTGCTCGAGAGACAGAGACAGAAAGTGAGAAATCAGCCCCCAAGAACGACGGCCATGCCACAATCCCTTCTCCTTCATTCTCCTCTTGGTATTTTGGGCATGCACGCACAAGCACTCAGTGTGTTTCAGGCCTCCGGGTCTGGGACTCAGACCGCAGTTGGCCATGTGGGAGTCCAACGACGTAACCACTATGCCATCTGCTGGTCAAAATAAAACATTTATATGGTTTTACAAATCTACTAATACTATGATACTTAAACTGGAAAGACAAAAACAGCTCCTTGCCCCAATTCTCCCTCTTCCCTTTGTTTCTTATACTCTGTGAGCATGCAGCATGCACTTTTAAATTATTTTTAAGCTTATTTCTTTATTTCTTCCTTGAAAGAGACATAAAGGACATTCTCAACAGGTTATCATGCTGCAGCCCCTGTGCCCCCCCGCCCCCCCAGCTTTCCCAGCTAGCCAGGATCAGGGACACTTGCAGCTGCCCCTGCATGTTCAGGTCAGTCCTGCTGCACCTCCACGGCTGGCTTCAGGGCTTTCATTGTCGAGTCTGTGCGTTACCACTGTATTTCTCACTGATATACTTGACCTGCTGTTTACTTTTTCTGTTTTGGACATTACCTCACGTCTTTCATAAAAATAATCATTGAGCACTTATACCATTCTCTCCTTCAATTTCAGTCTTCCCCTTCTTTCTAGTATGGTTATATTGTCTTATTTGATTAAAATCAGGCCAGCTCAGTGCCCTAGTGGTTAAGAAAGTCAGATCCCACATGGCCACCTATGATTCAAATCTTGGTCCTGGTGGCTTGAAAAACATGTCAGGCATGTGTGCATGTATGCCCCAAATCCCTACAGGATGGAGAAATGGAGGGGAAGGGATTGCTGTGTGACCACGCCCCATTAAGAGTGCTTTCAGCTCTCTCTCTCTCTCTGATGAGTGTACATACCCTCTGGAAGAAAACAAAAAATAGTTAAAATCATATTATCATTTATGTTATTGTGACAATGTAAGTATTCATGGCAGAGCTACAAAATACCATGATTGTATTTCATCCTTCCTTTCTTTTATTTTTAAATTTCTCTCTGGAACACACATTTTCCACGTGCGTCATTTTAAAATATGTAAGGGGTTTTGAAACAGTAACTGCTATGCCTTCCTCACACCTACCAAAATTAACAATTTGTTAATACCATCCAATACCCAGCCCATATTCAAGTTTCTCTGATTGTCTCGAAGATATCTTTTTGTAATAGGTGAGTTTGAATGAGGATCGAGATAAGGTCCATACATTGCATTTAGTTGTTATGCCCCCTAACTTTGTTTTATTTATAACATGTTGTCACCTTCCTTTTGTGGTGGTCACTCTTTGGAGTTATTAGTTGTAGAATGCTCCACCTTCTAGATTTGGCTGGTGGCATTCTCACTGTGCCCTTTAACTTGTTCTTATATATTGTACATTTTCATAAACTGGTGGTTGCAGGTAGCAGGCTTGACTAGATTTGGATTTGGAGTTTTTTTTTGTTTTTTAAAGCAAAAATATCTTTTTTTTTTTTTTTTTCAATTTTTGGGAAAAGAGTAAGGTCAGAAAGCATTAACCGCCATGCCATTAGCTACTCAAAAAGCAAAAATACTCAATTGTCATGTTGTGTGCTTCCTACTTTATAATGCCATCAGGCCATACTGTCTGATTGTACCACCTTTAATGGTAATCGACTTGATCATTGGGTTCATAGGGTGGCAGCTTGATTTTTCCATGACCAAGCTCTCTGTTAACTTTTCACCTAAAGTTTTAGCCTTGACAGTGAACATTCCCTAGAATCCCTTATTTTATGAGACACACATTTTGTGTGAGCCAGTAAGAGCCAGTACTTAGTTTAGTTCCAGAAAGCCATCTTATTTTTCTTACTTCCAAGTCTGAGTTAGAGACAGGGTGCTTCCCTGTGAGCCCTTTGTACTACTTACTTAGAGAATAGATTTACATGGAAATAATAACTTTATAGTTGTATTGATTAAAACTATTATTTAAAGCTCTACTTGAGCTTTCTGTTGGCTTTGAAAAACTAAATGGAAAAGTGGAAAACTCTCTTGTCAGTCATGTTGAAAAGTAACTGGCAGAAATTAATTTTTTTAAGTAGTGGAACAAATAAGGGGATTCTGCCTTGGCTTATAATGCCTCTTTCTCCAGGATAGGGAAAGCCTACAGTCTGATGGGGCCGCTCTGCTTGCGAGGGTGTTGGAGGGAAGCTGCAGGATGGATGTGATGACACACAGCCATGTGAGGACATTTTGGTGGTTGTTTTGTTTTAGTGTTTACTCCTTTAGTTCGCTAAGAAGTCTTTCATAAGCCTTTTCCTTAAACCTTGATGCACATGAATTAGGATTTTTTTCTTTCCTTTGTAAAGGGCCTGAGGCCCTTTGATGTGTTTGAGCAGAATGTTGCTTCTAAATACAGTTTGAAACTTACCCCTCCACACACACATACACACCATTGAAATCTCTCAGCTGACTTTTTTTTTTCCTTTACTGCAAGAACCTTTCATGTAGAAACAAACTTTAGTGCTGGGAAGATTATGGAGACCCTTTGCTGCTTCTTCCTGGAAGGTTGGGATAGGCAGATGTGAGGAGCTGCTTGAAGTGAGAAGCCCTCTCCAAAGTCTCTCAGCTGAGAGCCTGCTTCCATGACTGTTAAAGAGCTGCTTCTAGAGATGGACGCATTCCTGTTATGGATGCGTGTTCTGTTATTGTAGAATGGGACAGATTGATCACCTGGTTAGTGACTTCCAATATTCCAGAGTTTATTCTCGCCCTCTGGAATTCCTCTGCAGATCCAAATTCTTATAACATTGGGGCTTCTTCTGCCATCCGAAATGACCTTCCACATAACCCTTGTCCCACTCGTGCCCTCTTTTCCAGGCCCAGATCAGATGAGACCTTCCCTGAGTTCCACTGTGAGAAGTCATCTCTTCTCATCTCCTAGGCTCTCCTAACTCTCTTTTCACCTCTCTTTTGACAAGGAGTATTCTTTTCATTTTAGTTCATTCACATACTTAAGTTGCTGCTTATTTTCTTTTTAAATAGTTCTTTGCTGCAACCAGCAGAGGGCGTAGTGGTTATGTCATTGGACTCCCACATGGCCGATCCTGGTTTGAGTTCTGGATTAGGACTCATGCAGGGCTTGTGAGTGTGCATGCCCAAAATCCTGCGAGGAGACTGGAGGAGAAAGGATTGTGGTGTAGCCATTCTCCCTCAAGGGTGATTTCTCACTTCCTGTCTCTCTCTGTCTCTCTGGCAAGTGCATGCCCCCTTAGAAAAAAAATCCCTTAAAAAAAAGTTTTTTGCCGTAGGGTGTATGCACTATTCTCAAAGAGAGAGAGACAGAGACAGAGACAGTGTGAGGGAAAGTGAGAAATCACCACTGGGGGAGACTGCTTCCATTCTCCTCGGGAGATCTTGGGCATGTACATACACATGCCCAGCGTGAAATTGAAGCTAATGGTCAGGGATTTGAACTGTAGGTGGCCATGTGGGAGTCCAGCGATGTAACCGCTGCACCATCTGCTGGCCCCGCTTGTTCTTTTTAACAGAAAAAAAATCAGTCTTACCTTTGCTTTGTTTTAACCATAATCAGTATGTGTAGTCTTCAAAAAAAATGCATGATCAAGTAAATATATTATGAAAAAACTATGCATGGATTTCAAAATTTTCTTGGACCAAAGTAAATTCATACTTTAATTCTATTTTTAATGACTTCTGAAGTCTCCTCATGTATAATAAATAACTTACACTTTAAATACCTAAAATATCTTGGGTAATTTCGTTTTGACAGACACCTAGCTTATATGACAACTGTGCTTCAGATATTTACAGAGGAGTCTGTCAATTAGATGTAGAGCTATATTTTTCTATTTCAGAAGAGGGCAAGAAAGAATAGGTAGGGGACTTAATAAGGAACTGGAGATGGGAAGAACTAGAACAAGACCCACCTCTACCACTTCAGAGTCAGTGCCTTAGCGTAATTGGTATGTCAGTAGCCTTCTTCTTACATTTCCCTCCTTGGGAACAAAAGACCTGTAGCAAAAGTCACCCATGAGAATTAAACTTAAGATTTAATTCAGGACCAGCAGATGGCATAATGGCTATGTCGCTGGACTTCCATGTAGTCCACCGCAGTTCGTGTCCCGGACCCAGTGGCTTAAATTCACACCGGGTGCATATACATAAATGCCCAATATCCTGAAAGGAGAATGGAGGAGAAGGGATTGTGGCATGGCCATCCCCCCTGGGGGATGATTTCTCGCTTTCTGTCTCTCTGTCTTTCTGGTAAACGTATGTGCCCTATAGCAAAAAACAAACAAACAAAATCTCTCCAAAAAAAAAAAAAAAAAAAAAAAAAAGATTTAATTCACTAGGAAGAGGGAAGGAAAGAAAGGAATGTATAAATTTTCAGGTAGTGGTGGATGATAGAGGGATGGGGTCTTGAGCTGTCAAAGCCTGTCAAGATAATAATAGTTTTAGCCTGGGAAAGGAGGTCTAGAAGGACTTCTACTTTCGATGTACTCAGAAGGGTGAGCATACAGACCCATGGCGTATTCAGGACAAAGAGAACATGTTGGTGGGGTTTGGGGAGGAAAGCCTTAAATATAAACTTTTCTCTTTAACCTCCTCACATTCTTGCCTTGAACCTGCCTAATCCCAGATATGGCTTCTCATACTCCTTGCTGCCACTGTCCTCCCATGGGAATTCCTTGGCAGAATTAATGAAGGCTGAATTAATGAAGGAGACCACTTCTAATAAACCATAACCAGTACTTATTGTGAGCTTCCCATTAGTAACAGAGGACCACCCTCAGAGAGAGCACAGGTGTTTTTTCTTTTTTTTTTTTAAGAGAATTAAATCATTTATTGATTACACATGATAATGGAAGATACACAAGCTTCATCCCCATCTATTTTATCTAGTACCGTTATTCAATTTAGATATATTGCATAGGATGTGCCAACAATCATTTTGTAATAACCAAATTGTGACTTTGCTTGGGTGAACCTCTGAATGAACCTCAGGCCACAATAACTGTCAGTTCAACTACACCAATGTTTCTGAAAACAACTGGCTTCTCCACCCAAGCAGGTAATAATGATTATTTAATTTTGAAATGAAACCTGGCACCACCCTGAAGGGATTCTAACTTCACACTGTTGGGAAGTTTACCAAGATGGCTTCAGAGCAGACTAACTTTACACAGCACATTTATTATAAAGACACATTTATTCAGCGTCATGATCAGACTATTACATTTAGCAATCAACAGCATGGGTGCAAAAAAAATAAAATCTACATTAAAACCCTTTGTTGGAATGCTTTACAGAACAGAAACTAAAATAACCCGTTATACAATTAGTCCACCCTTCATGGGTCCAAAATTTGAAGACTGATTGTTGTAATTGCCAAAGTCATTGTAGCTTCCACCACCTCCAAAATTGCTTCCATCATTACCAAATCCATTATAGCCATCGCCACTTCCACTGTATCCACCACCACCACGGCTGCCACCAAAGCCACCATGACCACTGAAGTTTCCTCCATGACCAAAGTTGTCATTACCACCAAAACCACCTCCTCGACCACCACCGAAGTTTCCAGAACCACTTCGACCTCTAGGGCTGGAGGAAGCACTAGCCATTTCTTGTTTGGACAGGGCTTTCCTTACTTCACAGTTGTGGCCATTCACAGTATGGTATTTCTGAATGACAATCTTATCCACAGAGTCATGATCATCAAAGGTTACAAAAGCAAAGCCCCTCTTCTTGCCACTGCCTCTGTCAGTCATGATTTCAATCACTTCAATTTTACCATACTGTTCAAAA
Source organism: Tupaia tana (assembly GCA_026018925.1). Taxonomy (NCBI): domain Eukaryota; kingdom Metazoa; phylum Chordata; class Mammalia; order Scandentia; family Tupaiidae; genus Tupaia; species Tupaia tana. The sequence continues at coordinate 233,481,141 of JAKSZU010000001.1, forward strand.
TAATCTCTTAGGTGATGTTCTTCAGTGTCTTCTTTAATGCCACCAACAAATATCTTTTTCACAGTTAAGTGGGCACCTGGTCTTTGAGAATCTTCTCTTGAGACAGCCCTCTTTGGTTCCACAACTCTTCCGTCCACCTTGTGTGGCCTTGCATTCATGGCTGCATCTACCTCCTCCACAGTGGCATATGTGACAAACTCAAAGCCCCTGGAGCGTTTGGTGTTTGGATCTCACATTACCACGCAGTCCGTGAGCGTTCCCATTGCTCAAAATGGCTCCTCAGGCTCTCATCGGTTGTTTCAAAACTCAACCCTCTGGTAAAGAGTTTCTGCAGCTGTTCCGGCTCTTTGGGAGACTCCAACTTAGACATGACGGCAGTGGGAAGAGAGAGTTCAACAATGCTTCCCCAGTGGCATCCACAGGCAGAAAGCCGGTGTTTTTTCTTTAAAAAAAAAAAAAAAAAAAAAAAAAAAAAAAAAAACTAATTTGTTTATTCCATGAGCGAGCAAGAGGCGGGGGCACCCCCAACAGGGTCTTCATACTGTGATCCATCTCTAGTCTTAACTGGCTCAGATTATAGTCACATGCATGTGTATGCCCAGCATACTCAGGGAGATCCTCAATATGAACCTAGGACCTTTCCTATATGGGTCCAATTGTGTCACCACTGCACCATTACCTGGTCCCAACAGAGAACATAGGTTCTAATGCTATTAGTAGTTAAGATGTATGTAGAGAAAAAAGCACTATGTAGAATGTGTCCTCTGGACACCATAGTTCACAAGCAGTTCATCCCTGTTTCAGAATGACATTAAATCCAGCTCACTCATGGGGATTATTCCTTTACTATCAGTCTGCCTCCCCTGGGAGGTGCTCCCTTCCCCTTCAGGATCAATGAGTATAAGGATCATGGGCTATGGAGTGAGACCTGGATTTGGATCCATTCATATGTTGTAAACTTTAGGCAAGTCACTTGTCCCCTCTGATGTAGGAAGAGATGTAATATCTATCTTATTACTGGTGATAAGGAAGTTCAGATAATATTATATATTCACATCTACTTGTGTATTATGTATAGCACTTTCTCTGTTCTGAAGTCATGTACAGAAATCTCCGCCAGTACCAAGTTATTTCAAGAATCAGAGAATTAGAATCGTGTGTTCTAAAGCTCTTCTGCCTGCTGGTATGAGCAGTTCCCTAGACCTGTTGGCTCCTTGCTTTTTTGCTTATGAACTAGGCAAGGCTATTATTAGTTGTCTTAGAGAAGAAACTTATCTGGAGAGGAAAATGTGCAAGGTAGACATAGGGCTGGCAAATTACCATTATGCGATTCCCAGAACTACCTATTTTATTTCTTCCAGTGAGATTTCGAATGTCACAATAGTTTTCCTGATGCCATGTTTGAACATGGTGTATCTAGTTGAAAGAAGTGATTTTGTAGTCATGTCTCTTTGCTGAGTGCTACAAGCTAGGCTAGTTACCTACTCTGCTCTCCTTAATGTGGAGGAAGAATGTCATCTACTTCACTGTGTTACCTTGAAGATTAAAGGTTGTATAAATAAGGCACTGAGCATGGTGTTTGGCACTCAGTGGATACTAAGGGAATGTTCATTTTCTTCCCCTAGATTGTATGTTCTTCCATCTTCAACCTCATCAAGTGGCATTTATTAAAATTTCCAAATAAGTTATGGCACTAGGTGCTAAGTTTAAATAATGTGATATTAAGCTTGGAGTAGAGGGCTGGAGCAGCCAGTTATATTTGTTTGTTTTGTTAATAAACAATGGTGGCTTCTCATCTCCTGCTCTGTGCTGAGTCACTATTCCTGCCCTTTGGCCCCATGATCTCTGGCTGTGTCTATGGAATACGGCAAAACCCACAAGAAACCAGCACTAATAAATGGCAGATCATTTTGAGGGATTTTTGTTTGCATTCTTGTGCCTGCTCTCCTGGTGAGATAGGAAACCTTTAATAAGACTTTTCCTAAATGATGTTGCATGTGAAATGTGGATTTTTTTTTTTCCTCTCTCTGTTCTCCTAACAAATGACCATTTCATGAGGTTTCTTTTAATTTTTTCTTCTTTCCTGCTTCTCAATACATTCCACAAAGAGCTTATTTCTCTGCTGGTTACTGATTGATGGTTCTACTCTCTGTGCCCTTTAATTTTGCAATAAACCAACAAGAAGTTGAGACCACAAACTTAAAGAAAGTTGACTTATTTGACTGGATTCACTGGAGTGACAGGCAGATTTAGTCATTTCAGTGTGGTCCTGGGGAGGGCAGGAGGAGTCCATGAGAAGGAACACTGTGTTGTCTATAACCAGACAGAAAAGGGCTTGCTGTCTTCTCTTTCCAAAGCACCTGGGCATCTGTTCTCAGCAGTGATCCTTTTCTAAGCCTTGATGGCAACAGGAAGTCTTCCACAGACTTGCTCACAACTCCAAGATTTGAATGCAATGGGTCCTTAGATGTGCAGAAATGGCTAATCACTACCTGCAGGTTCTGTGTTCCCCTTTTTAAGGAATTAGGGTCCACCTTAAAGGATTACAGAAACAACCATAAGTCCTCTTTGGTTACCGGTTCTGTCAGGCCTGACCGCATGGCTAGATGACTTCATGACCGATTTCCAAACAATTAGAATGAATTATTTTTTCTTATTCAGTACTATCATTGTACAATGTAATTGGTCTGGAAAATAAATACAAACATCTTTCAAGTAGGAAAATAAGAACAAACTTCTTAAATGGTTCAAAAGGATCCTAAGTAAACTAAAGATAACTTGTGTAGAGTATTTAAAAACACAGATATTGATGTTTATATTTGAGTATTGCTTCATACATAGTGCTGCTCTCTGTAGGTTGAAGTGAAGCTGGAAAGACAAACACCCAAAAGGAACGTGTCCCAGCTGTGAACTTTCTGTTACAGATCTGTTGTTTGTGGCTCTACCACATTTATCTTGCTAGCTACCTGTTCATACTCTGCTTTGCAGCAACCTTTCTTCTGAAACTCTTGTCATCACATTTTAGCAGAAGTGAAAATATTAGCAGAGAAATTAGCAGCCAAGACAGAAATAGAGACCAGGATTCTGTGTCCTTTCCCTTGCCATACCTATTGGACCATGGTTCCTCCCCTGCCCAGAGACTCAATGTTTCCAGCTCTACCGAACAGAATTCTAACAGTTGACTGGTTTCTCATTGCTACTGAAAACTTGGTTTTATTCTGACACATTTGTCAAGTTTTCCTTTACATGTGATTTTTGCCTTAAATAACGTGGGACTTAGTCTGATAATAATAAATGCCTTGTTTTGAGGAAATTAATCAACAAATATTCATGAGGTCATGTATTTTCATGTTGAAAACCTTTTATGTGGTGGAACTAGCATAAACTAGCAAGCTTGAAGCTGAGTCTCCACGTGCTAGCTCTCTGATCGTGGAAAATCTTTTGTTCTCACTGAACCTCAATTTCCTTGTCTTCAAAAACTAGGGTAATAATGTTTACCTCAATGAATTGTGAGAATGAAATGAGTTAGTGTATGTTAAGCAGTTGGCACAAGGCTCAGTAACATACGAAGTGCTCAAGAAATATTAGTTTTCTTTCTTCTCCTTTGCCTCCTATAGAATGGGATCAGGGATCCAGAAACACTTAAAATATGAAATTTACCCTGTGGGTAGAGAGAGAAAAATAACATACATGACATAATTAGAGATAAATACTTGTACTACATTACTTGGTACTGAATATAAGATAGGAGTATTAAAAAAACACTTAATAGGCACAAGAATGGAAAGTTATCTGTTGAGGATGATGTGTATCTTTGACTTGATTGACATGTAATTCACATATGTTTTGAAAAATCATATTGTATGCTATAAAGATCTACAATGGTTAAAATAATACATATATTAAGATTTCATAAAAGGTGGGACTTGAATGAGTCCTTGAAAGATAGAAACTTAAGCAAAAAAAAAGGTGGATATTTCAAACTGAGGCACTTAGAGTGGGGGTAAGTGGGTGAGAGAACTATGAGAAATATAGAAATTAGAATAAGAATGTTGTAGGCCTCAATTTTCTACTGGAAAAACTAAAGTGGATAGAATAATAACTAAAAAGGTGACACTTGTTAGACACCTGTTAGGTGTTAAGCACTGTCTTAAATATGCCAACTCATTTATCCTCACAATAGATATGACTGCTAATTCAATGATACAGTTCAAGAAAGTGAGGCAAGGAGAGATGAAATAATCTACTGAATAGGTGGAGAGTAAGTAATCATCAGCTGAGATAGAGCCCCAGAAGGTCTGACTGCAGAACCCACCCCCCCAACACAAAACAGCTGCTTTGTTTAGTTCTCGATAGTGAGAATCAGCTAAGATCATTCTGTGATCACACTCTGAACAGTATAAGTATCATACCTATGTAAAATTATGTCATTTTGGGGGAGAGATTTTTGTTGTAGGGCGTGTGCACTCACTGGAGAGACAGAGAGACAGAAAGCGAGAAGTCACTCCCCAGTAGGGCTGGCCATGCCACAATTGCTTCTCCTCCATTCTCCTCTTAAGATTTTGGGCATGCACACGTGCCGAGCTGAGTTTCAAGTTGCTGGGTCTGGAACTCGAACTGTGGTTGGCCACGTGAGAGTCCAGCACATTAACCACTACGTCACCTGCTGGCCCCGTATTTCTTATTATTTTTGTAAATGATATCAGATGAGAAGTGACAAATAGTTATTTGAAAATGAGGGAGAAAAGAACTCATGTGCAGCTCTGTCAAGCAAGTTTAGCCAAAATGAAGTATACCGTCCCCTGCCTTACCATCCCCTCTACCAACTCTGATGCCTAACAAACCTCACATTTCCTCTTGGGGCAGTGCTTCGGAGGGCAATGCCCAAGCCACCAGAGTGACTATTGGAGACTAAAAACCTGTTTGTCGTCTGGCATCAGGGTTATGTGTAATTTGCCCTTGGCCAGGATAGCCTTTGTTTTTTCCTTTTAAATTTATTTTATTTTCTGGGCAGGAGCTGGGGCACTCTTGACAGGATCTTCATGCCACCATCCTACCCCCAGCACTGTAGGCAGCCAGGATCACAGGTGTGCCTGGCATGTGGTGGCAGACCTCACATATGGTCTCCAACATCATGCAGTAGCATATGGGCCAGGACATGCATCTTAATGGGTTTTATAGCACATGATTGGAAGCTGACTTGTTAGTGACTAGGATGGAAGATCTCTACTCCAAGGGCACCACTGTAGGAGGAAGCCTGCCTCTACTCAACATGTAAATAGCCATTTTAATATATTTGTTTTGGATCTATTTTTCTTGTGTTTCTGCTATGTTGACTATTTAACTGTAGATTATTATCATTTGTCTATGTCAATATCATTTATTTAAGTACCAACATAGACGGCATTGCTTCAGCCCTTCCCCCACTTTTTAAAAATAGCGCCTTATACAATGTCCCTTCAATGAAGACATCAAATAAATTTTTGTTCAAGAGCGTATCTGATAAGGCTGCTGACTTGGAAATTTGTTCTCAGGCAGACCTTTTGACCTCTTTTTGAACAGATAGCGAGTGATCTTTGCTCCCATTTATGTCACCAATGCACCTGGCCAGTCACTGAGAGCCTTTGGTGGTTTGGATGCCATCTGTGTTGTTGGCACAGAGATACCAGGAGCCAGGCCAGTGTTGCCTCATCCTCCACAGGAGGTGTGTCAGAGGCTGGGAGAACAGAGAGTCCACCATGCTTCAACTCTTCTCCAGTATAAGCCGCTGTAGTGTAGCTGGGGTTGGAGGACATCAAAATTGGTGATTTATCAGGTTGGACTCCCCCAAGAGCCATATTTTCAGACCCCCAGGGAGCAAGTGACTCAACAGAACTGTTTTTTAAGTCTCAAATGAGTCTGAGGAGAGGAAATCAGTTAATACCAGCCGTCTGTGATAGACTGATCACAAAGCTGTGTCTTTCTAATCCTCCTTGCAAATCAAAGGCAGGGGAATCCCCAGAGTATAGGAGTACACGTGAATAGAAAGCACCACCAAGTAACAAAAACACCTAAAAAGGTCAGTAGAAACTCAGGGGGCTGTTGGAAATTCACCTCCCCTGCCTTTCTGTGGGGTGCAGTGGGCAGTGGGGAGGAAGTGGGTGAAGACAACCAAACAAACTTCATACAAAAGCAACTCAGCCACAGAAAATGTACAGTGCAGCTCAAGGCTGGCAGGAAAGTTTCTTCCACATCTGTGAAGAAACCTCCAAGTCATCTGACAATTGGCCTTGTTCTTTCCCAGGCCCTGACTGCCCGAGACTTTCTTGGTCCCATGCTAACTGCAAAATCACACACAGTTGGCTACTATGCCATTGGGAGCCACTGGGGCTGCCTTGTCGCAGTTCACTAGCGGTGCATGTTATTTCCTGCAGTGGGCCCCAGATTACTGACAGGATGCTGCTGGGCCAGGCTGACGGTGGAATCAGAACAGCAGTCTGCTGTTTGTGTCCTTATAGCTGTTGGCCCCATCTGAGGCCCGGAACCAACACGTGCTAACCTCAACCTATCTCCTTCGGGGCCAGTGGAACAGCAGGTCGCCGATGGTGGAAGCCAAGTTCTCCACACCCAGTCTCCGGCACGATAGCTGTGGCCCAGGGTTTCCACTGCATCACCATGGGCCTGCACCCCAGAAGTAGGTCAGAAACAAGTCCACCCTATGGGGCTCCACAGTTATAGTTTGTTTATTTTGGCCAAATGGCAGACACAGTTCTACTGAATGCATTTCCTCTGAGCTCAGATGTCAGAGCAGTGGGGCACATGCAGTACTGCCGTCTCTCCCCTTTATGACTGAGTTGGTGTGTATTTATGCAAAGCTAAGGAGATTCTTTTATCTATCTACGTTACCTCAAACTGAGCCACTGTCTTATTTAGGGACTCCTAGGCAGAGTGTTCCTTTAAGTTGGCCCTTAAATTTCACAGTGAAATCTACAAAAGAAATGTTTTTCCTCTTGAGTTGATAAGAGGTGTGAATTTTATTAAGACTGAAAGTCTTCTTGGGCTGCTCCATGGCTTGGTGGTTAAGGCTGCAGGACTCCCTATGGCCAATTGTGAAGTTCAAGTTCCAGTTCTGGAGCCTTGAGAAACATACCTGGTATGTCTGTTTGTGCCCTCAAAATCCCAAAAGGAGGGAGAGAAGGAGAGGGATTGTGATGTGACCATTCCCCATTGGGGGGAGAGAACCTTCTCCTCTCGGTCTCTTTCTGTCTCGCAATTGCATGCACCCTCTAGAAAAAAAATATTGAAAGTCATCTCACCATAAACACAAATTATTTTAAGTTTTTCTCCTTCATTCTTTTTTCCCTCCTCTCTTCCTCGAAAACTGCCAATAGGCTCTATATAGGATGGATTTCCCAAGGTTGGAGATGATGAGAGTTGAGGACAATAGTGGCATTTTGAGTACAACATTAACACTAATGTTACATTAATAGTCATAAAATATTAATTCTCTTCATATCTTCTGCGGACATAACACTTTTAGGTAGAGATGGGTTAGGAAGATTACTGAGAATTGCACAACAGAAACAAAAGGCAGGCTCCCTGACTCCCATATCCATGTTTTCTTCAAGCCAAATGGCAGATTGGTCCTTTTACTATACATACTTCAAAAAGAAAACCCCCCACAGCCTTTTAGATTTTCCCAGAAAACAATCATTGTACAGTTCTTCAAGAAGGAAATAGCAGGCTGGAATATTAAACCTTATCAGGTCTTTATTCTTAAACTGACAGTTGATATTCTTTGAGCTGAAGCTAAAAAAAAAATCCTTTTTTCATCATGGAATGATTTATAATTTTCCAGCACTTGGCTGAATAAAGTCAGCAAATAGTAAAACCACATTTGTTTTTGTAATGCTCAAACTCTAGAATATCCAGTCTGACTTTTCCTCACCACAGATATTGGATATCTCTTTCCAAAAGTTGGAAGTGGATGGGAAGGGAGAAGAATGGGCAGAGGCATGAGTGTGGTAGTTTGTCCCTCCAGACCTGCTTCTGGGGTGACCTGTGTTGCCTTCTTGTCCCTTTTTCCTCTGTCTTTTGTCACCCCCACTCTCCTTCTCCCCCATCTCTCCTGTCTTCCTCTTGCCACTGGTTCTTTGCACCACAGACGGGTTGGGGCAGACACCGTCATGGTTGGGAAGCGAGAAGAGAGCATGGTGAAAACCACTCCAGGGCCTTTCTCTCAAGCCTTGGTGATGAAAAGACTCAGTGAACCCGAACAATTTCTCACAGGAAAATTCCAGCCTCTGTCTCCTTAAAAGCAAGGCATTCAGCAACCTTTAACAGCCAGGATTAAAACTCAGTTTCTGACTTATCCAAGGCTTCTATTTGGATAGAAAAGTTAGGTCACTGTCAAATCTGACAATTAGGTTCATTTTAAGTAACAAAAGTAACATTTTTTTTTTCAATTTATTTATTTGCATTAATTTTCTGAACATCATTACAGCATACAAAATGAGATTTTCCATCCAAATTACACTATATATTGTCTCAATCAAGCACATCAACAATCATGTTATTGTCAGCAAATGATAAAAGTAACATTTTTTTAAACTGTCCCTTAAGGAGATGATTTTTAGCATGAAAAGAAAAAAAAAAAAAGATGATGAACTATGCCTACAGAGTTGAGGAAAGGCAGAGGCTTGGCTTTTTTCTCTTTCTTTTCCTTTCTCTTCCCCCCTCCCTCCCTCCCTCCCTCCCTCCCTTCCTTCCTTTCTTCCTTCCTTCCTTCCTTTCTTTTAGGTTTTTGCCACAGGGTGTTTGTGCTTGCTGGGGAGAGACAGGAAGAGCGAAAGTGGAAAATTACCCTCCAGGAAGAAAGGCCATGCCACAGTCCCTTCTCCATTCTCCTGGAATTTTGGGTGCATGCATACACACACACGTGCGTACATGCACACATGCGTACACACACACAGACACACACACACACACCTGTTGTGATTTTCAGTTTACCAGGTCTGGGCCTTGAGGCATGCTTGGCCATGTGGAAGTCCAGTGCCTTAACCTCCATGCCACCTGCTGGCCCCAGAGGTTCAGCATTTTGAAAGTACTGGATTTTGCGCCAGGTGATTGGTGAGCAGAGGCGGTACCCACATTTTCTCTTGCTGCCTTTTCGGCTGCCCAGGTTAACCGGGAAGCTGCCTGTTTACTTGGGAGCTGGAGGTATCAGGACAATGACTGCTCCCAGCTCTACTGGCCCAATTAAGGTGATTTTGAAAGATCTCTGGTTCTCTGTTAGATTATGGCAGATTTCTGGCAGGGAATGGGTAGGAGGAGGAAGCAAACCTTTTTATGAGCATGGAAATGCTCCCGAGATGATTCCTCTAGTCCAGCCTACCCCTTGCACTCTGTTGCCCATAGACATGAGTTCCATTAAGAGGTTTGGATTCCAAGCTTTCCATGGACCTTAGAAATGGCAAACCTTGGGGCCAGCAGGTGCTGTGGTGGTTAAGGGCGCTGGATTCCTACATGTCCAACTGTGGTTCAAGTCTTGGACCTAGAGGCTTGCTTTCTCCTTTCCCTTTCTCTCTCGTACTCTGTCCCCTCTGGTCAAATGAAAATAAATAAATAAATTAAGTTAAATAAAATAATTCTTAAAAAAAAAAAAAAAAAAAGAAATGGCAAGCCTCATGTATATAGGGCCATTGAAAACCATCAAAAAGACTGATAGAATTCACATAGGATTGCCTCACCTACTTGACACTTTCGTAGACGCTGAAGCTGTTTACCTACTTGGCTTGTGATTATTTATTAGCACCAGAGTCCAAAAGGACACTTGCCATGAAATTGAGCTTGTTACAGTTTAGCATTCTGACAATATTTTAGTGTACTTCTGGACTTTAGAATGCTTCACTCATCATTTTTATAGGCTGAATTTTCTAGACTAGAACATTAAGGCCAGAAGTAGTCTCCCCTCTAGGCTGCCAAGTGTGGCCTTAGGAAGAACAATAGACAGGAAGTTCTGCTTGCCCCTTTTAAAACCTACACTATCGATCTTAGGCAGGTAAATCTAGTTCATTGGGTGGACAGTGGGAATTACACAATTTGTCTCTCATCTGCTCCAGTAAAGAAAGCTGAAAGGTAGCGTTTGTCATATTCTTGGGTCCTGGAAATAAATATGTGACTTATAAATATTGAGTTGTTTGCTGACCATGAATATCTCTTCTGCTGACAGAGTAAGATATCACATTCCAACCCATTCTGTCCCTGGCTGATCACAAGCTCCCTCTTGTTTGTCACCTTCCGAGAGTCAAGCAAAAGGAGGATCTTCCATCAAAGGCTGTGCCTCCAGGCCTGACAGTTCCTCTCTCTCTTGTCCACTACATTTCTCTGTTGTCCACTACATTCTAGTAGGCTCCAGACTACTCAGGGAGGGAAGCCCCAGCACACATATTTCTAACCCTTCAGTGTAGGGTGGATGAGAATAGATATATCTCGTGGGCCCTTGAGGCAGAAGGTGTTCTGGCACAGGAGCATAAGCTCAAGGAGGGAGTGGGCATAGGCTAGATGTCATTTAATTGTCACAGAGCCAAGGAAGGATACGTCAGCTGAAGGCAGTTTATCTGCACTGGACGCACAAACTAGAGGAGAGTCAGGCTCAATTGGTCCAGTCCCCTAACTTTTAGGGCTGATGGCCAGCTCATTCTGTTCCTAACCTCTCATTTCCAGGTATTTGCTGTCTTAAGCTTCATTTTTAATTCTTAGTGGAAATGGGTCATATATTAGGTTTTCGGGAAAGTCACAACACATTTTTGCATAGAGAAACAGAAAAAATGTGTTATTACTTTTCCAGCAACCCAGTGTTTTTATTTGTATGTTGGTGGTATTTTCTGTCCAGAACCTTCTGCTATTTGACCAAAACGACATTGATGTTCCCGTTATATGCCTTACTGGTTCATTTCATCTTTACTGGTTCCTGTGTCTCCATCTCTTTTTTCTGGCCTATAAGTTCCTACTCTTTGTTTTTTTTTTTGTTTTGTTTTGCTTTGTTTTTGAGAGGTTTTTGGTATAGGGAGTGTGCACTTGTCAGAAAGACAGAGAGAGACAGAGAGACAGAAAGTGAGAAATCACCCCCCAGGGGGATGGCCACACCACAATCCCTTCTCCATTCTCCTCGTGGGATCTTGGGCACGCATGCACATTTGCCCGGCGTGAGTTTAAGGCACCAGGTCCTGGACTCGAACCACGGTCGGCTACATGGGAGTCCAGCGACATAGCCATTATGTCAACTGCTGGTCCCAAGTCCTGCTCTTTGTGAAAGCAAGGGCTTTTAGGTTGTTTATGAATCTGTACCCTGAATTTTCTCCCTTTTAGATATTTATTTCTTTAAACTGAACAAAGGCATATGGTTGGCAGAAAGATGGAGTAGGACACATTTATGGAAGCCAGATACTACAAAGGAAAACCTGGGGTATGGTCTTTGGAAGGAGAGATCTACCCCTGTTTTGCCTTAGGCAGGAGCATTAAAAATGAGGCCCAAGTCTATATGACAGTAAGAAAGGGGCCATTTCATATTCAGGTGTGCCTCTTTCAGCATCCTATGGCCAAGAGGGCAGTGTCAAGAAGCCCTGGGAGTAAGTGGTCTCTCCATATAGAAAGTTGACAGTAGTTGTTTTATGCAGTTTATGGAGCTTCTTATTTCCCCCAGCAGATGGATGGTGTTCTTCCTGAAGAGTATACTTTAAACTGGATTCTATTCCCTTCTGGCCTAAGATACAGTCATGACCGTTAAAAAAATGTAAATGTAAAAAAAATAGACACTTTGTCTAAGAGTCCCACTCTGGCTTTTGGATTTACTGTTGATGATGGTAGGGTTGTGTTGTATGTTTTCAATAAGCCATACTTTCACGGAAATGACAAAAATAGCAGGTGTACTTTCAATTGCATTTGTATTGTTTTGAACATATAAATAGAACATAGTTCCTTGTCAAACGTGGGCAGTATGCTGTACAAAAGGGAATTAAAGCATAGGTTTTCTATCTAAATAAGCAAGTTATAAATTGGCAAAGGGTACGTAATTATGATGGGAGTAACGTTAGTACCATAGGTCAGGTATTGTGCCAAGGACTTTATATTGTACTATTCAGTTTAATTGACAAAATCCTGTGAGCTAAGTGTTATCATACCCAGAGAGGTTATGAAACTTGCCCAGTGTTCCACAGTCTGTAAGTGGTAGAGACCAGGACCTGAAGTCAGGTCTGTCTGATTCTGAAGCCCTTGTCCTAACTACCATACACAGTGTTCAGTTATTATACTGCTTGTGCACAAATACAGTACTGAACTTCAGAAGCTCCAGTCTTACCAATGGAGCAAAGCAGCAGGAAAGCCCCTCTGAAGTATCAGTCAGAATTCATGTTCAGGAATCAGATACTGTTAAGACTCTTTTTATAATGTGTGATAGTATTTTGTAAGTTATTTTAAGTATACGGTTTTCAAATCTCCAGATTGCCTCAGAGGAAAACACATCTAAAGGCTTCTGGCCAAGTTGTGATTATTTGTAATCAACACTTTCAGAAATATTTCCATTTTATCATTTTGCTGATCACGGATCTAGAAAACCACAGCAAATCATAAGATAATGTGATTAGCAAACCCCTGAATATGGTTGCTATGTGTTCCTTCAGTAATTTGACTTTAAAGATTGCAATAAAAAGGGAGAGGATTATTAGCGAAGCCACTTAGGCACTTGCTCTTTTGTTATTGAAGAGTGAAAATGTTTTCTCATCTATTCTTCCAGTGGAAATGAGGGTGGGTATCTTTTTTTAAATACATCTATAGTTTGGTTTTAGGTTCTGCAGAGTATCATTTCATTAGTTCTGTACAATAAACCTCATCTCAGTACAGTTTCCGTCACAGGAACAGTGAAATAATAAAACTGAGAAAAAGTGGTTTGAACATTTTAGTCAGTGCCTTATCACTTAACTTATGTTTCTAGAGAAGATATGCAGTGCCTTTACCTCTGAATTTTCCCTGGCTATATGTTGACATCCTTTGCATAGTAGGTATTCAGTAATTTCTTTTTTCTCATGACTGTTACCAAACCATTGGCGTTTTAGTCATTTTTACCAAGCCATCACTTAGAAAACTGTCATAAAAATCAAAGCTGTATGTTTAGATCTCTCATAAGTTTCACAGTTTTTTCACTAAGATATTTTGCTCATTTGTAAAGCACATAGTATTTTCAGAGTAATGTCAATGTCTTATTGGCTTTGCTCTGAATAATTACTGTCTTTTTCTTACTAAGACTTTCATACAAATTTGTTGTGACTAAATTAAATATAGGAAAATCTAAAATGAGTAGAAATGATCAGGTAATGAAGTATATGCTGACTTATAAAATTATGTTTCAGTTAGAACCAGTTATCTGAAGCAGGTGACATACTAATTTATTAAGCTGTATATCATCATTCTGAAGGAAATAATAACACCAACAATGACTTTTAATTATTGAATATTTACTTAACATGTGCCAGCACTATGTTAAGTATATTAATTATCTTCTTTAATTCTCATAACTTTATAAGTTAGGTATTATTTTACCTATGAACAAATGAAGTTCAAAGGTACACAGTGTCTGAGTCAGGATTTAAACCTGGTTTTATTGAACTCCAAAATTTATACTCTATGTTAAAGAGATAGAAATGAGCACAATTCCTTATTCATATTATTGGAAATGAAGTTTTTTAAAAGAGCAGGCTATTGGGACCAGCAGATGGCGGAATGGTTACATCACTGGACTCCCACATGGGTGACTGCATTTCAAGTCCTGTACTCAGCGGCCTAAAACTCATGACAGGCGCATGTGTGTGCACGCCCAAAATCCTGAGAGAAGAATGGAAGAGAAGGGATTGTAGCATGACCATCTCCTGGCGAGGGGTGGTGGTGATTTCTCGCTTTCTGTCTCTCTGTCTCTTCCTTGAGTGAATGCTCCCTATAGCAAAAATTTCTCTCTCTCTCAAAAAAAAAAAAAAAAAAAAAAAAAAAAAAATGTAGGCTATTTGACTAGTTCTGGCTGTTTTTATTGAAGACAGATCTTGTGAATCTTACCAGTCCTGATGAAAAAAATAGCAATTCAAGAGAATAAAAAAGGAAAAATTGGTAAACACTGAGTGGGATGCTACACTATCTGATCATTGCTGCTGAGTTCCTGGAGACACATAAGACCTTACAAAGTTGTCCTGGCTAATAGAGCACTTCATTTTTTTACCTGACCTTGTCATCCTGCCCCTCTCTCAGCCCTCAATTAATCTGCCATTGGTACAGGATTTATAATGTGTCACTGGGCCATTCAAGAGACAGCAGCAGAGGTGTGGCTGAAAAGCTGGACGATAAAGAATGGAGACAATTTCCATTTCTGTTCAGATCAAGGTGGCAACAAAACCATAGCTGACCCTTGGGACAGACCAAGACAGTCCAGCAAGAGGCATATCCTAAGCATAGAATTGTACACTTAATGCCGAATGCCCTTTTAGAAGGGACATTTCCTCTGAGTGAGCAAGATGTCACCGTTTCTATCCATGATGGGAACATTCAAGCCTTGGAAAATAATTGTAGTGTTAATCATGTACAATGTTCTAGGAGAGAATCTATATTTTATTCATCCTTTAGGTTTCTAAACAACAGGATAGTTTTTTTAAATGAAGATTTTTAAAGAAAAGAATAGTTTCTTCTTTGCAAATGTGAAAATGTTGTGTAGCATTGGGCCATGTGAATTAGGTAGAGTCCTTCCTAGAAGTTTTAAATTTTTTTTTTTTTTTTAGAGGTTTTTGCTGTAGGGCGCATGTGCTCGCCAGACAGAGAGAGAGAGACAGAGAGATAGAAAGCGAGAAATCACCCCCCGGGGGGATGGCCACGCTGCAATCCCTTCTCCTCCATTCTCCTCTCAGGATCTTGGGCATGCACGCACACGCACCCGGCGTGAGTTTAAGCCACCGGGTCCGGGACGCGAACCGCGGTCAACTACATGGGAGTCCAGTGACGTAGCCATTACACCAACTGCTGGTCCCAGAAATTTTAAATGTTTTGAATTTTATTTGGTATAGGTAAGATTATGTTAATCTGTGTTTTAAATGCATAATGAGATTGAACTTCTTTTGTTAGAATTCAACTAATTTAAAAGAAGGTGTTACTCCTTTAGAAATTAATCATATTTCACAAAATTGGAAATAGAACTCTTAACTATCAGTTAACAAGGGAAGAAACCACAGGCATCTACATTTTAAATGATTACTTTTACTCAGCATGAGCAATATCCTAAGCTGTAAATATGATTTTAAAATTTAAAGTTTGATAAAATGGTACATGTGCAAGCCAGCCCTTGGTGTGGTGGTTAAGGCTGTTGGACCCGTCATGACTGACTGTGGTTTAAGTCTTAGACCTGGTGGCTTGAGAAACATGCTTGGGTACGTGTACGTGCATGCCCAAAATTCCAAAAGGAAGGAGAGATGGGAGAGAAGAGATTTCAGTTTGACCATTCCCCATTGGAAGTGCTTTCTCACTTTCCCTCTTATGCTCTGTTTTCTCTCCTGCAGTGCACACACCCTCAGGCAAAATTTAAAAAGAAAAAAAAAAGATACATGTATATTTTAATTCTGGTTAGCCTCCTGTTACCTAGCTAATATAATAACACTTATCAGTCTCGGTTTACTCAGCATTTAGAAAGGACTGATTAGTGGTTTAAGCTCTGAAAAAAGCCACCCTATTTCCTCAGTTTCCTGGGGTCTGAATGACTGATGGGCCTTACCAGATATTCTGGCTAAAAGATAAAGCTGGTGAAAATCAGAGCTGGGGTTTTTCTACCTGTGTATTTATCAGTCTTCTCCTAAACCACAGTCTGCCTTTTGATAGTTCTAATAATTAATTTGGTCTTCTCTCTTTCCCCTCCCTTCTCCCTGTCTGTTCACAGGTTATCTTGACGAATCAAATTACAACCCATCTGAGCGGAGCCCTTGCTTCTCAGGCAGACCTGGTGTCTCCAGCTGATGATTTGTCCCTGTCTGAAGGTAAGGGATCTGTCCTAGAGAGGCTGAAACTTGACACTGACATAAGGCCTCACTGCTTCTCTGCCTCCTGTTGAGAGCTGGGAGACACGTCAAATAGGCCCCATCCAGTGAACCCAGCCGGAGCCTGGTGATTTAAGCTTGGCCTCCTCTCCTGGCATCTGATCTCTTATACTTGGAGAGTCTCTTGCCCCGTCTCTATAAGTGAGCTCCCTTTTCCACTGGAGTGAATCATCCTCACAGGTATCCATCATCTCCATCTGGTGGCTTGTCACTCTGTGGGTTGTTTCAGGTCCTTAACGTGAGGCCTGGTGAATTGCTAAGTGACTTTATCTGTGACAGTGATGTTCAAAGGTTGACTTTACCAGTGGTCCCACAGAGTGTAGCCTTTTGTTAGTGCTGAGCACCTTTGGACTGGCTAAAAGTGTACACCAGTCTCATGTGCTGGAGATGTGGCATTCCTGACCAGCTTTACAGAAAGATTAAAAGAAAATCTCCACATTGGTAAATCTGCAAAATTTTCTCTACCCTCCCCTGCTAGCAAAGGTCAGGCTAGCTATGATTTTGGTGGCAATAGGTTTTTATGTAGCTCGGGGAATTACATCAGTGAGCCAGAAGGTGGTTTCTAGTTTTATTGAAAGTCCTTACTTGACATTTTTGAGTTCTTTTAGTTGTAGTCTAATTTCTTTCAGACATTAATGCTGCAGGGCTGGGTAGGTATGGCTAACTCCTCCAGACTCCTGTTCCCTTTCTGCTTTCTGAGAACTGTTCACGATGGAACACAGGGGACTTTTACACCTAGCAAGGCTCCTAACTGAGTCACTCTGGTGGTCTTCTTTGGATTGTCCTTGGTTTTTGGCCTCAGAAATGGCAAGACTTACACTCCTGCACTTTGGTGGTGTCTTGCAGAATGAAAACTAATGACTTATTTATGAAAACTCTGAAATGTTCTGGGTACCCTCTTTCTACACTCAGTAATGCATTGCCATTCTCCCATCACCTGGGCCAAAACCCTGAATCATCTAGTATCCCTCCCTCCTCCTTTTGCCATCAAATCTTAGTTCTTCTTTCCAAATTTATCTTTCCTTTGTTCTCTCTTTTTTATGCTTTGTGTTGTGATCACACAACATGGTAAATTGACTTATTAAATTCACTACTGGATTATTTTAATAAAATACAAAATGACCTTTCCTACTGTAGCCTCTACCATTTCCATTCTGCCACTATCAAACTTCCCCAACCTGACTTCTTTCTACTGTGACTTTCTCCTGCTCAGAAACCCTGGAATTTTTTTTTTTTTTTCTGAGAATGGGCTAAAATCAGTAAGTCAATTTTAAAATACTTAGGGATTTGGGGTTTGTTAGCTCGAAGTCAGCCAGGGTGAAAATATTTATACCGCAGAAATCAGTAAATGCCAAAAAGTAGGTGTGTTTTTTTTTGTTTTTTTTTTTTTTTTTTTTTTTTTTCCTTTTGGGCAGAGCCATTTCCAAAACACTTCTGGATAAAGTTAATGCTTCCTAACCCTTCAGAGGCTGTCCTTTCCTTCCTGTTCAACCTTGGTTCCTGCCAATCCCTCATGTGAAGCTCCTATGCCAAGTGTGTCTCTTCTGCCGGCCCATCCACTCCTACCTCCTTGCCTCTGCAGAGACAGCTCACTCCGTCTATAATAACATTTCCCTTTTTCATTTCTACAGCTTTTTCTCCTCCAAAATCCACTCATTCAAAGCTTACATAAGACAACCTTTTCCACAAAACTCATTGCTTGTTTGATTGTTCTTACTCTCTCTTCCAGCTCTCTGGCCTCTCTACCTGCTTAGCCATATAAAGAAAAGATCTAGAAAAATTATTTTAACTCTTCAGGTTTTTCTTACTAAATGGCAGATTTTTAAGAACATTTGTATCCACGCCATATCCTACTAAGTAGTGAAGTTCCAGGCAGAGTGGCCGTAAATAAATGCTGACTGAGCAGCATAGTAAGTACTTTAGAAGGAGAGTGGCCATGAGAGTCACAGAAAGCTGCTATGAACATCACTGAAAATTTACTTCCTCCACGAGTGAGAGAGACAGAGAGACAGCACTCATAACAGGGTCTTCATGACACATCTACTCCCAGCCTCATCCTGCCCCAGATCATGGGCATGTGTGTGTCAGGAGTCATCAGGGAGGCCATCAGATCCAAACCCAGAATCTCCTCACGTGAGTCAGCCTTGCAGTGTTACCTTGCCGCTGTGGCACCATATGACCCCATAGGTTGAATTCTTATTTACATAGTGGGAAGAATGACTGCATTCCCGATGTTGCCCTAGATTAAAAGTAATAAAAACAATCTTCAGAAAACTTAGCATTAATATTTTGACGTACCTCTAACAGCCTCCCAGCCCTTGCTGTTTCTACCCTACTCATACACATTTGGTCTTTTCTGGCTGTTTCTGCCACTCTCCCACACAAACAGATACACAATCAGAAGTGTGTACAAACCAGTGACAGTGAGAACCACACTGGAATGGGGTGACTTTGTAACTTCTGTCAATATTTGTAAGTCTTGAAAGTTCTGTTCCTTCAACTGAATGAGATAGTTTGTGGAAAGGCAGGCTGTAAATTGGTACGCACACTACCTATTTGAGGAGGATTTGATTTTGTTGTTGTTTTTGATATTTGTGGGCAGGGTCTCATGTCATGATCTGCTTACCTCAGCCTCCTAAGTAGCCAGGACTATAGGTATGTGCCAGTGCATCCAGTTTTTGGGGTTGGCTGGGCCTGTCTGAGGAGTTATTTAACTGCACAGGGAATATTTAATTTTACCTGTTGTTCCTTCTCAAGGCACAAAGTTCTGGGGCAGGAGCAATGTCAGGAAAGTCTCTGGTCTTTGGGGTCCACTTTGCCCTTCTTCGGCTCTCCCACCTGGGGTTGGATAACTCGACAGTGGAGTAAAACCTCAATGAAGGGAATCATACCATGGCTTAAGCACTGAACATGGGTCTACTTAGTCTAAGCCACAACCCAACCACAAATTTAATAAGGAAAAAAAAAAAATCTCAGCAACACAAAAACAAAGAACTCTCAACTTCAGAAACACTGGGAGGGCAACAGCTGGTCAGCCGAGATTAAAGGAGCGTGAGAGAGCGCCTTCTCATCTCCTGACTTCTCCTCCCCCATAGACACCCCTGCAGCCAGCTTCGGCTGGCTTTTACAGCCCTGTGCAGATGACCTTGTTCCAGCTAAGATAGGAGCTCTTTTGATCTCAGCAGGGGGATGCTCTGTGCCTGCAGCTGGCAGATATTAATAGTACAGGACCCGTTGGAGTGGAAGAGATCTCTCAGTTGGGCCAGGTCACTTGTATTCCCTCCTCTGCGGCAGAGCAGAAGGAACTTCATTTCCCTGAATCGGCCCCTGCTGGGTACTCCTCTCAGGTCAACTCAGATCATTTTATTGCTGGCTGCTCTTGGCCGCTTGTTCTTGCCTCACAACTATTTTCAAGGGAAGGCTGTTTTAGCAGTGCCCTCTGTTCTGCAGCTGAAGTCTGTCACAGGACAAGGTAGACCTTGAGTCTATCTCATGTCAGTGTGTTTCTCATTGTCACTGGTTTGTATATGTTTCTGATTGTATGTATGTTGTAGAAAAAAGGCAGAGAGCCAGAGCCAGACAAGAGCAGAAGTGTGCGCAGAGCAAGAAAGACAGGAGGGAGAGGAGGCCATTGTAGGTATCCCAAAGTATCAGTGCTAAGATTTCTGAAGATCCTTTTATTGTGTTTAATCTAGGGCAACATCAGGAACAGTCCTTCTTTTTCTAAATTAGAATGAAAACCCCATCAGTGGGTGAATAGTCCTGATTTTCAGATCCACCTTGTGATTTTATAATGTAAGAACTGGAAAAGACTTTAGCTATCATCTGTTATACAAGCAGCCATTTAACAGAAGAGATGGGCAGAAATAAGGATTTGGGATTTTATATTCTACGTTGTTCTGGACCAGGCACTGTGAGTCGAAGTATTTTCTTCTAAAGCTTTTGTTTCATTGACAGAAACTAATGTATATAGGTTATTATATAGTTAGGGACTGGTTATTTATTGTGACTGTTCTGTGGCCAAGGACATATTTCTTAGCCCTTGCCAATTCTTCCTTGTGGTCATTGAAGATACTAAGACTGTTGGACCTCAGTCATAGAGAATATCTTTTCTCCCCATAGTGATCAGTAGAGAAAAGGTCTAATAATCCAGTTGGCCTAAGATGCTATATCCTTTTCTGAAGTCACCTGGGATTTGAGCAAAAGAACTGTTTGAATCCCTGCCTACATTAGGCACAGTTGGTAGGTGAGATAGACGTATGGTGACAGTGAGCTCTGAGGAAGACTGAAGCTCTGCCCAACCTAGACTGTTGGCTTTCTTCCTGCTGATGATTTAACAGGGTAGCAGTTACTTCAGTGAAGTGTCATGGTCCACTTCAGGAGTCCCAGATGGCTTCATGGAAAGGAAGACATTAATAGCTGCCATCCTGGCATTCCTAGCATCTGGCATGTTAATGTCCTTTTATCTGCATTAATAGTTTTTGATAGATCATAGCACATGAAAACTAAAAATTTAAGTGCATGGATGGGTCAAGGAAAGAACACAAGAATAAAAGCAGTACTTTCTACAACCAAGAGTGGTTTCTACTTTTTATGTTGGAAGCCTTTCTATTTTGGTTGGAGTCAGGGGAATTGATAGCTGATTTTATGTGCAAGAGAAAGTATTTTGAGATTCATATTCCCGAACAAGCCATCCTTGCAAAAAGCTGGAGTCCATTTGAAAGATTATATGCAAGTGCATGGCTTGTGTCTCTTTTAAAATAAATTCAACAAGCAAGAGCTCAGAATGGTTGGGGCAAATCAGGGACTCGTGGTTGTGAAAGAAGCAGACTTCAAAGCGTGGTATGAATTTTCAAGCTTTATTTCCACTCTTGCTTTCCAGCTGGATCTGCTCTGGATTTACTGCAGGATGTTTGAAAATGTGGCTCCCTGCTAATCTCAGACAGTTGCTATGATCAATGGTTTCTTTCATTTCCGATAAAAAACACTGGTGTTTCTACTTAAATTGTGTGTACTTTCAGCTTTATTATTATAGTTGTGATTTATTGTCCTGCATTACCCAAATTTGTAATCCATTAACCACAAACTTAGGGGTGGGTTGGTCAAGTTAGCAGAACTCTCTCCACAGTTGAGCTCCAAGGCCCTTCACAGCCCAATCTCAAACTGAATGAGTGTTCATTGGTTTGTATAGGAACATGTACAAATGGGTATGGGTGGAGCAGCTTTTATAAACTCATTCCTTGGAGGTATGGTGCGGGTTTCTATAACTACCACTTTGAAAACATGAGGTATCACCTTATGACTTCAAGGTTAATATTAACAGCTATGATCAGCATTGTTAATATTACCACTTCCATAGTATTTTCAAATGTCTTAAAATGAGGAATTTTTAAATCCACCTCAAGCAACTGAAGCTTGAAGGAGAGAAGGGAATTGCTCAAAGGCCACACATTGAGTGAGGTGCTAGGAACAGAAGCAGAGCCCTTCTCATGAAATCTTAGATTTGGACACTGCTATTTCCTAGGAGTACGTTTTCAATAAAAATGCTTAAGTATCTTGATGACCTTTCAATGTTTGATTCCAAAACCACAGACATATATAAGCAGAAATGACTTCACACGCTTCTACTTACAAGGGCATGCCTACCATCACATTACTTTTCCTGGTATTCAAGAATCCATGGCACTCGAATGGGCTTGTATCACTTCCAGCGACTGTTCAGATGGTGTGAAGGACCTAGTTTATAGAGAAAAGATGAAAAGCACCAAAAGATGCATGATTTTTGACTAAAGTAAGCCTAAATATTATGTGAGGTAGAGGAGGCTAGAGTTGTGAGGAGATGGACACAGCCTACAAATGTCTGAAAAGCTGTAAAGCTCAAAAGAATGAAGAACTTGTTGAGGACTTTCAGCAGCAAGGCCAGGGAGTTACGTAACAGTGGCTGAAGGCTCGAAAGAATCAAGGGAACATTAAAGTCAACCACCAGAAAGTACTGCATGGTCAGGAGCTCTGTTTTGCTACTGCTAGTTTGCCAAAAAGGAGACACATTTGAGGCACAACGTGTACAACAATCAAGTTAGATGGGAACAGAGATTTTTCTTGAAGGAGAGGTCTTTGAGATGGTTCTTGTGAGGACTAGGCTAAATGAAGTTCATTCCCCCACTGAGGCCTCTTTACCATCCAGAATTTACTGTCTAGTATCCTAGACCTACACATCTTTCTATTAAGGTCCTCAGTGTCAGGAGGACCAAAAAGACAAGAACACCAAAGTCAGCTTTGCCCATTGGCTCCGATACAGTGGTTTTTAGGGCTGAAACAAAGCCCAGTGAATAGAATGCCCAGAGTTGGCATGATTCTAAAGACCTACAAGTTGGAAGGATTCTCTGAGAAGAGATCTTTATTTGCCATCATTGCAGAGAATTCTATACCAAGGGTGAGTGACCTCTAGGTCAGGGGATCATAAACAAAGGAAGATGGCTGGTTTTAGGAGTAATGCCCAGGAGATAATTAAGGTTGTGTTGTAATACGGCATGAAATACTTTCAGGATACATTTGTAATATTTACTAGAATATGTGGGAGAGTTATAACAAGGTCTGGCAAAGTAGTCTTACCTAGGTTCCAATTCTATCCCTTTCAAAGCCATGTGCTCAATTGAGCAAGATCAATAATCTTCTCAGAGTATGGCTGGTCTTCAGTCAAGATCTTCATTCAAGATACAGAGTGGTAGTATTTCTCCACCAGAACCTTTATTCCAGTAGTTCTCACACTTCAACATATGTCAGAATCACTTGGAAAGCTTATTAATGCACATATTCTTGGGTTCCCACTCCCAGAGTTTCAGTTGGTCTGGGAAGAAACCAGAGAATTTACTTTTCTTTTCTTTTTCTTTCTTTTTTTAAAAAAAAAAAAAAAAAAAAAAAAATTGGCAAGAGAAAGTGTGCATTTACCTGAGAAACATGGAGAAAGAGAGAGAGAAAAATGGTCATGCCATAATCTGTTCTCCCCCATCCTCCCTCTTTTCAGGATTTTTGGCACACATCCAAACACACTCCACATGTTTCTTAAGCCACCATGTCTGAAACTCAAACTGCACAGTCTGCCATATGGGCTCCAGCTACCTTAACCACTGCACCACAGGCTGGCCTAAGAGAATTTACATTCCTCACTATTTTTCAGTAGTTGATGACATAGTTGGTCTAGGGACCTCACTTTGAGTACCACTGCTTTATTCACTATATTCTTATTTATGTTAGACAGTATGGTACCAAGATGAGTATGTCTCCATTTGAGCTCTCAAGGAGACAACATCCTTAGGAGTGGATATAGATATAAATTGAGCCTCCCTAATCAAAAAATCTGAAATCTTTTTTTTTCTTTTTGAGAGGTTTTTGCTATAGGGCGCAAGTGCTTACCAGAAAGACAGAGAGAGACAGACAACGAGAAATTGCCCCCCCACCCCCCCAGGGGGATGGCCATGCCGCAATCCCTTCTCCTCCATTCTCCTCTTGGGATCTTGAGCATGTACGCACTATAAATAAACTACATACAATTTACTGATATGTTGGGCACATGCACCCAGTGTGAATTTAAGCCACTGAGTCTGGGACTTGAACCGCAGTCGACTACACGGGAGCCCAGCAACATAGCCATTACGCCAACTGCTGGTCCCCAAAAATCTGAAATCTTAAACGCTCCAAAACTTGAAACTTTTGGAGTACTGACAAGATGTCATAAGTAGAAAAAGTCCATACCTGACCTCATTTGATGGGTTGCAGTCCAAACACTGCAGTTCAAAAATATTGCATAAAATGTGTGTGTGTGTGTGTGTGTGTGTGTGTATGCATATATACATATATACACATACATACATATATATTATAAAATTATCTTCAGGGTAACTGTATAAAATGTACTAGAGATATTCAGAAGGTATATGGAAAGTATGTATTATGAAAAATCTAAGTATGGTCTTAAAATGTTTTACACTAAAATAAACACATATTTTAATTCCATTTTCCACAGACTTTTCAAAAGCTTCACATTTATGAAATATAAATTAACATTTTATGTTTAGACTTAGGTCTCATCCCCAAGATATCTCATTTTGTGTATGTAAATATTTCAAAATTTGAAAAAAATCCAAAACCCAAAGCACTTCTGGTCCCAACTGTTTCAAGAAAGGTATGCTCGACTTGTGTGTCTATAGAAGGGATGTCCTTAGCTCTTATGCAGTGATATGCCTCCATTGGGCCATCACTGGTGTTTTCTGTAAGCTTTGACTCAAGTCAAGACGCTTTTGGTAGGAAGAAGCAGAAAGCCATTCAAGTTTACCATACGTTGTGTGCCTGGTGTGGTATGTCCATTATTGCACTTAATGCTCACAACAACACTCTGAGGATGGTGCTCAATATTCATTTTATAGATGAAGGAACTGAGGCTTAGAAGGCAACATAACTAGTGGCAGAGCCAGGCTTCTACTCAGGGAAACTGGCTCCAGACTTCTATTTTACCCATGAAGCTCTTGTGTAAGTATAGAACTGGGATTCTCATAGTTATGTGCAAATAGGAACTAAAACACAACTGGATAACATAGAAATTGAAAAGGCTGAAACTTAGGCCATTTCTTCGTGTTTCTCATATCTGCCTTTAAGATCTGATTGATTGCCTAATTTACCTTTCACATCTGGTAATTCTGTGCATGGACTGTCCTTTCATCCAGTGAACCATAACCAAGAAGTTACATAGTAAAGAACACCACTAGTTCATCTATCCTTTCAACAAGATCTATGGCTAGGGAGACTTTTTCCCCTTATAAGGAGTAATTATGAAGGATAGATTTCCATAGAAAGGCATGCCCATAAGCTAAGTACTCCAATATAACATCGAATAGAAAAACTTTAACCAGCTGAACAGATATTATGAGTTTGCTAAGTAGGGTTTTGTACTTCTGTTGACCCCCTGAATTACATCCGTTCTCAGCATCCTCTACTTCCATATCAAAGTTTTGGTATCAGCTACCCATTGCTATGCTAGTCCATGCCTTCAAGCCAATGTACAGTTGAGTCATCAGAAAAGTCATGACACATTTTTGCATTGAAAAACATTAAACATTTTAAACATATTAAACATTTTTGTTTAATATTGGGTCCTCGGAAAAGTTATGATGTATTTTTCTACTGCAAAAATGCATCATGACTTTTCCAATAACCCAATATTAAACAAAACAAAATACATTCAAAAGTATTTTCTTTCTAGTGGCAGATAACTATCTGACTCCTCTTTGACTTATTTTTCTTTATATTCACAATTAGCCCTAGAGTTTGTCTTCAGGCGAGAGAGAGGTTTCTTCTGTTTATCCAGAATCTACTACCTACCTACTCTAAACCATTATCTGATAAGATATGAGGCCTGAACTTCACAATATATAAGTTACTTCATCTTCAGGGACATATGACAAAGGCACATGAGCACAGACTCTAGCTTATGGTCAGCCATCGTCTATCAACTGCTTCAGACAGGTAAGCTAGAGAAGCCAAGATGGCAACTGGGTAATGGAAATACATGCAGTGGAGAACTTCAAATCTGTAAGTTACATCCTTCCTGTAATTTATAAATTGCTGGAGCAAAAGTACTTTCTATCCTCAGGAGATGGTCTGTATCTTATGGGTTAGATGCAAGTGTATGTGTGTTTATACAGTATGCGAGGGACTAGAGGGCTCCTCTGTGTTTTAATGGACGACAGAAATGTATTTTCTGTTTATGATGCTGATTTTCTTAACCATGCTTTAATAGGCCCATAAAAGCAGCTAGAAGAATCCAAGGTTCCTGGAAGCTTCACCTCAAGCTGTGGAGGATGGATGTTACCCAGAGGGCAGGGGATTAAAGAGACAGACTTTGTTTTTTAAATATGATCTATAGATAAATGGGGCTAGAAAAGTGTGAAAATAAATTATTTCTGAGTAGAGTGACAAGGATAACATACTCCCAAGAGAGCTCTAGACCAGGAGAAGTAACAGGATAAGTCGTCATCTCTAAAGGTAGAGCCCAGGAAGTAGATACAAATAAGTGACAGCCAGAGCCCAAGGGGTGGATGCGAGGCCCAGCTAGCATGAACTTCTTGCTCCTTCAGGGACTAAATTGGAACAAAGGGAAATAGCTTGCCCTTTGATTGAATAGTACAAAATTAAGATAAATCAGTTTTAAAAACTCCTGCCTTAAAATGATTAGAATATAAGTTCCTTGAGGGTAGAAATTTTTTGTCTCTTTTCTTCACTGCTGGATCTCCAGAGCCTATGACAGTGCTTTAGCAATAACAGCTACTAAATAAATATTAGATGGATGAATGAGGCACCTGTAGCTGCAAGGGGACAGTCCAAGAATTATTTAAAATTTCAGATTGTATTCACCTAAAAGAAGCAAGAAACCACCATTGTAATATTTTCTCACTCACACATCATGTATGCTCCAAAATTCCCTCAAAGTGAAGTCAGCTATAACTTTGGACCTGCACTGACTGTATGCAATGAATGATTATATGGTTTAGAGGAAGTGTCAGAAATCAAGCATAGAAGCCTAATAACTCAACTTTTGAAGAAGAAATCTCCCACATTTACAAAAGGGTGACAGCTGAAGTAGTTTAGTCTGATACACAATGAGGATATATTTTTAAAAGAATTATTTATTTGGGACCAGCAGTTAGCGTAATGGCTTTGTCGCTGGACTCCAATGTAGTCGACCGTGGTTCGAATCGCGGACCTGGTGGCTTAAACTAAACTCACGGCAGGTGTGTGTGCGTGCATGCCCAATATCCCAAGAGGAGAAAGGAGGAGAAGGGATTGTAGTGTAACCATCTCCCCTGGGGGGTGATTTCTCGCTTTCTGTCTCTCTCTCTCTGTCTTTCTGGCAAGCGCACATGCCCTATAGCAAAAACCTCTCCAAAAAAATATTTAATTTAAAAATAATATAAAATTGTTTATTATATTATTATAAAGTAATAACTATATATATATATATACATATATTTTTTTAATTTGCTATAGGGTATTTGTGCTCATGAGAGAGAGAGAGGAAAGTGAGAAAGCAAGCCATGTGATCTGAGTCTCAAACTGTGGTTGGCCCCATGAGAGTCCAGTGCCTTAGCCACCACACCACCTGCTGGCCCCACAATGAGGATATTTGTTAGGTACCTACCATTACTAGTCCTGTGTTAGACAAGTGCTGGAGATACAGGGACAAAGGTAAACCTCTGCTCTTTGGGGAGCTCACAGTTAGGTGGAAAGGGGCAATATGGTAGACAAGTAAACAAAATGTGCTTGGTGGCAGGATGGTATTAGGGTCGGGATGTTCCTAGGAGAGCACAAAAGCACCTTGGTTTGGGGACGGAGATTCCCTAGAAAGATTTTACAGCAAGAAGACACTCGAGCTAGATCTTAAAGGATCAATAGCAGTTCCTAAGATGAGAAAGAAAAGGAGAAGATGCTCCTGTCAGGGAAAGGCTCACATAATGGAATAGAAGCAGGGTTGAAGAGAGGCAAGTATCAGATTGTGAAGGGTTGTGTCTATCATGCTGATCAGTTTGAATTTCTTCCTGAGGGTGATGGGGACTCATTGAAATGGGGACGTGATGGGATCATTTTGTAGTACAAAGAGATTTCTCAGGCAGCAATTTATTTATTTATTTTTATTTACATTTAATCATCTTTACAGTGTACAACATGATTTTTCCCCGCATGAATACAGTGCATATTAGTCATGTCAAAGACATTATCATATACATTATCATCAGCAGGTAACTTTTCATTTTTGAGTCTATTAAATGTGTTTTTTCTCTGAATCTCCTACTGCCTACTTCCCATCCCCAGTAAGCTCCCCCCCCCCCCACTGTCTCTAGTATCTATAGTTGCCCGCGCTATTATACCTTCTAATCTTTCAATTTCTGCTATAGACAGACATCTGATATATATTGAGTGGGGGCATACAATGTCTGTCTTTTATAGTTTAGCTTGCTTTGCTTAGCATTAACTCTTCCATATTGATTCACTTTGAAACAAATGTCAGGGTCTCATTTTGTTTTTATGGCTGAGTAGTATTCCATAGAATACTGGTCAACAATTGTCAGACAGCAGTTTAGAAGTTAGAGGATATGGGATGAAACTAGAGAACTTGCATTTTCACAGTTTTGAGAAAAATCACTTTTTTTTTTTTTTTTTTAGAGGTTTTTGCTACAGGGCATGTGTGCTCACCAGCCAGCCAGCCAGACAGAGACAGAGAGACAGAAAGTGAGAAATCACCCTCCCAAGGGGAATGGCCATGCCGCAATCCCTTCTCCTCCATTCTCCTCTTGGGATCTTGGGCATGCACGCACATGCACTGGTGTGAATTTAAGCTGCCAGGTCCGGGACTCAAACCACGGTCGACTACATGGGAGTCCAGCGACATAACCATTATACTAACTGCTGGCCCCAAGAAAAATCACTTTTGGGTGGAGATAGCCCTAAACTTCCTAATGCAATGACCACTTTGTAATAAGTTTTATCATTTTAAGGTCCTGGGTGGCCAGATTTGGTCTTGATTTTCCCCCTCATCCACCTGAGAGAAATCTCTTTGATCCTCAAAGCTTCTGAATAATATCCATATATCAAGATGACTTAGAGATAGAAGTAATTCTTTGTAATTCTTTGCTAGGAGGTAAGAGCAAATAGCAAATGATTTAAAGGACTAAATGGAACTATGGAAATAGATACATGTTTTAATATTCTTTTTGCTAATGATTACAATAGTAAAACTGAGTGCTTACTGTGCATCAGGCATTGCACTAAGTACACACACACGAACACACAAAGCAACATTATGGAGTTCAATTATTATTCTAATTTTTAGAAACAAAGAAACAAAAACACAAAATGTTCATATAACTTGCATGTTCACTCCAGGGTCTGTACTCTTTTTTTTTTTTTCCCCCCAGGGTCTGTACTCTTGACCAGTACACTGTACTGAGCCCTTTAAGATAATACAACTCAGTAGAACTTGGGATCACATATTTCTATTACTGCTACAGCTGAGAGTGTTCCATGCTTCAGTATAATTGTGGATGTTTCTTTGCATGCACCCTGAGATCCCTTCGCAGATGAACATAAAGAAGCAATCTATCTATCTATCTATCTATCATCTATTTATTTATTTATTTTAGAGAGATTTTTGCTATAAGGTATGTTCGCTTGCCAGAGAAACAGAAGACAAGAAATCACCCCTCAAGGAGGATGGCCATGGTGCAATCCCTTCTCCTACAATCTCCTCTCAGGATTTTGGGCACACACACACACATGCACCCTAGTGTGAGTTTTAAGCCATCGGGTCTGGGACTTGAACTGCATTTGACTACATAGGAGTCCAGTGATGTAAACATTATGCGATCTGCTGATCTCAAAGCAATGCATTTTAACAGTAGTAAAAACATTGCAGTTGGAATTAGGAGACTTGTTTTCAAGAACAAGTTCTGCCACAAACCATCGGTGGTTTTTTTTTTTTTTTTTTTTTTTTTTTTTTTTTGGAGAGATTTTTGCTATAGGGTGCGTGCACTTGCCAGAAAGGCAGAGAGAGACAGAGAGTGAGAAATCAACCCTCAGGGGAGATGACCACGCTGCAATCCCTTCTCCTCCATTCTCCTCTCGGCATCTTGGGCATACACGCACACACACCTGGTGTGAGTTTAAGCCACCGGGTCCAGGACTCAAACCGCGGTTGACTAAGTGGGAGTCCAGCGACATAGCCATTACGCCAGCTGCTGGTCCCTATCTGTGCTATTTTGAGCAGGTCATTTAACTTTTCTGGACCTCAGTTCCCTCATCCATACACACAGGGGATTGCATTAGGTGAAGCCTGCAGGCCTTTTCAGTTTGTTTCTTCTGTCCCATTTCATCTTCAAAGAGCAAATTAATATCTTTTTCAAGCCTCAGACTTCTCTGTTCACCCTTTAAAATGAACAGAGCAAACCTCAGGCTTCTATGAACATTTCAACACATTTCTTTCTAACTGTCATTATATTGATTATCGAGGGCAGCAGCAATTTTCACATTTTGAATCTACAGCCCATCATTTTGAGCATATTACCCCCGGATATATAAAGTTGCTACTTATAAAATAAAATGATACTTGGTCAGCAGTAATATGAAGGTTAAAGTGCTGGATTCCACATGGCCAGCTTCACAGTTCGAGCCCTGGACCTGGTAGCTTGAAAATCATGCCAGGTGCATATGCATGCATATCCAACATTCCAAGAGGAGAATGGAGGAGAATTGCAGCATGGCCATCCACCCTGGGAGTAATTTCTTACTTTCTCTCTCTCTGTTTCTGTTGAGCACACACACCCTATACTCCCCCCAAAATAGTGATACTATACTATTAAACTATATAAACACACAAGAAATAGGAAAAAAATTTTAAGTAGGATAGGTTTTAATAATTTTCATCACATATATGACCACCACTGGGTATAGTTCAAAGTCCTTCCTTTTTTGTTTATTGCAGAGCTCTTTCTTGTCCCATGAAGAGGGAGACTGAATCCAAAATTTGAGCCTTGACTTGAATTCACTTATTCATTCATTCATTTAGTGTGAAACACCTGTAATGTGAAGTGCATGCTAGATGTTCAGGAGATAACAAGAACAGGATCAGGCTTGGCCTCTACCCTCTAGAACATAAAGACTAATTCTTATTTTTGTCAGCTTTATCTAACTGGAGCCCTGCATACTGTAATGAGCTAGAACTTATCTCTAACCTGGCTGTACATATTGCACAGCAACGATAGGATAGAAAATGGTAGACGAACATAGGAGACATAGGAGAGAACATAAGAAAGGCCTCTCACACATGGAACAGTAAAGTCACACTGCAGCATAGGACCTAGTGAATTTCCAGGGTGAAGGAGGCAGATTTTCAATGTCAAAGACACTCACAGAAAGGAGATTATGATGACCTTTGTGTTGGTGGCCTGGGCTAGTATTTTAGGACGTCAGAGTAGAACTAAGATAGACTTCCTGACACACTGTCCTGAATCACTGTGGGTGCAGTGCCTGGGTATCAGCC
Source organism: Tupaia tana (assembly GCA_026018925.1). NCBI lineage: Eukaryota > Metazoa > Chordata > Mammalia > Scandentia > Tupaiidae > Tupaia > Tupaia tana. The sequence goes on from JAKSZU010000001.1 coordinate 233,512,323, forward strand.
AACGGGCAACCCCATCACAGGGTTAGACCCACTCATGAGAGGCAGTCTGAGAGTCAGCCCCATGTCTCACTGCAAACTCACCATGCTGGCTACCATAGCTTGGCAGAGCTTACCTAGCACCTCTGGTGAGTGACTGTTTTTCTCAACCAGTTGTTTAATGAGCACCAAATCAGATAAACTGCCCTTGGTTTTTAGGCTCTCTCCAGACACAAACAATTAAGCACATCCTGGTGGAATGGTCATACTAGGGAACCTGGTTTTCCTGTGTTGATCATCTGGTTTTCCTGACCCTCGGGGCAAGAATTTGGAGGAGCTATTGAAGCAACCTTGAAAAAACTGTTAACCCTTGAAAGTTTAGCTGTTACTCATCAAATACACTCAAAAATGGTTTGCAGACAAACCTTACTATCTATGGCAATTTTAAATAATTATTAAAATTGTTATTTAATTGGGGCCAGCAGATGGTGTAGTGGTTACGTTGCTGGACTCCCACGTGGTTGGCCGTGGTTCGAGTCCTAGATGCTGTGGCTTAAACTCACACTGAGCAAGTATGTGTGCCTGCCCAAGATTCCAAGAGGAGATTGGAGAAGGGATTGGAGTGGCCATCACCCCAGGCAGTGATTTCTCGTTTTCTGTCTCTCTGTCTCTCCAGGAAGTGCATTCGCCCTATAGCAAAAATCTCTCTCCCTTTAAAAAAAAATACATATATATACATACATATATACATATATATATGTATGTATATATATGTATATATATATGATTTAATTAATTTCCTCCTCTACTTAGAAATGGCTTCAAGAAGTAAAAAGTCACAATTCACAGTTTCATTCCGGTTTTGCACTAACTTGTACGTTCAAATTAATCACTTTGCATTTCTCAATCTATTTACCTGTGGCCTGGGCTAAAGTATTAATGAATAATAATAATAATAATAATAATAAATTAAATAAATAAATAAATAATAATAATAATAATAAATTAATGAACAGAACATCACCTGATTGAGTTTCAGATTTAGTGAGAAATAATTTTTCAAGAGAACATATAGACTGAGACTAGGATGACTTATTTTTAAAAATTTGCTAGAGTGCATGTGTGCTCTCCAGAAAGAGAGAAAGAGATAGTGAGAAAGCACTGCCAGTGGGGACTGGTCATGCCACAGTCCCTTCTCCTTCATCTCTTCCTCCTTTCTAGGACTTAGGACATGCACACAGAGAAGCCTGGTGTGTTTTTCCAGTTGTCAGGTGTGGGATTCAAACCGTGCAGCTGGCCATGTGGGATCCAGTCGCCTTAACCATCACGTCACCAGTTGGCTCACGTGACTGATTTTTGACTTGAATTTGAACAAGCACAAGCTAACCAGCTCTCCCAGAAGAAGGCATCTAAAATTGGTGTGTGTGACTCAATGCAACTTTTGACAAACTGGCACTGGAAACTGCAATGGGCGTGGATTCTTGATTCTTTGCCCTCCTGATAAACAATTATAGGTATACCTGAACATCGTGAAAGTGTATATTAGAGACATCTTAGGAAATGGATAAGTTGTAATGTTCTTTCAGAAAATTCACTTACATGGACAGAGTGCAATTCCAGTGAGAAGGGTCTCATGGTGAAAGAGTGGGAGAGTGTCGATCCCCGGAGGACAGATTGTGGGGTGCCAGGCAGTGGATTGTGCCATCAGGAAAGGAATCTAGAAAAGCGAGGAGACACATGAGCAAGGAGGTGCCTTCTGCTGACAGGTCACCTTTGTTCAGATTCAGTGGGAATGAAAAAGGAAATCCAGAAACCTACATGACAGCTTCTCTTGGGTTGGATGAAAATATTAATTTTTTTTTTCCTAGCTGGAATTTGACAGGGTCAGTTCATGTCTGGGTTTTCAGCACTTAATACAGGGCCCTTTTGTCTTGGGAAGTGGCTGGACTGGTTTTTCCTCCAGGCAGGTGCACAGAGGGCGTTTATTGTAGCCTGAAACACAAACACCAAGCCCCTCAGCCCTGATCCACACACTCTCCTGCGTGGCTCAAGGAAACAGAGTGAACAATGTCTCTTGCAACAGGCAAGCACTGTAAACGCCACTCCTGAATGAAATATTTCTTAAAACTTTGTATCCGTAACTTGATCGTCTCTTAAAACTTAATTATATGTCAGGGAAAAGGAAGCTATTGGCTCCTCCAGCTGTCCAGGTTGAACGAGAGCGCACAATGGAGCATATCCGATTCGCAGCCTTACTTAGGTAATCAGATTAATATCTCCCGAATTGAATTTACCCTTTTGATATGGAGTCTTTCAGCTGCCTTGTTTCACATCTCAAATTCTGACAAAGCTGTGCAGGCCTTTGAGTAATTTCCCTGAAATCTATATGCGGGAAGCCTGTACTCCTTTGAGCACTTTTTGGGACTTGTACCAATTAAATCTGTTTCTGGCACACTTTTAATGGCATACTTTCCCCTGAGTCAACAACTGCTCCAAAATCTGAGGTCATTTGTTTAATTTAAAAGCAAGGGTTGTGGAACAACCATTTCAGGCTTCACCAGCCAAGCCCCTGTGGCTTTGAAAGGGGTGATGAGGCAGAGGAAAGGCTAATAAACTAGATTTTTTTCTAAACAAAATAAGTTAATTACTACATTTTTGTTAAATCAGTATCACACCAGTTTTGTCCACGTCCTCCCTGCTAACCTTGCTCTCCCTGTCTCTTAAAACTCACCATCTTCTTTGGGGATCATTCATACTCATGATTGAGGTTCAATCTCTTACTGTTGTTCTTGCAAAACAAACATCTGGACTGGATTTTTCTCAGCTGGAGTCAAGAGAGACTGTAAATGATGCAGTGATTTTTTTTTCATCCTTATTAAATTTATTTATAGCCAGTCTGAAGCCAGGAAACATGCTAGAGCCCTTGATTGGAGGTTCTCGAGGAATGTACAGTGGATGGTGTTTTCCCACTGTCGTTTTCGAAATTATATCAAGGATAGAATTACATAATTCCCAACTTGGGTGTTTTTTTGTTTTTTTTTGTTTTTGTTTTTCTCTCTAAAGGACACTTCATCAGGACATTCTGTGCGTCAGAATTCTTCCATTGTATTCACTTATCCAATATGCCTTCCTTTCTGACAGCAAGAAAAAAGGAAACGTAACTGGCAGGGTACTTCTGAAACTGTTGCAGTGATGGAGAGTGAGTTTCTGGTTGTTAGAATCACAAGCCAGTAGCGTGGGTATTTCCTTTTCCCAAAGGAACACAATTTGGATCCTATACTGACCTTTTCCACTTAACAACCTCTAAGATCTTAAAGCTGCCAAATCTCAAAGAATCTTATTCATTTTCTCATTACTTAAAATTATGATAGGTACTATTAGAGGCATAATAAAATAATTTGTAAAATACTTTGATGTGATTTTAGACCTTATTTTAAAAAACAGCATGTTAGGATTTATATAATTATTTAAGAAATAAAATCTTCTAAAGAAGGCTGAGTCAGATGATGACTTCTTGAGATCTACTCCCAATTCTATGATCTGAGATGATTTTTAAATTTTCTTTCGCGACCAGCAGGTGGTGTGGTGGTTAAGGTGCTGGACACTCCCACATGGCTCACCACGGTTCAAGTCCTGGACCTGGTGGCTTGCTTCTCACTTTCTCTCTGTCTCTTTGTCTGTCTCTCTCTGATCAAATTAAAATAAATGAATGAATAAATAAAATTAAATAAATAATTTTTAAAAATAAAATAAAATACATTTTCTTTCACTATTGCTTATATTTGTATCATTAAAAAGAAGGAGGAGGAGAGTAGAGAATGAAGTTTGCTATATCCATAGGCATTTTCTTCCCAAGAGAAGAGACTGCTTAGCTTTTTGCCACCCAAGTCAGTCATTCTGAGCCTGAACAGTGGAGGCTAATGTTCTCCATCTTGCTAAGGGCTAGTCTGTATTATTATGAAAGTGAATTGAAGACAAATGTACTTTCTGTTGGAAAACTTGCCATTGATCTCAGCTCATGGACAATATTGAGAGGGAAGGCTCTTATAAAACACGGAAAAATCTTTGCTGTAATGTCATAGCACCAGTAATTTCACTGTTGGGCCTGTGAACATCTTTGATACAACACCACTGTGTTTTATGATGTTCCTGTGTCTTAGAAAGATGGATATTTCAGATTTAGTACTCAGAACCGTCTGAGATTTCTTCATGACTTATCTTGCTTATGGACTTACCTTGCTTGGGACTTGTACCAACTAAATCTGTTTCTGGCACACTTTTTATTTTTCAAAGATTTATTTATTTATTTATGTATTTATTATTTTTTCACATGAGTTTTGCCAGAGAGAGAGAGAGAGAGAGAAGGCCTCCAGGTCCGGGACTCAAACTGTGGTTGGCCATGTGGGAATTCCTGTGCCTTAACCACCACGCCACCTGCTGCCTCCCTGGCACACTTTTAATGGCATACTTGCTTATGGACTGAGAAAGCTGTTAATACACCAAGACCCTCCATTAACTGAGAAGCCCTAAAAGGTAACTCATATTCTCTACCAGGGAAGATGGCTTGTTTCCATCACCTTGATGGGAAACATGTGAAGCAGAGCAGCCTCATCAAGTGTGGGTGTCTGCCACCCACTTTTCAGTTATTAAAGTAAAAGCCAAGTCAGGCTTAGTAGCACTAATACTGGCAGTGAAATGAGCTGTGGAGAGATCCAGCCTGACTCAGGGTTCCGAATCAGATAATGAGAAGCCCGAAGGTAAAGTACATTTACTTTCAAATAAGGGAAAAGGGGAACCACAGAGAGGTAGAGAAAGGTAAAGGGCAAAGGGTGAATGCAACTGAATATCACACAATACTGCATCTTCAAAGATTATAAAGCCAAAGAATTCCTGCTAGATTTAACTCTCATTATTTTTGGAGCTGAAAAATCACAGAGTGAATGAAGGAAGAAGACTAGGGGCATAGAATTTGCAGTCTACTCTTAGAAATGTCTATAATATTTTAATAATAATAATGCTAATCACATTTTATTAAATCTCCCCAAAGAAGCATCTTTATTGTGTTTTAAAGTTTATGTTTTTTATGAGCAAAGTCTTGATATCACAGTCCACACCCAGCCTCAGCCAGCCCTGAATCATGGGCATGGACATGCTCAGCCTACACAGGAAGGTCTTTGGACATCAACCCAAAACCTTCCCATGTGGGTCAGCCCACATGGAGTGATATGTTTTACAACTGCCACTGTCTATACTCCAGGAAGCATCTTTAAATGCAGTGTTGTGTGCTGTAAAACATTCCAATTAATGGTAGAGTTGGGAGGTCTGGCAAAGATGTAGTGAGTGAAGTGACACAGATTGCTGGGACTGGACACTTGACAGTGTTGGTTCTTTTAACCAAAAGAAATGAATAATCGTGGGGAAATGGTTATTCTAGCTCTGAGGCTTAGAGAATTTGAATGGAATTCTATGGTATCTTACAGATGACTTAGACATACCAGGATATAAAATACCAGTATATAAATTTACTTCACTGACTCTCATGGGGAAACATAATTTGGTGAATAGGTAAGGTTTTTTTAGGAGTGGTTATTTGTTTTTCTTTCTTTCTTCCTTTCTTTCTTTCTTTCTTTCTTTCTTTCTTTCTTTCTTTCTTTCTTTCTTTCTTTCTTTCTTTCTTTCTTTTAGAGAGATTTTTGCTATAGGGGATATGTACTCGCCAGAGAGATAGAGGGATGGAAAGAGAGAGATCACCTCCCTAGTGATTGTGGCCATGCCGCAATCCCTTCTCTTCATTCTCTTCTCGGGATTTTGGGCATACATGCACATGCGCCTGGTGTGAGTTTGAAGCTGCCTGGTCTGGGACTCCAGCCACAGTCGACTAGGTGGGAATTAAACGATGTAACCATTACACCATCTGCTGGTCTCAATAAAAGTAGTTACTCAATTCTCTGTTTTATATTTGTTGAGAGCCATTGTCAGGCATGGAAATTATTTTATTTACATTCCTGTTATCTATAATTCAGGGCCTTAACAATAAATAGTTTGGGGGCCCTTTGATTTTAGGCATGTGTGCATGCACACATGCCTAAAATCCCAGGAGGAGAATGGAGAAGAAGGCATTGTGGTGTGGCCATCCCCCTTGCAGGTGACTGCTGACTTTCCTTCTCTCTGTCTCTCTCTGTCTTTCTTCAGTAAGTGCACACACCCTGTGGTAAAAATGCCTTTAAAAAAATTAGTTTTGAATCAGTCAGTTGTCTGATAGATGACTCTTAGGGACCTTTATAAGGCCTTATGAGGCTGCCCACATTTCTTCTGTGTAAAATTCCTCTTCCTCTGGCATTATGGATGGTATAGGACAGAAGTAAGATCAGATACCCTGATCACTGTAACTTGGAAGGGATAACATCAAAGCTTTGTGAGCTGTTTTCCCTTCAGGCACCCAAACCTGATTTCCTCTTATTATCTGATAAATGTTCAACTGTTCTATTTCTTTTTATCTCTGAGCCTGATTTTTTTTTTTCTAACAAAGCCACAGAGGATGTAAACTACATGACAGGTATGATCACAACAATATTAACAGAGAATCTCATCCTGTTATCAGGGCTACTATTACAGCTATGAGTTGTTGACTATAGGGAGGTGAGCAGCCTTGCTTATTTGAACTGTTTCACAGCCTTTTCTCTTGTTTTTTGTTTTGTTTTGTTTTGTTTTATTTTGTTTTCTTACTAGCCTCTTTGCAAGCCATCTCAATTCCTCTCTCACAGACTTGCCCAAGATGTAGTGATGGTGCAGCCTCCATTGGAGAGAAAGTTTTGGCATGCTGTTCTACCAGCCTGGAGCTCCTGTCTGTCATCAGACCTCTTATTGAAGATGAACCTGTTTAGATAGTGGCCTTCCATCCATTGCTCTTCCCTCCTTATTTCTCATACCTCCTCTTTGTATGAATGAAAATCAGTCTTTCTAGAAAGTTTCTGTGAGTGGAGGAATGCAGAGTAGATTGTTCGTACCATGTCTACTTTGTTAACTGCAACCCAACATGTAATCTAGCAATAAAAAGAAAATAAAAAAGAAAAACCAATAAAATCAATTTTAATAGATTACCCTTGGGCAGCTTTGTCTGAAGAGGAAATCATTGCAAGAAAACAAGACTTAGTAAAGTAGGCCATTTGGGAAACAGGCAATGGCATGTTAAAGGACTAAAGTTTTAATATATGTATATGCCTTTCCTCCCTGCTCCTTTCTTGCAAATAGATAAAGGTTTGTATCACGAGGAAAATCAGGGAGGAAAACATCTTTTCTTCTGAATTTCCAGGAAATCTGGCTACAGTGTTTCTGCAGCCTACAGTGTTTCTGCAGCCAGTGATAAGTAACAATGCCACAAGAAGTGACCTAGGATATCCTGAATTCTTGCTCTTATGAAGAGCTTGTGTTCTCTTTTTGAAGGATACCCTATTCCTATTGCAATCCTCATGCAGCTCAGCTCGAGATCATCTTTCCCTCTTCTGTTATCATACTTAAAATAGCACTAGTACTATTTAGAAGACTCCACCCATAGAGGTTGATGTTATTTAGGGGGAGGGAAGGATTTAAAGAAAAGGTAACTGGATATTGGTCCCAAACATATCATAGCTCAGCAAATCCACTCACTGAAACTCAGCACGGTTATTTCAATCCATGTTGTATAAGTTGAATAAATATTGTTTTGTTCATTTGTGGGGGTAACTGCATATACTTCATCCACAAAGGCTCAATTCTGTATAGAATAGTAGCACAATGGAGGAGAATGTAGTTTAAAAAACAAAAAAAAAGTTTTGGTGAAAGGTGTACACAAGAATAAGTTGTAAACAGAGAAGCTGTTTCTGATTATGAAGACTGACACAGTTTGTCTGCACTGATACTGCCTAAGTGGGAAGAGCACACTGCAGCTCCTTGGAGCCTCTCCGTAGCTTTGTGTCCTTGCACTTTGCAAGCATGATACAGAAGCACTGTCCTGCTTCACTGCTATCTTCAGTTTAAAATATATTGCAAACTAAAATCTAATGGGGGAAGACTATGGCTTTACTAACTCTGTCTCATTCAGCTCTCAGGGCAAGTTGGCAGAAAAGATCAGCCTTCATAGACCATACAGGGCCCTTCAGTCTTAAGCCTACTGTGTCTGAGAGTGTCTGGGTCAACAGGTACACCCTTTGTATTCCCTGAGCTACGGCAGATAGCTGGACTTCCAAGGGAAAAAGCAAAAACAAAAACAAAAATCAGTGCTTCCTCAGTAATTATCCAAATGATTCTGAAAGCCCAATTAAACTAGAATGCCTCTTCAGCAATTCCTTCCATACTTCCATATTTGTGGATTTTGCTACATAATTACCAAAATTTTAGTGTTTCTCTTTTGCACTTTTTATTTTGTTTTTCAGCTGTCTTGTTCTTTTTTGGGGGGAGGGGTTTATGGAGTTTTCAAAGGAATCAGTAACCCACAGACCATCCTCCTGGTCCCAAGATCCCACCAAGGGGATACAGTAGGGTCTGGCCAAGTCCCAGGGTTAGAGAACTCAGGTACTGCATGAGTTCTTGTCTTGTTCTTAACCTCAGATCATGCAGGAGAGCTAGCTGATCCCAAGCCACCCTTGTGTTTTCCCAGGAGGAAGGCACTGTGAGCTCCCCTCTCATTTGGGGCGCAGAAGAGAGCAGGACAGTCAGACTTCCACTGCCCTGCTCTGTTTGGTTCACTTGGTGGCATCGTTGCCTTTCTACTTGAAGAATTAATGGAAGATAGAATGCTGCTGAGGGCATGTTGGATAGTATTGAAAACATTAGTAAAAAAATAGAGGAAACGGGCAGAGCAGGTGTTACAGTGGCTAAGGTGCTGAACTCCCACGTGGCTGACCACAGCTTGAGTCCCAGACCTGGTGGCTTGAAATTCATGCTAAGCATGTGTGTGTGTGTGTGTGTCCAAAATCCAAAGAGGAGATTGGAGAAGCCATTGCTGCATGGCCATTCCTCCACCCCTCTGGAAGGAGGGTGGGCGTGATTTCTCGCTTTCTGTCCCTCTGTCTCTCTGGCAAGTGCACACGTCCTATAGCAAAAAATCTCAAAAAAAGAAATAGAGGGAGCAGCCAGTCTCGACAAAGCAGCCTAACTTTAAGTATTATGTTTAGAAGAAAAGATTCGGGGAACCAGCAGATGGCATAGCGGTTACATTGCTAGACTCCCACATAGTCTGCTAGACTCCCACATAGTCAACCACAGTTTGAGTCCAGGACCCAGCAGCTTAAAACTCACACCGGGCATGTGTGCGTGTATGCCCAAGATCCCAAGAGGAGAACGGAGGAGAAAGGACTGCAGCATGGCCATTTCCCCAGGGGATGGTTGGTTTCTTGCTTTCTGTCTCTGTCTCTCCAGTGAGTGCATGCGCCCTTATAGCAAAAATCTCTCTTTAAAAAAAAAAAAAAAAGAGGAGATTCAGGATATTTGGGCTATCAGTGCAAAATAACTTTACCAACCTTAGAAAAAGCACTGAGGATTAAGAACCCAGGGTCGCCAAGACTAGTTTTTGCCAGTTTCGAGCACTGCATCAACCACCAAATGATTATAACTTCCATAGTTTATAGGGAAAGCAGATTGATAGGAATTTTGAGGGTTTTGCTGTTATTTATTTTTATTTTTGTCAAAACATTATTCAATTCCAAGCAGCTAATCCGTTTGGGACTCCTTATACCTGTTGAATTCTAAAATTCTGTTTGGGAACTACACACTGCATGTCCGTGGGGGCCTTCCCATCTGCCTCTTTGTGAATCTCTTCCCCTTTCAGTGTCTGTAAACTTGGGGCCCAAAGAGGGCTACAGCAGCTGAATGTCATTCTTTTGGGCCTTGGCCCAAGCCTGCATCTTTCTGGAAGGATAACTGAATCCCATTCTTAAATCTAAAGTTCCCCTTGATTAGCGGCTCCTTTTGTTTGTTGTTTTTAACGGCATCTCTGTCTTTCGTGGGTAGCTTACAGGGATGTGTTTGAGAGTCCCTTCCAGCTGGGAAGCTGCCCAACTCCCACCAGCTGAGTCGGGGGATGGCTTCCCTTTAGTTCCGCTGCTGCCTGTGGACTACAAGGACCCCACTTCCAGCCCTGGCCACAGTGGCCCTTGTCTGCTGTGCAAACTTGGCTCTGTTTTCTGGGTTTTCATTCTCCAGCCATCTGGGCATTTTGAGCACTCCTCTTATCTTAGTACCTTGGCACTCAGGACCACATGTCATCCTATCATGGAAATGGTAACAAAGGAATCTTTTACCTCTGGCTTGCAATTCCCCTGGAACTGTCAGAGGATGAGTGACAGGGAGATTGTGGGGGTTGGGCTCAGGTCTAGAGTGATGCAAGTAGTTTTGCTGATAGAAGGCATACAGAATGGGATGACAATAGGTCGGATTGTTCGGTACCAGGATTCTTTAGGCCTAGCTTCCTTCTTTTTCTCTTTGTTATTTTGAAATCTAGGAAGGAGGAGCAAAAACTCCTGTGGCCTCTAATTGCTGTAGCTTCTACCAGTCTAGAAGCCTAAACTCAGGTGCTAGTACTGCTGTGTGCCAGAGGAGTAAATCTAGCTTCCTTTTAAGAATTCTATGTACATCACCAGCTTTTTAAATTCCTCTTTTCTCTTCCTTAACTGCTGATTTGATGGAGGGAGTTGGGGGGAAGGGGTGCATCAGAGTCATTCTAGCTGTCATCATCCTACCTAGAGAAAAATAAGCATTTCCACTGTCCAGTTTACTCCCACCCCACTGTGTCCTCTCCTGTCCCTCTCCCCCAGCCCTGTGACCCCTCCCTCCAATGTGCTTATTCTGACCCCAGACTTTCCTCAGAAGTGGTCAACAGGGCATCTGCTAGCCAAAGAAAACGCAGACAAATTATTACATCACTTGAGTTTAGTCCTTAGGGGCTGCAGCTCCATGAAAGGCAGACCCAAAATGCTTGCCTCTTTGCAGAGAATCTGATTTCATACTTGGCTGCTGATCATTTGGCCCCTGGGATTTATGCATATATTGGAAGCCCAGAGTCTCCACATACTTGATTCTATAGAGCAAGGTATTATGAACAATACATATCTTCATTGTGGAGTCCACCTCATTTCACCTCCAAGTGCGTAGGGTTTATTTATTTACTTACTTACTAAGTAGTTGAGGCAGCAGAGAGGGAAGGTCAGATTCATTCAGAATTATTAATTGAATCCAAATTTTGATCCTCTGGTCCCTGTCACAGGTAACCATGGTCACTTTCCTGTAGAGCATGTGACTCATTTAACTAGAACTATAGTTCTGAATTATGATTTCCCCTTTCCACCCACTACTACCACCATCCAGTTGTCAGAACCCAGTCAGTTTTCTGTTAATGACACTTCATGTGGGTTCACCAGAATGTCTCAGTCTTTGTCTTGTTTTGGTTGTATGTATCTCAACCAAGAAGATCAATTCTCCATATGGAAAATTAACTCCCCTTAGTTTTCGCAGTTTTGTCTGACAAACTCATAATAAACAATGGAATTCAGAGTGCAGACTAACTGTAGAAGCACACAAATGATGCATTGATCTCCTGCGCATCTGTACATGAATGAAGAAGAAATGATGTTCTCTGGCACAGGCTGGCTCTACCACATGATTTAAAGCAAATGTTCATTTTATTTCACATTAGGAGGAGTCACTTGGAGCAGCTTGGCAGCAGATCTGTGGCTGGGAATTAATCTAAGAACTATAGTTCTCTTCCACATAGGAGATTAAATACCAGTCTTTGGTCAGATCAAAGTGGGTCTCTTAGATTATCTGATCTTTGCAAAAGGCCCCATGTTGGGCTAGCACAACAGTCTTTGCATGTATTGCACCCTATGTTAAAAAAAATTAGCATGTGTAAGTAATTAGCTCTGCATGCATTTGTAGGTTTTTAGGTCCATAGTAAAACTTTAGTTTTATTCACACTGACTTTATATCATTTTTCTACTACTAAATCAAGTCATTGTCTCCCAGACTTTGAAGAAACCTGAATATTAACTGAGGCTTTCCTGAATAAGAACAATAGCATTGCTCTTTGGATAAGTTATAATAAATACTATCTCATATGACATTTGTTTTAGGATATTAACAAATAGATTTTATAGAATCTATCATTCATTTACTTGATATCTCATCAAGATAGTTTAGGTATTGGTGTTGTGTTCTCCATTTGTAAAGTGGAAAGAACCAAAATATTAAGTTCAAACTAGATGGTAAAAAAAAAAAAAAAAAGGTAGACATTTGTACAATCTGTGTTGCCAAGATGCTGCCTGGAGCTTTTAAATTTTGTCAGTTCTGCATTTCACCTACCCAAGGGAATCTGAGCAGTGTATAATTTGGGCCAGGGTACAATAGGCCCATAGCCAAGTTGAACTGGACAAACAAATGGAACCGGTTCCAGTTTACCAACCTGGCACAAATTATGTGCTGGTCAAGGAAGTGTTTTCCAAATCCTGGGGAGCCTCTAGTGAAAACCCATTGGTCCTTTGATGGTGGCCTTTGGGGATACTTTTATAATTTGAAACCATTCCCATGGCAGACCCAGAGAGAGGTCTTACGTTAGCCAACATGCAACATTAGGCAGAAGAAACGGGGCCTTTCTGGCTGATTTGACCTGTGGGTGGGCCCACTTCCACATGTTTCTAATTAGAGATGCAAGAAAGAGTGGATATTCTGTGGCGACTCTCCTTTCCTTCTCAGCTATGAGACAGAACAACAGTGCCTTTGTGATGACCCTGCAGAGCTGTTTGCATTTGGTGACCTGCCTGAATGCTCCTGCCAGAGTCCATGCACCTCCTGGCTAATGAGGAACAGTCATGCTATCTATTACCATGGTAGACCTTGGAAATCAAAATGAAAAATAAGAGGTTTCTCTGTGGTTGAGTAGCATTTTTTTTTAAAACAAATCTATTGAGGTATAATTTCATAAAATTCACCCATTGTAAGTATACAGTTCAATAATTTTTAGTAAATTTTTAGAGTTATGCCACCATCACTACAATCCAGGCTTAGAACTTTAGTTGGACTTATTTTAAAAATACCAAATAATAATCATAATTGGATTTCAGGTTATACTGAAGTCCAAAATAAATTTTTGAGGTTATCTTGGGTTAGGGAAGAGGACCACCCAGGAAGTTATTTGACACATCTAAGTCTCAAGCTTCTCTAAGTACATGAAGCCTTGAGATGATCATTTCTACTTAAGGATATTTTTCATATTTTGATCACCAAGTAGTATAGCCTACTTGAAGTAACTGTGAGAAACTGCAGCAAAACCTACCTGATATGACAATCTCAATTAATGTTTCATGATTATGAAGAAGAAGCGCAGAAGATGAGAATGAAACTCTACCCTCAAGGAGCCTGTAGTCCACTTTGAACATTTCATCAAATGTTTATTTATATGCCCTCTCATTTTCAGGTAGAGCGTTAGGTACTGCAGGTACATAGATAGTGAAGCAAGGTCCTTACCTTTAAGAACTAAAATCTAGTGACTTTTATGATCATTTCAGTGTGATGTCATAAGTTGTGTGGTAGAGAAAGGTGGTATGGTATCAGAAAGGTCATCAGTAAAGACTTCCTTGAGGAGATGTTACCGAGAAATAAAAGGTTTGGTTAACAAGTGCTTCAGTCCTGCTGACATTGAGTACCTGCTCTCTGTTCATTGAATGGGGCTCTAAAGGGTATGGTTCCTGCCTTCAGGGGCCTTTGTAACTTATGAGAAAAATAAGTCTATCCCTACTTCCAATTAGACATAATCACTGCATAGAAATGGAAAAAGCAAAATATGCTAGGAATGTAGACGAATGAGAGACCATTTCAGGAAAGCCTTCCTAGATGAAGTAGCATTTGAGCTAAATTTTGACAAATAGGTAGGATTTTAGTAGGTGTGGGTGAGAATGGGAAGCCGTCTGGAAGATGAGAGCAAAGGCTCAGGAATGGAAAAGACTAGCAAATAATCCAAAATGAATTGATAATATATATCATATAGTATAAGCTATTTCTATAAATTTATGTCAGAAAACAGGGAAATCAAGGGAATTGCAAGCTCTGCTTCCCTTGCCTGTGTCAAGGAAAGGTTCCTGGAGAAGCAGTTCGTTTCACCCTGTCCCTTAGGTAAGCTTTACGCCAAGGTGATATGATGATTAATTTTCTTCTACAGTTTCTTCTTTCATGATTCAGCATGAGGCCACCACCCACCGAGCCACCATTAAAGCAATGATGAATTTTCACTAGTGATTCCCAGAGATTTAAAAGCATTTCTTTGACCAGCGCATAATTTGTGCTAGATTGGTAAGCAGGAACCAGCTCCATTTGTTTGTCCAGTTTGATCTGGCCATAGGCCTGTTGATACCCTGGCCCAGAAGTTCAGTATAATACTTTCAAGAAGATCTTAGAAAAACAACTTCTTGAACTGTGGTTGGCAATGGTTGAAAGAGTCATTGCTGTACCTGAATAGTCTGAAGAAGTAGATAGAAGAAAGAAAGAAAATAGAATGGTACCATCTGCTTCAAATTCCCAGGGCCTTACAGGGGAAACCTGTTTCTAAATTTAAGTTGCCAGGAACCTTGAACCTGGGGTTGTTTTGGGATATTTTGGAAAGTAAGAGATATTGTTGGCTTTTAATCAGGAAGGAAAGAACTCAGTTGGTTTCAATATTACCAAGGAAGAGGGAGTTTTGCATTTGTTTGTTTGTTTGAACGGTCCACCTATTGTGTGCCCTTGTTCACAACATGACCAGCCTCTCTGGGATCAGTGTGAATAGTCTGGCTGCAGCTGTAGCTAGAGACTATGACCAGCACTGCTGGGCATTGCCCTTTTAAGACCTGAAGGTTAATTTCATAGTATTTAGTGGCATCGAATCTGCCAAAGAAAATGCTACTTCATTTGGTGGGGGGAGAGATAGGATATAATTTCTGTATATTTTTTTTTCCCGTGAAGAATAAAGAACAGGGAACCAGCAGTTAGCGTAATGGCTATGTCGCTGGACTCCCACGACTGCGGTTCGCGTCCTGGACCCGGTGGCTTAAAAAAACTCACGCCGGGCGTGTGTGCGTGCGTGCCCAAGATCCTGAGAGGAGAATGGAGGAGAAGGGATTGCAGCGGCGTGACCATCGCCTCTGGGGGGTGATTGTCTCTCTCTGTCTGTCTGGCAAGGGCACACGCCCTATAGCGAAAACCTCTCCAAAAAAAAAGAATAAAGAACAAATTTTTTAAAAGTACGTAACTTAGCCTACTTAGCCTATTGGCCTTGCTAGCAAGTATCCTGTTTAAAACATCAGTCTACTGATTGTTATTTAGATGCCATTGGAGAGATGCCATTGGAGGGGAAGTCCACCACCCATTGTTATTTTTTCTCTAGGCTGACATATTTAAATGTGTATATATACCCCTATGTGGGGAAATGATCTTTAAAAAACAAGTTACTACTGAATTCAGTATTATATTTGCTGAGAAGTAACAGTTGGGGGTTGTTTTGTTTTTATTTTCCAGTGCAGTACAGTAGTCCCTCTTGTCTGCAGTTTCACTTTCCCCAGTTTCAGTTACCCACAGTCAACCATGGTCTGAACATATTAAGTGGAAAATTTAATAGATAATATATTTTAAGTCTATTTTATTATAGTATATTCTTATAATTGCTCTATTTTATTATTGGTTATTGTTATTAATCTCTTACTGTGCTTAATTTATAAATTAAACTTTACTATAGGTATGCATGTATAAGAAAAAAACACAATAGGGACCAGCAGTTGACATAATGGTTATGTCACTGGACTCCCATGTAGTCGACCACGGTTCAAGTTCCAGACCCCGTGGCTTAAACTCATGCCAGGTGTGTGTGTGTGTGTGCGTGCCCAAGATCCTGAGAGGAGAATGAAAGAGAAGGGATTGTGGCTTGTCTACCCCACCCTGAGGGGGTGATTTCTCGCTTTCTCTTTGTCTCTCTCTGTTTTCTGGCAAGCGCATGTGCTCTATAGCAAAAAAAAAAAAAAAAAAGAAAAAGAAAGAAAGAAAAAAAGAAAAAACATAACATACATAGGGTTCAGTACTATCTGTATTTTTACTCATCCCAGGGATGTTTTTGAATATATCCCCTATAGATAATGGGGAACTACTGGAGGGTGGGTGATTTTGCTTTGCCACTCTGCATGTTTGGAAAGGCTTTTTGGCCACTGTTTAGGGTTGCCAGATA
Organism: Tupaia tana; assembly: GCA_026018925.1. Classification (NCBI taxonomy): domain Eukaryota; kingdom Metazoa; phylum Chordata; class Mammalia; order Scandentia; family Tupaiidae; genus Tupaia; species Tupaia tana. The sequence goes on from JAKSZU010000001.1 coordinate 233,528,515, forward strand.
AATCCATGATGCCCAGTTAAATTAAAATTTTAGATAAACAACAAATAATTGTTTAGAATAAGTATATCTTAAAGATCACACTGGAAAAGTTGAAATAAAAAAAAAGAAAGTGGGTTTGGGAAAATAATTAAAGATCACACTGAGACATATTTAAACTAAAAAAAAAATCATTTATATGAAATTTATATTTACTAGAATCCTGTATTTCTCTTTGTTAAATTTGGCAACTTATATTACTTCTGCAATGAAAAGACTGCCTAAAGAGTGAGTTGAAAGTCACCACCAGCTTTAAACTAAAACAAAACAGTATCTGAGATAATACTTTGAAAATAAAATCAGATAAGTCCTAATGAGGAGAAGGGAGTCCTTTCTTAACTCCTTTATCTTCTTATAGCTAGCTGTGAGGATCCAGTTCCTATTAGGCGTGACCCTCTTAGGTCTACTCTAGCTCAAAGTCATACCTTGTAAACCACCCAGATGGTTTCTGTGTTCCAGCTTTAACTCAGATGATCAGGTCAGAACTGGGGCTCTCTTTGAAATCCGAAGTGCTTGACTTCCTTAGGGTAACTCTGGGTGCTCTTGAATAAAGCATCTATAGAATTCCGTCCTGGCCTGTGGAGTGGGGTCTCACTAGACATGTCTCTGGGAATAAAAATAGCTTTAATTTATGAGTGCCTCCTATATGCCAATACTTTATCTACCTTACCTACAACAGCCTCCGTGAGTTCATATTGCCTCCTAGGAGATAGGTAGTGTTATCTCTGCTTTACAAATGAGGAAGTAAAAACCCAGAGAAGTAGAGTAACTTGCTGCTGTTCACAAAGCAGCTGAAAGGCATAGGTGGGATAAGCCTTCAGACCACTCCAACTCCAAAACCCCCTGCATTTAACCACTTATTAGGCACCCTAAGAGCCTCACTTTTCCACTCCCTTCCCAAACCTCGTTTGACTTCCTATTGAAATCATCCCTTTCTCTCCTTATTCCTTACTGGCTAGAACTGAGAGGAAAATTTCCATTAGAAATTGGCTCTCAGCAATCTTTGTCCATGCATGTCAGACGGCAATGCAATATATACAGAAGTCTGGGTGCTAGAAGATGGTAACTTGGATGTTTCCTGTTTTATATGAAAATGATTAAACCAATGTGGGATAAAAGCCCGGAAACTTTATTACAACATTCTAAAGTGCGTCATCATTTTAATATCTTTAAAGAACCTGAAGAGACTCTAAAGCATTAGACTGTAAATAGCTAACAGCTTGGAGATGAGCTTACATAGAATCACATGATTGTTCCAAAATGGCCGCTCATCTAAACCCTGCAGAGCTGCGGTCCTGCTCAGCCTGCCTTTCTGCCAAAGGCAGAGGAGCCTTGCCCCACCCACTCCTCCTCCCAGCTTTCTTCTTGGTTAAGAAATAGCACAAATATACTGCCCAACACCGTTGTCCTTTTGAACCATCATATACTCCTCCTGGTTCACTCCTTATATAAAACAATCTGTCAGCATTTTAATGTCATTAAGTAATAACTTTTACTTGCTCCAGCTGGGAAACTATGAAGTTAGCCATTCCATCCCATCATCTGCTGTGGCCACAGTTGTTATGTGTGAAATCTCTCTCCGGGTATGGTTCACCAAGTATCCCAGTAGCATTGTTCCAACTGTGGGTTAGGGACCCAGGGTCCGGAAGAATTTCTTTCTCAGAGTCACACTCAAACACTGCCTCTTTCTGCTTAAAAGCTTTTCCAGCCTTTCTCCTTCAGCTCTCAACACATTTCTTATCTTTCTTTCCCCTGAAGCAGTATAGGAGATCTTTCTTTTTCTCTGCACTCTCTTCATCAGTCTGCTAGACCCCATTGGGCCGTGGGGTCTTTTGGAAAATATTTAGTAAGTGACAGTCTTTTTTTTTTTTTTCTTGGAGAGGTTTTCGCTATAGGGCACGTGCGCTCGCCAGACAGACAGAGAGAGACATAGAGAGAGAAAGCAAGAAATCACCCCCCAGGGGGGATGGTCACGCTGCAATCCCTTCTTCTCCATTCTCCTCTCGGGATCTTGGGCACGCACGCACACACGCCCAGTGTGAGTTTTAAGCCACCGGGTCTGGGACGCGAACCGCGGTCGACTACATGGGAGTCCAGCGACATAGCCATTATGCTAACTGCTGGTTCCCGTAAGTGACAGTCTTTAAAGATTTCAAAAGAAGCTTTGGGAGGACATTATTTATCAGTCCTTGCTCTTGGCATTTCATTGCCTCTAAGAGGCCCTGCTAATTATTTGATTTGATCATAATCCACTTTTGACCCATAATGTGCTCTTTTTTGGTAGGAGGAGAAGCAGCATAGGTATAGACTTTAAGTTACTTAAACTCTATGCTTTGGTTTCACCATTCGTAAAAAGAGCAAAATAATCATTCTGATTTCATAGCATTGCTGAGATGATTTGATGAGTTAATACTTACAAATCGCTTAGAACAGTGCTTAGCACCTAGTAAGCACTATAGTAAATAAATAAATAAATAAATAGAAATAATAATGTCCTTCTTTAATGTCTGCAGAAGTATGTTCAATTTCTGTATGACAACATGAAAGTCCAAAATAAATACAAGTGGTGGGGTCAGCAGGTAGCATGGCAGTTAAGGCTCTTAGACTCCTACATGGCCAACCATGGTTCAAGTCTTGGAGCTGGTGGCTTACTTTCTCATTTTCCCTCTATTTCTCTCTCTCTCTTGCTCTTTCTCTTTCTTGCACACACACATGAAACTTACAGCAAATTAAAAAATAAAAATTAAAAAAATAATAAACCCAAGTGGCAGTTTATAAGAACTACAAGATAACATATTACACAATTTGACAGTCAGTAAGGCCTTTCTGAACCTCTTCTCACCAGAGTAATTGATAATTTCCCCTTCAAATTTCCTTCCCCATTCCCTGTACATGTATCAATTGCTCTGGCAGCTTACTTCATATTGACTGCTTGCATGTGTGGCCCTCTGTTACTATCTGTTTTTAGGCAAAGTCTTTCTCCTTTTTGAGGTCATGAGTTTCTTTTGATGAGTGAGGCCTACATTTCTGATGGTTGTGCATCATTCCCCAAGCCTAATACATAAATAGTATCCTGTTCATGTGTTTTGATTGGGTGATTTGAGTTTTTGTACACTAAGTAATGATTGGCCTAGAACAAAGTGGCACCTACTAAAGTCTTGTCTCCAGGCCTCAGAGATACAATTCATGTAGCCAGTGTCTACATGCTTTGTGTAAGGACATTTTGGAGCCTCCATTGTAGTCCTGGGTAGAGACAGCCACCTTGAAGTTTGGGGTGTATGGGGCTGAGATTTGAACATGGTGTGAGAGAGGAGTGCCTGCAAGCAGAGAATGTAAGGTATTAACTTTTCACGTTTACCATGAATGCTTTTAAGTAGTACCTTGAAACGTTGGTTATAAAGGGATAGTAAAAATATACTTGTTATAATATAAAGGGTTGCCTCTGAAAATGCTTTGCAGAAACCCCCTAGTGGGGAAGGGACTAAACACAAAGCTGGAAAAAAATCACAGCACCATTGCTAGAAGGTGTGCAGGTGGGAGCAAATGGGGAACTAGCACACAGTAGTGACTCTAAAATTCACCCAATAGTGTGCTAGTGGTCATACTCTGTGCAGTTTTTTTTGTGGATAGATAAATGAAATTATATGAGAAAAACTGTTAAAGTAAATTGTGCCATTCCAGTATAATGGCACTGACATCCTTTCTCTCTATAAATAAAGTTACATAAACCTATATGGCCCTTTAGACTCCACATGTTGCAAATAAAGTTGGAAAACACAGTTGGAAAAGTTAAAAATTACAATATTGACCCCCCTTTCCCCCCCATTTTGGAGTAGCTTTTGATGTTTGTTAGATGTATGGCTTTAATAACATTGACCAGTAGATATGGCCGCTGTGAGAATTTCCAAAGGGGGATCTAGAGCACAGAGGAAAACCTCTCTTGTTTCTAGGTGCACTTTGCACCTAGCCTGGAGACATTTTACCTCTGAAAAACGGCACCGGAACCAGATAGGCCTTCCTGACCCAGAGACAGGAACACCCAAGGAGATCCTGGGGCCTAGGAGTAGGAACAGAGTGAAGGGATGGAATATCCAGGGTGACACTGGGAGTAGCTATGGGCTGGAGGTAATGTGGCATCAGGGGCCCTCAGAGACCCAGAGGTGTGAGCATTCATTTGTGTCTTTCGTCATTGTTCAGCAACCTTTACTGAGTGCTTATTATGTACCAGTACTGGGCTGAGCCTCCACTTTTGAACTCACTGAGTATCAAGTCCAGGGCCTTAGCAACTAACCGTGGCATTCCTGAGAGAACTGGGAGGCCTGCCAGACAGCAGGCACAGTATAAACAGGAAAGTGCTGGGGAACCTAGCTCTGCTGCGAAGGGCTGCCCGACGCCCAGAGAGTGAAGTGGGGGCACAGATATTGTTTGAGAGCTCAGGCTTGACCTTCAGCTATGATATTCAGATACTAAGAAACGTAGAAGAATCCGGAGGCCCTGTTGACCAGCATGTACCATTGTGCATCCTTGAAATCTGCAAGGACAGACAGCAGGAAAAGAAGTTGAGGAAAGGAGCTAGGACAGGGACCTCCCATCACTAGTGGCTAGAAGAGTTTACTAACTTCTTAGAGGATCCTAAGTAAAACTACACCCACAATTGTACATAGTGTAATTCATTTTATAGGTGCCCAACATATCAGTAAATTGTATGTAGTTTATTTATAGTGCTATTACGGTAGTTCTCAAATAAGCTCTTGTTTTATGTTCTAAAGTCTACTAAGATAGTGTTAGAAGGGATCATCTGAGCCCAAGTGAGGTCAACAAACCACCTGCTCCCAGCTTGCATGTCTAGGCAGGGATGAGATTTGCGGGGCCTTCCAAGCCTCATCTTACAGACTCTTGTTCAGCCCCATATTATCATGGGCACCACAAAGTTTCATAGCAAATTCCATAGTAATTTGTTTGTTTCAATAAGTCATGTGCTTCTTCTTTTTTTTTTTTTTTTTTTGGAGAGATTTTTTTCGCTATAGGGCGCGTGCGCTCGCCAGACAGACAGAAAGAGACATAGAGACAGAAATCGAGAAATCACCCCCCAGGGGGGATGGTCACGCTGCAATCCCTTCTCCTCCATTCTCTTCTCGGGATCTTGGGCACGCACGCACACACGCCCGGCGTGAGTTTTAAGCCACCGGGTCTAGGACGCGAACCGCGGTCGACTACGTGGGAGTCCAGTGACATAGCCATTACGCTAACTGCTGGTTCCCAATAAGTCATGTGCTTCTTGAGAGCAAGTACCCTGTCCTATTCAGAGCCTGGCACCAGTGACATACAGCACCAGGACTAGTCTACTTTGGACGTCCTCGGCTCAGTTTGCACATGCTCTAGCTTTCAAGTGGCATCTTCTAATGATATAAAAGATATCTTTACAACTTTCCCCCTTTTATATCATGTAAATATATTTAAGACATAAACTTTTGTGTCTCTTGTCATAGATTCATGTTGAACATATCTTTCCTTCTAGAACGTAATGATCACTTTTACCAGTCAGCTTATGTTTTCATTTCTACTTGTTAGTTTTTCAGAGTCTCTGGATTCCTGTTGAAGTTTTCTTTTCTATTGAAGTTTATATCACCTCTCAGGCTGCTTTTGAGCTATCCAGTTGTGCTTTACCTCAGTAGTGCTTATGCTGTGCCCCAGTTATTTCTCACCAGGCCCTTTGGTATTGATGTGAATTGGGCATTACCTGCTTATCCTCTCCTGAAACATTTATGCCTTCTGCAGGGGAAGCTCCGTTTTATACATCTCTGCATATAGCAACTAACAATGCCTCCGACTCCTCTAGATGCTCAACAAATATGTTCTGTTACATTTCCCTTAGTGAAGTGAGGTCAATAGGAGCAGGTATTAGCTCCTTAGTGAGAGATCATTGGCTGACCAGTTAAGAGCTCAAGCCTTTGAGTGGGACTACCTGGTTTCTTATCCTGGGTCCTTCACTAACTACTTTGATCTCTTTGAGCAATCCACTAAACCTCTCTGAGTCTCAACACCATCTTTAAAATGAGGATAATAGTATACTTACCTAGTAAGCACGATGTGATGGGTAAGGGAGTTAAGATATGTAAAAGACTTAGTACCATGGCCCAGTGAGAGCTATCATCATCCACAACAGCCACCAGGTTTTCATGGTCAGAAGTTGGATAAAGCAAGTATGTTTCTCTAGGTAATATTCTTATCAAGTCTGAACTGGAATAAACCTCACAGGATACTTTGTGCCCTGCCCTTTTTCCTTACAAGACTGTGTCTGCTTTAGTATAATATGATTAACTGATTTTTGATTAACAGTATATATGTATGTGTGTGTGTGTGTGCGCACACACATGCACATTATATATCATATATATATATATATACACATGCACATTATATATCATATATATATATATATATATATATATATATATATATACACACACACACACACACACACACACACACACACACAATATATGTATATATAAAACCTTTAGCTCTTGTCCTTTATTTATCTTTTGGTGTGAAGCAGGTATATTTCTTTCATCAGATTCTCAAAAGGGACATTCATGATCCCACATAGGCTAAAAACTATCAGGGGAGACATGGAATATATTCTGTTGAGAAGAATAAGAGAGAACCCAGGCATGGGGAGGAAATGTACACTCAGAATACACAACTGTGGCCCTCATGTACTCTGTCCTACTGTACCTTACAATTTCATGCTGTAATTCATCTCAATTAGTATTTTAATGGGTCCTTCCTAAATGTTGGGCACTGTATGAGCTCCAGAGACTAGGAAAATGAATGAGATGTGTTTCCCACTGTTGTGATGCCCTGAGTTACAGCAGTTTCATTTTGACTTTTGTTAAACACTAATTGAATAATTTTATTATTCATTAGTAAGTTGAAATTACTCTGTGCTTAGTGCTGTCCTGGTACTATTCCCCACAGTGCCATTTACTCTACCACCACCCAATGAAAAAAGAAAGAGTGACAGGTTGTAAGGACAGTCGGGACCAGGGAAAGTAGAGTCCAGGGACACAGCGGGCTTGTGTCCATGTGATGAAAGCCAAGCTATTCTCATTCCTGCTCACTCTGTATCTATGATCAGGTTGTGAGTAGAGAACTAAAGGCTTTTGGGTTGTAAACCTCCTCATACCTAAGCTTAGCTTGTATTCAGCTCTAATAAAAGTAATAGTAAATGTTAGGACTAGACATAAAATGGGCACAGGTTTCCACTAGAACTTTTTCTACACCTAATTGTTTTTTCTTTAACCTAATACATTATATATTGTATCAGTAAGGATCTCATCTGGAAAGAGGAAGTACATTTTAATTGTGATGATTCAGGAGACCTTACTAATCAGAGCAGCACTTTCATAGAGTAGACAGGGCACAGGGAAACCACGAAGGCTTTTGAGTACTCTGGGGCTAATTACAGTGGGGTTTTACCCCTAGACTAAGAGGGTGAGGGGATAGCTTTCTACAAGCAGGGGACGGAGGGATATATGGAAAGTCCTGTCTAGTGGGATCTGAGACTTCCCATGAAGAGGCACAGCTAGTCCTTAGCCAGTGCCACCTACCCCCACCAGTCTCTTACTGGTGCTCCCCAGGGGTCAAACCCAACAGAGAGTCCTGTTGAAATGCCCTGCACAGGCCAGGTTCCAAAGGTAGAGAGGAGGGGGAGTAGGATGGAGAGTAAATCTGGAGGGACACCCAGGAAGATAGTCAGCAAACATGTTTTTATACTGCATTTTAGAGGTAAGGGTGTGTGTTTCAATTTTAACATTTTAGCAAGTTATGATTTTAATAGGTTATAAAATATTTCTACCATAGTTATTACACCATCAGTGTGATGATCTCAGATATTTTTCTCAGTGTCGTATTAGTTTGGCCCAGTTTTTTTTTTTTTTTTTAAAGGAAAAGTTGTATATAAATGAGCCTGTTTTCCTCCAGAGCACACAGAGAATAAACATGCTATTCTTCAGAGATTTCTCTTTTTATAAAGAGAGTTGTTCCATTTCCCCTCTCTTTTGCTCTCCACTGCTTTCTCCTTCTGTGCTTGGGCCAAGAGCATATTACATTTGGAGACATCTGCCATGGGGCTTCCCAAGCCTTTCTCAGCCAAAGACTCCTTTGGGAATCCAACTAAATTTCCTGATTCTCTTTGACTTCTAATACCAATGCCCATATTACCCAATGAGGTTATTTTTATTACTTACAAATATTTTTATAATTAACTTAAGACTCAACAAGGAACCAAAGGTAAACAGACTATAATTATTTCAAGTTCTAACCGCTATGGGTGGATATTAATCTTTGAGAAGATATTATTAAAACACAGTATAAAGTGTCCCTAAATTAAATATCAACTTATAATTGGAAAGGAATATCTCTGACTATAAAAGGTAAAATAAACTAGAATTTACAAGTTAATCACTTTGCTTTAGTAAACATGATTGTGGCACATTTCAGCCCATTATTTCTAAGTTTTAAAACAGGATTGTCTTCTAATTAGTCACTGATACGCATTTATTATTTTACTATCAGATTCAGCAAAACCCCTTAAATCACTTCCAAAAGTCAAATAATTTCCTAGAAGAGCTAATCTACCTCTGGCTGGAGCCCCAGTAGGTATTCACTTCCCTATAGAGCCCCTGTTTTCTTTTTCCCTTCTTAAATACCCAATAGGCCTTAATTCAGCCTTGTTCTGTGGCTATCCTGCCTATTTTACTGAGCTGCCCCAAAGACACAGCAAAATTTTGATCAGAACATTACTATACCAGGGAACAAAGAAATGCTCATTACAGGCTTTTAAGTATACGCTTCTTCTTAGATGCATGAGAACAGTTTCTCTCATTCTTGGGTTTCCTTCACTGAAAATTAAACAGAAAGGACTATATCTTCTCAGACCTTTCCCCTCCAACCTGCCAACTGCCCCACACTATCTGATGTCACCATCTCAACCCAACAAACATTTTCTCCTGTGCATTGCTAGGCAATACTACTGTTGTTCTTAAGTGTTTGAGGTCTTGTGCTGGTAATGAGCCAGCGACCACAAAGCTAGCCAGTAGATTCATTCTTCATGCCTTTACTGATTCCACACTGTGTATCACAGACTTTGCTTTTTGTGGATTCCTTGAAAACCATGAGGAGACACTGAAGGGTTGTGAACAAGGGAGAGTGGTGTTCTCTCCTGCCCAGGTCCCTAGTCTTTCAAAAGCAGCACCCTCATTTTCCTCTGGAGAACTAGCCCATCCTACCCTCCAGCTGTGTGTTCACATGGAGAGGACACCACTCTAGAGGTTATCTCTGAACTCAGATCAGACCAAGCAGAGTTTCAGCAGTTGGTTTAAGAATGAATATGTGACCTAAGCTAAGAACCCACCATGAGACTTGGCTGGAACTGCCAGGAAAGAGGAGCTTCTGCTAATTGAATGTAAACCTGTAGCCACCACTGTGATAGACTACCTAAGAATATGCCAATACTGCAAGCCAAGATGAGAGATAGAGAAAGTTTCATCATTGATTGAACACTTGAATCCTATGCGGGTATGTGACTCATGAAATCTACCCCCAGGGCTACCTACTATTTTGCCATTATGCCAATTCAAGTGTGTGCTATGTTACTTATAACGCTGAGTGACTCCTGAGTAAAAACATCCACACATCTAAGAATTCAATACTTTCTCAGACTGACAGCTCTGTTGAGGTCCAATCTACTAAAAAGATATTAAGATTATATTGAGCTGAGAGTTCCAAAGAACTACAGAGTGTTTTTCCTTTTTTTGGGTCCAGAGAGCATGATAATATACCTATAGAATTTGGGAATTCTGGGGGAAATATGGGACTGATAGCAGGATATAGTATGAGCTGTGTATGTCATCTGTAATTAAATATATTGAAACTCTATGGGGTCTATTATAGGAGCTGGCAGGTGGCATGGTAGTTAAGGGTGCTGGACTCTCACACGGCTGACTGCAGTTTGAGTCCATAATTCTTTTTTAAGAAAGACTGTTACAAACGAACTGAGGATTTTTCAATTTGAAACAAATTAATATTGACATTGCATTGTTTTGTTTTATAAATCAAGAAACACACTTTAAAATCTAGCATGATACCAGGTTATGTTAATAAGAACCTGATATGAAAAATGAATCACCGTATTCAACAGTAATAAGACTTAGAAGCAAACCTCTCATTTAGTTACCATACCCAGCTTGGGCTTTTGCATTTTCGGAGGATGTGGAAAGCAATTGAAATGATTAAAAGCATGGAAAATCAGATCTCTGAAGAATGATGCAAGTGGGCTATTTAACCAAAAGAAAAGAAGATTGAAGGGAGAAAATAAAAGGTATTTAAGTATAGAAAGAGTTCTTACAAAGAAAAAGGTGAACAGATGTTTTCCTTCTCTACAGAGTATATTAAGAGAAAATTGTCTGAGACATTTCATTTATATAAAGAAAGATTTTGTCAAGCATCTAGGATTCTTGAGCTGGGTAGGAATCTAGACTATATGACCTTTAAGATTCCTCTTCATGAAGATCCTGTGATTACCAGATTGAGAGTTTATGTATCAAAAGAGTTGTGAAACAACTTGCATGAGTTTTAAAAGGTTAGGATGAAGAAACACTAGCTGGTTTGATTTAGGGGTAGTTCTGCCCAAGAGTCACTTCCAACATTCGTAACGTGCCTCTGAAGAAACAAATATTTGTGGATAAGCAGCATGTCAGAAAAAAAATTGAAACAAAAAAATGTTAGTGGTAAAGTAATGCTAAAATCTAGCATTTTTATTTTTTACTCTTTCGGTTTTGGATTAGGGAGCAGTTGACGATTAGCTTTCCATTGACTATACATATGAGGTAGATCATGAGAGAACCTAGCATTGATGGCAGTGTTTTTGGAGGGGTACAGTTAAGCGTATGGGTTCCATATAAAGCAGGAGTATTTTGACTGTTGTACGTACCCGACATTTTTCCTACTGTAACTTCAATAGCCTGATTTTTATCCAGACACTAAAGAAAGCCTCAAGAAAATGGATTTCACTTAGAGAAACAATTTTAATTTTACATATGGAAAAGTTATTCTAAGGATAATAGTTTTGATGTTATTAATGCTTGGATGAATCTAACTTTATTTAAAGGTTAAAACAAAGGACCAGCCCCCTAGCGCAGCAGTTAAGTGCTGCGTGTAAGAAGCCAGATTTGACATGGCTGACACATGGTTCAAATCTCAGCCCTGGTGGCTTCAAAAACACACTGGGCATGTGTGTGCATACATAAAATCCTGATGGAGAAAAGGAGGAAAAAGGATAGTAGTGGCATGACCACACCCTACTGGGGGTGGACTCTCTCTCTCTCTGGTGAATGCACATATTTTATGATTAAAAAAAAAAGTTAAAGAAAAATTAAAGGCCATGTGTTGCTCTGCATTTTTTTGGTACTAGTTGGGCCATTTCATTAAGTTCTGCTATATGTCAACTCAGGATGTTTTGTATAAATACAAGCTCCTTTGACTAGTTTTCATGCATCTATGTATCTACTAATTAGCTCCACAGTTGGGTTCTGCAATTTCCTGGGCCGCATCGCTTAGATAGTTTCCGCATGTTCTGCACCAGCAGCCATTTCCCTTCGTGCAGCCCACATGGTCACTTAAAGATAATTCATCCAGAAGGCTTTCTTCCCAGCTTTTAAGTGAATCTACTAATAACAGAGGCTGGCTGACTTTACATCAGTTATTCCAAATAGATTTAAATAGGTTGTAGTTTTCAAGTTACGTGGTGTAACTGGGAAGAGAGAAGAATGTGAACTCTGTAAACCTATTACTGAAAGTATTGGGGGAAAGTTTGCTGAAGATGGTGATTTTGATGGAAAAGGACTTTACAATATCCCAATTCATACTCATTTTTCATTGAATTAGGCCCCCAAAAATCAGCTTAGGAACAAAACCAAGTAGGGAAGCCTGTGTACGGAATACGCTCCAAACAACAACAAAAACCTGACTGCCATAAAGAGTTCACATTATATGTTTACTTTTTAAAACTGATCTAGAAACAAGAAGCTCGTTTCTAAGTTTATTTCCACACTTGCCCTCTGAACTCTGTCTTGTTGAAAGATTCAGGATATCAGATTCTCTCCCATAGTTTCCTTTCAGCAGAACTTACTGTATTACCCTCCCATCCCCCAAATATAAATGGCTAAAACAGCTGGCTCTTTCACTCTTGGTTATTACACACAAATGCAACTGAGATACACACACGCACACGTATAATATACATCTCTGCATATATAAACACACACTTTGGTGATTTATTTTTTTAACAGAATAAAGGTCATTAATCAAAATACAATTCATTTTAACAGTTGAGGCTTGACATGAGATCATTATTTCAGGAAAAGCCAAGGAGACCAGCTCCCTTTCATAGTATTGTTTTCTTTGTAAACCTCTATAGGGTGCATGGCTCTTCTCTGCTGAGAAAGTTTGAAGCAACACCATGGAATAGCCTCGTAGCCTACATAATAAAAGATCTAAGTTCTCTCTCAGGGAGGGAACTTATACCATATATTCACTCACTTCTCAGAAGAGGAGATTTTGTATCTGTTGTGTTTCTAACACTAGTTGTCTCTAGTTAGCTCCAGGGCAAAGAAAATAAACATATTCTTCTTTCTTTCTCAGAAGGAAAAAAGAAGATGCAGAGAAATAAAGTATCTTTTTTCTTATTCCAGTTACGTTTGGTTTTATCTGTTCTGCTGTTTAAACTTTCCTAAGCTGAAAAGAAGCATATTAAAATCATCTCACCTATGTGAAATGTTTCCTTAGAAAGTTCAAGAGAGTCTAGACCTTTTCTCCTTCATTCCATGATTCTGTAAGTGACAACAAAATTGCTGTTTGATAGTTCTCCTTCTTATTGAGTGGGAAATAGAGATGAAGACTAGGAGAGTAACTAGGATAATGGTGAGGCAAATAAAAGAGAACCCAAGGACCCTAGCCACGACGTACCCACGCAGCAGGGTAACCAGTTGGCTAGTTCCTGAATAGAATGCTCTCACCCTTTCTGCTTCTGTAAGTAGGCTCTGCTATGAAGCCGGCCAAAAAACTGAAGATTCCCTGGTCTAGTCAGGGCCACCCAGGATTCCTGTAATCCCTGCCCTTCCAGACTTAAGAAGTTGGGCATATTCATATTATAATATGTAAAGAATGCCTATGGATCAATAAGAAAATAAATCCCAGTAGAAAAATGGGCAAAAGATATAAACTGGCAATTTCTGGAAGAAGAAACCTGAATGTTCAATTTTATAAGTCATTAAGGAAATTAAAAAAAAATACAAAATGAGATACCACTCTTACTCATCAGTTTGGCAGAACAAAACAAAAATCCCTAAATGTCGATGGGCATGTGAGAAAACAGGAACTCACACCAATAATGGAAGAGTAAATTGGTACAGTGACTTTGAAGCATCATAGGTAGACATGAAAAGGCACAGACCCTACAGCCCAGTAACTATAATTCTGGTATCCGAGTGTGCCTTACAGAGTCTCCATGTTTCACAGATGAGATTATATATATAAAAATACTGTGTTTATATTTATTTTAAAAAAAGAAGAAGACTAGAGGTCTAACCATAGTGGCATATATTGCTAATATTGTACTCTATAGGCTAGAACTACATGGGAGGCCCCAGTTCAATTCCCAATCCAACCTAAAGGGTGGGCATGGTGGCACGCAGGAAGCTGAAGCAAGAGGATTGCAACACACTGAGACCTGTCTTAAAGAGAGAGAGAGAAGAAGAAGAAAAGAAAAAAGAAAAGAAAAGAAAAGAAAAAGAAAACAATTAGAAAGATGAGTACCAAATTTTTAATAGTGGTGTCACTGGAGAAAGAAATGCAGTTGTGTACTCAACTTGAAGTACACACACACACATATTTATAGTATATAGATATAGAAATTTTAAAAAATATATAGAAACAGTATCTGTTATATTTTTGTTTGCGTTAAAATTTTTTTTTCAAAGTTAATAACAAAAATAGTGGCAGATGGCATAGTGGTAAAGGTGCAAGAGCCTACATGACTGACTCTGTGATTTGATCCTGGACCGGATGAATTGAAAAATACATCGGGTGTGTGTGTGTGTGTGCCCCAAATCCCAAAATGAGAATGAAGGAGAAGGGATTGTGGCATGGCCTTCTCCCCTGGAGGGTGATTTCTTACTTTCTCTCTCTCGCTCTCTTTTTTCTTTTTGGAGAAGTTTTTGCTATAGGGCGCATGCGCTCGCCAGAAAGACAGAGAGAGACAAAGAGACAGAAAGTGAGAAATTATCCCCGAGGGTGGATGGCCACGCCGCAATCCCTTCTCTTCCATTCTCCTCTTGGGATTGTAGGCAAGCACACACGTGCCCGGCATGAGTTTAAGCCAGCGGGTCCAGAACTCAGACTGCGGTCGACTACATGAGAGTCCAGCGACATAGCCATTATGCCAACTACTGGTCCCTCTCTCTCTTACTCTTTCTCCTTCTGTCTCTTTGTCTCTCTCTGGTGAATGTACACGCCCATGGCAAAAGTCTAAATAAAATGAAAACAGCCATACATGCAGTTGACTTGTACAGTCAGCATACTTTAGTCCTTTGATAATTTTCAGATTTGCATCTTTCAGGTTCTGGTGCAGTTGGCTTTCTTTTATGGTGGTAACAGGCTTTATCATGGCTAATTACCTGCCTAGAGCTGGTGTTGAGCTCTATGAAGGTGATGCTGATAAGGCCTGACAATGTGGAGGAATTGTAGAAACAGCCAGGGATCTCTTCTCTTTTTCATAGCACTTCATAGAGTTGGAAAATACAATAGCTTCAGGGATCATCTAATATAATTCTTCTATTGTAATAAGGAAATTGAGGCTTTGAAAGGCTTTTTTAGTTTAATCTGGATAATTAAAGGTTGAGCAAGGAGCAGAATCTGTGACCACTGATTTTCTAGTAACAAAGTGTTGACGTATGGAAATTAATAAAAGTTCTATAGAGTCTCTCTACAGAGCCTTTGCATGGACAAATAGGCTCCAGCATCGTTTTGTATTATGGAAAGGGTCATTCTAGCAGGACTTTAAGTGACTAGAAGGAGAGAGGTGAAAGTCTATGTGATTACTACCTTCAAAAGCAGTATCGCATAGATGCTGATATTCCTCAGAAGCCACGCTGCCTAGGCGTATATTTTGGCTCTGCCACTTCTAGGTGTTTTATCTTGGATAAGTTACTTATCCTCTATGTGCAGTGTTTCTTAATTATAAAAGTAAGAATAATAATAATAGTACCTATTTTGGAGATTGTTCTAAGGATTCAAAGAATTAATAGTGAAATATGTGAGTGTGGTGTCTAATATATAAAGTATAAAGTGTTCAACAAATGGAAGGTATAATTATTATATATTTGTAGAACAAACTATTGAGGAAACTTAATATTTAATTATGGTTCTTCTCTCTTTTGTTTTAAACCACACCTCAAACTATTAAAACTGTCATTAGTACTTTCCTCTGTATTTGACTTACATAAGTCTGAGTTTTATAGTCCAGAAAACAGAATTCAAAAAAGTAAGATTATTTATTTGTTCAAAACAATGTCATAAATACATGGAACCGAGTATATTTCCTTTTTGTTACATTTACCTAGATATGTATTCATCCCTTTTGGTGTACATGGGTTAATGTGGGGAATATGAAGCAGCGAAGTTCCTAAAGCTCAGGACTAAGTCCTCAGGGGTCTTACTGTCCCGTACTCAGTTTACTATCATGATGCAATCCAGTCAATTATTACCAAGTTCTTTCACTTTTAAAAGAAGATATAGCCTTGAAATTTCTGAAGCCATTTTAAGAGAAGTACCTTGAATCTTATATAATATGACAGAGTTCTACTTAACAAATTTGCATCTATTATACGAGGGAGGCTTCTAAATACCAAATCAGATTCTCCTTCTTGGTATCAGATTCTTGAAATGAATATTATTGTATATTAATCCTGATGAGCCTTTCAGACACCAACATATTCACTGGTGGAGAATTCATTCCCAGGTTTGTCAGAAAGTTAATTATATCTGTTTGGTCCCACTGCTTCTTAACCAAATAATTTAGTTCTTATTTTCTAAGCTTATTTATTTGTTTCTTCTGTGAGCAAGAGAGAGCAAGAGAGTGAATGAGAACTCCCAACAGGGTCTAGATGACACAGTCTAGTCTCAGCCAGTCCCGGGTCACATGCATATGTACGCCCAGTATACTCAGGGAGGTCTCCATAACCCAAACTCAGAACTTTCCCTCATGAGTCAGCCTCGCAGAGGATCACATTTTACCACCACACCACCCTGTGGCCCCCAATTTAGTTCTTAAAATGTGCAAATCTATAGGGTGTGTGTGCCCAAAATCCCAAGAGGAAAATGGAAGATTCGGCATGGCCATCTCTCTAGGCAG
Source organism: Tupaia tana (assembly GCA_026018925.1). Lineage (NCBI taxonomy): Eukaryota > Metazoa > Chordata > Mammalia > Scandentia > Tupaiidae > Tupaia > Tupaia tana. The sequence continues at coordinate 233,545,025 of JAKSZU010000001.1, forward strand.
TGATTTCTCACTCCCCCCCCCCCCCCCGTATGTCTCTCTGCCTAGTGCATGCACTCTCTGGCAAAACCAAAACAAAGAAGACCCTCAAATTTTCCTTTTTATTGTTATTAAATATTTTCTTTTGCAAATATTACAGTAGTTTTTTTAAGCTACCTCATAAAAGATCCATGCTCTTAAACCTGAGATAAATTTTTTTGTCAAAGTAATAAGAGCGTGATTTCACTTCTAGTTCACTTACCAGCCTGTTCCATAACCGGGGTGTTAATCTTGCTGTCAGATGAATACAATTAACGTTTGGACTCAATTTCTTCCTGTGCAGAAGAGAATTTCTATACTAAAAACCCACATAATTGTATCTTTTGCACACACTCTTTTCATTTGTGCCTAACCTAGCCCTTCACAACCTATAATTGTCCTGCTAAATAATGTTTTTTTTTTTTTTAAGATTTCATACTTCTAGATAACAAAATGATTTAGATTTAAAGCTGTAGAGGATAGTTTATTTTAAAAAGTGTATTATTTTAATTTTAATTTTATTCTTTTTGCTAAAGGGTGTGTGCACTTGCCAGAGAGAGACAGAGAGAGGGGGAAAGTGAAAAAGCACCTCCTAGGAAGGAGGGCCATGCCACAGTCCCTTCTCCATTCTCCTCTTGGGATTTTGGACATACTTGCTATACTTCTCTCTGTATGCCTGCTTTCTTCATTTTCTCTTTCTCAGCTTGCTTCTTGGTGAGAACATGACCCAATACAGTATATCCCCAGTACCCAAGTTTGTATATTCTTAGTTCAGCTGTCTAGCCAAGCAGACTAGCATCAATCACTTTGAACTCCTGAGAGAGGATCTGATTGGCATAGCACAGGTGATAGGTGTGCTCTTAGTCCAACCAGATACTGTGGTTTGAACATGCGTACCAAGGGCCTACCTAGAGCCTGGATGTTAAGATTGGAGGCTCTTAGATAGCTCAAAGTTTGCCTGTGCAGTTGCCATATTCCTTATCTTACCTAATAAGTAATATTCTTTCTGATTTTAGTCAGATTGATGGTATTTTTCACCTTTCAGAAGATGAGAAGCGACTATTTTCATTTATCAGGGGTGATTTAACTTGCAGAGCATTGGGGAGAAATTGTTCCCCTAAGAAGTAAAAGTGGAAGTGAATGAGGAAGATAGCAATCTAATGGCATGATCATTTTCTATGATGTATCAATATATGTTTTCAATCATCATAATAAAGAATGTTTAAAGGAATCGACACATACCTCAAGCAAAAAATTCCTTTATCACAGACAACACTGAAATGTGACCTCCTAATGATCTTTTACAAAGAAGTCTGCTGTTGCTTCTTTATCTACTCAAGGGTTAAAAGAGGAAATGCCTTTGGCAGGGATGTAGCATATTCCTGGCACACGGTTAGTAGCCAGTAGTATTTTGCTAATATTGTTTACTTAAAAATATTTATCAAAAATAATTTTCAGGTGGTTTTGGAATGAGTTACCAAAAAGTAGATAAACTTTTCTTCTCTTTTTTTTTTTCCCATAGGGTGCATGTACTCACTAGAGAGACAAGAAAGAGACAGAGAGGGAGAGAGACAGAAAGTGAGAAATCATGGGGGGATAGCTATGCTGCAATCCACTCACCTCTTGGGATTTTGAGCACACACATATACACACGCACCCAGCGTGAGTTTCAAGCCATTGAGTCCAGGACTTGAATTCCTGTCAGCCATGTGGGAGTCCAGCACCTTAACCACCACACCACCTCCTGACCCTCCTCTTTCCTCTTTTTACATCTTACCACTGTCTTGCATGTGTGAGATAACCAAAGACATCTATGATCTTTGGCCCTCTAGGAGATCAAAAATCTGTTAGGAGGGGCTAGATAATGATGTGGTAGTTAGGATCCCATATAGCTGATTGCATGGTTTGAATCCCATACCAGCAGCTTGAGAAACATACTGGGCGCACATATGTACATGCCCAAAATCCTGAGAAGAGAAAGGAGAAAGGACTGTAGCATGGCCATCCCCCCAGAAGGTGTTTCTCAGCCTCCCACCCCCATCTCTCTCTGTGTCTCTTTGGTAAGCACACATGTCCTACACCAACTTTTTAAAAAATACAATAAAAACAGGTAGGAGAAGTGGAATAAAAAGCAATGGGCATCACTCTGCCCTTGGTGCTCTAAGATCTCTACATGCTTTTGTCCGTTTCAGCCTTATTGGTTGAGAAGGGCAAATAGAGTTTATTGTCTCTGCGAACAATTAGAAGGTGAATCATTCCTACAATTTAAAATTCTTATTTTGCTAATATTTTCCCTTCAGAGAAGGTGGGAAGCTAGGAGTTCCACATATTTAAGGTGATTTAACCTTGCACTGAGATGCGTTGGGCAGAGAGAACATTAAAATAAAGCACAAGGTTAATGACTAAATTAGAGTTTTAAATGAATTTGATGTCTTTAAAGGACAACAAGAACCAAAGTGACTATATGTCAGTAAACTGTAATGCGAAAAAAAAAAAAAAAAAAAAGGCATGGTGGATAAAATAAATTATTCAAACATAGTTACGGTTGAGCCATAAGTAAGCATGATATAAGAAAAATAAAAGTTAAAAATGATAGTTGATAAGTGATATTTTACCAGTATAGCTTCATCATGAAATCATACTGTGTCATTTATTGACTAGTGGGCAATTTCTAGCGCATATATGATAGCATTAAAGCATTGAGTGTCTTCATAAAGTTGTGTGGAAGTCTGAACCTTAATATCTTAGACTAAAGGTACAGTAGAAGCAATCTGTAAGTAATATTTTAAGGTAATTGTTAAGTTTATGATAAATACAAGTGACAGGTCCAATGAAGATTATTGGCTAGCGTAACTGGGATGTCTAAGGGGGGATCTAACTGGTTTCCAACAATGTCAACATTGTTTCTGTCTCTTTCCATCTCTCTGCTTTGCTTTCCTCCTGTTGTTTTTATTCACAGCAGGTCAAAACCACGTGCTACCACATGGTAACTAAGTGGCTTCTCTGGTTTTTATCACTTAAGATCTTAAGAGGGCATGAGGGCCTTTCTTTTTCAGTAAGCCCAAAAAGAGCCTTGTGGCTCACTGCTTACCCCGTGGCAGGAATCCCAAAGGGAGATTGGGGCAGTTCTCCAAAGGAAAGAAAGGCCTCTGTTATCAGAAAAGGGGGAAGGATGTTGGATGGGCAAAAAGAACTCATGTCCACTAATATGTTACACAGTTGCACATCCTATAGCAAAACAAACAAACAAACACAAAACCCTTCAGTAACAAAAAAGAAATGATGACTTGAAATACTGTAGGTAGTGGAAGAAAAAAATTCAAGGTACTTTTTAATATTCTTTTTAAATAGTTCCCTCCAGGTTAGAACTAGTTACTACTTCCTCTTTCCTTCCACTGTATTTTATTTACCCCTCTACTCTGTCTCATGACTCTCTTCCATTGGGCCATCTTCCTGAAATGAGATGGAATCTTTGAAGAAAGAACTTTGCACTTGAGACTTCTGAGTCTTGTAAACTCATAAATCCTCATCTTTGGCTTAATGGTACTTAAAGCATTTTTAAAAAATATTTCGTTTTAGGTGATTACCAGCAGATATCCAAGGTTTTCTGACTTTATCATCCTCCAGATGCTTGCCAAAATCCACTCAGGCAACATATCCTGGAAATTTTTCCTGCTCCCTCTTTTAAAAATATATCTTGTTGGCATGGTGATTAAAGCAGCTGGATCCCACATGGCTGACTGTGCATTCCTAGATCTGGTGATTTGAAAAACACACCAGCAAGTAAATGCACCCTATAGCAAAAGGAAAAGAAAAACACTCCTGGCGCGTGTGAATGTGTGTCCTAAATCTAAGGAGAATGGAAGAGAAGGGATTACAACATGGACATTCCCCAAGGAAGTGTTTTCTCTCTTTCTCTGTCTCTCTTTCTGTTTCTCTCTGTCTCTGTCTCTCCAGTAAATGCACATACTCTATAGCAAACTATATATATATATATATATATATATATATATATATATATACACACACATATATATATAATATGTATATATATATGTGTGTGTGTGTGTGTGTGTGTATATATACATATATATATGTATATATATATGTGTGTGTGTGTGTGTATATATATATATATATATATATATATCTTTATATAGATAGTCTTTCTGGTACATCTCTGCTGCTTTTTATTTATTTAATTAGTTAGCTAGTTAGTTATTTTTAATTATTTAATTATTTTTCTAATTCAGATGGTCTGTGTACTCTCCAGAGATGGGAGGGACAGGGGGAAAAGACACCCCTCCCAACACAATGTGGCATGTTCAAGTGCAATTCTCTTTCCTTCAGTTCTCCTTTCCATCAAAACTTTGGTCATACACGCACACGTGCCCACTGTGTTCTTCAAGCCACTGGAGGCAGGATTCAAATTGTGGTCTGCCATGTGGGATCTGGCTCCCCTCACTGTTGAGCTATAGGACTAGCCCTAATTATTATTTTTAATTGTAAAATAACAAATTATACTTGTATATATATTTGTGGAGCACAAAGTGATGTTATGATGTATTAATACAATGTGGAATAATTAAATCAAGCTACCTAAGCTATCCATCATGTCAAATACTTACTACTTTTTGTAGTGAACTTTACTCAGAGATTTTGAAATGTATAATATAATTATTATTTACTATATTTACCACACCGTGCAATATATCCCAAAGTAAAAAACAAACAACTTACTCCTCCTGAGGCTTCATACCTTTTGACTGTCATCTCCCCACTCCCTTCTTTCACCAGCCTTTGATAACCACAATTCTACTCTCTGTTTCTTTGAGTTCAGTTATTCTAGAGTCTACATATTAGTTTGGTGCAAAAGTAATGGCAGTTTTTCATTGTTGAAATTTGCCATTTGTTATTGGATACATTTTTAAATAAATGTGGTTCTGTTATACTTTTTTCTTTTCCTTTTTTTTTTTTTTTTTTTTTTTTAAGTTTTTGCTATAGGGTGTGTGTGCTTGCCAGACAGACAGAGAGAGACAGAGGGAGAGAGAAGGAAAGTGAGAAATCACCCCTAAGGAGAGATGGCCACACCATAATTGCTTCTCCTCTAGGGTCCTCTTGGGATTTTGGACACATGCACACATGCTACCAGCTTGATTTACAGGCTGCCAGGCCCGGGACTCAAAACACAAAACCTACCATATGGGAATTCAGTGCCTTAACCTCCATGCCACCTGCTGGCCCATTATACATCATTTTAATACACATTTCTTGCTTTACGTTTTTCTGCTAATAGCTTATTACTTGCTGTTTATTTTATATGTATTTTAAACTATGGAAATAATGATAGACAAAAGCAAACTCAAGTGATTTTCTTATGTGAGTTCAAAATGGGTCATAAGCAAGAAAGACAACTAGCAACATCAATGCTTTGGCCCACGGATTGCTACTCTAGCCATTGAAACTGACAATAAGCAATGATCAAAACTGATCCTCTTACAACTAGAGGAGAAATTGCCAAAGAACTCAGCATTGACAATTCTATGGTCATTAAGCATTTGAAGCAAATTGGAAAGGTGAAAAGCTTGATAAATGGGTGCCTTGTGAGCAAACCGAAAAATGTTTTTAAATCCTCATTTTGAAGTGTCATCTTCTCTTTTTTAAAAATCTTTTTTAGAATTATTTAATTTAATTTTATTTATGATTTTTAAAAATAATTTGACGAGAGAGAGAGAGAAAGAAAGAGAGGAAAAGTGAGAAAGCAAGTCTCCAGGTCTGGGACTCAAGCCGTTGTTGGCCATGTAGGAGTCTGGTGTCTTAACCACTACTCCATCTGCTGACCCCAAAGTGTTGTCTTCTCTTATTCTATGCAGCAACAATGAACTATCTCTCAATTAAATGGTAACATATTATGAAAAGTGGATTTTATATGATGATTGGCAATGACCAGCTCAGTGGTTGGACCAAGAAGTTCCAAAAGGATTTCCTGAAGCCAAACTTGCACCAAATAAAGGTCATAGTCACTGTTTGGTGGGGTCTGGTCCACTACCGCTTTCAGAATCCCAATGCAACTATTATGTGAGAAGTATGCTCAGTAAATTGATGAAATACACCAGAACTGCAGTACCTACAGCAAGCATTAGTCAACAGAAAGGGCGAATATTTCTCTACAACACCTGAATGTATATCACACCACCACTGCTTCAAAAGTTGAAAGTATTGAGCTACCAAGTTTTGCCTAATCTGCCATGTTCACCTGACCTCTTGCCAACTGAATATCACTTCTTTGAACCTCTCGACAACTTTTTGCAGAGAAAACTCTTCCACCAGCCAGTAGCATATATAAGATACTTTCCAAGAGTTCATCAATCCCAAAGCATGGATTTTTACACTACAGGAATAAACACATTTATTTCTCATTGGCAAAAATGTATTGATTGTAATGTTTCCTATTTTGATTAATAAAGATGTGTTTGTGCCTAGTTAGAATGATTTAAAATTCATGATCCAAAACCACATTTGCTTTTGCACCAACCCAATATAAGTGCAAGCATGCATTATTTGTCTTTCTGTGCTTGACTTTATACTTACTCCATCCACATTGAAGACAATGACAAAATTTCAATTTTTTTAATGACATAGTATCTTACTCTCTCTCTCTCTCTGTGTGTGTGTGTGTGTGTGTGTATGTATATGTGTATATCACATTTTCTTTATGCATTCATCTAATGGTAGATACTTAGGTTGATTCCATAATTTTGCTATTATAAATAGTGCTGCAGTGAATGTGGGAGTGAAGATATTTCTTCAACATACTGATTTAAAATCTTCTGGGTAGGTACCCAAATTCTATTTTTAGTTTTTTTGGAGAATCTCCAGTTTTCTACAATGGTTGGACTAATTTACATTCCTATCAACAGTTTACAAGTGTTCTTTTTTTTTATTCACATCCACACCAACACTAATGTTTCCCTTTTTTATAATACCCATTCTGAATTGAGTGAGGTGATATCGCATTGTTTTTGTTTGCATTTTACTGATGATTAGTGATGTTGAATATTTTTTCATATATTTGTTAGCCATTTGTATGGATTCTTTTGAGAAATGTCTATTTAGGGGACCAGCAGTTAACGTAATGGCTGTGTCGCTGGACTCCCACGTAGTCAACCGCGTTTCACGTCCCGGACCCAGTGGCTTAAACTCACGCTGGGCGCGTGTGCGTGCGTGTCCAAGATCCCAAGAGGAGAATGGAGGAGAAGGGATTGTGGCGTGGCCATCCCCCCTGGGGGGGGATTTCTCGCTTTCTGTCTCTCTGTCTCTCTCTGTCTGGCGAGCGCATACACCCTATAGCAAAAACCTCTCAAAAAAAAAAAAAAAAAGAAATATCTATTTACATCTCTCATCCATTTTTTAAATTGGATTTTTTATAGAGTTGTTTGAATTCATTATGTATTTTGGATATTAACCCCTTATCAGATATATGACTTAGAAATATTTTTTCCCAACCAACAGATTGTCTCTTGACTGTTTTCTTTGTTATGCAGATCATTTAAATTTTGATGTAAGCCCATTTGTCTATTTTGCTTTTGTAGCATTTATTATTAAGGTCAGGTCTGAAAAAATGATCACCCAGACCAATGTCATATAGTTCTTCCCCTCTCTGTCTTTTATGATGGGTTCAGAATTCAATTTTGAAAATGGTGTCTAATTTAATGGTCCTTCAAACCTCACAAAAGTGTTTCACAAAGATCCTATATTTGTCCTTGGATATGTGCAGAAAATAGATTAAAACTCATTTTCTATATAATTTATTTGTATCATCTTTTTCCAAAACAAATTTAAGGTGACTTTATCTTTGACATAGTAATCTAACCCATAACATTAAAAGGCCACAAGGACAGAAAGAGAATTTTCCAAGATACCCTAAAGCACAACTTCATTTGATACGGTTTCCTAACCTAGAATATAATCAGAAAGGCACCAATTCCTTTTTGCCATTGTTTGTTGTTAAGCAAAAATTTTGCATTCTTCCTCTTCTGTTTCTTTTCATAATATGTAGCTCCATGTCCCAGTCACCAAACCCAAAACATGGGAGTCCACCTAACATTCTCGCCTCTCTATTGCCTCTTCCCTTTAACATCTTCTCAACCATCAAGGTGTCCTCTTCAGTACAGGTTTTGTCCAGCTCTACATCTAGTGTCTAAATTTGCATCTTGAATTTTTCTTACCTGGACTAGTCCAGCGATTCTGCTCTATGGTTCTTCACCCCCCTTCTGCAGCCTGGCCCAAGTGTTGTTACTCTTGTATTTGATGTCCATCAGTGTCTTTTTACTGTCTGTTTTAGTCCAAACTCAGCATGCTCACAAGGACCTCAAGAATTTGGCAGCTGCTGAGGTCTCCAGCCATACGTCTCTAAATGTTTTCTCTCTCAGCCTCGTTTCTCCATCACCCCTCTTCACAGACACGTGCACAAGAGCCATTGTGAATTACTTAGAGTACCTCTCATGGTCTAGACCATTTCATGTTTAGGAGGCTTGGAGGTTACTTTTGCTGCTCCTCTGCCTATAATTTATCCTTTTGTCATGCCCTTCTTCCATCCCCCCAGAGCTGGCTCAACTTCCAGGACTTAACCAAAGTGCTACCTCTTTTCTGAAGCCTTTTTCACAACTCACCCTCAGTAAGAATCAAGCATTTTCTTCTTGTGTTCCCTTCCATGCTTCATAGTCCTTAACATAAAATTTTTTCATGAATTGTTTGCAATACTGTTTGCCTTTACTAGACTGAAAGATCATGGGGACAAAGTCTAAGTCATACTCCTTCTGTTGTTTCCAGCACAAAGAATTGTACCTGACACCTTATCAGTGCTACATAAATGTTGGTTGATTCACTGCATACATACATGCATGAAACAGTAACAGTTTAGAAAATTTTTTTAGCAGCATTCCTTTACTACCTGTAACTTTGAGGAAATAGATTTAGCTGCTCCACAAAATTGTCAGAACCTCTTGTATTGCAAAGATTTGGGTTTAAGAAGCAGCCTTGTGAATAGCAGTAGATTCAGCTTATGGTAGTTTCAGCTACCGATGTTAGTAGCCTTTGTTCTTTGTGTGGTTCAAAGGGCTGAACCTCACTTTTGCTCTTTATTATAACACCATACACAAAAAGGTTGTATGGGAATTTAAGGCAGAGGCTATTTCTGTGGTTTAGGAGAGGACTTTTTAGCATTTGATAGCCTCATCTTTATGGAACAATTTTTAGATGCACCTCATCAGTACAGGAATGAAATAAATGAATTTGCTCAATATTATAGCAAGGTTCTGAGAATATACAGGGCAAGAGAGAAGTCAAGAATTGAAGAATGCTGGCAAAATCAGCAAGTACAAAGTGACCATTGCATGGTTCATGCTCCAGGAAGGCACAGACAAAAGTTAAATGACAAGGGTTTATTGTCCAGAGTTCTTAATGTCACTGAAATTAATATACATGCCTTTTGTGCAGGTTCTAGTGATAAATGTAGACTAATTTTTTTTTTTTTAATTTAACAAACATACAAAATACTCTGCAAAAGCACAATTTCTTTAGGCCTACCATGGGAGCATGAACAGTTGGTAATGGTTGAAAAATGAAGAAGTTCATTCATGACTTCATGTTCAGGGAAAGCTGTACAAAGGCATTTAATTTTGAATAAGTGGATTGTGGTAGAATCACAAGGAATATTTAAGTTGTAAGCTACTAGGCCTACTATACATTTTTTTTAAAATAGCAATTAAAGATGAGCATTGCCTTTGTCTCATAGTTTAGATTTGGAATCAAATCAATCTTTTCTTTTAAAGTCCAGATAGCAAATATTTTAGGTTTTGCTAAAATATTCACATGGTCTTTGGTGCACCTACTGAACTCTGCTGTTGTGTTGTGAAAGCAGCCAAATATGAGCGTAGCTGTGTTCCAATAAAACTATTTATGAGCACTGAGATTTGAATTTTATATAATGTGCATGTCACAAAATAACTATTTTTCTTCTGTCTTTTTTTTTTTTTTTTTTGGAGAGGTTTTTGCTATAGGGCACGTGCGCTCGCCAGACAGACAGAGAGAGACAGAGAGACAGAAAGTGAGAAATCATCCCCCAGGGGGGATGGTCACACCGCAATCCCTTCTCCTCTGTTCTCCTCTCAGGATCTTGGGCACGCACACACACGCGCCCGGCGTGAGTTTTAAGCCACCGGGTCCAGGACACAAACTGCAGTCGACTACGTGGGAGTCCAGCGACATAGCCATTACACTAACTGCTGGTCCCTCTTCTGTCGTTTTTGAAAACTAGTTTAAAATACAAAAACTATTCTTAACTCTTAGACCATATAAAAACAGCAGATAGATTCATTTGGAGCACAGGCTAAAAGGGCCTTGGCTGATTATCGTTGTGCAATCTTGGTCTTGGGCTTTTTGGACCTGATTAGCTGAAAAGGAATAAGCTAGGATGTTTTGCCTTCTGTGTAAGGCAGGGGACTTCTCCTTTTTCTACATTTTTCATATCAGAGGGAGCTAGGTTGATATCCACTGAAACACTGAAGAGCCAAATTGCTCACCTTGTGTTTTTCAAAGTGTTAAAGGCTACTCCACATTTCAGACAGCCCAGGTGATGAGTGAGCCTTGTGTTTTCCATGAGGAATGCTATCCTTTAAGCATCTGTAAACCAGTCATACTCATGCATGGAAAGGCTAAGTAAAATCTATTAATATCCTAGCTGGAAAGAAAACTATAAAATTACACATATATGCAAGCTTGTGTGTATTTGGCAGTTCAAAGTGTAGTCAGCAAAAAAAGCATACATGCTATTGCACTGGGAGGAAATCGGTGTCTTTGAAATCAAATACCCTGCCATTGGCATATCCAAGCTTAAAACCCGGCTGTAGCTTTTAGCTTCCACCACATGTTTACATTGGAAATCTCTCTGTGCGCATATAGAGTTTGTTCTCTTATGAAATCATGTCTCTAGGGAAGGATAATTTAAAGCCATTTCCGTTTGTTATGTCTGAGCTGAACTAGACTATTAGGGCTTGTTAACGCTGGATAAACTTGAGCCCTATAACTGCCTTCAACTGCAGATTATAGAATCTGTCCAACAAATTGCATTCTGATGTTTTCAGAATGATAGATAAGCAAGTACGGGCCTTTTAATTTATTTTCTATCACCATGGTTGTCTTAGGCATCACAGTGGTGACTTGCATGCTTTCTTGATAGAGCAGAGATGATATGCCTCTTGGATGGGCCCAATCCAGAAGTAGTTGAGACACTAAACTGTATCTGCATGTTACTGTAGCAAAGTGAGCAAAGTCTGGCAGTCAGAAAAATGGCTAGCAAAGCATCTTTCTTCAGTGTCTCCCTCCCCCAGTCTCAGCATAAATCAGTGTTAGGTTCACTGAAGTATCGTGTGTGGTCTGCATTTAGAAATATCATTTGAAATTGTACTGTGGCAACCATGAGACAGATGGATAAACTGAGTTTTCTTTAGACTAGTATTAAATAAATAGTATTAAGTGAAGATGGCCATTTTCCCTGGCTTAGTGAAGAGAACGTGATGGTTGCCCCAGGATATCTAACTGCCCCGACCCCATTCGTCAAACCCACTAAGCACACTTAGCTAATGCTCATGCATTTGACATGTTGTCCATCTCTGTTTTAGACAGTGGGATGTTACAAGTAGGAATAGTATCCATTTTCTTTTTTGTGAAAGAGTTGGGCAGAACTGCCAGTAGAGCTTCAGTAAAGTCCTAACTGGGATGTCTGAGCAGCAGTGTGAGGGTGCAGCATGGTGTTCCCTAACCTTAGAAAAGGAACCCTTCCTGCATGGCTCCGTTGAATTCAGTTCTTTTTCATAAACTGGTAGAAGGTACTGACTTAGCCCTGAGTTTAGGGACAGAGGTGGTGTGGTAGGATAAAGAGACAAATAGAACATGGACCCCGTCTAAGAGACTGTGTCTACAAATCACCCTAATCCAGAAGTTAAGGGCAGACAAAGGACAGTGGCATTTGAATTAAGAAAGGAGGTTTTATCTAGCAAGAGAGACAAGTATCCACTAGACTAAGGAAGCAGCATGAAAAAAATTCCAGAAGTAGAAAAGTACAGAATGTATCAAGAAAGTATTAGAATAATTTATTTCTTTGCTTCCTTTATTCAATAATTATTTATTGTCTCTCTTTCCTTTATTCAATATTTATTATTTATTTACTTTTAGAGGTTTTTGCCTTAGGATGAGTGTGCTTACCAGAGAGAGAGAGACAGACAGACAGACATAGAAAGTGAGAAATCACCCCGCCGGGAGGGATAACCCCACTGCAATTCCTTCTCTTCCATTCTCCTCCCAGGATCTTGGGCATGCACACATGTGCCTAATGTGATTTTCAAGGCGCCAGGTCCAGGACTCAAACTGTGGTCAACCATGCGGGAGTCCAGCGACATAGAGCTACAACATTTGCTGGTCCCTTTACTCAATAATTATTTAGTAAATAATTATTTAGCAACTGCCTTTGGTATACCAAATAATCATGGCCCTGCCCACACAGAGATACAGTCTAGGAGAAGAATAGCCATGGCTAGAAGAAGTCAAAGTGAATAACAAATTACAGTACTGATCCTTACTTCAAAGGAGCGGGGTGTATTGGCTAAGAGAGAGCATCGCAGGAAAAGCAAACATACTTTGCAGGCCTTTGCTTAAGAGCTGTCCTGCAACTTGAAGGGAGTGTAGGCCCTGATTAGAGGAGAGCATTACATGGAGAGGAGTCGGGGGTACACAGCAGTGTAGGAGACTGCACGACAATGAGGACATGTGCAGTGTTCAGCTGATAGAGTCAGGGAGCAGACCACAGTGGGGTGTTTGTCTTTATTCTAAGGGTGAAGGAAGGCCACGGATCCATTTCAAACAAGGAATGGGGTAAAATGATCAGATTTGCTGGTTGGGAAGACCATGCTAGCTGTAGTACAGAGAATGATTACAGGAGTACTGAGGGAGTCCTGATGACTGGGATATGTGGTTGTTTGCACTAGGATAATAGGGTTGCGAATGAAGAAAGGAAAATAATTTAAGGACTAATCATGAGTTTGGCTATGGAGAGGTGGATTTGAGGTGCCTTTGAGACACTGAGAAGATATACCAGGAAGATATAGGAACCTGGAGGTCAGTGAAGAATTTAAGCATGAGATAAATATTTGAGTCATCTCCCTGTAGATGATAATTGAACCACGAGTGTAGATAATTAAATATTGGTTGAACAAATAAATGATAGAATTAATTAATGGAAGACTTTGGATGAGAAGAGAGCATAGGATGAGAAAAGGGCTTAAACAGCATGTTGGGCTGTATTTCTGTAATTATTAATTGTCATTTGTGAGGAGGGCCAAACTGAATCTTTTCTCCAGCTCTGATGTCTCATTATTATTATTATTATTTTAGTTTTTGCTGCAGAGAGCATTCACTTGCTGGTGAGAGACAGGGAGAGTAGGATGGAGAGGTGAGAAATAACCACCCAGAGGAGATGGCCACACCACTTCTCCTCTAGTCTCCTCTTGCCCAGAGTGTATTTGAAACCTCTGGTCCAGGACTCAAACCTTGCAGCTGGCCATGTGGGATCCAGCACCTTAACCTCCATGCCACTTGCTGGCCCTCTTTGGACATTTCTCATGCTTTTAATTATTAGCATTGTCAAAGAGCAAATCAAGAGCAAAGAGCCCCTCCTGAGTCTCTTGCCTAGCCTCTCCTTTTCTCTGTTGTTTTTCTTAGATGCAGGATGAACGTATATTCCAATTTCTGAGAGTAGTCTGGCTTGATGGTATCTTGGAATTCTGCCCATAGTACCATTGTCTCTTTAAAAAGTTTCGAAGCTGAATTATGGTCACCCTACTTAACCCCATAGAGAAAGATAAAATAATGCATTGGTGGTAATGGTGATTCATAGAGGACTGAAATATATCATGATCTGCATTAAAGTGAGAGGATATGAGCTAGAAGAGCTCCTTCCTTGGTATTTTGTCCCAGGGGCTGGACTGGGCCTCGGGGTGGGTAGGGATAGGGCTGGGGAAGCAGAAGGGAGTACTCATGTAAGAAGCTGGAATTGGGGCTAGGTCACTGCCACAGCTGCTGTGCCTATCATTTCTCCCATTCCTTCCTCTCTTTATAACCAGATCTGCCACAGGAGACCAGATTGGCACTTGAGCAAGATGAGATCAAGGACCAGGGTTGAGGAAGTGTGTTTCCAAGCAGCTGTGGTATCAACAGTAGAGAGGATAAAAATTTGGAGGCAGAGGTGGAGCTAGATTATAACAACAGAGGATGGAGTGTTAGGGGAGGGACCTGGGCAGTTGTTGTCTAGTGATTGTTAAGAGCAAGGGAGTGCAGAGGATTCCACGTTTCATTTAAAAGTTTTCTGAAAAGTTGCCATTTTGGGGCATGACCCAGGACAATCTTACCTTTGTGCACATAATTATGCTATTAGAGCTTTCTGAGCAGCATAGGACACCCAACTGGTGTAATCACGTGGGGTACCCCTAAGCCCATGGGTCTGTAAGGGATATACTTAAGTCACATGTACACACTAGGAACTACCTGTGATGTTAAGCAAACAAACACATCATTCTTTCTTATCATCACCTCTGTGAGACAAAAAACAATTTATAAGTGTTAACTACTAAGTAGTATTTTCTTGCCAAAGAGATTACTTGTAAAGTAATAAAGAACATTAGAAAGATAGTCATTACTATTTGTGGTTTATATAGGCATTATGCTTATTATGAGAACTTTTGCATATGTTTATATGCCCATGTGCATGTGCAAAAGAAAACACCCCTAATGGTGCCTCTGTCATGCTATAATCCTTTTTCCTCCCGTCTCTATCTTGTCAGGATTCAAACCCCTGTTGGCCATATGGAATCGAATTCCTCTGCACAATATTTAACCACTGTGCTAATAGACTTGGCACAAAACAATGTTCTGGGTTTTTTTAAATAATTATTTTATTTTATTTTATTTATTCATTCATTTATTTTAATTTGACCAGAGAGAGACACACAGAGAGAGTGAGAGAGAGAGGGAGGGAAAGTGAGAAAGCAAGTCGCCAGGTGGGAGTGTCCAGCGCCTTAACCATTACGCCACCTGCTGGTTTTAAACTAGAAAAATGAATTTTGTCACTCTTGAGTACTCACAAGCTAAAATTCCAAAGATCTTATGTTGTTTGGTGGGGAACATGTTAGGTTGACCTTCAGGAAGCTGTGATCTAGCCTCTGGGGTCAGTCATTTCCATTCAAGTAAGGAAGTGAAAAAATGGTGGACTCAAATCTGAATTTCAGTTCGGAGTTCTGTTTCAGGTTCTGATGTCCAAAACATGTATGTGTAAGCCCCTTGGCTTCAGTGTGACTCAGTTTTCCTTTCCATAAAAGGAGACAATAATCCCAATAGGAGAGTAATATCTGCATACCTTTCAGCATTTAGCAAGAGTTCCAGTGACACAGCTTTCTGACTGTTGCAGGAACTGTGATACACAGTGACAGGGACTCCAGTTTGTCATTGGAGGGGTGCAGACCCCCTAATGGACCTTCTTAGGCACATTGAAGGTGGCACTCCTGCTTTGGAGTAACTGGTGCAAATGTGCTTTTTACATACCATGTCTCATATTACCTGTTTTCAAAAACAACTCTTTCTGTTTAACAATTTGTATTGTATGAAGAAATATTCATGAAAATTTTATTGAGGGGTATCTTATCTCCAATGCAAGTAAGTTGAATATTTAAAAAGTCATCTTAATATTCTCTAGAACCCAGGTGATTTGCCTGTAATGTTTATCTTCTTGTTCTATTACCAGCTTCATTTTGATTCAGGAAACAACAGAAAATAAAGTGAATCTTGGACTTGTAGGTCTACCATAGTCTCCAATTTTATTTAATCCACCTGCATGCATCCTAGGCATTTTCATCCACCTACTTCTATTCTCAACATTACAGCTCTTTTTAATATCAACAGGGCCACAAGTATCTTTCTGGTAAATACGTCCTCAGAACCAGACTAAATTTCATGGGATTTGCTAGTCCTGTTTGAGATTGTTCCAGTGGTATGGGAGTTTTCACTTCACAAATGAAAATAGACTTATTGTTATTTTTGGTTTTCTAATTTTAAAAATTACTAAAAGTATAAGAGAAAAGTCCATTTAAATCATACTGCTGAGAGAAATGACATTTTAGTGAGCAACTCTTTAGATAGATCTCATAATTTGCATATTAAACTCACATATGCCATTTTAGGAAAATGAGATCACACTGTACTTGCTAGTTTGACATTTTATTTCATTAAGCAGTCTGTTGTGGACAACTCCATGTCCATAAATAAAGAATGACACCTGTAATCATATTGGCGACACAATATTCCATTAAATAGGTGTACATAATCCGTTCATGCATTGCTTAAATTTTGGTCATTTAGGCATTTGTTTGTTTTTTTAACTATCATTAAAAACTTATAATGGGGGGGGGGACCAGCAAGTGGCATGGTGGTTAAGGTACTGGATACTCCCACTTGGCCGACCACGGTTCGAGTCCCAGACCTGGTGGCTTGCTGTGTGTGTGTGTGTGTGTGTGTGTGTGTGTGTCTGGTCAAATTAAAATAAATTAATTAATATGGGGTTGGTAGGTGGCGTGGTGGTTAAGGGTGCTACACTCCCACATCACCAACCACAGTTCAAGTCCTGGACCTGGCAGCTTGCTTTCTCACTTTCTCGTTCTCTCCCCCTCCCCCCAGATCAAATTAAAATAAATAAATTAATTAAAGTTAGATAACATAATTTTAAAAAATATAAAATAAATGAATGAAAAAATAAAGAAAGAATTCTCTAAAAAAATTAATAATGGGGACCAACAGATGCCATAATGGTTACACCACTGGACTCCACAGAGTCAATTGTGGTTCGAGTCCCGGAACCAGTGGCTTAAAACTCACCCCAGGTGCATGTGCGTGCATGCCAAAGGCCAGAAAGAATAATGGAGGAGAAGGGATTGCGTCGTGACCATCCCTTCTGGGGGGGGGGGGTACTTTCTCATTTTCTGTCTGTATCTTTCTCTGTCTCTCCAGTGGGCACATGTGTCCTATAGCAAAAATCTCTATTAAAACAAAAACAAAAACAAAACATTATAATGAATGTTCTTTTACATCCAGATTCCCAACTTGCCTAATTATCTCCTTAGTATATATTCATAAAGTGATATTGTAGGTTCTATAAGGGTTTCAACTTTTGTGTGTATAAGAAAGCCTTTCAAAAAGTTCATGAAAGGGAACCAGCAGTTAGCGTAATGGCTATGTCGCTGGACTCCCACGTAGTCGACCGTGGTTTGCGTCTCGGACCCGGTGGCTTACAACTCACGCCAGGCGCGTGTGCGTGCGTGCCCAAGATCCCGAGAGGAGAATGGAGGAGAAGGGATTGCGGCGTGACCATCCCCTCTGGGGGGTGATTTCTCGCTTTCTGTCTCTATGTCTCTCTCTGTCTGTCTGGTGAGCGCACGCGCCCTATAGCGAAAAACTTCTCCCAAAAAAAAAAAAAAAAAAAAAAAGTTCATGAAAAAGGCAAATTATGGGGAAAAAGATCTATGCATGAACTGCACAATTTTTTTTTGCACCAAAATAAACTTATACTTTTATTTCATTTTCCACACATTAAGTACTCTGGCAGTACCACACTACCCATCAGAATGTACCAACCCTCCTGCCTGTCTGTAGAGCTTGTGAATTGTTCATCCTCTTCACTGCCTCCTACACTGGTGGTTAGTAGTTCTCAATCTTCATGAATCTTTTAAGTGAAAATGATGTTTTATTGTTGCTTGTGTTTGCTTTTGTTTGATTACTGGAGAGATGGAACATTTTTTTCCTATACGTCTCGGCCATTTGTATTTCTCCTATGGTTACTTGCTTGTTTGGCCCTGCCTCAAAGCTTTGGGAGTGTTATGGTCTGGCTAGTTCATGGAATGCAGGATCTGGGCTGTAAATCATTCTTCAGTTAGACTCTTTGATACGAAAGCCTATGGTAAAGATATTTTAAAAAATCACTAGAAAAATATTTTGAGAATATCCTGTTTTATAATTAACTATACCATGGAGTTTGAGTAACCTTAACCAAAGAACAAATTCACAATGCTAGCTGGAGACGTGCCAGTCTCAAAGGCGGGACTGGACTTTGCCCCAGCAAGTAGTGACAGAATTGTGAATTGTCGGAAACCTCTCTAGATTCACACCACCTGCAGAGGAGTCGCTGCAACAGCTGAGCTTGCCCCACCTGCCTGAAGCTGCCATGGGCCGCCTCTCTGAATTTTATGATGCGTCTGAAATTGAGTTTTACTGCATCCTCCCTCCACCTCACGAGAAACCATGGGAGGAAAGAAAAACAGAACCCACCGAGAGGAACAAGCAAACCTGTCCGAGGGTGGGGAATTGGCCACTCCATAAGGCAGCAGGAGAGAAAACTACAAAAGACATAAAGCACACCTCGCTTTAATCCCTTCCATCCGCCCCAACCCCCAGAAAGCTCATAAAGTCTCCCTTTCTGGGTGATTGGATTCCTTTAGCTCTGGGGCAAGCAGGGTGTTTTGTTGTTTTGGGAAAGGGCTCTAGGGAACTGGGCAAAAGGAGAATGGCAATCACTGGGGGAAAATGAAAACCAAGTCCTCTCTCTTCTTGCTTCAAGGTAGTGAGTGAGTTGTAAACACAAACAGCTGCCTGGAGCTCACCGTAGGGTGGGGGTAGGGGGCAGCCAGGCCAAGTCAGCTGTCTGGAAGCCAGGCTCAGCAATTCCTAATGACACTTAGGTCCCTTAGAAGCCATGCTTATCTGCAAGGTTTTTTTTTTCAACTTGGAGGACTCCTCTTGGCTAACTCAAAGGAATCATTTCGAATGCTGCTGACAAAGTATTGCTCAAAGCCTTGTGTGGTGGTGGTGGTGGTGAGGGGGGGTGTTTGTCTCTCTAAAAAGAGTGGTCCTTCTTCTCTTTCAGTATTTAGGAGCTGGAACTGTCCTTTCTTTTCTCTAGAAATAGAGATCAATCCTTTCAGACACTGAAAGAACAGAAAAAAAAATGTCCTCCATGTTGTCTTTGGTCTGGATACTTTTTGCTTTTCTGCTTTTGACCTTTTGCAGTGTTTTCAGGGTGCAGGGGAACTCAGCCTAGTCAGCCTGCACTGGACTCTCCTGTAGTCTGTAGTTATCCCAAGAAATGAGGCTGAACTAAGTGAAGTCATTGCTCTTACAGATTTAAAATTGTTGAATATCACCATATCAAATGGTTCAAAATAGTACAGTACCTCTATCAGAGGCCATAGAAGATGCCTATAAGATTGCCTGGAATTATTGTGAGAATTAATACATATAATGTGTATAAAGGACCTCTACTGCCTGGTACATAGGGAGTTCTCAAAAAAATAAGTTCGCTCATGTTAATTTGTATTAATCAATGGCTGGGATAGTAAAATTCCAAAATGGGAGTGAAGCAAGAGAAATACATTAATTAACATTAATAATTGTTGCAGTAGCTACTATGAGCCAAGTACTCTGTTAAGAATTTTTCAGATTTTAACTCATTTGTATGAATTAATTTGCATTGCAATTTGATGATGTGGGAATTATCATTAGGCCCATTTTGTAGGTAAGGAAGCAGAGACAGAGTTTAAATTGGGGAACTTGGGTTAGAATTTATAGGGTGTACATTCTTTGCTCATCATTGTCACTACCCTGAAAAAAAGTAAGCATTGATTTTTTTTAAAGAATTATTTATTTAATTTTATTTGTTATTTTTATTTTAATTCACCAGAAAGAGACAGAGAGGGGAAGTGAGAGAGCAAGCCACCAGGTCCAGGACTCGAACTGTGGTCAGCTGTGTAGGAGTGCCTCCACCACCACACCATCTACTGGCTCGTGCATTAATTCTAAAAGCAGCATAAGAGTAATGTAGTATATTCAGTTCCTACTCATCCTTATCTCTAGTTTGTATTTTCATGTGGATAAGTGTATTTGTGAATGATAAATGTCAGCAGTGTTTTTGCACAGTTCTAGGCACCACCAAGAGGAGGGAGCCTATTTGTGTTCCTAGTAAATAAATCAAATGGGGAGAATATTTGTGCACCAAGCCTAACTCTCTCAAACTAGTATTTCCCAGCTGTCAACTTGGTTTTTGTGCCACGAGTTGAGACTATTTCATGCATAAGGAAATATTTTTGGTACAAAATAGGTTTTCATATTCAGCAAACTTACCCTGCTGGTTACTCTTGAGACTCCAAAACACTACGTCTCCCTGTTTTATAGAGGCCAAAACAAATTCCATGGATAAACCAAAAAAATAAACAAATTTTTTTAAGAGACAGTCTCATTGTGTTGAGATTCTCCTCCTCAGCCTGCCAGCTGGGACTACAGATGTGTATCACTGTACCTGACTGTGATTTTTTTTTTAAAATTTTTAAAATAATGTGTTCCCCTTTATTCACAATAGAATGTGTGCACATGATGGGGGTGGAGAGGGAGGGAGAGAGAGTAGTGTTCTCTAGAGGGTCCAGTGACTTTGAATCCCCTTCCTCTAGTCCTCCAGCCCATCAGACCATGGCAGTTGTGCATATGTCCAGCATGTTTCAGGCTGACCTGACTGAGGATTCGAACTGCAGTCATGGGATCTGGCTTCTCTTGAGCAGTGTATTACTGCTGTGTCACAGAGCCAGCCTCCGATTCTTTTTTTTCTTTTTTGGAGAGGTTTTTGCTACAGGGTGCATGTGCTCGCCAGAGAGACACAGAGAGACTGAGAGACAGAAAGTGAAAAATCACCCCGCAGCGGGGATGGCCACGCCACAATCCCTTCTCCTCCATTCTCCTCTCGGGATCTTGGGCACATACGCACACGCGCCTGGCATGAGTTTAAGCCACTGGGTCTGGGACTTGAACCGCAATCGACTAAGTGGGAGTCCAGCAACATAGCCGTTACGCTAACTGCTGGTCCCACCTCCGATTCTTTTTTAGCAGAGTCTTGCTATGTTTTCCAGGCCAGCCTCAAGCTAATGGTCCTCCTGTCTCAGCCTCCCAAGTCACTAGGATTCCAGGTGAGCACCACCATACAGACATTTAGGTTAAACCAGGAACCAAAACCACGCCTCCCATGTTGTTTCAACCTGGGAAGCATAGTGCACCACTGCACCTGGGCCGATAAACAGAACTTGAAATTCTAGTATTTTCAGAAACTGATACTGTGCATAGAGTAAATGATGAGTTTAGATGATTAAATATTCAATAAAAATAAATGTATTCACCTATGTATTTCCATAAAAAAATTCAAGCATATATAAAAGGAATTTTATATGAACTATATGATATTTATATGTTGATACATAGTATTTTCTTTCAGTTCTCTTGTTCGTTTTCTGTTTCTCCACCGCAGAGACACTCGTGTGCAGGCCTGAGCCAGGCAGGCGTCTTTACTCCAGAGTGTGGTGCTCTCCTCTCCTCTCTTCTCCTCTCCTCTCCTGTGCCCACTCTGTTGTTTCCCATCTTTTGTTCTCACTGTCACCACAGTTGACATAGTTCTGTGGCTTCATCAGGAAGCCTGGGGGCTAGTGTCATGTGTGACATAAAATGTGATGCTCTAACACAATGTTTCTCCCACAAGGGAGAGCTGGAAATAAATCAGCAGGGAGTGTATGTGTGAAAGCAAATATGAGTGTGTGTGTGTTTGTGCACGTGCCAAAGGTAGAGGTGCCAACCTAGTAAGACTCAGGGTATGCCCATGTGTAAGACAGAAATCAATCATCTGCTCCGTTTTAGAGAGAGACTGGGAGAAGAGGGTGTTAGGGCCCATGGCAGAAAGTTGTGAGGGGGAAGGTGCAGTTCTGGCTGGGCCGTCCGCCTGGTTTTCCACCTGTGCCCTGAGCCAGAGTGAGGCCAGCGGTGGGCTTCCTTCTGCAGTGCCGGCACAGCGTGTGGCAAAGTAGATGTCTGTGCAGCGCGTGCTTTCCTTTGCTTCGCCATCTTCCCTCACCATCACATTCACCCTTAAGCTCTTCCTCCTCCTGCCTCCATCTTCCTCTCTCCCTGGATTGCCCTTGTCTCTTGTCCCCTGCACCCTCCCCCTGCTGTCCAGCTCGGCCCTTCCTGCTCTATTCTGCCCTCCCTTTCTCTGCTCCCACTCACTTGTCTTCGCCCCAAAGAGCCCTCTCTTGACTCAAGACACCCATGAAACAGAGTGAGACAGTAGCAGGCACCAGGCACTTTGTGGGGAGGCCAATTAGAGGCCAGATCGAGCAGGGCGAGCAGCAGGATGCCCAGAAAGACGCTTTGCTCCTGGGGAATGGGAGCCTAATCCCGTTACAGGCTGGATAGGGAGTCCTGGGGCCTACAAGCCTCCTTCCCGCTGTGCCTGGAGGGCTATCATTGGAGGACAGCCATGCTGTGGAGGACTCTGCTCGCCAGCAGCCCCCCTCCCCCAGGCCCGCTGATTTTCTTTTCTTTTGCAGTGACACACACTGCAGTGCCTCTGAGGTCATTTGTTTCCCACAGCCTCACAGGGCGCTGTGGCAACAAGGGGGACAATGATCTCTCACAGGAATGATGGGAGGCCTTGTTTTGCCTTAAATAAGCCCCTTCAAGGGAGCAGTATGGTCTGTTGTGTGTGTGGTTTGTTTTTTAGAAAATCCTCTTGCACGTAGTTCCAGTGTGAAGTACTCAGGCAACTTCAATTGAAGACATAAAGAATCTTATGTGTGTGTGTGAGGGTTTAATTTTATTTTTATTGCTGCTTTGAGACCAGCACTGTGTTTTCCCTTCTGCCAGTTACCCTTTTCCCGCATGCGCACCCTGGACCCTAGCATTCTTCAGATAGTTTCAGGCAAAAGTTGGCAGGTGTAGGGTGCTAGCCTCTGACTGCCCTCCACTACGTTGGGGAGGGAGTTCTGGGCTGAGCACATTTCTTATCCTGTCTTGAGTCTGAAGAAAGTGCCTGGGTCGGGGCAACCAGGGCTGGGATTCATAGCAGAGTGCAAGTAGAGCAGGAAGGGTACTCTGTGGGCTACCTCAGAATAGGCCATCTGCTTCAATACTGGAGCTTCAGGGCAGCGTAAGATCCGGGCATAGAATGAAGAGTAGTAAGGTTCTTGCCTGATGTAGCTGTTCAATGGAAAGATGTGACGTTATTTATACTCACACCCCAACAGCATCACTAGAAAACTGAGAGCTACCCTATTTTTCTCATTGTTCTCTGTCCTGTGATTTAGACCTTCAGATCACTGAAGGTAGTTTAACCCTAGAGCTTGCATATGCAAGCATCATTATCTTTAAAGGCGTTCCATTTGGTGACTCATGCTGTATCATATAATGTAGGTATTTTACTTGGAGAAACTGAGGTTAGGTAGATTAAAGTCTTTCCCAAACCCACATGATAAATTAATTTACAGCCCAAGATTAATACTCAGATCCTTTGGTTTTTAGATCATTAACTAACCAGTGTAATCTATGAGTTTTTTTTTTTCCTTGTTTCAAAATAAAAAGAAAAAAAAACCACTATCAAAACATTTCTCATTTTTTTCTTCTGAGCAATATGCATCAGAAAAATGAGTCTGTATAAACTGTATGGCTGTCTAAATTATATTTTAAAACTGTTTTCTCCCTTTATTTTTCCTAACTCATATCTCTATGTATAAAATTTTATCACCTCTGGGACCAGCAGTTAGCATAATGGCTATGTCTCTGGACTCCCATGTAGCCGACCACAGTTCAAGTCCTGGACCCGGTGGTTTAAAACTCACACCGTGTGCGTGCGTGTCCAAGATCCTGAGAGGAGAATGGAGGAGAAGGGATTGTGGCGTGGCCATCCCCCCTGGAGGGGTGGTGGTGGTGATTTCTCGCTTTCTGTCTTTCTGTCTCTCTCTGTCTTTCTGGCGAGTGCACATGCCCTATAGCAAAAATCTCTCCAAAAAAAAAAAAAAAAAATTATCACCTCTTTAACATATCAGACTCAAAAACTGTTAGCTTTATGATGAGGTCACTAGAAAAATATAATATTTTTTCACTTACCTTTTCATTTTCTGACCTTTTTTAGTGATAATTTGAATATATTTGTGAAATACTCAGGCAGGAAAGAGTTTTCTCCAGATGTTTCTGTTGATTGCTCTATTGCAAACACAGAACAACTTAAAGACTAGTATCATTTTTGGTAAATCCAAGAAACATATTTTTTTGATAACTAGTTTTTCTTGAGTTTAATCAACATTCCTAAGATGAACTCTTCTTCTAAAAACCTTGGTGTCATTTTAATTGTTCATATATTCTGAAGTTGGAGTCCTAGATGCCTTATTTCTCTGGACCATCTGTTGAATGGTACATCAACGAAAGTACTGTTCATCAGCTAGTAACAAACAGATCAGTCAGTTTCAACAGATAGCCCAGGTCTCAGACAGTGATAGGACATTGGCCAGAACATCTTTTCTGTGGCCATGATGGAAGTGTTCTAGTCATGGCTAACACTAGACCAACTCATACTTTAGTATTCATTTTAACAGGAGCAACAGCAACAACAATAAATAAACAAATAAAAATCACAAACATAATGTCTGTGGCAGATGATAAATAATAGCAAAAGAGAAAACCTGATTTATAGTTATTAATAAGCTAACTTGAGAAATGTTTGCCTTTAAGGAAACATAGACTGTGCCTAGTCTGCTTCATGTCCTTGGATTCAACCAGGACTTCCTCCTGGGCTCATCTGAACATCTCCCTGGAGTTTTCTTGCCTTCTGACACATCCGACCACATCTTCCAGATGCACAGAAGAGTGTTTCATTAAATCCAAAATGGCGACCAAAAACATTGAATAGCAAGAAACTGGCAGTGGTAGCTTTGGGAGCTGGTAAATAAATAACAGGCTTGTTGTCCCACACCCTACTTTAATGCTCTCTAGAGGTTCTTATGTTGCTCGCATTAGTGGGCATGTAAATGAAACCCCTGTTGGCCCTGGCAGATTTTGGCCTCTTCTGTGACCTTGTTTGACTGAAACAAAAAGTCATTGGTAGAACAAAAATTCAGAGCTCTGAACTTGGTTGAAAGAAAAGGGCAATTCTCTGAATTGGGTAATTGGATCACCCTCCCAAGTGCCCTAGGGCTTATATCAAACATATAAGAAGGGGATTAATAACTTCAGTGTATAAATGAGCTTCAGGCAGCTTCCAACTGTAGCATTTCGCTCTCAGGAGCTTTAGGACATAACAGATTTTTTCAGAGCATTTTGAAGTGCTCTTTATAAAATGTAGGAAGGGAATGCAGACTACTGTAGAATCCTTGTAATTGTGTATGGTCTGGTCTGGTGGGTGGGCACTGGAAAACTGCAGAATGGCACTTAGCAAGACTGTTCATAAAATGTGTTCTTAAGATTGACAGATGATGACAATATTTTTTCAAATTGTGCTTAATGTCACTTCCATAGTTATGACTTTGTGATCCAGACTAAATTAGATACACCTGTAAAATGGAAAGCTCACTGTCTTCCTATTTCTTTCAGTTCAGTCTAAGGATGCTAAGACCTACCGCAGACCTCTATGCTTATATGAATTATAAGGGGCCATCTAAATAGCTGAGAACTTTTTTATTCATACATTTATTTATTCATTAATTTGCTTCCTCAATATTTTTGAGTGCCTACTATATATCAGGTTTGAGGATATTTTTTAAAAGCATAAAATAGAGCAAGACCTATAAATAGGTATTTGGAAAACAGATTTATAAGAACTGAAGGAATACGTAAGAAGGGAGCCACTACTGCTTAGGAATGAGGAAGTCCACAGAGAACTAAAGGAGGTGACAAGAAATTAGCTGTTAAGGCAGAAATGTGGAGAAGAGTATTCCAGGCAGAGTATAACACTTAAAAAAGGTGGCTGAGGACCAGCAGATGGCGTAATGGTTATGTCGCTGGACTCCCACATGGCCAACCGCGGCTCAAGTGCCCGACCTGGTGGCTTGAAACACACTGAGCACATGTGTGTGGGTGCCCAAAATCCTGAGAGGAGAATGGAAGAGAAGGGATTGCAACATGACCATCCCCCCAGGGGATGATTTCTCACTTTCTGTCTCTTTTTGTCTCTGTGGTGAGCGCACACTCCCTATAGCAAAAATCTCTCTTAGGACCAGCAATTGGCATAATGGCTATGTCTCAGGACGCCCATGTAGTTGACCCGGTTTTAGTCCTGGACCCAGCAGCTTAAACTCACGCCAGGTGCATGTGCGTGCGTGCCCAAGATCCCGAGAGGAGAATGGAGGAGAAGGGATTGCGGCGTGGCCATCCCTCCCGGGAGGTGATTTCTCTTTTTCTGTCTTTCTGGTGAGCACATATGCCCTATAGCAAAAATCCTCTAAAAAAAAAAAAATCTCTTTAAAAAAAGGGAACGGGTGTTATTGACAGAGGCTGAGGCGATGATTAATCTGGGCTAGATGAGATATGCAGGCTAAAGTCTTTATTCTTCTCCTAGACGAGAAGTATCAAGAAGTAGTTCTACCAACTCTGAGGAAGTGAGATTATTAGTGATGGAGGGAAACTGCTCGTGTCACATCTTGCATAGAAAAGGGGAAACGAGAAAACTTCTGAAAAATACATCATTTTGAAATGTATTTTTCTAAGTATGGACCTTCTGAGACCTTTAGCAACCACACAGAAAAGAGGAGCTGGTTGGGGAACATTCTAGAACTGATTCTTAATAACTATAGATCTGCTTGGATGCCAAAAAGAGTTAGCATAATCCTGCTGATTTAGTTTAGAGGTGAGATTTTCTTACTGAGGAATACTAAAGCTGGGTAGAGTTGTGTCTAAGAACTAGAACATCAAGAAAGCTAATCAGGAAAGAATTAACTTTGATCATTACCCAAGTATTTTAGAGGCAATTTCAAAAGATTTGTGGGAAAATAGAATTAAAATACATGTTCATCTTGATACAAAAATATTCTTGAGTTCCATGCATAGCTTTTGTGAAAAAAATAATGCCCATTTTCTATTAACTTTTTAAAGTCCCCTCATGTTTTCTATTTCTTGTGTAATTTTTGTAGAAACTCTGTGAGACAGGTGTATTCATTTTTCATTTTCACAAAAGAGCACACAGCTTCAGAAAGTTAAGTAAGTCCTTAGACTTCCATAGCCAATATATGGCAATCCATTTTTCCACTCACCAGAGCTAAATCTTTAGGCTGTTGCCCATCTGCCACATTAAAGTAGAATTTTGAATTCTTTCATATTTCTTATATTTGTTTTGGTTTTGTCATTGCCTTTTTTTTTCCTTAAAGGTAAGTATGTTTCATTGATTTTCACCCCGCTCTGACACCTGGATGCTTTCAGCCAGAGATAGCAAGTAGATTTTATCTTCCATTCAACCACCAATGATAGATAGTGGCTACCTGGATTGCTGTAATTGCTTAGCAGCTGCCCCCATGTGTTCCGTGGTGCAGCAGTGATGGTCCATGTGCTGCATATCTGTCATCAAGGCTGCTGCTTCGGCATCTTTACATCACCCTTAAAGTAGTGAATGAGAAATATCATGTAAAGTCCTAACATGAGAAAGCCATGTCTCTCTTCCAAAGACGCTGTTGCTACATGAAGAAATGAAATAGTGCAGTGAATTTTGCAGTTAAAATTGGGAGGGAAAGAGAAAATGAAGTGTGTCTAAATGAAATAGACTACAAACATCTGAAGTGTGACTACAAAATTAAGTTGGGATTTTGTGGCTCATTTTCAGTGTAGCTGCTGAACTTTGTTTGTTCTTGCTGTTGTTTTTCTTTTTAGGGTTATTTTTCCCCCTGTGTGCAGTGAGATGGCAACCACAAAAAAGAAATAGCCTTGGTCATAGAGTCCTTTGGTCATAGAGTTTAGCCAGTACCCAGTTCTCCTCCCAGCAGCTAGTGCTTGCTTGTCCTGAAGAGGCCGGGTGAGTCATCTCTCTTGGGAGATGAGACATGGTTCCATATTGATATCACCCATCATGCTCACTGCTCGAATCCCCAGATCGTTCATGTGCTTGTTGACTTTTTCCTCTAAAAATAAAATTCACTTAAGGCAAATAGCTTAGTGCCAATGGGTTTGGCTATTTGTAAAACTCGGAAACTCATTTGTAACCACCATCAGGATTTTTTCAGCTTATTACACTTCAGCTCACCAGCTCTTGCACAAATCAGGTCCATTGAGTTGAGTTATAGAAACTCTTCCCAAGAAAATGAGAGCACTCAGGGAGGAGTACTGGTGATCCCTAATACATTGCTCTGTCACCTAAGGTTCTCTCCTGGTCGTACCATTGTTTCTTCTTGGGTAAAATGTAAAACTGGGTTTTACCCTTTTCAAGAGAAAAAGTGTTAACTGCTTGACTTTGGAGTTTTGGTGCAACTCAATCAGTGACTCTTCTTTTTCATGAGCTCCTCCTGTTCTTTCCTTTATTTTCCTTCTCAAGACATTATACGTTAGTTTAGACAGCTAGGATCTATTCCAGAACCTCTGGCATTGAAACAATGGACAAAATAATCGTATCAACTAACTTGGTACAAGCTGCAGAATTGGAGACTGTGGCCTAGTCATGTCTCTTGGTAACATGTAAGTCAACGCAAGTGCTATATACAATAAACATTTTTTAAAAAGTAATCTTTTTTCTACTTTGTGCTGCAAAAACAAACTTTGAGGGGATGATTCTCTCACAGGATATGGAAATGGCCTTGGACTGAATCCAGTGATAGGGGCACAGCTGCTGTTTCCTGCAAGTGACATCCCATATCCAGAAGAGAAAAAGGCAAAGTTAAATATATAGCAAGAGGATAATGACTGAACTTGTTAACAAGAACAAAAGGATTTGCCTGTTACACAATCTTTCTGTAATGACATATAGCCATTGACAGGAATTATGGTTTATGTTTAGTAGACACTTAAAACTCTACCAAAGTGCAACAGATACAATTATAATAATACCAACATGTATTTATGAAACCCAATGATTTTTTAAAGAATTATTCATTTAATTTTATTTATTCATTTATTTAATTTGATCAGAGAGAGACTGGGAGAAAGAGAGGGAGAGTGAGAAAGCAAGCAAGCCACCAAGTCCAGACTCAAACCATAGTCAGCCATGTGGGAGTGTCCAGCGCCTTAACCACCACGCCACCTGCTGGTCCCGGCACCTAATAATTTGAATTTCCTTGTATATCTAGTTTTTTGTTTATTTATTCACTTACTTCTTTCATGAGAGAGAGCGAGAGAGAGAAGGACAAGAACCCTTAACAGGTTCTCAAGTCATGATCTGCACCACCTCCTCCCCCTACTTCTACCCCTTTCCCACCCCAACCTTTTCCAGGCAGCTAGGATCTGGCATGTGCACATGTGCCTGGTATGTACAGGTTGACTTGGAAACAGAATCAATCTTCCATATGGCCTCTAGCACTGTAGAGCATTGAATTACCACTGTACCACCATGTCTGAGCCTGTACATCTAGTTATATATTCACAACAATCTGGTAAGGTTGGTAAATTGGTGGGAGAAGACTAGATTATATAAAGCCTAGACTGGGGTATGTAAAATGACATAGGGAGTTTGAATTTTATTCTAAACATGATGTAGTTTTAAAGCTAGGGATGGACATGACTTAATTTGGCCTGCTGTGTGGAGCATAGACTTTAAGGGGGCCAGATGGAAGCCAGGAGATGAATCAATAAACAGAACACTAAACACTCCAGAAAAGAGATTATAGTTGGTAAGCAGGAGGAGTGATGTTAGCAGGTGTGAGAAGTGATCATATTTAGGATAGATTTTGAAGAAATTGCTTGTATAAGGCCTGCAAACAGATTGGATGTCAAGTGTCAGTGTATACTAAAAAATAATAATAAATGACCTCTAGATGTGGGGCTCTAAAAATCCTGACAATTGTGATATTATTATTATTTTTTCTATTCTTCGTGTTATTTAGGCCAAAAAATATAGGAATGCTGGGGAGAAGAGTAGATTGATGTGAGGGGAAGAGGGTAAGGGTTAAGAGTTCTGTCCTGGAAAAGCTGAGTTTGAGATGTCATGCAAGTGGCGGATTTTTTTTTCTCTTTAAATTTATTTATTTTTTACATTAATTCACTATACATCATTACAGCATACAAATGAATTTTCCATCCAAAATACACTGTTATTGGCTCAATCAAGCACATCAACATACATGTTTTCAGCAAATAATTTTCCAATTCTTATGTCTTGTATACTTTGTTTTTTGTTTTGCCATCCTTGATTCCTTATCCCTCACCCTCTGCCATGTCCCACCCTCCTCCTACATTGTCTCTGGTATCCATGGTTGCTTTCTATGCCTTCCCTCCCCATTTAATTGATTTGCTAATGAACTTAATTAGTCTAAATATATCCAATAGCTAGCACAGCTGATATATACCTATACATGAACCCAAGTCTGACTTTAGGCATAAACCCCAGTGAGCAGAATGAACATATTATAAAGTAGTACCCAGCTGGGGCTATATAGCTTACTGCAGTCATCAAATATGAATTTTTTTTAAATTTCGATATGAACAGTTTTACCGTTTTTTTTTTCTCCTGCAACTTATTTTTTAATTACTTAACATTCATTCCCTGAGCATCATCACAACATACCAAATGTAGTTTCCCATCTAGAATAAACTGCATAGTGGCTTAATCATGCATGTTATCATCAATAATATTCCATTTCTACTTTCATACATATGTATACGTATATATGTTTTTTACCCCATGTTTGACCCTCTGCCCTTTCCCACTCTCTTATTACACTATCTCTGCTATATACAGTTGTCTTCCATTCCTTTTTTCCCAACATTTTGTTGATCACACAATATCATAAGTAATCTAACTGCTTTCAGCAGGTAATTTCGAGAAGAGTAGTTTTGAACTGGTAATGATATTTCCTTGAAACTTAAAGCCTAGAAACAGGTTAGTATTCTGTTCAAATAGTAGGTACATGCACCTATCAACAGCTCAAGACAGGACAAAAATCCTTTAAAACTGGGAAACAAAGCTTAGGAGAAAAGCAGCAATAATTCAGTCAAGTCACAGAATGTTGTTTCATTGGTTCAGTCTCATGTACTTAATCTTTCTTCTGTTGTAGTTCGATCTTCCAGATTGAATTCTGGGATATAATATTCATCTCCAAACATTGTCCCTACAATTAAGTTGCCCATTTTCTTAGTTTTTGAACTCTTATTTCTGTGTGTCTGCATTTAATTTTACTGACATAGCACTCCCTTAAGAACTTCTTGGAGATCTGGTCTGGTGCTGGTAAATTCTTTCAGGTTTTGTTTATCTGGGAAAGTTCGTGTCTTTTCTTCCCAAATGAACGATAACCTTGCTGGGTACAGAATTCTCGGTTGAAATTGCTTTTCCCTTAATACTTTGAATATATTTTCCCATTCTCTCCTCGCTCGCATTATTTCCGATGAGAGGTCTGCCGTTAGTCTGATGGGATACCCTTTGTAGGTAACTTGCCTTTTTTCTCTTGCCAGTCTTAGTATCTTGTCTTTGTCTGTGGTTTTGGTCAATCTGGCTATAACGTGTCTTGGAGAAGATCTTCTTGGGTTGATTCTATTTGGGGTCCTCTGTATTTCTTGGGACTGAATCTTTGAGTGCCTCTCCAGGTTTGGAAAGTTTTCTTGCAGGATTTCATGGAATAGATTATCAATGCCCTTATGAGTCTCTTCACCCTCTGGGATGCCTATTATCCGGATGTTTGGACATTTAATTGTATCTAGTACTTCTCGCATATTATTCTCAAATTTTTGGGCCATTTTCTCAGTCTTCATGGTGGATTTTTCTAGGCCAGCCATTTTCTCTTCTACATTAGAGATTCTATTTTCTGTACGATCTAGTCTGCTTTTAATACTTTCAAGGGAGATTTTGACTTCTTGTATTGTAGCCTTCATCTCTAACAGTTCCATCTGATTCTTTTGTAAAGTGTGAAATTCCTCTTTTAGATCTTGCATGAATTTCCTCACCTCCTGGAACTCTTCAATTCCTTTCTCCTTCCTCTTCAGCAGTTCCTTGTTTCTCTTCTCTTCCATCTCTGTTAGCTTTGCCATTATGAATGTTCTGAATTCTTTATCAGACATTTCCATGATTTCCATTGAACTGTGTGTGGATGAAGAGGAGCTACCCGTTTCCCTTGGAGGAGAGGCATTTTCCTGCTTCCCCATATTTCTTGTGGTCCTGCAGTGATTTCTAGTCATCTGGTGGATGGTCGGTTTCTTCCCAAACTTGGAAGTTCAATCTGAGGGTCGAGGAGTGTGCAGAAAAGGAAGCAGAGAGAGGGAAACAATACCAACAACAGCAAAAAAAACCAGACAAGAAACAGAGAAAAAGAAGAAAAAAGCATATAAATAAATCTAAAAAAAATTAATATTCAAAAAATTTCAATAAAACTCAAAAATTAGAAAACTGTGCGGTGCACTTGCGCGCCGCGTGAAATGGCTCGATCGCAGGAGCCATGGAGCTGACTTGCAAGTGGCGGATATTGAGGCAGCTGAATACATGAGTCTGGGACTGAAAGCAATGAATTAAGCTGGAGATGAAAAGATTGGTAAGGATCTGGGAATAAAGAAACATTTAGATGTGGAGGAGAGACTTGCTAAGCAATCTGGGGAAAAGTATGTATGGTAAGGTGGGGAGAAGTCTATGAGAGTGTAACTTTCTGGAAACCAGATGAAGCAAGCCTTTCAAGAAGGGAGAAGCTGGGTCAGATGCCGCTGAGAGGTCAAGTAAGATCAGGACTGAGAATCAACCTGTGGATTTGGCAGGATATAATCAATAGTGACCTTGACAAGAGTGGTTTCAGTGGAGTGTTGGAGACCCAAACCTGATTAGAATATGTTAAAAGAGAGAAACAGAGAGCATAGGAAGCTCTTCTAACATGCTTTTCTGGAAAATGGAAACAGAATGGATGGAGTGACAGTTGGAGAAGTCAAGTTTATTTTTTTAAGGTGATTTTTTTCTTTTGTATTTTTATGTTACATGATGCAATAGAGAGAGAAAATATGGTAATGCTGGAGAGAAAAGGGGGCATTAATGGAAGACCTGGAGAAAAAGATTGGGCTGCAGGTCTGAGTATATGGGCTGGCTCAGTGTTGAAGGACTGCTTATACACTGGAACAAAAAGAAGGCAGACTTGGACTAGGAATTAGCGTAATGGCTATATTGCTGGACTCCCATGTAATCGACCACGGTTCGCATCTGGACCCCAGTGACTTAAAACTCATGCCGGGCGTGTGTGTGTGTGTACCCAAGATCCTGAGAGGAGAATGGAGGACAAGGGATTGCGGTGTGGCCATCCCCCTCTGGGGGGTGATTTCTCGCTTTCTGTCTCTCTGTCTCTCTGTCTGTCTGGCAAGTGCACGTGCCCTATAGCAAAAACCTCTCCAAAAAAAAAAAAAAAAAAGGCGGACTACATGAGTATAAAATGTCAACAGGGCAGGGGCCAGCAGTTGGCATGGAGGTTAAGGCACTGGATCCCACATGCCTGATTGTGTAGTTCAAGTCCCAGACCCAGCAGCTTGAGAATCACTCTGGGCACATGTGTGCGCATGCCCAAAATCCTGACAGGAGACTGGAGGACGAGGGATTGTGGCAGGGCCATCACCCTGGGAGGTAATTTCTCACTTATTCTCTCTCTCTCTCTGTTTTTTTCTCAGTGAGCGTACATGCCCTTTAACAAAAACAAAACCAAACTAAAGTCAGCAGGTTCATAGATTAGGTGGTGTGAAGCTCACACATTACTCTTCTATGGCTTCACTTTCCTCAGTGAAATGAGACAGGAAATGGTCAGCAGAAAGTGAAGAAAGGGTAGGGAATGTTGGAGATTGAAGAAGATATGAAATAGTCATATAACCTTTATATTCTGCCACCATCGACTTTGACTTCTTAATGATCGCTTGAGAAAATAGATCCCAGGTCTAGACTTGGAAATTTGTTCCACATATAGAAAGCCCAGGAAAAAAAGATAGGACTCCCTACTTGGCTATAAGCTCTGTATTAGAAGTGGGGTAAGTAAAGGTGTGATGAAAATATTGGGAGCTGTGTCATGAGAATCCATCTCTGAAGACTCACCTACTTCTTTCTACATCTCTCCAGTAGGGTGTGTGGAAGAGGAGGATATCATAGCCTTTGCCTCTTTCAAAACACCCCACTTGGCTGCAGTTACTGAGCTTGGGGCATGTCTTCTAGCTCTCTCAGGGGCAAAACTGACTCAACTCATTTGCTCCTTACTGCATTGCTTGCCAAACAAAGTAAAGCACTCAAGAGTCCCATTATGTCTCTTCCATTTTGTGAAAGAGCTCTTAACTCTCACGTTTGCATGTACTACAGACCCAACAGTGAGAGCTAAGAAAGGAGAATATTGACTGGAGGGTATCCAAGATGTTATTTATGCATTATATTTCCTGACATATATTTGGATTCAACTCAAATGGTGTTGGTTTGCTGGCGTTAACTAGAATTCTTATATGCTATGATCCTTGCCTGATATTCTGAAATGGGAAACTTTAAAAGTTAGACTTGTAGGTGACTAAGAAGGAAGTGAAATTAAAGGGAATAACTTTTTTCTTTTGAAGTCTCTGAAAAATAGCAGGCCTAGAGCCAAACAGAACTATCCTCCCTCTTTAAGGTAGTGACATTACATTTTCATGGCCCTTTTCACTGTTTCTCTCAAGAAATGCTACTGTGAGATACTTCATTCATAGATTAATGACATTTGTTTTTGTATTTCTATGAATCTCACAAGTAAATGAAAAGAAAGTACAAATAATACTACAGTAACTAAATCAAACCAGCTCCTTGAGGCAGGCTGTGTGTGTATTCCCATAATTTGCTAATCACTCAGTTGTCATTGTTTACTGATTACCCAAGGTATGTTGCATTTATTTTCTCAGTACTGCACTATTATTGTGATTTTACAGGTGAGGACATGGAAGCCCAAAGATGGCTTTTTAAAGCCATATATTCAGTAATTGGGAGAGTCAAGATTCTAACTCCAGTGTCTTTGTTTCCAAAGTCAGATAGCTTTCCACTATACCACATTGCCTATTACATAATCAAGGATAATAATGGCTAGGTCATTTATAATGCTAAAGCATCTTTTATTTGAAACATCTTTTATCTGTAACCTTCTTTGTGATTTGGAGAGAGAGAAAGGAAAGAACCAACATTTATATGTGTCAGATATAATTTTAGGTACTTTCATATACCCGACAGGTTATATTTATTATCTTCATTGTATAGGTGAGGAAATGAAACTTAACAGAAAAAAATTAACTTGCCATCATCACGCAGATCACAAAGGAAAACCAGACCTAGCACTTTTCCTCAGCAGACTCTAAGCTCCATTGGAGAAGGGAGTGAGTCTATTTTCAGTCACTAACTTATTCCTAGTGTTTTGTGCACAGTCTACACTGGCACATAGTAAGTGCTAGGAAACATTTATTGAGTGAATAATGTTATAAGATTAGAAGGTATTGAGCCGCAGGTTGTGCTTTTTGTTATCTTCCAGTGAATGTCAACAAGGTACAATGAGAAGGTTCTGAACATTAAACTATTAATATAGACACGTTTCTGATTGCAAATTTCTATGCAATTTGTTTTTTTATTTCTGGGAAAACTGAGGCACAAAAGTTATCTTAGCAAGATTTTGCAAGTCAGTGGACAATTGTGGCATAAGTGAAATCTTAAGATTCTCACCTTTACAGCCCTAACCACTTAACAACCCTGTGGTCCTGGTGGGGTTATAGCTTTCTATAAATCTGGTACTTAATCATTTAAAGAGATGGCAATTTATCTTAAATACGCGCCTCATTATGGATGTGACACACTTAGCACAAATGGTCTCAGAAGTTTTTCCTGGCTTCTCTTACCCTAACAGTATCTAGTATGTTAATGTCAATATTAGTTTTACTGTTTTAGGTAACTTTGGTATGCTTCTCATTAGCTGGAACTGTAAAGAGCTCAGTTTTACCTGCGCTGAGGGATCGCTAAATTCCTATTGGCATCTGAATGCACAGTCCCATGTTGAAAGTGAGGTCATGTTTCTCCTGGATTGTGCCTGTATCTGATGAGCCTGGGCTGGCGTGAATCCGAGACAATGAAATAATCACACCCATTAGCTCACCAGGGCCCTGTTAAGATGTGGCCTGGCTTTCCATCCACTTCTCTTGCTTGGAAAAACTGACACAGTCATGGTTTGTAAAGGTTAGCAGAGATGGAACTGCTTCAGCCACCAAAATTTAGCAGTACCCTATTTAAACTTGGGACAGGTCTGCTGCTGGATCTTGGGAAACAGAACATCAGGAGCAAAGGTGCAAGAATCTTCTTTAGATCCCTTTGTGCAATGGTGAAGTTGAATTTTCCAGACCTTTTCTTTCTCCCTCCCAGCTTCTGGAGCAGTAGTTTACAAACTTTTTAGTTAAAAAAAAAAAATCTTATAGACATTCTCAAGATTTGGGTCTGGTAAACAAACTGTGATATATAACTGTATAATGATTTGGCATTTCATTGACACCTATAACTAGTTGCCAAATCCTCTGCCTCAGGCCTTCCCCTCACGTAGCTTTCTTAGGGACCCCTTTTGCAGGCTTTTGGGTGTGGCTGCCAATTCTATTGAGTACCCTTTGCCTCACCCACAGAGCTCTTTTCACAATTATTACTAGCAATTACTTGCTTGCTTGTCTAGGTTCTAAAGAAAGGGGCAACATCTGTCTTGTTCATAGCTGTTCTTCTAGTGCCTAAGTCTTTGCCTGACAGAGTGGGCACTTGATAAACATTTGTTGAATTAATTAATGAATTAGCTGATTTAATTCCAGGGAGAAATGAAAGGAAATGTTTTTCTTATATTGGCTTGGAGAACCTTAGCCTGTATAAATTTGATAGGGTTTTGAAATGTGAGCAAGAGCTCAAATGAAGCTCGCCAAGTTTAAAGTAAAGGTAAATTCTGTTTGGGAGAGATGATGCTATTGTTGTGGGGAAGAAGGAGGAATTATGCAAGAGGCTTCTAGAATATTGATATTATTCTAGTGTGTTGTTGGAAAAGTTATGACTTGCATAGAAAAATATGTCATGACTTTTCTGGTGACCTAACATTTCTTAAGATAGAGGCCTCCTAGGGGCCCAAGGGCCCCAAGCGCCCCAAGCTTACTTCTGAACTAAAAGGACATGTCAGGTAAGCCACCTCCTATTTATTTCATATACATGCAAGGAAAAACTATTGGGGTCCACGTAAGAATTTTTTAAACACAAGGGTGTTATTATTGTAGCTCTTACAATTGCTCAACTAACTGCCTTGAAAAATATCTATTTTTCCCTGCGTATGTCTGTGGAGGCACATAGTTACTGCAAACAACTGTCCTGTCTCTCTTTTTGTATTTGTTACCGCTTGGACCCATCCTATTCCCCTAAACCACACATTACAACTAATCCAAATTAAAAACAAAAACCAACCTACCACCCACCAGTGGTGAGTAAAGCGCTTACTATGTGATTTGTATTTTAAGCTGTAATTAGAATACCTTACATCTCAACTTAAGCTTCCTGGTATCTTCTAGTAGATTTTATCATGACATAGTGAGAAAGCTACTGGAGAATGGTCTGACCTTAAGCTAGTTTTTCAGTTTTTCCTAATGATCTTATCTCCTATGTGTGGGTCATAGTTTGGAAGTCTCAGAGAATTTTTTTTTTAGAAATGTCACAGCACCTGTCAACACAATTGGGCAGGGACCCAGATGGAGTGACTGCTGCATTGCTTCCTGGTATTCAGAGACCACCTAATACTAGAAGCTTGCTGGGCCTAGCTCTGGGGGGAGTGTCAAAGGAACAGGCCCAGTCAGTTCTCTCATTATATTGCAATCAAAAGTTGCTTGATAAATCAGTAAGGCTGAAAATATTCTTGGCAGTTAAAACAGGCAGTGGTAAGAACATGCTTTCTGTAGTTACAAAGAGTTCATTATCCGAGGGCCGGAAGTGACCAAGAATCATTGATTGGCTAATTATACATACTTAAGGGTCATAACACTTCAGTTATTATGTGAGAATATTCATAAAGCACTTGGATTCAGAGCCAATAAAGAGGAGAAATGTACCCAGGGAAATTGCAGGGCAAAAGCCTGGGAATGTAGATAGTATAGGATGTTGCTGGTCTGAAAGGGAAGGGTTTAATATGTTATTGAGTTCTGCAAACAAATTACTGGGAAACAGATTCCCTGAGTCTTTCCCAGCTTTCAAATGGGATGTAAAACTAGAGGCTTTAGCTTTTCCTTGTGGTTGTCTAAAAATCTACCCTATTTTTCTTAGGAAGGGAAGCAGTTGCCTTAACACCCTGGCCAGATTCCCAACATGTACAGGGTGGCCCGTTTAAAACAGGCCTGTGGATGCTTCAGAGTGAGGGAAGGGGTTTGTTGTAAAGCGCCATGTGTATGTGGGTGTTTAATGAATATGAGCTGATTAAATTGGCCACCCTGAATTATAACCTCATACCTCTGTAGTTCCTCTCCAGTTTGTATTATAGCTTGGGACCATATTCTTCCTACTTTTCTGCCCAAACTTGCTAGACAGAAATGTTCCCTCTATTAAAACTGCTTGTGTTTTCCACCCAAAGTGTCTTTGTTTCAATGATGAGCAAAAGGATCCAGCCTTGGAAATACCTTTCTTTCAAATCACCAGCCCAGCTGCAAAGATGTTCGGCATCAACCACACCCACATTACTTCCCCTTCAGACCTTCTCGCCTCCATCTGCTATCCTGTCTCTGAGCTAACACAATACTAGTATCTGTCTGGAGCAGATAGTGAGCTCTGCCACAAACAGAGGAGGCCTTGTCTGAAGAAGGAAAAAGCCTTGCTCTAGAAATCAGGCAGCCTGGGTTTATGGCTCATTTTTGCTAATAGCCATCTGTGTGGCTTAGGGGAGTCATTTTCTCTTCATGGGCCTGAGTTCTTTCATCCAGAAAGGGAAAGGGTGAGACAAAAATTAGTATTGCTCAAACTGAAGGCTATAGATTCTTGAGTTGTGCAGGTTTTATGAGATTTTTAAATGTTGTTTTACTTTGAAGATCTGTTTTTTTAAGGTTTCTTTTGTTTGTTTTTGTTTTTGCCATAGAACCTTTTTAAATTATAAAGACAATATTTTGCAGTTGAAAGATATTTTCAAAAAGTAAGTCTTAAGTTTTTTAAGTTTATGATTCTGAAAGTTAGTCTAAGGTCTCCTACAATGTTATAAATGTATTTTGGAGGTCTCAAATAGTTTTCCCTCTTTAAAAGTACTCCATATATCATTCCAGTTTGAGAAACACTGGACTGTTTCCATCTACCTCATAAACTAGATATAGAGGCAGGACAAAATATTAGCTCTAACTTTCTTATCCTCAAATCCTACTCAACCTAGTTACTTTTGGACCACCCCAATATGTTTAAATCTTTTAGCATATGAATTTCTTTTGTTTTCATAACTGAAATATTTCCTGTTTTCAATCACTGTACATTAAATTATAAAGAGCATGTTTCTCCCAATAGCTCCTTCCCTTTCCCTTAAAACTCAAATCATTTAATTTATTGGTGACTAGCCTGGTTAATTGAGACCACCTTTCTCTATTAAGATTTCTGTGTTGGTTGGAATGAAGAGGTATGCCATTCTTATCGGTAATTCCATGATTGAGCTTGTCACAGCCATTAGCCTATGTATCTATTCTACTTTTACACTTTACAAAGTGCTTTTGTATATAATGCTTGTTTTGATTTTTGCTGCAGTCTCATCGACTAGATGAAGCAGGTAGCATGATTCCCATTTTACAAGGAAGAACACTCAGGCTCAGAATGGGTGCTTTATTGTCTTCTGACCCAGTCTACTTACTCTTCCCAACAATGCCTCTTCATCAAATAATAGCAACAAATATATATTGGGCACCTGTTGCTTTGCTATATGATGCTGTTATTTGTTTCAGGAAATTGCAAATGGAACTTCTCATTCAAGGATAGACTGACATGGCCAGGCCTTGCTCAGCTTTATGTTAGTCACATGCCATTATTTGCTAAAAGACCTAGTTGATCTCACCCAATCCAGTTTCTGCTACATAAAGGTACTCAAAAATATTTATTGAGCGATGAGTCAATGAATGAATATATTTTTTTTTAAAAATTACTTCTCTGAATAAAATTTATATGTTGGAGATCATTCTTGCTACACAGATTTTTGCCAACGTTTTTTTTTTCAAGTTCTAAATCAATAGAGACTGCTGAGTGCTTTGAGGGACAAAGAAGAGGGAACTGAGTGCTGGAAGAGAGGGCTACACAGGTAGAGCAGCAGAGGAAATTCCCTTTCTGGCCTTATCTGATATGATTGGTTTCCTGGACCTCAGAGTGGACATGGAAGTGATATCACATTATCTGCTTGGGTTTAACTGAAATGCTTACTCCCATCATAGGAGAGGAGCAATGACAGAGGTGTGTGACAAGTAAATGGACAGGCGGACAAATGGAATCAGGTTGGAAGGTTGAGATGAAGAGCAGAAATGTTAGTGAACATTCTGTGGTCAGGATGTGTCTGAAAGGAAA
The DNA here is from genome assembly GCA_026018925.1 of Tupaia tana. Lineage (NCBI taxonomy): Eukaryota > Metazoa > Chordata > Mammalia > Scandentia > Tupaiidae > Tupaia > Tupaia tana. The sequence continues at coordinate 233,585,646 of JAKSZU010000001.1, forward strand.
AGGGAGAGATGTTTTGTCTGCTTGTCTCACAGTGTGGTTTGGCTACTTTCCCTCTGCTTCCCAAGAGCACTATTAGTGACCAGGGACATCACAGTTTAATCAAGGCAGCTCTTACAGGGCTCGTAAGCTCGCTTCCATGGAAGTGGTGCATTGCTATGGGGTGAGCGGGAGGCTGCTGATAGGTCGCAGAGGAATCCACTCACTCTCTTCCGCTGTTGGCTGCTGCTGTGGTATCTATAAACACATATTGTGTACTACTTACTCATAAATGCTAGTTATTGTCATATGGTTGCATTGTCTTTGAAAATGGATTGCCTGGAAAAAGTGATTCCACTTCATTTTTATATACTCATTGTTCCTGGAACCACTTCCTGAAATTTCAGGCTTTTATTTTGTTGTCATTCTCTTAAACGGCCTCTTTCTGAAAGCCTCAGCATTGTGGAGATGTTCCTGTGCTTAAAGTATGCTTCTAAGTAGCTTCTGGGAACTATGTAACATTGGCTCTGCTCGGCCAATGAAGAGACTACTTTCTCTTCCAATTATTCCTCTCTGACAGGGGTTGTTGGTCATCTTGAAAAGCTAAGAACATTCGAGGGGACCAAAGTGAAATTGCAGAGCATATTCACCCAGCCAAACTGAAACACACATTATTAACTGACCACACACATGGTCTCAGAATAACATCTCACTTGGGGAGT